>JAMKCF010000004.1:2922201-4252201 GCA_023634235.1 Pisaster brevispinus | reverse complement strand
ACTACTTTACCATTTAAAGTGAGGTGACGTTTGGACCATTTGTCAAGAGTAGAGCTAATTTTGTTAATTCTGGGACCCCAATTGTCTTCGGGCGTAATGTCAGTCCCAAATATGATACCGAGAATTTTAAGTTTCTTAACAAATTTGAAATTACCAGGGCTATCTGTTCTACTTCTCCAGTTCCCTAACCAAAGACCTTTAGATTTATCAACATTAAGTTTAGAACCACTTCCTTTACAATACACGTCGAGAATGTTCTGAATGACATCGAATTCCCTATTGTCACTAACAAATATGTTAGTGTCGTCAGCATGTTGGATTAAACGAACACTGCATTCCCCATTAGGGGTAACAATACCTTTAAGTTTACAATTACTTCTGACTAGGGAAGCTAACCCCTCCGCACAAATGGAATACAGCAAAGGAGATAGTGGGCACCCTTGACGTATCCCTCGTTCAAGCTTAACGGGAGCACCAATGAAATTGTTCATGATAATACTACAATAAGGATTACTGTAAAGAACTTTAATCCACTTAATCAATGTCGGCGGGATACCCATTCTTTCCATAACAGTAAACATATAAGCCCAGCTAATACGATCAAAAGCTTTTTCTTGATCTATGCTGAGAAGACAAGCTTGTAAATTATTCCAGTTAGCAAAATCAATAACATCACGCAAAAGCATAATATTCTCTTGAATATTTCTCTTGAATATTTATTTATTTATTCATGTATTTATTTATTTATTTATTTATTTATTTATTTATTCATGTAGTTATTTATTTATTTATTTATTTATTTATTTTTAGGGGGGGGTACTTCTGTACAAGAGGAAAATAGTGTGTTAAAGCATGTGAACATTGGGGGATACCCTCTATCCAGTATTGGGAAGGGTATATTTGCAGGGGCTCGATTTCACGACGAGCTAAGACTGCTCTAAAGTGCGATTCAATACTAATTGCTAACCAAAGGGTGATGTCACAATCCAATTCACTACCGGTTAAAACTGGCAACGCAGCGATAATTAGTTTCTGTGTGATCGAGCTAAGGCCATTTTCTCTGATGACCGTACGAGTCATTTTGAGATTAAGCCATAGTTTATTATCTTCCGCAGTAGCTTGACGTTTACTGAGAGCAGGGTTTCCCTTCAAAATTAATAATGATGTATGCTTGGGTTGTCATCAATGTACTAAAACCTGGAATGATAATAAGCTGGACATTTACAAGGAATTCTCTTACCCCAAGTTCTCACACCGCTTTGCAAAAAATATACCTTTTTACGCACAAGGGTTGTTGGTGCAAGAGGACATATCGATGACGTACGATTTTGAGCGCCATTTAAAGCATTATTCATGAATACCTGGGACAGTTTATCCATACCGATTGGTCGAGGGAGATCACATGGTCACGTTTAACTGTGCACTATAAACACGGTAATGAATGTTTAAACATGGCCTGAGTCAAAAGAGGGCGCTACCAGATGATTGCGAGGCAACTTTCACGGCCAAAATCAAGTTGGTAGGTCACATGTCTGGCTCGCGCATGTTTGAAACTTGCGTGCGATAGTTTGAAACTTAAGCAAGCAAGTTCCAAACTTGTGCGAGGACTTATCTCGCTCGACAAGCAATATGCATCCAACGTAGTCGAGACGAGCTGGGGCAAAACTGTATGATTTTTTTCTCGACTTTTAAATTTTGTGGATGGTTTTTAACGAAAATGTGTTCATGAACGGGATTTAAAGAGCGGTGACTCATTCTTAAATGGCCTTTTAAAACCTTGCAGGGTCGTGGCCGTGCAATAAAGGACAATGAGCGGAAGGTTGTAAGATTGGGTTGCTGTCATTTAGGCTCTATCTAGGATTGAGGCAGCTTTTTCCATTCCCAGTCCACGATTGTAAGTTGTGTTGACAGCGCATTGTGCATCATGACAAAGACGCTTCACCCGCAAGCTTTCCAATGTCACTATGTTGTTGCGTGTTGACTTTGGTAGGTATGGTTCTCTCCTCAAAGCTCACGAAGCCCTGCAATCCAGCCTAGTGACATTCTGTTGTAGGACTCGTGGCGTACACAATGCCGAATCGATCATCGTTTACCCATTTCCACATCGGAATTGCATGCAAACAGCTACCTCGGTTTACTTATGATAGCTGCTTCAACTCAGACCATTAGAGAGAGGACTCAAACATGATATCTTACGCTAAAATCCTGTAGTTTTATTACCAAAGTCGGGTAAACTCTCACGCCACCAAGACCCATTCGCTTGAGGGGACACCCCAAATTAAACACTGGCGATACCATCGGGCGTGTAACACGTCACGTAGACGTCATGATGAAAAGGTCAACCCACAATGAGTATGTCCTCTTTGGTTGTAAATGACGTCAACGCGTGAATACGTGACGTCATTTCGAGAGATGGTAACTGTCCTAATCAAGTCCAACGACATCACTTTTTGATGATTTGCTCATTCCGTCCTAATTACTTGTCTTGCACTTGTTAATCTTTTTTTTTTGTGACAAGCCCAACTGGCTATGTTAAAAAAAAACAATACAAAATACATAAATCATAAGTTTAATACTAAAGTTAATTACCTAAATTGAATGCAGAGTCTAGAAAATAATGGGAAACTATGGAGAGACGTGAAGATATAATGCGGGCGCATGGTAAGATGTACAGAGGCCATGTCACACGAGGCAATTTACCGGCAACCATCACCAAGAAGAAAATTCATTCGCATTTCCGGTTTTTTTTCCTGGTGATACTGAGCTGAGCTACAGCTACAAGAATGTCTCTTGTGCTGCCAAAGTGTGCTTTATGCATACAGTGAAGTTGGTTTCCTCCAAGTTGCCTGAAGAAAAAAAATGGCCGGTGCGACATGGCTTTTAGAAACGAAAACCCAATTCAAGCAGGCCAGGACTTGTACAGACTGTGAAACAAAAACACCTGTTAAAAGAATTGCACAACATTAATAAGATTGAAAGTAAAATGATCACAGAATTTTCACATAACTTAAATGGTATGAAGATCGACATGGTCAAATAATGTTGCTTGAAATGTTATCAGCTTTTTGCAGAATGAGTTTGAACTCGTTAGTCCCAAACCCTATTTTGGAAAACAGTGAAAACGAATAAGTTTTTGTCAGTACTTTCTTGTGACTCTGCTGACCGATTAAGCTTAAAGTTTCAGAAGTTTATTGTTTTATGTACTTTTTGGGTCGCATGCTGGATACTGGTCTTTGATAATTACCAAAATGTTGCCCGAGTGCGTGCTTTTAATTGTGTTTATGTTAAACTTAACCATAGTCGATCTAGATGCCACTCGAACGCTGCATTGTTGAACTAGCTAGTCCAACTGGATCAACCTAGCTCCGGAGCACTGTTACTCTAGAGCAAATTTGATCAAGGGACTATAGTTGACTATTGTCGACCATTGGGCGATTTTGCCTGGTACCCAGGATGTATTTCATGCATAGGTAACCATGGGACATTGACTAGTGGTTGACAATGGTCGCTGCTCGAACTTTCCCCTGGTTAACTAACAAAGTTACGTCACTTTGTCAAGATGGCAGTTCGCACATGGCGGAGAAAGTTTTGTAAACTTTTGCAATAGTACACACAGTTGGTTTAACGATAAATGGTAGGTTTTTGCCAATAAGATATGTCAAATATTAAGATAATAATTATCATTGCACTGTATTTTGTAAGTAATTGTTTTACAAGCCAATATACGAGTTGCCATATTTGACGAATCAACTCGACTAAACGCGTTCGAGTGAACGCATGCGTGATTTAATGTCAATATTGACTAAAAGGTTACACCCGAACTTGCTCCATGTTGCAACAAAATCGGCTTTAAAACAATGGAGCTCCCACAAATGACGTTACATGAGTGATGACGTAACATGGCTTTTCGGGAATCTTTCTGAAAAGCACCAGAGGAGGGTATCCACAATCAAAATCTGTTTACTCTAATGGGAACTCAATTTTCTTATTGGTTGAACATATTTGAAATGATTTTAGCAGAGTTCACTTTTTTTTGTCATTTGCGTTCAAGCTGGTCTTTAATTTGAGAAACAGAGCGACTCTGTGTGGTTATTGCCAGTGTTCGTGCGCTCTGTTCACGTCCACCCAGCCCCTATTTTTTAGTACAAGCCAAAGAAAAACAATAGCTATTTCCAACGAACAAAGACAATGACAAAAGATGGAGACCGCCAACATAGGACTAAATGGCTCTGTTGGTAGAGTGCCGTGGCACGTTAATTCGGAAGGTTGTAGGTTCAAGTCCTGATATACCCAATTTTTTTTTTTAAGCCAAAAACTATTTGATAATTAGCTTCAATGGATTTACACCATAAATATACTATTTGTAAGTCAATTAAGGTCGCAGAAATTCGGTGAAATTGGCAAATGGAGTTTCTAAAAAATTAAGCATCCTCGCCCCAAGTTTATTTGTCTCAATGTTAGTTTTTACAAACTATTAATTTTACATAAATTTCAAATCGTCTTCATAAAAATTGCTATGGGTATTGTTTTTTTGTTTGTTAGAATCTTGTTTTGAATATAATGTTTTAAGATTTGATTTCGTAGAATAAAATAGTCTTCGTCCGAGGTGTTTGCTCATTTTCGATACGCGCAAGACTTGCACAGTCTATCGCTGCTATTATTTGAATGGTTTTCTACCTTCTGGCTGAGTGTGTGAAGGGGTAAGAACATTTGTCTCTTATTTTTACGAGGAATTACAAATAATGTGGACCTTTCATGGATATTGATTTGTTATTTTTCTCCCTCATAAAATTCCTGTTTTGTAAGACACTTTGTTTTTATTTGATACACCGCTACCAAGTAAAACCATAATTAAATTGCAAATCGTCTCTTACAAACCGTACAGTTTTCTGACGTCGACAGGACGTCATACGTGGAGATTGCAAACAATTCTGACAGCTTCTGAAGCGAGGAAAAACTTATGGGACTTCGCGAGAAAACACCTCCCATAGTCGGGTCTGACTGTCAATGTGCTAAACGTATTAACTTTGTGCACTTTCCGGGTGAAA
Organism: Pisaster brevispinus; assembly: GCA_023634235.1. Taxonomy (NCBI): domain Eukaryota; kingdom Metazoa; phylum Echinodermata; class Asteroidea; order Forcipulatida; family Asteriidae; genus Pisaster; species Pisaster brevispinus. The sequence continues at coordinate 4,247,153 of JAMKCF010000004.1, read as the reverse complement.
GCTTAAGTGGTGTGAACGCTTGGTCGGTAAAGGTAAATGCATACATGGTTTTTGGAAAAGTAAAGTAGTTGCTTTCATGATCAAATTTGGTGGTCATTAAAAAAGGGTGGGTACAACATTGGCAAAGTTGAAATAATATAAATACTCACAGATTTGCACATAACTTATGTTGTATAATGGTGAAAAATTCAACTTCTCCGAAAAATTATTTGCTTGAAATGCTATTTTTTTATTTTTTTATTATTCGTTTGGATCTTGCAAGTCCAAAACCCGGTGTTTGAAAACAGTGAAACATATTATATTGGGATTACAGATTGAGTTTAATTTTTCACAGGTTTGTTATTTCGTGTTTTTTTTTCTTTCAAAAAAGTGTGGATAACTGCTCTTCAACGTTGACCAATATTGTCCGTCCATGCGAGTTAAAGGCCATTTGAAATATATATTTTTTCAAATTTACATTTTAGGGCACTTAAAACTCTTTAAACTCGACCTTTTTTGAGAATTTTGCATCATGCGCTCAGATTATTAACGACTGGTTTACTTCTCATAACCCGGCCAACATTATACACCACTATAAAGCTTACATAGGGCTACATTTATATCAGTTTTGTTTACCTCCCACGAGGTTTTGAAAGAAACAAACAACTATGGCCTTTTTTTTTCGATGTCTTACTTTTTTTATTTCATCGGTCCACCGGATGACCGGTTTCACATAGGGTAGAGTTGATAGTTTGATGACTAAAACAATTATCAAATGGTCTTCATCTACGCTATGACTAGTGTGCCCAATATTGACATGGAGGTATACAACAATAACATTTGCTGCGTGTCAACAGAGAAATACAAAGTCGTATTACCAAAACGAGTACAAAACGCAGTAGTTTTGTTTTCATATTTTTGAATATCAAAGGTCCATTGCAAATGGGGGAGGGGAGCTGGGGGGGGGGCATAAAGTGTGTTGGGGCCTTCCCCACCCCCTACCTTAGTTACGCCACCACGAATACATGAATCTCAGTATGTTGTAGTTGTGGACCAGACTAAGTCAAAACACAAATGTCAACTGCTGTATAGTCTTCAGTTTTGTTCCATGTCATACCAATGTTTCGTAAAAAAATAAACTTAACCCTGTACTACACAGGGATGGAAAAATCAAATGAAAAATATGAACCATGCTTAAATGACTTCAAGGAGACCCATTGAATGTAAAAATCATCAAAATTTAATATTTCAGTTTTACATTCATAATGAAAATTTAGGCAATGTATCATATATGATACAATGGGCAGACGAGGCATTTTTTCTTCTTCTCAGAATCAAGTACATGTAAAGGTAAATAAACATCTTTGAATGTTTCCCACATCAGGACTTTGGTATGTTTGTTGTTGTTTTCTCAGTACAATACAGGGTTAACGAGTATCAAACTGTGAGGGGCCTATCTAGTTCATAAGTAGGCCCCCTATCCAGATGATCGTATCTTCTCAATACAAAAGGCGTTCCCGAGTACAAGCGACATGGACGTGTGTGTGTATGTGCGAGCGACGACGGCCTGGGGCCCAGTCCCAGAAGAAGTTTCTCGCTCATTTAATCTCAGCGGGTCATCACGCCGGTCAGGCCGGTCAACAAAGGGTTTACTTGGCCTTTTCACTTGCCAGGCTACGACGGGTATCAAACCTTGACAAGACTTAAGAAGACGTTAGAGAAAAAAAAAACACTGCAGGTCATTGCCGCTGAGATGACGAAGGGCTGTTCAATATCGAGCACTTCACTGATTCGAGACTTTAAGACATTTACTTAAAGGGTGTTCTCACATGATTTGAAAAAAAGTAAATAAATACAAAATAATAATAATTATATTGTGAAATTAGATAATGTATTTTTTGCTTATCTTTGTCTTTTTTTTACACTGAAAAACGACGGAAGTCCTGAAGGAACGGTGACAAAAATACGTCATAATTATGAACAAGCATTATTCATACACTGCAAAAAATGGGGGTGTTAAAATTGAAACCATGGGTGTAGTCACATAAAGGTACCGAAGAAAGAATCAAAATTAACATCCTGTGATGTTAATGTAATTGTCTTTGCAGACACCCTTTAGTGTAAATTTTGATTCTTTTTTGTTGTTGTGGTATATTTATGTGTGACAAGATCATATTGATAAGGTCATATTTACGACCGTACTAAGTCACAATTATGAAATATAAATCATAGTTATGATTTTTTTCTCGATGTCCCTTGAACGTTTCCGTGAAAAAATAAAATAAACGGAAAACTGGACTCATTTCGTAAGGGTTCACATGTGGGACACTTGTCGGTTCAATCGAAACCAAACAGAAAAAAATGTACTTTTTCGTTGACCTTAACGTCAACTGTCAAAAGAAGGCCCGCTCTCAAAGATATTACGTCCGATTGTTTGGCCAATTTGAATTTTAACTAGTTACTCTTATAGATTTAAGAAAGTAATAAGCTTTCAATTAAGGCATTGCACGAACAAGTTCGCCAATGATTAGTGGTAGAAACTGAAACTGAATTATTGTTGGGAATACGACATTATCTCACGTCCACTTAGGTACAAACAATTTGTTATTTGTATTACGAACGTTGTACATTGCGTGTGCGAAAGATTTCGTGCTTTGCTCGTGTTGTACCAGCATCATACGTTAAAAAATTTCCTCGAACTTTTTACATGATAATGTTTATTTTGGTGAAAATCTGGCCATGCAACTTTGACCCCACCCCGAAAAAAATAAATAAATAAAAACTAAATATGAAAATAAATAAATAAATAAATAAACAATACAAAAATAAAAAGTCCGACAATGAAGTTGATGATGAGGCGGCTGTAAGATATTTCTTTTAAAATCTAAAAATCAAAAATCCAAGTTATTTTCTTTTTTGAGAATGTGTAGAAGAAGTTGGAGTCCAACAAATTACTGGGTTCATTTTTTGTTCTTCCAAATGAAAACAAAAATCACTCTAAAAATTAATGTAAATAAAAACTTACTTGGTACAGTACAGCAGCTTTCGGTAATATAACTTTTTTGAGAAACAGTTCACGTCAAAATAACGTGGTTATAAAAAAGTTTGTATCCCCCAAAATTCTAATCTGAGAAACGTTTCTGTCAGAAAAGTTTCTCAGATTGTGTGTTCCTTTTAGGGATTATTCTTCCTGCGTGGACATAATCGCTCCGGAATTTTGGTAATAATATAACCAAACATGAGACCACGGTTAGAAATAAAACGTTCACAAATTAGTTTCATTGTACATATCTACAGTTTATATAGAATTAAAACAATCGAATGTTCCAAAAACCAAAGGTTTACCTTGCCTTTAAGATTAATCTGTCTTTTGGCTCGAAATATCCTCGCCAATTTCCATGTTGCTACAAAGTGTCCGATCTGTAGTTCGTAAGGAGTTCGATAAAATATCAACCGAAAAAAAAGAAAAAAAAACCCGGTATGGATCGATTTGTGTTCGAAAGTCATTTATTCCGGGCTATGGTTAAGTGGTCGGGCATGAACACGAGACTCTGTCGATTCGCTCATTTCAGACCTTTTAACCGGAATGACACTGACGGATAAGCCGGGCCAGACACTCGATAATGCCCCGCGTCTGATCGGGGAACAGAGAGGGATATTTCCGTGGTTTATTTATTTTTATGCACAACTTCACCGAAGGAGACAAGCGCTTTCACTTGTCACATGCAAGGGTCACATTACGGATCACTTAAAAGTACATCATTGTCTTTGTAGAGGGTCAATTAATTCACATCCTCTAGATTTCAATTAGCACTACCTAGGTGAACGTTGTTATCGTTAGTTGAAAGAGCCACGGAGTCTGGACTTCCTACAGTCACGACTTGTGCACAGCCTAATGGAAAATGCAGGATTGCTATAGAGCTGACTACATAGTCGCAGACAGTGTTCATGTTTTGTGTGATCAACCATAACAGACACATGAAATAAACGTGCAAATTATATTTAGGCTTAATTCGTTGTGTGAGTCAGGAGAAAAAAGTAAACAAATCCCCCCCCCAAAAAAAAAAAAAACCCGCAAAATAAAAAGCAGTTTTAGCATGTTAATTAACACATTGTCCTCAATTTTGGTTGTTAACAACCGAAACCAGCTGTTACGATTTGTTAAGATTTTCAATTACAGTTTTTTTGAGTATGTACTTCATAATCAGTAAACTTTCAGACTAAAACTTAACAATGATGAGTTTTTTTTATTTGTCTTTACCAATCCTGTACCTTTAAATTTTATTGAGATTGAGCTGATATATGTTTGTATAATTTTTTTTAATATTAACTTTTGCTATGAAGAATGATGTCCCACCTCAAATCTTGTTCAGCTGTTAAATTTATAACTCTTGAGTATTATGCGGTAATTATGACACAGGATGTAAAATTGTCCATTGTGTCCAGTGTAGTATCTCGCCTTCCAGAAAGGTCCTGGAATGTACAAGATCACTCTTTTCTTTTTTATAAACAAACTGTAACATGGTTTTTAATGACGGGTCACATTATGCTGTCCACGTGTTTTAAAAGACTGAGAGTGAATATGTCCACAAGTAGCAATTTGTTTATGTGTCCAGCTCGTACTTTATACTGATTCAAAGACAGTAATCACACCATGTGCATCAATTTGTTTTGTTGTCAGCCAGCCTCTGTCTTTTCTACGGATATATTCATGGTTAATGTGGCACCAGTGTGTCCAATCTGGTTCCCCCTATAGCGTTTGAGCGTCAACCCGGGCTTTCTGCTTGCTTTCACCCAGAGAACTAAGAGCCGTTCCAACAGTTTTATTTCACGTGCTGCATCTCTTTGGAACTCATTGTCTGGTGTATGTTTCCCTCCATCCTACAATCTAGACTGTTTTAAGAGGATTATCATTTCCTACCTTCAGCTCTCTTGAGTTATTTTAAGTATTTTCTTCTAATAGCCCCTTACCAAGAGTGGGTTTTAGCCTTGTTTTGGGCGAACTTACATAAACAGCAACATAAATAAATAAATATCTGACCGTACCGATCTAGAATGACGTACAAAAAACATCTTGACAGGTTTTGATGTTAACGAGGTTGGATGGAACGATAGATAGATCGTTGTAATGATGACCACAACTTTCATCGTTTCGCTCGCTCCCTATATCTAGTTATTGGGTAATAAACTTGAGTGAGGCGTTATGCATAATGCGGCACTACTAAAACCCGCCATCGCGTTGTAATCAACACATCAGGAAGAGATCGAAGGGCGCTTCTAGACGTCATCCGGGTAAATCGTGTGCACCTACATTACAATTGGAATCTTTAATTTAGATTTTCCATGATTGTATACTTGTTAACTTCTTGCACAACACATTAAACGGCTTCAGCATTGGACTAAAAAAACAACAACAACGACAGAAACCAAACAAACCATAAACAAACAAACAAACAAACAAACAAACAAACAAACCAACACACATCCCCCGGAGGCTGCAAATTTCAAGAAACATGGGTTTTTAAAGTGAGCCTATACCATTGTGCGGTGAAGCAATGCTTCACTGCAAATGCCAACCTTCCTATAATTGGAGAAGAAAAAAAGCCAGCAGCTGCAGAAAACAGAAAACAAACCTAAATTTCAAACATGAATACATTTAATATTTCCATACCAGGGGAAAATTTTTCAAATTGGAAAGGAGATGCCAGGGGCATCATTTAAAACAACCTGTACTCGGCGTGGGCCAACTCGTCACCGTGTATGATCAAGGGCTGCTGGCTCACGGGTAAACCACCCAAGTATACACGCACACACACAAGTGTGTAACAGCCTGCAATCGTGGACCTCCTATTGTCCCTCTTTTGTTTATACTCTAACTTTTTTAAACAGCTCCCATTGGTTTTGTACACGATTTCCAACCGTGGACCTTTCCCGAACCGTGGACCTATTGTCCTCTTTTGTTATAGGTCCCCGGTTTGAATGCGGTTACCTACTCACACGCACACACGTGTGTAAACACCTCCAATCGGGGACCTCCTATTGTCCCTCTTTTGTTTGGACTTTAACTTTTTGGCAACAGCTCCCATTGGTTTTGTACACAATTTCCAACTGGGGACCTTTACCCAACCGGGGACCCTATTGTCCTCTTTTGTTATAGGTCCCCGGTTTGAATGTGAAAACAAACTCACACACGCACACAGCCATACGGATCCGGTTTGTGGGGTACAGCTGTTGTTCTATTATTCCCTTTTCTAAAGAATTCCCTTGTTGGGCCCAATTGTTCCTATTGAAATTACCTTGTGTGGTCCATTGTTCCATTGTTGTCAGGACCCCACAAATGCCCTTCCGTGTGTCCACACACATACACGGGCTACATGACGCCGACCGTTCTTCAAGAAGCTGGTTGGGGGTCTCTTCACTTTTTAGCGGAAGAATAGTGTCGGTGTCTCTGTACAAGGGGTGAATTCGGCACGCCCAGATCGAAAGGAACGTCCAAAGGCCTAAACGTATCAACAACTGATTATTAACTTAAATAGGTAACTAAGGAATTTAGAATGGAATGTTTTTAAAAAAATCAGTTCATTTGATTGTTGCAAATCTTGCTATACATCAGGCAAGCATTGCTCAGACTGTGTTAACTTCCAAGTAAATGCCAATGTCACAATAACAAACCGAAACAGTAATGTCATTGTATGCTCATTATCATGAACTTTTGGTGTGAAATTGAATTGTTTTGTGGTTGTTCCCGTTCTTGTTCTTTTGCTGCTGCTGTGGCTGTTGCTGTTGCTGTTGCTGATGTTGTTGTTGTTGTTGTTGTTGTTGTTGTTGTCGTAGTTGTCGTCGTCGTCAACACTCTCGTCGTCGTCGTTTTCCGCGTCGTTGTTGTAGTAGTACAGTTGTTGTTGTTGTTGTTGTTGTTGTTGTCGTCGTCGTCAACACTGTCGTCGTCGTCGTTTTCCGCGTCGTTGTTCTAGTAGTACAGTTGTTGTTGTTGTTGTTGTTGTTGTTGTTGTCGTTGTTGTTGTTATTGTTGCTGCTGCTATTGCTGTTGTTGTTGTTGTTGTTTTGTTTTTAGCGGGAGTGAACCTCCAGTTTTAACGGGGCATGTTTCTAACTGAAATGGAATTACACAATCATGTTGTGCAATGCATATTGTTGGTGGGGGGGGGGTCAGTAAGAGTTTATCTACCCAACAACCGTAGCTTTCGTATTGATGGACACCCCCACACCACGGCCAACAGCTGTTGACTTCCTGTGCGCCCTCTATTGAATTGATTCCCCGTGTTTTGTAGCAGGTGGAAATCAATGAAGTTCGTCTCGGTGCACAGGCAGCGTCTTTAGATTGACAACCATCTAGACTAACAACCAGTGAATGTCTTTTGATGAGCAACGATCCTCTAACTGTTTGTAATGGACATTTTTTTCTTGCCATTCTCTTGGTATCGTTCCTCCACTAACAGGCAATCTTTAAAGATATGCAACAACGTTGTTTCCGCGGACACGTTCGTCTCAGTTTTCTCATGGGCAGCCATCTTGAATAATGTGACGTCACAAATTCGAACTGCGTCATCAAATACATGTCACAAGACGGACCATTGATTGCATACAATTTATAATGTAAAGGTGTACATAATATGTTATTTCATCATAACAGTAACTCATTGCAGTTGATTTGGATATCGCTGTCCAGCTACAAACCAACTCCACACTCGTCATAACTCTTATTGAATGTCAATCTTGAGTTTCATATGTAACGGTTACTAGTGTACAAGTGTGTTATTCGTGACAGCATTGAAATACATTTATACGCACACGTAACGAAACAACTCTCAAGTTAACCGCTTAGAAATTATTACATATTTTTGCTTTGCTGTGCGCCTTAAGCAAAGTAGGGGGGATACTTCAAACGCATTGGGAGAAAGTTATCACTGAAGAGTTTATATCTGCTTGAAAAGTCTTATTGAAAATGTTACTGGTTTTTGTCAAAGGAGTCAATATTATAGGCTAAGGAAGTAATGAAGCTCGAGCTGCCCACGCTATTTTTTTTACATAGCTACACCCACACAAAAAGCTTACTTATTTGTAAGGATGCTAAGGGGTTGAATATGCGTCAACGAAATAAAGCACTTACCTATCCAATTACCTGTAATTATTCAATTAATTTATTTACTGTATTATATATGTATTTGTTTTCCTTCAAAACATTTGTATCCAATCCCTTTGTCTTTGATGTCAAAAAAGGTTCGCGGTACTCTTTTGAAGAGTCTATATAAAGACTGAATATCGATTGCGTGTAACAATGGTCTGATAATCCTAAGTCGATCCGATTGGGAATATAATCCGATCGGGAATTCGATCCGATTGTGAATGACATTTATATGGATCATGACAATCATGATGTCACTGTTGAGAAATTCACACGAAATTGCCAGTAGATGTTTTCAGACATTTTCAACATTAAACATTTAACAAAAATTGACAGGATACTGCCGCCCGGGCTAGTTTTTTTTTATATAGGTATGTTATTGTTGTTGACCATCAGTTTATTATGCACGTTGCTTGTACACTCATCGTTCATGCATATTCATTTTAACATCAGTTTACCAACATTGACCACTGGCCAATCAGAGGACGTATATAAATAGCATGTCTCCTGAACCTCGGTTCGCCAACATTAACCACTGGCCAATCGTCTCCTGAAGACATATCGTGCAGCATCCGTCAACGTTTCTTTTTTTAAGAACTACCCCGACTCATGAGAGATCATTTCCATGTTATTCCCGCAACCTTAGTAGAGATTACACGAATAACTAATAACAAAACCTAAAGGTACAGTGAACATGTTTAAGTTGCAAAGTGCGTTCGTTCACTCAATCTAAAGAGGCAATATAAACACTTCATTAAAGGCGCTACAACAGATTGGCAATGTTTGATTGAAAGTAACGACATTTCACGATTACTTTTCTTAAGCACAACAAAATAATACTTACCAGAATATGGTAACCACCCAAAATACCAGTCTACATGTACCGTCTTTAACTGGAATCCAGAAAACTGTTACATGATAGCAGAAAACTGTCAAGCAGTATTTCCTGTTTTTGCAGCTCTGTGAAATTGAGCCCAGATTGTCTCCCAGCACTCTTTGCCGCAGGTATATTGATAATAACAACAAATTATTGACTCACCAATGGGTCTCTACAAAGGCACCGCAATAAGTACACTTTCTTAAAAGAATAAAAACAATCTCAGGATGATTTTGGTCATTTTTGGGGCCTTGAACATCCAGTCTTATCTCCCTGTCTTACATACAAAGGATTGCGATTTGCGAGGAATTTTGTGAAAGTGTCTGCACAAGACAAACTGATATTCACGTTATTTCAAGCTTGGCTGCTTCGTTTCACGTTCTGGGAGATTAACATTTCAAATGTACGAACAGGACGATGGAATAAATGAGCGTTTAAGTTTTGAGGGTGGCAAGTGATCTCTATAAGCATCATGGTGATTGCAGGCGAGTTGTCTCGATACAGACTGTGCTAGTCTCGCTATTTCCATAAGCATCATGGTGATTGCCGGCGAGTTGTCTCGATAAAGACTGTGCTAGTCTCGCTATTTCCATAAGCATCATGGTGATTGCAGGCGAGTTGTGCAAGTCTCGCGCGTATTCGAACTTCCGGGAACAAGGTTGGCGCCCAACCATACTTGAGAGATTTTATTTCTTGAATTACACTTTAGTTTAATGTCGTGTACAGTTATTATAACAATTCTATCATACTGTTAGGAAATTCAAATTGAGCCATGAAATATTATATGTATGTAAAATGAAATTAAAAAAAACAACAACAAAGAACACCCGAGAGTAATACTTGGAATTTCGTCTCCGGTTACTTTGTAAACAATTAAGAATTTTGCCCCAACTGACGTTCATGAATATTTTTTAAGCCTATAACATGTAATGGTCGCACAAAAAAGCATGATTGCGGATGGGGTTTCTTAAAAAATAAGCATCCTTGTCGCAAGTTTTAGCTTTGTCTCAGATGTGAATTTGTGCAAAGTTTTTGTATTTGTATTATTTGTATAAACATCATTTGAAAAGAAAGTTGGATTTCATAGAACAAAAGTGTAGTCTTCGTTCAAGTTGTTTCTCGGTTTCGATGCGCGCGAGACTTGCACAGTAGCTCTCCTGGTGCGGTAATTTGCACATAATATCTCCCCCTTCTTATGACGGTTTTTTTTGGAAGACAGTGTCATCTTCATGGAGCCGCTAACCCTACAATGGCTTAGCACTTTAGCTTTGTAATGTATTTTTGTGTGTGAACAATTGGGGACGTCCCTTGTGGTGTGTATGGTATACTTACTCACGTTTGCCTAACAGGCGTAGGTTGTGTTTTATTTTAGAAATCATATGTCATGTGTTTACTTCATTTATTATTTTTTTTTTCTTCAAATAATTGATGCTGAGGTGCTTAGGCCTATTCATATAACTTACTTTCTTGCTATAGTGGAATTGCGAGTTATGGATTTTACATTTATTTTAAAGTAAACTATATATTTTTGTGTATTTTTTGCCTTCAACATGACCGTAACAATTAAGGCTGAATCGGAGTGTTTTAAAAAACATTTCGAGAGAGAGACAGATTGTCTGCTCTTTACAGGCAGGGTATACTTTCGGTAATTGTCAAAGACCAGTATCCTCACTTGGTGTATCCCAACATACGCATACAATGACAGACCTGTGAAAATTTGGGCACAGTTAGCCCTCGAAATTGCAAAAAAAACAACACCCTTGTTGCTTAGAGCTGTGTGCCCGAGAAAGGCTTCATTCCTGAACTTTTGTTCAGATTGAAATTTTGGGTGAAAGTCACTTGTTCCTCCAAAACCACATTCCTTCAGAGGGATTCGTTTACTCACATTGTTTTACAATATCAAAGGCTCCCCAGTGCTCTTTACCAAAGTAAGTTTCCATGGTCAGTAACTTGTGGAGTAATTACCAAAAGTACACCCTGCCTTTAATACAGTTCAATTGTCGACACAAAATCCCTCAGCCTGTTCGGTCTCTCGGAGGGACTTTGTAAGCCCGTAGTGATTAGTGCACACACGCGTTCGGAAGTGGGTTTTATAGATGTCGTCATTACATTATTGATGAAACTCAACCTGTGGTTATAAGCTTCGATTTCCCTCCCTCTCTCTTGTTTTACCGTTGTCATTTTGCGTAATATCGTCGCTTGCTGACAATGACGAAGCATGTTACCACTTCACGTCCCTCAAAGAAAATGCTTTCTGCTTGAGCTGAACAATAATTGGCGATTTGTTTGCTTTCAGTTCAGTCACTGTGTGTGATATAAAAGAAGGTAGTTACAAGAGTGCACAGCGGATCGCTTTATATCTCGCTCCCAAACCTTTTCATCATTCTATTTGTTCGTAAAACGCATACATGGATGCCCTACTCATTAGCCGTCCTTTTATTCTAATGTAGACGCACTAACACTAATATTAAACAACCTCAGAAGATTGGTGTGAATGTTTTTCGAATTTTTGTTTTAAGGAGAGCGAGTTTTATTATTATTATTATTACTAGTTTTCTTTTTTTTCTTATAGAACCCGCCCATAAGAAATATTTCGTAAAATTACACAATCCCCATATCAGATTGGGTTACAGCCTAAAAACTGTTTTAATTTAAAGGAACCCCAACAACAAACACAACAACAACACAAACAAACCAAACATACAGAACACCCAACACCCCCAAAACAAAAACAAACAAAAAAGACCAAAAAAAAACCCAACAAAACAAAACAAATAACTGTCATGATGTTATGATTCTTAAACCTTGGCATTTATATCCTCGTTTTTTATCGGCACCGGCAAAACTTAACACGTTGTTTAAAACACTCCGCGTTGGATGTTTTAAGGGGCAAAAACTGTAAAGAGATTCTGCATTTCTAGAATTAATACCGTGCCTGTCGAGGTACATTTCTACATCATTACATAGTCAACTTGGAGCAAGTCCGTGAACACACTTCATAAAATAGACAAGCTAAATAAAAAAAAATAATAATCCTTCTTTTTTTCTAAGGTTTGCCAAAATAATTGATTAATAACAATGAATGATAATGGGACTAACTAATATTTTTAAAAGTCTATATCAACCGCCTTATATAACTCTGTGAACTAGTGGGACCCATACGTAGCACGTGTTTCCTTTTTGACTTCGAATGAAACTTACTTGTGCCATTTTAGGTGTCATTTTAGGCGACGCGGCGTTTATTTGATTACCACGGTTGACTTGCATGGCGAGCATGGCGGACATTTGTGCGTGTGACGTTGCTGAAAGGTGAAAGAGTTATTTACCCAAGGCGTTGGTACATTCAATGATTCTTGGTTCAGTTGTAAAGACGCAGTGCGAAATGAATAAATAAATTGATGTCTACTTTTTTGAAGGAAACTTCAACTAGCCCGTTATCTCCTTAGGTGAGTTTTAACGAGCAGCTTATAAAAGCTGCAAGAACTCTAGTCGTTGCAGTAGTAAATATATCGAAAATTAATATCAAGACCACTACATAATTGTGTGAATTAGACTTTATTCAGTCCCTAGGTTTCCTACTACAGGTGTTATTGTCCCCTCAATTGTAATTGAGGCATATTTCTTGATAATCGTGACAGAGTGTCTACGGGCTTGTACGGATATCCGCTCTTTTGAGGATTGTTTTTGTTTCATTTGAAGAAATCGAGGTCTTCAGATCTGGGTCCAATTTCATAGAGCTGCTTAAGCAGAAAAATTGCTTAACATTTGTCTGCTAAGCAGAAATGAGCAGGGTACCCATCATAAACTGTACATGTGTCAAGGTAGCTTGGTTGGTAACCCTTATTCTGGTAAGCATAAATTTTGTTTCGCTTAGCTGCGTGTTGGTGCTTAAGCCGCTCGATGAAATTGGGCTACGATGTAGTGACCGCATAATTAGCCTTCTCTGCATGCATCTCGCTTTGTTTTGCCCTTTTTTTAAACTGAAAATTGCTTGTAGATAAAGGCTTTATTGGCTTTCCCTTTGGCCTTGGACCGCAGTCTTTCGGGAAACAAATGCAGAGGAGGACGATAGCCCACGCGATATCCAGTTGAATCCATGCTGGCATGGTTGTGTGTAATTATTGTGTACAGACATGGTTGGGGTCTTCCATTCTAGAAGTGCTAGCTTATAAGCTGTTTTTAATTAACTTGAATTTCAGACTGGTTGCCAACCTCAGCTTCTTTGAGACGGTGCGGTCATTGGTTGATAGCAGTGCATGGGCAGACGTAGTCCACGCTTGGTAGCTAAAGCGGTTTCTTATCAAGCTCTAAGTCATTGATTGCACGATGAAGGCAGTGTGGTCTGCAAAGAAAGACGAGCGGCTTTCTGCCCTTCCAGGTTTACAATATTTAAAGTAATTTTAGTCCAAGTAAAAGAAGTCCGAAGAAGTCATGGATCCGGAAATAAGTTGAGCTTTACTGTTATATTTGTGTTGCTAGAATTACCCCCTCCCCCTCCCCCAAAAGAGATTTTTTCCCATTCAGAATTTAACCTTCCTATAATAACTTATAAACGGCAGAAAACCGACCAAACTTACGCTGTTTTCTTAAAAGTAACACAATTTTGCACCTTATTGCTTACGTCCTTTCTCCGGTACGTGATTAGCCAATTCCTATAAATAATTCATACTTTTTTTCGAGTTATATCGCGCCCGTAGTGATGCGCTTGCCGTTCTCTTGCGTTAGATCGCTGTACCATTATTGCGTTATAATATAGCCGTAGTATTGCGGTTTATATAACACCCAAGCAGATCCTTGCCGCTTGATTGGAGGATTGTCCGTCACGTGATAGCAAATAAACGTACCATTGCACGCTACGTCATTCACCGTGCATTTTTCGTTCCATTCACCGTGATTTGTTCTATTGCACGGTGCGTACCACATCAATGCGTGCGCGTGTCTTTGATAATGCAACAGGGGTCGATTTCACAAAGATAGTCCTAACTTAAGACTAGTCCTAGGTGTTATTAAAAACTTAAGGCTAGTCCTAAGTTAGGACGAGTAACTCGAGATAAGACTAGTCTTAACTCTTTGTGAAATCCACCCCAGTACAGTTACTGCAAGGCACATACTATATTACGGCGCCCGCGTGTCTCAAAATACATAATACAGTACATAATGCACTTAGTCACTGTTGAATCCAAACAAGCCTTGTTTGTTTGTTTTGAAAGTTGGATCCTCCAATCAAAATGACAAAAATCTACTTGGATGTTATATAAAACAAATAATAAATGTTTTTCATTCGTGCAATAGTGAGAATTTTTCACTCGTTGCTCCGCCTCGTTGAAAAGAACATTCCATCTTTCAACTCATGAAAATATTCGCACCATTGCACTGATAAACATTCATTATTTCTATAATATCGCCTTAATATTGCGTTAGATTGCCGTACTATTATTGCGTTATATCGCTGTCCCATTTCGTTATATCGCTGTCCCATTTCGTTATATCGCTAGTTATTGCGTTATATCGCGTTCATTATATCGCGGCCTTACTTATGCGTTACTTCGCCGTATTTATCGTGTTATATCGAAGTATTCTAAATGGCGATATAACACAATAGTACAGCAGTACAATGAAGCTATATAAAGCAAAATGGCAATAATTATAACGCAATGGTGGTAGATATGGATGCTTCGCGATATATAGCTGTAAAATGCATGAGTTCTGTAGGAATTGTCGACTTGAGCCACCGTTGGTAAAACTTTCGTTACGTCCCTCTTGAGGCACAGGCTTAGCTTCAGGGCCCAATTTCATAGAGCTGCTTAAGCAAAACAAGTAGCTAAAAAACCGAAATAATGCTTACCAGAATAAGGTTACCAGCCAAACTACAATGTCACACGTACATTTTGTGACTGGTATCCTGCTCATTTCTGCTGAGCAGAAACTTGTTAAGCAATATTTTCTGCTTAAGCAGCTGTATGAAATTGGGGCCAGGAACTGGAACCCCACACTCTTCCCTGACCACATTGAACGCAATTTGACGCGTCATTTAAGAGTTGAATTCTCTGGACTGACACGGGCATCAGTGTCAGGGGGGACAGGTTCCCGATAATGGCCGGTGCTTCAGACTGCGCCGAAACACACACACACACACACACAACCTTACGGATCCGGTTTGTGAGGTACTGCTATTGTTGTTCTATTATTCCCTTTTCTAAAGAATTCCCTTGTGGGGCCCAATTGTTCCTATTGAAATCACCTTGTGGGGTCCATTATTCCATTGTTAAAAATCCCCACAAGTTGGCATGTGTAAGGGCACACACACACACACACACACAAAACACTCAAAGTTTGCAATGATCTCGTCATTTTGTTTGAACTAAATACACTCCACGTGAATTGAAGCACGTCGTCTAGTGAGCGATCTAGGCGATCGAGCCTTGTTTCTAGAAACCTCAAAGAATACCCTTATATAATTGTATTTAGTATGCAAATTTATATCATGAATTTGACAGATTTTATATTTTTTTCAATATTTGCTAACACGTCCGATTTTCATGTGAATGGCAGGGTAGCATTTCGTAATACATTTTCATAACACGGTTAGCAACTAATCATCATAATGTATAACGAAGTTTATGTTATGAGTGTTAGGTGTATGGGCAACTTTACAACATGCCTAAATTGTATGCATTTTAAGGAATTTCTCCTTTCTGGTTTCGGAAGAGTAGTAATGTCTTTTCTCTAGTTGCTCCCTGTAGTTTTTCTTTCCTCGTTTTCTCCCCCTCTCTCTTTTTCAAAAAATAAACTTTCCCCCTGTGGAAATCAAATTCGGTGATCATGTTTTGGTTACAACAGCTGCAATTTGAACGATGAATGGGACGGGCGCTCTTTAACTTTAAAGGTTTAATAACCTTTCTTGCGGATTGTGTAATGTCATTCCAGTGGGATTTTAAATTGATACGTATCAATTGTTTGACCAATCCTTTAACTCGTGTGTTGTGTGCGTTCATGAATAAGACACTGATTCTGACACGGCTGGCTGCATATAAGTTTGTTTGCACTTCAACCAAATGTGCGAGTATATATATATTTCGACGCAGTGCAAGGAGATGAAGACGCAATGATGCTGATGATTCAGTGGCGCTTCATAAACTTTTCGTTGTTTGTGGTTGGAAACTCCCGAAGGCCTTTCAGTTTGGATTTGATTGACTCTGATATAAATAAATTTCTATCTTGTATTGAACTTTAACGTCGATCCGATCGCCTAGTGTTCTGACAGGGTCATTGAAGAGCCCAATGTTATAGGCCCACGTGTAATGCCGTTAAGATCAAGTTGTATGGACAGACGTTTGCCCTCCCCTTCCGAAGAGGACCAAGGTGGACCAAGAAGGACAGAGGAGGACCAATCAGGTCCTCCATGGTCACACTTAGTCATCTTTAGTCCTCCTTTGTCTCCATTGGTCCTCCTTGGTCCTCATTTTGTTCTCTTTGGTCCTCCTTGGTCATCCTTGGTCCTCCTTGGTCATCCTTGGTCCTCCTTGGTCCTCCTTGGTCCTCCTTGGTCCTCCTTGGTCCTCTTGGTCCTCCTTGGTCCTCCTTGGTCCTCTTGGTCATCCTTGGTCCTCCTTGGTCCTCTTGGTCCTCCTTGGTCCTCCTTGGTCATCCTTGGTCCTCCTTGGTCCTCTTGGTCCTCCTTGGTCATCCTTGGTCATCCTTGGTCCTCCTTGGTCATCCTTGGTCATCCTTGGTCCTCCTTGGTCCTCTTTGGTCCTCCTTGGTCATCCTTGGTCCTCCTTGGTCCTCTTTGGTCCTCCTCGGTCCTCCTTGGTCCTCTTTGGTCCTCCTTGGTCTTCCTTGGTCCTCCTTGGTCCTTGATGGTCCTCCTTGGTCCTTGATGGTCCTCCTTGGTCCTCCTTGGTCCTCCTTGGTCCTTGATGGTCCTCCTTGGTCCTCCTTGGTCCTCTTTGGTCCTCCTTGGTCCTCTTTGGTCCTCCTTGGTCATCCTTGGTCTTCCTTGGTCCTCCTTGGTCCTTGATGGTCCTCCTTGGTCCTTGATGGTCCTCCTTGGTCCTCCTTGGTCCTCCTTGGTCCTTGATGGTCCTCCTTGGTCCTCCTTGGTCCTCTTTGGTCCTCCTTGGTCCTCTTTGGTCCTCCTTGGTCATCCTTGGTCTTCCTTGGTCCTCCTTGGTCCTTGATGGTCCTCCTTGGTCCTTGATGGTCCTCCTTGGTCCTTGATGGTCCTCCTTGGTCCTTGATGGTCCTCTTTGGTCCTCCTCGGTCCTCCTTGGTCCTCTTTGGTCCTCCTTGGTCTTCCTTGGTCCTCCTTGGTCCTTGATGGTCCTCCTCTGTCTTCCTCGGTCCTCCTTGGTCTTCCTTTGTCCTCTTTGGTTCTCCTTGGTCCTCCTTGGTCCTCGATGGTCTTCCTTGGTCCTCCTTGGTCCTCCTTTGTTCTCCTTAGTCCTCATTATCCCTCTTCTTGGTCCTATTGGTCACCCTTAGTCATCCTTGTTCCACCTTGGTCCTCCTTAGTCTTCCCGGTTCTCTTAGGTCCTCCTTGGTCCCCGATGGTCGTGTTTGGTCCTCCTTGGTCCTCCTTGGTCCTTGATGGTCCTCCTTGGTCTTACTTGGTCTTCCTTCGTCCTCGATGGTCCTCCTTGGTTCTCCTTGGTCCTCCTTTGTTCTCCTTAGTCCTCATTATTCCTCCTCTCGGTCCTATTGGTCCCCCTTAGTCATCCTTGGTCTTTCTTGGTCCTCCCCGGTCCTCCTTAGTCCTCCCCGGTTCTCTTAGGTCCTCCTTGGTCCCCGATGGTCCTTGATGGTCCTCCTTGGTCCTCCTTTGTCCTCCTTGGTCCTCCTTGGTTCTCTTGGTCCTCCTTGGTCCTTGATGGTCTCCCTGGTCCTCCTTGGTCCTCCTTGGTCCTCCTTGGTCCTCCTTGGTTCTCCTTGGTTCTCTTGGTCCTACTTGGTCCTTGATGGTCCTCCTTGGTCCTCCTTGGTCCTCCTTGGTCCTCCTTGGTCTTCCTTTGTCCTCCTTGGTCTTCCTTGGTTTTCTCCTTGGTCCTCCTTGGTCCTCGATGGTCTTCCTTGGTCCTCTTTGGTCCTCCTTGGTCCTTGGACTAACTACTAAGGGAAACGTAAACTGTGCTTTTTTCGTTGATTTTTTTATCAAATGTATTTCAACAAATTCATGACACTGCGGATTAATATTAAACAGGCAGTTTTTATTTTCAGACAACCTGTCTGGTGATTCGGTGTCCTTCATCCTTGGCTGTAAGTTTAGTTGCGCTGATCCGATGTGTCCACGAAGACAGCAAACAATAAAAGAGCCAGATAATTCAAAATTGTTTCTAGCTGAAGCTTAATTCCTTCCTAATTAATCCTGACTCATCCCCCTTTAACAGCTTCCCTTCTCCCGCGCTAAACATCTCGGCCAAGGCGACACAAAACGCAAGACGTTAACGGCGAATATCGGGGCCGGCCAGCGGTCTACCAAAAAAAAAAGAGAGAAGAAAAAAAAAACGGTATCCGGTTACTGGACAACACCCGAGAACGTGCTCCTGGAAATAGGCGCGATTATGTTCACCAAAGTCCAGCCCGTTTCGGTGCGGTATTGACTAAAGCTACCGTTTGGCCGACACTGTACAAATTTGATCGGTTGATCGTTCTATCCTTCCAGCTTGCCTCAGTCACGCACGTCAATTTTATTCCATCTTTTTTGTCTTCTTCTCTTTCTCTGGCGAGGACAAAAAGATTTACTGGACTTCTGTCAAATTGAAGGTGATCAGAATGCACGAAAATCAACACCTCTCTGTGCAGAGAATGGTTGTTTGGATTACCAAGAGTGGATTCATCATTTGTAGTATTTAGTAAATACCTTTGTGAAAAGTGGGACGGCAGGAAATAGAAATAACTGAATTACAAAATGTAGATGCTACAATCCATACGTTTTACAGTTTTTAAGGTAATAAACGTGAAAAATACTGAATTGTATATATAGCAATAAAACCAAAACTATCCACTTAAATACAACAGCGATGTCTGAGACTAGCAGGGCACTCATACAGAAACATCAAAGAACCTGTCTCTCAGCTTATCAAGTGGTCACCAAAGCATGGAAGGAAAAACAGGGGCAAAAGCTTAGCTATACAGAAAGCTATAAAAGGGACACCGGGGTGCTTCCAACTGATCTTCCTAATTTAATGAAAGATAAACAAGAATGGACAAATCTCAACATGATTCCGACCTCGGTCGACGAGAGAGAGAGAGAGAGAGAGAGAGAGAGAAAGAGAGAGAAGGTTATGCATTCCAATCAGCCTTTTTGAAGTATGGTGGCAATGTAGAAACTGCACTTTTTGGTTCAGATGTATACAGCGAGATTTACCAAAACCTATTTATAGTGACATAGTATGAGTGTCCACCGTACCTAAAATGGCTCATAGGTTTGGGTAGGGCTTGGGCTTTGGTTTCAAATGTTTAGGATATGTGCTTTCCTAACGGGTCTTCAAAGAGGCAGACGGAGCCAAAGCACACGCCTTGGTCTCGAAAAGTGCCATAGGTGAGCAAGGATTTTTTATTTATTTTTTTTACGCGTGCGTAAATCTCGGCATTAGTATTCAGTCTTGGACCCCAAAGAGGAAATATTTAGGAAAGAGAATAATAGAACAAAATGAGCAGGGCCCCACAAACCCGATCTGTAAGGTAACGTGCGTATTTGACTTATGACTCTCCACAAAGGCGTGAATGACAGTTTTAGCTACGTAACTTTGTGCTATGGTCTTGCAGAAAAGACAAGGAATTGGTTAGGATCTCAACCAAATATGCGTATTTATATCGCTGGAACACCCGATGCTTTCCTCTTTGTGTGTGTGTGGGTAGGCACACACACCGTTGTGGGGACTTTTACACAATGGAACAAAGGTCCCCACAACGTTTTTCTTTGTTAAACCGGTCCCCACAAGGTAATTCTTTAGAAAAGGGAATAATAGAACAACAATAGCAAGTCCCCACAGCTCTGCGTGCAAAAGACTGTGTGTGTGTGTGTGTGTGGACACGCGGAAGGGCATTTATGGGGTCCTGACAACAATGGAAAAATAGACCCCACAAGGTAATTTCAATAGGAACAATTGGGGCTCACAAGGGAATTCTTTAGAAAAGGGAATAATAGAACAACAATAGCAGTACCCCACAAATCGGATCCGTATGTGTGTGTGTGTGTGGGTTTTTTTTATTTTTTTTTTTAGGCCGTAGATAATTTTAGACGAAAACATTTTTCAGGATCTTTATGATTGAAATGAACAGCAAGAAGAGTGAAATGTGTACTTTCTTAATTCTATTCAAGGCAGGTTGGGATTGTAGAACCTTAAAACGCAGTAACTCATTTCCCCCTCAATGTCAATAGGTGGCGCCCTACCAGCTTTTCACTATGAACACACAAATTAGTCATGCTTAGTAATTTATGTCAGTGATTCGGAGAACGTCTGAAAGTGCTTTGAAAACTTGTTTGGTAGGCCCTATTAGGTTATTACAAATGGAGCCATAAACTGAGTTTTTGGGGAAAGATTTTGTTTGCTTTTTTTTTTACGTGAGACAGTATAATTGGTACAACGGCAAGACGGCAAGACTAATAACAACCAATACCTTGGCTCAAAAGTAAAAGCAATAAGCTGGTGCACATGGTCATAATTCAGTAAAGGTCCATGCATGACAAAAGATTCAAAGATATAATTCACATTTAAATTTTTGATCTGGCAATATATATATATTTTCTTCTTGTTTAATTCTTTTTTAAGATGAGCCTTTCGCCCTTTAATTCCCCCGTTAGCCAAAACCAACCAAATCGTAAACTAATTGAATTTGAGCGCTATCTAATAACCTGGTCGTTGACATAATATGCAAATTTATCGGAACCGCGAGCGAATTAGAGAGTCGATGTTTGCTCGGAGTCGTCAGAGGAAGCGCAGCATTTCAGCAAAGACTTCAACGCTTCCACATTTTGTTGTTGTTGTTGCTGCTGCTGCTGCTGCTGTTGTTGTTGTTGTTGTTGTTGTTGTTGTTGTTGTTGTTGTTGTTGTTGTTGTTGTTGTTGTTGTTGTTGTTGTTGTTGTTGTTGTTGTTGTTGTTGTTGTTGTTGTTGTTGTTGTTGTTGTTGTTGTTGTTGTTGTTGTTGTTGTTGTTGTTGTTGTTGTTGTTGTTGTTGTTGTTGTTGTTGATGTTGTTGTTGAGCTTTCAGTTGTTGTTGAAATAATTGCACTTAAAGGTAGAGTCATAGATTGATAAGTACTCCAAAATTTAATGGCCAGAAAACTTACTTTGTGAGAGGTACTGCAGCTGTTGACAGTTAAGACTTTTTTGAGAAAGGATCCCCTTCAAAGTAATTATGGTTTGGATAAATTTTCACCCAAAAACATTTGAAACTGAGAAACGATTCATGCATGATGCGTTTCTCAGATTTCTGAGGGTTTGTCCGTTCACAAATGCTGCGGCCAAAGCTGCAATTGGCACCCGAAGTCACCTTGCTGAACGTGGATGAATTCGACGTTCGTGTGAAAATACCCTGGCAGTTTTTTTTTCTGTTTTGTCAGCAAGTAGATCCAGTCGAAATTTGTGCAAGTGACTTTTATTGTAACTTTCTCTATTGTCTATAAATCAGCATTACGTTAACAACAACCAATCTATTGCCCTACATTTAAAGGGAAAGCACGTTGTTTTATTTAAAAAAGAAAAAAACTTTCCCACTTTGTTGTTAATCCACGCACCATCCAACCTGTTTGTGAAAATATCATCACATTGGGCATCACATTTCAGTGAAGAATACCAACAGTAAGACAGCGATAATGTGCACGTTCGTTTCGGGCTTATATGGATTGCGACTATCGACTCAAGCATTAACTTGCGGTTCTTGGTGTCTTCAAATCAATAATATGTGCTACTTCATTCTTATTTTTGATCATTGTCTTTTAAAAACTCAAACTTTTTGACAGAGGAAAAAACAATTGCATTGAGTAGGGATTTAAACATAAAGAAGGGAGTAAAACGCAATCAAATAATTATATAGTAACATTTTAAATGGTAAAATTGTAAATTGAACAGACGAGACAAGTGGTTGCATTAATTTTGTGTGTACATATAGATAGTTCCCAATAGACGCCATCTTTACGGGCAAATTGCATTTTGGCTTGCAAGCGCGTCAAACGCTCAAATCATTAACGCAGCCGCGCTGTTTTCTAACCAATCAGGCAATGAGTTTTGTGAAATGTGCGCGTGCTGCACGCCGTTCTCACACAAAACACATGACTGTGTGTTCCAAATTGCCCGTAAAGATGGCCAACTTACGTCATATTGCAAACTATCTATAACAAACAAATCCATGACTCTCTTTACATAGTCTTTGAAAATAATACATCAAGTTTGACTGTGTGGCTTTTTTTCCGACGAATGCGTTTCTCTTGCGGGCGCTAATGGTTTGTACTTCATCGATCAGTGAAATTGGATCGAAACTCCTTGCTTTTGTGGGTTATTTATACCAATATCGTTTTTAATTATAATTCGATTCAAATCAAACAAATTGTTTTTCATTATGACGGCATTTCCTAAAGATCGCACACATTAAAACATGACAAATTTAAAATGTGCAAAAAAGATAAATAAACAAGTAAAGGTGTTAATTGAAACGACAACAAAAGGAAAACCTGAATGTAATTTTCTAAAGTGCATTATTTAACATTATTAATATTCATTCGTCATTAGCTTTAACTATAGTGTGATTTTTAATAACTGTTTATCTAAAGAAAACAGTTGAACGAATACTTTTGTTTTGATTTAATTATGGTTGCTGCCTGAGTTATTAACTTTGAATTTATCTCATGACATAATCATTGTCCTCTTCCGTCATGTGTGAACCTTGAAGAATTTCGAACGACCTTTTCAAAACACGCCTATTTCACTTTAACCCTTGGGGAAAATTCAACCAACCAATTCAAGAAAACACACTATCCATAAAAATGGTACACTCGGCACGAGATACCAAGATGCTATCTACTCAAGATAGCAGTTGACGTGCGAACCACACAATACAGTAATACCATATCCTACAGTTACTTTCGGCACATGAGTTTCCCCCTCAAGGCATACACAGCTCCCCGGCAATTCATGCGAAATTAAAAATGTAAATGGTGAAGACGATCAAAATGGAGATCGTGCTATACGAGACAAACTTAGAGAGCTATAATGGCATAATGCGCTATTGATTGTGGAGATGTCAATAAAATTAACACTATACGCGTGCAGCTCTCTTGATGTAGCCCGTAACTTCCCGTCAGTGGAAATTTGTTTAAAAAATTGACACTTTTTGTTGTTCGATTTATTTGTTTCGTTTTATTATTATTAATTTGTTTACTGTTTTGACATTACTTCAGCTCCGGTTACATTCAAATGACTGGCAGTGACAGTAGAGACCCTATCATTTGAGACAGTTTTTACATGCAAACTTTGACTCAGAGGCAATTAACATGGAATATGTAATATGTCTTTCTTCCTTCCTTTCTTTCTGTCTTTTGTATTCGTTTTCATTGCAAGTTATTGATGATTTGATTTCTAGTATTCAATTGAAACTGTCTTTTTAATTTGAAATTTGAGTTTATTCTGATGAGACAATAAATTCCCAGTTGAAAACTAAAGTCAAAAAAGTATTTCCTTTCTCCCCTCCTTTCGTTCTTCCCTTCCTTCTTCGCCCTTCTTTCTTTCTTTTTCTTTCTTTCTTTCTTTCATTCCTAAATGTGAAACTGGAAATGAAATTGTATTTCCGTCTGGGAGATTGGTTGTAAATTGCTTTCTGGTGACATAATCCTTTAGCAGACTGTGCTGATTCCCCTAACAACATTTTGGAGAGCGACTTGTATCTGTAGATTATATACTGCCGTTAACGTTTGCCCCGAAGAGATTGATAATTTGAGTCGACAGCTCAAAACGCTGCCGAATCCGTTTACTTGTCCTGCATTTTTTACACAGAATTATCCTCACTCAGATTTAAAATACCGTGCACACTCTCCGAGCTGCAACCTAACCTGGTAAGACTGGGCAAAAGTACTTGGCGATGGTAAAATTGCTGCTAAAAGTTCGCTCAGCAGAAATCAGTCCAAAAACACTACGTGGCTGTTTCTGTGGAGCAAAACAGTTTTTCTTCTTCTCTCCTTTGCTCAACCTTAAGCAAAGCACCTTTCAAGAATTAGTCCCTGTGCCTTTTTTTATGAAGCAGTTAAGCATTAAAACTTGCTTAGCAAAAATAAAATACCAGCCAAATCACAGTGAAGTGCATTACTCACGCCTTGTTGCCTGTTGTTTTTACCAAAAGCAAAACAGTTTGTTTTGACAGAAAATGTTAAGTAAAAGCAGTTTGCCACCAACAAGCTTGGTAAATTTTGGCCATTTCTTTTGGTGTGATAAAACAGGTGGCAACCCCGCTGTTAGGTATTGAGAGTCTTGAAATACCTTTTTCCCGATTCGAGTACTGCCCATAGTCGCTACAGAACACGAGCAAGCTTTACTGGTATTTGACCAGTAATACATCTGCCTCTTCAAGTCAATGTGACTCGCCTCTCGACCAGGAAGTGAGATCTATGTAGTATTTGCCAAGAAACGCGAGCCCTTCACTTCAAGACGGTAGAATAAATGTCACATTCCCCCCCCCCCGTACGGTTTCATCTCTTCGAGTGCTATGTCTTTTGGAGCTCTGTGATAACTGTGCATCGCACGAGCCATGTTCGAGCTGGTATTGAAGTATCGATTAAAAGGGTCTGTGTATGTTTGGTAATGACTCTGAAAGTTAATGGCAATAAGAACTTACTCGGCAAGAAGTACAGCAGCTTTGGATAGTATAAAGCAGTTTGAGAAACAATTCATTTTCAAAAGTACTGCAGTTATGGGAAAACAGATATCACTTTTTATCACCCAAAATTTGAATCTGAGAAACGTTACTGGCAAAAAAAGTTTCTCAGATTGTGTATTCCTATTAGGGATTGTCCTTCCTGTGTGGACATATTTGCTACAGATTTTCGGCAATTTCTCAAAAACGCGATTGGAATGAAATTTTCACAA
Source organism: Pisaster brevispinus (assembly GCA_023634235.1). Lineage (NCBI taxonomy): Eukaryota > Metazoa > Echinodermata > Asteroidea > Forcipulatida > Asteriidae > Pisaster > Pisaster brevispinus. The sequence continues at coordinate 4,222,074 of JAMKCF010000004.1, read as the reverse complement.
TTAGTTTTGTTATGTATATCTACATTTATATAGGATTAAAACAATCAAACGGTTGTAAAAAAAAAAAGGTATACTTTGCCTTTAAACAGCTACTTGAGCGAAAAAAAATTGTTAGCGGGAATGCTGTTTTAAACTTCCTTATAATGTGTCTGTTTATCATATTTGGATATTCATACCCCGCTGAATTTTTCGAAGTTATCGGTCAAAAAATTAGGCCCAAACCTCACAGTTTTGAAAACTGTCTACATTTCTGCCGTTGACGGCAGTGCGTCAAAGTGACAACACCTTGACGCCATCTGTGAGATGTTCTTTTTTTGTTGCAGCAAAGCGGCTTTAAAATACGAAACTGAATAGCAGCAGAGAAGGGTACACAAATATATTTGATTTTTGTTAGTACTTTATTTTGTTTAATGTGCGAACTCAATTTCCTTATCGATTAAACACATTTTAAAAATGAATCCCGGCAAATATCACTTGTTGCCTTTTTCGTTCGAGCTGATCAATTAGCGCCTGGGTCGACCCTACCATTGGACACGTGGGTCGGCCACCAGACTATGAAGGTACAACCACTCTATCCCGTAGGGCTATATTATACGAAAACTGTGATTCCAATATGTCTTTCCTTGGATGGAAACCTATGTCAAACGTGTTTTAGGTTGTATACGTGTTTGAGGTTGTATTGAAGTCAATTTCCAGTTCATTCACAATGGATATGTTATTTTGAGATAACTTAATTTTTTCGTGACGTTCGACAGTACCTTTTCCCAAATCTCGGCTTGGGTTCCGGCTCTGACTTGAGCTCCTTCCTCCACTTTGGGGCTGTGTATAACTTGATATAAAGGCATGGACCATGGCAGCTAATAAATAGGTGTAAGGCAGAGATTGGATGGAAATTGAAATACAAATTCACAACAAAGGGTGTATGGCAAGTATGGTCAAATAAGTTTTGTTTTCTTAATTTACCCCCACCAAAAGAGTGATACTTGGATATTAATAGCAAAAGATTAGCACTGCGAAGAAATTGATTGTATAATGGATCGGTACCGCACACTCAAATCTTTCGATAGATAATGGCTACATGGTCTGCAGAGGAAATTGTTGGCTTCTAATTGAGATGAAAAAAAAAAACCCTGACTTTCCAGGATTCCCGAAGCATGACACACCCTTGCTATACTTGTCATTCGGAATGTCGCATTCAACATTCATTGCTCCTTGCTTCAGAAAGACGACGGATGCTGGATCTTGGAGTACCCCTCCTTTCTTCCTCATCCGGTCAGCACCCACAACAGGGATGATTGTTTTCCACGTGAAGAATGTCTTCCCTAATCTATTTTCTCGTAAAATTGCGCGAGAAAGGCTCAATTAAGCCCACGTCCCGATGGGGCTATATAACCGTTATAATCGTATTAGATTGCTTGGGTTGACTTTTCGCCTCTTCTTCTCTCTTTTTTTTTTTACTACTTGTTTTTATTGTTGTAATTTATTTTAAGGTTCCACCCGCCCGTACGTTTGCGAATCGGCAGCGGGGAACAGAAGCTTAAAATCCCCACGGGGGGATTATATAAACTGTTGATCATCTCGCTGGACAATTGATAACAAAAACTGCTCCATCCACTCACAAGATAAGTTGAATAAAAAAAAAAAAAATCCAACCGGACGCTGTTGGTAATTTCCCTGCGGAGATACGAGTCATTTTAAACTAACCCCTTTTGCGATTATTTGTGAATGAAGTGCACATTTACGGATAGAATGTTAAAGCGTTTCTTATCAAAGCGGTGGTTGACTTTTAAAAATGTGTTCAAAATAATATTTCTTTGCGCTATTCTGGAGGATTGTTCTGACGATATCAATCCGATTGTGACAAAAACAAGTTGGAACGAACTTGTTATATGTCTCAATAACAGACGATAAGTTTGTTTGCAGGTTTTAATGCATCCGCACGGAACAAACTGAAAAAGGGAATACAACTATTTCATTTTAGCGCTTCTAATCCAATAAACTTATTCGTTTTTAATATTAAACAAAACGAGGAAATCATGAAAAGTGACGGTGACGGTTACGGTTATTTAACAATTGATTATGGGTTTTGAGGTATTACATCAATGTGCATTTTAGTTTGCGGTAAGACCACTGTAAAGCTACTTTGCTGTGTACATTTGTTTATGGTGTTGCGGCAAACCGAGTATACATTAAACATTGATTTCAGAAGAAAAAAACTGGCAGAAAACAACAAACCAAAAGCAAAAAAAATATGTAAATAATTTTCAGAAACAATCCACTGCAACAAACGCTCAATCGATTAATTCACCGAAACAATAGGACTGGGAAGTTTTTTTTCTTCATAAGTTACACACAGGTGATGACATTTCCCCCCATCTGACAATGACAGTGTGATGATGCAATCGGTCTCCTTAAAGGAGGGGGGTCGGGCGGTGAAACATAGCGGACCCCTATTTATAGGACCTGAGATATTGATTATTAAGTAATAAAAAATATATACCGCGGGAAAAAATAGCTTCGGGCGGGGTCGCTTGGATTAGCCGTCCCTGCCCTCTGTGATGGTTAAATTTGCGGCACTCTGAACACCGTGAAAGTGGCCATTTTATTACCGGGAAAATGAATTAGGTCATTTTTTTTACTTCTTCTAGAATTTAGCGAAGTGTGGGCGTCCAGGACCTCAGGCTATTCCGAAAGAGAGAAAAAAAAATGGTGAGGATACTATTATTAAATTATTGGCAAACAAGAAGGACACGCCCCTAAAGAGGGTTACTGATTCTTTGAGCATCAAGACGTTTAGAGTTAAAAGTTTGTGTGTACCGACTTTTCATTTACTCTTAAATTTAAAAGTGACTTTCTGTTGTAAGAGATAATTTTGTGTGTCACAAGGTAGTCTCAGAACTATTACTTCCGCCATCCTCTAAAAGCATGTGTGACTGCAACCGAGGCAGGGCACGGGATGACCGATTAAAACCAGACATTGTGTGTAATAGTCATAACGCCCTTTCCTGGAAACTGGGCGCCAAACTGAGTGTAATTTTCGCAGATTAGATTAAAGATTTCTTAGAAACTGGCGATGTAAATTAATACTTCGTAATCTTAAATGGACTACCACCCGTTGACCTGGTATATTATATGGTTTGATCTAATTTGGTTATTACTACATGAGTAAAGACCACGTTTCCTGTGAGACGTCAAATGTTTGCAAAAGAGCCACAGTGCCTGGACTTCCTGCAGGCACAATTTGTGCACAGCCCAAACAAACACATAATCCTACAACTTATAGACTGTCTGATCTTTATCAATTTTTGTTTAATATTTGTTCAACTGTTACTTTTATGCCACATGGATTTATGTGAAAATTATGACACAAAATGTATCATTCTCCAATGACTAGTGTAGTATCTTGCCCGTCAAAAAGGTCATGGATAGTACAACATCATTTTTTGTTGTTGTTAAAAACCGTTAAGTATACAGTGCTTAACACACATCGGTGTATGGGTTACAAAACAATGTTAATGGGCGTTCTATAATCTTGCCTTCTTTTTATCCAGTCTTGAACCCCCCCCCCACAAAAAAAAAAATAAAAAAATGCAATGACGATTTTCATCACCCATGACTGTGGTGGGTTTTTATTAAATTGAGTCCTAACGCAGCAATGAGTAATCATACGTCTGTGTGGGGGTTATAATTTTATTAACGTCTCCGTATATTATGAACGCTTACTACTGAACTCACAGTTCGTTCTTTCTTTATCCCTTTCCCCTTTTTCGTGTGCAATGGCAAACATGTTTGTTAAAATAATGGTCAGTACTTTATCTTGGTTCGCGTGGTTATCAGATTCACCCTGGAATTGAAACTTCGAAAAACAAGTTGTATTTCAGCTTTAGTTGAGCACCTTTTGTTTAATTCAGTTGTTGTTTGTTCATTCTTTTCAGTTGACAGATACATTTCAAACAGATTAGTAAGATTCAATTTTTTTATTTTATTATATTTTTATTGACAAGTAAATGAAAAATGTACACGGAGTGGATGTTCCATCTTAAGGCCATAGAGTCAAATTTACAAACAGGTCTAGTGACGGACCCTTCAGTAGAAACCGAAATTGTCAGTCTTATTTTCAATACTTGGGGGAACGAAGACGTTGACGAAGCTCTAACATATCAAAACGATTGAGTGTATGCAAACTCATGTCAACGTTGTCTAAAAATTTACCCACAACATATCTGCTTTATTGTAAGGAAGATTCGTTTTTGTTGGATGTTACCATCAGGTTATCGCCCTCTTGTAAGAAGGCTGCATACATTACACCTGAAAAACAACCATCATTTAAGAACCAAGCTGTGATAAGGGTAATTTGACCTAAAATCTAAAGAGAAAAATAAAAAGCATTTGGCAACCTTGTTATAAACAACCCTCTAATACGGGAGCACCAATATTAATTGCATATTCAAATGTGATTTATTGATTTATATCAATGGCAGGTTATCCCGTAGAATGTGAAACGCCTATCGCCAAAAACAACGGAGGTGACTAAAAGTTCTAGGCAGTCTCAGGTCTTTTTCTTTCAGAAGTTCTCCTGTGAGCGCGCCACCAGTGTTCAATTACGCGTTCCCACTATAAACCGCCCACGGATTGGATCCTTGGTGAGTGTAAACTTAACTCTTCATGTCGGATCGCTTTGGCACGGAGTCCCTTTGGCTTCAAATAAGGTGTACTTTGTACAATAATGACAGCCAAAGAAACCCAATTTGAGGCCAATCCATCGCAGCAAAGCCTCGTAGATGTTGACACCGCACAGTGATTAGCCGATATATTTTGTTTCCCCCGAACGTACCCGGCAAAATGTCATCCTCTACAAAGCAGTAAAATGCAATTACCCGCAAGCCGTTTAATGCCACCGCCCTTACATTTAGCTCGAACTCACCTCCTCACATCGACGAACTCTCATTAAACGCCCATTTATTTAGTTATAATTCCCGAATAAAAAAGGCTCTGTATGAGATTCTAATGGACAGTAAATAGGAGGACTCCGATTCACTTATGTTCACGGAATCAGTTAACAGCGGCCAAATGGCAGTGCAATAAACGGTCCTGCTCCAATTAGCTGTTACTTATGAAGAAGTAGGGCACGTACAGCGGACGCCTAGATTGTTTATAAGTTGATAATAGAAAGTTGAAGCTAACCAATCTAAATGCAATTAGATGGGTGGTGTGGGTACATGGTTGCTGCTTTATGTACACCACGTTATGTGGCTGTGACTGGGCCATTAAGGCATCATGCACTCGGTAGCAATCTATGTCAGATTGCCCGCCCTTTTCAAACATGAACGTTGAGAAGCATTCATTAATCATTTCCCCACACAGCCTCGATTTGGAACATGAGAGGCTTGACTCATTTTCCCACACAGCCTCGGTTCGGCTACATGACGGACGGACGTCAAAATGGCCACACTATACCAAAGATCCAGGTGTTGAAAGTATCAAACTAAAATTTAGGCTTGACAAAATTACCGGAAAATCAGTCAAGAACCCACTTTGAAATGGTGGTGTCGGGGCTGTAAGTTACTGCGAATCAAGCTTACAGACACTGTTCCCGCTAGTGATAACTATTATTTCTTCGCGTAAACAGAGAACTATAAATTACGTCGGTTCTTTTAACAACCTGTATGTCATTCCACTGGTTTCACTATGCGGAGCAAGTACCCTGCTAATGGTATCCTGCTAATGTTTGGTCAGCAGAAATGTTCTGCTTAAGCAGCTCGATACAAATGGGGCATGAGCGTAAACAGAAGATGCACAAAATGGTAACAGCCAGAAAGATAAACTTGCTGCCCAAACCAATGCCTTGACAAACATTTCCGTTTGTACTACTACAAAGAGTAGTAAGAGTTAGGCCACCGTTGTAGTACTCGAGTAGTACCGGTAAACTCGGGTGTCATTTTGATGTAGCCCTGGTAGGACGCCAGTTTCCGTTACACTATACTGACGGTACTCGAACTCGGTACTCGAGACCGTTTTGATGTAGCCCTGCTAGGACGCCAGACTCTGTTGCAGTGCACTGACGGTACTCGCACCTGGTACCCAAACCAAATAGTTTCCACCGTATCTCAACATGGCTTATACTCGATACTCGGTACTCACAGTCATGTACTCGATGCCTGACTGAAAAAATGTACTGATTTTCATTAGCAGAAGAAAACCGACATAAAGACAAACTGGATCCCATTAAAAACACGAACTGCGCGAGGATAAAAACTATCAGTGAACAGCTTACTACCTTTAAAATGCTTAAGACGACGGTTAGAAGGAAGGAATTGGAAATATCTCTTTGTCAGAGTACCACTTATATCTTCCTTCATTACTATACAAGCTTTAATCCAAGGAATAGAATGAATCCCAGGAAAAAGTTTTATTTAAGTTGTCTATGAGGAATGATTTTTGTATATGGTAAAAAAAAAATAAAAAAATAATACACGTACTCGGTCTCGGAGATCCAAGCACTTGGTACTCAGCTGTTGGAGTCAGTACTCAAGCACTCGAGTACTCGAGTCGACAACCCTCTAGTACTCGGTGGTACGTATTTGGAACTCGACTGAATCATAATGGTGGTTTATTGAAAACCATAATAAAATGACAGGACTGAGTTTTACTTTCTTTCTCTCTCTCGAAACCAACGATGCATTATACCTTTAATAATGATGTCCCAATACGGCAACATGGTTCCAGCATAGCCCCACAAAGCCTTCCCGTTTTCACTGATTAAAACGAATGAAGCATGCGACCGTAAAAATATTCGGTAAATTAAAGGCTAAAGACTTGTGTACGTAAAGACAGTGCAACATCTACCTGACACGTTTTTTAATAACTTGCGAAGCAGAGGTGAGAATATTAAAGATCTTTCTAGGTTTTTAGTGACGGGGAGAAAGTAATTCATTAATTTGCACGAATGGTGACACGACACACGTTGATTCATAACCACAGCTCGGTTTGATTCTTAGAATGATGTGAAGTAGGCGATGTGGCTGTGACTGTCAGTTGTGTGCTATTAAACCGATCAGCGCTCATTCATACTTCCGAAACCAGACTAAGAAATCAAGAAACATGTCCTATTTATGTACGTTCCATTTCAAGTTTTGGACGCTCTGGGCAACGTCTGATTCTGTCAATATTTAGTTATTGCTTGTCATTGACCACTGGGTGGTACCATAATTGCTGTGAGGGCGGGTTTTAAGCGCCGTAGGGTAAAAGAAAACTGTGTCTCTTCCGAGATTTTGATCGTTGAAGTTGGATACATCATGCTCCAGTGCAGCTATACAATGGTACTTCCACGAAAATAAATGTTACTCTGCATATTTGTACGTGGAGCCTCTTGCGCCCCCCGAGCAAAAAAGAAGACGAAAAGGAGAAAATTTATATTCCTTGGGATGCCCTCAACACAAAAACACACATTTTTGGAAATGCATATCTCTAAAGACCATACAAGTCTCGCGCGTATTCGAGCATTTTTTTGGACCACTTTGGTTCCACGTACATAGCTTCAACGTGTGAAGGAAGCCACTCTCGCACTTTAATGGGTCCAAATGTTCGACTTTGTGCGAGACTTCCGCAGCCTTTTGCCCATTGTTATTTCGTTCATTACATACAACATGCATACACATTTTTTACTGTGACTATCCGTATTGACGCCTTGCACGACGCTCTCTCAGTGCACGTACACGCCCCTATTCTAACACCCCCCCCTGTTTTGGGGTCAAACTGTGCACGAATAAATTGACCCAAAGAAATAGTGGACGCGCATTTTGCGGAGGTGCGTTTAGCATCTGCAAGGGGTTCAATTGGGACTGACTTCTTGCAACTCTCAGTCAAAACGCGCAATCTACAGCAACATTTTTAAGAGCGCCCTCATAATTTTAGTGAGGCCAACTACGCCTTGCTGTGGTTCGAAACACCAACTTGGGAATTGGCAGTGTTGGAATTGATACGTTGGCGCTTGGGCTAGGGTGACCGAGGGTGCCTTAGACTGGTAACCTTAAACTGGTGACATATCTTGTCATGTCAGTTTAAAGTCGACGAGGTACCGGGCGTACCGAACAATGCATTTCATTGGTCGAGTCAGCAGCACCTGAATACGAATGGCCGTTTGAGTCATCGGCAAAGGTCAAAGTTGTGTCTCCGTCTTAGTATTGAGTAAAAATAATGTCTGACATCTTCTTGGCTTGTGGCTCGAGGTTTGTATCACGTGCTTTGGAGTATGCCGTCGCAACCCTCCGTCTAAAGACGGTATGGTACGTGAACAAGGCTAAAAGGGTAAGGTACAGACTATGTAGCCTGTGCTATCACGTGTTTACAAAAGAGCTAATGAGCATCGACTTCATGCAAGCACAATTTGTATACGCCTATAGCTCAATTGAGGAAAACTAAAAATTTTCATTTTAAGGAGTTGGCACCGTCCGGTTTGTATCAACTCTTGAAGAAAGGGGCACATCTCAAAACTTGTTCAGCTGTTCCGTTTATAACTCTTACATTTATGTGGAAATTATGAAACTCTTACATTTATATGGAAATTATGACACAAAATGTACAATTTCCCATGTGTAGTATTTTGCCTGCCATAAAGGCCCCGGAGTGTATGATGTCACTCTTGCTGTACAAACAAACTTAAGGTTACATATTAGGGTATACCGGGCATTGAGACTGGTATTGAGGAAGCATTCGTAAGCTATGCTTACATCAGCTATGATGTTGGGTACGTTCAGTATAGGTCAATAAACGGGAAGTACCCGCCAAGTCGGGAGTAAAACTACCATGTGTCGTGATCCCAGTTCGTGCTGTAGCTGATTATTCACAAATCCGGGAAAATGTCACACAGCTTTCTTGTTCTAATTATGACGACTGGGTTTTTTAATTTCTACACCTCTTCGTCGTGATCGCTCAACACCGCTTTTTAGTCTTGTTTGTTTAAAAAAGAGAGAGTCAAACGAAGAGCAATATTGTGTGTCTCCAAGTGAAGACTGAACTTGAATTTTGAATCTTAAAAGGAAATTTTCGTCGCCCCCTCCCCCTCCCCCAGTCTAATTTTTGATCAGGGAACCTTTGCAGAGGTTCATTTATACGATGTAACCAAACCGGGACTTGAAGAGGAAACAGTCTGTGCCCTTTTGGAAGTGTGTAATCGGTATTAAAAATGACTGTTACAACCAGGGAACCTGTCCAATAAGATGATTAAAGTGGCGCTCAATTTGAAAAATCTGTGAAATAATGTCAGTGTATACTTAATTTGGAAATGGGGTTTGTTGAAAAGACTTTTCTCTCTAGAAATGTAAACAAAAGCAAAAAACAAAACAAACAAAATACAGTATAAATGTCACTAAATCCCCGATACCCCACGTCAATAAACTGACAGCGCCCATCCTTCTCTGGTACATTTTATGTCATCGACTTTTATAAATCACTGAAAATTCACTTGCAACATTTGCTGCAATCATTGATTTTTTTGCTGGTGCATTCCATATAGCCTTCGATGAAGCCATGACTAATGATCTTGGTGCAACAGTGCTACAAACTCTTTTCGTTTAGTATATTATATTTACATGGGTATCTAAAGGAGACTTTTTCTGAGGAGCGACAATAAAATCATGTAGAATAAGGGTCAGTTTGTCCGGTTGTCCTGAGTGAAAGAACTGCACTCGTTTCCCCTTATAGTAGTGGCGTCCGTCGGTCGAAGTATTCCTGATATTCTTTTGAGATGACATCTGTATTACATTGAAATCGAAAAATTGAACTGGATGGGTTCACACGTGGGGAAAGTGGTATGTTATTTTGTCAAAAGAGGGCGGCATGCACAGTTACCTGAGTTAGGGATATAATATAAATGAATAAAGAAAATCATGTTTGGTCTAATTCTGTTTTTACTTACGACAGTTGTTGATTTTTTGGGTATGAAATGGTCTGCTTCACCTCTCATCACATCAAAGAGTTTTTACTATTTTTAGACTAGAATTGGAGCTAATGTTGTTGAGGTTGCTGCTGCTGCTGCTGTTGTTTTGTGTTATCTGTTTGACTTGCCCAGTTCTAGAACAATCTCAAGAGCTTCGTAAAGCAAATTATTATTTGAAGAAGTTGTAACTCATCCAAGAACTGATTGGTCAATTCTCAATATTTCAACTGATGTGAACATTTCAGGAAATTCCGCTGCTCCCTTCAGAAACTGGCATAGCCTCTTGTCACGATATATATATATATATATTGCTTTAGACGGAACTATTGTGTTAAAACCAGCCAATGTTGTGATGCACAGTCTGTTTAGAAGTACCCCCTCTAGTGGCCAGGATATTATACGCCCAGTCCATTATTAACGAAACAAATTCCGAAAAAACTGATGGTGACATGTAAATCAATCTTTCTACTCCCAAAGTTATATGACGTTATTTGTTATTGTACGAGTAAACCCATTCGATACGACTGTTCTCAACAAACACACAGTCCACAACATGTTAACATTTCAGTAATCTCAAGGCCCCCTTCCATTATCAAAAACAAAACAAAACAAAAACAACAAAAAACAACAACAACAACAACAGCAACAGCAGCAGCAACAGCAGCAACAACAAGAACAACAACAACAACAACAACGACAACGACAACGACAACGACAACGACAACGACAACGACAACGACAACGACAACGACAACAAACAGCAGCAGCAGCAGCAGCAGCAGCAGCAGCAGCAGCAACGACAACGACAACGACAACAACAGCAACAGCAACAACAGCAACAACACAAACAACAAACCCAAAAACGAAACAAATATTAATACATTATCTGAGATTTTATTCCCGTTAAGTTCCCGTTTTCTCTTCTTTTTAACAGTGTTTCAAACATGGATAGTGCCCTTTTTCTGAAAGATCAGTACACGATGTTAACTTTAATACAGTGAACCTTTAGAAGAATGAAACTATTTTTCTGGTATTTGTACGAGGTTTTGTTTCTCTTCATCTTTCTCTTCAATTTCGTCTTTTGTTCCCGCCTGTTAACGCCCTCCACTGTTAACTTAATGCATTTTTGTAGCAGTGATGGCGCCCTCCCAAGAAGTATTCGACTATTAAATAGACTGGTTTCCTGTCTTTATCTATAGTTATAAAGACAGGCTCTGGTCTTACAAACTCAATGGTTTTATTGGATAGACGTATATACGCCAAGACCATAGAAATAGAACCCGGAGAACGCTGAGTGCGTCATTTTGCGTGCGATTTCGTTGTGAGACCATTTTTATGGACGCACGTACGCCATTTTAAGGACGCGCGTACGCCATTTTTTTTACGCGTGTATGGCAAAATTAGCATTAAGCCAGTGATAATATTTTGCCATACAGTTGACGTCATGAACATTGACCAATGAAAACACGTAGAAACGGTCTCTGTGCGTTGCCATTTTGCCATACACGCGTGTCACGTGATGATCATTTTGCGATACACGCGTGTCGCGGGGTATCGATACGCCGCGTCCATAGACGACACAGAGGGCGGTCCAGCTCAGCGTTCTCCGGGTTCTATTTCTATGGCCAAGACTTATAACTAACAGACTGACGGCGATACTACAATCAATGAATGTAGCATGCGCCTTGTTTATGGCATGCAAGATCAAAGGTACATCTGGCAGGTAACTGCCAGGTTCTAAAGGCCGGTATATGTCGTTATTAACGGGCCTCAAAGTGTGATGTTAGATGTGCGAGCTGGCAACAATACGGCCTTTTCGAAACATCGGCACTTTCAACACGAGACATATTGAGCCTATAGTAGCAGAGCCAAAGTCTAATCAAATTGTTAAGTCGTGGTTTCGAAAAGACTTACATCTTCATTGACGCAGCCTGGGTGGGCCGATCCACGCAGTGCAAACGGCAGCGCGGGATTCTCAATTGGAAAATGCCATTGATTGGATGAGGCCCTCGCTAATAACGACGAAGACGCTCCGGGTAATCTTCAACAACGACTAAGACCTTAAATCTTATCCTTGGGGTTCTTGTCTTTCTTTCCCCCCTTCCGTCTAACGTCATCCAGTTTGTCGATTTCATGACGTCACACCTCTCATTTCTGACGTCATTTCTCAAAATCTTTGATGATTACGATATCGACATTAGGTGTTATATAAATTACATTTTGAACACTGGTCCACCCCTACTCAACTCTGAAGGCGCTTCCGGGTGTTCTTTGATCTGGATCAATTTTTATATCAGCCTGTGCATGTATATATCCCCCCCCCCGTTTTTTTCTCCAGGCGTTTCACGTCCCTTCTCGTCACGAGGTGGGGTTTTTCTTCTTCTTCTTCTCGGGGCTGAAGCTTTGCCGACACCGGGCACCCGGGCAACGAAACATCGTGTTTCCCCCCGCAGCGTGTTCACTAGGGGGACATGCAGTGACGCCGGTCGGCCATTGATTTCTTGCAAACTGAGGGGCGACGTGTTTCACTCTACATGATCAGTTCATTGTCCCTCGGGGAAACAATTGTGTGTCGGTCCTGCTATAAGTTCCTTTAGTCCCTCGTAACTGTAATTTCTGAAAAGCCGGGACTTTAGGAGGCTCGTAATTTTCGGACAACAATTCTTTGGAACTGGTAATCTTTTGATTGTACTCTTAAGTCTAACATTGTTTTCATTCGTTCGCTTGGTTTTATCTTCTCTTTGCAACCTTTCGAAAATATTCTCGTAACATTCTTTCCCCCCCCCCTCGATCCTCAGTAACTGATTGACATAAAACTCTCTTTGAGTTGATGTGGATCTGAAAAGAGCCGTTGGTGTAACGACTCCACGTTTCATTCTAATAGTGTGCTCTGACTGTCTTTAGGATAAATCTTAGCCCTAGACCGGTATATTCACCTATACACGCTGCCTCTGTATTTTTTTTTTTTTTTTAACCCGTAGTACCGGAGTTTACAAGATCTCTCTAGGGGTATCTTTAAGGGCGAGTTTGCACCAGTGACAGCAAAATTGTGTCCGAAATCCGGAGTACGCAAAATGATTTTTTTAATTTTTTTTTTTTGGGGGGGTGACAGGCAACTATGGCCCAGAATCGTCCTGAACAAATCCATTGTGAAAAACTAATAACTTAAAAATAAATATACACACTATTCAATAATTACAACTTAACTTCCATGGATGAACTGTGTTGTAATATCCAAACCTCAAAACATTTAATCTCAACACCATTAAACACACACCCAAAATGCAAATGTATAACCTCCACGACAATCCATGTTTTTCTCTATGACTCATTATGACTTGTTATTATCATTTCAATTCCACTCTGCGTCTGTCTTTGGGGTAGTTTGTGGTATGACCCCCATCAGCAGTTCCTTGGTCAGCATTTTGTGCCTCCGAGCAAAATAAACACCCATCAACTAGAACAAGAGCCCATCCACACGTTCAAACAATATTAAAGATACTAACGCCAGTTTGTGATGTTACTAACACCAGAGTGGCCTTACGGGAAGAAAGGGTTGCCAACCTTCCAACAGTAACATCCATGTCCATAAAGTGCAAATGAAGAACTCCCACCCGGTGCTGACTTAAGCTGATGGGCTGTATAAAAAAACACCTTCAACCGACTCCGATCACCGGTCGCTGCAAAGTAACGCTTAAGAAATAGGGCTATCTGAACGACCTGGATGAATAAGTAACCTCTTCTCAGCCTCTCAGTCTCGACTAATCCACGCCCAGCCAGCCCCCCCCCCCTCACATGCACAGACACAGAGTTGTGTCTACTACACCTTCCACAGCTTTCCTTGCTATCTTTAATAAAAGTCACTGCACTGCACGTGTCTGCATTTGTTATTCCAGAAATAAATGCAATGAGCATTTCACCGGCACTCCCCTTTTCCCAAATTCCGGGGACCTGTTTTGGCGGTAAAATCAGCAAGAAATGACCCACTACTTTGACTATGGGCTGCTCCCCACGAGCACAATGTGAATCACAATAACATAACTACGGGGGGAACAGGGAGAGAAGTAGAAGAAGACAAATCCCCGGATGCGATGAAACAGAGAGACGTATACCTGGAGGGCAGCCGCCCCGTGTTTTGTCAGAAAGCAAAGATGTCTGGTAAATTTTTACAAATTGATGAGACATTTCGAAATCGCCAGGGAGGAACTTTCCCTTGTTTTGGAATGGGGAAACAAAAATGCAATTTTGAAATTGCAGACGTCTGCAGCGGAGAGAGGCGATATGTGCAAAAGATAATTGACTATGGTTTGTTTCACATTCGCTTATTGGCGTGATGGAGCGTGCAGAGAGACGTTTTGTCTTCCGTCTGGAGATACCGTAATTTGAAGAAAACCCGTCGTTCAAATCTGTACACGGCATGATTGTCAAAATGAAAATTGTGACTAAACACCCGACAAAATAAGAACAGCGAGAAATTGTACACGGTTGAACTTTTCAAATGGCCAGAAGTCCAGTTTCCTAACCGGAACAGTGAGTTATCTGAAAAAATACTGCAGGTGTTTATACGATTTAGACCCTTTTCAACGAATTCAGTATATTATTGGCGAAATATAAGTTCTTGTGATTTGATTTTGAGGTGGCACGTACTGTGTTTATTATGTGCGATACCTTTAAAAAGTATAGTAATCGAATTGTATTTTTATATTTTTTTTCAATATATATGTCATGCATGTTAACGGGAGGGCACACCTAGGGTAATTACTCCTATAAGTATTAATGCGGGGGGGGGGGGTGTCCACAGGCACATGTATCGGGTAGCATTCGAACCCACGACCCCCGCCATAAAGAGAAGATGTTATGACACTACCACCATCCCGGTGGCGAAAGTCCAGGTCGCAGCGGATATCGCAGAAATTGTACCACCAGAGTTAAGGATTATTCGGATTGAGGGCTGAGTCGAGGAGGTTGGTACCAAAATATGTTCACCAACTATACCATAAGCACAGTTCCCAGCAAAACAAAGGGGGGTACAGGGGTGTTAAAGTTTACACCATGGGTATTGTCACATAAAAGGTACCCCCCAAAAAATAATAATAATAATAATAATAATTACATTCTAAGGTGTTTAAATAGCACTAATTTCTGCCAACACAATTTAAACATTGGTGTTGTTTTAACACCCTATGATGTTAACTTTGATCCTCTTTTGGGTATCTATGATGTGGCGACACCCATGTTGTCAATTTTAGCACCTCGGTTTTTGCAGTGTACTCTACCCTCGCCCTGCTAACCCGCCCCTCCCTTAAACAAAATATTATGCATGGTTGGTAGAGCTGACAAAATAGCCGCAGACAGCATGTGTTGTGATCAATCTTACACATTCAATAACAGACCTATTACAAACTGGGCTTACTCCATCGTGTGAGTCAGGGGGGGGGGAGGGTGAAAAGCCATACAGAATTTTTAAACACATTGTCCTATAGTTTTTCAACCGAAATCTGCTTTTGCGGTTTTTTTATTTTTTTATTTTCTTTAAAGGTTTTTTTTTTTAGGGTTGCTGATACAGTTTTCTTGAACATGACTTCATTTCTGAGGGAAGATGATACAGACAAAAATGGTTCTAATATGAACGTCATAATCAGCAATCTTTCAGACTAACATGAAACAGTGATGTGTTTTTTTTTTAATCAATACTGTAAAATGCCTTTAAAATAAAACATCCGAGGACAATAAAAAAATAATACAGCGTGTAATGAGCGACGCAGAGAGTTCGGGAAAACATTTTTTTCCCCTCCTTCACGTTCAATACGCCCAAGAAAAAACAAAAACATTGCTGCTTCATTCTGTGCTGACTTGATTCCGCGACCTAAATATCGAGTTACCGGCCAAGCCGCTGCGAACCGAATTCGAGGAGTGATTTCAACTGATTGTGCCAGATAATTTACCCTACATTGCTAAGACCATTTATCCATTTCATGATATATTTCGTTGTAATTCTCAAAATATGATCGATTCGGAGAAAATGAGCGTTATACTTTTTTTTTCCTTCTTTGTCTCCCCTCCCCCCCCCTCCCTCTCTTTCTCTCTCTCTCTCTCTCTCTCTCTCGCTCCTACGGAAATAGTGAAAGCATTCTTTGATTTTGGTTTGAGTGTGGGGAAAAACTAATTGGTTTGTGTATTGGTGTATGTCATGACAAGTGAAACACACTAAATCAGCATATTTTATTTTAGATTTTATTTATTTATAAATTGTGTTTATGCAAGTTCGCTCCAAACAAGGCTAGAAGAAAAAGGTTAAAGGGAATAGCTAGAAGAAAGCAATTTGAGATAAAAATAAAACTCACTGGAGCTAAAGGTGGGAACTGATATTTCACTTAAACAGTCTAGATTGTAGGATGGAGGGAAACGTGCACCAGGCAAGGAGTTCCAAAGAGATGCAGTACGTGGAATAAAGTTCTTGGAATGGCTCTTTGTTCTACATCTCACCAAAGTGAGAAGTGGCCAATGGGTGAGAACAAGCAGAAAGCCTGGTTTCACGCTCAAACAACCTGTTATGGGGCAACCAGGTCGGAGGCACTGGTGGCACATTCACCATGAAAATATCTGTAGAAAAGGCAGGGGCTGGCTCCAGACCTACGGTGGGAAAGAGGTTGTAACGTGGACCTCAACAAGATTATCAAATGCGCTTCTGCAGACAGAATTAGATGAGTGACGAGCAGAAGGTCAGGCCCAAACACGACAACATTATTTCATAGGCGTATATCCGTATTGTTTTGACCATTAGTGGGTCATCCCTGAGTTAAGGTGGTTCTGAGAATAACCGGTGGTTTAACAACTCGACGTTTCGATCAGTATGCTCTGGTGGTCTTCAGGGGAATGCTGGACTCTGTTGCAGTAGGCCGCGACTCGGAGAGGTTTATTTTGTTTTAAAGATTTCACTGCAATCAATTTCTATAAAATGAACCTACCTGTATTTTTTTTTCGTACATAAAGTTACTAAAAGCACAATCATTTCGTAGGGTTATTGTGGAATGTGTAAGCATAACTGCAAAGATGAACTCTGGATTAGATAAGCACAAAGCAAAATGCTTAGCACAGAAATACATCACTGGGCTCTAGCGAAAAAGGAAAAGTCGTTTGCGTTCTTGCGACTGGTGCCCCACTTCTTTTTCAGTGAGAAAACAAACTTACCTAAGCAATGTACTTTTAGCTTAGCAAGTTCATATCAAAGGCCTTTACATTTGGAGAAACTGCGTTCCTAGATAGGTTTAACCACGAAATGTGGCCCAAATCCTGAATCATGACAAATAAATAGACAGCAGTTGCTCGCCCACTTTGTCGAAATCAATCCGGCATTTGATGCGCGCTGCCTGAGGGAGGCAGCCCCATGATTGGCAAAGCGTGAAAAGGTCGAGTACGTGCTGAAACGGTGACTGGAGTGGATGACGTCAGCCTAATCTTGCATATTCATGTAGTTGTTTAAATTACGGCCTTGTTTTGACGGGATAGTGTGTCAGCGGCTGACAGGTATAGGCTTGTCCCACATTTCAATTTGGTGGTTGCGCTCCACTAAGTGTGGTCCCCCCATAAAAAGCAGTGCTAATTGCACAACAATTAAACATGTTAATAGAGATGCAGGATATCCCGGTGGATTTTCGGCAAATTTAAGCGGCCAATTCAAACGTAGCGTTATTCTATTTCATGTGAAATTGAAAGCTCCCCCCGTGTCATGTGATCTAAAAAAAAGAAGAAGATATTAGCCATTCAATTTAACAATTCATAGTGCCTACTTTGCTAAACTGTACAGTATTGGTAATTATTGAGAAAACCTCCAGAATAGTTTCAATCTGAAAGCTCCCTACCTGAGATCATACCAGTGCTGAGGCACATTTCCCCCTGAAACACCGTCAAGCTTTAGGACATAGAATTTAAAGGCCCCTCCCCATCACCTTTTCTTATTTCGATTGTCAGAAATTGAAATAAGCCCGTATGTGAACGTCCTAAAATTTCCTAGGAAAACAAAAGCCCGTTGTTCGAGTGGTTTTGTTTGCGTGGGTTATTTCCTAGACTGAAACGTGACCCCCCCCCCCTCGCTAGTGTTTAGAAGATTTTCACAATCTGGTTGTTGGTGTGTTATATTGAAAAATAGAGGAGTGAAAACAATTACTCATCCAAAACAAGTATGTAGATCATGCTTTGGGATAGAGGTTTTCTCCATATGTACAGCTGTTATTTGCCACGTTTTATTTTCCGATAAAAAGAAGAAGTAATTGCAAACTCGACCCACTTGTCGACCGAGATCTTGCCCGGATGTCGGTCTCACTGTTGCAACAGTTGATAAGCGCCCAAATGATGCATTCGAGACGATGGTAAAAAGATACCCACCATGTTGATATCTTGAACATTCATCTCAAGATGAGTTTGCGATCTTGCCATGGTGATGGGTAACCATGATGTCACTTCTTCTTCTTCTCTCTTTTTTGTTTTTGCTAAGTGATGAAGTTTGATTCACCGGTTTACTCATTCTACGGTCAGCAGCCCCTCCGATCAAATGCTCCATCATCTTGAAGACGACTTCACCTAAACGGAACTAAATTTCTAGCAGTACTTACTGATGAGAGCTGTACCTGTTTTTCAATCGGTTTTGGCTCGGTTTAGTTTGACCTGGTTAGTTAAACCTGGACAGAAGGTAGCCAGTTAAACTACCCATTGGAATGGGTTGAGGAGTACCTGTGGGCGAAATGTTACTGGGCTGTTCACACTGGTCTTAAGACGGTGAAGTTAACCCATTAACTCAGCTAGTTTATACCTCCCCAAAAGGTCCAGTGCGATCACGGCTATAGACTCTGTGGAAGAACCTAATTATTAAACCGATGTGTGATACGCACTGTGTTCTCATCACAAGATCCACATACATTATTTGGGAGGGTCAGAGGCGTAGCCAGGACTTTTTCGGTGGCGGTGGGGGGGGGGGTCGTGCTTTTATTTTGAAAGGGGGCGCTGAAGTGGGCCACCATCCTCTTATGCCATTTTGTGACCGCCATAGCGATCCCGAGTGCGATCGTTCACTACATTTTGATGGTACAAACGCGCATTTTCTCTCTTCTTTTTCTTCTTTTTTATTATGAGCACTTTCGCGGTTTTTTCGTGGGGCGGGGGAGGGGGGCAAAATGGAGGCACTGGCTGGGAATTTGTGGGAGTGGGGCACGTGCCTCTCATACTACGCCGCTGAGGAGGGTTTCGAACTTCACGGCCCCTTGCATTCTAGAGGAGATGTCTTACCCACTTGACCACCGAATAAGCCCGGCAAGAAGAGGCCAGTTCGAATCCTGTAATTAATAGCGTTTAAACCTCAAACAATTGTGGTCAGCACTGCGTTCTTTTGTAAATATGTGATAATACAGGTTGTGATGGGCTGTAGAACAACGAACTTCCTCTTGCATTGTTTTGTTTTCTCCTCGTGGAGTTCTGTCTATAAGGTACAGTATATATTGGATTGTGGCATCATCTCCACACACTCTGTGTTATTTTGCCGAGATTAATATTAAAGACGACGTGAGACACCCATGCGGGCTCGATGGGACAATCCCCACAAATCTAATCAGAATTTAATTTTGCACACTTCACTTGGGAACTGTTTCATAACACCCCCCCCCCCCCCCACCTTCAACAATGAGACGTGTAGTGAGCGAAGTACATCGCGAGGAGACGATAATAAGCAGCAGGGACTTTCAACATTGATGAGTGTTCAACGTTGAGGGTAGCTGATTTATTAAGAACAACTTCAACCATTCTTGACCGGAATCGCTGGTGGGACTTTCTTTCTACGCAAAATTGTCCTCGCAGGGGCGGATCGAGAGGGCGCGGAAGGGTCGTGGGCCCCTCCGTCCAACAACCAATCGCACGTTTGTGATGGATAGAATTGGACTGGTGGCCGCCCCCAGTCCCCAAGGTTGTGTTTCGGGTCCATTCTTATTATATTCAATATGTTGTACGGTGATTTGACTCATTTGAATTACACTCTGTTCCCTGGACAACCTGGTACCGTGCTGAAATCTGAATTATTGTGCTTAGCCATATTTGAAAAGCGTCCCTACAGCGAACATTACACGGTAATCACCTTCCCGCGCGCTGACTCCGTTGGAATTCACTGGTCCCCTCGTGTCATCATCACTGTTAGATGTATTTAAACATTTAAACTCAAATCTAGCAAACCTGTAGCGTGAAATCTTCTCTTTTTTACTTTTACCATCACCCTTCTTTCAAAGTCTGTCATTGAGTAAACCTTCGTGGACTTCGTAATTGGTGATCTTCATTAAAAGACTATCGTGGGTCACGGCGATGAGGGTCTCCATATTTGGACGCTCGACGAAGCGTCATGGGCGATCGGGGGGGGGGTAGTTTCAAAGTACTTTGGTCCTTATGCCAAAGTTTGGTGATAAAAGAAAACAATGGGTGTATGTAAATATTGTGTCTTGAAATTTATGTTTTACTCATTTCTTTTCTGCAGAAGTGTGTATCTACAGTACATGCAAGGACCCTCCTGCAGCACACCGGCTAGGTGTGGCACAGTGAGCCAACATCCAGTGCCCCCGCCCTAAAATGCTCGATTTCTACAAGGTGCGTGTTATTTTTTGTCCTGAATTTTAATGCATGGTTAGTAACAGTAAACTAAATGTATCAATTTATTATCGACAACTACCGACAGTGTATTCCAACTTATGTTTACTGGATGTGGCCTGGAAGTGTTTGAATTAGATTCCACTTTATGGACCTAGTCTCCAACCGTGCCGTAAACAAAGGGAGCACAAAGGGATGGGCAGGCCCAGTAATCTGCTTACAAAGTGTGGGGTTGAGGTGGGGTGGGGGCGAGAAATACTACCCGGGGTAAAGAAACACAAGTAGACAACAGTAGAGGAGAAGATGAGGACAAAAAGAGGTTTATAGATACAGCTTTTTAGTTATTTTTTTTTAATTTAAATTCCCAGCAGGTTTTTAAACTACGTCTGTCGCCCCCTCGAGAAAAAGGGTGATAATAACAATAGTACTTAAAAAAAATAGTGTTAAATTCTCATCGGGGATAAACCGTTGAGTACATGCAAAAAAAAAAGTCATAGTGTATCTAGTTACCGTGCAAGCTCGGTGGTCTAGTGGTAAGACGTCTGCTCTAGAACACATCGGCGCATGGATTAAAAAAACAAATAAAAATGTTTGTTTTATGCATTAGCTTAAATCAATCAATCAGCTTTCTTTGTAGCTTTCATTTTCTGTTCTTAAAACCGTGGGAAAGGGACTCCAATGTATTATGTTTCCATGAGGCTCTCATCATGGTAGTATCTGTTACGTCTCAATTGCCTCGTGTACTCATAATGTAATAATACTCCGGTGTGCAGAGAAGTTATTATGGAGATTTGCTCATGGGCAGACGGTGTAGCGGCATTACTAAGGCAACTTGTTAGGGGATACAAAAGGCTACACTTTTGTCTAGGGGGCATTGCTGGCAAATCCATTATATATTCCATATGCAGTCTTTTAAAAACTGGATCTTGATCTACGTAATGGCGGGTTCCAAATGGGGGTGGGGGCACCCGGGGGCACTCACATCAATTTGGAGGCACGTTTCCCCCCCCCCCCACCCCTTAGTTACGCCACTGAGGCGGTGTTGTCCAGTGATTACCCAAGACGCCACCCTTCCTCGTTCTTTTCTGCCACTCCGCTCTTGGCCGAACTCCTAAATCACTGTTCGGAATTCAACGCACAGTTGCATTATGCCCTTTTCCCCTCCTACTACTATACTTCAGAATCATTCCAATTCACTAAACCTAGATCCACCCACGGACCAGTCATTCTCCCGGAACCCTCTCGCGCCGTGTTTCTCTTGTGACGTTCCCCCCAAGCCACTGACGCACAAGACCCCCACCGTATGCGCTGCCCGACCGTCACGCGCTTGCGCTTCGGGGGATAATATAGGCAATAACGGGCAGCCGGGCCGCGGATCATAATTTCGATTGCTGGTAAATCGAGACCCCGTAATAGCATTGGGTACGTCTACGGAATTCTAAATGGGCGATCATGTAAAGACACTCTGTCTGAGCACAACTCTGAAAATGTGTATTCACAGGGAGGGGGGAAATAAAGGAGAGATATTCGCGACAGCTCACCGCGCGCGGACTGGAGATACAGTGGGGAAGAAACGCCGCGGGGCACGGCAGCACTCCGCACACAGAACGCGCCACGGTTGCTCATGTGCCGGGTCCTTTTCTCGACTAAAAGCTTATCTCTAAATCAACTTGACCGAGAAAAAAACAGAGAGCGCGAAAAGACACCCGGATCCCGTGAATTATGTTCACGCATATCCCGCGCTCCGGAAGCACAAGGCTTATAATCTACATCGAGATACTTTACCTTTTTTTCAGCATTCAAGTCGGGCGATGCCTGGACTCCCCCCCCCCCCCCCCCCCCACACACACACCCCAATCTCAGTGATAAGGAACGTTCCTTCTATCCAGCCGGGATATTACTCCTCATAAAACCATTGTGTCCACGGGCGGTTGGAGCAATTACTTTTATCCCCCGTACAACCAGCTCAGCTGAGCTCAAATGCCGACCGCGCCAGTTCAGAATACGAATCAGATACAGCATCTTTCCCATCATTTCCCCCCTATTTTTTATTTATTGTTTTGTCACGCTGTGTTTGTGAATGACGGTCTATAACCAAATCTCGATTTGCTTCTGTATTTGGCACTGAAACTAATGCACAAAGATGTCTCCACGGGACAAGAGAGGACGTTTGTTGCAGGGACAAAGGACAGAAAAAGTAGAATTTTGCAATCAAAATGAAACAGTTTCTTATTAGTATGTTTCGGGGAAAAAAATGTTTTGACATTTGAAAGGTAGGGCATAAATTGTTTTTTTGTTTTTTGTCATTGTAAGGCTGATTTATAGACAAAATCATGGTGCAATAAGAAAGAGGCAATAAAGGTCACCTGTGAACGTTTCAGTTTAATACAGTGCTACTTGTCGAGAAAATCGAAACGGCTATAAATTTTCACGGTATTTTCATCAAGAACGTGTGATTCATCCACGTTTAGCGAGGTCACAGCGAGTACCAACCGCATCTCTGGACGCAGCATTAAAAAAAAGGACACCACTGACATTTTCAAAAGTCACCTTAAGGGCGATCTTCGTTGGTTCAAAATTTTCAACAGACACTTTTATTGATTTCTTATCAATTTGGGGTACTTCAGACAAAACAAATTTGCAGGATGCTAACATTACTATCTTTATAACTGGGCTTTCGAGAAAAAATTTACACAATTTCTTGTTGGGGTCATTACCTAAGTCTGACCCTACACCTTTAAAGTCCTCCAGTCATCATTCTCAATTTTCAAAAATTAGAACGATTAAAAATAAATCAGATTAAGGATAGCTCTGTAACGTAAAACAATACACGGCAAGACAGGGTTGTTGAATACTGCCGACAGAGGGCCGCAATGTGCTAAACAAACACACACCGTGACCGCCTCTTGTTCTCCTCGTTCGAAGAGAACGTACATAAGCGCTGTGAGACTGAGGCTAGTCTATGTTTTGACGAAGCAACGCGGTGTTCCTTTTACCGAGACGCATAACGGAGCAGCAGTTTAAACAACACTTGTCCCCCTCCCCCTCTCTCTCTCTCTATATATCCCCTCATCTCTTTGTGTCAGATCGGATACAATACGGAAGCAGATGCTGTAGAATGTTCAATAACCTGGGAGCTGTTCGAGCAGGCTCCTTCATGATGAGAACATTACCCTCGAAGAACTCTTCAAGCTTCGGGCAATGTCATAATTCTATTTATATATTAAACACAAAAATGTATAATATACTGTTGCATTTCATTGCGACCTCTTTATTGTGTGTCAACACTAATGAGAAAATTCAAATCTGGGACAAGTTGTAAGATCTCCTGTTATTATAAAAAGCTTTTTTTTTAAATGAACGCGGTCCAATTCCGGACGTTGGAATCGGGTAGAACAGGTTTTGTCTTTCATGTGTTGATTTGTTAAACTCTTTTCGTACTTTTTTTTGGGGGGGCGGGGGTGGGTGAGGTGGGGTTGGGGTGAGGTGGGATGGGGTGTACTTGGATGGGGTGGAGTTGAGTGGGCTGAGGATGGGGTGGGGCTGGCTTGGGGTACTTAGGATATTCGTACTAGTCACGGTAGCACCAGTATATCGACAAAATCAAAGCGAGCCCTCGGTTTGACAAACCACCCGGATGTCTTCTGCTAATGTCCTCAGTGAGTGTCAACAGGTAGAAACGTTCTTTGACAAACTTTAATCAACGAATCCTTTCTTGCAACACACGGTGCAGCCTCTGCTTGTGAGCACCCAGCCCCATTTTGTCCAATTCCCCACTCCTTTTACTGGTTATAAAAAGCTATCTACTCCTAATTGGATGTTTTTTCCCCGGTTCTTAAACCCATTCCAAGATAGTTTGCTACTTCTTCCCTTTAAACGGGTTCGCGATTACTATCAGAGCAAGAATGCACATCCTAAAGGGAAATACAGGAAAACAGTTACGTCTAAAAGTGCTCTTGTGGTTTTGGCTTTGTTTGTTTGTTTGTTTGTTTGTTTTGGGGTATTTTTTTCTTATGGAAGGATATCTTTTTCAGGTGTTTACACCTGAAGCTGATTGTACCGAACGTCTCTCGAGGGTGAGTCCGCAATGCGTAATCTATGGTGGCCCTGAAGGGACATCGCATATCGCAAACGTGTGCGCATACGTATGCGATGTCGCGAAATTTATCGCGAATATGTGCGCACACGTATGCAATGTCGTGAAACAATTCGCGAATATGTGCGCACACGTATGCGATGTCGCGAAATTTATCGCGAATATGTGAGCACACGTATGCAATGTCGTGAAACAATTCGCGAATATGTGCGCACACGTGTGCAATGTCGTGAAACAATTCGCGAATATGTGCGCACACGTGTGCAATGTCGTGAAACAATTCGTGAAAATGTGCGCACTCGTTTGCGACTTTATTTGCAATGTCGTGAATTTTATTGCATACCTCTGTCGCATACCTTTGGGGTGGTGTAATTTTGCGGGCAATTTGTTAGTAACCTAGGGAGTACGCAAGTGGCCCGGTCCCATTTTGTATACCAAAGATACTTCAAGGCAGGAGCTTGGGTACCAGTCAGGTACATTTTAGTGTGGCCATGTCTAGCCGGCCAGCCACATGGTGATGGTACAACATCATATCACAAAACAAAAGGTCCATGCGAACAATCGTCGGACTATTCTCACTAAAATGAGCACCGGTACAATGGTTCGTATAATAGTTATTCACTTATTAGGAAAGCGTGAGGAACAGCGTGCGCGCGAAGGTAAATTAGTCAGCCCCTATTTATATCTATTTGTGTCTCGATTCCAGACTAGCTGCTACAACTCCCCAGTTCATTAGGAATTTTATTGAATGGTATGCGACAAAGGTATGCAATAAAATTCACGACATTGCAAATAAAGTCGGATACGTGTACGCACATATTCGCGAATTGTTTCGCGACATTGCATACGTGTGCGCACACATTCGCGATAAATTTCGCGACATCGCATACGTATGCGCACACGTTTGCGATATGCGATGTCCCTTCAGGGCCACCATAGTAATCTCATGGAGCTATAGCTCCATGTTAATATTCAGGCTCATTACACCCTCGCCACATGTTGCTATACATAAAGCTAGGGGTGTTTTCTACAAGAGGAAGCTGACTTGAGTGGGAAAAACAAAAGGACAGAAACGTAGATCAGGTCGTTCACCTTAAAGATAAACTTGAACAAAATGAAAATTATTGCTCTTTTATTATAGAAAGGGTGACGTAGTGCGTCATGATTACATTATAATTGTGTAAAACTTTATAACAATTCTTTCTGGGCAAAAACGTTGAGTTTCACGAAAAGCTTCTCTAACTAAGCTCCTAGGAACTGTGAAGTCAAACGATACGGACTCAATCCAAACAAAAACACGTGGAAATACATAGCAACGAAGACAAACAACTTAGTTCATCCAGTCCGTGACGTGACGTAATTTTCGTCACACAGCACGGACTGTTTTTCCGAGGCACTGGTACTTCAGTGGGGGACTTCACGTTGCGTTTTTTAATTTTGTTTATGTATTATTTTTTTTATTGGGGGGGGGGGGCGTCTTTGCAGGGAACCATGCAGGGTGCCGCCAACGGCGGAGGAAAAATATGGTTTTGCAGGGTGCTTATTAACATTGCCATCTTTTCAACAAGGAGGCTTTCTGATAGGAATTACACCGAATTTTGTTTTCTTCTCGGGGTCATTAAAGTATGGCCTTACCTTCAGCAGCAGTCTCAATGTGTTCTTGAAGAATGTGTTCCTAAAAAGGGGAGACACAAACTCTCTTTCATAAATCTCTCTTCCATGTCTACTTGTTTCTTTTTCTCTCACTGCAATGGTTCCGTCTGGAAATGTGTACGTCATCGAAATTCACTTTTCAAGACGCTACTCATTTTGTCGAAGGGCTAATTTTCGGTTTATTTTATTTATTTATTTTTTCCCCTAGCTTCCCAGAACTGAGTTCCGTGTGGGTTTTATTGTCTTTGTTGGACTTTTCTACTTCTCTCCATTCTTTTTCCCCGACTGCATTTTCCTTGAATATGTTTCTCCGCTTGTCAAGCCATTGTTGTGCGCGTGTCCAATACGGCGGCGTTGTTTATCGACCTGGTGCACATCGCCTCAGGATCAGTCTCGCAAATTAAGCAGTCGCGAATCGAGTGAGCAAGGGGCTTTGATTAGACTCGAAAAAGAGAAGAGACAGGAAGCCCACCCCCCCCCCTAAAAAAGGGGGGTCTTGGTAAAGAAGACTGAATGCCCGAAGCTTGAGTGCGGTCAGACCACAGAACCACTAGTGGTAAAGGTCTAGGCTGTAGTAAGGATTGCATCCCACTCAGCGCGCTCCTTGAGGCTGAGGAACGCTCTAACGATGATGATGGCAACACGTTCAAGTTCAGCAACTGAATGGACCGTGTGATTATGCGATTATAAAAATGACTGGCAACCGAGGACATGGGATGGAGGGATCATAGACGTGTGGAGAAGGAAACGATATAGCACACACGAGTTTTTTTAGCTGGGGCGCATTTGTTGTCACGCTGGGAAAACAGCTGTCAAGCACGATTATCTGATGGTACGAGAAGAGCTACATCACAAAGCAAAAGCTGGGGCCGTCCTTGCTCCCTTTTAAGGACCCTTCAAGGCCCCGAGCTTGAGCTCGCTTTAAACATTTGTGGAGAAACTAGTTCAGAAGCCAGTTTGATTCAGTGGCCTTATTTTCATCACAAAAATACAGCTAATTTGAAGTTCGGAAGCCAGGCATCAACCCAATGCCAGAATAAACGTGCAGCCATTTGCTGGTACATTGCTCATACATCGCGCAATATACACGCACGGCCATCCCCCGTGTGTGTGCCCTTACACATGCCAACTTACGGGGTACTTTTAACAATGGAACAATGGACCCCACAAGGCAATTTCAATAGGAACAATAGGGCCCCACAAGGGAATTCTTTAGAAAAGGGAACAATAGAACAACAATAGCAGTACCCCACAAACCGGATCCGTAAGGTTGTGTGTGTGTGTGTATGTGTGTCAATAATCAAACAAAAACCCAGCGACACACACAGAAAGAATATGGCGCCGGATTTGAAATTAAATAAACCCAAATGAACTTGTTTAGTAATTAGATGAGGCAATGGTCCCCCGTGCCTTGGTTGACTTGAGTTTCGTACCTGGGGCAAGTTTTGCCCGAGGCGCGGGAGAGTTGTGTCTTCAGATTGTGTTATAAAACGCCACATGGGACGACGCGACGATGTGGCTTTAAGATCTCATGCAAATTATATACACATAGTTTTTCCCAAGCTTTGTGTTAACCCAATCCAACT
Organism: Pisaster brevispinus; assembly: GCA_023634235.1. Lineage (NCBI taxonomy): Eukaryota > Metazoa > Echinodermata > Asteroidea > Forcipulatida > Asteriidae > Pisaster > Pisaster brevispinus. Next base: position 4,194,182 of record JAMKCF010000004.1, on the reverse strand, counting down.
GTATTAACCACTTTACAATGCAAATGCATTTTGAAGAATCCGCTCATTATGTTATGTACCCTGCTTGCGTTGAGATGTAACTGGTCCACCGATCCTCGCGTTCAACATCGTTTCCGCATACAAGAAACTCTCGCCGTGTGGGATTTCATTTTAAGGTTGCAACGGCTGGACGCTAAATTTACTTCTGTGTTTCCCCCACGGCGTGCCATGACATTGGTTGATCACCAACGCTTAAAAAGTAGTTGAAGTATAAAAATTACTGATGCTAAAATGCAAATAATCAATACGTCGATGGTTTTTTGAGACATTATTTGGATCTGTGGAGTAATGATCGTTGTCATACTTTACTGTGATTACATTGTAGGCTTATGAACTAATTGTTGAATTGCAGCCGCAGGAGTATTTTTGTGACATATATTGCGCATTATCGTTAATGCTCATTCTGTTTGTAACATTACCGTCACAGGGTACCATGCAACCATGTTGCTTATTCACGTTTGTACATAACCATTAACATGTCTACCATTGTACTCCCATGTGAGGAGTATCTAGTTCTTAAGTCATATTCATTCATGTACTCCGAGGTGCAGAGAATACAGTTGTAAACTCATGAACACCAAGGCGTCGAATCATTACAAGAGTAAGAACGTGAACCATGTTGTTATATTTACTCACGTTTGTACATGAACAAAACATATGTACCGATGTCCTCCGAGGTGAGGAGAATCTAGTTGTGTATTTATGCACAGCAAGAAAGGGGACGCATCATTTTCCGGAACTTGCGTTGGACTTCTTCCTGACTTGCCGCAGTTTTGATTCCAATCTGACTATGACTTCTAAGTAGTCCCAGAAATATGTCCTTTGTATGGCATTCAGGTGATGATTAGCTCAGTGGAGTGGGTTTTTTCCCCAGCCTGTTACCTCTGTGACCCCGATTTGATTACCAAACCGAAGCATTGCAAAGGTATTAGGTTTTCGGTCCCTGCCTGATTGTGTGGGTTTTCCCTGTGAGGGGTTTTTCCTCCTACATCTAAAACTGAACATTTCTTCATCATCTTCTCTACACAGGTATTATCTTCAGGCATACGGGTCGCACTGCTAGTCGTCTTCAGGGTTGTTTGATTCATAAGTAGAGAGATATAATAATATTTTTAATCATCATGCAAATAACATAATGACCGCATGTTTACGCAAGATTTAACCACGGTAAAAAAAAAACAAAACAACAACAACAAGAACAAACATAAAAACGAGGTTGACATTTCCGTCATCATCAACTGGGTCGACGTCAATCATTGTACATTTTTTTTCATTTCGAACAACCTCCTCTCCATCAGCAGACAAAGGAAGCCGTACTGAATGTTCTCGCACATGAAACCAAAATATAGTCAAAGTGAATGGACATTGATCGGCGGCTAGATAAGCGTCTACTTGCCCGCAAGAAGCCCGAGCTTGGGCGACCGATGTGTCACAGACCACGACGGATAGACAGACAAATCAATGCGTACATTATGACACAATGTTCCGGATGATGTAAGGGTAGTCTGTAACTCTTGTCGGGTATGCAGCTTGGAGGGGTGCTGGGAGAATCTCATTATGTCCATTTATTTGAAATGCGTAACAATGTTCTAGAGATGGAACTAACATTTAAAGACCTCACAAAAATTAACGTGTCCGTCACAGACATACCCTGACGACCCCCCCCCCCCCCCCCACTATCCGGTCTAAATGGTTCTCTTCTTTCGCAAGAGCCAAAATACTTCTAATTGTTTTGAGATGTCGCGGCGCTATCCAAAAGCGTACAACCCGGGGAAGGAGGTGGGGGGGGGGGCAATTTCCGATTTCGGGCAAAACAGTAGGGGGAAATTGGGGCACAGCAAGATGACAGAAAAAGCAAAAACACTTTTTACCTGGTATTAGGAATTTGTACTTGCGGGTTTTTTTTCATTTTGTGTGTAACATTTGGGGGCAATTCAACCGCTGTGCTTCCCTCAACCAAAGAGTCCTCAGACGCCCGTGGTTCTGTCTGCATTGTCCATATTTTTTTTCAGTAAAATGTTCCTTTTAAACCTCACAACACTATGATTCCCTTTAAAGTAAGGGTTCAACGATTCCCAAACAAGCGCAAAGCAATCCGTCGTTCCGTGCAAATTTGTCGGTCAGTCTACAACGCCGGAACCTTGCCGGAACCGAACGGGTTCCTACCGGTGCTGGCGACAACGTTAATTTGATTGATGCTTTATTCACGGAAGCTATGCGATCGGTTTGACTCTCCCGTCACCTCCGATAACGACCACGCCAGGATTTTTTTTTTTTTAATATCGGGACCGGATCGGAACTAACAATTCGAGACGTTTGCACACGTTCGCACATACACACACACCCTCACAGTCTGGCTGGCTGCTGTAGTTAGTTTTTAAGATACGCAGTATGCTCGTTAGTTCAAACCGGTTTGGGGCGCCAATGGATGTTCAGACTGGTTTGGTGTTGTAGTTCAAACCGGTTTGAGGCAGTAGTTCAAACCGGCTCGAGGGGGTAGATCAAACCGGTTTGAGGCCGTCTAGTTCAAACCGATTGGAGGTATGAGTTCGAATCAGTTAGAGGTTGTAGTTCAAACCGATTTGAGATTAAAGTTCGAACCTTCTTGAGGTTGGAGTTAAACCGGTTTGAGGCGGTAGTTAAAACCGGTTTGAGGCGGTAGTTAAAGTTTGTCTGTGGAGGCTGTTGTAAAACCGGTTTGAGGCAGTTGTTAAAACCGTCTTGAGGTTAAGTTTAACCTGCTGGAGGCTCTATAGTTCAAATCGATTTGAAGCGGTAGTTGAAACCATCTTAAAGCTGCAGTTCAAACCGGCTTAAGGTGAGACCCTCATTTTTGATTAAGCCTTTAGTTTAAACTGGTTAAGGTGAGTGGTTTCAAAGCGGCTGATATTTCTTTAGACCGTCATGCAACAGTCTTACCGGAAGTAGTGCGCCAATTTATTGTCTCCGTCCTTCCTACATTGAACTTTTCCCTGTGCTATACTATGCTCATGCGTACTGGAAATACACTTGCGTTAACACGAGTAAACACGCTCGAACGCAATCGATACATGTTTTAGAGCCGTATTACTGCTTTTATTAAATATCTCAGGCTCGAATCATCTCATGTGATGAATAATCAACAGTGTTTGGAAGTGTTAATTCGCCTTGGTGGTCTTCCTGACTACGAGATGAGAGGGGTTCAGTGCCATCGAGGGATGAAACATGCCCATAGATGCGGGAAACTAACAGCTTCACCACCCAGCTTCCGGAAATGCAAAGAGATAAATAAGTCAAAATAAATTTGCGATTTTTTTTGTATAGAGCCCCTTCCACATCCTGGAAATGTAATGCAATGGTGTTCTATACCCACTGATGTAATATACAGAGAATGCACTGACGTGTTCCTGTCTTAGTAGCTTACTTTTATGTGCATGAATAGTATGGCACAGGGGAAAGAAAGTCCAAAGGATGAAGAACATAGAATACCGTACACTGACGCAGTGCTTCCCGTTAAGACCCGTTGCATGAAGGTCTATCTTTAGCATAGAAATATCAGCCGTTTTGGATTAACTCATCTGAACCGTTTTGAACTATAGGCTTAATCTTCCCCAGAACTGTACTGTTTGAGCTACAGCCGGTTCAACCCCGACCTCGAGACAACATGAACGACCGCCTCAAGCTGGTTTTGAAATACCGCCTCGAACCGGTTTGAAGTACTACTCCGGTAGAGGGCGCAACATCGACTGGCTCGGAGAGACTGGGCAAGTCTATGCATCTTGATCCAGATGTTTGTTTGATACATTCATTATTTTCCTCTCCAGTAATATGTGTTGAGGTATCGTCGACTACCAATCAATACTAAGTTCGAAATAGATGCTCTAAACCAGACTTTCGATGTATAAATATCACCCTCAGTTAGGTATTTGACGTCATGAAGAACAATCAGTGAATTTAAAAACAAAATCGTGACGTCACACTTCGGCGATCTTCGGAAACAAGATGGAAATAGCACAGTGAGGTGGGTACACTTTCAGAGAAAACGTCGTGAGGCAGCAACTCCCTTTTGGGAGAGAATCCAACAATCGATGGATGCCATTTATGTGGTTTTCAGTAGCAGTGAACTCTCCCCTGACTTGCCTCCTTATACATGAATGAAACACACGCAGAGTCGAAATAAGAGACACGCTTCGATCACCGTCTATTTGAGTCACGGATGCACTGTCTACGTCTGTACAGCTCTGTGAATGACAGTTATTGACGTTAGATATTCTTTGATACATTTAGCTTCAACAAAACGGGAACAACGTCCCCCCCCCCCCTCCAGTCCCAATTCAACAGGCACACTGTTTCAACATTGATTTCGTGAGGAATTCACATCAGTTAAGGCAATCTATAATGGTCAAGATTCATCGTAAAAATCTCACCTGAAGAAAAAGTCGTTGAGTAGCAGTGTTCATTCCCTTGCGAGTCTGAGTCTAGCGTGGGTTATTGGCGCTTTGCATTTTCACACACAATGTGCCACTGCACTTACTACTATAGTTTTAAAGGGACATTGTATAATTAAATATTGACGTCATCCTTCACGTCACATTTCACGACTAAGCCCCCAAGTCGTTGACATTGGTATTGGCGACTCACGTACCCGTATCCGACCTTGCCAGCTGTAAGGACGGAGCTTTCGCTAACATCATTGCATCGCGTCTGTGCAATCAACTACCGCTTGACCTAAGCACAAAGAACAATGCTACCAGTCTTCAAAGGACTACTCAAGACTCATCTCTCCTAACGAACATTTTTAAATCCTGGAGTTCCCCTTTGCGTACCAGCGCCCTTTAATACCAATTGTCTGACACTGTGCACTTTCTGTAGGCGCTGTTTACTATTACTATTAATAAGACCGTGCAAATTGCGCAAATATTTACGACTTGAGTCAAAATCTGACAAAGAGATTTGACGTTGATATTTACAAAACCTTTCTAGTCAAAACTGCACAATTTGAGATGAAAATGTGACGTCGTTTTTAAGTCCTGGATTAATTTCCCTTTAAGCCAACACATAAAACAAAATGTCTCCTTCTATAGGCAAGGCAACAAAATTAAGAGTAAATGCAAACACAATCTCGAAATGACGAGAGAGTTTCCATGATTTATAGTGCAAGTACTTGTGACGTTGTAGATGCAGGTTGTGACGCTGGATGTTAATTAAAAGGGTTTGCACTACCATTTGTGAGCTTGAACATTTGAATGTACAGAGCTGCACATTAAATTACTTTTATTTTTTAATTTTATTATTATTTTTTTCTATTATTTGCAATGCTCAAGTTAACACAACACAATACAACATACACGTACAAAGTACATACCAAGGAAAAACAAAGAGGGGAAAAACAGACAATCCGGTATTCTGGTATCTTATTTTAAAATTGTCATTTTTTAAGAGCAGTCCACTTATTATCAAATTTGTACAGGTTGTTGTTGTCCAAAGCTGTTTTTCTCCAATGTGTAGTGAAACTTAAAAAGTAATTTCAAAAAGGAGGTCATGTTAGGTTTCCTGTTCTTGAATCTACAGTTGTAGACAGCTTTCTTACGTACATTAACTTACTCTTGAAAAATGATGGCCATGGTGAAAACCTCCCTTTAAATATTTTTGCTTGAAATGCTGTAGTTTTAGAGAATTGAGTAAAAGCAAGTAGTTTAAATCTGGCGAGTTCTAAATTCGATGGTTGAAAACAGTGAAAACGTATGAGGTTTTGTTTTCCTCACTGTTTTCTTTCAAAGGCTTTCTTATTTTATAGCATATTTTTACTGGCACACATGCCGTAAAAGTGTGGACGCTTGTCTTAATGTTGTCTAGATGCCATATGGAACATTTCACTCCTAGTAATTTGGGAATAAAGTTGAACATTTCATTAAAACAACAACGAAGGTAACAATAAACCACGTAGTTAAATCATTTAAAATCCAAGCAAGAGCACATCAAGACAACGTTGACGGGTCCGACGGGACAGCGTAATTTGTGTTGTTCCACAGGCAATGCGTAATTATTCACTCGGAAAGGTAAATGAGGCACGTTTTTCCGTCCTAATTTTTTTCCCGCCGAAATTTCGCTCTTGGGCAGTTTTTGGCTGTGGCATTTACCAGGCGACATCAACAGGCTGTCTTTTGGAGCTCCTTGTAAGTAGTGCTGTCTCGTTACAGACTTTCCAAAAGTGAAGTGATAAACACCCGAGTTCTTCTCTCCACAATTCAACTAACTTTTCCGATTCCATAAAATGCCATTAAAATGCCGAGTGAGCGGCTGAGAAACCAAACAGATTCATAACTGAAACCTAATTACATTTTCGGGGCATTCTAACTCGAGTTACCCTTCCCCGCCATGTTTTATCAGGTGACCGCTAAACCGGATTTACGCATCGCCGCTGAAACAACATCTGTCCTCGCCTTCGCAAGGGCGATCTCGCGATATCGAATTCACCAGCCCGACGTGCGCACGGCTGGTGAGCCACTGTTCCTCTCGGCAACAACGCACAACAATGAGCGCGAGCGCGGGGCCGCACGAGCAGCTCGCGTGTGGATAACTCGGCGATTCAATCATGACTGTACTGAAAGACTATACCGTCGATGTGGAGTGACATTCAGGAGAGAGACAGCGGTGATTCATCACGAAATGCAATGACTCAGGACAGTGCACTTGATTGCCAGGTGAAAGATCTGAAGAAGAAAAAAATACCCTCAATTTGATTGGGGATATTTCAGGGGTACGGCCGGCCGGGCTTCTTGACTAGAATACTGGGTTAATAGAGGAAGCACAAAGCGGCTTGCAAAATAAAAAATACAAATTACAATGGTTGGGGGGGGGGGGGGGGGGGGGGTAACAAACAACGGTCTAGAGCAGCCGAGCGCGGAAATCCAGTATAATCCAACGTGTTAACCTCCAGCCAGCGTTATTCGCTTGTTGACATTTGCACAGCGCCCATCCTCACATCCGTCGCAACATTGATAACACTCACCTACATCTTCCAAATGAATGAATCAACCAGAAAGTATTACTTTTTATGTCAATATTTTTTTATATTTATTATTGCATTATACAAAAAGAAATCATTTAACAATAATATCGAGTGCAAAACAATGACAATAGTACCATCTGACAATTTGAAAATGCAATATAGGCCCTAAATATTACACAGGTAGCCAAAAACAGTTGGAAATTACACAAACTCCATGAATTAACGTAAAAATTAGGAAGAAACTTCCCCTTTCCCACACCCCCTATATGCACCCCGCCCTCTTCATGTGCTCATCTGACATCTGTCGTTAATATAAAGCAATCTGTCGGCGGAGACTATGCTGAATGAGTTAAAACACTTGTAACAAAGAGACAACCTTTATTTTGCCAAGAAAAAAACTTTATTTCTATTAGTTCCACTTGTTCGAATATGAAACTTGACTTGTTTTGATGGTCGACTAGTTTCCTCCTACCCAGATCTTCCGCCAAATGTGACATTAGAGGAATCCCTAATAATGGGTTGAGGAAAGCAGCTTTCCATTATATAACAATGAATTTATACGGGATCGGAAAAAATGTACAGAGAGGAGAGCAGTCTATCCGTGTTGCTTCTCTTGCATTTAGAAAGTGAATCAAAATATATAACAGAATTACTTATTTTTTTAGTACTGGACCACAGTGTACTTAGCGTTAAATGAGCTTGAACCCGGTTCGAATCTAACCGATGAGACCAGGAAATTGCCTCCAGTCCCAACACAAAAAGGTTTCCCTTGCACATCTCGCAAACTTAACAATTTATACATTGTTTTGTCATCATGACCCCCGTGTAAATGTGTTAATATTCTTCATATTTTTAAACACTGTTTCAGGTCAGTTCTTGTCCGTTTACACAATACTAAAACAGTTATACAGAAATTGTACTTGTGTGCTTTTTTTTTCTTGAGAAAATAATTATTCAGGAACGACTTGCTAGAAATATGAAATAATCTCGTGTCTGAAAGAAATTATGTATTTTTCTCATCCTTCTTTTAAAAAACAGCAAAACAAGCAGAACAAAGCAAAATGCAATGTGGCAAGTCACTGTGAGTCATTGTTCTGGGACGGTACCATTTAAAAAAAAAATTCGGACAATGGGCATTATATCGACTTATTCAAATTGAACTTCTTTATAATGTGGTTATATATTATAATTAGCGTATTCCCCCTGGTCAATCATAATAGCATCGATAGGTATTATAGAAAAGTACGCACTCAGACGCAGAAAACGCATACAAAGCTGGGTTCCCATAGGAATGTGTGTATACAGTGCACTGCTGCTGAGGAGGGAAATTAACATGGCGGCCCACGCTCTGCCGTCGCTGTGATCCTTGACTATTACTGTCCCTTGGACCTACACTCTTACACACACACAATAACACCAAATGACTTTGGGTTTAGGACACGATGTAGCCTACCTCCACCTTAGGTCCGTGGGTGCGGGGGCTGTGGCAATTTGATGCTATAAATATCAATGTATTAAGTCGAACTTCCAAAAACAATGAGGAATTGACTACTACCCCCATTTCAAAATGCCGTTTTAGAGTCACAATCACTCTCTCGGAAAACGTTGATTCATCTATTTTTCATTATATGCTTCCTCTACCCGCCCCATCGCACCTCAATTCAAATCAAAACAAGACACATTTACGTCATATAGGCGTAAATCAAGCTGAAGCCATCTCAGTCGTGTTCCCCATTTGCAAAAGCAACTAGCAATACAGAATACTGATTGTTTTGACACGAGACTATTTGTTTGTTCCACCCGGCCTCGGTTTCGTTACATTATCTTTTTTTTTTTTTTTTAATATGGGAGGGAGACATCCTCACCATTATATGCGTAGGTTCTTCAGGAACTTGCTTATATTTCCTTGTGCGATTTTAGTACTTCTAGTTCAGTATCGTTTTGTATTAAACTCTTTGTTGTTTTACCCTGCAATAGAAAAACTGTGTAGCGTACAGAATCAAGTATTAAAGCGCGGTGCAAATGTAAAATAGCATTGTTACTATTATTGTTTTCATTCCAATGTGCTTTTTTCTATTGTTATTACTTTTATTGTACTTGCAATTCGGCTCATGCCGCGATTTGCAATCTGTTTTTAACAAACCATGAATGATTGAATGAATGTCCTATTCGGGGAATCACTAGTTTTGCTCTGTTTGATGCCATATGAATATTCATCAGGTCTTATATTCTCAGAAGAAAGGAGGAAGTCTAAAATGTACGAAGATTCATCGGTCTAATTAATTCGTGGAAGCGTATACGTTTGACGTAGTATGGTGGCTTGTCGGTTTCTTATTAAAGTAATTATTCATTTTCATAACAGCATTCTTCTGGAATTAATAGAAAAACATAATCTACGGCAGGTTTGGTTTCCAAGAGGAAGGCACAGTCAGAAATGACAGCATAAAAAGGGAAATACGTCAACTCAAATCTTCCTCATGGTAAGCGCATTGAAAGGAGTGAATAATAGCATTGTTCTTGCCATTACACGAACTTTGAACCATTACGAAAGCGCCGTATCTTCGATGTCGTTCTCACACAGTGCACTACGTGTAAGCTGCTGTCGTCATTCAATGACAAACGAAATGGAAATAGACAACAACAAAAAATATTAGAGAATGCCAACTTGCCAACTTTAATATTCATGTAGGCCTATCATAGAATATTTTTTTTCTGAAATCAAATGTGGCGAAGGCTGCCAGGTGTATATTTATAGAAACATACCTTCAATTGCCATTCATTTTTGTGGTCTTCTTCTTCTTCTTCTTTCTTGCAATATAATCATGGAAGTACAGTATAAGTACCACATTACACCCGGTGCGCTGCTGATGTAAAAGAGGGGCATTGTTGGCAATCAAAGAAGCGCGCATAAAAAGCGAGGATTATTTCTAGATGGGAGGTTTTTGTTTGACGGGATTTTTTGTTCCTATCTCTGACTTCAAGCCCATCAATAGATATCAGTGTGGGGGACATAAATTGGAAAGGATATCAGGTATGATGTATAATATGATGTGGCCATTTTATGTTTTTCATCTACTATACCTTACAATATAGGCCGTGAATGAATTAAGGGCTTCGGCTTGGTCGTAACGAGAGCGAGCTTTGAAGCATTTTATTATTATTTCCGTTCAGGGGAAATTATTGTGCAGTTTGAAAAGTTACAGTCTTCGAAAAAAAATCACTTGGGGTCAATTTCTGTTCTCTTGCCTTAAGAGGCAAACGGTACATGGAATGGGCCCTTCGCGACAGTTTTTATATAAAAATAGCGTAATAGTGTAATATCGCTCCCATACACTCAAAAAGCAAAAGAACGGGTCGCAGAAGTGAAACCGGAGGCTTGACCCGGCATTTCTGGTCCAGAAACTGATCAAACGTGGCGGATCTGCGTCAGTTTGATCCATTTTGGGGTCATTTTTGTCACGGACTCCGGGTCAAAATGACCCCGATGTTGATCATGCACCACGGATCCGGACTTACGTCTGATGTAAATGTGTTGGATCCGGGTCACTTCTGACCCGGATCTGGATCAATTCTGAACCGGATCCGGGTAAATTCTGACCGGGGGAGTTTTCATATTGTACACACTTTTCGTCAGAGAAGCATTGGGTATTTTCTCCGATGTAACTTTCAAAGTTAAGTGTTGCAAAAACTGTTCCTTCGAGATTTACGATAATGTGTGCTCTTTCAGAGACCAATGTCTGTTCCTTGCTCTATGGTTGTACCATTTCTTTAAGTCAAGCTAGTGTCGATGCACTTTTGAAAGAAAAAATATTTGAGAAATCATTTCCTTTGTGAGTGTGTAATAGATTGTCATAATGAATGCAATATAATGGACTGTAGGCACTTTCTGGTGAACTCCAACAGAGCCGAAATAACCACTGGCTTTCCTTTTTTTCCCCTCCTGTTCTTTTCTTTTCTTTTTCTCATTGTACTAAAGCCCTACGGGCTGCTCTTTTTGTTGTAAATTGTCAAAAGAGACTGCAAATTGCTGCTGCGTTTGACAGAAAAGTTGTGTTGTATGTAGTCTTGGATCGAGACGTTCTGATGTTGTTGTTGTTGCAGCGCTCGGTTGTTTGTGTAGTGGGTGCGGCCATTGAAGCAATCCTCAATAGCGGCGAGGTAATGAACAACAACGTCTTTCCAAGCGACTACTTTCGCTGTTTTTCTTCTCCCGTTCCTTCGCTTCAAAGCATCATAATTTATCAAACAGTACAAACTGTTTTCTTTTCTTTTCTTTGCATGTTGCTAATTAAACAAATAAGAGACAGAGAAGTTTCTCACGGACATGCCGAATAATAACTCGACAACATTAAGACACGACAATTTATATTTATTCTGTTTTCCCCACAAAGTAAACACAGCGATGTCAAAGGGAAACAAATGGGTAGGTTTACGCCCGGTTAATTTCTCTTCTTTTCTTGCTGCAAATTGAGCTCTTGCAAAGTGCATTTTCTTCTTCGCATTACACCTTCTAATAACCACATAACAATACTCGCACAAGGAAAGCTGCTCGCGTATACGGAAACTGAATTTGCATCCTTGGCAAAAACAAATAGCTTGAGTGCAAACCAAAAGAACAAACACGTGTATTTGTTAAATAATGTCATTACATGGGGAACGGGAAAGACGCTCATGCCATCGCCTCCGGCGGTACCACGTGTATTATTTATATAGATCTTCACCATTTTGAATAATATGTCGTCAACCGCTCATCACGGCGTGCCTGGAGTGAGCTGTGGGCTAACTCGATACTGACATTCTCGTAGTAACCGTTATTGACCATATATTTAGACAGAATTAGCCGTTACAATGCTGCACTTTTCTCCTCGTAAAAGCAAAGCACAAATGGCACGGTTTGAATGTACTAGTCGCTGCGCCTATGTTTATAAATAGTTTCTGTTCGAAGTTCACGTATACTTTTTTTTCTTTTTTCGTGAGAGTACTTTTGGCTGGCAATCTGTAAGTGTTTAAAGGTATCCCGTTCCTTTCGAAATGGTTGGGAAGAAATATTATAAACTACATGTAACTGGAGAAACACGTTTACTGTAGCTGTCTCAGAAAAAAATTATGGTGCATAACTCTTTCATTACATATAAATTTACCCCATCCTTCCAGAAAGTCCCATTCAATCGCTTTTTTACATCAGTTCAGAGGATCAACTAAATAGAAAAATCCTCCTTCCAAAATAGTTCAGCCAACAAAAAACATGGTTTTGCATGTAATCTGTTGAATTACATGTACTGTAATTAGCCAAAGACAAATAGTTTTAGTAATTAGTCTGCAAATGTAATTAAATTGTAATATTTATAGACCTGAATATTGTAATACTCCACAGGGACTGTTATGGATCAACGTTGTCAAACAGTTGCAAGCCTAAAAAGTAAATTTCACAAATTAATGTAATTGTGTTTTTGTTTTTTTAAAGTCAATCTTACTGAAGCTACAACGCACGTGTTTCCTCCATAGGATTCTAATTGAACCTTTCCCAGGAGAGTTACACTAAGTTAAGCCCAAACAAAGACTCTTCTTGGGTCGAGACGAGCAGTTTGTGAGCAGTTTATAACAGCTAATTGTCTTTTCTTACTTTCAAACTTAGAATATAGTTACTCGATACAAATTGTAGCTTTCGCGAAAAATTGCTTTCAACTGATATCTATGATTTTTGAATCCCCATCAACCTGGCACAGGTGTCTTGAAGAAATGCTTTACCGTAATTAACGTACAACATACACGCTATGAAGATGGTTATGGAAGGGGGCGGGAACTTCCTTGAATATTTCCGCTTGAAAAGCGACAGTGTTGTTTAGAATTGAGTAAAAACAACTAGTTTTGATTTCGCGAGTCCAAAACCCGATTTTTGAGAGAGAAAAAAGTGAAAAGTTATAATGAGTTTTGTTTTGTTGTTTTGTTTGTACTATTTATCATTAACTCCTATGACAGACTGGGCTTAAACTTCCATATGTTTGCTGTTTGAATGCTGCATGACATAAGGTGCGGATACTGGTCTTTGAAAATTTACCAACGTTGTCCATAATGCTCTAACATCTGATTCAACTAGCTATCCCGTCACTTCTAGGTAAGGCCGTCAAGCATTACCGCCTCGCTTATGGAACGTTCATGATGCTATCATGTACTCTATCATGATATCATGGCATCATGATGGAACATCCACTCTAATATAATAATATAGGTAAGGCGGACTTATAGAACGAGTTGTTTTGAACTGTTTCATACATGTTCAATAAGTGATGCGGCGATGCTTGATAGCCTATGCTTTAAAGGCCACGTCACACGGGGCAATTTATAGGCAACCAGTTCCAAGAAGAAAATTCTTTCATATTTCTGTGTTCTCATTAATTTTGTGGGGGGAGTGAGTTAAAGCTTTAAGACGAATGTCTCCCGTGCTGCCAACGTGTTCTTTGCGGTGCATGTATGGTGCTGTTGGGTGCCTGCAAGTTGCCTGTAAACATTGCCCCGTGTGACATGGCCTTTAACGGGGCTGTGGCCAGTCGAATTGGGTATAGGTTTGAAGACAAGAGGCATTTTCGAAATCATGGCTTGTGGCTTGGGCTCCGGCTTAGGCCCCGTCTGCCTGTATGAAGTCCCGTTACGAAAGCGTTTGTATTCAACATGACCGACGGAGCTCAAGCCGGAGCCTATAAGCCGGGCCCGCGGTTTCGAAAAAGGCCAATGTATACAGGATTGGTATTTATCCATATTTCTCTTTTAGATTTCTCAATCTGAAAGATCAATAATCACACCAGTACCACTCCTGCAGATAAATATTTACGTCTTCGCATGTCATGGCTGAGCGGCTTTAGTGCATCGGACTCAAGTTCTGGTGGCTAAGTCACCAGGGTGTGCAGGTTCGAGCCCCACAATAATTGTGTCCTTCTAACTATAATTGCTTCTCCGCACCCAGATGTAACTGTGTACATGCGAGGGCAGAGATGCATGCGATTGCTTTAGCTTCGGTGCGCTACATTTAGCAGCACAGGCTGTATACTCCCCAGAGAGCTGAGACGGTTTAAGGAGTGATGGTAAGTGGCCCAGTGACAGGAGGTAATATGTGTTTGCGAGGGGCAGTGACAATTTCTTTGGAATTGCGCCATGTAGGCTAAGGACCGTTATTATTTATTCTCTCCCCATAAACTCCCCGCTGCGATAATCGGAATACGGATATGACACGCTAAACCCGAAGTAGAAACCGTTTTGCGTTGTTTTCACTCAAACTGATTCACCTAATTAAGTTGATGAGTTTTTTCACAGGTTAGTTGCAAGGTGTGTTTGTTAGAAAAACCACCAAAGGATGTGAATGGACGTACTCCTTCAAAGTATATTCCTTTATTATTTTGTTGGAATTTTAAAGTAGGTTCGATTAGTTTGAAGTAGGTTTTTTTATTTTTTTATTTTTTATTATGTTGTTGTTTTTCTCTCCTGTTGTTTTATGTTGGCTATTAGTTTTAAGTAAAAAGGGACATTGATGTAAAACAGCTTTTGCTGTATAAAGATATTGCAATAAATACATAAATAAATAAATGTTTGGTAGTAAATCATTAGTACTTTTAAATGTTGAACTTGTTATGAACATTATTAAGGATATGATTTACAACTTTGCATGGTGGAGATGCAATCCTAGGTTTGCGGTAACACCATGTACATGAGTAGGATTTGAAACTTTGCATGGTGGAGATACAATCTGGTAGGTTTGCTGTGTAACACCATATACATCACAACAAAACCTTTAATATGAGTTGTGGTGATTCTGAAAAGAACCGGTGGTCACAACTCGACGTTTCGATCAGTATGCTCTGATAGTCTTCAGGAGAAAGCTAAAGAATCACGAGTTATAACAGGGATAGCTGTTGTTTGTTTGTGTGGTAACTTTTTCTCTCAATGATACACGGTTTGAAGATGGTCAAACGTGACTTTCAACAAAATAAGGAAGACAAAAAGGAGCTATCGAAATCTAATTCTGGCGAATTAACATAAACTGGATATAAACTGGATCGACATGTCCAAGAGTTAAATCGGGGGGGGGGGGGTATGTACATGGCCTTGATCTATGTCGTGTGAAAAGTGCAAGCTTACAACGCATGCACCGCTGAAAGGATCCGGCCGCCAAAAAAATGCATAATGCACGGTGTGATTGGATGCTCTTTCACTCCTTTGTGAGAAATGTGATATATCAATGGTATAATATGACGTTTAACACGTGGGCCGCGTGTACAGCGTAGGACAACAGCCATTCCTGACGCACAGTCGCTTTTACAGCCCAAGTCTGTACCCATCTTATCAACAACTAAAATAGACGCTGTATTAGAATATCTAGAACATTTGTATTAACGATTTGCAGGTTTTCGAAAAGACCGTTCGGGTTTTTGTTGTTGTTGCTATTGTTCGTTTTGATAATGTTGTGGGTTTAAAGGGTGTGGTAAGATTGTGTAATTTGTTTGCAAGTCACAGATTTACACATTACAATGTATAAAGACGGTCGTGCTGGAATACTTCCCCTAAAAAAAAATGTGTTGCCTGGAAACAATGATACAGTTTCTGAGAATTTTTTTAAACATTTAGTTTTTGATCTCGTGAGTCCAAAACCCCATAATTAAAACCAATGGAAACATTAAAGTGTATTTGTTTGTTTGTTTGCTTTTTCCGGGATTTTGTGGGCAAGCGCTACATACGCAGTAGGGATCTGAAGCACTATGTGGACTTACACACGTCCACACAACGTTATTTGCAGTGTTGAGGAATAGGATTTTCCTTAAGTGTACAGAACAAAGGAATGTCCACACAACGACTGCAACACAGAGCGGTGTGTTTTTGTGTGTGTTTGTTTGTTTTTTGGTTTTTTTTTGTTTTTTTTTTGGGGGGGGGGGGGTTCGGAGGATGGTTCCGCTTTTTTTCTCGTAATTCCCGATGCCCGATTGAGCATAAACTTTCACAGATTTGTTATTTCACGTAAAGGTTGGGTCACATAAAGTGTGGATACTGGTCTTCGACAATTTGTTGTGTGAATGCTTTAAAGAAAGGTCACGTGCCACTCACTTATTATCCGTCAAAATGTTGAGGGTGAGGTTTGGAAATAATTATTCGTCAATTATCGGTTAGAATGTTGACGGCGTGGTTTTAGTGAGCATAAAGGCGGGTAGCCCTCTCTACAATGGAATGTGCCCATCGCAACCTTAATGTGTTTACACCATATTCATGTTCAATTGAAAAGTAAGGCTAAACTTCCCACAGGTTAATTTGTTAATGCATACACCTTTACAGAGATAATCATCAACGCGATTTCGTCGGGGTATACATTCATTCCAATCCTCCGCCGACTCTATGATTGAAAATAATCATGTTCCCATATGATTAGCGATGCCATACATTTGTAAATGAGAGGGTCAGCGTAGTTTTGATGGAGCCGCTTTGAAAAACACAGCCGAGTTTTTCATTAAAAGGTGTTAACTATTATACAAGATTTGGAGCTGGCAAAATAGTCGCAGTCAGTGTTCATGTGTTGTGTGATCAACCATCATGAAAAGACAAACCTGTAAACTGTTTAGCTTAATCTGTTGTGTGAGTCAGGAGAAAATAGTGGGGAAAAAAACCGGCACAATTTTCAGCATGTAAACACTTTGTCCTTAATTTTAGTTGTAACAACCGAAATCAGCTGTTGAGTTTTCAGGTTTGAGGTTGAGTGTTTGGTTTTCAGATACAGTGTCCTCGATTATAACTTCATTTCAGAGTGAAATATATTTCACAGAAGAACATTATTTTAGTATAAACTTCATAATTGTTTATTGATATATATATTTTTTCAGTATCAGTAAGCTTTCAGACTAAAATTAAACAATGGTGTACTTTATCCTAATTGATTCCGCATAAAACCTTGTAGGGATGGTACATAAGTGGTTAAATATTTTTGAAGAAAAAAAAACACTTCACTTTATTATTTAGATCTCAACAATTTTTACCGCAGAGATTTCGTTTAGGGCGAAACAAGATTGGGAAGCACTGCTGCATTAAACAATTTCGATTGCAGTGAATGGTATATTATTTTATAGCAGATATGTATAATACTTAATTCAATGTTTCAGATTAATTATGTTTCTCAGAGTGTGAAGAGAAACAGGTTGTCCAGGGTGATCGTTAATATGTATACGTTTCAAGCACGACGGTTTGGAACGAGGTTGTATCCCCACGGCGCATGCGATTACTTTTAAATTACATAATGCGCTTAAAGGTGCGACTGACGTCACACAACCTCGCGCTTACATCTGGTGACGTCAGTGCTCTCACACCTTAACTAAAAGATACAGCTGTGTAGCCCATTATGCTAAAAAAACGCATTGACATTTGTGGAAATGTGACGGGACACATTTCAAACCCTTTCTCTTGGCCCAAATGATTTCTTGTGAGACACAGAAAAACTCAAAAGCATTCAATCGTTTTCGAAATTTACTGGTTTTTCATTGACTGATATACGGCGTTTTTTTAAATTTTTTATTACGATACAAATAACCCCGATTCCGGTCTAATGAATTATTTATGAATCTAAGAATATGAAATAACCGATTTATTAACTCTCTGTTCTGTTCGCCTTCAGCTGGGACTGAAGCAATAAATTGTTACTGTGCCTCTCCTAAGCAGACAGGCATTGTGACAGCAAATCTATTAGAAGGAGAGGGAAAAAAGGAAGAAAAAACCCCCGAAAAAACCGAGATGCACAGTTTGTAACCGACTCCGGGGGCACAGGCTCTTGAAATTTGTCAAATTGTTATGTTAAGACTGATCTGCAATGCAACTGTTTATGGGCTGGAATTCCCTGGGGTCTAGCAACGTGTTTTACAAACGTGAATTTAGAGCGACAAAGGTAAAACAAGTTTGCCACCTCCAGGACAATTAACAGCCCCCCCCCCCCCCACAACCGGTTCAATCTCGGCTACTTTACTTTCGCCACGGTGATCTATTTTTTCACGGTGATTTGTAGTAAGAGAACTTGCTGCAAAAATGCAAACAGTCCATTAACAGAGTGACGCCAGTTTCTTCCATTGAGATCAATGCAATGAAATAACATGTTTCGTTGGGGACTCGAAGAGTCTCCAAAATGTGACTGCGGTGCCGAATTCCAGACGTCTGAGCACATCATCACTGCTTTACCCAAAGAGGGTGTCTTCCAAGAGGTTATGGTGCACTGTCTGAATGTAAACAGAACGCAGTGCAGTGGCTACATTCACTGGACTTAGACATTTAGTTAGACAGGCATTATACGCGAGAAGAAGAATACAATTTAAAACCAAGGCTTGAGAGGCAACTAGTCTAGTTCCCTTTTTGTACAGTTATCTTTATAACATGTAATTAACCGGCACCGGGTAACACGACAAATGACGGCTTCGGCCTTGGATGGGTATCAGACTTTGTGAGGCCGTTATTAGCGAATTAGCGGCTACGGGCTGTGGCTGCGACTTGGTCACCGCGTCATCAGGGCCCAATTTCATAGAGCTGCTTCAGCACAAAAATCTGCTAAGCACAATAAAATTTTGCTTACCAGAATAAGGTTACCAGCCAAACTACCATGTCACGTGTACAATTTGTGACTGGTATCCTGCTCATTTCTGCTTAGCAGGAAATTGTTTAGCATTATTTTGTGCTTAAGCAGCTCTATGAAATTGGGCCCATGTCTTGAAGCATAAGGCTGCCCTTAGCAATACCCTCTTAGCAACAGCCGCAGCCTTAGCCATAGCTGCCAATCCGGACACGGCCTGATACAGCACCGAATTGTAGTGATCTATATAGTCGGGTATAAATAGAGTTTCCCGTATGTATGTAATTGCTTATCAGGTCCGTCTTGGTCTAGCACCCTGTTTCAAAATCTGATAATTTTGTCCTGTTCACTACTTCATTAAACTGACACAAAAGTATTCCCTAGTAAGTCCAAATCTGTCCTGAACCTTTCATGTTATTTAAAATTAAAGCGACAATTACAAAAAGAAAATACTGAGGCAAGTTTTCTGCACACCGACACGTGACTCGTACTTCTCATTATGGCAAATTTTGAGGCATACCTTTGTAAGCTTAGCTGAAACACTTAACAGCAACATAAACAAGTTAAATGAACATCACTTTGCAGACATTGTCACCACATGATCGATTAATGTTTTTTACCTAGTTTATAAGTAAACCGAACCAATCGCCGGAGTGGTGTGTAATAAATCACTGGGCAGAGTTGGGTGGCTGACACCATCTACACGGCGGTAGCTCGTCACAGCCTCTGTCACAACTGCACGTTGTGGCCCTCCTGCTGGAACGCCGACGCACCGAACACGTGCTGCAGGGCTATCTGCCGAAACTCCTTGCTCACCACGAAACACAGGATGGGGTTGATGCAGGCCTGGAAAAAAGTCAACCACGTGGCTATGGAAACGTAGCTATAAGGGAGGGGGTTGTTATGCTGGAACACCTGCCAGAAACAGTGTATAGTGTACGGCAGCCATAGCACGCTAAAAGAAATCGTGATGGTCAAGGACAACTTGCTGAATTTCTCTTCCCGCTCAAAGTCCGATTTAGAGAGCGAGGTGCTGTTGCCGTTGGCAGGGGGCGCCAACCCTATAAGGGGTGGCGGCGTGGGACCTTGGCGGTACCCAAGGAACCAATTGGCAGCTGCCTGTCCCGTGGAGCCAGGCCCGTAGAAGGTCCAGTTGTTTGAAACGGCTGGAACAAACTGCATAGGTCGCATCTTACGGTGGGCGCGCATAAAAAGGAAAACCCGAAAGTAGGCGAAGTGTGTAAAAGCAATGACGGCGACGAAGAACAAGAGGAAGCACAGAGTCTCGTTGGACTTGTATTCCTGGTGTTTGAATGTACACTGGTTTTCGATTTCTATGAAAGAGTAGGTCCTTGTGTTAAAAACAGGCGGGAACGCCATGGACACAGCTAGCGCCCATGAAGCAAGCACTAGCAGTAGGCAAGCCGGTCCTTTTAGCTTCTGACGGTGGAATCTGTGAAAGCGCAGCACGACATACCGTTCTATACTGATCAGGAACAACGTGTATAAAACCCCATACGTAAGGTACACGTTGAAGAAGGCTAGAATCTCGCACAGGGAGTTGCTGTATATCCATTCCCGCGAGACTACGGCCGAGACAACGAACGGGAAACAGAGCAGGGAGCGTACGAAGTCGGCCAGGGCGCAGTTGAAGAGGAAGAAGTAGGACGGCCTGCGAAGTCTGGAGTTCCCGAACACCACGAGGGACAAGATGCCGTTGCCGACCACACTTAAGATAATCACGACGATGAGGGAGCCGCACCATAGCACTCTCGGACCGTGGTCGTCGGCGAGGTCGTGCTCGGCATCACCTCCATCCTCTTCCCCGGGCCGCAACCCCGCAGGGATGACCGTCCTTTCGGTCATCGATATCGAGTCACCCGCAGAGGAATTCAGGCCGGTACTGCCGTTGGTGAATCCTCCTAGATCCAGTAGGGTCGACATACCGAAAGACGCGGTGGATACTTCGCTGCTGCTGCTCATCCCAGTCGATGAGGATGACAGGCGGGCTGGTGGAGGACGGATCCTGGTAGCAATAATGTGAGACATGGAACCCCAGACAGCAGAGGCGGTACACGTAGGCAAACGGCGAGGTACCACATGACGCGGTTTAGACAGTCACCTGACGGTCGACCCTCTACGGTCTTGTGACATTCGCATCCGCTCCAAATAGTCTCATCCACTTTGGAGGGTACTCGCAGCTTTCACAGACGCACCTTCGAAACGGAGTATCCATCTCGTACGTAAAGCAAATCCATGAGCTGAAAAAAGGGAGAAGGAAAAAAAATCGAGTTAAAGACACGTGTGCCATTCGTGTGGCTTCACTGTTTTACAAAGTGCAGTTTTAGAAATCACCAGGAACCAATTTGATTACTGTCAATCTGAGAGCTCTACTGACACTCCGGCTAAGTCAAGAAAAATACTTGCGATCGAAATAACCCTAATCTGATTTTGTAGAAGATCCTACACAAATCATACACCATAATATTTGTTCGTAGGTATTCACTTTAACGAACAACCTAATGTAATGATTTTTTTCCCTTCTTCACAGGGTTGGGTGTATGGTGTATTTATAGAGGACGGGAATTAATTTACTCTTCCCGAAAACTAATAATGTCCTTTCTCTTTTAAGTCGAATAAGGAAATCGATATTTCCAAGTAGAGGTAAAGGGGGGTAATGCAGAAGGGCAAAAGAGCATATGAGGGTGAGCCACACAGAACAATCGGAGGACGACATTTAGCGTTAGACTTGACTCAGTCCAGCTCGAGTTTGTGCAATCCTATTATTATTTTGTTATCATTGTGTATCCATTTATTTATTTATGTGTGATTTTTTTTTTAAATTCATCTATCTGTTAGTTTAGTCATATAATTATTGTTTTACTTTTTTAAATATCCGTATTTATATATATTTATATTTATTTATGTATATGCATATAGATATATTTGTTTTTATCATGTTGTTTCTCGAGATTTATTTGTTCCTACTTTGTGTTTAGTTTGTTGTTTTTGCTGCTGCTGGCGCCGCTGCCACCGCTGATATTGTTGAATTTCAACTCTACATTTTAGGTGTTTTAATTGTTGTTTCTAAATAACAACTATGAGGTTATTGTGTTTACCCTTTCCTGCTATTGGCGGCCCGTCTGCAGATCGCTTGGACACAACAAAATTAGTAAACGTAAAAAATGAATAACTAAATAAATGACACAACTTTTTGGAGATCCATTGCAGTCAACCTCGGCAGCGGAGGTGACACACTACGGTGGTGATGACTGTCAGAAATCCACTTGTGAAATTAAAACCTGTCAATGCGATTGACATACTTCTGAGGACGTAAACGCATACAAAGAACACATTCTGGTGTAAGTTAATAGTTCATGCTGTAGAGACTTTATCCTATGGAGATTTTATCGAAAAGCAGTGACCGTGTTTCTCCGTAACTTCCGCGACTGCTCAAGCAATATACCACGTGTCTTTATTTTAAATGAGATATCGCCCAACTCACAAGGCCGTACGGCCGACCACTCCAAGGTCATGGCTACACTTCACTGATTTGGGCTGTCGACCCAGATTAACTGTCACTAGGGGCCATTGCCACCTACTCCTGGGGCTGAAACAGGGTTACCCCCCTTCACAGTCCGTAAGGATTTAGGCAAGGGTATCATCCCCTAGGAGCCTTGTTGGTAGAGCAGAATGCACCGTGACCTTCCCAACTTTTTACAAAGCTATTATGGTTAAGTGCCTTGCTCGAGGGACACAAGAGTGTCGGTACCGGGATTCGAACCAACACTCTGCTGCTGACAACTTGGGTCCGATGAACTAAACCGCTCGGCCACAACACGCCACAACACGCCACAATATTCTGTATATGAGTGTAAACCAACTGGAATTGTGTACGAAGACAAATCAATTTTGGATTCTTCTGAAAGAAAGTTAGTTGTTGTTACTGTATCCATCAGGCATCATGATGACAAATTAACTTTTTGCTGAAACGAACAAAAACCATACTCCGATTGTCACACAGATGGTGAAACAATCGGAGTGTATATAAACAAGCTGGGATACACGAGAGAACACTCATTTGTTTCCATGTGTACATTATCACGGTGAGATGATAGTCGATGCTGGTGCAACATGTGTGTGGATTGAAAACGGGCGCTCGTGAAACTGCGGTGGTGCAGCTTGGCGATTCCGAATTTGAGCAAGTGGACATTGGTACCTGCCTAAGACCAGTTTGTTTGACCAAACAGTTTGTTTGACCCAACGTATACATGAAAAACAAGCCTGTGAAAGTTTAATGGCAAGGTATACCGTTGGTTTTTGCAACCGTTTGACTGTGTTAATCCTATATACATGTAGATATACATATAATAAATCAAACCTGTGAAAATTTTCATTTTAGTTGAGTGCGTTTCTGAGAAATCGCCGAAAGTCCGGAGCGAATCCGTCCACGCAGGAAGAATAATGCCTCATAAGGAATACACAATCTGAGAAACGTTACTCACAGCAACGTTACTGAGAAGTTTTTATTGCCATTAATTTTCAGATTCGTTACCAAACGTATACAGAGCCTTTAACAATAATTGTGGATAAATCAATTACAGACTAGAGAGAGAAAGAGAAAGAGAGAGAGCACTTGCCATGGAAGAATCGGGATCTTCCCCCCTTGTTTGTTTTACTTTTCTCCTTTGAGAAGTTTCATTTTCGAGGCATTCCTATTTCCGGGTGTCCTTTTTTAACACAATCATCTGTTTAAATAACACAACTCCTGAAGGGCTCTGACCTTTGAGTCGAGGTATTAATATTATTATAGAATAAATTATTCATCAGTTTCGTGTCAGTTTCGTATAACCAGTAACAATCATCTTTCTTTTCCATTTAAACCCTCAATTTTTAATTTTTTTAAACATCGCCTTGAAGAACAAGTTTTTTTATATTTTTTATTTCATTGGTGGCAAGAATGGATGTATCGATGCTTTATGTAATCTGTTGGCAATTTCTAAAAATACATTTATGTGAATACCGCACTTGTTACTTTCATGTTTCAATTTTTTTGACGTGAAGGCCGCCCATACTTATGCCTTCAAACGTTGGCAAACGTAAGGAAAGATCCACACATTCCAAAGATAGTAGTCTGGTTCCTCTTGTTTTAATCAGCTTTACAATCGTTCATGGACAGGATACCCAAGGTTCGATAACGATCAAATTGCTTACTGAGACATTCAAAGTTAAGCTGTGTGTCCTTGCAACCGAGATGATGATGTTCGGTCCCAACTGAAGAATCGTCCCAACTATAGTTGGACCGGTGTTGGGATTGGTCACAGCTTGAGTTTGGGACGGCCAACTGTATAGCTGGAATTTCCTGACAGTGGTTGGACATTGATAGTGATGGGCATGGTCCCATCTTGAGTTTTACAGAGCTCGATCTCACAAAGCGCTAAGAATCGTCTGAAGATGAGCTGTCGGTATTGCCACATTGTGTTGTGACATCACACTTTGCTTGGCAATTAAGATCGGTTCGCAGTTAAAATCAATTTTTAGCTCTTTGTTAAACCGGCCCCAAGTAGAGACGATCCAACAGTAGCTGGGATTTCCCGATAATAGTAGTGACATTGATAGTGACATTGATAGATAACAAAGAATAAGTGGGCCTCTAAATGTGACTGTAGAGCCTCTCAAGTTTCTCTCGGCTGACAAAAGGGCTCATACGTGAGGCGCAGTAACTCTCAAAACAAATTTGAGAAAAATTCATGACTTCTCCTTCATGCACACGCAACGGAACCTACCCTCACTACATAACCACTAGCAGTCTGGTGTTGCGACCATGTACATGTATAACAGCCGCTGGTTCCCTGTTTATGGTGACATATCACGGTATCCCAAGTTATAGTTGGGCCGTCCCAACTGTAACACTCAACTTGGCACCGGTCCCAGCTATTATTGGGACGACTCTTAAGTTGGGATGAGATATTGACACTCCACTTTTGATGGCTGTAAACCATCCCTTTGTAACTGATAACTATGTAACAAAACTGTTATGCTAAACCTAGATAACATAAAGTGCTTAATTTCATATGCTTACAGTCTTTGAATTAAGATAGGGTACAGCACAGTTTTAGTTGACCAAACTGATACTGGTATGTGTCAACTTTTTGTATCAAGATTAAAGTGGTGAGTTGTCTGCATTGCTGATTTATCTCAGGATAAGGTACCGTGTTGGTAGTGGCCAGTGAAACCGTTACATTGGAGTCAAGCTTACAAAACATTTCAACAGTCTCTCATTTTTTTTCAAATCAAAATAAGGTACGTTAACGGCAATGTCGACCGTACCGTTGTACTGTTAGGCCACGCTCTTTGAATCAAGATAAAGTATAGCATTGCAGAAGTGGAAACATTGCCGCTGCGGGTACATGAACTCTTTTGCATTGAATCAAATTGAGGTTCGAACAAAACTGATGTTACTTTGGTGGTATAACTTTGATGTTATCGACGTCCTTGTAAAAGATACTTTAAAATACCGACAGTTGTTGCTGTTTTCTCAACAACTAGAAAATAGCTGAAACATAAACATGTGACTTTTATTTCATATATCTTCATAATTTTGCCAATAAATCAGCCCACGTTGGCAACAAACAATCTATGACCCTATACCTTTCACCAAGAGTTCCGTGTTGCAATGTCTGCGCTCGGGTCATATTTGCCTTGCAGTTACAATAATGGATCGTCACACTGAGGTTGATCAGCCAAATACAACATCAACAAACCAAGATTGGGATCTGATTTCATAAAGCAACCCTGCAGAAAAGCCCGCTAAGCAAATGTCTTTGCTAAGCAGATAACTATACTGTCGACACCTGTCACATCAATTCAGACTAATGGCGTTTTGGGGCTGGTAACATGTTTATGATAAGCAAGTTTTTGTGTGCTCAGCCATTTCTTGTGCTTAGGCAGTATGACATCGGGCCCTGGTTCCCGGTTTCAATGATAAGGTTATTTAAGCAGAAAGCATTGCAAAATCGACCCATCACTACCAGTTTAAAATAAATAGCCGGGTACCAGCTACTACATAGAAACATCATATGACATTGTTTGAGTTGGTGCCGTTAGTAGCCGTTTCGCTCATGAAAAAACTGCGATTCAGATTATGCATAACGTGCCCATAAAGTACCATACGAATTGAATTGAATTCCACGTCCCCAGGGGTCACCTCGTTCAGCTTCCTCCCGGAGTATTCAGGAGGACGACATAAGCACCAGAGAGACCCTTTATATCGCCGCGACACAATCGGGCACAAACAAAACCTTTACTTGTTTGATTAAATGTTGCCACTTTTACCTTACCGCTAGATTACCGATTGTGCCCATTTGCTGGAGAATGCAGGGTCGTGGATACACCTCAACCTCCCCGGGACCCCACCCCCTTCCCTGAAAGCACTGCATATAAACGGTGCTTATCACACATTGGTTTAGCTGCATGGAACAAAAAAAAAAAAATTAAAAAACCAGTTTGTGTGCCCCATGTCATGATAACACCCATGAAAATTCGCTTCCCTAAACTACCTGTCTTTACGACATGTTAAGTACGGGTTTCTCGTCACAAGATAATACAGTTGAAGCTAACTGCGAGTTCTGGCTTAAGGTGTTAGGGGTTGACGAATTACTAAGACAAATTGTGTCTCCCTTTAATGTGCTCATAATGACTCTCCATTATTCCTTTATTCGACATTTTAAAGTGAAGCCCGCGGGGTTATTCTTCAAAATATTTATGAGGCCTTTCGAATGTTCTAGTCTGAGCTGTAGCATTCTGTATTGATAATCAACCCGCAGTTTGGTTTGTAACCATCAGTTTACCGTCCTCGTAAAACTAAGAAAATGCTGACATTTTCATTCGTAATTTAAACAGTATTCTTTATTTTAAATTATTCTTTGTTTGAAAATCGGACGGGCTAAAAATACAAAAAATCTTAATTTCAAAGTGAAAACAGTTTGCTTTTGCTATTTCAAATTATAATATTAACTGCATGCAAACGTTGTTTGTTTTTGTTGTTGAATGCACACATTGAATAAGTTTATTAATAACTAAATTTACTTTCGGCGCACTAAGTGGCAGTGCACACATCAGACCCATTAGTAATTATTCCAAAAGCAAATAAAAGTTCGCAGGAAGGATTTTTTAAATTGTAAATTGGCAAGGTTAGTGTCGCTTTTGCAGAAGAGGGTTGGGGGACTAAAAACGGTGTTTCCGTTGCCACGAAATTCTAGGAGTTATTGTTCGCTGGGTGACTAGTACTAATTTGTTGGAGAAATGAGTTAGTTTGTTACACGAGAGCTGGCTTTTAGCTATCAAACCGTATAGTTTGTTTCGCAATAATTTTAATGACTTTTTAATTGTCATTATTAAAGGTATTATTGCAGGATTGGTATAGAGCTGACCGAGTAGTCGTTTGTTTGTTTGTTTATTTATTTATTTATTTTACTTTTTTTGATCAACCGTTTACATTAATGAACTTCCTGAATGTTTAGGCTTAATCTGCTCTGTGAGTCAGGAGAATAAGTAGCGAAAAAAAAAACATGCACAATTTTCCGCATGTAAAACACATTCTCCTTAATTTGGTTGTGACAACCGAAATCAGCTGTTGCGTTTTTGTGGTTTTCAGATACAGTTTTCTCGAATTAGGATTTCATTTCAGAGGGAAATATTTCACAGGGGGGGGGGGTTCCAGTATAAACTTCATAATCAGCAAGCTTTCAGACTAAAATTTAAAGAATTGAGTTTTTTATCCTTACCAATACTGTACAACCTTATTAACGTGTTTCACGGTTGGGTGAGTTTGGACACAAGAGTCTGTCAGAAACAGCTGCACGGTCTGCATCCCATTGTTTAGAAATCAATTCTTTCCAAAGATCGACTTGAGGCGAATTTGGGAGCTTCAAATTTCCCTGGTGTCCGTTTGTGAATGTCGCGGCCAGATATGCGACGGAAGGCCCACCCGCTAAACCGTATGGATTCGACGTTCTTGATGAAATACAGTGACGTGTTTTTTGTGTGTTTTTTTTTTTTTTGCTGTTTTTTCTCAACAAGTAGAGAATGTATTCAGCTGAAACTTTCAAATACGACTTTAAAATTATATCTCTCTTGATAATTTGGTCTACAAATCAGCATAACGTTGACAAAAACCAATCTGTGACCCTACCTATAAGTATTTATATTTCTACGATAAAATTCACTTGTTACAGGTAAGCAAAAATGTTGTGCTTTGCAGAAAAATACATGCGTAAGCAAAAGTGTATTTCATAAACGATTGAGACGATTTGGCCGCGCGTGTGCCTTTCACCGTGGATTGGCATCGCTGTGTCACTCATGCTAGGCTTAGTAAATAGAAACAACCGACACAGTGCCTTTTACTTTGCTTACGGTAAGCAGTGTTTATGAAATAGATACGCTGCTAATGGCCTCTCCGTAAGCAGGGATCAAGCAGCATTGGTGAAAACAGAGAGAAATATTCCAATGACGATTGACACTTGTGAGGGTTTTGTACTAGGTATTGGCTTTATTGGTCTCCACCGGTAACCACCAAAGCGAGTGTCATGTCCAAATGATTTGTATTTTATAATATTCATTTTCTATTGTTTATCGAGTTGTTGCACATTCTCCGCAGTAATATTACCAATAATTCAATAAAAATCTCAAAACAAACATGGTCCATGTACAATAAAAACATACACGCGTGCGGTTTATTGAGTTGGAACATTACACATGCTGTGTGCAGTGAGCTGTTTCGCGCCAGCTGCTGGGGCACCCTGGCTCCAACCCACAACAAATCTCGACAAAGACCCGACGGCAGGGGAAAAACTGCTCTCTTTGTTCCCGTAAACAAGGACAAAGTCTTACGTGTTTTCCTCCCGCTTTGGACAAAGCTGTTTCATAAAATAGTTTCAAATTCATCTCTCTTTTTTTAACGAGTAGGTTACACTGGCATACAAGCTACCAGTAGATGTGAAAAGGTTGGTCATAATTATCACAGTACACCATCGTCATCCGGTTTTATCATGAAATCAAAATACACAAAGCCACCAAGAAGTGTGTGCATAATTTTGCTCCATGACACATACGCAGACACGGCTACACAGCCAGACGTCGTACCGTTCGTATACCGTGTAGATTCTGTGCCGTATTCTCTCTGTGTGCGCTAGCAGTCGTCATCCTCGCGCATCTTCTACACACACACACACGATACTCCAGCCAGACCGGAAACCAAGGAAGAGTACACGCACATCCTTAAACATATCCCCCCTCTTAGCATCATTTCTTTGTCCGCAGAGAAAATATCTCATCCTCACTGACTCTGGTATACAAAGAAGATAAAATGTTGGTATAGGTGATGTACGTACCTTGTTTTCCACTACTCCAGCCGGGGTAATATCGCTCCAGATGCGAGTGTTATTGAAATCTAACCGATTCAGATAGAAGAGTAGTTTTTTGCAAAAGCACAGATGTTCGTTGCGTGGAGACACTGTATTAAAACGAGGCTGGAGCAGTCAGGCTGAAGAGCTGTGTTCATTCGTACTGCCTCCCGCACAGACAAGCCGTTAGGAAAAGCACACGCTACACAGCGATACATGGCCACGGTCGACGCATCATCGAGAAGAATGACAAAAACATATCGTGTTGACGGGGGGCCTGCTGGGCGCATGCGCTCAACCCTTTCCATCGCTCTCATGACAATGTTTATGCTAGTACGGAGAATGTACTCTCCGGCTTACTGTATTTTTAGTGACGTTGTGGAAGCACTACCGGTAGTGCAATGACTAGCTTTGTCTGTCAGCGAAGTGTATAATGAACTTAGGCAGTCTGTCCCGTTATTTTTTCACTGATTTTGAATTACGTATTTTCCTTAATCTTTGAGTGAGATCATTTTGGATTTGGGTTAAAACAAACAAATTTTTTAAATCACCAATCAGTGCGATTATTCAAGAAAATAACGTAGTCTAAATAACTGAATATTTAAATCACAACAAATAAAAAAACAAATATTGAACAAAATGCAAATGTTAAATATTGCCCCTAAAATTTGAAGAGGTTGTGTAGCAGGGTAGGGCTGAATGTTTGGTTCGGGTTTTTTTTTGGGGGGGGGTGTTTTTGTTTGTTTGTTTTTTGTGGGTTCGTTTTTTTTTTTTTTTTTTTTTTTTTTTTTTTTTTTTTTAACAGCTGACGGTTACCGTCTACAGTATGTTCATGCTGCCCCTTCTCTGTTTGAGTCGAGCATGATTCGAATGCATCAAATGATGCGTTTCTCCTTTCAAGTGAATACCTGTGAAATTCCACATGCTTTTGTCCAAAGGAAAAGAAGGGAAGCACCCCGGCCAAAATTATAATTTGCAGTTGAGTCATCAGCGATAGCAACCTCCTTCTCGGTGAGTGAGATCCATCCGGGGGTGCCCCCCTCCTCCTTCCCCCGGGGTAGACATTACTCAATAGTCAGACAGACCCAAGTTAAGAATCGAGTTTCTCACACTTAAAATGATAATTTCACAACACTCAAGGAAAATGCCCCCCCCCCCCCCCCCCGTGGTGAATAAAAATTACAATTCACCTCACAGGTCGTATTACATTGACAATTAATCTACGGGTTTAGATTACGGACATAGAGCCACTTTCTGACAATGTCCGTAAGAAATGGCAGATAACTAAACCGTTGTGGCTCTTCTATTTTTTATATATATATATATATCTTTTTCATCACTAGACGGGGGGTACAAATGCCACAGGAAAATTCGTCTGAATGGTGAAATTTGAACCGCGGATTTCGCCCATCGGTGCAGGGGGGGGGGGGAACCCGAATGCATGTTATTTGCATTCATTCTCAGGCTGATGCGACTGCAGTCTATGGAGTAGGCCTTCAGGTTAAGAAGGAATTCACGTTAAGGGGAATTGTGGGACAATATGTTGATCAATATTCCAGGTATCAACAACAAAAATCCACTGACAATAATCTGGGTTCAATTGAGGGGAAAAGGGTTGGAGTTTTCTCCTCATTCTGTAGTTTTATTTCGAGACGTGTTATATTACACTAGATCAAGTCACACAGAAACAGCTGCTCACGGTTGCAGTAAAATTCATAAAGACGTTCGGCTTTTAAACTCTTGCTCATTATTCTTCTTGAAAAAATATGTGATGTATTTATTTTATTTTTATTTTATTTTTTTACAATTATTAATACTGATACAAAATGTTCACCTATAAAAAAGAAAAACCGACGCAACTTTGTAGGGTAGTGACGCAATCGAAATAAGAAACGCCGATCGGGGCCCGGTCTGCGAGCGCTATATTTATCTCGACTCTGTCAGAATTTCAGGTGGAATTATCTGGAAATCGGTTATTCTGTGGTGAATTTGATGATCAGGAGTGAACTTTCAGATTTAAACTAAGAGTCTTGGCACGTTTGCCCTTTGAGCAAGAAACTTACTTCGTCCTTCGTACATGGGACGTCAAGAGAAGGAGTGAAACCCAGTGTTTCTGGCAGCACCTTGTAAACTAGTCTTGGTTCAAGATTGTCCTTTCACTTGGGTTTAAAATGAAATAATACTTATTTCCCAGTGTACGTTTTGGGGATGTTTATTTTTAATGGTTCATTCGAGGCAAATCGCGCATATAGGCCTACACATCTAACTGTTTCTCTTGATTTGTATAGCGGTGAACTTTGCAATCAGTGAGGATTCCAGATTGAAACCAATTGAGTCAATAAACTTCTAAGCTGTATTTTGCTTTAATTTACTCGTTACATGTCAATGGCGGCAGCATTATGATACACATAATCATTTCCTTGTTCTTTGTCCCCCGACCACAAAACCAAACAGGAAACAGATTGTTAAAGTAATTTATTAATTTATTAATTTATTTATTTATTTATTTATTTATTTATTTTTTTACTTCTAACATAAACTCTTGATACCACTTTGAATAAGCACAGCATCGACAAAAACAAATCAGTTTGTAATGATCATTACAGAGGCGGTAATTGGGAAAAACCACTTGATGTGAGGTCACGCCGTTTCGTCGAAACGCGAACTATTTTTGTCGATACAATACGAGTATGTTTCTTGATAAAGGAATATTGTAACTTATTCCCGTCTTCACAAGCCAGTGGTACGGAGCTACAAAAATAACATACCACTTGTTCGGCAAACATGGAAGTTAGTATCTCGCCAAGTTTACAACAATGATTTATGGTCCCTTTATCATTGACCCGTACATTGCAAACACCGGGGTGTTCAAATTGACTCCATGGGTTATGTCGCAAATAGACACCGAACAAGAATTTAAAAAAATTACAGCATAGGAATTTCGCCAAGACAATTACATCGGTGTTTTATCTTAACACCCTATGATGTTGAGTTTGATTCTCTCTTTGGTATGTGTTAATGTGACAACACCCATGGTGTAAACTTTAACACCCCAGTTTCTGCAGTGTACAGATTCTGCAGTAGTTTCTGCAGTAATTACCGAGTGGTGCCAGTTTATTCGGTTACAGAGCTGGTGTTAAAAAGTTAACCCGGAGAAATTTTTTAATATCATGGCAACATGGATAATGTCAAGGTAAATAAATTGAATTAAAATAATTGCCTATAATTGAGTATATAACTGGGGTATTGGGAGATTGTGATATACATCATGTTTTCATCTAGCCTCTTGTTTTGTGAGCTCCCTGGTGGTGATTTGACCATCTCGGTGAACCAAAACGTCAAAGAGGTGGGGGTACAATTTCCCGCTGTCTGTGTATTAACGCGTTCCCCTTCCCAGCCCTCTCCAAGTATCGCCAACCTCGATCCCTCCCCCACCAACAACCCACCACGGCCCACCTCCAAATCCCAGTCGGCCCCAGTCCAACGAGATGCAAAATGTGTGAACCGCTAAAAAAAGAAGGGGGGGGAAACATTTCCAGTCTTTCACAGTTATTTGCTTTTTCTAATAACTGCAAACTAAAGAACTACAGGGCGCTGAAACTCTGAAATTGGTTTTATAATGGTGTCATCTCGTCAAGTACATGTTCCTAATAGGTTAATACCTCTGGGGGATGCGCCTTAAAGAAAAAGAAGAAAAAAAAACGGAAACATCGCGTGGATAGATTGACCCAAACGTGAACTTCACTCGCACCTTGTCCCAGAAGATTGAACGTGGGTACCCAGGAGCTGGGTGTGTGTGAAACCATGGGAGTAGAACTAATTCTTCCTCCATGGTTAATTAAAGTTATCAAGACTCTAGGACAATACCTAGTCAGTCCTTTTTATAACCCCACCCCCTCCCACCCTTTTGCAGGGCCCTAGTTTTTTTTCTGCACGGAAGTTGACAGACGATGCTGTTTCAAAACGAACATGCAAAAAACTGTCGCATACAGCATGGACAATGCACAAAATACATGTAACATTCAAATAATTGTTTGTACATAACTGATGGGATAATGTCGGGAATGTCCCGTCAACAAGTCATTTTGGGTTTTCAATAATTAATTGCCACTAACCCTTGATGAATGTACTCCTGCAATATCTTAACTGTGAAGGCTTGTAACTATCTCTAATATAATTACAAATAGAAGTTGAAAGTTTAAATCGAAAATTTAGTGTCAAATCGGCCAGAAATCGGACCTAGCATCTGTAACTAGACCCCATCACACACACACACACAGGACGTTTTTATATTATTATTTCCCCTTTATATAGAGCTCGGTGTGGGCCGTAAGTATACTTCATAGTTTTAATTTCAAAAAGTACAGGGCTTATAAAAAAAAGCATACATGTATTTATTTATTATGAAAATTAGTAGGGGAGATGGCCTTAGCTTTCGGTCCAATCCGGATCTTCGTCAGAGGCAAGTAATTTGTATTTATTTATTTATATATTTATTATTATTATTATATTTGACAGGAAACCCAAATACAGATATATTCCACTCTGCATCTCTGTCCAATTGTCAGTTTTTCAAAAGGTTGTAATTTGTTCTGTATGTAACGAAAACCATTTTGATTCAACATAAAATTGTGTCTGCATATCTAAACAGACCCATCCACGAATGGTCATGCTTTGTTTCTTTGTTTCTATATTTCCCCTTTTTGATTTATATAATATTGCTCCGTTATAACATCTTGTGTTTAATCCCGTTCATGACAAGCATCAATTTGTTGCATAGATAGTTACAAACAATAAATATGTAGTTGTCTAAAAAAAATATGAAAAATATAAAAAAACATGTAGACCGCCTTTGATCATCAGTAACGGTTATAATTTATTCTTTGCTTTGAGAAACTACAAAATTGCCGATGTTTAGATTTACTCTATACTTGTATCTGCACTTCAGTTTGCAGCCCGTGGTGTCACGGAACGCTGTGAAAACAACGCTGAAAGCTGGCGGTAAAAAAAAAAGTCTATTTCTGGACAAGAAGTGTAACAGTTGCATGCTTGAACTCGTCGCGCTTATACCATGTTCACTAGATCCTATCTGTCTCTATGATCCAATTAAAGAAAACATCTTCTTACCTATGTCGGCTTCGGAAGGTGAAACATTACAAGTTGATTGCACAGTCGGCCTTTCTCCGTGACAAAAAAAACCCAAACTAAATAGCAAAATGCATAGGTGGTTGAACAACAAACAATATCCAGTACAAACAATAGTAATAGTATTATGCTTGGTTCTATTCTCGCGAATGCAATATCGACACGCGCCATATGGCGTCTCAAAATGAAATTGGATTGGTGTATGCTAAAAGTGAATGTCATAATTTCCTCGTCGGGGCCGGACGCGCATTGTATCCAAACAAACCTGGCCATGTGTTCAGACAGAGATAATGTAATGTGTGTGGTGTGTGTGCATTGGATGCAAGTGTGTTTCCGATCCGTTTCCTGTTTTGTGTCTATGGGTGTACAAGCTAAAGACAAAGGACATTGCTCCAACCACCCCCCCCCCCCACACACACACACACACACACATTATTATTATTTATTTTTTTGCTTCACAGTGGAGACATCTTTTGTTCTTTCCTTTGTCCCTGTAGTTAAGAACCTCCCATAGACGTTATACACAAAATTCCTTGAGGAGCAACCCAGTCTTTAGAATTTCCCTATGGAGACCCTTTCTTTTCCCTTTTCTGTTTTGTTCTCGGTCTCCATAAGGTAGTGAATAATATGAAGGCACGCAGTCTTGTTTTGCAGTAGTTGTTTGGACATTCCTTTGTTCTGTACACTTAAGGAAAATCCTATTCCTCAACACTGCAAATAACGTTGTGTGGACGTGTGTAAGTCCACATAGTGCTTCAGATCCCTACATTATGTGGACCTCTTTTGTTCTCAGGTCCACACTGCGTATGTAGCGATTGCCCACCACCACACACACCACCACCACCACCACCGCACCACCCGCCACCAAATATGCAACGGAGCAGAAGTCTGCCATCCATATTATAAGTTCGCAATTGTGGGTTTTTTCTCCAGATCTAAAGTAATGTACACAAATAAATCAAGACAATCACTTTATTGTGTGTATGCTCACGGATATGTTAAAATCAAGTCGGAGACAAAAGAAAGGGATTAAGAAAAACAGATGTTGACCTCACACAAATGGACAAAACTGCCGTTGTATTTGCGGCCACTAAGTATACACAGCGCTGTGTGTAAATATAATTTATATAGAAATGATTGAACCTTTGGTCAATTTATCGGAATGGAGTGTAGGCCCATGGACCTATCATTTTAGGTCAAAGATGTGCGACAACTTCTAATTAGAATAACTACTCTGTCCAAAAGACGCATGTGAGCACACAGGGTGCTAGACTAGACTGCACATTGGGTTAGCGCTGGACATGGATTGTGCTCGATATAGGGCATGGTGTAACCCCCCCCCCAATTGTGTCTTCATTTTGTGTTCTGTGAATCTTGAAAAGTCTTTAGAGGATCTTAGGGGGATACTTCTGTACATGAGAAAATAGTGTCTTGTTAAAGTATGGGAACATTGGGGAGGGGGGTAACCACCCCCCCCCCCGGCATGGTACTGTGGTGTAGTGTTGGAGACTCTCAAACAACATTTAAAAAACATATTATTGTTTTGTTTTCTTTCTTTTGTCATCTTTATTCACCAGGTTCGTCTTTTAGAATGCAGTGGCCCCTAGTCTTGTTTCAGGACGGGCTTTCAAAATATTACTTGATTCGTCCCGTGTACGTGGTAAGTACACTTTAATTATTGCAGTCGCAGGCCTCACTGCGCCGTAGATGTACGAGGTTGATCGTTCCCACAGCCCCTCGTGACAACATAATGCTGAGCGTAATATACCCTGGCATCACCTCTGGGTGCATGCGTGCTATTCCGTTGAGACAGTAATTAAGATTTGAGAGCCTTGGGTCAAGGCTAGGAGGTTCCTGGAATCCCGGACTCTGCCATGCGCCAGCAAGACCTACCCTTGATTGCCAAAGCAAAACATCTTTGCCACATCCGTGACTGTGTCTGGTCGGAGTACAGAGGGCGCACTCGGCGATTTATCGTATTAACGGCGACGAATTAGATGCAGAGGCCCCTGGCAACCACTTTTCATTACTCTAATTTCTATTTCATTAAAAAATCAAGTGGTCTGAAGTCTGTACTTAAGCTGGCATGGACGGCTAGACGCTGGGCAAGAAAGCAGCAAAGGAATTGACGTGGATTGTTCCGATGAAGCACTTGAATTCATTTATAAGAAGTATGGTTTGTGTCTCGTAATTTTGTATTTATGTTATTTACTTTTTTTTATTGTGTGGTTTAGACTTTGTAT
Organism: Pisaster brevispinus; assembly: GCA_023634235.1. Classification (NCBI taxonomy): domain Eukaryota; kingdom Metazoa; phylum Echinodermata; class Asteroidea; order Forcipulatida; family Asteriidae; genus Pisaster; species Pisaster brevispinus. Next base: position 4,157,780 of record JAMKCF010000004.1, on the reverse strand, counting down.
TTTGTTTAGATAACCTAAACAACAGCAACAAAAAGTTGCATTCGTGGGGATTTGCAACAAGCAGGCAACATTTGACGCACTGTTGCATATAATGGGAGAATTTTGAACGCTAGATGGCAGCAGACTTACTAGGTAAATTACCATTGTTTACGTAGTTCTGAGCATGTTCACATTTCAAATAACAAGGGCGCACCACACTAAATAAACTCCTATAGGAACCAATGCTAAATGATAAATATTAAAAAATACTCAAAAATCGTGTAAGTCTCTCAGCCTCTTGAAAACCAATCAGACATATTTTCGGACAACTAAACTTCAGAATTCTTTTCAATTTTTGGCAGGTCAGCCGTTTGGAATTTTTGCTAGCAACCCCAGAAAAAAACACCCCGAAAATGAACTTTTTCCCAAACCGACTTGCTGCCAGTTTTCGTGAAGCACTTCTCCACTTGCCTAGTAAAGTAGGGCCAACTTAAACGCCTAAATTTATCAAGTCTCCCCAAAAGTTGAAACACAGAACCCCCAGGTTGTGCTAGATTCTTATAATTACACATTCTATTAATTGCACGACCCCCAAAAAGTTATAATTAAAAAAATTCTGTGGGTATACAAATTATGATAATGAGCTTGGCGCATGAATATTTGTCCATTTAGTGTGGTGCACCCACAATGGGTTTACATGGTAAGTCTGCTGCCACCTAGAGTCACCAAAGTCTCCCATTTCAAAGTAACTTCAAAGGTTGACTCTTTCGTTAAAAATATAAAATAAAAAAATGTAAGACTAACTAAACAACTAATTGTGACGTGTCCGCCATGAAGACCCTCTCATACAGGAGAGATTGGGGTTGGGGCTGAACAGAGAAACTAATGAAATAATGCATTTGTGTCCTGACCTTCGACCTCTCCACCACGTAGCGAAGTATTGACTTTGCGGGTGGACCGAATCGCGGATGACCTTCGATACTGCTGTTCACACACGGTGTATGTGTGTGCGGGTTGTTTGCTGCATACATAGAAATGATGAAATTTACCTTGAATGTCCTTGTCAGGTAAAGGAAGGGTATAGGCCTAGTACTTTTGGTAATTGCCAAAGACCAGTATCCTCAGTTGGTGTAAAAAAAAATATATATATATATATAAAAAATGTGATAAAAAAAAACAGACGGGAAAAAAAATCAGACGGAAAAAAAAGACGGAAGAAAAAATAAGACGGGAAAAAATTCGTGATCGAAGTAGCAAGGGAATAATGTAAGACACAGTACCCTTGTTGCATGGAATTGTGTGCTTTCAGATGCATGAGACTGATCCAGCCTTTCTTAGATTCAAATTTTGGGGTGAAATTGACCTCTTTCTCTGAAACTAAACTACTTCAAATGGAGCCGTTTCTCAAACTGTTTTATACTTTAATCAACAGCTCTTCGGTGTTCTTTACCAAGTAAAGATTTTACGATCATTAAAAGGCCCAGTCGAGAGTAATTACCAAAAGTATACCCAGCATCTAACACAGTCAATAAGTATATCAGCTAATCATAGGAGAGAGCAGGAACAGTTCATTTGTTTTATGTTTATGCCAAAATGCATAGTCAATGAATTATTAGACCTGGATGGTCAGGCACAAGTAAAATACTACCAGCATTATTATTCGCCCTTAGCATGTTCAGCCATTTGCGTGTAGAGCCTCCATTTGAAACATAACTCTGTATTGTCACGGTTTTAAAATCCAAGCAGATGCAATACAATACAAATGAAGCATGAAGTCGAGGCTCTACACGCACATGGCGGATGGATCCGCGCAAAGGGCGATTAGACCACGTAACCTGTGACACCACTTGATGTTTACGCGGATAGAACCGCAGAGAGCCTGTACTTCCTGCAGGCGCGATTTGTTTGTACACAGCTCAATGGAAGAACACAGTGAATCTTGGAGATCGTTCTGTTTGATTGTTACCAACCTTGATCAGAGGAACGGGGCACAGCTCAAAATGTGTACAGCTGTTCCTTTTCTAACTAATATTGACTTTGTGTGAAAATTATCATGACACAAAATGTAAAGTTTCACGCAGTGTAGTATCTCGCCTACCAGTAAGACCCTGGAATGTACAAGGTCACACTGTACTATTAATTTGTAAACAAATGTTACATAACAGGCCCGTTTTCGACACACATGAGCTGGTAAATGGTCAAATTCAAATAATAGGGAACATAAAACTAATTTCAAGTCAAGGCACAAGACTTAAGAAGAACCATTTCTATATGCCTCATTTATTCAAATTATGACAGTTTTAGGCCACGACACGTCATGACTCTGCGAACATTTTGTTAATGGAGGGTGTTGTGTACATTTTGCGCTCGTGTGACAGGAGATTCTGACCCCCCCCCCCCCCCACCTCCCACCGGAGATTTCGTCTCCCCATACGGCGGACTGTGTAAACATTTCTTCTGATAGCGCCCTCTCTTGAGCCGACCTCCTTCATCAGTTCGTGCTAATTTTTGCAGGTAGACAGAATCTCCGGGGAACGATTTCCCTAGGACACCCGCGCAGTAAGTCTGGGGAAAATGTTGTTAAGTTAACTTTCTTCACGGTACATTCGAGGACGTCGCTGTCATTTTAATAGCCCCTTCTGTGACTGAAACATCTGTAGTTTTCCTTGTACATGTATTTGTTTTTGACTAAACATTTTGAAAGATACATCTCTACAAAATATAAATACAAGTTTTAGTAAACCGTTCAGTTTCGTGCAAAGGAATTTGTTATGAATGAAGGCGGTAAAGTGAAGATGACATTATATTTGAACATCTTCTGTTGTTCCTTTTTTTTTTACAATTAACATGTAACAGCAAATGTTGTTCAGGAATTTTGTTCACATTTTTTACCATCGAACCCCTAACTAAAGGTTTCGTCACCGCCAACGTGTTAAACACCAACAGAGGACGCTGTTGGCGACAGTCATGTGTGAACCACATAATAACACCGCCCCCCCCCCCCAATCCAGTAATGCAACGGTAACTATTCAAAACTACTCTTTAAACAAAACCTGAAGTTTCCCAGTCTCTTGACATTAAATCATATACATGTAATAATGTATAATTTAGGAAAAATTAAATACACTTTTTCCCCCCAATTCTTATAAGGGTAGCCGCTGACTTTACTAATTCAAAATAAAAACACCCCTAAACAAGTTAACTGGACAGACCGTTGCATGAAAAAACAACATAAATTTGAAGCACAGAAGAATGATCGTGAAGCCGGTGCAGGATTTCCAGCTTCTTCTTTTTTGTCATGACTCTTTCGTCATTTGGGCAATTTTTGGAAGGCGATGTACGGAAAATCACAGCAAATCGGCTATAACACAATCTAAGCACATTTGCCTGCGGAACTAGTACGACGGCCTACAACGTCAACCTCTCAAGAAGAGGAGCGCAATGTACATTTTTTCCACCTCTACCCCCCCCCCCCCCCCAGGAACTGTGTCAATACGGTAACTATGTAAATACACAAATATTGTAGACAACAATGAAACCACTCTGATTTATGGAACTTCCTGGAGTTTGTAACCTGTTTTAATTGGAGTATAAGAAATGTAGACACTTTGTAGACAGTTTAGTACATAATTAAGAAAATGTAAGTTTCTGCGTTTAATGAGCATTGATTAAATTAAAGCTTGTAGTACATCAGTACAGAGATAAACAAACCCCACATACATGGAGTGATCATAATATTTCTCATGAGAGAAACAAACAACAACAACAAACAACACCAACAACAAAACAGAAGAAATGTAGAGCATTCGATACATCCGCAAAAATGAAGTTCATGTGCATGCCACTGCAGTGCATGTTGGTATCAAAGTATTTCAAAACATTCAAATATCTTTTTGTTTTTACTGAGAAATAAAATTTACACACTTGCCAATCAGCTATTACAATGAGAGCAGCACGGTCATTTTTTTTATTTTATGGGCATACTTGAAAATGCAACAGTTAATTGATCAATTAAATTTTATTGTTATTTTTCTTTTTAGGTGACATTCTGTTTTTTCAATTCTGCTTGAGCAATGTTGAGTATTGTAAACAAAATCAACAATACTGGTATTGCATAAACAAACCTCGTTAAATTGGTTGGTGAATTAACTTAAAAACAAAATGCCACATACAGACATGAATAATTGTATACTGGAAGAATTACATTCATGCACATTGTTTGTGGAAAATGTTCATAGTATTTTCCCCCGAAACATTTAATAAGAATTACACTCATAAAGAATTAGCCACATGAAGGCTTTTTTTACCCTGGACCTAATTTCATAGAGCTCACGGCTTTGAGCGAAAACAATTGTGCTTAACAAATTTCCACTAAGCTAAAATGAGCAGTTAGTATACCATTCACAGATGCTACTTTTGACACTGAATTTTGGCTGGTACCCTTCTGGTAAGCAAAAACTGTTGTGGTTAGCTTCTGTTTGTGCTTTAGCAGCCCTATGAAACCAGGCCTCGGTATTAAGCACACAAATTTGTTTTCACATCCGTTAATAGCATAAGAATATTTTGCTTAAACAGAAACTGGCAGCAGACCAAAAAATATTAGAAATTGTGGTGACTGGTAAAGTTCAGTGACTGGTACATCATGTACAAACACTAACCCCCCCCCCCCACCCCAACTACATGAAATCACAAATGTGTTGAGCCAATTCACCTGACGTCATCATACCAATAATCTTGGTCGCACCACTCGGGAGTCAATGCCCCCCCCCCTCCCCCCGCAGTGTGTTACAACATGTAACATGCTTTTTTAGGTGACGCAGCGTTTACACGCTTTGTTTCGACCCTGAAAAAAGAAGGCGTGGCAGCAGGGGTCTTTTGTGACGTTGGTACCAGGGGGTCAACTGCTCAATCTGATGATGGAAAAAAAAACATTAATATTACAACAACTACATAATTTTTCCCCCAGTCTGAGATGCAATTTCAAAATATGTTCATCGATAAGTTCAGAACTTCCATATGAAATATAAATTTAAATTGTATTTCTATTGACGAGGAGGGCATCCTACACAAACCTTTAGCACCACCCGGGGTCAAACTGTCCAATTTTGTTACCAGTAACAATGCTAAAACCCAAAGGTGATATCAATTTTTTAAGGAAGCATAAAAAAAAAAAAAGCAAAATGGAGAGGGCAAATACAATCTTGCAAAAGAGAAAATTAACTTGAAGTTTCAGAGACTGACACCTAGCCGCAGAAATTAATTGTCTCACACTGATATGAACTGATTGTTTTGGGTTGAACAACGAAAAAATTACTAGGGCCGGACTTGAACCCGCGACCTCTGGACTAACATGATTGTGCCCTACCAAATGAGCCATCGAGCCCTATTGTTGGCGGCCACCCTCAAAGTAAGAATTACTATACTTGTAGTCCTCTTTAAAACACTACATGTTACACTAACCACTGTGGATTTACAGCAATGAATAGTTACCCCAATTTTGCTTGGAGTGGTTGGGGGCCTCTGGATAATTTTTTGGCAGCTGATGTGAAATTCTCAAAATTGTAACATTACAGATGATTTTTTTCCAAGATCTTATGGTCTGCTTACGACTACGTGACTAGGTTTTGGAAAGGTGCGTCTTAGTCATTTCCGAACGTTGGTCGAGGCGAGTAAAGCAGTTTGGTTCCTGGGGAGCACAACACCTTGCTTAAGGTCTGCCTCTTCGGCGATGAAAACAGGTGAAAATAAAACGCAGAGAGAAACGGAGATGAAAAACAGTGTGAACAGTGATATGGGAGTCCGTCGAAAAACCACTTGACAATCCTGGAGACGTGTTATTCTTCAAATGAAGGACTGGAAAGTTTGCAGCTGCGATAATCATAGCTCGTGGTCAAATCCCGGTAATTAATACAGACCAAGGGTTATGACTGTCACAAATAGAATGTTTGTAGCGCCAAAAAGTATCCAGACATCGAAATGAAGATTGGGAAGTCTTCTCTGGGAAAATCTTCTGGAACTTCTTGTAGCAGATGTTGACGAGACTAAAACTAAGTACGAGTAGGTTGCCGTGTGTTCAACGTCCATCTCAAACATGGAAACCCCCGTCACAGATCAACACGAGAGTGTACTTACTACAGTCATCTTTAGCGTGAAAGTTGGGTGCATCAAAGTAGGAGATGGTCAGTTGGTTCAGTTAATTGAAATGCTGGAATTTCGAGAAAGGATGTGTAGAAAAAGAACTTGTCTTGCATCATCGATGTACAATACATGAATCTGTTTAATATTAAATCCCAATTAACCAGTCGGTCACTGATCACTACATATTATTTATGTACAAATCAACTGAGTTAAGCTCATAGAAACACAAGCAAGAATCATGAAGAAATCTTGAGAAAACGCAGAGTTACTTTCCCATGTCTTGACCTTGTTGTCTTGAAACTGATCATGGAGGATCCATCCATTCAACATTGGATTCTATGATCTGCTCGCTCTTCTGGACTCGGTCTTTCCAAGAACACGCAAGATAAAGTCATGTCCACGGGTAGTTATTTGTTAAGTCTTCTGGTTCTTGCTGTGTACTCAAATAAAAGTTCATTATTGGTCCAGTTCACTGGTCAGGTAGTGGGGGCCAGCCAGCAGTAGTAGAAGTACGCCTCTCTCCAGCGGCCGGCTACCACCTTCTCTCCATTGCTCAACGTTACAGATTTCCACCAGATCTCTTCCGGGCATAGCACCCTAAACAAGCACAAATCCCGAGGATACCGAATATTAGCCCAAAGATGAGGGCTATGGCGTCGCCTGCATCAAATGCAGAGACGACGGGGAGGCATATAACCATCATTATAAAAGCGAGTTGCCACGTTTCAGCCATTTTTACAGAGAGTTCTGTACTACTCCAGTGTGTAAAATAGCAATTACTGCGAATTAATAAAGAGTAGTCTGGTGTGCAACCTGTGCTTACAGATTGTTGTTTCGAGGCGATAAACAGACGGAACTCGTGATGTGCAGGAGGAAAAGGGACAAATAGACTGGTACAATGTCAGGTGTAAGCGATGAGGGTATGTCAGCAGTAGGTTACCAGCTATGCTTACCAGATTAACCTGATGGAGGGCGCTGTCCAAGGTCTACGAATGCACATAATAGTATCTCCACAATGAGTGCTAAACTAAAAATGCTAACTAATTTTCACAAATTTACTTTAAAATATTTTTAAGTCTCTCAGCCGCTTGAAAAATAATTATTTTTTTCAATTTTCAGTAGGATAGCCATTAAGCTTTGAGCTTAAGGCTCCTCCAAAATAAAGACTCCCTTGAATGAATGAGAATCCATCTTCTGTGCAAATTAGGGCAATTTTTAGAGGCTTGTGTGCCTAAAATGTGGGGACACAATGGCAATTTGGTTAACATTCCACAAATGCCATGTACTTTCTGTCATAATGCTTCCCCGGACACGCACACTGATCTGATCAGACAGAATAGTGCAGAGGGAAAACGTTCCTTCACCAATAACTTGTCACACCCCCAGCGTACCCCCCCCCCCCACAACAACAACAAATAATGAATCTGATAAATAAGATTAACAAATAAAATTTGCCAAAAAATCCCAAGATTTCGAGTAAATATTTAATTTAATGTTCTATTTATTAATTTTTTCAGACACTTGCAATACTTCGATTACTTGATTTTCTCCGTGACTCATTTTGAATTTTGAATGTATATTTCTTCTATAGGGGTATTCAATTCCATTCAATTCAGATTCACATTCATTTCCATACTTCGATGAAAAATAACGACAAGTGCATGTAACTATGGAGTAAAGCAAAACAATAACAAACTCTACCGATGAAATAAGTTTTGATAAGCAGAAGCATTACACCTACAATTTGGAGTGTTTCGGTTTACGCCAATTCTTCTACACTAAACAGCTTTTTTTCCCCGTACACAAAGATTGCTACGTAGCAGGGTGAATGCTTGCGTACGGTATTAAACTACTTTGAAAACATAATAATAGATAAAACAAAATCGTAAAAGTTTCTAGGAACCTGTAACGGTTAAAGGTTAAAGGTTTTCTTCAGTCTTGCGACCTACATTATGAGGCGTCCATAGTTCATAAAACCCTCCGTGACACTATCGCTCACTTATTGAGTAATAGTTTTTAATTACAAAGTCGGTACTCCGCCATTTTGTTGTCTTTCTAAAAAAAATATATAAAAAAATAAATCAAAGTTCTACAACTGCACCTAGCCAAATAGCATGCCAAATGTCTTATTACCATCCGGGGTTTGTTTTTCACTAACACAATCCAACAATGACCCGCTCTCCAGGAATTCCCATAGGAACTGCACAGCAATTACTCTCAGCCTTGATAAGTTGTGTAAACAGAAGGTGTTGTTCCAAGAAATGGTTGATTGAGCAGAAAGAGACACATGTGGGCTCATCTCAAAATGCAATTTTGCTTGAATTGATTGTATTTAGTCAACAGGGTCTATATCTAATGCTTTGGGTGATTTAAAAGTGATTGGGCGATTTAAAAGTGATTTGGTTCTTCACAGAAATGTATTACACGCTAAAATCAAACTGTTACTCATGAAAGTAAGGCAGGGTGAAATAGTGTGATTTTTTGTTGTGATGGTGTCACGCAGAGTTAAGCAATCATTCCGACGCTTAGCATGATTAAGCAAAATTCGTTCAACTTTTTGCTGAAACTTTGCCAGTGAAATAAGTTTCAGCAAAGTTTCATTGAGCGGAGTACCTTTCTGCAGTCTTTTCGAAACCTTCTGTTTGCAATTCCATAGATAAACGGATTAATGGCGTTGTTAATGTACAAAATAAAAAACATTTCACCGAATGTTGTCTTTAAGACTGGACGAACATTTGCCCCACCATAGTCTGCAAATGAAATTATGACGTAAACCCAAAAAGGCAGCCACGTCAGGAGGAAGATCACGCTAGTTATGAAAAGCATCCGGGTTGTTTTACGCTGGAGGTCTGATGTGTGGACATTTTTCTGAGGACGCCCTCTGCTGGCGACCCGCTCTTGTTTTGGCACGTCGGTACGCTGATCATTCTCGACCGTTGTTACTCGTCCGTCTTCCTGATGAGAGGTCAACTCTACGGGTCGTCCTTTGGCCTGGTACTCGACGTTCGATAAAGATGCATCACTCGTTAGATTGAAAACTTCATGCTCAACGGTGCAAGTCTCTTTGTCTCTTGAAAACGCGTCTTGCCCGGTGGTTGACGCATGCAACTTATTCGCATTAGATACGACAGCTGGTATTCTTGACGTATCTTTCTCACAGGGCCTTAGTCTGCTGGCGCCAGGTTCTGAAGCAAAAGTGACTGTAACGTGTTTCGAAATGGTTCTGTAAATTGCACCGTAACACAATAGGATCATCACCAGGGCTACAGTGAGAAAGACAAGTTTAATCGCCTCTGTCAGGATTTGTATTTCATTTGTGAAATCAACGAATGATGCAAGCATAGCTACTGTCCCCAAAATTAAGGCAATAAGAAAAGCAATCCAAACCGCTATTTTAGCTCGCTTGTAGGAGAAAACTCGCCTGTTGGCCCGGCAGACACAGTCGTAACGATCCGCTGCAATTATAGACGTTACCAAAACAGAGACTCCAATGGTCATGTTTCTCAACGAATCCATTGCAAAGAAAAAAGCTTTTACTGGTGTCACTATCTCACCTCCAGTTAGTTTTAACCCATATTCTATAATGTTTGGTACAGCCATAAGGCAGGCGGCGAGATCGGCCCAGGCCAGAGCCATGATCACAACGTGGGTGCTTGTCTTCAGGGTCTTAGTCCAGTACACACGAAGTATCAGACAGTTACCAGGCACACCCACGAGCAGTTGGATAAGGTTCACGATCAATCTCGTTACCTGCTCAGCCGAGAATCCGTTCAAATAAACGGTCGAAAACGATTCCATGCTGCCGAATATAAAAAAAACAACAACAAACTAGACATTGAGGTGTTTGTGAACAAACACAAAGCTGTTCCGTTTTGTTGTGCTTTGATTCAACCCAAGTTCAATTTTCAATCAAAAGGAGTCTATAACTGAAAAGAAATTGAAAATCGTGTGTTTAGTTCTTCAGATGTGGTCCCACTTCCGGTTGACCCGTAAGTAAAGGTCAACATGGGGTCACGGTAACCCAAGTTCAGTCTTCAATGTTCAAAGGATCTAATAACTGAAAAGAAATGGAATTGGATTGTGTAGTTCTTGAGATATGGTCCCACTTCTGGTTGACCCGGAAGTAAAGGTTAACATGGGGTCACGGTAACCCAAGTTCAATCTTCAATGCTCAATAAGTCTATAACTGAAAAGAACTTGAAATGCACATAAATATCGTTTCCAATCAGGCTGTTATATGAAAACTGTGCTTGAGGTATTAAATGCAAGAAACATTGAACGCTAGAGGGCGTTACGCAACAATTCGATTGAACATTTATTTTGCAGGATGATTGTGCAGAGCCAAATAATGTTGCACTGAAGAGGCAATGTTTTTGATCACAACCGCAGATGTGTTAATGGTTTTTTTACTCGAAATTCTGTTATCGAGAACATGTCTGACAAGTTAGCTTGTATACTAAGCCTGTGACAGTTACACGGTTAACCAACCGATCAACCGGTTAAACGTTTACATTTTTACGGTTCGGATAAGCGTAAAACAATTCAATCAAAAAGTGCCGCGAAACATTGACTATAATAATTGCCTAGTTACGTCAAGTACACACGCGCACAAGCCGAAATTCTCTGCTAACCCCTGAAATACGCTTGACGTAAGCACGGAACTTGCTGCCGTAAGCGTTGATTTTTTGCTTTTGGTAAGCAGAGCCATGTATTTGGGCCTGGGTCTCACAACTAAGCGTATAAAGTGAACCATCCCCTCATTTAAATGAATGAGCCCAATTTCATGGCTCTGCTGCCGAAATCCATGCTTACAGTCACCCATTCTCCGCCTATTTTGCAAGCGTCAAATTTTTGCGCTAGCTGTGTAAGCGAAGAATGCCTAGTTACGTGAAGTACACACGAGAAAAAGCCGATATTCTCTGCTAAACCTTGAAATACGCTTGACGTAAGCACGGAATTCTCTGCTTCCGTAAGCGTCGTTTTTTGGCTTACGGTAAGCAGAGTCATGAACTTGGGTCCAGGTCTCACAAGTTAGTACGCAAACCACACAATTAAGACTGTATATCATGGAAAAAGGTTTCACAATTTAGTACGTAAAGCAATCAAACCACAGGTCTCACAATTTAGTACGTAAAGCGATCAAATCACAGGTCTCACAAGTTATTAAGTAAAGATTGGTCTATGCTGTTGAATTAAAATCATAATTGCAACAACAACAACAAATTTTTAATATCGTGTATGTAATTTTTTTTGCGATAAAATATTAAATGCGGTATAAGTTAATCAGTAAGTACGTAACACGAACTGCCACTCTTATCAAAGAATTATGAATTTGAAACGAATTATGAATTCGAAACGAATTATGAATTTGAAACGAATTATTAATTCAAAACGAATCATTAATCTGTTACTACGCCTGCTTTCCGCTGATAACATCTCAGTGCATGCCACAACAGGGCTTTAGTAGCACATAATAATTTTTGGTAGACGATTTAAAGTTTGGTCTATGCTATTGTACTAACATTTGTTGTTTCTTTTTAATACTGAATGTTTTTGTTGGGCTAAAATAGTAAATATTGGATATGACTTTATTGTTAATTTTGGCGCTTCATGCACACCCATGAAAAATGTATTTTTTCTTGTCTACAACTTTCCCCATTCAGCTACAATTCGAGCCTCATTGCAACCCCCAACAGGTTTGTTGTTTGCTACATAGAGTGATTTCCCGAAGTAATGCATTCGCACAAGAACCTTAAAAACGTAGCCTTGTTTCCTTCACGATTCAGCTTCAAGTAATGCGTTTGCATAAGAAACCTAAAAGATCGTTTTCCGGTGAACGGGACCCAAGCGCAGACAAGTCTGCCACGCAGGCAACATCGTCCCAACACACGGCGTTCTATTTTTCTACGTTCACGCTGCTGATACCTGAGTAACGATAAGATCTGAGTGGACACACGACGCTCTGCGCTGAGAGCAAGAAAAATTCTTCTCGATTCTTGTGAATGAAAGTAGACTTGTGTTAGTCGGCGCAGAAATGATTCTTTATAATACACTCTACATACAAACAACGCAAAAACACGGGTCACAAATGTGTAAGATTTGATCAAGTTTTAAAAAAAAGCAAGCAAGAGCACCGTTAAACTCGTATAGCGCCCTCATTTGTTAATTTTTTTTAGAGCTTGACTCTTTTTTATTTATAAACTCACAGATTATAGGCAAAGTACCCGTGGCGTTAAATTTGCCTGAGAATTTGGTGGGTTTTTTTACTGACAATGTTTTGATAAGTTTTAATGCTTTTAAACTGAAGGTCAATAAAATCTTATTTGTTTTAAGAGACGTTTGTGTAATCTAGGAAGTTAAATCGTTTTCGGGTGAACGGGACCCAAGCGCAGACAAGTTTTGAGCTTAATTGAAAAATGATGTTTCTAGAAGCCGGATTTGATTTCACTATCTCTATGTGTTTTGTACACGGGCGAAAATGCGCAATAAATGACGTCATTGTGACGTCGTTCGTTATTTTAGGCCGGAAAGCCCATCTACAGCATCTCATAAGTCTAAAACTATAAAAGTTCGATGATCGGCGGTATACTTTTTGAGATATGGTCTCAACAAGGTTGGCTAATTAAATATTCACCTCGCTGTAAAGTGGCTAATTAATTAAGAATTTTAACTTTTTTTACATTGAGGTTTAAGTTTATGTTCTAAGCTTCAATTTGATATATGATTTAAATATTTCGTATTTACCCTCTAGGATATAAGGTTTAAACAAAAAAAGTGTACAATTGCTATGGGATTTAGGTGGAAACAAAGAATAATAATAATAAAAATTTTGACGAAAACAATACCTGTTCCGACTGTAAGTCGGAACAGCTAATAAAAATTTTGACGAAAACAATACCTGTTCCGACTGTAGGTCGGAACAGCTAAAAAACAAGAGGGAAGCAGGTAGATATCTGACCTGGATTCGTGTCTTTCAGCACTGACGGGTCAGAGTGCTACAAGAGTAGGCCGGTCCCCGTTTGTCGAGCTGCAAATGTATACCGTTATACCTGTATCACGACAACAGCCCCATAAATGTCCAAACTGTTGGTAATATTGTTTCCCCGTCAAACTCTCAGCTCTCACTCATTGTGTTGAAAGCGCTGTCTGGGCCTTTAAATGCATTCTCAGTCATAAATACGGCATATGATGTAATCATTCTCAATACTATTGTAATTAAGTCCGTGCCAAAAAAAACACCCCAAAAAACCAAAACGGTAGAAAGTGAAACCAAAACACAACAGGATGTACCCGCTTACAACTCTGAAACCTTCATCGATACATGAACCGGTATGTAAATAACACTGATAAAACTGATCATTTTCCATGATTGGTCGTTGAATAACTTCAACGACCAATGACTGCGGAGCACCAACAAAAGGACCGCGTGACGCAGCTCAAAGCCCGTAAAGTTGCCCGTAAAGATGGTGTTTATTGGAGAATACATCTGATCAAAATAAACTAACGCCTCACCACGATACCTTAAATAGTTGCACCATTTTCATCAGTTAATTTCCCCCTGTGATATAGTGTGATGAACGTTTTAGGCAACATGGCTGTTACACGTTTTCGATGATTGCTTTTCGAAAGAGTAAATTTATTCCTGTCCACCAAAATGTTAGAAAACACACCAGCTGATATACATCAAATTAAATAAAATTTATTAGTTTATGATATTGCTTGCGTGCCTGCTTGCTTGCGTGCCTGCTTGCTTGCTTGCTCGCTTGCTTGCTTGCTCGCTTACTTGCTTGCTTGCTTGTTTGCTTGCTTGCTTGCTTGCTTGCTTGCTCGCTTGCTCGCTTGCTTGCTTGCTCACTTGCTTGCTCGCTTACTTGCTCGCTCGCTTGCTTGCAGATTGCTTGCTTGCTCGCTTGCTTGCTCGCTTGCTTGCTTGCTCGCTTGCTTGCTTGATTGCTTGCTTGCTTGCTTGCTGCTTGCTTGCTTGATTGCTTGCTTTATCGCTTGCTTGCTTGCTCGCATGCTTGCTTTCTTGCTTGATTGCTTGCTGCTTGCTTGCTTGCTTGCTTGCTTGCTGCTTGCTTGCTTGCTTGCTTGCTTGCTTGCTAGCTGGCTGGTGAATATTTACGTCCCCGTGAATATTTACGTAAGTATTCACGACACGAAAATAATCGCCAATATTTACGTGATACATATGTTTGATTTCCCTTCAGTGCCACCATAGATGGGCCAAATCATGTGCACCCAGTAATTTTTAAATAATCAGTGTCATGTGAAACAAGATTGTCAAAATACGTCATTGGCTTTCTGAGAAACACGGAAGTCACAGTAGTAAACAGAGTGACGGAAGTTTACACACTGCTGTGTGTGGATTAATGATCTCTCGTCACCGAAGTATCAGCGGCCATTGTGCTCAAAAGAAGGAACCCAAATTCGGTTTGTGATCCACTCATTTCCCAATAGGTAGAGTTTTTATGATAACATGGGGAAAACTTAGAAGTCTCTAACTTCACGTCAAAACCGTGTAAATTGCCACTGGCACAAAAAAATCTCTATATTTTGTACAGAACCATTTGGGGTTTTTTTATACGTCGATGAAGCCATGAGACAACCAAACTAACTATAAACACATTGACACTGATCCAACAGGTACCTTTTCAAAGGAGATTTAACAAACACTGGACGAAAGGCATGACCGTGACCACCTCTCCAAGAAAGCTCACAAAGATTTCTTTCCCCAGTCGATTGTAGAACAGCTAGATTTTACCTTCTTCCCAAGGTACATAAACCAGATAACCCAGGGAGACCCATCATATCTGGCAATGGCTCCCCCACTGAGAGTATATAACTTTTTGTTGACAGTTTTCTCAAGCCTTTGGTGCCACAGATTCCATCATATATTCATGACACTCCTGATTTCCTCCGTAAAATTTCAGGTATTCAGAACCAGGTCCCCAACACAGCTATCATCGGTACTTTTGATGTGTCCTCTTTGTACACCAACATTCCCCAAGATGACGGGATTGCTGCCTGCTCTTCGGCTTTGGCTAAGAGCGGTCACTTTGTGTTCCCCACCTCTTGTAGTCAACCAGCCCCTTCCAACACTCCCTTTTTTGTTACCCTCCTCTCTGTTCAGCCTCATGCTTTCTCTGTGTGCTTTCATCTCTATCATCTATTTCCACTTGACTGCTTTTGTTACATCAGTATACATGTGCCTGTTTATGTTTGTAGGCTTGTCATTTAGCCTTCGAGAGAGACTCTGCTAGGATCGAAACGTCAGGCCACTAACTATTTTTTGTATCTCATAAAGAAGAATAAGAATTGCTTTCCTTGCTTTCACAGACAAACAAGGGCCTCACTCACAATAACCGTCCCCAAACGGACTACAGTTACGGTTAAACCTCGAACCGAAGCCTCTCAAATCAACCCCACTGTCAGACACGAGACATACTGATTCTTCCAGAATCAACTAATTGCAACTGATGATTGCCCATTTGAGGCATGAACACATGTTATTGCTACCCGAGAATCTGAAGAAAAAAATATTCTCAGTCTCATTACCCCCAGTTATAATCACATACTAAAAGGTTTTGCTTGTTCCTGGTCACATTACGTTCACTAAAAAAAAAACAGTCAATATGACACAATATGAATAACCCCGACATGAACCACATCCATAAAACTTGTAATCATAGTTTTACGGTTTTAAACAAGTCAACTAGTCTTGGAGTGTCACTGAGTTTGACAGCGCCATCATTCAATCATTTACGTTTATACTCCTTGCTCCTTTATGGAGTACTGTGTGGGTCAATGGCAAACCTCAAGGCTACCTTCGTTTACCACCCTGATTAGCGGGAGTGGTATCTTCAGGTTGCTCCAAACTGAAACTATACTGGTATGAAAGTACCGCCGCACGACTTGATAGTTCCTGATTCATGTCAACATGACCAATATGACATCATCATCGTCATGTCCTTACACCAAACCCCGCTCCGTCCTTTGAGAGAATGGACCTGACATCCACACCAACAGACACTTCTGAAAACATTCATCACATCCTTTTAATCCCGCATTTGGGTTTAGGATACCTCAACAAGTTTTTCAAACTTTCCTAAATCTGCAATCAGATGGACTACGTAATCTACAACCGTCATGTTATCAAAATCAAAAACTTTGAAATATACGGAAAATGCAACAAGCAAGTCCGTTTGTTTTATGAACACCTCTTGGCTGTTTACACATATAATTCTAAAAACATGTTAATCGATGTTCTGATGTCACCCCCATTCTTACACTACAAATAAGGTATCACCATCAAACTTTCACCCGCAAACGGGATATATACCCAAACATCAATTCCCCGGAATTGTGAACCAAACAAAACGGATAAGGGTCCCACAAAAAAAACACTCTACCATCGTTCATACTCCCGCATGCGGGATAGAACACATAAGCCACCGAACAACCATCATTGGATAGAAAATCAACCATCCACCTAACAAATACTCAACTATTATGATACCTTTTTCCTAATTCCTAAACGGAAAGGATCAGTCAATCTGGCTTAAAACTAACTAAAGCAATCAATGCTTTTCCACTATTTCCACATTTGGAAGGACAAACTACACTTTTTTTCTACACCAAACTAATACAGATTTGGCCTAGAATCCCAGAACAAACAATGGGACTTTACGCGCCTTTTCTCTGAAAGCCGAAACCACCACCGGAACAAAAGGACACACAACCAACAAACCGACCAGGAGGAAAGAAGCAGAAGAGAGACACAAGGTGAACAAGCTCGCTCAACACCAAACCAACCATCAGTCCTATTCAGGACTACCCCGTATTCAAGGAGAGATTATTACATGACTCGTTTCATTCATTTTACTATTTGCTCTATTACTAAAATAATATACCACGGCATTCCGAATAATATATTAGTGTAAAACAACCTTACTTAATATAGTTTAATAATAGATATAAACCATACTCTCTAGAAATATGGCCAAACGCAAGTTAACCAAACGAGCTCACAATTCACAAACCCGAAACAAAGCCAATCGCTTTTCACGTACCTGCTCCAGATCCAAACGGTTCAATAAGAATAATCTTCTTAAACATCTAGCGAAAGAAAGTGAACAATTCATTCCAACCTCTCCAAAACCAACATTTCCACGATTGAGAAAGTGGTTTTAGGAAAAGCTTTAAATGTTGTTCCAACTCCCGCCAAACTACGGTAGGAAATTACTGAGTGATTTCAACATTTACCAAAGAAGAATGAAAATTGCTTTCCTTGCTTTCACAGTCAAACAAGGACCTCACTCACAATAACCGCCCCCAAACGGACTACAAATACGGTTAAACCTCGAACCGAAGCCTCTCAAATCAACCCTACTGTCTACCAGACACGAGACATACTGATTCTTCCAGAATCAACTAATTGCAACTGATGTTTGCCCATTTGAGGCATGACATGTTATAGCTACCCGAGAATCTGAAAAAAATATTCTCAGTCTCATTACCTCAGTTATAACCACTGACTAAAAAGTCTTGTTTGTTCCTGGTCACATAATATTCACTACAAACCCCAGCCAATATGACACAATCGTCGAAAGTAGAGGTCAAAGTAGGGTCATTGTTTTTTATTAAAATGTTGAAACTGTTGTAAGCTTTAAAACAACAGAAATATTACGACTTCATTAGATGTGGTTCAGGAGAAATCATCTGTTAAAGTTTTGAGCTTCCTGTTTGGACCAGAAGTCAAGGTCAACGCGAGGTCATTATTGTACATTAAAGGAGGCAAGTGTTGTAAGCAACAATAAAATAAAACAAAACGTTACAACTTTATGAGATGTGGTTCAGGAGACATGATTTGTTAAAATGTTGAGCTTCCTGTTTGGACCGGAAGTAAAGGTCAAAGTGAGATCATCGTTATGAATAAATTGTTGCAATTGTTGGAAGCTACAAAATAACACAAACAATACGACTTTGCGACATGTTGTGGTTCAGGAGCTATGAATTTTTAAAGGAATAAGCCTTGATTTACCGTAATTTGACACCTGATGACGTCACAGTGAAACAAATTGCGTTTTTCATACTAATAAATTGTATAAGGTACACGATGGTATAAAACGTTATCCCATCAAATGCATTTTAACAAAAACCCTAAAGGTAAATAGGAACCACATGTGTTGCTCATGCACAAATCGAATGGGCTGTGCACAAAGCAATTGGTCCTCTATAATTGGCTAGGATTCATACATCAATGTATTCTCCGACGCTTTTGAAAAAAAATTCCAGATAAAATGAAATTTTACACCATTTTCACTTGAGGTTCGAGACTTGTAATTTTCCCCGACTCTCACGAGGACTCCATTCGAATTACTTGGACCATTGTGGTCCCAACCATATGGAGTTCTACATGGGCGAGTTTTTGTTTCGTCAATTATTTGAGTTTAACGTAGTCACTATGACCATAAAAAAATATATATGTAGTCGGGAATGTAATAGTTACTGATAAAACATATGAAAGTAATAACTACTCAACAATAAAACGATGAAAAACCAGGAATTAAACTAGACCTCAGCTTTCGGTTACTTGCGAAAAATTAAGAATTTTGTTCCCATCTCCGATCACCAAACTTGTGTAAACGCTTGTTTTGGTCGCACGATGATAGACGCCAGCTCATGCTGTCATTGCAACGCAAAGCCTTTTCATTGTGGTCTACGGTCGTTGAGGCGTCAGCGCCCTCTAGAAACTGAACCACGCAGTTAGGTTTTTTTTAGTAGTTGCCCATTATTCAGGCTTGGATTTACAAAAGGGGTTTCTAAAAAGTATACGCATCCTCGTCCCAGCATTTTTTTATTTTAATAGATATTAACAAATTATTTGTGCATTTATTTATAAAAGCTAACACTCGTTTTAAAATATTTTGTAATGAGTATTTTCGTATTTCCTTTTTTATTTTATAGATACAATTTAAATATTTCAGAAAAAACCCAAATTCTTCGTTTGTCGTGTTTTCTCGTTCCGATACACGCGAGACTTGCACAGTTTATCGGAAAATGAGAGCATCACAAAACTGAATTTGACACCGAAGCCCCTCATGGAGTGTGTAAATAAACGAGAATTGTCCAGATTCAGGTAATGCCCTACTTTTTCATTTCAAAAATCAATTTTTACAGACATGAATATTGTCATCAGGCACAGTGCCCAAGAGGTTTATTTCCAATCTCGTGTACAAATTATTCTATACCTGTATTACCTTTCCGTTCTGACGTCGGGAACTTGATACAGAGTCCAACCTCCCAGTGGGGAGATTGCTAGCTCAACTCTAGCTTAGCGGATTTCCCTTCTCGTAAATATTCAATTTCTCTTGAGACCGAAACCAAAGCAGCCCAGACAAGCGAGTTGGTGATTGTGATGATTGCACTAATCGCCTTTTTAATTTAAACGAGTTTTTTCTTCTCCATAGGGTTTCAAAATCTATGATTTCTCCGGGGTTTTTCCGGAAATCCGGGGTCGATTTGTTAACACCCCAAAAAACCAACAACAACAACAACAACAACAACAACAACAACAACAACAACAACAACAACAACAACAACAACAACAACAACAACAACAACAACAACAACAACAACAACAACAACAACAACAACAACAACAACAACAACAACAACAACAACAACAACAACAACAACAACAACAACAACAACAACAACAACAACAACAGCAACAACAACAACAACAACAACAACAACAACAACAACAACAACAAAAACAACATCAACAACAACAACAACAACAACAACAACAACAACAACAACAACAACAACAACAACAACAACAACAACAACAACAACAACAACAACAACAGCAGCAGCAGCAACAACAACAACAACAACAACAACAACAACAACAACAACAACAACAACAGCAACAACAACAACAACAACAACAAACAAACAAGCAAACCCAAACAATTAAACATGGTGTTCTTGTTGCTGTTGTTGTTCAGAAAAACATGAAGATTAAAACCAAAAATAATGTCCCAGATTGCAGAGTAGGGCTTTTGAAACCAACGATATTAATGTATATAGGCTTCAGGCTTGTTAAGCTTTTGCACCTTCCGCTTTCGGCCCAGTTTATTTTATTTATTTATATATATTTTCTTTTACCTGCCTATCACATCCCTGTCGGTGGTAACCATGTGCTGATACTCCCTTTAAAGCACACGATACCCCTCGTGTGGGGGAAAATACATTTATTGCCAGCTTCCGGTTTTCTAATAAACACTCAATCCAACTGACGTGTGAAAATGTATAATCAAATTTGGTTGTAGGGTTAGGATAAAAACAATTCAAAATGCTGTTAAAGGTATTCAAGTGCAGTACGAGCTGGCGAAATAGTCACAGTGTTTATGTTTTGTGTGATTTACCATACACATGAAATTATAGCAAACCTGTAAAAACTTGGGCCTAATCCGTTGTTTTAGTCATCAGGAGAAAATAGGGGGGAAAATGCACACATTTTCACGAATGATGTAAAGAGACTATCCTGATATCAATCAAAATCAGCTATTGCGAGTTTTAGGGTTTCAGATACAGTTTTCTCGAATATGACTACATTTCAGAGGAAAATATTTCAAATGTTCTATAGGCCTAATGAACTTCATAATCAGTAAGCTTTCAGACTAAAATTAAACAAGGCTGTTTTAATCATTACCAATCCTGTATAATACCTTTAAACTTTATGGTCTACATATCCTGTTTTGTTCCCAATAATTTTGAGATTTTTACAGACGGAAACTCTTTGAAAAAAAAATGTATTGTCTAATTGCGACAGACAGTTTCATATTAAAAAATATATTGTTGTTCCGAGCATAAATTCAACCTATTCAAACAAAAGCCCTTCAGCCAAGTCAGTTTAGCAGGCAAAATTGCTTTGACATTAAAAACATTTTAGTTGATTTTACAAACGTTGGAGAGTTTACTCAACAATGGTATAATTATTCTTTTGACAATAACTCGCCATGTGAGACGAGGCAAACCACAATTAAACAGAACAGCCTTGAAAGGGACGGCGGATTTTGCGCAAATATTATTCTTTTCAATTAATACTACATAGAGCAGATTTGAAGTCCTTGATTATCATTATTTTGAACCGTGAGGGTGGCGTGAGTGCGTTTCGTGAAGACTGTTGAACCAGTATACAGTTGTGATTCACACGGAACATTGAGTACACGGTGGTGATGTTCGCTGCCTATTGGCGGGCGTTTTCCTTTTCGCAGTGCTAGTGTTATGGATAAGAGCAAATACTGCAATGCAACTGTAGCCCAGTCAGTG
This sequence comes from Pisaster brevispinus, assembly GCA_023634235.1. Taxonomy (NCBI): domain Eukaryota; kingdom Metazoa; phylum Echinodermata; class Asteroidea; order Forcipulatida; family Asteriidae; genus Pisaster; species Pisaster brevispinus. Next base: position 4,136,318 of record JAMKCF010000004.1, on the reverse strand, counting down.
AGTTGGTGGACAGACAGCGCTTGACATGGATGGGAAGGCAGGCGTCATCTTCAGCATTGTAACCTGCACCCTCATCATGCTGATCGGCATTCCCGGTAACTGCCTGATCATACGGGTGTTCTGGTTGAAGAAACGCAACACCAGCACCCGCATTCTGATACTGAGTCTGGCGTGGGTAGATCTCGCCAGCTGCTTCTTGCTGGCGAACAGAATCGCGGTTTTCGCGACGACTCTGACAGGTGGGACACGCCCAGATGCCTTGGGAATCTTTGACTTTCTTCTTGTGACTGCAGTATCTACCTCGGTTTCTCTTACTGCTGTTATCGCATTTGACCGTTACGACAGCGTGTGCCGCCTAAACAGGCGTCTTCTCAATGAAAAGCGCGCCAAGGGTGCGTTTTTCTGCACGGTTGTCTACAGCGCTTTATTAGGTATTCCCTACCTTGCAGCCTTGTATGGTGTCAATGTAGAAACATTACTTATTTTAGCCTTTCAGATACTTTGTTATATCATCGCTCTTACTATGATAGTAATTTGCTATTCCAAGGTCTACTCGACCATCAGGAACCATGTTAGAATCGGCACATGGAGGACAAATTCTACAGACAAGCTAAGACCACTCAGTGACAAACAATGTGGCAATGACATAGAGTTGGAAAGGCACGCTCCGGTCACTGCATCCGCGATTCCGTCAGGTTCTGATAGACTAGAAGTAGAGAGCGTTCCAGAGTCAAGGCTGGTGAAACAAGGAAACCCAGGGCCAAGTGCGGATATGGACCTGATCGAGGCAATCAGTACGGCTGTGACTCGCCAGGGCCCACAGCTCCAAGGCCCTCCACCGACACGGAGGAACACCGAGCGGGAGCTGCCGAACCGGAACCCGTCACCGAGACGGCAGCGGGGAGCTGCCGTTCAGAGCAGGACAACTCGGATGCTTCTCTTGACCAGCGTTGTCTTCTTGGTCTTATGGCTACCGTACTGGATTTACGTCACCCTTCAATATGCACAGCATCTCAATGCATGGCGTGTCAACGATGGGTTACTGAGCTTCTTCAAAAGCGCGAATACTGTGTTGTACATAAACAACGCCATTAACCCGTTTCTTTACGGACTAGCGAACCAACGTTTCCGGCAGGATTGTAAAGATGAACTTAAGAAATTTCTGTAAGTTTCTTTATTAAAATACCCCTTGCATACAAACGGACCCTCACTGAGATCATTGGAGAGCTACCATTGGCTGAGAGTCGTGCGCAGCGCGTACACGCTCGCACGTTTCCATTATTTTTTTACCTGAGAATGCGGCCAACGCAAGGCGCCTGCTAATACACTGCGGTGCTTGAAAGTTTTCGAATAGACCTTATGCATGACGTCATTTGAGTGGGGCGCCCTCACCTAGAGGTCAAACGACGTTTTTCATTGGCCAATCATCGATTTACCTCTAAGATGGCGGCTGTATGACGTCAACGCATAAGGTCCATTGATCGTAATATAATTGAGATCAATGATAAGGTCTATGTTTTGTCACTGTTTTCACGAAGAGGCAATTTTGCCCTAGCAGCCAAACTTCCAAAAATCGCGTTTGAAGTTAAACTGTTCTTGAAATCATTGTTTCGGATACTGTTTGCCAATTAAACGTTGACATTTTCCCAAGCATGTTGTTATTTTAGTCACAGTTAGTTTAATTAATGAGAAATGAACTGTTTAACAGGAGTTTCTCTTCGTGAAAATTGCGAGAACGAGGTCTGTGTGCAGCGCGTCGTGTACGAACCAATGCGTAAACGACGAGTGTCTGTTCGTGAAAACTAAATTTATCTAGGTCACACAAATGTCCTCTACGTGAAAACTCAAACGATGAGTAGTCGTGTTTGGTACCGTGCCAGCGCTATATACTTCAGTGAAAACATAGCAAATCTAAATGTGGCTGTTCGTGAAAACGCAAAAGCGGGATTTTGGTAAAATGGTCCTTGTGCTATTTAGCGTAATTACAAACACAATGATTTAGCACTTGAAACTTGGGAAAATGTCGATGTCACTAATAACATCCAAAATGTGTAAAAACAGGAATTTGCCAAAATGTGTGACTTTTTGTAATTGCCTCTTCGTGAAAACAGTGACGATATACCAAACCATACCTGTGTGGAATGTCATCCACATACCTATATACCTATGTAACGCAACTAGCCCAAATTATGCTTCCATATTGTTCCCCATTTCTGATTCACCAAAATGGAAGCGCAAATGAAAGGATGAAACTTCATAATTATGGTTATATATTATATACAATCATTTGTCCCATGCCATCCAACACATCAACAAAGGCGCGATATCCATGCAGATTAAAGCATATCATGCCTAAAAGTCTAATAAAGGGTCTAAGCCTGTATGTTTTTCAACCATTAGCAATGAAGGAGTAGCTAGCTGGAGGTTACGTGGGACCACGTGGAAAGTAAATAAATAATGAATACTTGAGTGGAAATTGAGTTCAATCGAGATTAAACCGACTGATGTTAATTGTGTATGAATGTCCTTCTCATGAGCTTTTCAGAAAGATTCTAAAAAAGCCCTGTTACGCCCTCACACACGTTACGTCATTATGTGGGAGCTCCGTGTTTGTATAGCCGCTTTGCTGCGGCATGGAGGTATAACAAAGCAAAGTGTTTCTAGTTTTTCAAAACCTTGAGTTTGGGGCCTAATATTTTGATCGATTATTACAAATTGTACAAACATCGAATGTATATTGTAAATATAAACAAACACTTTACAAACAAGTTTAAATAGCAATCCTGTAACAAATAATGTTCGGTCTTAGGGGACAAGATTGGAAAAACGTAGCATACCAATTGCTCACGTCTCACACCAATTTGCCATCGCTTTCACGCTAAGTATGAAACCGAAACTTTTATCCTGACAACATTTTTACATTCTATGCTTTCCAAGTTCTGTGGCAAAGCGAGGGGGGGGCACGAGTTCGGATTTTGGGAGATTTGTCCCTGAAGGACTTGAAAAGCACTAAGTATGCACTGTATTTTAAATGTATCAAATACGGAGTTCATAAAGGGTCAGGTTTAGTAATTTTTTACAAATTCTTTCCCTCGATTTCGTTCACTCGAAATTATATTTCTTTCCCTCGAACTAATGATTTCGTTTGCACGAAATGACATGTAAAATCATTATCCCTCTAAGTGCTCCGTAGTCGAAGGCATGATGAAACCCTAGTCTTGTAGTTCTTTAACTTTCGTAGAAATACTAGCATCTGTGTGCATAGCAAATTGAGCAATTAAGGTATACCGTTAGAAGCACATTTTCACGGTGAAGTATGTAGTTGTGACTGTACTAGATTGAATAATCCCCCAACACCAAAGTGCACTCTCTAATACGGTCCTATATTGCTCCATTGGGCAGATATAATGGTTATAATGTCTTTAGACAGACCCATCTCTGCCTGTTTCTCTCTTATTTCCATTGCACAACTTAATTGGAGGAATAAAACGCTGCTGACGCTCAAAGGACACAACACTAAAACATGATTGATCTCCGACGAGCGGCCCGTCGGTTGTACCTCTGCGCTGATTATGGCTTCATCAATCACGGAACAAAACAGCAAAAAGAAATTAATAATTTAATAGATCTGGGACATTTGTAGACGGTAGAGAATATGTTGGGTTGTGGTACGTAATGTTTACCGTCAGTCACGTTGTGCTCACTAATGACTCTGTGTACGCAGGTCGCACGCCGCGAGTGTGGCACGCTCATCATTATTTTCAGTCAACAGGTATTGATTTTGTGCATCTTCCAAAAAGATCGCCCACGCGCTTTTCAAACTGCCATTTTGGTGAACACGTCTCCATTAGAAAAGTACACGAGGTTGATATTTAGCATATATATTTGACAGATTCGAGCGGGAACTTTGTTATCATTTCCGAAAACTTAAAACTATTGGGAGCCTTTGTCCCCAATGAGTCCATACCAAGCTTGCTTTCGTAATAAAGAATGCAATTGTAAATTAAGTTGCCATTTGAGTTGCCATTTATATGACGCTAGCGTGGTCTGTGGTTTACTCGAGAGCGTTTATTCGATTGATTGATATTCGAAAGTGTGATAAATGGCGACGACTTATCAAAGATGAAGAAAATGTATCGGCCCATACAAAAAGAACTTGCATAATTTAGTGCAATAATGATTATTGTCTCAATATATTTTGACTAGTTTTATTGGCAAAAACCTACCATTTTATCGTTACACCAGTTTTGTCTGTGATTGCAAAAGTTTGCAAGAGTAAGAGTGCTCTGGGGCTATGTTGATCCAGTGTGACTAGCTAGTTCAACCATGCAGCGTTCGAGTGACATCTAGATTGACTATGGTTAAGTTTAGTCGACTCTAGTCAGCCACCCGAACTTGCTCCCCAAAAAAACTGTAGTTTGCGTTGCCTTTTCTTAACCCATGATATACCTGAGTGGTATAACAGTACACAAAAACAATGTTCCTGCCTAAGCCTATGTTACTCATGGCTACTTTGCAATAAACATTCATTATTTACTGCCCTGTAAATAAACATACCCCTACAAACTGTAATCCACCGAAAAGAGCACTTCATTCTCTTTAATGTGATATTCATTTTGTCCTGTTCCCATCTCATATCACTAGTAGTGGGCGTATTAGGAAAAAGACTAACTTCTTGTTCATAACCGTGTTTTCCCGTAGTTGGTCGCTAATTCAGCGTTTGTCTGTTATACGGGAAATCCCATAGGTGATCTGAAATTCCTCCGTGCTCTCCCCCCCCCCCATCATTACGTAACACCAGATTACTTTCAGGGCTGGTTCGGTTAACCGGTATATCGAACATTTTTATCTGTACGGTTAATCGGTTATGAAATTAACAGAAAACGTGCGTCACAATTCAAAGTCAGAGACCCCTACAGATCTACGCATCAATAACAGACACGTTCTCTCCCTTAAAGACACGTCAGACAAAAGTGCTATCGGTGTTCTTTTGATGTGTGTTCAAAAAAATGAGTCAAGTTGCTTTTGAAAAGATTCTTGTTGAACAAGACACTTATTTGTTTGCCTGAAAGGGCAATCCTCTTCACATATACCTTTCTCTGTATAAGGCTGTCACTTTTGAGAAGCTATCCAAACGAAAAAATATATAACTGGCGGCAATTCCCGGCCGCCACTTTCAACAAATCTCACCTTACATATAAAAACAGATTCAAAGAGACAGTACGTCTGTCGGAATCTGTTTTGCTGAAATCCCAAATAGGGAGTCAGAGGCACACTTTTGTATCACAAAATTAAGTGCAGAGTGGAAAATAGTGGGTTTTTTTTCTGTCTTCCTTCCTCTACTTTTCCTTGGAAACTGCCCGGAACTGAATTTCCTCATGTGACTCGACTCTACTATAGATTACGACAGCGTTGTCAGTATGACTATCTTGTGTACCTAAAGAGAGCAAGCCTATGTATCAGTGCCCAATTTATGATATCCATTAATTTGTTTGTAAAGTTTCACTTAAAAAAAAAAAGCATGTCAAATCCCTCCATTATGAAACTCGCTGTCAACTAGAGTCTCGTGGCTGTATGAAGACAAGCAATTCCCCAACCGTTAATCTCACTAGGGTTAAAACCAAGACAGCATCGTTTGTCTGATCCAAATTTAATTGCATTAACATTTTGCCAACACTCCCTGACAACGCCATATGCCATAATTATAAGTGACAAATTGATGTGTAGAAGCACTCATGCACACTTTACGTTCCGGCGTTGTTCCTGTTAAACAGTGATGAGATTTCTCATGGCGGCCGCTTAATTAATTAATACGTACGTGTATCATCTATACAGCAGTGTCGTGTTCGTGTGAACATATAATTATGATGATTTAGAAAAAAAATGTTCTGCTTGTTACAAAGACTTCACAAAGCGCAATAATCAGAAATCTACAGGTTATTAAGAATACAGATGAAAAGCAGTTGAAATAATAAAGAAGTTTGTCCAAAATTTCAATAAGAATTAAGAAAGAAGTAATGCCATGATAGACTTTACATACTTTATTACGAAAGTTGACCTTGAATCCATTGGGAACTAACTTTAATTTCACAATGTTGTTAAGGGGGGGCATCGATGGAGCTTTTAAGGCCCGTCATTATCGATTCCTTTTACAAGCTGGCTAAATGTGAAACGAATCTTGCTTTCAGTTGTTCCTTTGGAATATCATGACTCCAACCCTCTACCCCTCCGATCATATCAGCTGCCATTCTCCCCATTTCATCAGACATCATCGCTCCGAAACCGTTTCCACCAAGCGCAATGCCCAGTCTGGGCGATACCATGTCGCAGTAGGGCAGTCCGGATGGTGTTTCAATTTCGGTGCACGTTTCAGATTTAACTGATAGAGGGCGGAAACCTGTGTTTTGAAAACGACGAATGTGTGAATCCAACCATTATAACTTATAATAGATGGGACTATTTCCCGGGTTTTTTTTCTCTCTTTTTTTTTCGTTGTTCCCCCTTTATTACCTTTTACAATTTACACATATACAAACAACTCCAAGCCCACCCACCCCCTTAATTTTGCAAATATGGGCTAGCATTACAAGTAATTGGTAAGGGCTTCCGTAAGGGTAAATTGTTTTAAGTAAAGGAGAAAACACTAGGTCTTATTAAGAACTTAAAAGTATAGGGTCATCGATTAGTTTTTGTCACCGTAATGCTGATTTATAAGCCCAATTTCTCAAGAAAAATACACTAAAAGTCACCTGTGAAAGTTTCAGTTCAATAGTGTCTACTTGTTGAGAAAACAGCAAACAATATTGTCACTATTTTTGTATTATAAAGAACGTCAGTCAAATCCATCCACACGGTGGCATACTAGCAAGGTGGCAGTGGGTACCAACCGCAATTCTGGCCGCGTTGAGGGCAGCATTTAATCAAACGGACACCACAGAAAATTTCCAAAAGTCGCTTGCAGGCGATTTTGGAGATTCACTTTTGTCGACATACTTTTATTGGTTTCTTATCAACGGTGTCACTTCATCAAACGAAATGATTTAGTAGGGTGCTTACTAACATTACTATCTTTATAACAAGTAGGCCATCAGATAAAACAAAAAACACACACACAAATTCTTTTTGGGGTCTTTACCCTACCTCATTCAGTCGGGATCTGTTAGAGATAAACATTTATGTTATGTTCCCTTGGAATGTGTGGTAAAGTCAAGGTTTTTACAGTGCAAAAACTCCTTTGGACATGAATTACGACTCCTTCACATTGACAGTCTGCTTTGAAAAAAAACCTCTCCGGGCAAACTCTTGGTGGCGTAATTTAGAAATCCCCGTATTATTCAGATTATAATCAAAATTACCTTGTAAAGATGGCTTACCTTTCACAATACTTAACATAATATCTTTGTAGGCGCCCACCAGAGTGTCGTTAATATTCTGACTTGAAACGTACCAGCGTGTTACTTCTTGCAGCGTCGTTAGCGGTACATCATCGTGGCTACTGAGCGGTCCAATCTTCATGTAGTAATTTCCTGAGAGACACAATTAAAAAAACGGAAACAATAATAATACTTTCTTAAAACCTGTTTAAAGTATGCATACGTGTATGGTGTGCGACTCCCACGACAATCAAAGCCATTATTCGAGGGCGTGCTTTAGCCGAGCAGTCAGGCGCATTGGACTCAAGCTCTGGTGTCCCTGATCAGCAGGGAGTGTGGGTTCGAATTCCGGCCGTGACACTTGTGTCCCTAAGCAAGACATCGTTATTTCCTCTCGTCCTTCAGGTGTAGGACATACAGCCGTAGGGCCCGTGTGCTGTGCAATGCACGTAAAAGAAACCATAGTACACTAACGTATCGATGGGGGTGTTCGCCCTGGTGTGTTCTGCTATGGCTGGCTACAGATTGCCCCAAAGCACCTTGTGAACCTTGACGTGGTGCTGTAAATAAATGGGTCTCATATTTCGAAAATGGCTCCGAATACCTTGTACTTTGTAGAAAAGATAATTAGCGCTTTAAGCTGCCCTCGTGTGTGATAAAGCGCTAAAACTACACAATATCATCCAAGCATCCCCATAAGAACAGTAAACCCCACACGAGAACTTATCGTGTAACGTTCAAATCCCCCACCCCCTTACCATCGGGGTACTGTATTGCAGGCAGTGAATATGAGTTTCTAGACGTAGTAATGTACGATGAGATACATGGCATTGTGCTGAATTTCTTCAGATCTGGCTTAGCAACCTCCAGCTTGACCAAGAATGTCCCGTTGATCTTAAAGTCAAGCTTTAGATGAGGAGGGAGGAGCTCCTTGAAGTTTGTGAAGATCCCCGCGCAAAGGAGAACCTTCTTGGCAGAGAGAGCAGCCCCTCTCTTAGTTAGCACTCTCATCACTGGCTCCCCGTCGTCCGTCTTGGTCTCAACCACCGATTCTACTACGTCGTCGACGATGTCACACCCTTGTCGCTTAGCGACCCTCTGCTGGGTACCAACAAGAAGGCGTGGGTTGACGTAACCGGCATCGTGCGGAAAAAGAAAGGAGCTGTCGCCATATTGGCCATTGTCCAGGAATGGAAAGCGTTCTCTGAGTTGGGCAGCCGAGAGGAACATCCCTGCCTCCTGAGCAATCGGGGACAACACTTCCTGGAGATTTTCGCCGTACATGAGGTGTCCAACATCGTTGAAAAGTTTGGTACCTGAAACAGAAAAGTAAGCGTTTTTGGTTGGTAAACTACTTCATACAGCCCGAGGGGATCAAAGAAGGTGGTCGGAAAACGTTTTGGGGTGGATCTTTAAAATACATTCCTTGGCTTTAACGGTACTTCATACAACTGTACACATTTCTCAGGAAGGTTGTTACTTGGTTTTCACACAAACTACCTGCAGGGTTGAATACAAGCCCAAATAGACCCCCTTTCATCACTTTATAACACGGAGTAAATTCCATCATCAGGTAAATCTTACCGTGAAATAATCCTAGATCGGTGAGTGTGACGTAAACCAACTTCACACAAACTGGTTGCCCGGAAGGCCCCGTAGGAAATGAGATTTGTGTGTGTGTCTCAAATGACTTACGTAAGAACGAAAAAAAAAATCTGAATTCTGTTTCTGTCGTAAGAAATAACGTTTGAACGACGGAATGGATGAGTTTTGAGGGGGAAATAACACAGAAACGTACGTCAGCTTAGAGCAGGCGCCTCAGGGGCTTTTGTCACCCGAGGGGTGTCCCCTATACGGTATTAATTATCATGGGCTAAGGAAGCCGATTCAAAAGAGGGCGCTATTTCAGCCGAAACTTCTGCACAATTTTTTTTCCCCGTATTGGGAGACTCTCATCAGAATTAGCAACAGGACAGACCTCTCATTGGTCCCCATCATGGATATTGCTGGATAGAACAACCCCGCTTACATCGGCCGCTATCGTGGATGTCGAAACAATGAAAACGCGCACGTGTTTATACGCGCCAATGATATATGGTCTTCTTGAGGGCCTCAGTGCAGGCGCTGTTTGAGATTCTGACGTCACATGGGGGGGGTATTTCAAGTGTAAATATTATTCATACTTAAATGTTAAAGTTACTGAATAGTTGTTTTTTTTTTTCAAACGTAAACTTAATAACAATCAAGTCATTTTTCAAACCTCAAGGCGAGTTTTGGAGATTCAAATTTCCGTGTGAATGTTGCGTCCGGAAATGCAGTTGATTTAGAACTGCGTCAACTCGTCAAAGGCAAAGCATACCTTTGGTTTTTGCAACCATTTGATTGTTTTAATCCTATATAAATGTAGAAATATACACTAAAACTAACCTGTGAAAAAAATCATTTCAAAAGGAGGTCGCGTTTTTTAGATATCGCCGACAATCCGGAGCAAATATGTTTACACGCAGGAAGAATAATCCATAATAGGAATACACAGTCTGAGCAACGTTACTGACAGTAACGATTCTCAGACTCAAGATTGTGGGGATAAAAAGTGATATCTGTTTTTCCATAACCGCAGTACTTCGAAGTGAAATGTTTCTCAAACTGCTTTATACTATCCAAAGCTGCTGTACCTCTGACACAAGTAAGTTTGTATTGCCATTACTTTTTCAGAGTCATTACCAAACGTAGTGAGACCGTTTAAACGCGGGTGGGTTCGACGAAAGTGACAGGTTTTGCTGTCTTCTCAACAAGTCAGACACTGTATTCAGCTGAAACGTTCACAGGTGACTTTTATTGTACGTTTATCTTGGTTTTGACAAAAACCAATCTCCGACCCCCGGACAAAACCCTTCAACCAGTATCTTTATGAATGCCCTCACCTGCAACTTTTTCCAGTTCCCTCAGGTTCTCCAGTGTTCTCATCGTCATCAAACATCGGTAGTGATTTGTTCCTTGATATTTGCGTACGTTTCGTCCTGCGTCATAGTGAGAACTGAAAATCTCACGTTGAGGGCGCTCCTGGTTGTGTGAACATTTCGAAGATGAACATTATGTTATAAGTAAATATATGAATGAATGTTGATGTTTCTATAAAGTGTATGTATGTAGCTATAGCTAATATTAAAATACTGTTAGATTACAGCACTATTTGATTAAACTTTGTAGCGATAGTACAGTACCCGACTACCCATTCTTCTCTCGTTTTGACCAAATACATCTTATGTAGTTTTTACATCGCCACACCGGTGACTACTGTATGTTCAAACACCCCCCCCCCCCCCGTTCCGACGCTTTAGGGTCAACTCGGTCTGAAGTCAACTCGGTCCAAGTCAACTCGGTCCGAAGTCAAAACTCGGTCCAAAGTCAACGGACCGAGTTGACTTTAGACCGAGTTGAGCTCGGACCGAGTTGACCGGTACCCGTTCCAACAACCCCCCCCCCCCCATATGAAATATTCGCTAGGGTTAAGGTTAGGGTTAGATTTAGGAAAATATACTAAGGTCGTCGGAACATCGGGATGTAAACCGCCACGTCTGCAGTCTCTTTCAATCTCAAACAAAACTTACTACTTGCGTTGGTTCACTCGGTCCAACGAGACAGACTTTTCTGCCACCAGCTGATTTGGTGGCATGTCGAGCTGAAGCCGACCCCCACAACCCAGTGCCAACTATACAGAGATCGTACTCCATTACGCTACTTCATACACCAACGATATTGATTCGAAGTAATGTGCCATGTGTTGTACATTCAATGTTTTGCATGTTTGTGTGTGCGTGGGTGTGTAAAAGATTACACAGTGGCAGTGGAACCTTTACACCATGGACTCTGACATTCTGCTACATGAGAGCGTGCCGTGCTTTGTTCGAGTATGTCGGGTGGATGCCTGGTTTTATTGCATTCGTTCGGGCGGCTGGGGTTTCGTTAGCCTCGGTTGTAAACCAGTCTTGCACAATCCCTTTCCGATTGTCTGCGCACGAAGTCTGTAATAATTATTTCAGGTACTATCTCCGTATTGCCCGATAGACCACGCACGAGTTCTAGTCCGTGGGACGACAAACACGCACGCACACACACCTGCGCACGCGGTCTGTCACAACGACGGACTCCATGCTAGGAGCCATTGCACAGTGCGTGTGCATGTGCGTGGGCGGACTCCGTGTGTGTGGACTTGTACAAGGCAGCATTGCAACCAAGGCTGGGTTTTTGTAAGCAAAGCCATCGTACACCCTTGAAATCAAAGCTAATGATACTCAACTGTTTGTCAAAAGGACACGAATAAAGAGCCAGGTCGAGTAAAATATTATTACCTTTGCTGTGCGGGACATGATTTTCAAACATTTCGAAACGACTGCCGACTGCCACTTCTTGTTAAAATCTATCTATAATGACAAGTTTACGATGGCCTAAAAGCCAAATATCTTGCCCATTCCTTTTGTTTTGTTTGGTTTGATTTTTTTTTACTCTTACTGTATGGCTGTGTGCATGTATGCCTGTAAAATCAAAGTTACCGAAAGCCCCTAATTTTGTATTTTTCCCCACCGCCCAAAGCCCTAGCGAACCAACCCCACCCCCCGTCAAAAACGAAATTGTATAGTTTTGCCACCGGTATAAAAGTTCGTCCTGTAGGTACATTGCATTAGAATACTAGTGTGGTTTATTTCATTGTATAATTCTTAACAGCGATTATCACGTAAAAAGTAAGTTTCTAACTTCAGCCCCCAAATGATTAGCAACCAAAAAAACACCCTTGTTTTCCACAAATGTTCTTTCCTAATGCTTAATTGAAAGACAGTCACTATACAGATCGACTTGCCAAAGAAAATATTTATGGCAGTGTTAGGGACGAAAAGACACGACAGAGCCAGTATCACGCGGGGGGACGTTGCCACCCCAACTTTCCACATGATTCCATTACCAATACGATGAACGGTCGATGCTTGTTGTCAAACGTTAGGGGTTCATCGCTACACATGAAGAAGTATCCGATGAAAAATATGCCATCGTTTACCGTCATTGCTAGACTTAACCTAGTCCCCTAAGTGTAAAACGTTTCTTGATTAATTTCTTTAATCTTCTGGGTTTTTATATGATATTCTTTAACGATTCTGTTATAATGCTGAATAAATGAACACATTTTAGTCTACACGCACAGGGATTGTGAACCAGTCTGCAAACGTTTGGGGCTCATCGGTTCTATATGCACAATACAGCTTATGGTCAACAGGCATGATGTTCGCAGTAACAGGCTCCAGTATGACACCCCACAAAACCTGCTTCATAATATTTAAAAATCAACGAATTTCTTCAAACCTTCAGAATCTATTAATGAAGGCTGTAGCTTTATAAGAAATATTTTTTCAGATTTTTACCACTTAAAATTATCGACTTATTTAAAGTTAAACTCATCTCAAACGTTAGGGGCTCATCGGTTTCCGTGTACACAGTACAGCGTATAGCCAACAAGTACGCTGACTGCACTAGCAGGCTCCACTATGACACCCCTCACAGAACCCGTCCTTGTAATATTTAAACATTAACGGAACTTCTTCAAACTTTCAGAATCTATTAATGAAGGCTGTAACTTTATAAAAGATATTTTTTCAGATGTTTACCACTTATAATTATCGACTTATTTAAAGTGAAACTCATGTCAAACGTTAGGGGCTCATCGGTTTCCGTGTACACAGTACAGCGTATAGCCAACAAGCACGCTGACTGCACTAGCAGGCTCCACTATGACACCCCCACAGAACCCGTCCTCGTAATATTTAAAAATTAACGGAACTTCTTCAAACTTTCAGAATCTATTATTGAAGGCTGTAGCTTTATAAAACATATTTTTTCAGATTTTTACCACTTTTATTTATTGACTTATTTAAAGTTAAACTCATGTCAAACGTTAGGGGCTCATCGGTTTCCGTGTACACAGAACAGCGTGTAGCCAACAAGCACGTTGACTGCACTAGCAGGCTCCACTATGACACCCCTCACAGAACCCGTCCTTGTAATATTTAAACATTAACGGAACTTTATCAAACATTCAGAATCTTTTATTGAAGGCTGTAGCTTTATAAAACATATTTTTTCAGATTTTTACCGTTTATAATTATCGACTTATTTAAAGTGAAACTCATCTCAAACGTTAGGGGCTCATCGGTTTCCGTGTACATAGTACAGCGTGTACATAGTTAACATGTACGCTGACTGCACTAGCAGGCTCCACTATGACACCCCTCACAGAACCCGTCCTTGTAATATTTAAACATTAACGGAACTTTATCAAACCTTCAGAATCTTTTATTGAAGGCTGTAGCTTTATAAAACATATTTTTTTCAGATTTTTACCACTTATAATTATCGACTTATTTAAAGTTAAACTCATGTCAAACGTTAGGGGCTCATCGGTTTCCGTGTACACAGAACAGCGTATAGCCAACAAGCACATTGACTGCACTAGCAGGCTCCACTATGACACCCCTCACAGAACCCGTCCTCGTAATATTTAAACATTAACGGAACTTCTTCAAACTTTCAGAATCTATTATTGAATGCTGTAGCTTAACAAAACATATTTTTTCAGATTTTTACCACTTGTAATTATAGACTTATTTAAAGTTAAACTCATGTCAAATGTTAGGGGCTCATCGGTTTCCGTGTACACAGTACAGCGTATAGCCAACAAGCACGTTGACTGCAGTAGCAGGCTCCACTATGACACCCCTCACAGAACCCGTCATTTTAATATTTAAAAATTAACGGAACATCTTCAAACTTTCAGAATCTATTATTGAAGGCTGTAGCTTAACAAAACATATTTTTTCAGATTTTTACCACTTATAATTACCGACTTGTCCAAAGTTAAACCTCAAACGTTTGGGGCTCATTGGTTTCATGCGGCCATTATTAACTTGGTGACAGTACATATATTTTCTGGCAAGTACGACGAACGGAGCCCCATCGCTCGAACTTCTCGACAATTGTTCCTCCGGCTCCCTCAGTTTAATTGTCCACAGAAGCTTTGATTTAGCAATATCCAAAGTTGTCAAATCTTTGAAATTTTTTTTAAATGCGTGAATGAATTTATAAAAAGTCTAACGCAAATATTAAGAATGAAAAGGTTATTCTAAAATGCGACATTATTGTACTTTGCATCCCTGTAGTCGCGACGGTTTCAATTTGCATTTTGTATTTTGCATTTATTATTGAGTCATGTAGTTTTTAGGTTTTAATTCTTTGCCGTTTTCGATTAAAAAAAAGAGGTGTTTGTGTTTTTAAAGACCCCTCTGGTTAGCCCAGTATGGTAATTTGTACACCTTGGTCCGATCCCTTTTTTCTTCGACTTCTAGTTTTGGAACTTCTTCTTTACATCAACCCAGGAGTACTTAATAACATTCGTGTATAGCCCAATATAAAAGATGTGTATATCTTCTGTGTCTTTTCTATCGGCCAGCTCCAGTAGCACAACATGTTGCGAGTTGCAATATAAATAGGCCCCTAGCCGAAGGGTCATTAAATAATAAGACGTAATAACTAATTAAGTCATTTCTCCAAAGTGTCATGACTGGGGGGGGTCGAAGTAAGAGCTTTATGGCTCTAGTAGGGAAATAAATACATTACTTGGTAGCTAAAGGACTAAAAAAGGCTGGTGACTTTACGGGTACAAGAATATGAATGATCGCTAATCCTAATCCCACTGACATACCTACATCGTCAGCATTCAAGTTATTAGTATGGCACCTACATGAATTAAGTTTTTTTCGCGAATGAAAAAAGGTAAGGTATATTACATCTGGCTGAAATCGCACAACGCACAACATTAATTTAGAATATCGATGTGAAAAGTAAAGGTTCGGGGTGTTTGGACCATAAACAAACGCGTTAGAATTCCAGCAGCCTTTTATTCATTAGAGCAATCCCTTGACGCAGAGATCAAACAAAACAGCGAATAGACTAGAACAATTAAGTTAAGTACAGGGGAGCCAGACTACCGAAGGAGCTGCCAACCAATACAGTACCTTATATGATGCTTACATACATGCTTATATGTTTATTTTGTGTACATACCCGACTCGCCGAAGTTTGAAACACTGAGCATGGCTAACAAAATGTGTTTTGGTGTCCAGCTGGTACGCCGATATTAGTTTAGTGGCGGACGAAATGTTTTCTACACACCCAAAATATGGGGTTAAACATTCAGAAAAATGATGTATCCAATGGCAATCCTTCGCCGCTTCCATGGCTGTGTTCAAACAACATCCATCCTGGAAGTCTGCCACTAATTGTTTGCACTATACAGTACCAACGACACTTAATGAAGGGATTACAAGTTGGTGCGCGATACCATATAAAACTAGTGGTGAAGCGTTCTCTGGGTTCACCACCGAATGGGCCAAAATCAATGCGCCAAACATATTATCACGATTTTGTGAAAAATAAGAATTTTGGGGTCATGCAATTAATTGATTGTATAATAATGACAAGTTAAAAGAACCTTGGGGTTCTGTGCTTCAACTTTGAGGAATTAAATGGATTTGGAATAAAGTTGGTCCTATTTTACTCAGCATGTGGAGGAGTGCGTCATTAAATTTGAAACGGTCTGCAAGTGGCTCTCAGCAAGTCGGTTTGGGAAAAAGTACCGTTTTTTCTAGTGCCATTAGAAAAACTACCAAACGGATGACCTGTCAAAAATGTTAAGCGTGTGTATAGTTGCACTTAAAAAAATCAGAATATGGAAGTTTATTAAGTGTGGCACACCGCACATGTGCACCCCTCTTCAATCGTCTGGCAGCGCCCTCTTTTGACTCAAATTCCTCATTAAGACGTGATCATGTCACAAAAGTTAATAATGGCCGCATGAAACCAATGAGCCCCAAACGTTTGAGGTTTAACTTTGGACAAGTCGGTAATTATAAGTGGTAAAAATCTGAAAAAATATGTTTTGTTAAGCTACAGCCTTCAATAATAGATTCTGAAAGTTTGAAGATGTTCCGTTAATGTTTAAATATTTCGAGGACGGGTTCTGTGAGGGGTGTCATAGTGGAGCCTGCTAGTGCAGTCAGCGTGCTTGTTGGCTATACGCTGTACTGTGTACACGGAAACCGATGAGCCCCTAACGTTTGACATGAGTTTAACTTTAAATAAGTCAATAATTATAAGTGGTAAAAATCTGAAAAAAATATGTTTTATAAAGCTACAGCCTTCAATAAAAGATTCTGAAGGTTTGATAAAGTTCCGTTAATGTTTAAATATTACAAGGACGGGTTCTGTGAGGGGTGTCATAGTGGAGCCTGCTAGTGCAGTCAGCGTACATGTTAACTATGTACACGCTGTACTATGTACACGGAAACCGATGAGCCCCTAACGTTTGAGATGAGTTTCACTTTAAATAAGTCGATAATTATAAACGGTAAAAATCTGAAAAAATATGTTTTATAAAGCTACAGCATTCAATAATAGATTCTGAAAGTTTGAAGAAGTTCCGTTAATGTTTAAATATTAAAAGGACGGGTTCTGTGAGGGGTGTCATAGTGGAGCCTGCTACTGCAGTCAACGTGCTTGTTGGCTATACGCTGTACTGTGTACACGGAAACCGATGAGCCCCTAACGTTTGACATGAGTTTAACTTTGAATAAGTCGGAAATTATAAGCGGTAAAAATCTGAAAAAAATTCGTTTTATAAAGCTACAGCCTTCAATAAAAGATTCTGAAAGTTTGATAAAGTTCCGTTAATGTTTAAATATTACAAGGACGGGTTCTGTGAGGGGTGTCATAGTGGAGCCTGCTAATGCAGTCAACGTGCTTGTTGGCTATACGCTGTTCTGTGTACACGGAAACCGATGAGCCCCTAACGTTTGACATGAGTTTCACTTTAAATAAGTCAATAAATAAAAGTGGTAAAAATCTGAAAAAATATGTTTTATAAAGCTACAGCATTCAATAATAGATTCTGAAAGTTTGAAGAAGTTCCGTTAATGTTT
The DNA here is from genome assembly GCA_023634235.1 of Pisaster brevispinus. Taxonomy (NCBI): domain Eukaryota; kingdom Metazoa; phylum Echinodermata; class Asteroidea; order Forcipulatida; family Asteriidae; genus Pisaster; species Pisaster brevispinus. The sequence goes on along the minus strand of JAMKCF010000004.1, from coordinate 4,118,923 downwards.
AAATATTACGAGGACGGGTTCTGTGAGGGGTGTCATAGTGGAGCCTGCTAGTGCAGTCAGCGTGCTTGTTGGCTATACGCTGTACTGTGTACACGGAAACCGATGAGCCCCTAACGTTTGACATGAGTTTAACTTTGAATAAGTCAATAATTATAAGTGGTAAAAATCTGAAAAAATATGTTTTATAAAGCTACAGCCTTCAATAAAAGATTCTGAAAGTTTGATAAAGTTCCGTTAATGTTTAAATATTACAAGGACGGGTTCTGTGAGGGGTGTCATAGTGGAGCCTGCTAATGCAGTCAACGTGCTTGTTGGCTATACGCTGTTCTGTGTACACGGAAACCGATGAGCCCCTAACGTTTGACATGAGTTTCACTTCATATAAGTCAATAAATAAAAGTGGTAAAAATCTGAAAAAATATGTTTTATAAAGCTACAGCATTCAATAATAGATTCTGAAAGTTTGAAGAAGTTCCGTTAATTTTTAAATATTACGAGGACGGGTTCTGTGGGGGTGTCATAGTGGAGCCTGCTAGTGCAGTCAGCGTGCTTGTTGGCTATACGCTGTACTGTGTACACGGAAACCGATGAGCCCCTAACGTTTGAGATGAGTTTAACTTTAAATAAGTCGGAAATTATAAGTGGTAAAAATCTGAAAAAATATGTTTTATAAAGCTACAGCCTTCAATAAAAGATTCTGAAGGTTTGATAAAGTTCCGTTAATGTTTAAATATTACGAGGACGGATTCTGTGAGGGGGTGTCATAGTGGAGCCTGCTACTGCAGTCAATGTGCTTGTTGGCTATACGCTGTTCTGTGTACACGGAAACCGATGAGCCCCTAACGTTTGACATGAGTTTAACTTTAAATAAGTCGATAATTATAAGTGGTAAAAATCTGAAAAAATATGTTTTGTTAAGCTACAGCCTTCATTAATAGATTCTGAACGTTTGAAGAAGTTCCGTTAATGTTTAAAGACTATGAGGATGGGTTCTGTGAGGGGTGTCATAGTGGAGCCTGTTCCTGCGAACAGCATCCTGTTGACTATACGCTGTACTGTGGATAATAGAACCGATGAGGCCCAAACGTTTGAGATGAGTTTAACTTTAAATAAGTCAATAAATATAAATGGGAAACATTCTGAAAGTTAATAACCATTAGGCTTAAGTCTTTAATAATTTAATCGGAAAACTTGAAAAATTCCCGTTGATGTTTACTTACAATGAGGGTGGGTTCTGTGAAGGGTTTAATATACTAGTGGAGTCTATTGGTGCAGTTTGACTACACGTTGTACTGTGCATACCGGAAACGATGTGTCCTAAACATGGGAAGCGGAAGGACTTTTACTGCCAGTCTAATATAGCGCAAGCAGCTATTATTATCTAGGATACTTCTTCATGTGTAGCGATGAGCCCCAAACGTTTGAGAACAAGCAGCGACGTTTGAGAACAAGCATCGACCTACGATGAACTGTGTGGAAATTACGTGTGATTGCGCCCTCTTTCGGCTCAGCTTCCTTCAGCCCGCGTTAATTAAATCGTATTAGGGACACACACACAAACACATACACTAGTATGTAAACGCTTCGCTCGGCCCCAGCGGCCTATCCAGGACCGCTGGGATGGGCTAATCAGCTTGCACAGATTCTTGTTCAGGAAGTACGTCATGCGTGCAGTGCTTGCAGTCTGAGTGTGATGCATGATGGGACTGAGCATTAACCAATGAGCGTGCTTGATACGTTTGCCCATCCCAGCGCCTTTGGTTTTAAGGCAAGGCGCTGGGGACGAGCGAATGTAAACGCCTGCAATCGGGGACCTCTTGGTGTAGCTCTTTTGTTTTGGACTTTAATAACGTTTTGGAAACAGCTCCCGTTGGTTTTGTACACAATTACCAACTGGGGACCTTTACCCAATCGGGAACCCTATTTTCCTCTTTGGTAATAGGTGGCCAGTTTGAATGTTGTACAAACGAACACACACCCTTATACGGATCCTGTATGTGGGGTCCTGCTATTGCTGTTCTATTATTCCCTTTTCGAAAGAAATTCTCTTGAAAACCTTGTGGGGTAGCATTGTTCCACGGTACCCCGTAAGTTGACGTGTACAAGGGCACATGTTTGTGAATCCCGTAAATCGAGGACTTTTCTTTGTTCTCCCATTGCTTGGACTTTTTTTTAGCGACGTCCACATTGGTTTTGTCCACGAAAGCGAAGCGAGGTCGTCTTCGCTCTGTAAAACCCCAAGATCTCTTTTGATGAAGTCCTTGGTTTCCACGAGTAGACACGCTCACACCAGGGAACAAATCCCTCAAATTTGACACCGGACTTACAAATATTATTCATAGTCACTACAATCACTCTGTAGCACAGTTTAATTTCCTCAACTTGCATCATCGTTTGAAAAATAGCAGGCAAGTCAAAATAGTAATAATAATAATAAAGTGAAAATACAAAAATAGAAAGACAGAATTCAGTTTAGAGCCTTTATAAGTAATACTGCATTGGATAAAATTGTAAAAACTGTCTACAATATTAAAACGTTTTGACGAATAAATTGGACAACTTACTTCAATGTTTCTGAAAAGCAACTACAAAAAATTATAAAACTTAGAAGTATGATGTTGTGCCCTCTGACATGAGCTGGGACCAATTATCTGTGTTTGTGTGTGTGTATGTCCCCCACCCGCATGGAGGAGGGGGGAACAGAGGCAACACCTGCCTCTCTTGACCTCCCCCGCCCAGGCGACACTTAAAGAGAGCCTAATTAGGAAAACACGATAAAGGAAAGAAAATGCAGAGACTTCGAATTCCTCAGCAATTCTAAAGATTGAAAACATAAAACTAGTACTGGGGGTTTTCAGCCGATTCTGTTCTACATTAATGTCATTTCAAACTAGAATGTTACAAGCAAATGTTGAGATTTTGTAGTTACCAAACATTACTCAGTGAAACGCTGCATTGTACAACAAGTATTAAGTACATGTAAAACAATGTAAATAATTGAGTATTTAAATTAAGAGCAACTTATTTAATATGTGAACCAAACATGTTTAAACAGGTTTTAAGCAAATGTAATACTTTGCTTAATATTTTAATTCTCAGTATTATACATATAAGAATCAGTTACAAATGAAATACATAACATTATCACGTTTTACCGGGCTTTTATTAATAATTTACTCAAAACTTTTTATACTGAAAATGTGTTGATAAACCAATTTCATAAACCCATTGATAAAGTAATAATGATCAGGCCTGGTGTTCACTCTTCATATTCAAATGATAATTGGTTGGATCATAGAAAGGGCCGGTCCGGTAATATTGACGTAAACATTATTTCCGTTAATTTATTTCCCACACAATGATTCCATCACACTGTTTGTGTTGTGATTTGGTGGCGACATTTTTTACATTATACGATAACATATTTTGGGCTTGCTGATAGCAAGTCGTACTTGCATCTCAAGCCTCACTTATTACCAGCGGTTGGTAGTAGAATCGGGTGCTTTGTATACCTTTGGTAATTATTCCAAGCATTAGTGACGTTAAAAACTTACTGGGTAAAAAGCAATTGGGAGCTGTTGATATTATAAAACATTGTTAGAAACGACCCCTTTTGAAGTAATATAGTTTAATTTAGAGAAACATTTTCACCCCCAAATTTGAAACTGAGAATGAATCCTTCCTCGGGCATCTCAAAGCACAATTGCAACAAGTGGGTTTTGTTGTTTTGATTTTTCTTTCATTATCTTCCTGCAACTTTGATGACCATTTGAGCTCACATTTTCAAAGATTTTTCATTTTATCCTTATGTTGGGATACACCAAGTGAGGATACTGGTCTTTAACAATTACCAAAAGTATACCCTGCCTTTAAATTATTGTTTTTACTAAACGGTATATGTTTAAGCCCGGGTGGATTATGCCAACCAACTTTTGCAACCTTTCTGTAGTTGAATTTCTTTCATTGTATTCCTTTTATAATATTATAATATTAAGACTTTTTCATAATAAGACCACTTATTATAGGTGGCGCCTGCATGTTGGCAGCGGGTGCTATTATTATTGTTGGTACGAATTCGTCAAGTATCTATGTCAAAGGTCAAACAAATATATTTTTTATTTAATTGGAAAACAAAATGTGCAAGACGAAACAAAAATTCACAATGATATAAAAAAACATCCAGTGAAAAAAGAAAGTTATAAATAACTGGGTTTTTTAACCGACTGATACTTTGCAGATTTTTTTAAAACATAATTTCAACGAACCCATATTTCAGATCTGAAGTAGTTCAAATCTGCTGATAACTACTAACGGTAACAGTTAATAATGTCAACACGTAGAAAAACTGTCCTTGATCTTGTTCTGTTCTTCTTTCTAATATAGCTCTCACCATTTTCATTAGTTTCCTAATTACGTACTGTTTAAATTTTCGGCCACTCGAATAATAAATCGTGTTTTTACATAATTATTTTCTCTCATCGAAAATCGATCAAGATGTTTTTTTTTTATTGTTTTTTTTTTACAGCAATATTTTGTTGAAACAAAGTTCGAATCATGTAAGGCACATCCCACCGCCAAACATATACCTACACATGGACAATACCGGTTAAGATTAGCATAAAATCAACAGAAGTAGACATGAACTGTGTTTACGTGTTTTTCCCACAAATTTAACCATTTCTGTGTCTCATGTTTAAAATTACATCTAAAGGAACAGTAAATCTGCCTTATAATTATAAGAAGCATCATTGTTGCAATTTACAAGCTCAGCAGTTCAAAAATGTATGTATTTCTTTCATGAAATGAAATTAATCATAACAAGTTCAGAGGTATTACTTAATCTCTAATGGTCTGTTTCTTTTGGAAATTTTCTTTTCAAAACTTTTCGATTTCTGCTCCTATACCGGGTGACTTGTTCGATTTTATTAGCTGAAAAATACAGCATGCCATGGAGTCTGAAGAAAAGAAGCTTCCGGGAATATCAAATACTACTACTTATAATAACATTGAACATTTATACTTCAAATATGCAAAAAATTGTATTATTTACGTTAGACTTTAATCTTTAGTTAAGGCCTATTTTAGCAAAAAGGCTTGTTAGTTGTTGTGTAAAATTTACGTGTAAAAGATTCAAAATAAATATATAAACGACTTGGCCTCACAAAGCTTTAAGTGGAAGCTACGAGGGAAGTTTTATTTCCGTACGGTTGAAAGGGGTATAGTGGACCAGTACGAAAGTTAGTTCATACGAACTATTACTCTTCTGCGCGGATTGGTATAGCGGTGATGTGTCATTTTGTTGGATAAAAACGTGCCATTTATCTGTGCAAAACTAGAGGCGGCAATTTACATTAAATCAATTGTTATCAATCTGTACGTCTCTCGGTATAGGCACTCCCAATAATGTAAACATGGCAGTGGTGGTTTTTTGATGTTTTTTAAAAGAAATATGGACCACTTCGACAGCGAATCAAAACTGAAGCTAAATAGTCCCAAACAACAAACAAATGACTGGAATCAGTCATCTAAAACACGCAATTTAGTAATCATAATAGGTACGTATGATAGGATATGCATATATGTAATATATATAAAATTAGTAGGGGAGATGGCCTTAGCTTTCGATCCAGACCGGACCTTCGTCAGAGGCATAAACAAGAACAAACACAAACATATCCATTTATAGCAAAAAGAGGAGCAAAGGATTAAGGGAAAGTATCCAGAAAAAAGCGGGAAAATATAGCCAATCAGAATAGTAAATTTACTGGCTAAGGACCAATCAGAGTGAAGAGGCAAGGACAAAGGATGGTCAGTGTGAAAGGCTGGATCACTGGACCATAAAGGTGGTACTGCATTGTAGGTATTACAATGCGGGAAGCATGAAAGGGTAGGATTAGAGGGCAAGCCACATAAGAAAATGCAACTAACAATAGGAGGCAAGATCAAACTAATTATAGAATAAAAGAATCAGTGTAAGAAGTTAAAACTAAGCAAGAGGAACCTGCAGACAGCAGGTTATTGATTCCTCTGCAGAGGGAATAGGTTATTGACAGGTTGATTTTTAAAAACTTTTTGAGAGAGAGAAAAGTGTAGGGAACATGTAAATGACAATAACTGTATCTATTTTGTATCAATGAAGTAAGCAAGAGAAAAAGCGTAAAAATAGACTAGTGGAGAGAACTTTTTATTTATTGTATTTATTTTATATCGAAGAAAAAACAAGCAAACGTGGAAGGAGTGTGATGGGAATTTATTTAACACCAGTGTTTACGTTGAGTCCAAAGGGTTGGACTGTCTTGAGTTGGTGAATCCAGTGTGATTCTCTGAGTTTGCGGTGTGTGTCGTCACCATTGCAAGCCTCAATCACGATGAGTTCAACATCTTTGACGCCGTGATTAAGGCTGTTGAAGTGGATGGAGACGGGGTACAGTTTCTTGGTCTTTATGGAAGAGACATGGTTCGCAAAGCGAAGACTGAGTTTGGTCTTAGTCTCTCCCACATACTGTAGTCCACATCTTTTACAAGATATAACATAGACCACATTGGGTGTGCTACATAGGGAGTCGGTCTTGATATTGTAAGAAGAGCCAGTGCTATGACTCTTCACTTTAAGTGCAGGTTTGATGTAGAGACAGGTTCTACATATATATACATATATATATATAATACAAAATTAGTAGGGGAGATGGCCTTAGCTTTCGATCCAATCCGGACCTTCGTCAGAGGCATAAACAAGAACAAACACAAACATATCCATTTATAGCAAAAAGAGGAGCAAAGGAGTAAGGGAGAGTATCCTGAAAAAAGCGGGAAAATATAGCCAATCAGAGTTGTAAATTAACTGGCTATATATATATATATATATAAGGAAACGATTTTAAAGGTTATTTATAACATCTGTGCTTGTGTGTTCTTGATGTTCAGAAGCATGGAGTTCAACAGTTTAGGGGCAATAACACAGAAAGCCCGGTCTAAAAAATTAACATGTTGTCGTCGTCCGCCCCCCTCTCTCTCTCTTTGTTTTCAAAATCTAACCAGGTACGTGTAATCTCAAAGTAAATTTCACATTTAACCGTTTCTATAAAAATTGAGGTGGCGTCCGCGTTAATGGCTTTGGCTTTGGTTCTGGCCGGATTACTGAAAAGGCTAGGGCCCAATTTCAAGGCTCTGCTTACCGCCGAATTCTCTATTGCGATCGCCAATCTCCGCTGACTGTGCAAGCGCCGAATTTCTGCGTTTAGCTGTGTAAGCGAAGAATGCACAGTCACGTGGAGTACGCACGCACGAGCCGAATTCCCTGCTAAACCGAGATATACGCTAAGTGTCGATTATTTGCTTACGAAAAGCAGAGCCATGAAATTGGGTCCGGGCAGAACAGAGCATGAGCAGCAGTTAACCAGTCCTGAGGATGTTCAAAACGTCTGGTCAACAGATGCACACTTTGGGGATCGGAATGTTTTCAAAACTCACACCCTGCAAAGACCAAATCTAAAGAATTCCATACTCAGGGACGATGAAAGTGCCCCCTTTTCACCATCATGCAAACTACAACTCATTAGATTCAAAACCTCCAAGGAAGAAACAGGAGTTATCTGGTCTTCCTGAATACCATGGAGATTATTGTTATCGAGGGAAACTGTCTTTATACTGCCTGCAGCAGCAACTAGGGAGAAAACTGGCCCAATATCACTACACTGCAGACCACACTCCGATAGAGACAAGTCCTCCAAGGAAGAAACAGGAGTTATCTGGTCTTTCTGAATACCATGGAGATTATTGTTATCGAGGGAAACTGTCTTTATACTGCCTGCAGCAGCAACTAGGGAGAAAACTGGACCAATATCACCACACTGCAGACCACACTCCGATAGAGACAAGTCCTCCAAGGAAGAAACAGGAGTTATCTGGTCTTCCTGAATACCATGGAGATTATTGTTATCGAGGGAAACTGTCTTTATACTGCCTGCAACAGCAACTAGGGAGAAAACTGGCCCAATATCACTACACTGCAGACCACACTCCGATAGAGACAAGTCCTCCAAGGAAGAAACAGGAGTTATCTGGTCTTTCTGAATACCATGGAGATCATTTTTATCGAGCCAAACTGTCTTTATACTGCCTGCAGCAGCAACGAGGGAAAAAACTGGGACAATATCACCACACTGCAAACCACACTCCGATAGAGACAATACCCCCAAGGAAGAAACAGGAGTTATCTGGTCTCTCTGAATACCATGGAGATTATTGTTATCGAGCCAAACCTTCTTGACACTGCCTGCAGCAGCAACGAGAGAGAAAACTGGCCCAATATCACCACAATGCAAACCACACTCCGATAGAGACATTTCCCTCAAGGAAGAGACAGGAGTTATCTGGTCTCTCTGAATACCATGTAGATCATTTTTATCGAGCGAAACTGTCTTTATACTGCCTGCAGCAGTAACGAGGGAGAACACCGACCCAATATCACCACACTGCAAACCACACTCCGATAGAGACAATACCCCCAAGGAAGAAACAGGAGTTATCTGGTCTCCTTGAATGTCATGGAGATTATTTTTATTAAGCCAAATCGTCTTTATACTGCCTGCAGCAGCAACTAGGGAGAAAACTGGCCCAATATCACCACACTGCAGACCACACTCCGATAGAGACAATTCCTCCAAGGAAGAAACAGGAGTTATCTGGTCTCCTTGAATGTCATGAAGATTATTTTTATCGAGCCAAACCTTCTTTATACTGCCTGCAGCAGCAACGTGGGAGAAAACTGGTCCAATATCACCACACTGCAGACCACACTCCGATAGAGACAAGTCCTCCAAGGAAGAAACAGGAGTTATCTGGTCTTCCTGAATACCATGGAGATTATTGTTATCGAGGGAAACTGTCTTTATACTGCCTGCAGCAGCAACTAGGGAGAAAACTGGCCCAATATCACTACACTGCAGACCACATTCCGATAGAGACAAGTCCTCCAAGGAAGAAACAGGAGTTATCTGGTCTTTCTGAATACCATGGAGATTATTGTTATCGAGGGAAACTGTCTTTATACTGCCTGCAGCAGCAACTAGGGAGAAAACTGGACCAATATCACCACACTGCAGACCACAATCCGATACAGACAATTCCTCCAAGGAAGAAACAGGAGTTATCTGGTTTCTCTGAATACCGTGGAGATTATTGTTATGAAATAAAAGTCTCTTTATACTGCCTGCAGCAGCAACTAGGGAGAAAACTGGCCCAATATCACTACACTGCAGACCACACTCCAATAGAGACAATTCCTCCAAGGAAGAAACAGGAGTGATCTGGTCTCTCTGAATACCATGGAGATCATTTTTATCGAGCGAAACTTTCTTTATACTGCCTGCAGCAGCAACTAGGGAGAAAACTGGCCCAATATCACCACACTGCAGACCACACTCCGATAGAGACAATTCCTCCAAGGAAGAAACAGGAGTTATCTGGTCTATCTGAATACCATGGAGATCATTTTTATCGAGCGAAACTGTCTTTATACTGCCTGCAGCAGCAACTAGGGAGAAAACTGGCCCAATATCACCACACTGCAGACCACACTCCGATACAGACAATTCCTCCAAGGAAGAAACAGGAGTTATCTGGTCTCCTTGAATACCATGAAAATTATTGTTTTTAAGCCAAACCTTCTTTATACTGCCTGCAGCAGCAACCAGGGAGAAGAGAGGCCCGATATCATCACATTCTAGTTTACATCCGTTCAGTTTCATGAGTTTCAATGAAGTAATGGGATGTTTCTGGTCTGATTTCAAACCATGCAAATTGTTTCCACTCAGGTCGACTGTCTCTAGCTTGGTAGCTGATTTCATTAATTTGAAAAGTTGAGGGACAGAGTCATGGGTTAAATCACAATCTTCTAATGTCAATGATGTTAAATGTTTAGACATTTTTCGGAGTATGTTTAACTGGTCTTTCATATTAACTCTTACTATTTGTAATGACAAATTACACACTGTTCTGTCCATAATTGTTTCCAGTAGTTTTAATTCTGGTTCGCTTTGACAGGTTATCGTTACATGATCTAAAACAAGCTTGCGATTGGATTGTTGGATGAAATAATGTGCAGCCAAGAGGTCTTCTCCTTTCAGCTCATATGGGAACCTTACCCACTCATCTAGCACGAGGGTTCGCTCGGATTCAAACAATACCAACATCATTATCCTATGTAAACAGACATACCTCTCACTATCAACACTGGTGTTTTTGTTGTAAGCTGTAAGCTGCTTTTTAGTCAGTTCAATAACATAATCTGCAGCTTTTTGGCTACTCCCGCTGCAGAAACGGATTAAATATCCGTTTCTTTCTACGTCACCTTCTAGCAATTTTAATAAGTACTCGTTAAATGTGTCAGGACTGGTTTCTGCCAATTCAGAAAGGTAAACGGAACAACAATACTGCATTATTGTTAAGTGGTAGAATTTGACTCGTTCTATCCTATTGATACCCTGCATGAATTTGAATGGAGTCAACAGGCCGACCTTACATCCCAATTTGAAATCCTCTGAATCGAAATCCGAAACCGCTAGGAAATATTTTTCATCGTTTTTTAGCATCAAACGCTCAAGTGCAACCTGCCCAAGTTTGGACATTAGCTTGTTGAACCTCTCTTCTGTGATTGTCTCGAAGGTGTTGGATGTGCAATCTTTGCTAATCTTTTGGCGGTAGAATATACCAATTGCGAGATCAAACAGTTCTGTAACCGTGTCAGGTAGACGTGTGGACTGGCTTAATGATGAGCACATCAGCCAGAGAAACAGAGGAATCTCACTTAAACTACGAAGTGTTTCAGACTTGTTTATTTCAGAAAGAATATGATCACGTTTGCTATCAGAGTTTTTGAAGTATTTGCAGATATATTCTTGCTTGTTATTGTCATCGAATCCACTTATGTTTATTCTTGTATATTCAGTATTGCACTTCAGTAATTTAAGTGCCGTAGACTGACGACTTGTTACGATAATCTTACAGCGTTTAAGAGACATGAATGAGAGGACATTGTGAACACTGAAATCTTCTGTTGCATTTTGTAGCCTCTGGAAGGAGACTTCATCTGCTCCATCAAGAAGAATGAGAACTTCATCCGGGTGCTGTGTCATAAAATCTTTAAGATCTTCTTTCTTAAATTCGTTTCGAGGCAATAAATGAACAAATATTTCATCCATAATGTTAAAGTTAGCCTCCATTTTGTTAATTTCCAACAAAAAGACGAGCTTATACTTAGAAAGAGGTGAATCTTGTTTTTGCTGAGCCAATCGAGTATCACTATGAAAAACAGCCCAGTCATAAGCTATCTTTTTTAGAAGCGTTGATTTACCATACCCACTCTCAGCAGTGATTAAGACTCTTTTCTTATCCAAGCTTAACATGTCTTTGTATGACTTGAGGGTAATTTTGTTTTGGTTTTTACCGACCTCGTACTCATCTTTCAAATCAGGATGCAATGTCCTTTGTTGAAACTTGTTCTCTTTTTCCTTTGTGTTGGTATGTTTTTCCTTAATGGCGTCCGATTGCATTTTGATCGGCTGATCAAGATTGTTGGTTTCTCGCAAAAGTTCAAAATTGACAAAGAGATCATCCATATCAACAGCCAAATCGTTATGCATCGGATGTGTGTTTACTTTCATTGTCTCTTTGTAATGACTCACCAAAGTTTCACCACACGCCTCCATGTTGAACGATGGCCCCTTTACATCTGTAACACAAAATTTATAAAATGAAATTACTTGTCGTACTTCAAATTTAACGTAGTGTTTGCAAGCATGTTTTATTGAAACCGTCAAAGCGTAAATTGGAACAAAATAAACGTAACGATTTTAAATGAAAATAACGAAACTAAATGCACAAAAGGAACATGACGTTGAGAGAGTTACAATGTATTTTTTATTTTGGCAGTTACAAATAGCCCATGCAGACTTCAAAATCACAGTTGCTTTCACGTTTTCAAGGGTTATTTGCGTCTTCATTTTTAACTAGAGTGTATATTACTTCTCTCACTACAAAACGGTTATTAATAGTTTTTAATTATGAAAGTATTGTAACAAGACCAACAAAGGGACTGTTATACTTACTTGAAATTATGGTGACCATATCTTTACGGCCGAGTTCTTCAAACGCTTTCGTGAACCCGTCCTTTGGGTTGATTTGCTTTCTCGCAAAAGTGAGGAACATGTGAAAGGCGCTTTCTTCAAGGTCGTTTATGTTATTAAGTTCAAACGTTTAAATCTTTGCAGCACTAAATCCCAAAGAACTGGCGAGTCGCTTCCAATCGTTCCCAATATTCTCAGCTAGAGCTCGTAACATTTTCTCATCAATTCCTGGTGTATCGGATGGCGACGACTGATGTTCCGATGACTGTCTACGGTGAACTTTGCCCGTGTTCCCTGCCCTTGGCAATGTGTGTGCATGACCTAAAAGGAGAACAGCAAACAGAAGGAGTTTGTTTGTTTGTGGGGTTTTTTTTTGCTAATTAATTAACATATACATTGTCGGCAATGTCGGCAAATACTACAGAAAACACTGCTGTTTCACAATTACTTTCTGCACATCTTGATATGGCAAATCAGTGATGTAATAATTGACAGCTTTCTAAACATAATGTTAACATTATCTTTTTCTATAAGTATTTTATATTTGTCTGGTATAATATTTAAACAGTTTTTGGTCCAAAATCATTGAGACGTTTTAATTCAATCCTTATACTTACTATAAATGATGTCATTCGAGAGCAAGATGGTTATGATTATTCGCTGGTCCCCAGCAACGACATCATGCTAATTTTTATCTTGGAAAACCCCACAACATTTTTGCCGAGTAAAAGGGCGGCCAAGTGGTACTGGAGTACGGATAAAGGGGCGGCCGAGTAGGCCTAGTACTGGAGCTCTTGGGTCCGAAGGTACAAAATACTCGGATACTCAAGTATTAATTCTAGCACCAAATCTAGATCTAAGTATGATAGTAGCTCTTAAAAGTTTAAACATCAAAGACAGTTTCAATGAATTTTACTTGTTCCAATAAACCTAAATCCTTTCATTCCATGCATGACTGACACAAAACTACATTAACGCCACAGAAAACGTACTACCGGTGATATCAACGATATCTGAAACTAAATTTGTAGTAGTAATTTCCCATGAGATATGGCGTTACTTAAAAAAGACTTTCAAGCACGCAGGAACCCCATAAGTCGCCCATACACGCAGGCCGAGTATCGAGTACCGAGTACGGGGGGAGAAGACCTACTTCTCAACTACTCGAGCACCAAGTACTGTGTACAACACTGGTTTAAAGTGCTTTTCATACCTCGTTGTGTGGCAGAAATAATGATATCCTAACATTTATTACAACGCTTGTATTCGAAAATTATGCATTCCCTGAAATATTTCCTTTTCTTTTAAAGTTTGATAAACTTACCTGAATCCTGTTTGATTTCAGAAACCGCTTTGTCTCCGTTGGAATGATGCTTACTGTCTGACTTTGTAGCTGGACTCCCACGAGGAGCTGAATAACAGATTGATCAATTTTTATAAGCATAACACCTATTTAATGAACTCCTCCAAATGTGTTTGAATATCTGCTTGGGTTAATTAGACAAATTTCAGTCTCGACAAAAGGAAATTCAGTTAAATGTCCACATTTTCAAGTAAAAAATATTCCATTTTATTATGTATGTATACACGTTTTAGTATTTTTCAAACCATATTTTTCTCAGAAATGGAAAAAGTGAAGATGATTGATCAATACTTTTAAGACGAACTTTGGTTGCGAATTGAATCATTCTCACACGTTCTAGTTCTTAAGAATATTTTTCTTAAAACCCATGATGAATGGTTTCCTTTCCTGTCAAGTCAACAGCTCCTAAGAGCTTAACTCACATATAGCTTCAGGCTTTTCAAACCTACCCTTTATTACCTACTTTACAAAAGAACAAGATTCCTAAGTCACTAGGAACTGCCGTTTTTGTTTTGTTCAAACTTTTTTTAAGCTCTTGGTTCTGGATTTATTTTTAAAAAATTTTAAAACTACGATGTTACGTTGCCTTTCTTGGTATAGAGACACAGGTAGGAAGCTGGCCCTTTAGTTAAAAAGGACGAGCACTCAACAATTTAATGATCTCCTGCACTTAAATTAATTTTAATCCGCCAATCAACACTACACATACTGAAATACAGGAGCACAACAAAGTCCCTTAAGTAAGGGTTAAAGGTCAACACGAGCCTTGCTAATTACATACAAAAGTCTACAACACCCAATTCAACTAGCCCTAAAATAAAATTATTTCTCTGATAACAAAAAGGTTTAAATGTAAAAAGAATACTCACAGAGATCTCTGGGACATTATCCCTCTCAACTAAATAGTATTTGGAGCATGGCCAGAGCCATGCTCCCTACAAAAATTAAGGAGAAGTATCTATCGAGAATGTGGTCTCTCTTGCTCAACAAATATAGTTGAAATGAAATGACAAACGTTTTGTTTTAAAGAAAGTTTGTTTATATTATTCCTACCATGGGGTTGTCTTTGAAAGCTTGTCTGGATTCCTTTTGGAGGATTTTCTCTTTTTGGTTTCACTGACGTAGCTTGCTTTGATGGACCTGGAAAAAATTAGTTTTTGATGCATAACGCATTGATTGTTTCATTATCATAAGAAAAAGAATTGACATCCTGTATCACTGCTATTGTTAATAATGGGACCATGTAAAGTAACATTAATTGTTTTGTGTGGTCCAATTTTTGAATCTAAATTCTCTGTCTCTAAAGTAATTCACAGATGAAACAGGAGCTTACTTACCTGATATTATTTGCACCATATCATCACGACGTAGTTTCACAAGCGCCTTCCTCAACCTTTCTCCAGCTTGCTCTTGGTTCGCTTGCTTTCGAATCCAAAAATTTAACATCTCCGAAGCTTGTTTTTCGAAATCTTTGATGTGACTGAGTTCAAATACTTTAATCTGCACGGAACCAAAACCCAAAGAAGTGGCGAGTTGCTTCCAATCTTCCCCGACCTTCTTGGCTAGGTCTCGTAACTTCCTCTCATCAATACCTGACGTATCGGACATTGACTGATGTTCTGGTGGCGGGGTGCTGTGAACTTTGTCCATGTTATCTGCTCTTGAAGATTTGGGTAGGTCTGCAAAACGAAGGAAATCCACCAAAAAAAACGTTGAATTTATCCCTAAACAAAAGCAAAACATCATATAAAATTGTAAAAATTGGTACAATCCCGAGACATTTCGTGGATACTTTTGAAGTTACCGATTTATTTGAATCCTGTATGGTACAGTGCGCTTTGCTGCCTTGACAAAATCAATTAAAAAGTGCATGTCCTGTTTATTAGATAAATGTTTCTTTTTCTTTTTTCTCAGAGATGGAAATTGCTTTGATTATTGCTACTTACAGAATAAGCAAGACTTTGATTGGGATTTCTGTAGATTTAGTTTGCATAAATGAATGTTCCTTTAAAATATTGCGATGTATAAATCGGACCGTAGCGGTTGAGTTTTGTATTAACCGTCTAAGTTTCAAAAAACTTGTTTTTTTTTTCTTACACCATACCTGGTAAATATACTGATCGGGTGCCCATAATTACAAGTAAAGAACAGTTCATTTGTCCCTTCCCACATTCACGCCACCATCAGCCCCAAACAAAAAGGCGCGATGTTCCCTCAATGGTGCGTTCGTGGCTCACCCAGGTCAGACCCACTGCTTGTGGAGCGGGTCAAGTGGGGCTGACCCAGGTGCTTGACGTCACTGGACACTTTCAGGAAGTTTAACACACAAGTTCAACCTTACAACAGCCACTTAAGCATTAAGCTTTTTTTTAATTTGAGGACACGGCGCACTTTTGTATCAACGTAGGCGTGTGAAATAATTTTACGCTGCAGTTTTACCTTGAGAATAGTTATTTTACGACCATTTCGTGAATCCACGAAAAGTTTCTGACGTCAAATGCACACAATGAAAGTAGTTCCGGTCTGCTGTCCTAATACGCATAGGTGGAATGTTAAGGGACATGTTGACGTTCGATTAGCTCATGTCAAGGGCTCACCCACATGAGAACACCGGGGTCGACCCGGGTAAGCTAATCGAATACACCCTTAATTGCCTACATGTAGTGTTAGTGCGCATGCAAGATGTGCGCAACTCCACATGTTTCACGGGATGGGTATATTCAAATTAGCCTCAGGCTTTAACGAACCCTACAGGCAAAACTATAAGATTCCTACCAGACTTGAACCATTTTTAAAAACAGCAGTAACTTTTGTAATTTTTCTTACCTTCTGGTATCTTTAAAGCTAAATCCCGACGTTTTGTTTGAATCAAGGCACATTTCAACCATTGTTCCGCTTCTCTGTCACAGAGAGGTTGATTCTTCAACCAAGAAACTAACATCTGCAAAGCCGGTTCGTCGGGGTTCGCGTCGTAGCTTTTGATTTGTCAATCTCTGCTGATGTGAAACGAAGGATGGTTGCGAGTTGCTGCCAGTCTGCGCCGAGATTTCCCGCTAAAGTCCGTAGGAGTGTCTCATCGACTAAAAGTACGAAAGTATAGTTTATGGACAGTTATTTTCTAAGATACGAACTTTGTTTGTGGAAAATCGTGAATATTTGACATCATAAGAACTTTATTAACCGTAACAAACATGCACAATATCTCTGACCAACAAAATCTTACGTAACTTCGCTGGTTTCTAAACCATTTTCTGATACCTTCACAGCTTGATTGACTAAAGTGTTTGCTAATAGAAAGGGTATTATCAATAAATGCATTCGTACAAATACATCTTCTTCTTTTTTTTTGCAATATTAAAGCAATATGCACAAGAAAGATGGAAAAATCGTTGGACAGCATTTGGGTTAAGCTTAGCTTTTTAACCCTCAAAACTATTGACAGACAAGATAGAGAAGTAAAAAAAGGACAAACGTCAAAGAGAAAGACAAAGACACGGGACAAACAAAAGTATGGTCAAAGACAGGTCATGGATTAGTGAGACCATAGAAAGAAGCTTACTTCATGAACTGATACATTTGAAGAAATGTAAATGAGAAAATATCAGAGTTAAATGAGTATGTGAACAAGTAATGGTTGCTTTTGTTTATAAAAGGATGGGACACTGACTGGCTGTTTAAGCTCTGTATTAAAACCATTCCAGTATAAGAATCCATCGGGGAAACACTCTAAATAAAAACAGAGCACAAAATAAACTCAGTTCTACTTGGTTTCATAACAAGACCTCCGTCGGCTGAGCTGCGAGTCTGTAGTGTGTGAAATGAAAAACTAGTTTAACAAAACAAGGCTTGAATTTTGTACAACTTGACTCACGTTTTGGAGCCCCTCCAAGCAATCCTGGTGCAAGCGATAGAGTTATATTCGTCTCTGGTTGGATGCCAAGATCAAGAAGAGTCAAAGCGTCACACGACTGGGTACAAAAGAAGAAGAAATGTTCATATATGTTTATACAATAAGTGTTTATTCTCAATTTACATTATACTTAATTAATGCCTACCTTGAACTGAAGCTGTCGTGTGTGCAGATTTTGTAATGCAGGAGGAATGCCTGACTTCCTGTGAATTATTTTTTCAGGCTGAAGATGGTTGTGTTATGATTGAGTCGTAGACAGAGGTTCTTAGGGCTGGTGATGGGCGTCTTGATAAAGATCTGTATCATGTGATGATTTTCCTTACGTCTCTGGGATGGGGCTTCGTCTCTGTAGAGGTCAAGAGTAGCAATTAATGTTTGTAATGTCAAATATGTCACCTTGTGTAGACAATGCGGACATATATTGACCGTAATAAAAGACTAAGAGCTTAACAAACAAACAAAAAAGATTTGCTATCTGAGCTCTTTCTTTTAACAATTTACTTTGAACGTCTTTATAGTACAGAGATTTTTCAGATGCAACAATTTTCCATTAGTTCTCATGGAACAATGATGTACTTTCAGGCTGTGTTGATGATTGTCAGACTGTTTGTCAACATGAACGCAAGATAAGGTTACGTTTTTATGAAACTGATGGAATCGATCGTGACGGCTTGGGGATCAAGCAAGGCTCTCCTCTCCGCGCATAACGTCACACTAACGCTAAGAAGTAAACGGCGCCCAGATAAGAATCTCACCAAAACCTTGTCTTCGTGCATGCACTAGTGCTGCACACGTTTGCAGCATGCACTTAACAATATGACGAATGGAACCCGTAAACGCGTATCGTGAAAGAGTCTTTGTGCCTTTGTCCTTGCGGATAAAGACGGGCACTGGTTTTACAGACCCAATGATTTCATTGGATGCAAAGATTTCATCGGATGAACGTGCAGTGATGTAAGCTTTCCATATCTGTGTTATGATTGGTCTGCTCTGAAGTGACGTGTTTGTCAGCAATACCATCAGGAGGAACTTTTCGATCGTCCGCTGCGCGTGTTTGTACATAACGTTTGCATTTAATTGTTTTAGTCACAATATAGTGTGGGTGCGTGGGTTAGCGTCCTTGTGGGGTATTTTCAACAATGGAACAATGGACCCCACAAGATAATTCTTGTTCAACTTGGACCCTACAAGAGAATTCTTTAGATAAGGGAATAACAGAACAACAATAGCAGGACCCCCAAAACCCGATCCGTATGTGTGCCTTCATATTCACTACCTTGTGGAGACCGAGAACAAAACAGAAAAGGGAAGTCAAAGGGTCTCCATAGGGGAATTCTAAAGACTGGGTTGCTCAAGGAATGTTGTGTACAAAGTCTATGGAAGGTTCTTAACTACAAGGACAAAAGAAAGAACAAAAGATGTCTCCATGAGATGCAAAAAAGTAGAATGTGTTTGTGTGGGTGCCCTTACACATGCCAACTTACGGGGTACTTTTAACAATGGAACATTGGACCCCACAAGGCAATTTCAATAGGAACAATTGGGCCCCACAAGGGAATTCTTTAGAAAAGGGAATAATCACACACAAACCGGATCCGTAAGGTTGCGTGTGTGTGAGTTTGTTTTCACATTCAAACCGGGGACCTATAACAAAAGAGGACAATAGGGTCCCCGGTTGGGTTAAGGTCCCCAGTTGGAAATTGTGTACAAAACCAATGGGAGCTGTTGCCAAAAAGTTAAAGTCCAAACAAAAGAGGGACAATAGGAGGTCCCCGATTGGAGGTGTTTACACACTTGTGTGTGTGTGTGTGTGTAGACTACGAATCTCTGCCGTGTGAATGGATGCGATGCAACTGGCACCCTGCCAGTTGCTCAAGGCTGGTATCTGGCGTTGTTCACGAGCCTCAAATTGTGACGTCAGATGTTTGGGCTATTGCACATAGTGCTTGGCTTTAAAATTGGCCGCAGCCGCCACTGACGGCAAAAGTTTCGTGAACTGATGGTTGTAAACTCTACTACTTTGGACTTGCGGTATACCTTTTTGCTTGTACTCCGCATTGTTCTTGGTCCAATGATGAACAAGGCGTGTTCGTCTTGGTGTCTTGATGCTGTCCCGATGGCTTTGTCCTCTCTGCTAATGCAGACTTGAAAGCCGCCTGTCTACTCTTCTTGATTCTGTTTTTCCTCTCGACCGGTTTTGCCCGGGAATGGTCATAGACGACCCCTAGGGTCTTCCGGTCTTCATCCCACTGTTTCAGAGATGGCAGCGACATCTTTTTTGGTCATCGGCTTCGTGATGTGATCACTGAAAAAATGTATTGCTCAGAATTCTGAGTGAAAAAATTTAAATTCATTGTCAGTTTTTATGGAGTAAGTTCTGTTTAAGTGTTACGGCCCAATTGTAAATTTAATGTGGTTTATGTTTTCAAGAAATAGGGCTAACCATTGTTTTCTATTCTGTGTGCTCATTGTAAAACTTGCATGTTCATTGTAAATAATTATTTAATATACAAAGTGCGAAGTGCTCTCTACATTTCAAATTGCATTTCGTGCGCTTCCCAGGGCGTCATTCTGATATTGGGATATTGATGCAAGGACTCAATGTAACGCAATTGCCAGTCTTCACTAATTTACGAAAGAAACTAAAGCTTCCCGTGTCCTAATTATCTCTTGACTTCAAACAAACCAGGGTCGCATAAGGCAAAACTATACACAGGTGACTGGGAAAATTTCAAACCCATGGCGTTATGGGGAATCTAGAAATGACATTCGTAGAACTTGCACCAAGTGGTACAACTACAGCGGGGTCTATCCTTTACTAAAAGAAACCAAGAAGCTCAAGACGTAGACCTACGTCATTTTCTGTTAATAATATTAGTTGGTGTAGTAAAGCACACACTCGAGCATTTTTCAAACACGTTTAAGAACTGTACGGGTTCTTAAGAGTAAGGGACTGTAAATATCAAACATAGGGTGGCCACGGTAAAAAACATATTTTTTTCTTACTTTCATATTTGATGGACCTTTGTCCCAAATTAACAAAAATAGTAAAACTTTTTAAAAAATAGCTTTGTTGCCATGGCAACAGCCCAATTAAAATTGTATGCTTATTTTGCCATATATTCAATTTTTGAATAGTGAAATTTGCCTATTTTCAAGGCCTCGCTACCATTAAACTGGATATAGAAAATATTTTCTTTAAAAGTCATGGGTAGGTGGGTCCCTAGAGGCTGCATTGAATGTATAAAAAAAATCACCAGGTATGCGGGTGGGTTATACCATTCATTTCAAATAGGGGTGTTTTTTTTACTTTTTCGAATTATGAAAATATACCATTTTTTGACAGCTTATAACCCCTATGGTAGTGCTCCAATTTGAATGTCGACCACATATTGTTGAGATGATATATTGGTCTTGTGAAGAAAAAAAAATTAGCTTGGGGAAAATGTTTTCTTTTTCGCAATGATGCCGTACATTTTCCAATTGTTTTCGAAATTCACTGCAAAGTCAACCCCACTTTAAATTCTCTGAAAACGAAATTAAAACTTTGTAAGTAATATTTATTGAAAAGACAATCAATTTTATATTAAGTTAGATCAAATATAATGGTCAGTTACTAAAAAAAACACTAGAGAGTTGCCATAACTGGGGCGTAACCTGAACAAGTGGGGGGGTGGTTGGGGAGATTCAATGTTTGCACTGCCCGCAATAATTTCTTAATCCTGCAGCTAGTCAACATGAGATTTGCTAATTTACCCTAACATTGGGGTCAAACTATTATAACTTGGCAACATTTGTTGTTGCTATGGCAGCCACTTGGTAACAGTGGTTTTAAAATGTTTTAATTGTATTTAAAACCCAATGTGCAAGGTCATTAAACTTTTGCCGCCAATGACAAAGGTACAGTATGCCCATGTTCAGTAACTTTTAGCTATATGCCAGCAACTACTGGTATATTGCAGCAATGCTGGCAAATTAATATATTGTCAGCTCTTTCAAACCAAGTTTTTTTTTTTATATGTACATACTCCCCCCAGAAAAATAATAAATAAAAAATAAAAAAATTAAAAAAAATATAAAAAATAAAACAAACAAAACAAAACTACGCACACATAATCCAGTTGTAGCTCAAATTTCAGACTTTCCATTGTGATGAACAGTAATGCCAATTTCAAATTGCTATGGAATCCTGCATCAGCTGTTGCTGAAGCAGAATATCATGATGCTATTCCAAGTCCCGCAGAAGAAGAAATGAACATTGAAATGATTGAAATTGTTGAAGATTCTCTCTCCCTCAGGCATCCTCTATGTGTTGATGACATTAATTTGTGTGCGATTGTAAGAAAGAAGCAACCGGCTACAAAAAAAGCTTCAAAACTTAAAAACTTACAGAGATTTTGTCACACCTCCGCATTAGTACATCTGGGTTGAAGAAGAACAAGAAATCACCATATACATGTGTATTGCTAAAATTGAACAATCTCTTTGGGGATGTACCTGTTTCAAGTAGAAAGGGAAACTACATGTACAGTATAAATTTGGAGTTGATGCAGGATTCCATAGCAAATTGAAATTGGCATTACTGTTCATCACATTGGAAAGTCTGAAATTTGAGCTTCAACTGGATTATGTGTGCGTTGTTTTGTTTAATTTTTTTTAAATTTTATTTTTAATTTTTTTTATGGGGGGGTATGTACATATACAAAAAAACTTGGTTTGAAAGAGCTGACAATATATTAATTTGCTGGCGTTGCTGCAATATACCAGTAGTTGCTGGCATATAGCTAAAAGTTACTGAACATGGGCATACTGTACCTTTAAAACCACTGTTACCAAGTGGTTGCCATAGCAACAACAAATGTTGCCAAGTTATAATAGTTTGACCCCAATGTTAGGGTAAATTAGCAAATCTCATGTTGACTAGCTGCAGGTTTAAGAAATTATTGAGGGCAGTGCAAACATTGAATCTCCCCAGCCACTCCCCCCCCCACTTGTTCAGGTTACGCCCCAGTTATGGCAACTCTCTAGTGTTTTTTTTAGTAACTGACCATTATATTTGATCTAACTTAATATAAAATTGATTGTCTTTTCAAAAACTATTACTTACAAAGTTTTAATTTTGTTTTCAGAGAATTTAAAGTGGGGTTGACTTTGCAGTGAATTTCGAAAACAATTGGAAAATGTACGGCATCATTGCGAAAAAGAAAACATTTTCCCCAAGCTAATTTTTTTTTCTTCACAAGACCAATATATCATCTCAACAATATGTGGTCGACATTCAAAGTGGAGCACTACCATTGGGGTTATAAGCTGTCAAAAAATGGTATATTTTCATAATTTGAAAAAGTAAAAAAAACACCCCTATTTGAAATGAATGGTATAACCCACCCGCATACCTGGTGATTTTTTTTATACATTCAATGCAGCCTCTAGGGACCCACCTACCCATGACTTTTAAAGAAAATATTTTCTATATCCAGTTTAATGGTAGCGAGGCCTTGAAAATAGGCAAATTTCACTATTAAAAAATGGAAAATATGGCAAAATAAGCGTACAATTTTAATTGGGCTGTTGCTATGGTAACGAAGCTATTTTTTAAAAAGTTTTACTATTTTTGTTAATTTGGGACAAAGGTCCATCAAATATAAAGATATGAAGGAAATCCATTTTTTGGCCGTGGCCAACATTTTCCAAAAATCTTTGATATTTACAGTCCCTTACTCTTAAGCATGTTTTAACTACGAAAACTAAACAATCGTATAGGCATTGCTTGCAATGCTTACATGTTTGCGCACAATCACCAAACTAGATGGGTTATAAGCTATACAAGCATTACATGAAGCTAACTTGTAGCTGTAGGCCTAGGTCAAGGTACAACATGAAGGCCATTATAAGGGAACTTGGTTTTCTTTGAAGGAAATTCTTTCACTGCACAGCTGCACTATCAAGGGGTAAAGGATAAACAACATTTAGTTTCGAGGGATACGCAACGCTCACACAGGGGGGAAATGTAGAGGGCACACTTACCCCAAAACTCTTTACAATTATGGAGGTAAGCATGGCTGACTTTAATGTGTTTCATGCTGTTCTAAATGGGTTCCTGAATGAGATTTAAAATCACTGACGCATGTATGAAATTGGTAAAAGGTGCATGATGAAAATTCCAGCCCTGGGGCTTGTTAGGCCTTATATAAAAGAATGTAAAATTACTACAAAATGGGAAGGATTGGGGGTTTTTTTAATTCAAAATTGAAAAGACTATTTTGAGGAAACCTAAGTAATTCAGTGCCGGCTACAAAATCTTGTTTATGACCCCTTCAATGGAGAGGTAGGTGTACTATTGTAGGTAATCGCCGTAAAGGTTTGACAATCAGTTGGTATACGTGCACAACATTATGTAGAAATATGAAAGGCCAGCCATTTTGTTACTGGCTGGCAAGAAGAGACCTGTTCAAATTGTAGCATGTGATTTGTTTATGCGGTGAAGTAGGCGTCACCAAAACAACTGAATTGCACTGTAAAAAATAATGGGTAAAAACTTATCTTTTTTAGTTTAAGAAGGGAACAGCTTCGGTAAAAATGTTACTCAACTGAAGATGGGCAAGAATTTACTTCTTTACCCAATATTGAGTAAAAAATGGTATTTACCATGAGAAACAACCATGTTCCCTGCATGAAACGAAAGTTGGGTAAACCTTACTCAACACAAAATTTACCCCGGTTGTGTAAAATTGTTACCCAAATATTGGGTAATTTTATCTTACACAACACCGTGCCGATATGTTACCCTTTATTTGTGTTTTTTAGCAAGAATTACTTGTATACCAAAAAAACTAAAGTGGAAGTGGACAGCAAAATAAACACTAATCATAGCAGTGTACATCCATATACACTTGGGGCAAAGGTAACCGCAAATTCTTGCGAGCAGACTATGTTAATCTCTTCTTGCAAGCAGTGTTGGCTCTGAAAGACGTTTGTTTTGTCTGTTCTTGACTGTTCTCAACTGTCAGTGACGAAACTTGTGTGTTGCAAGTCAGCGAAGCCTTCCAGCAATCCATGACTTCTTGGATATCATCATCAATATTTACGTAAATATTCACGATCTGGCCCTCATCCTCAAATTTTTACTTAAATATTTACGTGAATATTTGCGAATCGGGGCAAAAAACGCGAACATTTACGCAAATATTCACGTAAATATATAAGTTTGATGTCCCTTCAGGGCCACCATAGTTACTTCTTACCACTTGTTGTGCAAACGTTACACTGCTTGATATTCCAACATTTTAGTTTTACCTGCTTCTTGAGTGATTTGAACCTCGGTGTTAAGCTTTTCATATTGCACTGTTCTGCATTACCTTTTCCTTGCCTATTAAATTTACACAAGTGAGAAGTACAACAACAATTGACGATTACCCAATATTGACCAAAGTTGTAGACTTGTTACGTGTTGTTGGAAACGTTGCATAAAGGCATGGTTATACTGTTACTACAAACATGTAGTAAAACGCCCTACTGTGAAATTGCATTGTATTTATTACTTTCACTGGACGTTCAGGGGAGTCGACAAATTCATGGTCCCACACCACGGATGAAATGCTTAAAACAGCATTTAAACTATTTGGCTTTTGGAACAGTGTGATGAGCTGGGATCAAATTCTCCGTTTTTATGTTCTAAATTTGCTGTGCCATTTTGGGGTGATAAGAGAACTACGTAATTCAATTCCGTGTAAATAACTTAGCATTTGATAATTGCCCCCGCCCCCCCCCCAACCCCAACTCATACAAATTTGTCGCACAGGTAAATCAAGCAACTATTTTGTTTCAGTCATTATTCAGTTGCCCAATAGCAGCGCCGAAACTAGGGTACAGTTTCAGGGGGGGGCAGTAAATGTAAATATAGTTTTTTAAAAATTGAATTTATCCCATTAAAGTTACAAAATGTAACATTTTTTACTGGAATCTTTAATGTATCGTTATTGATGTTGTTATTGACTCGAGTGTGGTATGAATTTCCATTTGTTTTGTTTTTTCTTATTTTTTATATTCAAATAAGTATAAGCCACATTATAATTTCAGGTCCGTATCTGTTTTCTTAAATGTTACATTGTAAATTGTCATATAATGAGGTATGCATTTTCATTTTAATTCTATTTTTGTTTCAGAAACAAAAATAGAATGAAATCTTCTTTTGTTATGTGTTTTATGTGGGGGGGTTTAATATCATTAAAAGTACATTTTCTTATTTTTTCGGACCTTTTAAGTTGTACCTTACCTCTAAAGCCTACAATACAAAGCTATAGGTCTACGGGGGATCAGGCGACTAGATAACTCAACACACCAAATCGTAAGCTCTGTACAACTGCAAGGTGTACAAGTTGCAATTGGTCATTAAAGGCAGGGTATACTTTTCGTTATTGTCAAAGACCAGTATCCTCACTTGTTGTATCCCAACATTTGCATAACATGACAAACCTTTGGAAATTTTGGCTCAATTGGTCATCAAAGAAGCAAGAAAATAATGAAAGAAAAAAACACCCCTGTTGCACAGATTTGTGGGCTTTTAGATGAATGCGAAAGGCTTTCTGCCTGAAGCCTTTCTGATTCAATTCTGCTATCATTTGTTTACCCCATGCTCTAAAACTACATTACCTTCAACGGGTGTCGTTTCTAACAATATTTTACACTGCAAAAAAAAATAGTAAGTTGCCTGACGTTTCAACCCTAGCAGAGTCTTTCTCGAAGGCTACGAGAAAGACCCTGCTAGGGTCGAAACGTCAGGTCACTAACTTCTTTTTTGCATTTTTACCATAGTTCCTTTTGGTTGGTAAGCAGTTTGCAACAGCTAATACTATTTTTCAATATTGTACACTATCAACAGTTCTTCGGTACTCTTTACTAATCATTTTTGGTGTAGTACCAAAGGTAAACCCACCCTTTAACGAAGCGGTGGTGCGTCATTACTGCGGCGATCTGACTTTGGCGGCTTGATCCTTTTAAAACGAGACGTAAGCCTAATTCCTTTAAAATTGTAGAGTCAAAAAGGTGCGACTTGTGAGAGAAGGTCGGAAGTGACTTGTTAAATGTACGGAGACGAAGGATCCAAAGTCAAATCGTAAATGAAACGAAGCGATTAGGGTACGAATTAAGGTACGATAGTAAAAGTGATATATAACCCAGTAACAACACTATATCTACCTTAACCACTGTACGCACTCGGGAAGAAGAGTGCACAGACAACACCAGTAGGCCTTTGAATTGTTGTAACTCCTGAACTTCAATATTAAATTTAAAATACGCCAAACTGTGAAATCCTACCTTGAACTTGTTTTCCATGAGTACAGATTATTTCAGGCTGAAGGCGGTTGTGTAAAATGATGGAGTCGTTTCAGACGGAGGTTTTTATAGGTTGCTAAGCGACTTGCCACAGGTTCCTGCCACTCCCCTCGATACGCGTGACTTGTGGTCCGTGTGCAAAACCGATCATCTGACGTCACACTTCTAGGCCTGTTATAAAGAGAGGGGACCAGTTTAATGTGGTTCCTGCTGCCTGGCCCAGTGTGATTTGGTAAAGGTGTTTTGGTAAAGCGGCGACGTGGATATTTGCAATAACCAACGTACTTTAATGATATAATATTTTTTGTCGATTGTTTTTTGTTTTTGTTTTTTTGTTTTTTTATCCAATAATAAATCACAAGGGAAACTGACTGGGTAAATTTTTTATGATTTTAGGTTGAACAAATACAAATTTACTAGAGCGGGATTTGAACCAACGGCCTCCAGATTAATGTGCTGGTGCTCTACCAACCGAGCTATCTAGCCCTTTGTTGGTGTTTTGTTTTATGTAGACAACTACCCATGAACAAAAATCTGCACACAGTTTTATTAAAATCAATTTGTTACTTTTGGGTTTAGTTTTGTCTGAAGTCCAAGAGGTTGAGTCTTGTGTCAACAGAGGAGGTGTCAACCATACTCTCGTTGCCTTAGTCATCGTGTTTGGTATTGGTGTCTTCCTACTCAGCCTCGGTCTGATCGTTGTCAGTTTATACTACAGGAGGAACAGCTCTCGTCCTTCATTTAACGCGATTGCCGATGGACGGGTAATATACACCAATATGGCAGCTCAGTAATTTCACATCGTGTTCGAATGGCTTGCGTAATTTCCATCATTGGTGATTTACCTTTTATCAGTGAATTTCTGCCGAAGAATCTTCGATCGAAACGTCGAATTGTTTCAGAAAAGCCCTAGATCTTTAGACATACTGCAACTTCAAATAGTTCAAATATTGTTTTCCCGCCACACAAAGTTTCAACTCCTAGCAGGGTGTCACTGCAAACCTTACTTTCACTATGCAAAGTTTTAAATCACATGAGGCCTACGGTGTGACAGTGAAGCTTATGGTTTTAAAAGATCATTTTCATACCATACGCAGAGTTTCAAATCCTAACGAGAAAAATATGGTAATCGAAAAGTGGGTTTCCTTTAAATCAGTTGATGGTGTTGTTCTTATCATTCTGATCACAAGGTTGCCTCTCACTTTGTCGGCAAAGTTCAATCCCCGAGTAGGGATTCAGAAGTACATCCCTGCGATGATATCAGTCTCTGGACATCTAAATGTGACATTGACTGGAAAGACCTTACCATAGATAGTACTTCTCTTGTTGGCAAGGGCTGCTTCACCGAAGTGCGCATGGGCAGTGTGAAGATCGCGGGAAAGATCACACAGGCAGCAATCAAAACACTCAGAGGTAAGTTGACTCAACCCACTTCCCTGTGTTTTATCTCGCTCGCCATTGTTGCTTCAGTCTAGAAGGGGGCGACACGGCCTACTGTGCTTGGAAACGAGGTTGATGTTAGCTTACTACACCTTGTCGGATCCCCTGTATACATTGTTTTGTGTTGTTGTCAAATTCAATTAAATTTACATTTGCTAATCATAAGTTCATTCAAAGGGACCAGTCTCGTCCACTTCATGAAGCCTTAGATTTGGGAAGAGCCAGTTTAACGGCAGAATAAAATGGTAGCTCCAACCATGTTCATTAGTCTACAGGGGGAAACAGATTTTGACTTAAAGTTACACAATGAGGCCTAATTAATTTGTGAAACTTTCAATAATTATTTTAGCGATGTGACGATTTATGCTGATAGACTTCTGTAAGTTCGCTCATCTTAAATCCTAGCTAAAATAGTAGTTACGTCACCTGTTTTCATTCAGCTTTATGCTCCTCAAGTTAAAACAACATTCTCGATGGTCAACTGTTCTCTGTGGTTGTAATAGAAAGTGTTTCTCATCTCTATAAAAAATATCTTAATGAAAGAAATTTTATGTTTTGATCTGAACCCCATTCTGCTCAATTTCCCCATGACGCTAAAGCCGACGTTCCCAAGAACGCTATT
Source organism: Pisaster brevispinus (assembly GCA_023634235.1). NCBI lineage: Eukaryota > Metazoa > Echinodermata > Asteroidea > Forcipulatida > Asteriidae > Pisaster > Pisaster brevispinus. The sequence goes on along the minus strand of JAMKCF010000004.1, from coordinate 4,090,127 downwards.
GATGACCTGGTGAGAGAACTTCTGTCTAGGAGAGCGATTGGGCCACACCCAAATATTGTCGCTATGTTGGGTGCATGTTCTCATGACGGTAAGAATAGGCCTATGGAATTTGTAATAAAATAATCATTTATGAATAGCCAATTAATTTATAAAAGCACCTCGGTGATGATTATGCCTGTAATGTAGTTTATGGGATTTGCAGAAACAAAAACTAAGCAGCCTGACCTTAATGAGGTGCAATATTGAGTTTTGGGGACGAAGTTGAGTTCCAATTTGTAAATTGAATTATACCAGCCTCTACTATCCAAGGCTAGTTCATTTCTAACCCCTTCCGGCATCGGTAATGTTCTGATCTCTAACCCTACCTGTATGTAAACATCTAAAGTAACTGCCAAGGTGACCATAGAGGTGTACAAGACAAAAAGACACAAACAATACTAAAATGGAGCTACTTCTTGTCACGTGATACCATAACTACATTTCCTTGTAAACAGTAATTTGTATCCAGGTGCTTTGTACGTGGCGACAGAGTTCCTCTGTAAAGGCAACCTCCGTAAATTCCTGCGGAGTACCCGTCTTGTTCAGCTCAAACCACAGCAATCAAACACTGAGGGCAAACACCCACTGACCTCCTCTAACTTGCTTCAATTTAGTGTCGATGTCGCCAAAGGGATGGAGCACTTGTCCCAATGTGGGGTAAGACTTTTTTTATTGGAAAAACAATCAGCATTTTTTACGGCCTTAATGCTTTAACATCGTTATATTATCGCCATGGTCTTACGCTGTTTCATTGTTTTTTCGGTGGATAATAACTATTCAAAATCAATGGCTCAGTACTGTTTTAAAGCTGCCACATCAGTTTAACTGATACCGCTAGCCTCGATTTCAGACTCCAGATTATACCAAATATCAAAAAATCAATCATACGCCAATTTAGCCACAGTTGTGTTTCTCATTTTTACAGATTATTAATCGAGATCTTTGTGCCAGGAACGTTCTTCTTGGGAAAGACATGACGGCTAAAATCGCTGATGTGGGACTTCCGAATGGAGACAGAAGCGCCCGGCAATGTTCGGTAATGTCTTTAAAATGTACCATTCTTACAAAGCCAATCCCGTTTCCTATTTTTAGTTAAGTTTGTGATAAGTTGGAAGAAATTAATACTAAGACAGCTACATATTTAAAGGCTTCAAAAGAAAACATGCTTGCAATTAGATATTACAAATATCAGAGACATGTATTTAAATTAACGTTCTTTTTTGAACTTCTTTTTGTTCCACAATACCTAATTCATGGTCTGTCTTATTTTCAATGTTTGTGGTACTCAGAATCGACGGGTTGCGACTCGATGGTTGTCCATTGAATCATTGACCCTAAAGATTCACGTGTGTAAGAGTGACGTGTAAGTAGAATTCAAAAACCGTAAGCATGGTTCCGTAGAACTCAGCTATAACGAACAATGCAAAATCAATGACAATAGTGGTCTATCGGTGTGAGCTTTCTTGCCTGCGTTCCAGTGCGGACGAACCCAATATGGTGTCCTAGGGAAATGAGCTATAAAGCGCGCCCACTTTGTTGTTGCATCCTCAATCAACTGTGTTTGTTTATTGAACCTGAAATCGGTAAAACACCGATTTATGAATCATTTAACTGCTGTCTAGTTGAGCAGCCGTGTAAAAGAGAAACTGAAATAGTTGATACACTCATGCAAAGCTGTGATGATAAAAGAGACACTGGTGCGGCACGTAGCTTGACCTTACCTGCTTGTTTTGGAACTTATTAACTTAGCCAGCTTGTGAAAAGATAGGGCTGTATACTGCTTTTACGAGTACCGCGGGGGGGGGGGGGGTGCAATCCAGGGGTACCGGCATAATTATGAACAAGGTGGGATTAGAATCAACGACCCCTACAATCTATAGTAGACCTTCCACTAGACCACCGACCGTGCTCGAAGACGAGTGGCTAGATCGAATCAAGTAAAAGGATCTGTTGATAATTTTACTTTTGTTTAACTATGTATACTTGTTGTCATATTGTTAACAAAGGGTCGATAAACAATTGATTCATGGCTCATTGTATTTTCCTTGCAGTTGGTCGTTTGGAATCTTACTCTGGGAGATAGTAACGTTTGGTATGTGCCAATAAATAATTGACATTCATTGGAAAAACTGATTTCTCTAAAACTTTGAACTAGGCATCTGGAGTCTATTTGAAATGAAAAACAAAGTAGCCTATTCCAGATTGCATGAAAATCTTTAGCTAGCGGAGCCACGCATTGCTGCGCTTCCGAGTTGGGCTTTTGTATTCCTATTTGCGGATCAGATTCCAAGTTCCAGACGCCAGAACACACAGCAGTTTGAAGTAAACGGAATTCTTACTAGCAAAACATATTGCCCTCACAATCTTAGTCAGACTGACCAAGGTGTTTTATTTAACTGATTGGAAACGACAACTGATTTATCTCAGTCCTTTGTTTTTAAACTGTCTCATGTTATTGTGGAACATTTTGACCAGGTGGAACGCCCTATCCAGACCTAGAGAGCAGACACCTTGCGGGTCAATTGATGAGTGGCTACCGTTTGCCGAAGCCGGAGAATTGTGCCGACGTACTGTAAGAGCATTTCAATTTTTAGAAAAGTTGTGGGATTTTGTTTTACGAGGCAGTCTTATTAGCGCCGAATTAAGGGTGACAATTTAGGGGGTACAAGGGAGTGCACCATTTTTTTTAGGGGGGGGCACTTCTGGCCAGTAAAAACTGTAGTTCTTTAGGGCCTACTGTTTTTAATAAGATAATCTGACATAAGTGTAAAAACAAATACATTGCCTGCGTGTAAATGGACAATTTCGTTTTTACATTATTATTATATCACAATAAATTATTTAAGTCTGATAGTTTTTAGTCTCGAAAGTCAAATTTTCACATGTAGGCAAATGGGGTGTGGGTCTGCCCCTCCCCCTCCTAAACGCCGCTTTTCAGGCAACCAACTTCAAGGTACACTGAGGAATACGTCGATAGCACGAGATTCAAATTGCTGACAGTGTCTTATACTTCCGTAATTAAGTCAATTAAAAATTGAAATGTGGATGCCATTTCGACTTACAAATTGCTTGGAAACTGTTGCCTTCAATTTTGTTTATTTAGTGTGTGGTAAAAAAATGTAATAATAACCAGTAACCTAAGATTTGATTTCCGTTCTTTGTCTAAAATGGCCAGGTATGATTTGATGTTAAAGTGCTGGCAGATGGAACCGACGGACCGACCATGCTTTCAAGATATCAGCAAGGATCTTCTGCAGATGATTACGTCATCAGAAAAGCATGTATGTTAGCATTGTTTGGGTTTATAAGACGATTTACAAACTCTGAGTGCAAATATGGCGTCTATTTACAGGCACCATAGACTGTGCAAGTCTCGCGCGTATTCGAATATTTGGGATCCGTTAAAGCGCGTGAGTTTGTTTCTTTCACGCGTTAAAGCAATGCACGTGGGACCACAGTGGTCCCAAAAATGTTCGAATACGCGCGAGACTTGCACGGTCTATTGGTCGTAGACACCCCCACCCTTTTCAGGCGAAGGGGACACTGTTTCTATTATAATTTAGGGTTAGGTTATACTTTGATGCATGGCTAGGGTGTGGTGTGTCCTGGCCGGGCTCTGATGGCTAAACAATTAGAGTGTGGGTTCGATTCCCGCTCATGACACATGTGTCCAGCAAGGCTCTTAACCATAATTGCTTCTCGTTATCCAGGTGTATTAATAGGAACCTGAAGGGCCTAGACAGTATTGTGTTGGATTAACGCCTTGGCGCTAATTTAAGCAGCTTGTGGTTGTATGCTCCCCAGGGAGTTGAGAAAGTTAGAGGAATGGTCGAAAAATATGCTTGACGAACAGGGGATACTAATGTTGTAAAGAGCCTTGATCTATACTACATGTGCGCTAGAGTGAGGGTTGTTTCAGTGTATGGGCCGTGATTTAAATACAAGTTGTATATGTTTATCTGTCATAGCGCAATGCGTAACTTTACCATAATCATTTCAAATCTTTCATCATGTTCTCGTTTTGTTTGAACAGAAAACAAAACCTCCCATCTCATCACCCACCATCTATGAGGAATTCGGCTTCATCGATCCAGAACTGGACGACAGATAATTCACGTGTGGAGCACACCGCTTTCTCTTCCAAAGGGCTCCTCCCCTCCACGCCAGAAAAAAAACTATGCCGTTTTCTTGAGGGATACAACACAGACCGAAGCCTCGGGGTCTGCAAACCTTTTTACAGCGAACGCAGCTATAAGTTGCATTGATTCTTTCCATGTTAAAATGACTGGGGGTATTTTTTTACACACGTACAAAATACAACGAATCATCGTTGTATGTTTTGGAGGATGAATTTTGCGAATGGACTAGATATTGATTTGTTCAAGTTATTTTGTATTGATTTATTATTATTTTGTTATGTCCAGCCCCTGAATGATATTAAATTACATAAATACTCATCATTTTCTATTACTAACATTAATGTTCACAACATTAATCCGAATTGCCTGAATCTTATCGATTATTTTCATAAATAAAATATATTGTTTCTGTTAATCTTTTTAAATTGATATCCAGAGGCATTCTAGCTGCACAGAAGGTTTGTGTTCTGTGTATCAGCACAGTGGTGTTATTCAGCACCACGAGACAAGATCTAAAACAAGTAGTTAATAAATTAGCAAACAATTGGTTTCACAAAGTTGTTGAGCAGACGAATCTGTTCAGCAAAGAAATAATTCACTTAGTAAAACAAAAGGTATTGCAAGCCATGCTGCCATGTAATGTTGGTTGGTTTGTCTGCAAATTGTCCAGCAATAATTCTCTTCTGTTAAAGCTTCGTAGAATAGCCCATTTGCACAAGCGCCATCTTAAAAGTAAACCGCAATGCATCTTTGGAAATGGAGTTCAGTTATAAAAACAAACAACCAAGCTGCCAAGATGGACGCCATGCTGTATACAGTTTACAAGTAACAATAATGCCATGTTTTATAGTTGTGTATTGTTTCCAAAGCAGCGCGCCATGTTTTGCAGTGTTGCTTGGGCTCGGCTTTCACCCAGAACCCTTTGCGCGCCGATCACGCTTATAGAGGGGTAAGTTGTTATTGGCCTGGACACATTTTTTGCCATTATTAAGTTCTGATTCTAACACGAAAACTTAAAATATTATGAAATGTTATTTAGAAGTAAGAACTTGCTCTTATTGAGCCTTTAACTGTAAATAAAAAACTTCTTAAATACAGCCTGAGTGTCAATTGCTTTATGTACAGTCCCACGATCGAGCCCACACACATCACGAAACACATCCTCCGTTTAACCATGTTACCAAGTAAAAACAAGTTACAAAATTTAACAAAAAATCGAATTCAGTATAAAATGAATATATCCAAGGACATCATCAAACTAAAAACACCAACGAGTAGAGACGCTGAGGACTCAGCAATCATTGACGATGCAAAGTTTGGAAGCCAATTGCTGCTGAGATGGTCGTCAGTATATAGAGCCCAAGCTATCCATGCGGATTATAAGATATTCCGGCTCAGTACACATTTCTAACCCATCTCATCTGGTCCAATACATTATTTTATAAATGCAGCCACGACATCATAATGAATACCGATAAGTAGCTCAAACTTGCATGTGGGTTGCTGTCGTTGCTTTACAGCATGACTACCTGAAGGCCCGCACTTACCAAAAAAACAATCTGGTGCTCTTTTATGAGATAAAGGCCGTGTCCATCCTCGTTCCCAGGGGTGATCGATCTCGCCGCGCCATTTTTTCCCAGCATGCCTTGCTCGTTAGTGACGAGAGGTATCGATACGGCGCGCTACCCATGGTAGCTAGGCTGGGCCGTAGCTACGAACGGGCCGCTGAAAGGGAGGCGAAGGACACCAAGCAGCGCAATATTAGTGCCAATAATAGTGTGACAATAAATCGATAAGAATCGTTCAGTTTTAGAGGAAAACTCTAAAATCCTGCCGTTAGCAGCAGGTTCCGCAAAAACTTACTGGCAGTGTAATAACTGTATCGGGGATAAAGAATTTTATATTATGTGTGTTTAATCTACATTTTTTGTACACTGTACACCCAGTGCTTTAATATTCGTTACCTTATACGGAGACCGAGGACAACAAAAGGGGAAACAAAATGTATACATAGGGGTAGAGTACAGGGACAAAGGAAAGAACAAAAGGTGTCTCCACAGGAATGTAAACATTTTAAAGTGTGCTTTCCAGGTGTAAGGCGTGTGTTAATTTAATGCAGGAATCTCCAGCACACATGGATGCACGTGACTCCTGGTGGGAGTGATCGTACTAACTATTCCATCTCATAACCGAACAGGGGTTGTCGTTGTTTTACAGCATACACCACGCGCTCGTAGCCGCCTTCGTATTGGTATAGCCAGATACAGCATTGAACAGCAAACAAAGATGGCGCCGATGACTACGAGACTGAGAATGTAGTTACCTGTAAGGTCATACAATCCTCCTGTCAAATCAAATCAAATCAAATCAAATGATTAAGTTGTTGACACTGTTATTGAATCAATAATGACTCAGTGGGGTGGGTTTCGAGACAAGGTGACATGTCCGCGCATCATATACATTGTATTATTGCATAGTTTCATTGAGCCAGATACCACCAAGCCCTTTTGATATTTTTTGCTTTATAGCACACATCTTGCTGGTGCTGTATCTTGGTTGGTTGAAACACGGTCACGTGGGATTAATGATTCAAGTCTAGTGTAGGAGATTTCCTCCACTGAGAACTAGATACGTGTAAAGGCATCAATCGTCCCTAAATGTCTTGCTGCACTGTATAATAACACACAGGGACATTGACGCCTAAAATGCCTCAACCAAGATTCTTGTGATGTGATGACGTCAGGTGAATTCGGGCATTTTCGAAACCACGGGTCGGGCTTGAGTTCCTCCACCTGATTGAAGCCCCGTAAGGAAAGCTCACGTTTGGTAAATAACAGTACTGACGGATCCTAAGCCCAAGCCAAAGCTGGGTTTCGAAAAGGCCCTTGATGGTTGATATTAGGCTCACGCCACTCCATCATTTCCGCCTCTTCACTGAACAGCCCCAAAACATGAGTTATTAATTTGGGCGCAACATCAAGATTTAAACATGGCAGGAAGGAAACGATTCACCCCATGGCAGTTCATATTATGACAACAGCACCGTATTAAGCCCTCCTGGCTTTTCGTTATGCTTGAAAACTGCAAATATTCTTAGCCTTGGAAAATTTCACTGACAACTTTTTAATTCTTACCGGACAATGGAGCACCAAGTAACATTCCTACACCGTAAGGAAACATAGCCAGGATCATCACGCCACTGCTGCTGTACTTATCAGCAAACAGCTCTGCCGCAATAGCATTCGAATTGCCGTACAGGCCCGACCGTATTAAGCCCGAAGCTGAACCAAACAGTAAAAAAGATATACATGTAATTAGATGATTTCTTGAATGCGTTTGTCCATCAATAGCGTGTAACAGCTTTAAGGACTGATGCCTCATGAATTATGTCCTCCCCTCCCCCCCCCCCAACTTGTAATTTTAATGTTGACTTGTGTATAGATAAAGTTGCACGGTACGATTTTCGCCGAAAGGTGTGGGTTTTTCGGATTTTGACAGGATGATGCCGTTTCAAAACGAAAAACAAACACTTTCGCATTTTGTCATAAGGACAATACACACACAAAATACATGTAACTTGCAAACAAAATGGACGTGAGACAATATCAGGATCCTGCCAATAATTAATTTATAGTTGATAATTAACTACCACCTATCATTGGCGAAACTTGTTCATACAATACTATAAACAAAAACTATACAACTTTCTCAAATCTATAAACATAGCTATTTAAACTATACATCTAAATTTCGGGTAAAATCGGCCAAACCTAGCAACTGTAAGTATATATTCTCATGAGGCGGACATAATGTAAGATTTTATTTCTTAAGCTTGACGGAACCTTTCGTGATATACAAAGAGATGAAATAGAAGAAGTAAAAACAATATTTCGTTCACTTGAAATCATTTTGTTCCCTCGACCCTCGATTCGAAATACATAAAAAATAATTTACCAGTTCCATTTTTATTGTCTTTATCTGTCCCCTTCACGGGCCCCTCAAGGATACAGATAAACATTGTAAACTGTCATAAACAGAGCTTCATACGATACGTTAGTTTTTGCGATCCTATAACCGTTCAGACCCGTATGGTTGAAAAGCACATTCATTCACTGCAGATAAACAGTGAGACAACTTCAATTGTTAAATCCACGCCTTGCACAGCTGCAAGCTCAGTTTCGAATAGCATGTGTGTGCTAATTTTTATTCAATTCAAATTAATTCGACACAAATTTTAAACAAACAAATTTACAATAGCATTTAAATTGAGATTTTAGACCAGTCTTCCAGATCTTTTCTTACCCACTGATAATGCTATCATCTGATCCACGGTGTGTAAGTACGACAAGAAACACAACACCACTGTACCAAGAAGCATGACCACAGCGAGGACGTAAATACGCTGACAAGGGAGACTGTCTCCAATGGCGGCGATCGAAATTTTGCCAACAATTTCTCCCACAGCGAAGAGCATGATAATTAGGGATATCTGATCACTGTTGAGGCCACACTCATCCATAAAACTGGCCTATACGGTAAAATGACAAATAATTGGCAAAGATTAAATGCAATGTAAGAAATGAATAGTTTCAATCAAAGGAGGTCGTTAATAAAGTTCATTATACCAATCCTCCAGAGAAACTGTTCCTTCTGAAGGCTAACTGATTCTACAGTTCATACCAGTACCAATCCTCCAGAGAAATATTTCCCCATGAAAGCTAACTGATTCTAAAGTTCATACCAGTACCAATCCTCCAGAGAAATAGTTCCCCATGAAAACACACTGATTCTAAATTTCATATCAGTGCCAATCCTAAAGAGAAATTTGAATACCCCGTCCCACTACCATTGCTTATTTTAATAGTCATCATCTAAAAAAGGCACGTGATATAAACTTGTACAAAATCCCACAAAAGGAACCATGTTTTGTTTCGCTTTTTTGTTTTGGGGGGTTCTATTTCCTTGTATGCTTGTTTGTTTGTTAGTTGTTATGTTTTGTTTTGTTTTGTTTTGTTTTATTTATTTGACAGAAACTGGAGTCCAAGTTTGAAGAAGTATTTCCGGAGGTTTGTTGTAATATTTTTGACAAGAACAGAATGATAGTGATTTCACTTTTCAAGTGATGCATCCTGTAGTGAATCGGTTTGCGACTAAAACAAAATACCATAACAAATCTTTGTGTACACGTTTCAAACAATATCGCGTGGAAACATTGAGGTCCGCAAAATAACCAGCTTACGAAGTTGATGATGAAAAATGTCCAGCCCATAAGAGAGAGTGTCAGTCCAATGCTCCACGCCCAGGGTTCAAACCTTGTCACCATATCCAGTAACTCACAGTGGTCTGATGATAAGCAACATTTCTTCTCTTTCTGCTGTCGAGACAAGTCTTCGTTTTGTTCGTTGCGCTCTTCACACAAGCTCTGATTCTCAGGAGTGCCATTTGTCGTGACTTGGAGATTCTTATCGACGTCCACGTCCACTTCGGTCAAAGGTATCGCCTCTTGTTTATCCTCTCCAAGATGCGTTTCATCTTTTTTACATAATTCAATATTTTCATCAGTCGGTGGGTCAACTAGAATCAGCCCGAAAGCTACACCAAAGACCAGGATCACACCAGATGAAATTCTCAAAGTATTCCGCCATCCATATCTTGTTATGCAGACTGTAAGCAGGGGACTGAAAGCTAACAAACCTGCAGAAGAAAGAAACATCTTTGGAATCATCAGAGGAACAATAATTAATAAACACTTCAATCTCATAACAGTTTACAGGAGCGTGTTCTTCCGAAGACAAGTTGACTCACACTAAAACATTCTGGGTTTGAATTGACCCGGATTCCTGGTCAGAATTGACCCGGATTCCCGGTCAGAATTGACCCGGATTCCCGGTCAGAATTGACCCGGATTCCCGGTTAGAATTTACCCGGATTCCCGGTCAGAATTTACCCGGATTCCTAGTCAGAACTGACCCGGATTCCTGGTCAGAATTGACCCGGATTCCCGGTCAGAATTTACCCGGATTCCTGGTCAGAATTTACCCGGATTCCTGGTCAGAATTGACCCGGATTCCTGGTCAGAATTGACACGGGTTTCCTGGTCCCAGAGGGCCTAAATATTTCCAGGTCAGGCTGACCCGGAAAGTTTTGTGAACCAGTGGGATTTTCACTCAGCTTCTACGTCATTTTGACCCACTACTGGGCTATTTTGACACAGATTCCGGGTCATACTGACCAGAAATGGGTCAGGCCCCATGGGACCCGGATCAAGTGAACTCTGACTTTTTAGAGTACGTAGCTTAATTAGCATTATTGTCCGAAGGATACAAACATCCTTCTTGTTGGGTGTATTCAACATACATGTAGTATAAAGACGACGAGAGAGGAGGCTTGCATCCAGGTGACAATAGACGTGTGGACAAGCCGTTAAATGCTCTTCGTGGTAACTATACTCTTACGAGGCAAAACTGCCTAACCGAGACAGCTGACTGCTAGTTTTTGGATTGATTCGTTTATAGGGACTCCTTTGGTGTCTCTTCAAAGCGAGAGCTTTTATTCCGGTTCAACCAAAGGCTTCCTGAATGACTCTTTCTATTTTCAAAATGTTTTATTTTGATATTTTATTATTTAACGCAGAATTTCTGCCGCCGAACCCGGCGCCACCATGTTGGAACTGATGTAATCTACCATAATTATAATTGGGTTATAAAAGTTGACAAACTCTGCATTACCCAACGTGGATCCAAGAACAGCTATCGCGTTCGCCCGGCTAAAGTTACTATCTATATACCAGTCCAGCAGAACAACCGATGAAGAATGTACGACGAAGTTGGCTCCGACCCCGACCAGAATTCCGAAGGTCAAGATGCCGTACGCGAGGTCTGGAATTACAGAGGTCAGCATCACACCTGTGAAAATGAGTACATGACCTCCAACCAGCACAACTCGTCTGCCAGTCCGTCGAAGGAGTTGAGTTGTCACAGGGCTTACCAAACATGTCAAGGAGTTGGCCAAAGATCCCAACCAGCCTGAAATAAAACCGATAAACAGTACAGTTTTAAAAGCAAAATAAAACAAAAATAATGCAATTAAATAATATTTACGTAAATTTATTATCCAACTCAAACAATATTTGTGTTGGGAAGGGTCGGGTAACTTTTACTACACTGAACCTAAGTATTGCCGTTCACTGGGGTTGTTCTAAAACCCCCATCGACCCCCACGATCCCTCGACCCCTCGACGTCCGCCCCATAATCGAAACGTGTCCCAAATCCGTATTCATAAAGCATCGCTTTCAGGCCGAGTAAGGCCTGCGCTAAACGTCGCACTTTTGCCGTGTCGAACTCAAACAATTAGAAAATGATGAATTAAATTCGACAAAAGAGCGACGTTTAGCGCAAACTTTTGATTTAAGTTCGACACTGCCGTGTAGCACGGCAAGCTCTGCCGTGCTACACGGTAGTTGTACGACGTGGTGACAAACGTCGCGCTCTTGCCGCGTCGAATCGAATTGAATTCTCAGTCGGGCGATGCTCTTTGCGAATACGCATGCGCAACGCTTTTGACAATGTTGTTTGTGTATTTTCTAATGATGTGAACGTTCTCCTTGTTAGTACCGTAGCTGGGAGTATTCCGGGATGGGATGAGAAACAACTTCTGACTGGAACAAACCTAATTTGTAGATTTCACAAATAAGCTAATCGATTTTGTTTGACACTCTTGAAAACAGACGATGAACGCAACTCACCAACGATGGTAATAATAAGGACAACATTTAAGTTGGGACTATTTTTTGAGTGTCACAGCTCGAATTGCCATCATGAAACATGACTCTTTAGAAATTTCTCCCGCCTCGCCATTTTGAAACACTTAAAGTGCGGCAAACTATTTGATTAAATTCGACGTTTGTCACCGATTCGTTTTAATTGCCGCACTTTTGCCGTGCGAAAATCATTTGAGTTCGACACGGCAAAAGTGCGACGTTTAGCGCGGGCCTAAGAAAGAATTAAGTTCCCGATTTAGAATTCACGGCGTGCGATCCAAGACTAGCAGGCGACGCGACTTCTGACGACCTGACCGATCCAGTGTCAGAAGTGTAGCACTGAGACACAAGAAGACTATGAAACAGGTAAGCCTAGTAATAGTATAAATTCGTTTTGTTGTCAAAAATCATGTGAGAGACTGACAATAAACACAGCACACACAAAAACACGTGGTCCGGATAGAGCTGCAAGTAGTACTTGTTGAAAGGGCGGGAGCGATGAATTATTGGCCATTCATGAGGCAGGCCGAAAATGCGCTGGCTGCGACAGCGGTCTGATCATCCACCCGATACTCCAAATGTGTGTCAGTAGTTAACGGCAAAAAGGAAGAATCTCACTCGATTGATACCGACACAGGTTATAATCTCGTCTCCCAGATTACAGGACTGCGTCAGCAAGTACCGACAGGCTTGTAATCTGGAAGGCGAACAATTATTTGTTGACGTTCTCTGTCGATCGGTGGCGCTTTCCATCATGGCCGCTTCGTGAAACAACGACTTCTTCTGTTGGGGAGGCAGTTTTTGCCAAAATGTGTCCCTTCCTTCTGAATCAATAATGGTGGAATCACATCGAATACACCCATTTCGTATTCGGGCGCCTTGGTAGAGCTTCTGCCGATCAATGATTATTGGTAAGTTCATTAACTAAGTAAAAAATGCTAATTTGTGAATGATTGATGTTATTTTTTTTATGAGATGAATCTTGAGTTGAGTCTGCGTGTCTGGAAATACTAGCCCTCCCCTAGATGCATAGTATTATTACGTGACATGAACATTCATTAATGGGGGTGTACACACGTTCGCTTTGCCTTTTTCGTAATGGCAACATTTGTTATGGGCCCATTTTGGAATCAATAGAATTTTATAAATATAAAATAGGAAATTCGGTTATTTATTTTTATTGGACCTCGATCATGTGTCGATATAGAATAAAGATACTTTGGCTGTGTAGGCATAGGTTGACTTTTTGAGTAATTTGTAAATGTAGCAGTCATAAATACTTTTATAGTTGATGTGAAAACTAGCACTGAAATAGTAGGAGTAGTACAAGGTATGACTTAGTTAAGTAGTAGTCGGATATGAACCCGTCGGATATTATTCCATTTGATCATGGCTGGTAGCATGATCAGTGAGGCCAATACACTCAGATGTCCATTATCGCCTAGCTTTTACAATAACAACACCAGTTGCCTAACACTGTCTTTCCTGTGAAACTCAACTTGCTGAAAACTAAACTACCAACAACTGCAAAACCTTCTGACAATACAATTCGACCTTGCAAGCATAGGCCTAGAGCATGCAGGGAACCTAGCAAATTGCTCCTTTCATCAAGCCTCTGAATGAGCAAATTGCTTCTTTCATCAAGCCTATGATTGAATGAGCAAGGAACACAAAGTTGCTCTGTTCATTCTCAGTTTTTACAAATTTAATATCAATTCAGGCGAGCACTTGTTGGACAGTTTCTAACGCCCTCGGCCTTAACTTTACTGTGGTGTTTCAGAAATTTTGAGTGACTATAGTACTGAATGAGTTGTCGGCAAGTTGTCAGTATTTGCTACAGTACTAGTTAAGGGTGGCATGGGTGGCTAGTGCTGTTGTGTTTCCAAGCGACTTGTTCGCAAGTATGTCAAAGGTCATGTGCATGTAGTGCTGACGCCATTGTTGTTGTACATGTAGTTAGATCAGAAGTCAGAATGTGATATGACATTAAATTGATGACTACAGTGGTTAAATCATAGTCACAGTTGTTTGTGTTGAAAACACAAGTGCGTACAAAACGCTCACCTCTCACCAATGTGGCCCTGGTTCGATACCTGGCTAAGGCCATATGTGAGTAGAGTTGTGCGTTGGTTGGTTTTCTCCTATGCCATGAGAGTGGTTTTTGCTTCGTGTTCATATGTGGGTTGATTTGGAAGGCTGCCAGAGGCCCACTTAAATGCCTGCAGCCCAACACGTTGTACAGCCACCCAGCTGCAAGTAAGGTTGATTAGCGGGCAATAAATGATTTAATATAGTGCTATAATGCAGTTTTTATACAAACTTTTTAAAGAAACATCAAGAGAATACTTATTGAGATTTTCCAAATTGTTTTCAATCCACTTGCAATGGATCAGTCTTTAATTATTAATCATGGTTGTTTTTTATCTTTACACAGGCACTCTATTCATTTCAAAGATGTTTTGTGATAACGGGCGACTGTAATGTTCGACAATCAATTGGCATGTGAGTTCCAAAAATGGGTAATTATGTTTATCAATCGGCTTGTGAGTTCCAAAAATGGGTAATTATCTTTATCAAACTAAATTCACAGTGAAAATAAACCCATCATAAGAAGTAACACAAGTGCACTGTGGAGGATGTTTGTGACTCCTTTTAAAACAGTCTCTGCTGGGAGCTGCGTGATCAAACATGTTCATCGAGGGCGGGGGGGGGGGGGGGCAAGCAGGGAAAAATTCATAGTTTCGGGGGTGAAGACTATTTCATGTATCAAACCTATCATTATGCATTGTTGTTGATCCCATTTTGTGGGAAGAAAGTGGTGTGAGGGTGTTGAGCAGGGCGAGTGAGGGCAGATGCTCCTGCCCCCTTTTTATGACAACAAATAAGATGGTCAAGTTAATCATGGTAGAACTTTATGAAGCAATTATTATTGTGTTCTTATTTTTTTGAAACAATGAATGCATAAGTAAAAATAACAAATAATTAAACGCAAGGAAATTGATGCCCAAAATCACTTGTTTAGGCACCTGGCGACCGATTTCATCACTGAAACATGGAAATCAAATACGAAGAAAAGATTAAAATAATTAATGTGGTCATCGATAAGGTTTTTGGATGGATATGCCACACACATTTCATGAGCCATATATGTTTTAAAACTGTGTTTTTTAAGATCTCACTTTTTAGTATTTACTTTTTGGTAATTCACATTGTTTTATTTATCCATACTTTACAGGTTTACAGGCAAGCAGGCTGATTATTAAAGATGTAATAATCTGGGACTCTGATGTTTATGTTTTCAAAAGAAAGTGAGAATCCACGTAATCGTACTTATAAACATTGTTATCATTTTATGGTGTATGAAGCATTCTTATCAGTGAAATGGGTACCTTTTTTGTTACTAACGATGTAACAATAATATAGGTGAATAAGAGCACTGCAATAGCACCAGAAAAACCGTCTGTGGTATGTGTGTTGCAAGTTGTAAGCCTGCAATGCAGAGCTATTATGATGTACATGTACATGAACAATCTTGCGTATTTTATTAATAGTTTTTATAGTTTTAATTATCATAATCTTGTTTGCCAGATTTGTTTAACTTCTTTGTATTACTTTTGATAGGAGGTGGCTTCAGCACAGTGAAGAGAGATGTCACATTACAAGGAAACAACTTGCTTGAGGTGAAAGTAAATTGGCAAGGAACTAGACCTCCATGCAGTAGTTGAATGGATGCTTCAGGACTTTTGCAGATTATTATGTTATTGTATTCCCACACTCGAAATGACTTTTTATTTTGTTTCCAAAGTTGTGCCCTGTTGTAAAATCTGTTTCAATCTACCACTGCACAATGTTCATATTCACATCCAGTTTCGTGTGGAATATCAACTTAGATTTTAATGTTTCATGTTTCATAATAGTGTATTTAAGAGACTTTATAGGACTAATGATTGAAAATTAACAATAATAAGTTTCAATCTGGGACCATAATTATTAACCTTACTATTTTTGATGAAATTTCCTCATTAGTTGACTATTTCTCCATCTGACATCTTGAGAGAGAAGTTTATGTGACAACCCCTAAAAACATCACATCTTTTCAATAGAGATGCTTTAAAAAACGCTGCAAATATTTTAACCAAGTACACATTTTAAACAAAAACCCTGACAACCACTAATTGACGAATAATGTGACTATAATGTGTCCATCTAATAATGTGACCATCTAATAAAATCAGATTTTCACATAGTCACTTTATGGCAGTTTTTGGTTGAAAACTTATTTATTTTAAGGAATGCTCTCCTTCCAAAAGCAATCCTACACTGTGTCTTGAAATTAATTGATTGCATCTTTTTCTTCAACTTTAAAAGTTTTCTGAGTAAATCAACAGTTTATATAATGTCTGGTGCGTTAAATTCTTTATAAATCTTCATTAGGGTTTTAATACAGTTGTTGAATTTATTTTTAAGAATTAAAAAATGGTTAATGGCCTCACGTTTCGACCCTGGCAAAATCTTTTTCAAAGGTTGAGAGACTCTTTGAAAGACTCTGCTGGGGTCGCTACATGAGGCCATAAACCGCTTTTGCATTTACATATACATGGGGTCAACTGTTTGATAGTTTACAATAGCAAATTCTTTCTGTTAAAAAAAAGAAAAGTTAATTGGTCACCACGAGTGTAATTTGTTTTGTATTATTTATTTTTGTATCATAAGAAGTTTAGTTCCTTTCCTAGAACATGCTGTTGAAATCACAATGTGCAGAATTGTAGACAACTTTGGGGGGGGGGGTGCTGTGGTGTGTTTGTGTGGGGGGGGTGTTTGTGTGTATGAGTATACCTTTGGTTACAGTGACTAACCAGAAACACATTTCGTCCCTATAATAAATGCTGATATAAAGGCTGTAAATTTTTTACTTTTGTTTATTTTGTCATATAATGATTTCATGAGCTTTTCTGTAGAATATTTCAAATTGATTTGTAAGTACATAGGAAGGCATTGGAATTGTGTTTTGGAATTTTGAAAATTAAATACAAGTACATGTACATGTATGTTGATTGGAATAAGTAATTGCTCGTGTTCATTTATTCGCTATAAATTTCCAACAAGCGTTTGCTGACTTAATAAACGAGGTCAAGTCTCTTCCAAGTCACAAGGATTTGAAAAAAATACAGGGGGCACTGGTAAAATTTTATTTGTGTCTCGGCTTCTGTGATACATGGATTTCCCAGCTCTAGTTCCCTGCATTCTGGTCACAGCCATGGGGGTCAGCGTACATGGGGCTACAGCTTTGCCGTCGAAAGCGTCTCTCGGCCCCGTGGGCACCGTCTGCTGTGCACGCTTCAATAGGCCCAGCTCTCGTTCATGCATTCTGGACGGCTACCGTCTACCGTCACAAGTGTTTCTCGGCCCCGGGACCCAGCTGCCGTGAACGCTTCCGCAGGCCCACCATCTCTCGTTCCCTGGCCAGCATTGGGGCTACAGCTCTGCCGTCGCTAGCGTCCCCGAAACCCCGGCTTCCGTGCACGGTCATAAATACACGGATTTACTTTTTGATGTTATTGCAGTGGTCCGTCAACTTGACAAGTCCTCTTGTTCAAGGGTTCATCAACTCTGGGGAAGTCCTTGCTGACTGTACAACTTAAATTGTGAAAAGATCTACCACCAGATACAATCATATTGGGTATTTCTTTGAATTTATTCATTTATCAATTTGTTTTAGGGTGTTACTAAATGATTCATATACTTTCAAAAACGATGTAAAAAGGTATAATTCTGACAGACTATAGGAAGTTTATTAAAAGCTAGCGCCCTCTTGCGTTATCTACTTTGCATAAAATTACCGCGTATTATTTTAATTAAGTTAAAATGAAAATAAAATACTTCCCGACAATTTAAAGGGCTAAATTAAGACAATTTATAATTTTAAATGTTTGCCCTGGAGAATAAAAAAGAAAAAATCGCAGAAAACTACATTTCAATTTTTCCTTTAGTTCCCATGTTCTATGACAAGTAATGCTTGCATATCTGTAACGCTCGCAGCATTCTTTTGGTTAATTTGTCAGTTGAAGTTTTTTGGGGGGTATTTAATGATTTATTACTATTTTAAAACTTAATTACTTCAGTAATCATTCATTTGTTAAATTCTCTATGCATGTACATTATGGTGAATGGGGTTTTAGAGCACATTTCGGGATCTCAAACCCATGCAATGCTCAAAGAACTTACACAATAGTATGTAAAATCCCCCCCAAAAAAAAAAATAATAAATAAATAAATAAATAAGTAAATAAAATAAACAAACACCCCAACTCAACATCACCCTTTTCAAAAAAGAAAAGAAAAGAAGCTAAGGCCTACCTTTATTATATCTAGTGCAAAATTATGTTCACCAAGGTGAAATGGGCGGGCTAGGGTTAAGAGACATGGTGGCCTGATCGTAAAATCAACTTGGATTTCAGGAAAACACACAAGAAACAGACATAACACTCTTACAGAAGAAAATAATTTTCACGATGATAATAGGAATGTGAATTGCCATTGTTTTATTATCTTTTTGGTCATCAACTATTGACATTAAAATAATTAGTTGAAATAAATATAAGCGGAAAATTTGAAAGAGCTGGTTACAATATCAAAATAAGCATCTGAATGCTATTCTCTTCAGTAAATAATTATCTCCAGATAATGATGATGCATCATAATAAAGCAACTCATACAAGTCTTGAGAGAGAAATATTAAGGGAATAACATGTAAAAGAAGACTTTGCTGAACTGAACTTTTAACAGAAATATTAATTATTTGGTTCTGTACATCTTTTGTCTTTTTTGCCATTTTGAAATTTAAACAGTAGTCTCTAATTTGCCAATAGTTTCTAATAGATTGAAAGCAAAAGACAATTACCAATGAAAGGATCTTTGATTGCTTGCCTGTGGGTTGAAAATTCAAACGTGTTGTGTTTATGGCCTACATTACACATGGTGTGCCTTGGGTGCACTGCCGACTAAAACAATTGATGTTAAGGTACAACATTGTTGTAGTAGACTACTCCTAGTATCACTGTTAAAGTAAACACGCTTAAGGGAAACTTAATGACCGTTGAACCTGGTTTATTTACTGAGCTGTATTTCCGCATTATTTATTACATGTCAAAACTCGAGCCAAAGATGGCGGCGCCCGGGGCAAGCTACGTGACGTCACTTAACAACAATAGACTTGAGCAAGTCCTAATTCAATACATTACACTCCTCCACACTATTGTAAAACATCAACAAGAATGAATGTGAATTTTGGTTCCATAACAATCAAAAACAAATTCTTAATGAAAGTCAAGTTTTTAAGTTCCAGTCACTGTATTAGTGAATCCATGGATCAACAAGAATTCAACAAAACTCCAACTGCAAAGAACAAGAAAAACATAGGGAACAGGGGTGGACTACCCTGTCCTGATATACTGTAATGCACTGAGGATTATTCTGCCTCAACAATGTGCGAGCAACATTATACATCACTTGACAGGTTTTGTTTTACACATCCGAAAATCCGTAGCGATTTGGGGCATTGCGATTGCGAACAGGGTAACGACCTACAGGTGGCTCAGTCTGCGAAGGCGGATGATACTGCTGATTGTCAGTCTGCTGAGGTTGCTCTTGGTCTGGATCTTCAATGTCATTGTCAATGTTAATATCAACCTCATCTGGAACCTGCTCACTCTCTATCACTGTAGGGTGTTGTTGAGGCATCTTATCAACTCCACGAATTTGGTCAGCATGACGTCTTATTACACAATCATTCTCCTGCAAACGGATCCTGTATGAAACTGGCCCCGCGTAATTGCTCACGGTGCCAGGTAGCCATTTGTAGCCAGACTTGGTGTAGTTTCGCACCCACACTGTATCTCCAATTACAAATGATCGAGCTTTGGCATGACTGTCGTGATGATATTTCTGTGTCATTTGGTGCTTTTCCACATTTTTGGAAACATCCGGGCGGAGCTGATCCAAATGAGAATGCAAGCGTCTCCCCATCAGTAACTCTGCTGGTGATATTCCAGTGGAGCTATGCGGTGTTATCCTATAGGTGAATAGGAAACGCGAAACTTTGGTTTCCACAGTTCCTTGGTCCATGCGTTTCATGGCGTTTTTGAATGTACGCACAGCTCGCTCAGCCAGTCCATTTGATGAAGGGTGATAGGGTGCTGTGCGAATATGAAGAATACCATTCTTGGTCATAAATTCACTGAACTCTGCGCTTGTGAATGGTGTGCCGTTATCGGAAACCACTTTGTCTGGCAAACCATGGCAAGCAAATGCTTGTCGAAGTTTCTCAACAGTTTGATGTGATGTAGCATTGTTCAATGGGAACACTTCCATCCATTTCGAATGAGCATCAATCACGATCAAAAACATCTTGCCCATGAATGGCCCAGCATAGTCAATGTGAAGACGAGACCAAGGTCTATCAGGCCATCTCCATGGGTGAAGTTCATTTTTCGCTGGCATAGGTTGGGTCTGTTGGCAATTATGACATGCCTTCACTTCATCTTCAATGTCAGCATCCATCTTGGGCCACCAAGCGAATCCTCTAGCAAGGCTTTTCATCCTAGCCATACCAGGGTGTCCTTCGTGCAATGACCCTAGTACACGCTTTCGGCCTTGCATAGGGATGATAACTCGACTCCCCCACAACAAACATCCATCTTGTACTGAGAGCTCTGTCCTACGCATAGCATATGGTTTGAAATTGTCACCCAAATTCACGTCAGATGCCCATCCTTTCTCCACTAACAGCAGCACTTGAGAGAGCAGCGGATCACGTCTAGTCCATGTACGAATGTGTGTGGCAGAGAGAGGAGATGCTTCAATGTTCTCCATGAGCAACACAGTTTCAGCTGGCTGCGGGACTGTAGGAACCGATAATTGCAAGGGTAAACGGCTCAATGCGTCGGCGTTGGCATGTGCATCTGTGGGCTTAAATACAAGCGTGTATTCGTAAGTAGCTAACGTCAGTGCCCATCTCTGGATGCGTGCTGAAGCTTGAGGTGGAACAGCACGTTCCTCATTGAACAAACTGAGCAAAGGCTTGTGATCTGTCACTAGTGTGAAGTGGCGTCCATAGATATATGAATGAAATCGTGTCACTCCAAAAACACACGCCAAACCCTCCTTTTCAATTTGGGCATACTTTTTCTCTGCTGGAGCGAGGGTGCGTGAAGCAAACCCAATGGGCTTTTCCGAGCCGTCGGGCATGCGATGGGCAAGGACCGCACCAATCCCATATTGGGACGCATCACATGACACAACAATGTCCTTCAAGGGGTCGAAATGTACCAACAACTGCGAGGAAAGAAGTAAATCCTTTGAAGCTTGGAAAGCGCTCTTTTCTCCCGTACTCCATCTCCATTGAACATCCTTACGCAATAATCGATATAAAGCAGCTAGTGTGGTGGAAAGCTGAGGCAGGAATTTGCCATAGTAAGTGAGTAGCCCTAGGTAGGCCCTCAGTTCGGTGACATTAGTGGGTGCTGGTGCGTTGCGGATCGCTTCGACTTTGTCGGCTGTTGGGTGCAACCCTTGGGAGTCAATGGTATGCCCAAGATACACCACGGAAGGGGTCATGAAAGAACATTTACTCAACTTCAGGCGTAATCCGGCCTGTTCCAAACGCGACAACACAGTAGAGAGCGTTGCAATGTGGGATTGGTCATCTGACCCTGAAATCAGAATGTCATCCAAGTACACAATCACATGTGGAATTCCTTGAAGGATATTCTCCATAGTGCGCTGAAAAATGGCTGGAGCTGAAGCAATTCCAAATGGGAGGCGGGTATAACGAAATAATCCCTTGTGAGTGTTTATTACCACATAGTTGCGGGATTCCTCATCCAATATCAGTTGCTGGTAAGCTTGCGAGAGGTCCAGCTTAGTGAATTTCTGTCCCCCAGCCAGGGATGCGAACAAATCCTCGATTTTTGGAATCGGATACTTATCCAACTTGGACACTTGATTAACTGTTAGTTTATAATCACCGCAGATTCTTACAGATGATTTATCTGCCTTCATTACAGGCACAATAGGGGCAGCCCACTCTGAGAACTCAACCGGTTCTAAAATTCCAGCAGTGAGAAGGCGGTCAAGTTCTTTCTCTACCAGTTCTCGCATAGCGTATGGCACTGATCGTGCCTTACAAAAACGTGGTTGTACATCCTTGTCAACATAAATTTTAGCAGTAGCACCTTTCAAAGTACCCAACTCTTCCTTAAACACTGCAGCATGCCTCTCCAATACATCATCCATGTTGCTCGTACCATGTAAAACATTGATTTGTTGCCAATCCAATTTAATGTTATCTAGCCAGTTTCGACCAAGGAGGCTTGGGCCATTGCCTTTGACCACAAGTAGTGGCAATTCAAAGGCTTGAGAATTGTGTACAACCTCCACATTGAATTGGCCAAGAGTTGTGACAAGTTCACCAGTGTAGGTTCGCAGGTTAACCTCAGATGGACTGAGTTGCTTGTTAGGCCACAAAACCTTGAAAATTTGTTCTGACACAAGTGATAACGATGCACCTGTATCCACCTCCATTACCAAGTCCTTATTGTCCACCAACAAGTTGACCCGAATTGGTTTCATTCCCGGTCGATTAGAGGAACAAGTGAAGAGAGAGTACACAGGATTGTCATAAGTAGTGCACTGTTCATGTGTGTCATTGGTCGTCGATGAGGCCTGGATATTCTTTACATGTTGTGGAGATTGATCGCTTTTATCATTACTACGGCAAACACTGGCAATGTGACCTTTCTTTTGGCACTTGAAACAAGTATTGTACCTAAATCGGCACTTGTCTGATGAGTGGTTGTCTTTCCCACAACGATAACAGGGTTGTGCTTTGTACCTCTGCTTATTCGAACTCACTTGATTTGGCGATTTCCATGTTGGTGTGGAGTTGTCATGATACACCTTGTTCACTGCATTGCTATTTTCATTGCTGTTTGGTTGTGCTACCTGCATTTCTTTCATGTCTTTGACGTTCTTACTTGCAGTTTCAAAGCTTTGTGCTATTGTCAAAGCCTTTTCGAGAGAGAGTGTCTTCTCAGTCAACAGCTTTTGCTGGATGCGGTCATTTCGTACACCACAGACGAGTCTATCACGTAGCATATCATTTAATGAGGTGCCATAGTTGCAAAAGTTGGCAATGGAACGAAGAGCAGCAACATATTGGGCAATGGACTCTCCTTCCTCACGAAAACGGTTATTGAACTTTAAACGTTGCACTATTTCCGATGGTACAGGGTTGTGATGTTTAGTCATTATTTTGACCAACTCATCGTAAGACTTGTCCCCAGGTTTGTCAGGAGAGACCAGACTCCGCAGGAGTTTGTACGAATCAGGGCCAATAACAGTTAACAGAACGGCTTGTTTCTTGGTCAATGTCGTTACATCGTTCGCTACGAAGTAATGTTCTAACCTTTCCACGTAGTGTGTCCAGTCCTCCGTTCCCTCTCGAAATTCGTTGATTTTACCGATCAAGGCAGCCATCATGAACAGATTTTCCTCGTCGCCAATTTGTAGTAGACTACTCCTAGTATCACTGTTAAAGTAAACACGCTTAAGGGAAACTTAATGACCGTTGAACCTGGTTTATTTACTGAGCTGTATTTCCGCATTATTTATTACATGTCAAAACTCGAGCCAAAGATGGCGGCGCCCGGGGCAAGCTACGTGACGTCACTTAACAACAATAGACTTGAGCAAGTCCTAATTCAATACATTACAATTGTATACAACATAAAACAAAGATAACTTTATTGAATTGGAACAGTAGTAAAATTGATTTAAATCAGTGTTATTTTTCAATCAAGTTACAGAGTAACGTACAATTTCAGTGTCATCTTACTGTGCCTACAATTAACCCCTAACTCCCATGAGCAAGTCACTTAGACCTTTCCTCATTCTAACACAATCCAACACCCAAACTGTTGAACTGTAACTAAGATCATATGCCAGTTTACCAGCACAGTTCTTGGTCCACCAGAATCAAATAAACAAGCAGTTGGAGGAATTATACATTGCACTTTGATCGTGAGAAGAGCTTTCAAAATGAGAACATTAATACAAACAATTTTAAGGCACTGCAGAGGATGTTTGGGCCAGAGAACATGAATTGAAAGCAAGTTTTCAATAAACACATCATAATAGTGTAACACTGTGAAAAACTCATTTATGGTCATGGAGAAAATTACAAATAATTTGATGTCAATTTTAAAGAGTCTTCACAATTCTCCATTGAATGTGTCACATGGAGAAACAGTCATTTCATGAGGGAATCTCACCATTAATAACCGGTAGTAAGGTTTGTACAGTTCAAGACTGAACATTTGTATTAATTTTCAATCAGCAGTAATATACAGTGTCTAAAAGTAACACTGTTAAATTATGAAACATTTAAAATTAAAGGTTTAAAGTTTGTATTCCAGACATACCTTGATGAAAATGATTCTGAACATCGTGCATTGGTAAAATTATATCGCAAAGTAAACTTTTAAAATTAAAACAAACTCAGTACTGAAAAAAATCAACAGGCAAATCACTGAGTATACATTGCTTTATATACATCGGTGTAAGGGTAAAAACCAAATTAAATTCTTAATCCCCGATGAAAAAAAAGAAAGAAAATAACGTCTATTAAATTTTGAGTGTGAAAATAAAAACACCATATTCTACAAAAGTCCTCAAATAAATCATCAGCTTCAAACAATCAGCATCTAACATTCATTTTACTGCTGCATGGAGGTCTAGTGTCCTTGCCAACCATCTTATACCTGGAGAGAGATGTTTCCGAATATGTTGACATCTCTTTTTAATGTGAAGGTGTTTCACAAACATCTGAATCAAAGGTAATATAATCCTCCATAACCGACCTTCTTGCCTGTAAGTAGAAATAATAGAAAAACAAAAAATTCAAAATTAAACAAGAATAAAATTACATTTGGGCTACTTAGTGTTTTGGGCTACTGCACAAATTCTCTGAAGGAATTTCGTTGTTGTTGTTGGTTAAAACATAACAACAAATTATAGGTCATGTTCTATCTATGGCATCCATGCAAAAACATTAATGGATGACCAGCTTTCAACATGTTCAAAGGTTAATATTTTAATTTCCATAAGCTAGTGGTGACAAAAGTAACCACATGCCTTAACTGATGAATTTGCCTATCATATTCCTTTTTTTCCTATCGATTCTTTCTCCCCCTCTCTCCCCCTCTCTCTCTTTGAAATGTGTCAAGCATTCGTCAAGCAAATTGCCCTCATACATGTAATGACTCCATCACCTACATGTATTTTGCAGGGGTAGTTTTCCTGAAAAACCCATGGCCGATGTTTCAAGATGGGAATTGTTTTTAGTGGGGTGTACATTTAATAGCAAAGTCATTGACACATTGGTGTTTTGTGGCCGAGTGGTTAAGCGCATTTGACTCAAGCTCTGGTCTAGTCTTCTTGACACTTGGTGTCCTTAAGCAACACACTCAACCATTATTGCTTTGTCCTTTGGATGAGACATAAAGCTTCTAGTTCCTGTGTGATGTGTAGTGTGCATGCACAAAAAAGAACCCAGTACACATATTCAGTGAATTACTACAAAGTAGTATTGATTTCATGTTACACCATAACTAGTATACAACAATTCAGTTGGAAACGATCATTTGCCAACCTGTATATTTTTACATTGTTTTATTTTCTTTAACTAAAGATAATAGTCTTCAGGAAGGCCCAAATAAATCATTTGATGACATGGCTGGATCTTCTGTGACATCATTTTCAAATAATTATTCATGAGCTTTACCAGAGGACAATTGTTCTGGGACGGGGTCTGCCAAAGGAATGACAAATATTTGTTCTTTCTATTTAACAAATCAGTCATGATTGTGTTAAGTGACGCATATGATGTCACGTAATTATGTGGGCGTTCCTGAAGACTATTATTTTTAAAGAAAAATAAAATAATTTAAAAAGTATACAGGAAGGCACAGCATGCTTTTTCCAGCAGAATCACTCTATAATATCTTTAAGGTGTAAAATAAAAACATCAATTCCTAAGTAATTCACCAAACCTTTTTGAGGGGGTGTTTCTGGCATGAATGAGAGTATACTCCAAAGGAGGTTTCTGCGCAGTACAGGAAGATGATGATGATTGATCTGAATCATATTGCTTCAAAATTTACCTCCACTAGGGAGTGGGATTCAAAAAGGGGTCACACCACTGTTACCCCTATGACCACTTTACTCATTTTAGAGATTACAAGTTTTTGCTTGCCCTCTTTGCTGTGTAGGTTGTGTGTGTGAGTGATGCATTCTTGTCAGTTTGCAGGTGCTAAATTTTGCTTCAATGTTTTACCCCCTCACTCAGTTCATTAGCCAAGGGAAACACTGGGTCATACGCATCTCCAACAGTGGACTGCCATATTTGTTTTAGAAGATGGCCTCCTAGTAACTCCTAATTATCACTGTATTGTTACAAAAATAATTACCCCTTTTTCTGGAACACTCAAACTGATAGATTTTCCGACATCACAGTCACCAGTGATCACAACACATACATCTTTAGAGAGTACCTGTGTAAAGATAAAAACAAACAAGACAATAAGTACTAAAACTAAGGAAAAAACAGAAAGAAAAAAAAAAGCATACATTTTATTCAAAACCATTAGGAATTTCAAAAAGTATTCCATTATTGTTTTTATTCCATACCGTACCCTAAATAAAAGCTTATAAATTCCTAAAATCTATCAAATTCACCTTTTTTTTAAATTTCAGTTCTCAGATTTTGGGTCAAATCAGCCGAAAATCAGACCAAGCATGTAAAAATATCATTTTGATGTGAGCCATGAAAAAAAAAAATAGAGCAGGAATTGAACTTGAGATCTCCAGGTTTACATGCTACTAGTACTCCACTAAAGAGCTATCCAGCCTAGCATGTATATTGGCGGTCTCCCCTAACAACATATAATCTTGCCTGATAAGAAAGAACCTTGATTAAAATGCAAAGGTTAGGCCCTAGTCGTTCTGAAAAAGAAGGGTGAAGTGGTCTATATTATATTTTTACAGTGAGCACATTTATAAAAAGACAGCTATGGTGTGTAGAGCTACAAGTATGACTACACAATGTACATTTGTGCATCTGAATACTCTGTATTGCCAATTTTGTCAAAGCCATCAAATTTGAACTAGGGACTAATAATACTAATAAAACTGTTGATGTAAACATGACATAATGTAAAATTAAACATCCCCTGACCCTTTAGTAATTACTGACAACTTGTGGACAACTTGTTCAGTATTTACTTAAAATTCATAAACTCCACAGTTAAGTTCAGGGCAATTTCGCTATTAAGTGCCTTGCTGTGTGATTGCAATGTTTCAAAGACATGTACATGTAGGCCTACTAATATTAGCAAATATCGTAAGAAGGTTTTGTTGTTGTCGGGCAAGTTGTGGAAAGGTAGTGTTGGGTAATTAAAATGTTATTTTACAACCATGATAACCACCCCAGGCCCTATTATTATTAAACAGCATTTACTATGATTTAGGCTGGATTTCGGGAGCAAGTCAAGTGTATTGGCCTTGAAACTGTTCATGCTATCAAGACCATGGAGCAATGTCCTACAACTAACTAGTGGGACTAGAGGAGTAGCACCGGTACATGTAGAAGTACTATATACCGGAGTCTTACACTCTATCTATAATATTCATTGTACATGTATAGTCCATCTGAGCATGGAGGTCTATTCTACCTCCATGATCTGAGCAAGGATAAGGCTCTTTATATAAGTTCGAACCTCATCAAGTCATGGGCATTTCTTTTGAGTGACAACGTTGTTAAAGTAAACTTTTGTATGTAATTTTATGATCAATATAATATTAAACCGTTCGAAGTAAGCCTAACTGGGTACTGGCTGCCCATAGGCTAATTTGCCTACACATGTCTACACTACAGTATGCAACTGTACTCCAATCCTCCTACTGCCTACCTAGTGACAATCCACGATCCACTGAGTTTCCTCTTGTCGTTTTAAATTATACTCAACTAGACATTAATATACGGTCTATTTTGAGCCAGTCAATTTATAAATTACAGTCAACTCTACCCGACCTAGGCTGAGTTAAGAAGGGAATATTTCCGTATCGAACTGCCACTTTTACCAGTAAAATTGTTACCAACAATAAAATATATATCATTTCCATTTTGAGATATTAAACAATATTCAATTTTGTTTCACAATGAATAACAAAGTCGCAGCCGGATACGGTCATTTTACTTTAGTTGAGTTACTGCACCCAACAATGTTGATAACGTGTTTTTGACAAGGGCATGGAGGACATACAATTTAAGTCATTAACTCATCTTTCTCGCATGCTACAGATAACATAATCATCCAGGACCATATGACTATTTTTATCTATGCCTGATAAAATGAGTGATGTTAAAACTAAGGGCATTTGTACATTAATGAAGCAATAATACAACTTACCAATAATCATTGATCGGCGGAATCTCTACCAAAGCACCCGAATACGAAATGGATGTGTTCGATGTGATTCCACCATCATTGATTCAAAGGAAGGGACACATTTTTGAAAAACTGCCTCCCCAACCCGGAAGGAATCGTTGTTTCACGAAGCGGCCATGATGGAAAGCGCCACCGTTCGACAGAGAACGTCAACAAATAATTGTTCGCCTTCCAGATAACAAGCCTGTCGGTACTTGCTGACGCAGTCCTGTAATCTGGGAGACGAGATTATAACCTGTGTCGGTATCAATCGAGTGAGATTCTTCCTTTTTGCCGTTAACTACTGACACACATTTGGAGTATCGGGTGGATCATCACGGAATGAGTTGGCGGTAATCGTACTCGGTAGGTGTACACAGGCTCAGGTTGGCCAAGAAATACGCATGGCATTGAAAAATTGTACTGGTAAACATAAATATATAAATAACTGACTACTAATAATAAATGGGTATTAGTCTATCAAGGTGATCGGCAGACTGCCTGGTATGCCTCAAAGCAGATCAAGTACAAGTTTCAATGACCCTGCTGCGACTTACAGGTTGAGAAAAAACGAGGAAACAAAATAGCAAATTAAAGTTAGGATTTGAACTAATGATGAAGACTTCCGAAGTTAAAAACTGATTGTAGACCTTTTGCTATTTTTGTGGTAAACAGTACAAAATGTATCCAGAAGTTCAGAATGGTCAGGCATGAGTGGGTCCATGCTGATCTACTAAGAAATGTATATGATTTCATGTTTGAATTATCCCTAGGACAAGTGCAGGTTTCACTCTTAAATAGTTTATTTTGATCATCATGAATTTTTCGTCCTACTTGTTATAATTCAATTTCTTCATTTATTTCAAAATGTTCACATTGTACCGTTTAGCTCTTAAACAGTGCCATCTTCTCCGTATAATTGTGTTTAGAGCACTTGAGCATGCCGGCATGATTAGGGCGCTTTATAAAATAATCTTGGTGCATTTATGTTGCAGTGTAGGCAACTAGCGTAATGCGGGCAGCAGAGTGTGGGTTCGAGTTCAGGTCATGACACTCGAGTCCTTAAGCAAGACACTCGACCATTATTGCTTATATCATTATCCTTATATTATTGTGTGCGCATTTTAGTTGGCTTACAAACAGGTACAGGTCACTTTAGAAATTGATAATGATCAACGTTTATCAAAATATGGGGGTGTTTGTTTACAAAGTGCCAAAATCACTTGTTGCATAATATGCAAAAATGGCCTCGCGTTTTGGAACTCAGAGATACGGCCCAACGTAAAAGGTCAATTTTTGCAGATATCAAATTCGTCAATATTGATGACCCCGGGAGGGCGGCGAGTTGTCTACTTATAATATCAGCGTCATTGGATGCTATATACTTGATATAGCATCCAATGACAGGCAAGCTCATTACACATTAAAAAGAGTACAAAAACACCATTATTGCTACAGTAAAAGAAAAAATAATGACATGCAGTTGTGACAATCATAACCCTTCCTCCTCTACATAAACTATAATTGCTGGTTGTTTACTCAACAACCCTGTCGCCTGTACACTCGTGTTTTGAACTGGGAACAATACTATATTGAATTATCACACAAGCTCGAGTGGAATAAATACAGAACAATTTTATAGCGTTTCTGCGTCCCATGACGCAACAGCTGGTTGTTTTTTTTTTTAAATACATTCAATGCAGTCTCTGATAATGAATGACACAAAATATACCAAGTGAAATGAATTTGAATGTTCCGAAACATTTAGATTAAAATTTATATGCGAATATTGTATTTGAACTTTGAAGCAGGTGCAGCTGTTCTGTCGGGTTTTTTCTGTGATGGGAACAATGATTATTACGGTGGTCAACGACCATGAAGGGCAAGGAGGTCATGTTCAGTCGCCATGTCACACAGGGCAATTTATAGGCAACCAGCTCCAGTCAATCACCAAAAAGGAAACGTCACATTTCATTTCTCTCATTCTTTTCTTGGGCATACAGCTAATGAAGATTGTCTCCTGTGTAGTAATGAGCTTCCGAACTTGTCCCTTCCACGTATATAATAACAGTGCAGTTGGTTGCCTCCAAATTGCCTGAAAAAAAACACTCGTGTGACAAGGCCTTAAGGGTTCCAAATTAGGGACTAGAACTAGAAGAGACAGACTAAATTAAGCCCATTGTTCTCTGCGTTGATATAGCCATGGAGGTACTTCCATGATATAGCCATGGAGGTAGAAATTTCAATGCAATAGCATATTGTTTCCATAAGTGCACCTTCTCATCAACCTCAACATTTTGATCGCGTTGGGGTTAGCTTACCAGTGTATGCAGCTCCGGAACCAAACTCTGCCTGGAAACTCACGAATAAGATGCTGTAATTATATAAGAATCCAAGCACGAGGATATTCTCGATGGTCACCACAAAGGGTATGATGTAGCGCAAACCGCGCCATTTCCTACCTACAGTTGATTGTTCTGATGACTGAATCATGACTATAAACTCTGATACAATGTGATAACGTTCGCACTAAATTTAGCTTTATATTATCATTACTGCTTCGTGGTCAGCGTATACCATGCCATGGTTCAACCATAGGGCTAGTCTTGGTCCATTAGACGTCACTATCTCATACTCGTATTGTAACGTGATAACCATACAGAGGGCGCGCTTTTCTTCTTGAATTCATTTCGGTTGACGACTGTCTGTAGTAACGTCTTGGATATCTTGTTTAAGAAGGCGTGGCCAAGTTATTTCCATGAAGCATCAAGTCATGTTTTATTCATATTAGTGACTAAAATGACAAGCTTGCAAGAAAAGCAAGATAAGAAAGGTCACGAGGTCGTCGACACGATCGAGCATGATTGTATGCAGTATGCACGCGCACTCACGTTTTGATTGACCATGACTTCTTCATCGCTATCAACACACTAAGCAAGTGGTTCTGAAATTACTCAAGCTAAATTATATGCTTGCAGTTGGTTAGGTTTATCGGTTGGTCATTGTTTAATGGACGTTTGAATCTTGTACATTGCCGATGTCAGCCATGTAATTTTATAAAAGGTTATCTTTGCATCTGAATTACGGTACTTATCATTCTACCATTCGACATGCCCTGAAAATAAACTATTGGCAATAACAATTCTACTTTGTTTATATTTACCTTTCTTTGCAACTACACGAATGTAATGAGGACTTTTGTAATTTACTGCATCTTTTATATGTAGGCGAGAGGCCTAATTCACAAAGAAAGAGGGGTGAACTCTAGACTGTTTTGATCATGTTCGTATGGCCATCACTCCAGCATGCTACTTTCAACAGTATTTTATAAGTTGCTGCATTTAAGGAGCGTTTCAAATTCCGGGCACCAGCGTCGTTGTCTCAGTGTGTGTGTGTTGCTCTTTGCGGTTTTGACTGGCTTTTCAAATACCGCGCGCCCTAGCCCTGTGCATAGATATGATGCAGTTTCCTTTGCAAGGTCAAAGTGCATAAATAAATGTAATACAATTTTAGCCAACCTAATTTTTACCGTACATGTACATGTGTGTGGAAATCTATGTTCATGCGTTATCGTTTACCATTCCTTCATTCCTTCAGTGTTCCTGTAAACCTTCAACAAACAAAGACTAAGTTAGCACTAGACACGTTTGGTAATTGTCAGAGACCAGTATTCTCACTTGGCGTATCTCAACATATTTTTTTATGCATAAAATAACAAATCTGTGAAAATTTGGGCTCAATGGTGGTCATCGAAGTTGCTAGAAAATAATGAAGAAAAAACACCCTTGTTGCACAATGTGTGTGCTTTCAGATGCCTGAAAAAGGCTTCAGGCCTGAAGTCTTTCTCAGATTCAAATATTTGAGTGAAATTACCCCTTTCTCAAAAACTACGTTACTCCAGAGGGAGTCGTTTCTCACAATGTTTTATACTATCAACAGCTCTCCTTTGCTCGTTACCAAGTAAGTTTTTATGCCAAAATATATTTTGAGTAGTGATTATTATAAACAAAAAGTAAGCAATTTCAGAATAATCTAGAGAATTTTTAAGTCCAAACCCTAACCCATTGTCAAGCTCTTTTCAGAATACATTTTATTCACTTTATAATAATTCCTTGCGATAAGGTACTTTTCGCCACAATACCATTCACAACAACGTCCCATAGCGAGCTAGCTGTTAGAAACACATGGCGAATCATGAATAATTCACGAAAAGGTGCAAACTCGATCGTTGATTGGCTTCCCCGGAAAGTCGGGGGAAAAACAATGAAACACTTAAACACCCTCATACAAGATATCCAAGACCTTCGCGCAAGCTGGAAATCGAACCGAGGATAGTGGCGCCCTCTGTCGTTTGAATTGATCCATTTCGGTGCGAACTACGACTCATTCTGTTGTTGGAATTGATCCATGCGAAGGTCTTGGAACCAAGACTACCATAGGGCTGGTCCTTGCTCTATGGTTCAACTGACCTTAACCGAGACTGGCTTTGAAGACAAGCTGACGGACTTAAGTGTACTATTGACATCCACTGCCCTGGTAGGATTAAATGCGTGCGTGTCACCCGTCAGCAGCATTGATGAATAAATGCAAACACATTTACGCACGTGCGGCTCAGCGCTAACCATTATGGGTGTACCCCACTAAATATACTCCCATAGCATACAGTGCGAAATGAATATTCACAACATACACCCCCCAAAAACCACAGCTTTTTATTGTGAAAAATAGTACTAGCTGTTGCAAACTGCTTACCAACCAAAAGGACCTATGTATAAATGCAAAAAAAATAGTTAGTGGCCTGACGTTTCGACCCTAGCAGAGTCTTTCTCGAAGGCTGAATGACAGTTATTCCCCCTCAAAATAAAAACCACCCCTACACGAGTGTAATTTTCCAAACGACCGATCGTCAATCTTGAAAAGTGTCATACACCTCTCAGCAAATAGAACCATTTATTTCAGGGCTTATGTCATCCAAAATAGCTCAAGTTGGAAGTCAACGACCCCTAAGTCACAACTGGGCGAAATGCTTACACTGTTTCCCTTTTATTGGGCTCTCAAATCTGTCTAATGGAGAATATTTTGACGGCCTACAAAATATTAATGAGGCCGACGATCTGTTTTCTCCTCATTTAGTGGGGTGCTCCCATATGGGGGGGGCAGAATCTCCTGTCACACTGGAGCCCAAAGCGGTGGTTTCGAAATAGGGGAAACGTTCACTTGGTCGGCAAAATGCCACACTTTGTATAATGTTTGACCATTCTCTCGGTATGTATATGTATAGTTTGTTTGGGGTTGGGTTATATCTTTTGTCTCTATTTGGGGGTTTTTATTTACTTTCTTAGTCGTTTAGTAATAAATGACTTTCAAACAATTTAATTCCGATTTTTGGAGTGAGTTGGTTAGCCTCGATCAATAATGCCGTTTGGACGGTTACTGGCCTCTGTTTATTCTATCTTGTTTTAACGTTATCTAAACTGTAATATTTAGGGGTCGTGGGTTCGAGTCCCAGCCGAGTAGTATTCCTGTGGATATTTGCGCAGGCCTTGGGAAAAGCAAGTAATTGTTCACAGAGCTCGTGATCACCATCTTCTTCAGCATAGTCTGTCTATTACGTGATACCCGTGGATACTGTAAACATTCCACAAACAAAACGTTTCTGAATTTTAACTCTCTGAATTGACTTTTTAATAAAACTGTAAATCCCAATTTTCTGGAAATACAAAATTCGAAGATCATGGCTTTTAAGGGATTGTTGAAACAATCTAGTCGAGTATATTGTGCCCTTATGTTGCTTACTCTGGTGGGCTAGTCCTAAAAAAAATATTTAATAAAAAGGCCGTGTGTCGGGGCATGACTCAAAGTATGTCTATTACGTGATACCCTTGGATACTGTAAACATTCCACAAACAAAACGTTTGTGAATTTTAACTCTCTGAATTGACTTTTTAATAAAACTGTTAATCCCAATTTTCTGGAAATAAAAAATTCGAAGATCATGCCTTTTGAGGGATTGTTGAAACAATCTAGTCGAGTATTGTGCCCTTAGGTTGCTTACTCTGGTGGGCTTGTCCTAAAAAAAAATATTTTTTTTAAAGGCCGTGTGTTTTGGGGGCATGACTCAAAGTATGTCAAAAATCTCACTAACTAAACTTGTTATTAAAACAAAATACCACTACAAATCTTTGTATACACGTTCAAAACATTGTTAAATTATGGAGACAAAAAGTGAGGCTCGCGAAATAACCGATTGTTTTTGTTTGAGGGCGATTATTCCAGTCTTTTATGACCCTTTGTGAGAAGAAGACTTTCCTTGAGTTAAACCTGAAGGATTTTTTCTTGAGTTTCATGTTGTGTCCCCTTGTTCTTGATTCGGTGTTGAGCTAAAAAAATATATCTGCATTCACCTTATCAATTCCCTTCATTATCCTGAATGTTGTGATTTACATCAGCTCTCCGTCTCCTCTCTTCCAGTGTCATATTCCTCAGCTTCCTGGTATTCTAGATTTGTTGAAACTGTTATTCAAATAGAGCTTGGTATGAGCATCTGCTTCAGTTATTTGAAACTGAGGTTGCATTTATGAATCGTTGACAATTAATTGTACAGTCCGATAAGTGGCCCAACATCCTGTTGACATCAGTGCTATTAAAATATCGAGAATTGAAACTCGGGCCGGATGACTAATTTTGTGTATTCGGGGAATTAGGCTAATCATGGCTGTCGTTTCATTTATTTTCAACTTCGTCCTCGCATTACTCGACCCCACGGTCCGACTTTACTGCTGCTACAGCCCAATGTTTAGACAGTAGAATGCCAGAATTTCTGAGAATGGCTTTAAGTAGAAAGTAGTAGAAAAATAGGATAGTTTGAGAAGCGTGCGTAGACACATTTTGTGACAAAAGTACGTTCAGTTTACATGTGTCACGAATTTAATGATCTAGTTACGATACATGATTACATCACTGGAAAATACATGATTCAGTATGCTGTCATTTTTATCAACAAATTCGTCGTGTGATGTAAAAACAGTTTGTAACTGGTAATTAGTATCGTTAATATTAATAACATTTACAAACTCGTTCGTAATTTCGTTTGTCATCATGACCAGGACATATTAAGTAAGTCATTATGTTATGTGTTATTTGTATGAATAATGATTATGAATGTGATCGCAGTAATCGTAACCCTTTATTCTCCCGAGACTATACGGTCATTCTCTCGTCGTAGACCGACGAAACATTAACACTAACACTACAGATAATAGTTTCATCCTACTCAGATTATTGCCAATGTTGGGCGCAATCTTTGAAAATGGATTTTTTTTTTATTTGCGCGGTGTAACATTTTGTTCCTTGTATGATTTTAAATTTTGCGCGGGATAGCTCGGGCACAAACTTTGCACACTGCGCTATCTTTTTCATTCAACCATTAATATTAATTAAATGATTTTTCTCCAGTTGTGAAATATTTATGCTGTATGAATAGAATTTAGCTTCAGAGATTATAAGGGTAAGTTTGATTGGATTGGTACTTTGCAAGGGCATCAAAGCAAAAGCACATATGGCACCACGGCAATTGCTAGCTGTGGGTGCTGTGGGTTAATTTGAGGCGCGAGATTAGATCGTTTCTAAAAGCGCGGTTGAATTTGTGGAAAGGAAGGCAGGGATTCACACGGATCCTTCAATAAGACATTTTGTTCTGAGCACATTTTGAATTTGATTAGGAGGGAAAGAAAGTTAACTTGATTTTTTGTCGCTCTTTTGTTTTTTCGTTTCTTACGCAGAGATTTGATGACGGAAAATAACAACATGGTTCGTTGTGAGAGAGAAACTGCCTTTAGTTGGGTGTACATATTCTACTTCCAGGTTGTCATAGTGCTTCATGTGGTAGGAATATCCCTTGGGGAACTAACAGTTGCAGGAGACAATGACAATGACACTCTGCGTTTTTGTAAGTAAATTTCAAGGCTAATCAGTCACTCAAAAGAGAATTAATTGTTTGAGTTATGCAGATAAAAAAGTACCAAGAATCAAACACGGCGAGCTCAACCATAACACTAGCCTGGAGAGCATTGTCAAGTGAAAGCTGAGAAGTATGGCTAGCAAACACCACTTCTCAACTGCTTAAATGCTCCTTTTTCTTCTTTTTCAAGTGTGAATAATAAATGTTTAAATGTCTAAAATGTTTTTTGAGTGTGTGGATTTAACCTCCTGTGACTATGAAATTGATCGTGATGGCTACCGTTAATACCGTACATCAGAATGATACATTTATGACTTGGTAAACATTTTTAAAATCTGGGCTACTAAAACTTCAAGGGGGCAAGTGCACACTTTACTAGCCCAGTAGTGGAGAAAAAATGGCGTGTCAAATATTGGGAGGGAATGTAGTATTTCCTGGGTCTCTTTCACACCTTCCATCTTTCTAATCTCAATTAACATTGGTTATAATTGATGTTACTTCACAGTGCCAGTAAAGGCAACCAACCTAACATGTACATCCAATAATTTTTGGAACCCCATCTGCTGGTGGGTAAGTGGTGACAACGTAAATGCCACGGAGGTTTTACAAGATAAGCACAGGTATGTATGTTAGTGTTATAAAAAAACTGTTGCTACTCCAAAAATAACGTCAACCGAATGTATGTAAAGATGGTAGATTTCTAATTTTGGCCGATTTGACTGGAGAACTTTTATTTTAATTTTAAATGGCCATTTTTATAGCTTTGAGAAAGTTTGGTATTGCACACAACAAATCTGCCAATGATAATTGGTAATTAATTTAAAACTAAATATAATTTATTGTCAAGATCCCGACATTATACAAATTTGCATGTTACGTGTTTTTTGCGCACTGTCTGTTGCATAGGCCTATGCAAAAGTTCTGTTTGCATCATTTTTCATAGATTTAGAAAATCGTACACTTAAACATTAGGATAGGCGGGTACGCGCAAAACTCTCAAAGTCTGGTCGTGTTGTTTAATCTCATCTTTGTTGAAAATTTATAGACACAAGGCTATTTTAAGCAGAAAATATTGACAATTGAAAATAACAACTTGGTGTAAATTTGGGTCAGCATTAGTATGCTTTAGTTGGACCTGTCCCATCTGCAGGTTTTGCCTCATTTTTATTTTGCCATTTTTGTGGCAGAATCATTACTAATACATAACTACCTTTATTAAGTATAATTTGTTATTGTTTGATAGGTTTGATCAAAAATGGGTGACTGGAAATAAAACCAGTCATTGTGAAGGAAACATTTGCTGCACTTACTATCCACAAAGATCCTACCTCAGTGAGTTTAGAGTCAATACTACAAACAGTTATGGCTCGGTTGTGTCAGACAGCTTGGAATTTAATGCTGAGGAAGAGAGTAAGTAGTACGCAAAATGAAACAGTCTTGCATTTCTTCATTTAAATCAACAGTCAACATTTTATTCTAGATCTGGCTGGAGATCGTTGTTTGCTCTTTGTGTAGGATTTGTATTAAAGGTTGGGTCATAGGCTGGTAAACACTCCAAAAAATGAAGGCCATAAAAACTTATTTGGTGAGAAGCACTGCAGCTGTTGAAGGTATGAACTATTTTTAGAAAGTATTCCCTTCGAGGTAATATGTTTTTGATAATTTTTTCACCAAAAAAACATGAATCTTGGAAACGATTCATATGCATAAACCGTTTCTCAGATTTCCGAGGTTTGACTGAAAATTCACATTTCTGTGTTGTCCAGCCTGAGATGCGACTGGTACCCGCTGTCTCTAATTTTTCTTATGAAAATACATTACCAATTTTTTTTGTTTTAGTAAATAGACTCTATTATTTGCATTTTGTTGACAAAAGCCAATTTATTTCCTTACTTGTAAATCCCTCTGACAACACAATAGAACAGCTCCTTCATGCATTTGTAAGTCCTGGTTAGACTGCTTTATTTTCCTCTTGTAATTCGACTTCAAATTTCCACCATTAATCACAGAAACCAGAACAATGTGGCCCATATCCTCACTCGAACAAGGAAACTTGATCACATCACCCTGGTACTACAAACACTACACTGGCTTCCTGTGAAACAAAGCTTAGTTTTCAACTTCCTTGTACTTCCATTTCATTTTCATTCATTATTTCTGGTTGTGAAGCCAAGCACTATCAGAAAACACCATAACTCCTGGCCTACGTCAGCAAAGACTCTTACCCATGTAATGTAATGCTACTTATTTTCTCATGCACACAGCTGTACTTGAACCACCTTATGATGTCAGGATAACGAATTTGAGTCAGTCGCAGCTTAAAATAAACTGGCATGTCCCACCGGGAAATCATGATAGTATACACCACTTCTCAATTAGATTGCAGTACAATATCCAGTACAAATGGGAAGGTGAAAATAATACATGGAAAGAAGTAAGTGTAAGTGACTGGTTTTTGTTTCATTCTGAACAAGTTTTAAAAAGTTGTGGTCTAGTGCTCTATTTTGAGCCCAGTATAAAACATTTTTGACCAGTCAATGGCTGATACCCATTCACTCCCCCCACTGGTCTACTTCTGCTATTCTGACGGTGGGTACATTACTATTGTTAAAAACAAGTGGAGTGTTCCAGACTCAAAGTCATTGGGGTTTGGGTTTGAATCCCAGTGTCCTTGAGCTGCTTCTTTTCACCCTGGAGAGACGGTTCTTGTGATCAAATTAGTTGGATGGGTTACTCCACAGGGCGCTGAGATGGTTCATAGAGTTGGTTAGATGTGCTTTAGTTTGATGTGCTTCACACATTAACTGGCTGTTCACTCCCTGGCGAGTGCAGAGATGGTTCTTGTGATCGATTTAGCTTGATGTGCTACATACTTGGTGGCAACATAGTGTTGGTAATTGAAAATAATGTATTTTTGTATATTTCTACCAAGAAAAGGGATGGCAATCGTTCTCCCTGCATAGTGTCCGGGGCTAACATTTTAAAGAAAAGGAAGGTCTCGTATTTTGTCTACTGTTGGCTTTCAAGGAGATTAGGAAACAAGTTTCAACATTTTTTTACAGTTAAAAATTTAATCTGTTAAACGTCCCAACCCTATTATGATTATAATAATTTTGGTTGTACAGGAAAAAGGAACGGCTACAGGATCATTCGGAGAATACACACTGACAGGTCTGACAAAACCGTATGGTTTGTATTATGTAAGGGTGAATGCAGTCCACAAACGCCATAGTAAAATTCAGAGTCAGTATTCAGACGAAGCCAAAGGTCGCACCTCAGAAATAGGTAAAAGTGAAGGAACATTATGGCTCTGTGGATTGTATTATATGAGCAATTATTTATCAATTCATTTTTTATAATTCAAATGCTGTACTTATTTATTTTCAACTAATTTCATTGAGGGTTACCCATATGGAAAAAATACACGGAGATTAAAAACAAAAAGAGAAAGTGCACATAAGTATAAAGTGAAATGTATCCGAAAAGACTCAAGAACGCCATTTAACTTAAAGAGTAAAATTCCACAAAACGTTTGTGGCTTGTCCTGGCTGAATGGTTTTGAGTCATCAGGGTGTGGGTTTGAATCCCGGGTCATGACACTTGTGTCCTTGTACAAGACACTTAACCATAATTGCTTCTCTTCACCAAGGGGTAAATGGGTACCCAAGAGGGCAGATGGTTCTTGTGATTGGTTTAGCTTGGTGCACGACGTACTTTGCACATAGAGTTATATAAAGGAACCGAAATGGCCGCCGCTGCCCTTGTCGGACCGCGTAACTAGGCAAGTGCGCCCTCTAGTTCCTATATATAACTCTATGACTTTGCAGCGCAGGCTGTATACTCCCAAGGTAGCTGTGATGGTTTAAGGAATGAAGTAAATGGCCCAGTGACCAGGGGTAGTCGTGTCGGAGCGCCATGAACTCACTGGGTGACAGATTTGAGTGCAATATAAGTAGCCACTATTGTTATTATTTTCATTCTGGTCACTGTGTGACTTCCGTACACCAGACTGTGTCAATTCTTGGTAAAGATAGCACATTGGGAGATTCATGGAACTAACTTCCCCCATTAGACTGACAGTGGTCAAAACCATAACTAAGGAAACTGCAGTTGACTGAAAATCTAAATCACATATGAGGCGGGGGTTCTGAGATGGGATTTGAACCGGGATCCACAGCAGTGAAAGGCAGGGCAAGATATCACTACTAAAGCAAACCTTGATCCCAATTGCCAACTTTGATCCCAATTGATCTGATTATGTATCTTGATGTGATTTCTCCTCAGACCTCGATCCTTCTGAACATTATAAACTCAGCATACAGACTGTTAACTCAATGGGAGCATCCCAACAAGAGGACTGTAACATTGACCCATTGAAAGGTGAGTCTTATCACTTTTGGTTTATACTCTCCGTGTCTCTTTCATTTTTGGTTTTGATTTAGCTAGCACACCAGACTCGAGCTCTGGTGTTTGAGTCCCAGTTTTACTCTCTGTCTCATTCATGCTTTGGTTTTTTGGTGCTAGCGCACCAGACTCAAGCTGTGTTGTTTCTGCTCAGCAGAGTGTGGGTTCAAATCCCAGTTTTACTTTTTATTTTGTGTTGGGGTTTTATAGTGTTAGTGCACCGGACTCAAGCTCTGGTGTTCCGATCAGCGAAGTGTGGGTTCGAGTCCCGGTTATGACACTTGTGTCCTTGAGCAAGACACTAGACCATTATTGTTTTTTCCTTCGGATGGGACATAAAACTGTATGTGCCCGGTTTTATCTATGGAAACTTGACTTGTTCAGTCTTTGGACTACAGTTGCTAGCAACCCCAGAAAAAAACACCCCCGAAAATGAACTTTTTCCCAAACCGACTTGCTGCCAGTTTTCGTGAAGCACTTCTCCACTTGCCTAGTAAAGTAGGGCCAACTTAAACGCCTAAATTTATCAAGTCTCCCAAAAAAAGTTGAAACACAGAACCCCCAGGTTGTGCTAGATTCTTATAATTACACATTCTATTAATTGCACGACCCCCAAAACGTTATAATTAAAAAAATTCTGTGGGTATACAAATTATGATAATGAGCTTGGCGCATGAATATTTGTCCATTTAGTGTGGTGCACCCTTAGAAGCCAGATAGAAATCTCCATTTTGTTGAACCTTTTGTTTTTAATCAGATCAATTTTGTCACATTTTTTGTCACCCCTGGACAGCTCAGATAAAGTAAGTTTTACCACTTGTTCCTTATTGTCCATAGATAGAATTCAGAAGTTATTTCTGTAATTGTTAGTTAGATAAAGTTGTATTTTCAAGTTTATTACTTTAGTGATTGTTTCCTAAATCGGAATGGCCATGCATATCATGGTGGTCTAGATGTGGGCCTACATTGAAGGTCATATAGTGCTAATTTCTTCTTAGTATTGTAGAGTTGTTCACTGTTTACTTGAAGTTCTAGGTTTGAAGTTCATATTATTGGTCAAGTTCTTTCTTTCTTAAAGTTGGTGAATTTATGAGACAGTTGTTATCTATTCAGAGGAAGGTCAACTCAGTTGTTTCGCTTTGTTAATTGACAATCTACTTAATTTGGTATTCTTTCTGTGTTTATCTTGTTACAGTTGAACCACACACCACAACCACGAATCGTCACCTCAAATCTTAGTCTCAAACTGTCAAATAGTCATAAATCACTTTATTCTGTCACACAATTACCTCATCTTCGCCATGTGGTCAGCAATTTTAAGTCAAATAGATATCTCGTGAAGTTCATCTATGCTGTATGACATGTATGCTGTGCGTATCATTTTTCTGAGCATTACTTGATCAACAATTCATCGCCCATCTGTAGCACTTTGGAGGCTACAACAGGCATCGATGATTTACAGATACCTAGTTCTATGAGAACGGAGTCACCGAATGAGGACGTCTTCTTACGGTATGTAGCTGTCCAAGGCGATTCGGAAAGTCTTGACCTGGAAGACACTGAACCGGAGCAAGAAGGGGACGGGTATGTGACTCAAGGAATGATACCCGACATTCTAAACCCCAGGGCAGATAATAGAAATGCTGTGAACACACCAGGACTACCTAATTTTCATTCTGACTACGTTGATCAGGAGCAGCTTAATAGCTTTCCCATGCCACAAGCAGAAGCGATCCCCGTCGCCAGTAACCATCCTCAACAGGCAGGAGCCCCAACGATTACGTCACCTCAGAACAGGTGTTTGATATTGTATCACCTGGTCCAGCATCACACTCCTGTGACGAGACCTTTACGAATAGTAACAACAACTGCGAAGGAAGTAGCGACAGCGACCTCTCAGATGATGAGACCAAGGATGCTAGTGGATTTATGATCCAAGGAAATGAGGGTGTTACAGAGAACCGACCCCCTGATGACCCTGTCGGTGCTAACTCAGCCCAACCGACTTGCGTCCCCCCTGATCAGATCCCTCCCCTTGCTCCTCTCGGTCTACCCCAAATAGTCACTAACAGCGATTTCAGCTTAAACGAGGAAGACTTATCTCATGCACTCGATCTTGAAACAGATGTTGATGAAAACCCTGACGATCACAATAGTGGCAGACAGGGTGACACAAAGGGTGAGAGACAGGACTCCGACGGGGGATATGTAACCCATGATGAAATGCAGAACATTGCCAGAGTAGCAAGTCCAACTTAATAACAGTAATCAACTCTTTATACATGTTGAAAGCTGGTCTTGTACATGCTGTTGTATATATCACAAGTTCATGGTGCTTAAAAACCTATTTATTTTTTCCACATACATAAAACTATTTTGGAAGAAGCCCAGTTATAGCTGCGTGTACCTATTATTGTTTATTCCTAAAAGCATACCTGTGTTAGTTTCATTGGACTTTGCAGTCTACATGAGAATTGGTTACTGTGGTTTAGTGGTTAGACTGCAGGACGTGCAATCACAAGGTTGTGGGTTCAAATCCTACCAAGCTAACCGCTGATCTCACAATGACTAGAATAAGTATTGTCGTCTAGTCATTGAATCACAATTTCTTGATTTGAGCAATTCTGGAAATAGACATTAAACTAATGTTTGTATGAGAGAGATTGGCTGTTGCCAGCTTGGTGTTATATGTTTTGAATCATTTCTTTCGGCAACAAGAACTTTAAACAATTTTTCAAGTAATAATAATATAAACAAGAGAATTTGGCCATCTTGTTGGTCATCAGGACAAG
Organism: Pisaster brevispinus; assembly: GCA_023634235.1. Classification (NCBI taxonomy): domain Eukaryota; kingdom Metazoa; phylum Echinodermata; class Asteroidea; order Forcipulatida; family Asteriidae; genus Pisaster; species Pisaster brevispinus. The sequence continues at coordinate 4,046,489 of JAMKCF010000004.1, read as the reverse complement.
GCAATGGCTTTGGGTTTGTTTAGATTGCTGAAAAGTCCGGTCCTCCAACATAGCCGTAGCCGAAGTCACTCAATTCAAGCACAGCCTTTCATGTTGTATCTAGATTGTTTTCATGCAATGCAAAGTTTATATCTCACATAGTGTTAGAACTTGTATTGTTTTGAATTTGACACCTAAGCAACTATTTCCCTAGTATTATCTTTTCCAAGAGGCGAAATATAACTGAATGAGATTATATCAGGGGCAAATTAGCACACAAATTTCCAACACAGATATCATGGCTTGAAACATTTCGCAGGTATTCCAAGCTAAACACCTATCTTTGTCAAGTCTTTGCACTCGTTACTCTTTGGTCAAAGTTCCACAACATCAGTATGTATAGCTGCCAATTATAATGTTACTATTAATTATAATGTTTACGGTGTGTAACACACATCAGTGTATGGATGAACACAAATAATATTATATTTATACATTCTCGATGCAAATTTAACATTTAACATTTTTCACTTAAAGCCTCTAATGTAACCCAGATAGATACATGTAGTTGCATTTTTATTGATACAATCTGGCGTAAAATTGCGAGATCTTCTGATTTTTGAGCTGCAAGTACCGTGCAGAAAATTTTGCTCTAAGTTTAATTTGCTGTGAAAAACATGACAAATCTTGACCCGATTGTTCTCACACAGCCATGCAACCTATCCATCTGCTGACTTTAAGTTCATGTTATTTTGTAAAATACCTTGTTAATGCATTTTGTGTAAATCGTTAATTCTGAAAAATTCAATATTAATGTCTAGAAGGTGCTATTTCCTGAAATCATTATAGAGGTGATGTCATTTGTAAATAAGTGAATTCATGTGCATTTAACGCTAATATTGATAGATGTCTATAAGATAATACCATGTATTGCACATCAAAGGGCAACAAAGAGTTTTATTTTTGGTAATGTGAAGAGTGACGAACGTATCGAAATTTTGTTAACTTATGAGACGTACGATGAAAGCCAATAAGTAGTCAGATATTTAATTTGAAATTTGGTTATGGCATTAAGATGACCGACCGAGGCGAGAGGCCATGGGCTCTCGACTTCCCCTCCAACAAAGCCAAGTATACGAGTACAATCGTCGGGTAAACCCAGTAGAGTGAGTAGACAGCTCCAGATATTCACTAAGGCTTCTGCAGATTAACGTGCTACATTTATTTTGCTGTGTGGCGACCTAGTGGCTTTTCCATGAAACATTGCTCTCCCTTTAATTGATCTCGGGTTTAGGCCGACACATGCCAATTTATGAGCTACTTATAACAATAGAACAATGCTACCCACAAGGTTTTCTTTGTTATAGTGGTACCCCACAGAGAATTTCTTCAGAAATGGGAATAACTGAAGAATAGCAGGACCCCACACACCGGATCCGTAAGGGTGTGTGCACATGGGGCATCAAAATCTGTCAAAATAAAAATTTGAAAACACGCACAAAGAAAACAGTCGATTCGATAGTTTCCCTCACAACATGCATAAGTGCATAATGAGCTTTCAAACAACAATGCTTGTTTAGGGGTCATTTATTCGGTAGTTCTCAGTTTAAATCACACGATACATGGACTACATATGTACTCATAAATTGTAGGTAAGTAGCTTACTTTTGGCCTAATTTTCCCACACACACATTGAAAGATGAGCTTTGTGTTTGCCACAAAATGGTTTTGTAACCACTTGGCAGCTGTAAAAAGCATTGCTACAGATTAAATAAAAACGGCAAATAAATACATACAGTTTAATACTGTATTTAAACTATTTCAAATCTAGCTTACTGTAGTCAATCTATAAAATATATTGAGTAGAGCCAAGAGGAAAAATGAGGAATACAATTTATCAAACTTCATCTAAAATTTTAAAACTTCAAAACATCTAAATATAAAGAAAAATATTAAAATAACAAGTTACTTATGTTTTCAATAAATACATAGTTTGGGGGTAAGAAAGGACCATTTAGTTTTTATAAAAGAGTATAAGATATTTAGTTCAAATTTAAGAAATCTTATGAAATCGCAAGGTTACTTATTCAAAGAAACATACTGAAATTTGAGTAACAAAAAATAAACAGAGTATTTCAGAACCATGATTGGAGGAGGCCTATCGTCCTGATCATAGCTGGGCTATACTGCGGCAGTATGAAGAACTCAGAAATTGTGTCCCTTTGCTTGCATTGATTTTCTTACTTTTTTTGCTAATGCTATGCTTCTCTTCAATCATTGTTTACAAGCTAGGCCATGTATTTTGTCACATCTAGTTAAAGGTCACTGGCGTAACGCCCTCACTTGTTTATATTGAGCCAGTCTGTTTGTTTACCATCCTCTCGGTTAGTTTACCTACGTCAAATAATTCAAGTGCGGACTTAAGTTACAAGAAAGTTTCATGTGAAGATGATGTAGGCACCTCTCACAAACCTTCATATTATTTATTTTTTAGCTCAAAGGAATTTTTCATCAACTAAAAGAAGTGATAGTCATCATAACCTTTTCTCACACATGTACAAGTTCTTGTTCTTACTGCATTTCTTTTCGTTCCATCGAGCGTGGTTGTTGTATGAGGCGCAGTTTCGGTCGCTACGGCTACCAAGCATTGGGGAACCAACCTTCCAGCGGGTAAACGTCACTGGAGCACCAGAGACCCATTCCCATTGGTCACTGGTGTGCTTGTCGTTTAATCCTATAAAAAGTAAACGGAGGAATTAGACTGTGTTAAAGAAACGGAACAAAATAAACTGTCATGAAAAGAATAATACAAATAAATTAAATTGATATATTTCTGTTCCAATACTAAAAACAACATCCTAATAATTAAATTAAATTGCATCTTAATTAACAATCAATCACTAAAAGATGAATAAGTCCTAGTGGATTTAAATATAAAAGTGTTCCCCAAACATTACACGATATTTTTCCTCATACTACCTTAGAAAAAATAGAACAGGGAATCTGGAGTGATTTTTGTAGATAAATTTCTCCTTCAAACTAGGCCTACTTCAAACCATAAGCTGATTATATTTTAAGGCTGTTTTTTTTTTATGTGCTAAATGAGATGAGTGTTTTTCAACACATCAATCAAACAAAAATTATGAACATGTTTGGGTCGCTTGCCTAGTACTTTAATTTCCCAAGCCTTCTTGTTTGTTTGCATTTGCTCTAAACTAATTGACATAGGCGACACGATTATTCTGTTTTAGGACATAATGCCACAGCCTGAATCTCTTTTTGATTCAACAGAAACAAGTTCTTCTCACCCGATACCAATACTTTTGTATTCAGGGCAAACTGGCAATTGTTTTAAAGAAAATTAAATGGGGCACATCAGACCCAATTCAAAGTAAACAATGGAAAATACAGTGTTATAGTTTCTGAAGTAGACAATGAAAAATACAGTGTTAAAGATTCTGAAGTAGACAATGGAAAATACCGTGATATAGTTTCTGAAGTAGACAATGAAAAATACAGTGATATAGTTTCTGAAATAGACAATGAAAAATACAGTGATACAGTTTCTGAAGTAGACACTGAAAAATACAGTGATATAGTTTCTGAAGTAGAGTAGTAGACAATGAAAAATACAGTTATAGTTTCTGAAGTAGACACTGAAAAATACAGTGATATAGTTTCTGAAGTAGACAATGAAAAATACAGTTATAGTTTCTGAAGTAGACAATGAAAAATACAGTGATATAGTTTCTGAAGTAGACAATGAAAAATACAGTGATATAGTTTCTGAAGTAGAGTAGTAGACAATGAAAAATATGCAAGGGGTATATACAGCAATTGGTCAGTGAATGAATGTTATTATCATAACTATTAGAATAGAATATAGATCAAAATAAAATAGAATAGAACAGAATATAACAGAATGAGATATTTTATTGTTCACGTTAAAAACATCAACATTTGACATCCACTGCCCATATTAAAATGCATACAATACAAAAATTGCAAGATACAGGGAGTTCAAAAGAGGCTCCCCGACAAAGCACCAAGAGATCAGTGGCAATCATTTAAACTTATTATTAAACCCTTTCTTCTACACCACCTTCATTCCGTATCACATAAACTGAATCAATCTTCCATAGGTTCTCACCTATCCAAAGTTCCCTCCTCTCTGATACTGTACGAATCCAATTGTAGATCTTACTCGTTGATATTGTCACCAGATTACCATGGTACCCGATTAAAAAAACAAAAATTATGTCAAACATGAAGTGTTTTTTTTAATTTTTTTTTTATAACTTGACAGGAAACGTTCATGTCAGTCTAGAATTACCTTTCCCTGCAGCTTCTCTGAGCATTATTCCAAGTTTCTGCTTCAGTTGATATAAAATAGCACATTTCATCCAGCTCAAGCCAACCTGGGTATATCAACAAATATTTGGGCCAAATTATTCAAGTTGCCAGGAAAAGCAAGACAGATGCCAACTTTACTCACATAGAAACCCACAGAAACTTCGTATCTTTTTGTAGTTTTCGTTTCATTATTTTATTATGAAACTAATTTGGAAAAATAGCACAGAATTATTTGCATCTCCAATAACTCTACATGTTTTGAAAACTTAGGTGATACTTTCAAATAGTGCCATTATCAATGTTTTAACATCATTTTATCATATCAAATAAATAATTCATTCTATTCCCTAAAAAATAACATTGTGGATCATGGTAGTGCTACTCTATGCCCACAGCTGACATAGAGGGCGTGCACAGCAGACAGATGACAATTGAGCTCAGCATTCTATGTGTTCTATTTCTGTATTACTCTATGTCCACAGCTGACATAGAGGGCGTGCACAGCAGACACAGACGACAAAAGCATCCGTCTTAAGTCAAAGTTACTCAAGTTCTACTCCTACCTTCACCACAACCAGTATCCTGATTAGTTGCTTCATCAGCTTGCACATGACTCCATTCCACTCGGATCCATCGGTTACCATCACATTTATACAAGGTACCAGTGTCTTCCTCCATGATGAAGTCATCTTTGCTGGTAGTTGTACAATCAGAAGGTGTTTGAACCTAAACAGAAAAAAACATAAGGTGATAAAGATTGATGGAAAAAATAATCTGTACCATTTTTAAAAAGGAGACTCCTACAACCTGTCCCAATTCAAACATAGTATCAACAGTCATCTTTCTGCTTTTTGGTTTTCCTCCTTGTTTAGCCCCCATCTTGAGTGGCCTGTTTCAGAGCCTTGTGATTGGCAACTTCCCATCCAAAAAAAAACCCTCTAAGAACTTCAGACTTACAGGCTGCATTGGTTCACTGGTCACTCTGCCTCGGTGCTCAGCAGTAGAAACTTGCCATTGGTCAGGATTGACCGGGGGCTCAGATGGTAGATGGCTGTCATCTGGGGGTATGACTGGGTCTCTCTGTGAGAAAGAGGTTAGTGGCTGGTGATTGGATGAAGGGGAGGAGGATGAAGATGAACTTGTGCGGCTATGAACAACAGTTGGTGTGGAGGCTATGCCATGGAACTGTAAAAGAGCAAGACAAGAACATGAACAAGTTAAGATGAAAATAACTCAGGGGAGCTGAAGGTGGGAATTGATATTCCTCTTAAAACAGTCTAGATTGTAGGACAGAGAGAAACAGGCACCAGGCAAGGAATTCCAAAGAGATGCAGTATGTGAAATAAAGCTGTTGGAGTTACTCTCTGTTCTACATCTCCGTAAAGCTAGAGTGTATAGGCGCGAGGAAGCAGAAAGCCTAGTATCTGATTCATAATCAAAACACATAGCTTGAGACATTAGTTCATTTATTAGCAATGAATTGGGTGAAAGTTGTTGAATTGTAACAAATATTTCATCCATCTTCAAAGCAAGCGGACAACATTGATAGTTGTCAAAGACCAGTAGTCTGCACTTAACCCAACATAATACATTTACCCCAAAAAATTAAAGTTTAAGCTCAATCAGTCATCAGAGTCACACACAAATAGAGAAAAAAGCTCTTATGTTTTCACTGGAGTGTTTTCAAACAAGGGGTCTTGGACTTGCTAGATCAAACCTAGTTGTTTGACTAATTTCTCAAAAACTATAGCATTTCAAGCAAAACTATTTCAAGAATTTCAATCACGACCATCTTAGTCTCAGCAAATCTGTGAACAGTATCATGGTTAACAATGGTATGCAAACCCTTTCAGTATGACATGAAGCACTATCTCAAATACTTACTGTCCAGACAGTTGTTGAGCTATTTTGCCCAGATGGTCTAGAGAGGATGTGCTGACCATTAGAAACATGTCCAGGAACAACAGGCCTACTGGGATGGGGATTCGGATCACGCCCAGAATAAAGAATTCTACCCCTGGAGTTTAGTCCAGTCTGTGGGTAGTCGGGATTCTGTTGAGGGTTATCAGCAATTCCACCTTGACCATGAGGGTTGCTACCAGCTGGGTTTTGGTAAGGGTTCTGGGCTGGGTGTTGGGGATTCTCAGTTTGATGGGTGGGCCATGACGGTTGAAACTGAGGGTCCTGTCCTTGATGAGTTGGGTACTGAGGATCCGCATGGCTGTCACCTTGGAAAGGGACACCCCCGTCAGGTCCCTGGCTACTGGCCCCTGTCCCTGTTGGTAGTAGGGCCTTTCAGGGCTGGGATATGGCCTTCCTTGAGAATCGGTGGCAGGAGCGGGATTGCCAAATTCATCTGGGATATAAGGCTGCCCGTCTTTCGTGTAGTATGGCCAGACAGGGTGTCCTTGGCCACCAGTCTGAGACGGGTGTACTTCGCCTGGGTTTGTCCCTGCTCCTCCACCAGGGGCTGTATCTGGGCGAGGTTGTCCACTATAATACGGGTTCCATTGTCCATTTGGTGCGCTAGGATACTGTTGGTTGGATACTACGCCTTGGCCCTGTTGATTTTGTGTGTAAACTCCTGCATCTTGTGGATAAATGCCTTGACCCTGTTGCTGGGGCAACCCATGCCCTTGATCAGGCTGCTGAGGGTATGGGTACCCAGTTTTGTAGAATGAGCATATACACATCTATGGTATAATGTCATACCGCCCTCTTGTGACTAGTATTGGTTAGGTGTCACATGTAAACACTTGATGTAAGTCGCCATCTTGGATACTGTCATGTCATAAAATAAACATCCTACTCCTACTCAGTCATAGTCTCTTGCCTATTATTACATGGTGGCAGCGGTGATCTCGACCTAAAACATGCCAACAACTCCGCAACAAGCTGGCCAGCCACAGGTCATAACTCAACTCCCACTTCCGAGTAACTTTGACGGCGGAAAAGGACCTCAACAAAGTGAATTGTGGCCCAAATGGATCAGGCGTTTTGAGCGGTACCGGGTGGCTTCGGGTCTGACAAAGAAACCGGACCACGAACAGGTTAGCACTCTCTTATATGCTATGGGAGATTGCGCCGATGATATCCTAATAACTTTAAGGATCTCGGAGGACACCGCAAAATATGATGAGGTTGTAAAAGCCTTGAACATTCACTATGAAGGTCGCCGAAACATCATTGTTGAGAGGGCTCGCTTCAATAAACGCAAGCAGCAGCCAGGGGAACCGATTGATGCTTTTATTCAGGACTTATACAGGCTAGCAGACCACTGTGAGTATTCAGAACTCAAAGATAGCTTGATTAGAGACAGGATTGTCGTTGGTGTCACTGATGATAAACTTTCTGACAATCTGCAATCCAAATCAGACCTCAATCTTGACAGAGCGGTACAGCTTTGCCGTCAAGCAGAGTCTCGCAAACAAAACCGAGATATTGTCAGAGGCGACACACAACAGACACAAGTTGATCACCTCCGGTCCACTGCATCCCATCACAAGAAAAAGGGAACGAGTACAACCGGAAAATGGAAAAGTGCACAGTCTAATCCACATCCCAGCCATGACACTTCATGTAAATGGTGTGGGAAAGAACGACACAAGCGCTCAAATTGCCCAGCCAAAGATTCAACTTGTGCTAACTGTCGTCAGAAAAGGGGACACTTCAAAGCTGTTTGCCGCAGTTCAAAGTACACATCAACAAAAGTTCATGAAGTGCAGGATCCCGAATATGATGATGACTTGCCGTTCCTCGGTGAAATCTCCAATAATACGGAATACTGGAATGCCGACATATCTGTCAATGGACACAACACACGTTTCAAGTTGGATACAGGAGCGACAGTTTCAGTTGTTAGCGACAATGAGCCATGGTTATCTGGACTAACACTTATCTCGACGAACCAATCCCTTCGCGGGCCAGGTAACACTCAGCTTCCAGTGCTAGGCATGCTCAACGCCACACTTCAGTATCGTCGCAAACAAATCAGAGAACGCGTATTCATCATCAAGGACCAGAAATGCTCATTGCTAAGCAAAACAGCATGCGTTGAACTTGGCCTCATACAACGAATCAATGAGGTTCAAACTGGGTCTGCATCAGCCAATTTCCGTGCAGAATTTCCAAAGCTTTTCACAGGTTTGGGAAGATTAAAGGATGAGTACCACATAACGCTACGCCAAGATGCAAAGCCTGTTCGACTGTGCTCACCACGGAAAATTCCACATCCGCTACTTGCAAAGGTGAAATCTGAAATTGACAAAATGCTTACACAGGGAGTAATTTCTCCAGTGACAGTTCCCACTGCGTGGTGCTCCGGAATCGTCCCTGTACCCAAGTCTAATGGTAACATACGGATATGCGTTGACCTCACCCAGCTGAACAAAGGCGTGGAACGCGAGCTACATCCTATGTCTTCGGTCGACGAAAGTCTCGCTAAGCTTGGCAAAAGCAAGATTTTCACCAAGCTTGACGCTAATAGCGGTTTCTGGCAACTTCCACTGGATGACCACTCAAAACTGTTGACATTCATTACACCATTTGGTCGTTACTGTTTCAACAGACTGCCATTCGGTATAAGCTCAGCGCCAGAAATTTTCCAGCGCACAATGTCATTAATCCTTGAGGGCCTTGATGGAGTCATCTGTCATATGGATGATGTCCTCATACATACCAATCAGACGGAACATGACAGTCGGGTGAGAGCAACCCTGCAACGTTTACAGGACGCGGGACTGACACTTAATGACAAATGTGAGTTTTCACAAGGAACAATCAAGTTCCTTGGCCACATTGTCAATGCATCTGGACTTCGTGTGGACACACGCAAGACAACAGCAATCGCTCAGTTCCCAGTACCCACTAACATTACAGAGCTACAACGCTTTATGGGTATGGTAAACCAGTTGGGTAAATTCATCCCAGCTCTAGCCGAGTTCAACGAACCACTGAGACAACTACTACGGAAAGACAATTGCTGGTATTGGGGCGATATGCAACAGAAGTCGTTCGAGCGAGTCAAAGACATGCTAGTTTCGTCCGAAATCCTCGCCCACTATGACCCCAACCGCCCAACGATCATCGCAGCCGATGCATCTCAGGCAGGTATCGGTGCGGTTCTGCTCCAAATACAGGATGATGGCAATCGCCGCCCTATTTGCTACGCGTCACGATCCCTGAGTGACACTGAAAAACGATACGCCGTCATTGAAAAAGAAGCTTTGGCAACAACTTGGGCATGTGAGAAATTCAACGAATACGTCCTTGGGTTACACTTCACAGTAGAGACCGATCATAAGCCTCTGGTCCCTCTACTAAGCACAACCGAACTTTCCAAAATGCCTCCACGCATTCTACGGTTTCGTCTCAGATTAATGCGGTTCAACCTGATAGTCATGTATGTGCCTGGCAAGCATCAACTTACGGCAGATGCACTTTCACGAGCTCCAGTCGGTATGCCAGAAAATTCCGACATCGCACTCATTGCAGAGATCGACAATTTTGCATCTTCTGTGTTACATGCCTTGCCTGCAACTTCGCAACGCCTCTGTGACATCCGCCAAGCCCAGCGAGCAGATGAAGAATGTTCGCAAATCAGACAGTATTGTACACAAGGCTGGCCTACATACATGCCCCACTCACCGTTGCTTCGACAATATTGGCAGAGCCGAAGTCATCTCGCAATCGTCGATGATTTGCTCCTGTATGACGAACGCATCGTGATCCCCAGAAGAATGCGACTCGACACCCTCGACTGCATACATCAGGGACACCTTGGCATCACAAAATGTAGAGCACGATCACAGACATCAGTATGGTGGCCTGGACTCTCAAAAAGTATCGAGCAAATGGTCACAAATTGCACCACATGCGCAAAGGAACGACCTGAGATCAAGGAACCGCTTATGCCAGCCTCATTTCCATCACGCCCGTGGGAAAGATTAGGTACAGATCTTTTCCAGCACCAAGGAAAAGTTTATCTCATAGTGATCGACTATTACTCCAGGTGGATGGAAATCAAACAGCTCAATGAACAAACATCACAGAGCGTGATTAATGTACTGAAACAGATATTTGCAGTACATGGGATTCCAGACATCGTAATGTCCGACAATGGCCCCCAATTTAGTGCTGAGACTTTTCAACAGTTCGCAGCAACCTATGGATTTACGCACGTGACCAGCTCGCCACGATATCCACCGTCCGTACTGCAAAAGCTCTTCTGAAGAAGAACTCTGACCCATATCTTGCTCTCCTCACTTATAGGTCAACCCCACTACAAAATGGCCTATCCCCTAGTGAGCTACTGATGGGAAGACGATTGCGAACACAGCTTCCCGTCCTACCAAAGACACTCGTGCCAAGTGTGCCAAATCACTCAAAAGTACGCGGAAAGGAAGACGCCTACCGATCTGCCCAACAGAACTCTTTCAACCGCAGACACAGTGCGCGAGAACTACTCACTCTCCGACCAGGTGACCCTGTGTGGATTCGTGACCAAAAACGCCCAGGCCAGATAGTGGAAAAAACTCACTCACCCCGGTCTTACATTGTTAAAAGTGACCAGGGTACAGTACGACGCAACCGCAGTGCACTAGTTCACACACCCAGCGCAATACCTGAGACTCCAGTCCCTATGGAACATCACCAGGAAACTCCAAACACTCCCACAATAACTCATGATAACACTCCAACTCCACCAACTCTGGACAAAATGCAAACTAATACACCAGTTGTTGAAACAAAAACTCGCTCAGGGCGTATCGTGAAACCCCCTGTCCGTTTGGATCTGTGAACTTAAGAACTGTGGACATTTAAACATTGCCTTTGTTGTTGTTTACATTTAATCTGTTGTCATTTTGCGGTGCGAAATAACCTGTTGTTTATCTTGTTTGGATACAAAAAACCAAAGTTGAAAAACATCAACGCTCTAAAAAAGCACGATGATTTAAACAGTTTGCAGTTGATGTTTTGTTGAAAAAAACAAAAAACAATGGGGAGAGATACTATAATTCATTTGACTCTGAAAGACTCAAGGGGAGATGTAGAATGAGCATATACACATCTATGGTATAATGTCATACCGCCCTCTTGTGACTAGTATTGGTTAGGTGTCACATGTAAACACTTGATGTAAGTCGCCATCTTGGATACTGTCATGTCATACAATAAACATCCTACTCCTACTCAGTCATAGTCTCTTGCCTATTATTACAAGTTTCATCCTGCCCGGGAACATGGTCCGGCGGACAACACTCCCCCTCAGGTATAAACCCAGGGTCTCCTCCTGGATAAACATATCCTGGGTCGGGATTACCGGGTACAAAACCTCCTTCATATTGACCACCTTGTGGAATGTAGCCCTCGGGGACAGGATAGGGTCCAGGCACATCAGGGTTGACGGGATTGAAGGTGTCTTCACCGGGCACAGGAGGGTTCTGCTGAGGTATGATAGGTCCTAAATATGGCGTATCAGGATAGATGGGTCCTTGATCTTGACAACAGAGAGGTCTAGGATTTGGCTGGATCACTCCTTCGAGGCAGCAAGAGGGTAGGGTACCAGTTATAGTCAATCCATGATTCTCACCTTGACAGCTCCCTAGTAACACAAAGAAACAATGGCATCAATATAAATAAGACGGGTAATTGGGTCAGGATTTGTACATTGATTCTTGTTAGGGAAAGTATATGTACATTATTGCTTTTGGGAAAAATTATTCAGCCCAATCCTCTGGTTTTCAATACATACATGTGATTCAATCAGTAAAGAATGTAATCAAATAGAGTGTTCACATTTCGTTGGATTTTGTGCACATTACTTGTTGTCTTATTTTGATGTGGCAATCAAAATAAACAATGGGTGGTTGCAAACTAACCTATGATATAAATGCAAACAATAGTTAACAAGTCTTTGAGAAAGACCCTGCTTGGGTCGAAATGGTTTGCAAAAAAAATAACCAACAATGACTTGTGTTTCAGACATAAATATTTCTCTAGAGGACTGGTGTTCTCTTTCACACTAAAACTCACTGTGATTTTACATTTACCAGACCTGTTTTTTGTCAAACAATTGATCAGTTGAACATTTTGCTATAATTGTAAAATCAGAGTGTAACAAAAACTGCATCATCAAAAGCAAAATTTGTGGGTAAATTTACCGTCTTTAGAATCCTTAATGATAACCGTAAGTTTGTCATGTTCCCCCAAGACAGCGTTGACTGAAGTGCCTAGCTTCAGTCGGAATCGCTCTCTATTCTCCTCGAGCTCATCTTCAATAATCTCAACATCCCAGGTTGCCATAGCTACACCCGGGTCAAACTGAAGCTGCCTGGCTCGAGGCGGGGCATAGTCCTCCCTGGATGTGGCAGTGAGGTCACTGACTTCGATGTCCACGAAGGAAGAAAGCGAGAGGTATCCGACACGCATGATGTTAATTTGAAGAGTGCCAACTGTTTCGCAGACCATGTAGTCAGCACGCATAAATTGAATCGTAGGCCATTTTAGCTCAAACCTGTTGAACAAAATCAAATAATGTAAAAATTCTCTTCTCTACAAACGTGATATTACTGGAGAAAAGATATTTCAGAGCAGACTTCATAGAAAGCACTGTTTTGTCAATACGTTTGTTCCAGTCAGAAAAAATAGGGAGACCGCCAACATAGGGCTAGATAGCTAGATTTGTAGAGCACCCGGCACGTTAAAGCTTTCCTTCCTCCATGGTTAAAGGAACACGTTGCCTTTGTGTTGGGCGGTTTGGGCTATAAAAAGCGTTTGCTATGAAATGAATATGGTTGGAAAGATGTTTTAAAAGTAGAATACAATGATCCACATGAATATGTCCTAGAAATGTGTGGTTTTTGTTAAAGTTTGTGAAAAAGAACGGTCCGCCATTTTGTAGAGTCAAAATTTTGACTCCGCTAAATGGCGGACATGCTCCGCTAGTCTTATGTCCAGTCGCAGCTGTTGAACTACGACTGAGCAATTACTACTATCACGGCAGTCCTCTTGTACGCGTAGTATTTCCAGCTTATGGATTGTAGCGGGGCCAACCTAGCGCTAACGCTTTGTGTGATGCAAGAAGGTCTGGTACCCATTGCTGTTTGTGTACGTCTATCGTGATCATCACATCGGTATTTTGACATGAGTCTGATCGTGATTTCGTCGTGTTTTTCTCGCCTCTGTGTTGCAAAATTGTCCATTAGTATTATTGTCAGTATAAAGTGGAGCTGAAGAATGGACCCAATGTTAGTCTCAAGAAATTTGTCTTACCCGGATTGACGAGGTTTCTTCTTTTTGGATGTTTCTTTATGCTGTTGGCGATCCATTTTGACACCTCTATGCATGTACGGTGTGGGTGTTTACATGTTGCGAAGCGAGATACAGAATGGTATATTACCTGGTGTTCATCTGATTGGTTTACCAGGCCACTGGCTACGGCACCAACCTAACGACTGTTCGTCGCGCATTTTGCTTATTTATACATGGACGGTGGTATTTATGGCTGGAAATACATATACGTTTCGCGGGGCAGATGTCGGGGTCAGAGGTCATTGTTTGTTTGTTTTAATCACCATTCACTAATTATAACACATTAAAGGCATGTTATTGCATGAACAACTCTTAATAAGGATATTGAACGCTTCCAAACAGTAAAATTTCATGAGATTTTAAGGCAACGTGTTCCTTTAATCCGGCCGTCGTTGGTTCAAATCCGCTCTAGTAAATTTTTCTTTGTTCAACTCCAAATTATGTTGGTAAATAAACCGTAGTAAAATAGTTTTTAGAAGCTTTACCTGGCATTTAATGTTCATACTGATTTGTTGATAAAGACATTGTTTTACGTCCGTTTAGGGGCCATTCAAAATTGTCAATGTTTTAAAATTTCGATTTTTTTTTTCCAAAGTTTTTTGACCCACCCACCCACCCCTAATTTCGATTATAAAACATTGATTTGTTATGCAGTATTAAAAATAAAACTACATGTGGTTTGCATTGTGCATGTACTTGCATATAGTACTTTTACTTGTGTGCGCTGCATGGATGTTAATAATGCACATTCAGGCCTCGCACCGGACCGCAGGCCCAGTTATTTTAGCCCTGGGCTAAAACTTTCATCAACTTTTGTTGTGACCCAAACCCGTGAAGATCAGTGCCAAGTTCAGAGGCCAGCTATGCGTTAGATTTTTCAACCCCCCTAAAAAATATTTTGTTTTACTCCGAAATTAACAGAATCGCCGCCCGAAAAAAACTTGCTCCGGGGAAGAAAAAAAAATAGGCTAAATACAAAATTGTGCAGAATTTTTTTTTGTGGAGGATTTTTTTTTCAAAAACCTCTCCAGTATACTTCAAACTCACATAAGGTACACAGGAGATGTTGCTGGTTCATGTGGAGGTACGATTGTGTCAGATTATTTCCCCCAAGAAAATTTATTTCCGGCTAAAATGATGTGCAAAATCCTCCGCTCATGACTTCTACCTGTTGTGTTGAGTCAATGACTTGGGGCGCATTCAACAAATTTGCTAATCGGATTGGGACAAACTTGTGCGCAATTCGCGTTTTGCGCTCTGCTGAATTGCCGAATTGTCAGCTGAATCTGGTGAGAGAGCAAAAGCGTGCGCAATCTGCAAATTCGCGCTCTGTTTGTATGCCAGCCCAAGTTGATAATTCTGAAAAACTGCATGCAATCTGAAGATTGTGCATTATTATATATTATTTTGTTTTCCCTGTCTGGCCCAAAGCGTGAGAAAATGGTTGCGGTGCGTGAAAGCGTGAGACTTGCTTGGTCTGCGGTTGCTACCTCCATGGAAAATCACACTCGCATTTGACATGTTTATCGTGGTTGGAAAGTTATGGATTCCAGTCTACTCGATCACCGCTAGCCAACTCGTTTCCGACCAACTCGACCGTTTACCAACTCGATCAGTGTACTAACTCGACCGTTGTAACTCGTCTGTTGTCCAACACGTTCGTTGTCCAACTCGACCGCTGCAAGCAAAATAGAAAACTCAACTCGTCAATTGTGCCGAATCGCCGTACCCCTAATGGTGTTTCACATAATGGGCCACGCACATGGTGTTTCACATAATAGTGAGTCACGCTGTACAGTTTATAATGTACTTGTGCACATTGTACCTCGGGTCATCACGCGCATATATGAACGCTGGTACGCAGGCAAGTCAAACGATCTAGCTTTTTTCCGTTTTTTTTTTTTTTTTTTTTTTTATGAAAAGTAAACTTCGATTAATAATTATTTGAAAAAGAGGCTTTTAATTTTAAAACGTTGAAAATTTTGAATGGCCCCTTACATGAACTTCGGGCATGGATAACAAATCCGACGCAGCTGCATCCAATTGCTTATTTTTGGTTGTGCAGAGCATAGTATTTTATTGAATTACCTATTGAATGAACTATAAAAACCACACAAGTTTTTGCATTGTATTACGTGAATCATGACAAGTCAACGTCATCGACGATAGTTCTCACAAATCTCGATGAACTTAATTTATTACTTAGCTTATTTTTAGACGATTTACAATCAGTAAAGAAAAATGACAAACTTGCCTCATCTTTGAAAAAAATATCATGGAAGTTTAGTGGAGCAGAAAGCAATGGATGCTTGAAAAAAAAAACGAGTTCATTTAGTATGTCGGTCAGTATATAGAGATCAGTGATGTTGGCACACAAGTGAAATTTGGCGCAGTTGGAAAATGCATCTTTTTACCCTTCGACCTTTAATGGTACGATGCAGTAAATTGAAACACTAAAATGGCTCTAACTTTAAAATAACTCATTAAATAAAGCCCCAAATTTTAGTGGTATCGGACAAAATTATGGTGGCCCTGAAGGGACATCGCACATCGCAAATATCTTTGCAAATATTTGCGATGTCGCAAATATCTTTGCAAATATCTTTGCAAATATTTGCGACGTCGCAAATATCTTTGCAAATATTTGCGATGTCGCAAATATCTTTGCAAATATCTTTGCAGATATTTGCGATGTCGCAAATATCTTTGCAAATATCTTTGCAAATATTTGCGATGTCGCAAATATCTTTGCAAATATCTTTGCAAATATTTGCGATGTCGCAAATATCTTTGCAAATATCTTTGCAGATATTTGCGATGTCGCAAATATTATTGCATTCTTGATCGCATACTTCGTTGCATAGTTTGCATATTTGTGTCGGATATTTTTTCAAGAGCCTAGAGGGTTGTTTGGGTCCCAGCTTTCATTCCTTTACATGTACACACGGGTGGATAGTCGGATACAGTCCGCGCGTGGATATGCCATCATTACAACGCTTGGACTAGTTTACATGAGACGAGAGAGAGAGGTTGACGTCCAGGGTCGATTTCACAAAACCCTTCCTAACTTAGGATCGATCCTAGGACTTAGGACGAGTCCCAGCCCTAAGATCGATCCTAGCTAAGAACGATCCTAGGATCGATTTCACAAAGCTCGTCTTAAGCAGGACGAGTCCTAACTAATACCACAAACGAATTCTCGGACGAAGCTAAAAATGCTAGCGCAACGGCTATTTGATGGGTGTATTGCCCAGTTAATGAAACGGTCGTAAGATTAGCACATCACGTGATCGTGTTCTTCTCCTTCAGAAAAAACAGATCGTCGGCCATTTTGTTTCCGCTTTGGCGACAATGTCAAACATTTATGGTTGTTTTTAGACCTTTATGGGTGAACAATCAATGTGTGTGTTTGAATAAAGCCTAGGTAAGCTGTTTTGTACGGTTGTTGAGTAAAACGAGGGGAACAAACTCAAATTGAGTGGAAAAACTGTGTAAGAACGTGCCGTGCGTGATGAATTTCCCCTTCCTAAGTTAGGACGAGTTACTCGTCCTAACTCGAGATAAGACGAGTCCTAACTCTGTGTGAAATCGACCCGTGGTCTGTCTTTTTTTGATTAAGATAGCTGGCGCTCTCGCTGCACTGTGTACATAGTAATGGAATGAAGGCTGGAACCCAAACAGCCCTCTAGGCTCTTGAAAAAATATCCGACACAAATATGCAAACTATGCGACGAAGTATGCGATCAAGTATGCAATAATATTTGCGACATCGCAAATATTTGCAAATATATTTGCAAAGATATTTGCGACATCGCAAATATTTGCAAAGATATTTGCGACATCGCAAATATTTGCAAAGATATTTGCGATGTGCGATGTCCCTTCAGGGCCACCATACAAAATAATGTTATACTTTAAGTGCGCGTGCATCCGGGACCTCTAGGTCAAAAAGTCAATTCAGACGCTGAAGGTTATTGGTCGAACGTTTAAGTTTTTCTATTCCGACAACAATATACAACCAATCAAAACAAGCTTAATACCAGAAGAACGCTAACGATTAGTATATTCATTAGCCGATCACCCCAAAGCCGAATTGTGCAGGATTACTATGGTTCTTCTTCTTTTTTTTTAAATACAGAGAAAGTGCAATAATATTTTTTGATTTTATATTTGTTACAAGGTTACTCAAGTGACTGCCAGGCACCCCAATGCTGGAAAGGAACGCACTTTTAGAAAACTTTACTTTTTTCATGCAAAAATTATCATTACATTTTGTTCTACGCACAAAAGTCAGATTGAGCGGATGAGACAACATTTTCATGCGAGTGAGTAATGTAACGTTGTAACAATGAAACTTTGTAAAAGACACGAGTATGTAATTAGCCTATCATGAACCCACAATATTAAAAGTATAGGTCCAATCATCAAAAAAAAAATCGGTTATATACTTGTGGGATTATTTATAACTTTTTTGTTGACGTAAAACGCTGAATGACATCCCCATGACATCATTCATTGCGCATTTTGTATGTGTGTACAAAACCCATAGCTCCAAAAAGTGCCAGACACCAGACATTTAACCAGTTCATACATTAACATTTGACAAAGCGTGTATTGAAAGTTAACAGCCATGAGTTGTCGCATGACTGCTTGCAATGGTTTCTTCTGAAAAACTGTACGCACTACACTAAACTTCAGGGTGTCTAGACACTATTGTGTACATTTAACCAGTAAATACATTTGCACTTTTCATAGCTGACACAAGTAAAGGTCACGGTCTTGTTTTCTATGTTAGTAAACAATTATTGTGCCACACAGAGCCTCATGTCTAGCTACTACTACAGTCTATGACGACCGAAGGGAAAATGAACCAAATTTGGTCAAGCAGTGACGCAGGAATTTAAATGTAAACTCTTACCTGAACAGCAATAACAAACACGAAAACCGCGAGATATATCTACTTTATTTCATAGGACGAATAACAGAGGGCACTATAATAAAAATGATCTATGTGATAATGAGCCTGCGCTGATGGTTTCACTGGTCACTAAATTCCGTCCCATTTATGCTGCTCAATGCCTTGATTAAATATGTTTTCATTTGACACCAGGTTAATTGTGCCCTGGTAATAAGATTCGCTGAATGCAAGATGGGGTGACGACCCACTTTTACTATATTTGTTATTGAAATTATGTTTAATTATCTCATGTTTCGACCCTAGTTAGTAGAGTTGTGCTTGTTTAGCTAATAGGGGTCAAAACTTGAGGCCATTAAGAATATTTCTCATTTACATGTATAATATACATGTTGTTTTGGTTGGGATGCAGTTGGAAACAGCTAAATCGATTTTCTTTTGAATTGAAGTGAATGAGTTTGCTTGTTACATCAAAACACTTCGGGAAATGATGCCTGCATTGATATATACAAAGGCCATCGAAAGTTTTCAACGCAAGCTGATCAGCGTGTTTTGGGGTGGGTTTTTGTTTTTGTTTTGTTTTTGGTTTTTTGGGGGGGCGTCACCAACTCGTGTAGCTTTTGTCCTGGGTGGGTTAGAATGCCACAAAGCAAAAAGCTGTTAGTTCATCACTGGAACACGACTGTGTGGAAGAACATCCTCACAAAAATGAATTTTAATGAATATTTTCAGCAGAGTGCCATGATGTCATGTCTAGCCAGAAAAATACCCATTCGTTGTTTATTGGTTGGCTAACATAGCTTTGCACTTGGTTCGGACTGCACCAAACTGTCTTGGCTCAAGACACAACCAGCTGACTCCTGCAGTAAACGAAGCAGTACTCTCCTCAAAATTGACTAAATCTTAGGGCTTTGTGAAATATGCTCTTCAGTTTTATTATATCAGATATTGGGAACAATATTGGAGCACAATGGGAGACTTTTATGGACACTATATGTGGCAGCAGACTTACCAGTAAATCCTCATAAATCCTCATAAATGTGCGTGTTCTCATAAATGTGCGCATGCTCAGACCTATGTAAACAGCGGAAATTTACCTGGTGATTCTGCAGCCACCTAGCGTTCCAAAGTTTCCCATTGGGAGCTATTGGCGCCAATAAGATGTGTAAATGACCTTCCACACAGGTATGCCTTGGTGTATATTCGAAAGCATTCAGCATTTAACGACAGTTTAACATTCAGATTTAATTAACTTTTATTAGCAATCTGCTCTAGAATGATTTCACACAAAATATACACTTATTTTCTTTAACATTATACAGATCTCCTTTCTACGAAAATATTAAAATTTCTCTACATTTTAAAAAGTACGAACAATATCCATATTGACTAAAGTTTTCTTCGAAACAATGAAACATAGGCAATTTTGTATACCTTTTGTTCTCGAAAGATTACAGTACCACAGGGACATTTGCTACTTTCCACTTGTGTCTTCAAGTTTAAAAAGAATAGAATGCCTTTTTATTTGAGTTATTCAGTAGCGTAGTGAGAAGGTACTCAAAATGCGAAACTCTCAAGACAATTTTGCTTCTTGATTTGCATTCCCTAATAAATAAGCTGCTTCCACCCAAATCACCAGGCCCAATTTTATAGAGTGCTTAAGCACAAAAAGTAGCTCAGCACAACAAAGTTATGATTACCAAACTAAGGTTACCAGCCGACCTAGCAGGTCACATGTACCAGCAGTTACTGGTATCGTGCTCATTTCTGCTCAGCAGAAACTTGTCACTAAACGATATTTTCTGCTTAAGCAGCTCTATGAAAATGGGCCCATAGGGTTCAATTTTATAAAGCTGCTCACTCGTACAATGGTGCTTAACATTTTTCTGCTCAGCAAAAACAAGCAGGAAACCAGTCAAAAATGGTATATCAGACATGGCATTTCGGCTGGTAACCCGATTCTGGAAAGCACAAATGTTTTAAGCATGAACAACTTGTGCTTCAAGGTGCTGTATGATCAAAGCAGACCAGGCCTCAATTTCATACAGCTGTTCAGCAGAAAATTCTCAGGCTTAGCAAATGTCTTTACTTAGCAATTAGCTGGGTACCAGTGGCAACAATGTAAACTTTTTGGAATGTTGGTTGGTAACCTGTTTCTGCAAAGCAATATTTTCTTGTGCTTGGTAACCCACAAAAGAGGCATCAAGTCAAAAAACAACTGGTCCTCTGTCATTCTTCTTTGATTTTGTGATATATCTTTCTGTATGCAGTTTAGGGTGACCTTGCAAAAACATGATTGATTTAAAATAGTAACGTTTCAAAATACTTGCATTGTGTCGCGCGCGTACCGTGCGTCCTACAAGCGCCATACGAGCGCTGAAAAGTTTTTAACAAGCGTGCACGCAAAGTAGTCACTTTTGAGACTGAGCCAATCAGTGTATATATTTTCAGTACATCCCTACCAGGGGTTAGTGACGAGAGGTATCGATACATCGCGCTGCTCATGGTAGCGAGGCTGAGCCACACTGGTCTACTGTGATCATGACGACACAGCCTCTTTAAGCAGCTCAATGAAATTGGGCCTAGAGACATCATCACCTTCTGACAAATCTTGGTTGGCCGTTTTGGCAGTGAGATTCCACTCTGTGTTTCTGTGTAGTGCATTTTAAGATGCTTCATTTGTTATGGTTTATTACTATGATTTATAAAGATTGATTGTATTATCTTGGTTTACAAACAATCCCTTAAAAACAACAAAACACTACTTTCCTGGTATGTAGACCATAAAAAAAATGTTGGCAACACTTTGTTTGGTTTACATCTAGTTATAAACCATGATAAAAAGCTAAAGCTAAAAGCTAAAAGGCAATTCATTGTCAAACCTGCCCCATAGGCAGCAGCAGCATGTGACATCAGGGGCTGGCATCAGGAAGAAATTAACATCAATTAATCATGAAAATGAAGCTTGGGAAACTAGTTCTATTTTCTTTAAAATCAACAAAAAGTTGGTTCCTGAGTATTAATTTCTTATTTTGAATCATCAGTCTGGGTTTTTTCTTTAAAATCAACAAAAAGTTGGTTCCCGAGTATTAATTTCTTATTTTGAATCATCAGTCTGGGGTTTTTTTCTTCAAAATATACAAAAATATATCACACATTTGTAATGATATATAACGAGACATAGTATTAGGTAAAAACTATAAAACTTTGGAAGGTGTAAATTTACTATTAAAGTAAGTAAGCATTATCCTCAAAGTGTGGACCCGGAACACATGTCCACATAATGCAAGGTCTTGAAAGGCTAAATGAACACACGCGCCCACACATTGTTTTTGATATCTCTTAAAGTCAATTTTGTGGATCGACAGAGCAAAAATCAGCTCTGAAAGCAGAGTCCAAGTGACATGGGAACAGTTTTTATCATGACTTCTGGTGAACTTCTGGATAAAAATGAAATGTTCACAGAGACTAATTTAACATAAACGAATGTATATCAATGAAGTGCATAATCTTTAAAAGAATGGTCATAGATTTATAACAACTCCAGAACTTAATGACTATAAGAACTTACTTTGTCAGAAGCACTCCAGCTGTGAGCTGATAGTTAAACTTTTTTAAGAAACAAATTCCCTTCAAAGCAATATGGTTTGGATAAATTTTCACCCCAAAACACTTGAATCCTAGGCTGAGAAACGATTCGTACAAGAATCATTTCTCAGATTTCTGAGGGTTGGTGTCCATTCGCGTACACTGTGGCCAGAGATGCGGTCGGTACTCGCTGTCACCTGCTATTAAACGTGGACGGATTCTTCATTCTTGTGAAAATACTGAGAATTTTCTTTGCTGGAGTTTGTTTCAGTAAGTACAGACACTGTGTTCAGCTAAGACTTTTACATGTGACTTGTACTGTGTCATTCTTTATAATTTTGCCAATAAAAATACCATGAAACTGCCCGGTATGTGTAAAAGCACTGGAAGATCTGGGCCCAATTTCATAGGGGTGCTTAGCGGCTGATTTGGGCTTACTGCGCAATTTCCATTGCATAGCGCTGCTAACCGTAAGCACACGAAAAGGCATGCTAACCTTCCGGTGCTTACTGTATGAAAATGAATGACGTAACAATGCAAATCTATGGTGAACGCGCAAGATGGCTGCCTAATGTTCTTGCTAACCTGTGAAATACGCTTACCCTTAGGCAAATTTTTCTGCTATATTTAGCACAAAAATGTGCTTAACGTTAAGCAGCGATATGAAATTGGGCCCTGTAGGACTAGAATAAGCCGTTTTGAGGTATGGTGGACACAATACTATGACTCTGTTGCGTTTGGGTCAATCTGTCTGTATACACCCAAACCATATCTCAAAAAGGCTAATGGCGTTCTCCTCAGGTCATTGAGAGTTCCTCAGCCAAAGCATCAGGTCCTCCAGCTTTCCTCTGCTGTATCATATCAGACAGGGTGTCCATGTCTGCGGCGGCTACCAGACTGGATCTACGATTGATCTTCCTCCTGGCGAGCTTCTCCTTGATCAGGTTCTGGCGCTCCTTGGCATCGAGTTTCTTGGTCGAGGAGACATGCTCAATGGCAACGGGTTTCGTCTTGACAGGAGTCGCAGGGGCATCTGTCGTGTCATCGTCATCATCGTCATCATCTGGTGCCACAACCTGAGGAGAGATGACAAAGGGGTGACACTTAAAGAAATATATGTTTTCAATGAAGGCGTGGTTAAAGAAAGGGACAGTCCCACATTTGTTTAAATAAATTATCGACAACTATTGTTTCTTCCCGCTATTTCCTTTTCTACACAGCTCCATGTGTCCTTTAAGCAACTTCATCTGTCAGTTGTTGTTTTTTTCACCCTTTTTTCATCTTTATAAATTTAACGTCCATTTTCAAGATGATATCTCAATGGAGAGATTTCTATACTCGTCCTCAAAAGCTTGTCGCCTAAAGTCACTGTAACCTCCCGCTCCGTTTTCTTTTATTATATATATTTCTTCAAAATTATTCCTTTTTTTCACACTCAGTTTACATCAGAGAAATCCAAATAAAACCAAAACAACGTAAAGTGATGCCAAGCAAAGAAATAAAATAAAATCAACATAATGTGAAGTGAAGTTAATACGGTTATATTAGCATATTAGTATGCCATTAACCAGAAGCGCTGCAATGTTAGTTCACCATTTCAGACTCGCACCACCAGCTTGTTAAAAATCTCAAAGAGTTTTTGGGGGAAGTCTTGATGCAAGACGCAATTGAATCTTCTAAAAGAGAGGCTGGTTAATACAGATATGCCTACGAAAGAAATAACTACGAGCATTTGTTCGTTTTTCTTAAGATATGATGAGAGTGGTAAACAATATCTTTCTACCTCTGGCACCGTACACTTCTTTTAAATTAAAACCCAATGATGTAAGTAAAGTTAAATATGACATAGGGTCCACGCATCTGTTCAGTTAATGACCACGAATAAAAACTGGGGAAAAGAAAAAGATTTCAAAATACATAAAATGTGAGAGTAAGAATAAGGGAAAATAGAATAATGAGGGGAGGGGGGGTTACGAACACTTTCACAGTCGGATCTACACTGTTCACTAATTAAGAAATTGAGTTCCACAATAGAAAAAATTAAGCACACCATTCCAGTTGAAGTTCAAGAGTGTTGGTCTTTTTCTGCTGTTTTCAGCGATGGGGACAATAGAAAAGGACCGGTGAGTGGAACGCCCACAACCGTCTCAAAAGTCTCCACTTAGAGAAAAATACTTTAAGTCAAAGAAATATAGGTTTGGTTTTTTTTTTTTATTTCCATGCAGGGTAATCAGGTAAATGTACATAGAAAATGTGACCCACTTGACAGTTTGTGCTTAGTAAAAATTTGTCTGTGACAAGCACAGTTTTCTGCTAAGCAGCTTTACGAAATTAGACAAAGCTGTTAAGCAGATAATAAGGCTAAGGCAAAAAATCAAAAATAAGTAAATAGCAGGGTACCAGTCATTTGGACTGGTAACCTGTTTCTGCTAAGCAATATTTTGTTCAGTGCTTAACAGTTTAAAGAATACCGAGCCCAGCTGCAGGTCACATCATCAGGGAGGTGATAGACTGTTTATGGAACTTCCAAAGTTGTTGACATTTTTCAGGTCGTACAGAGAGTAATACCAAATATCGATTGTACAAACCTTTTAAAGTTATAGTAGTCTCTGACCACTCCCCCCCCCCCAACTCCCCTGGGCTCAATTTCATAGAGCTGCTTAAGCACAAAAAGTAGCTAAGCACAGCAAAATTATGCTTACCAGAATAAGGTTACCAACCAAGCTTCCATGTCACATGTACAATTTGTGACTGGTATCCTGCTCATTTCTGCCTAGCAGACAATTATTAAGCAATATTTTCTGCTTAAGCTGCTCTATGAAATTGGGCCCTGGTCATATTCTTTGTATGACCGTGAAAGTGTTGACAATTTTGGACAGCCCCTTATTAGAAGTAAAGTTATTGTCAGACGAGAGAACCCCGTAGGCCTATACACAGAGACTTACCGGTAACTCTTCACTTAGAGAACCCAACTCCTAACAATAAAAGATGTGCATTGAGATCAAACCAATAAGAAAGAAGAGGTGCGATTGGAGATAAGGTACAGCATTGGTTCAATTTGCAAACAGATGTTTTGGGGGTTTTACCCCCAACATCTGCAACTGACAATTCTTCATCGTCTTCTCTACACGGGTGTCTTCAGGCCTGTGGGTCACAGTGCTAGTCTCTTTTGAGGGTCCCTTGGTTTCATCACCAGAAAGATACAATAATAATTATGATGCCACCCAAAGAATTAAAACTACTGATATTTCAGTGTTTTTTCTAAACCCTGCCTTCGGTCCAAATACCGGGGGTCAAGAGGTGAAAAGGCATGGAGGCATTCAAACTTTAAAGTTAGTTTTGCATCAAGGATTAAGGATATTATTTGGTTTTTGCCCTTTACACTGATGTTTGTTCAGCACTGTGTACTCGGTACTTTTCAGAGTCCCGTGAAAAGAAATCCAGGCATATCACTTTGAATGGATTTGAACCCACAGGCTTTGCCATAAAAGAACAGATCTCATACCCGTACACCATGGCTAGAGGTAGTTCAGATCCAACATTTTCAGCAGCAGGTAGGCCTACCACAATTATTTAAAGACTTTTGATGAGAAATTGGTCATTGGGCCACACCAAATTAATTCAACTTTGATGATGCTTTGGACTAAAGTGATTGAAATATTTTACAATGTAAAAAAATAAATAAATACATTTTGTTAAAATAGGCTTCCAATGCAATGCCCTGTCTTTGAAATGCAATAAGATGTCTTGCTTAATAGGTGTTAGATCAGTACTAAAGTAGATTAGAGAGATCAAAATTGTTGTAAAAGGTGGAGACTAATCTTTACTGACCTTTTTGTTTGTTTTTGTTTTTATTCAAGAACAGCCATGAGGAAAGAGTATGTGAAACAGAGATTAAAAACAAGTAAAAGATCACACGTTTTGTTTGAATTTAATATGTTGCTCAATGATTCCGAGACTTTATCGGCTCTGGTCCAAGAACAGTCTAGAGAGAAAGAGAGGAAAAAACGTGGGAGGTCATCATCTGGTCATTTGTTGGCTACGTCCGAGCTATATATTTTGACTAGAGAGCGCTAAATACTACAGGGACAAGCTTTGTTTTGGTTTTTGGGTTTTTTTTTTTCATTCCCTTGAAATATTATTTCGTTCCCTCGAAATAATATGTTGTTCCCTCAAAATGTTATTTTGAGGGAACAAAATAATACACTACTTCATGAGAAACAAAATATTATTTTTTAGGGAATGAAATTATATTTTGAGGGAACAAAATACAAAAAGTGGTGGGCTCCGTAAAATCCTGATTCCACACACACACAATTTTTATTTATTTTTTTTATTTTTTGAAGCAGATATGTTTAAGGCTTGTGCGAGTGAAACAAATTTAACCTCCATGTTGAAACTGATTGGCTTAGGGAAGGGCCCTAGTGGGGTCCTTTAAACAATGGAACAGTAGACCCCTACACAATTGTCTTTGTTCAACGTGGACCCCACAGAGGAATTCTTTAGAAAAGGGAATAACAGAACAACAATAGCAGAACCCCACAAACCCCGATCTGTAAGGTTGTGTGCACTTGTGTAAACGCTGCGTACGAAGTGTGGACCTGAGAACAAAAGAGGTCCTCATAATGTATTAAAGGACTTGAAGCACTATGTGGACTTCCACATGTCCACACAGTGTTTTTTTTTACAGTGTTGAAGAATAGGATTTTCCTTAAGTGTTATGAACAAAGGAACTTCCACAGAGTGACTGCAACACAGAGCTGGGTGCATATACGGTTTTGTCATAAGGTGCATAACGGCTTAGGCACAGACTCATTAGGCATTGACTTCTACTCTCTGTTTTGTATACCAAGAGGTGAAACAACAGGCTTAAAAAGGGGGCGTGCAATTAGAACGGTGTTAATAAATCAAGAAGGTGTGTCACATACACACACGCCGTGCCACATCATTATACAAAGGGTGTAACACCATAATATGTGCACACAGTTCTTTTCTTCTTCTTTTATTTTACCTGTCAATAGGAGTTTGTGAACTAAAGTGATTCATCATCATCGTCTACAAGCAAATCAGATAACTTGAGGAAGAATAAACAGAATGGTTTAAAACTTGGCTTTTTTTTTCACCACTATCCATCAAGAAAATCTGCACAAAGGCATTTATTTGTTTATCTTTCTTGTCAGTCGAAGTAAAAAAAAAAACAAGCATTGTTAGTAAACATTCCAACAGCAAATCACCAAAGCTTAATTTCCACTTTGAAAACATTAAGCCACAGGGAATTCTGGGGGGGGGGAATAGAAAATTATTGTGAAGTTTCAGCGAATTGTCAAATTTGGCATCTTTAGTGCTGAGCACAGAGCACTTTCTTTTAGTTTGTTATCCTTTTTTTTCAATCAGTTTAACTGGCAAGAAAATGGTAAAGGGGGGGAGAGGAGAAGCAAGAAGATTCTTGAAAGCAATGTTCAGTGTCATTGATCACTGCTCATAACCCTCATAAATGGACCGTTAAGAGACGCAGCAGACACCTGTATATTGCAACCAAGGCTGGCAGACGTGGTTCTAAACTGAATACTCCACCTCTGCTGTACAAACCAACAAACCGGTAATTCACAACCATTAACAAATCAGCGTTCATCAAGTGAATGTCACAGCCATCGGAGACATTGTGGGGGGTTTTTTGGTTTAAATCAAGAATGTTGGGCTTCCAGATGTCTGGCTGCAAGATGTCTGGCTGCAAAATGTCTGGCTGCAAAATGTCTGGCTGCAAAATGTCTGGCTGGTATTAACATGTGTAGCACTGTCAGTATTGGTTGCTGGAGTGGCACCCTATAAATACAACAATTGATCGATCAATTGATTTTCTTTTCGACTGATCGGATGATAGATCTGGTCAATTTGTTCTGATTGATTGATCCGTTTTGATTTGATTTAATGGATTGATCAATCCATTGATTGATTATAAATGAAAGATAGATTTCATTAATTTGATCTGCTGATCATTTGACCAATTTTATTGCTTTGATCGATTCGATCGATTGATCAACTCCTTGATTGATTAAGGAAAAACCATAACTATTAAAGTTGTGGTATAACCATGTATCATACGCCTTTGAGAAAAGTGCTGGCTCTGAGAAGCACAGTTGATTGATTGATTGATTGATTGATGATTGATTGATTGATTGGTTGATTTATTGGTTGGTTGATTGATTGGTTGATTGATTGGTTGATTGATTGGTTGATTAATTGATTGTTGATTGTTTTATTGGTTGGTTGATTGATTGGTTGATTGATTGATAGGGTGTAAATGGATCTTGAAAGTCTACCTTGCTATAAAGCAGCAGTTTGAAATGTCCAGACAACCAGACAAAACCCAAGTGGAAGAATTTCCCAATTGTTGGTTGGCAGAGTTTCTCCACTGTTACCACTGAACCTGGACAGCACACTCCACTCATAAACAACCAAAACCACTTTACCGGCAATTTAAAGTAGCAGTTTAGCAACAACTTCTTGAAGCAGCAAACAACATTTTGAGCATTCTGATTAAATGCATGTACATATCATACACAATTAAATGCATTGGTTTTATTTATTGTGGATGGTTAGCAACATTCGGCAGCGGCTCTGTATTCCAGAGTTGGACGTTACCCTTGTTTTGACTGAAGAGTTTAAAAATGGCAGAGGAGGCATCGTGGTTTCGATGAGACTGTAACGTGACAGCTGTGGAGAAATTGGATGAAGTCATCGAGGAAAACAATGATCATCTGTTCACGGTTATACTCGCCACCTTGTTCCAAGGGGCAGATTTATGTACCTTCCACTCAATTATTATTATTATTATTATTACTATTATTATTGTCAGTCCAAGAAACTATAGTAATATCACGTTCATGTTTGAAAGAAAACTGTTTTGATCACACCTAGTATTCTATGTGTGAATACACCCTCAGAATGTAGAAAATCTTCTTTTTTAAACAGCCGAAATTGACTATATTTATTCGGTCAATTTTAGATGGTATAGCAGGTGGGGTTTTTGGTTTTTTTTAAGTTTTTTTCCTTCCAGTTAATAATGAGTGACTCTTCGTCTTTGCCACTGACCAATGTGACATGATTCCATCAAGAACCAAGCCCACCTCCCCCAGTTGTTGCTCCAACCATGGAGCACAAGAGCCCACAGGGAACGCAAAGGTCAGGGTTTTGGATTGTATGTTCTATTTTCCTTGCAGACTTGCAGCTCACTGTGTGAGAAAGACTAATAAAAGGAAAACAACTCCGATCTTCAGAAGTGATTTTTTTGACCAACGAATTGGGAGAATTTCAGTAGAATAATTATTCACAAAGTGTGCCAGCTGTGGTGCCGGAACTTGGGAATGATAATATTGTATTCCAGTGTATT
This sequence comes from Pisaster brevispinus, assembly GCA_023634235.1. Classification (NCBI taxonomy): domain Eukaryota; kingdom Metazoa; phylum Echinodermata; class Asteroidea; order Forcipulatida; family Asteriidae; genus Pisaster; species Pisaster brevispinus. The sequence goes on along the minus strand of JAMKCF010000004.1, from coordinate 4,016,952 downwards.
ATATCAAAATGAAAAGGTATTGAGTGATCAATGGCTCCCTCTGTCCAAAAACATCTCCTTGTTTGGAATGCATCTTGAGTCTGACTTTCAGGAACACTTTTACAAGTTTTATTTTTTAAGTAAAAATGTTGGGGAAACTATTTGAAATTAATATCCCTAACTTCCCCCAACACACGTTTTGGGGGGATAGAGAAAACTCACGAGTCCTTCAAAATACTCCACTCTATGTTAACACAAAACCCAAACATTTGGTCTCAGCTTGGCAAGATTGGTACCCCAGTTCGCCATTGACAAACATACACTGTTTAACCCTGCAGACTACCACAACCTTCAAACATGCCTAATCAGGAGTGTGGAGGACTTGGGCCAGTTTAGGGCTCTAAAGAGTTCCTTCTTCTGAAGCCCTGCAGGGTGCAATTTCATTGAGTTGCTAAGCAGAAAATATTGCTTACAAATTTTCTGCTAAGCATAAGCAACCAGGATACCAGTAACAGATTGTACATGTGACATGGTATTTTGCCTGGTAATCTTATTCTGAAAAAGCATAATTTTGTTGTTCTTGGCTATGTTTTTTTTGGCTCAAGTAGCTCTTTGAGATTGGGCCCAGATACAGGGGTTGTTGTAAAAAAACAAACTTTAAAATTAAAAAAATTTCTTACCCTCTTATGTCCCTTCTTAATTTCCTCCTCATCATTTAGGAATTTCTGCTGCATCTTGGCTGCGAGTTGTGCCATCTTCTCATCTTTGGTCTCATTGTCGGTCTGTACTATATCCTTGAAGGCCTTTGCGTTGAGGTCCTTCTTGAGTTTCATTGTCTGCGTACGCTCAAAGCGTACCTTCTGGATGCGCTCTCTCACCATGGTGATCTGACGATCACGCTCCTCCTAAATGATCAAAGGGAATGAAATCATCGTCAGCCAGCCTTGGACCCTGAAGTAGCAAAAATGTGGCAGCAAAAGTGCACACCAGTGTGATGCATGGACTCACCATTATGATGACAAATATGAAGAAGAAAAAAAAAACAGGAAATCGATGAGTTAAATGCACCGGCTGACTTCGTAGAAAGCTTACCTTGTTAGTCTTTTCGACAAACGTTTTCTGTCGTTCACCCATTCCAAGCAGCATGGTGGCAGCATCTTGGTAGCGGGATTTGCGCTGCTTAAGGCGTTGTTTCAACTGCAGGAGGGAAAAAACAAAACAATTCTAGCCTTTCAACCAATTTACAATTTTGCATCACCTTTTTTGTCTTTTTTTTTTTTTTTTTTTTTAACTCAAGGATTCAAACTTCCTGTTGTGGTAAGACATCCGCTTTTCTTGGTTTTTTTTGTCAAAGGCTCAGGGAAAGATCCAAGTGTATTGCTTAACACAACTTTAGGTAAAACACAAAAATAAGAAACTTGAATTGTTGTAGCTTATGCCGAAAGACAACATAAGTTGACAAATTACTAATTTGATGCTTCTTCCGTCTTAACTCACATACTTCCTAACTTGTGCACTGCGTGAAAACCCTTTAGTAATAATAAGAATATTACTTTATATTTATACCACGCTTAATACTACGTTTCTAAGCGCTTTAGTATTTATCCTGCAAGGTATGCGGAGCTACGTTTGAAGTATGAGACCTATTCCTTTATAGCACCATGTAATGGTTTACAAGGTGCTGTGGCGCATTATGCAGCCAACCAAACCAGGAGCACCGGGGTGAACCCCTTGTCTTTACACAGCACACAGGACCTACGGCTTAACGTCCCGTCCCACGAACACAGCAATTAAGTGTTACACACGTGTCATGACCGAGACTCAAACCCACACTCTGCTGATCAGAAACACAAGAGCTCGAGTCCAGTGTTCTTATCCAATTGGCCAAGGCATGCCGCTTTAGAGCCAGTTAATTCATGTCTGCTGAATCATCACCGTATGCCCACACGTTTCTTATTTCTTGCTTTTTTATTTTTATTTTTTTCGGTAGAACTTTCTCCAAAAGTAACATTGAAGTGAAACAAAAATGTTGTTTCGTTTCTAAAAAATTGGGATACTATTTGAACATAAAAAAACATTGGAAAGTTTATTTTTCAGACGCAACCTTTACTTTGACCTGTTTGAGTGAGTGGAAGGTGGGCAAATCTTGCCCCGATATGGGCATTTTGGTACAATCCGCTGGTGGCCACTGTGGTTTGATTTTTTTGTGAAGTTTTATACAGCTAATTTTAACAGAGTCAATAAAATAATGCAAGCTTTCATTTAAGGTATTGCACGTAAATATCTGCCAACAATTTCTGCATTGTCCATAGCATAAGTAGAAGTTTCTGTATGTTTATCATTTTCAAACATCATCATCTGTCAAAATTCTTTCAGATTAAAAAAAAAAGTTGACTATTTCTTTTGGCAAAACTCGGCCCATCAACTTTGCTACACATGAAGCATACTCTTGTAAACTGCTCCCACACAAACTTGAGGGTTCTAAACTTGGTTTCCTCACGTCAATAATTAAATACACCTGCTATGACCGGTTCTAATCTCACAGCAGTGTAAATTCCATCCTTTTTTTCTCTCCAAAGATATCTAAACTGAAATGTCAGAAATACTTACCTGTTCTGACTGTTTTTCTTGCTCCTTTTCCACCTGGAGCTGCGCTTTGGTGTGTTCACGGACGAGCGATTTGAAGAGGGCTTGTTTTTTCTCCTCAGAGACCTCCACATCTATCACTGTCTTCTCCCGCTGCATCCCAAACCCTGGTGGCTAATCGCAAAAACAAACAACAACAAAAACATCATCAATACAAAACCCTACAAAAATCAAAGGGTGTACTCTCTGTGAGGTTGTTGTTTTATACTTAATTTACAGCATTTTTATATTGGCACAATTATAAAGAATAGGTACAATAATAGTCACATGTGAATGCTTCAGCTGAACACGGTGTCTACTTGCTGAGAAAAACAGCAGAAATTGTCACAGTCATTTCGAGAAAAAAAATGGTGCATCCATCCACGTTTAGCAAAGTGACAGAGGGTACCAACCGCATCTCTGGCCACAGCATCCACGGAACGGACACCAATCCTCGGAAATCTCAGAAACATTTCAGGAGTCCTCTCTCAGATTGAAATGTTTTGGGATGAAAAACTATCAATTAACTATACCACTTCAAAGGGAATCCTTTCTCAAAATAGTTTTAAACTATCAACAGCTGCAGTGCTTCTCACCAAGTCAGTTTTTTATGGTCATCAATTTTTGGAGTATTTACCAATCTATGACCCTACCTCTAATATAATAATAACACTACTAATACACGACCCTTGAACTCCAAAAAACCAATGATGCATTTTCCCTTTACAAGATGTGACAACTTCGGGGGGGAACCTACCAGAGGGATATTCTTGGCAGCGGAGGCAGACGTAGCTTTCCTGGTTTCCTCACCCATCTCAAGTTTCTGTTTCTCTCCTGCCTCCTTGGCCAGCTCAGCTTGATGTCTCTGCTTCCTCCTCTGGGCTAACCTCTCTCTCATCTACATCAAAAATAATCAAGCTTTTTTGAGACAGGCTCTTTTTAGGGTCAAAACGTGAGGACATCACCACTTTTCGCAGAAAAGAGTTCAATCGACGCCTTGCATAAAATAATAATCAAATTAACAATGGATTTATATCGAGCCAAATTACCAAAGGATGCAAGACGCTTAAAGAGAAAAGAAAGACCAAAGTGATGGTGACATCCAGCTACAAATTGAAACACGGGTGAATCTTGAGACAAAACAGTCTTAGCGTTTTTAATGGGGACAGGAAGACTATTCCATAGGCGGGAGGTAGCAGTGGAAAAAGCTCTGTCACCGGCTTGTCTGAGTGACTTGTTCACTCTGAGGGAGATAGCACCATTGCTTTGAGCTGTTGAAGGGACTACGGGCAGTCATGGATTTCAACAAGCACTGTGATTTAATGATTTGCAGGAATGGACCAGTGTGCGGAACTCAAAACGTTGGGCTATAGGGAGCCGGTGTAATTGTCTTAGAAGTGGTGAGGTGTGGGAGTGTTTTGGCATTTGGAAGATTAGCCTCGCACATCTGTTTTGAGGTCGTTGGAGACGGGGCCCGGGGCAAGAGCCAAAAAGTCCTTTGTATGTGCCTCCACAAATGTTCTTTTGCATTTTTCTTAATACTGTTCTGTTTTGTATGTAAAACCCAGGTGTTACTACAGAAATTTTCATTTGGGGACAAGTGGGAGGCAAAGAAATAATTTTGGAGATGGCTTTAGAGGAATCAAACCATTGATTTATGATTTTTTTTCAATTTCAATTGGGGAGGCAAGGGCTCTGAGAATTGAGCTCTTGACCCATTGCCATCTCCCCCCCCCCCCCCGCCCCCACCAACCCCCTCCCCTACTGGTACCACAGGAAAAATGAATGCACTCTTGATTTGAGGTGAATCGAATGGCACTAACCAGACTTGACTGTTTCTCTTTCATCATCTGGGCATCTTCATCTCTCTTACTGAGCATCTTCTCAGCATTCTGGATCAACGCCAGGGCCGCATCCTCCTCGTACTCTTTATCCTCTTGCTTCTGTCGCCTGCTTGCGAGCTTCTCCCTCATCATGCGCTTCTGCCTCTGCAGTTGTTCTTGCATTGCCTGCATGAAATCAAAGGAGGCACCGGGGGGTCAAACAAATCCCTCGTGTCCCGCACTTATCTAAACGTTCTAGGGTTCCCACATCAATGCTTTAAGGGTAGATTACGTTGCGTATGCGAACAAATGTTGCATCTCAATTTTGCCAAAAGCGTTTCTTTTTCTTTCTTTTTTAAACAGTGTATCCTACATGATAATGATGCTCACTGCAAAACACTTCAGACCCCGATGCATACCCATTTTGTGTCTATATCCAGGTTTTTTTTTGCGAGGTACAACATTCTGACAATTTTAAACTCGTGCGTAACGTTAAGTGCTTTTTTCGCAGATACATTATTCAAAAGTTTCGCAAATGGGTTATTCAAGACAGTCTTTCGTTTCATTTATCAATTCAGGGGCCGATATCACAAAGAGATAAGATTAATCCTAAGATGAGTTGTCAATATTACCATAGTGATTTGTATTGTGAAATCACACTTTGCTTAGCAACTAAGATCAATTGGCAGTTAAGATCAATCTTAACTCTTTGTGAAATCTGCCCCTGGTTGTGAAGCCAAGGACTCTCAGAAAAGTGAACTATAATCACTTTACAAACCAAGAACCCCATTGAGAGAAGACAACAAAGGAAGTTTCATTTTTTGATGTGGGAGGAAAACCCAAGAGAATTATTCAATGGAAAACCCACGCATTCAGAGTTAGGGACTGAAACCCCAATCCACATATAGTGCCCCCGGTGGGATTTGAACCAGGGTCCCAGATGCAGAAGGCGAGGAAAGATACCCACTGTGCCACCTGACCATTTGTCTTCATCTTATGTCTTTAGATATATTTACCTTTCTTGCGGCAGCATGTTGCGCCTCCAGCTCAGCCAGCAAGGCATCAGCATTAATCCCCTCTCCTCCATCTTTTCCACCTTTTACTGCAAACAAAATGAATCAAATTTTGGAAAACATAATTTTAAAAAGTATAAATTTTTGTAAACTATCACTTTTTGATACTCCAATAATTTGATATACTTGATCCACTTCTCATGTGCAGCATAGCAAAATTGCTACACAAAATCAACCAGTTGCTATTCAAAAATCACCCTTTGCTACTCATCATTTAGAGTTCAGTGTAAAAAAAAAATGTCCAACCAAAATTGCTTTGCAAAATTGCCATGTATAAAATTTCTTGATGAAATCGTTCCCTGGGTTCTGTTGGTACACACTGTATTGATCTTTGTCTTTAATATGTATCAATTTTTGCCACCTGGCTAGCTCTTCGTTCTAATGGTAAGACATCCAATCTAGCATGGTTTAAGGTCGTGGGTTGTAATCCCACCTGAGTGAAATGCTCGTGGGTTTTATTCCACAGAATTCGTGAAAGTATATGCAGTGAGCATACAGTGCTTAATACATATGCGTTTAACATTAGGCATATAGCAATTCCATGTTGGTCCGAAAATGAAGAGTTAAACAAAAATACTGTTCAATCAATTTCATCATAACAAGACCAATACACATACTGTTTTGGGATTTGTTTCGCTTTAAACACCTATGCCAACGTGCATCTATACTTTGGCCTAGGCCTGACACATAACTCTATGATCGAGAAACAAAATCTGATGCGCATCCATTGTGAACAGATACAATACCACTATCATATCTGTATTTGTACACTCGCAAAACTCTCTGGTGAACAAATTTAGTAAACAAGTTTTAAATCGCAAGGAGGGAAGTTGTCAGAGAATCTTTTGGAATTTTGTAAGATATGACCAGCTTTATTGAAAGGATTTTTTTTTTAATTGTTTGTTTAAACCACTCAGGTGTCCATCCAATTTACTTGGATGCAACATTCAGAGAGGTATATGACAATGAAACAAATTCCTTCTAAGTGGGCGACTGGAAAGATGGAGGACTGACTGAAGATAACTACATGAGAGAGCTCTAAATCAATAGTGCCGTGAACCTAAACACCCACTCCGAGGTGAAAACAAAGTGCAGCAAAAATAACCAAACAAAAAGTAACAAAAACTTGTACTTTCTAAATCTTTTTCATAAATGTGGAGGAAAGGGATGAAGGTAGGTGTTTTAGCTCAACGAATATGTTGTTGGTACAACTAACAAGTTAAAGGCAGGGTGTACTTTTGGTAATTACTCCACAAGTTAACATGTTGACTGCCGCCTACGAGTATATTCGTAGTAACAGGTGTAACAGATTCTGCCACTACGAGTATACTCGTAGAGAATGAAAGGTTTTTGTATTGTTAATTGAATACACTGGCATCACTGAGAACGCAACAAATACGCTTCTGGCAGTGGTGAGGACATACATTCCTTAGAATTTGTATGTTCAAGTTATTATTTTTTTTAGTGTTGGCGCATTGGTATGCACGCATGCGCACCACACTTGGCAAATGGGAACGCCCTACGAATCTATGACCAGCAGTCAACGTGTTAATGACCATAGAAACTTACATGGTAAAGAGTACTGGAGAGCTGTCGATATCCTAAAACACGGTTAGAACAACACCCTTTGAAATAATGTTGTTTTAGAGAGAAAAAAAATTGGTTCCAAAAGTTTGAATCTGAGAAGGGCTTCAGGGGTGAAGCTTTTCTCAGGCATCTGAAAGTACACAATTCTATAAAAACAAGGGTGAGTTTTTTTTTCTTTCATTATTTTTCGTGCAACTTTGATGACCGATTGGGCCCAAGTTTTCACAGGTTTGTTGTTTTGTGCATAATGTTGGGATACACCAAGTGAGGATACCGGTCTTTGACAACTACCAAAAGTATACCCTGCCTTTAATCGGCATTGACTGTGGGTCAGTGATTGGACGGGAGACCATCCCATGCAGTGTCGTGGTTGGTGGCTCGTCTGGGACATGATTGGGCTCCTTAACACCAAGCTCACGTCTTTCAGAAAACTGCAGGCCCAGTGAATGGGGAAATGCATATAAAACACCGAGGACACTTATCGGATCAGCTGCATGAAGTGCCCTCTCTCAGCATATTTGGAGTATACAAGTAGTGTATGTGATGCGTATTTTAAAAATATTGTTGTGAAATTTGTGAAATATCAATAAATACAATTACAATGTCCTATAAAGAGGCACACTTTACACAGACAGGAAGAGGGGAAAAGTGGGAAGAGAAACAGACAAGACGTCGATAATAAAAAAAAGTATAAGGAAGAGTTATAGGCAGAGGAGGGGAAAAAAACAGTCTCAGGCAATCTCAAAGAAGAATAGGCATTTACAGTTAAAGTTTCAAGTAATAAGCCACAAGGTTTCTCCAACTGACACCCCGGAACAACGATACTGAAATAAAAAAAGCGGGGAGACTGCCAACCTAGAGCTCAGTTGGGTGAGTGTCGGCATGCTTACCTTGAGGTTGCAGGTTCAAGTCCAGCTCTAGTAAATGTTTTCTTTGTTCGACCAACCCAAAACATGTCAATTTCCACACAAGTTTCTTGGAAATCGCAAGACATTGTTAGAGAGAAAAAAAATTACTCCAGTGCCACAGAGGGAGTTGCTTTTGCATGCAGTGCAGTTGGTCGCCTTTGAACGCTTTTTGTTGATTTTGACGCTTTATAAATGTCTTCTGATTGATTGATTGATTGATTGATTGATTGATTGCCTCCACGTTGGCTGTAAAAATGTCCAGGCTTTAAGGATGATAGGTCAAACAGAAAGGCTTACCTACACAGATGATGAGGGTCGAAGGAAGGAAAAGGGGAAATGAAGAATGAAGAGAAGGTATGGATTGAAGATACGGACAAAGGTAAAAAGACAGAAGACTAAAGGAAAAAGAATACTAGGTTGAGGACATCAGAAAAAAAAGAAAATCAAAGGAACCAATCTTTCAACAAAGAGAGAGAAGTTTAAAATCCACAAACACAAAAAAATATAAATCTACCAAACCACTGAACATTATCTTGGCCAAGAAAAGGTAAACAAGGTTGTATTTGAGTTACCCCCCCCCAAAAAAAAAAAACCCTTAAATTTCACACTTTTGTTGCTCAAAATGCCTTCTTCTTCTTTTGTTCATCCAGAAACACAAAATTGAAGTTTGTTTTAATATTTTTTGCAGGTTTACAAAAGCCATATTATTTTAGAAGTCTGAAATCGTTCAAACCCCCCCCAAAAAAAATAAATAAATAAATAAATAAATAAATAAATAAATAAATAAAATAACTTGTTTAAAATGCCATGCAGAGTTTGATTTTGTCACCTGCTTGCCTTGCACGAGGTTAAATCTAGGGTAAGGTTGTTTTTTGCTTCTCGGGTAGCTGGTGGGTTAATCAAACAGCATCCTAATCGTTTGAAACTAATATGTGATGTATGATTTTTCAAGATGTGAATAAAGAAAATAAACGTTTCTTATTTTACAGTGGTGTGGTTGTTATTATTAAGTAAAGTTTCTTATGTAACAACCTCAGTAAAAATGTTCACCTACTCTAACCGGATATTTAAAATTATGCAGGAAAATCAAGCGTCTTGAAAAAGATCAACTTATGACCCCGGCCCAATTTCATAAAACCTGCAAGCACAAAAACTTGCTAAGCACAGAAAAAATATTGCTTAGCAGAAACTGGTTACCAGCCAAAATTCCATAAAGTTAACAGATTTGTGACTGGTGCCCCACTCATTTTTTTGCTGAGCATAGAAAATTGCTAAGCAGTATTATCTTCTTAACAGCTTTATGAAATTGGGCCCTGCTGAGAAAATTTACTTACAAAAACTATTTACATAAAATTTACATGAAAAATACTCTTAACTCGAAGAGCGACAAACTAAAACTGTAATAAAAGTGCTCCAAAAACAGATGGTTCAGGTGAGGAGAATGGACTACACACACACACAGACAGACAGAGGAACACCAACATAATCGTCAAACCCTGTAAAACAAGGACTTCTCTTTGTTTTCCATTGTTTGGACTTAGTTGGGGTTTTTTTTACAACGTCCCCATTGATTTTTGTACACAAAAGCGAGGCGAGGACGTCCTCTTATCAAAACACCCGGTTCCCTTTTGTTAAAGTCCTCGGTTTCAACGGGTAGACACACCTACACACACATGCTGATTAAATTCCTGAGAGAGAACTTACCATTGTCCGCTACAAAAGCATTTATGGAAAACAAGTCACAAGAAAATCTGGTTTATATATGTGTGACATAACAACATGTTTAATGATAAGGTAAACCAAGGGGAACAAAAAATCCAACTGAATTATTGTAACAAATAAGTTTTAGGCTTTGAAAGAATCCCTCATAATTATCTGAAAAATTTGTTTGCAAAATATCACAAGAAATTTCCTTCATGGTGTCATTAATGCAGCAAAACTTGGCCCAGAAATAGGTGGACCCATAAACTTTGTTCATTTGTAAAACTGTCCGCGTAGATAGATAGGTCGTGGATAGACAGGGTGCACTCTCTGTGCAATGTTTTTTATGTTCTTACTGCTTCACTTTTTTTCTTCTGTTATTATGGTGATTTGTGGTTTGGGTTATACGGCTGGAATTTTTCCATTTTTGTACACTTTGCATATTTTCAAAATGAAAGTAAGTGGCCTGACATTTCAACCCTAGCAGAGTCTTCCTTGAAGGCTTCTTTCAAAAAATATCCTTCGAGAAAGATTTTGCGAAGGGTCGAAATGTCAGGGCACTAACATATTTGTTCTTCTACATTTATCTCTCCTTTTGGTTGTTGAGCAGTTTGCAACAGCTAATACTATTTTTCTTTTGTACGTTTGATTACTCCTTAATTTCACTGATTTTTTATCAGCACTAGTGTGATGTTCTGTTGTATAAACTTTTGCAGTGTCTTGGGATCTATGTGATCGATGTCACGTCATCTCTATGGAGATTAATCCAGTTTTCTTGTGTCGTATGTCTTATGCTTTCCCTGAACTTAAGTTTAACGTCTGTCTGAATTCTTGGCAAGTGACATACCAACTCCAGCAGGATGCCATTTTAATCGTTTTGCTGGAGGGATGATGATGTTTGTGATAACAGCATAATCAAGCGCTCTGAGAAGTTACACCGCCCATTTGGTTGCCACTTTTTGATGAAGTGAAAATTAGAAAGCAGTCAAGAAAAGGGGTTTGGCCCAGTGTTTCTGGCATGGTCTGGCAGCAATATGCACCACCTCACCTTGTATCCCTTTCAAGGTGCTCTATTATGGTTGCTTCGTCCCATAGAACAATTATTCTTAGCAATTATTCTTTAAATTTCTGCTCTTTCTGCTCCAGGAGTGTCATTTATGACAGACATGGGGCATTATGAATGTACACTTCTAATCAAATAAGGACCACTGATGGAAACAAAGAAACTACCTTTTTCTTGAAGCTCCCGTTTCTCTTGTTCCATCTTCTCTTCTAGTTCCTTCATCTGCTTGTCTTCTTCTTGTCTGCTCTCCTCTTCCACCCTCAGCTCATCCTCCTCGTTGATGTTTCCGAGACTGAAGATCACCGCCTCCAGGTTCTTGAGCTGTAACTCTCGTCTTGCCGTGCGCTGACTGACGATGAGCTGCTTGATCAGGGCGTCATCTGCTTTTGGCATGTCAGGATCCTAAAATTAGACACGAATTGTAACCTTATTCATAGTAAATAATAACTAGTTTTTATGAAGCACTTTATAAATTGCAGGTTCAAGTCCAGCTCTATTCAATTTTTTTCTTGTTCAACCCAAAATTATTAAAAATAAAAGAGTAGGACACAATTGCTTTGGAAAGTACTCTAGTTACAATTATGAAGTTTTGCTTTAAAACACAAATTATTAGCCTTCTTGCAGAAAGTTACATAATTGATGAAGCTTCAGAAACAGCTCAGTTTTATTCCCCTTCCGAAAAACAACCTAATTTCAGACCTCTTGCGATGAAAGGATTTTGTTGAGTGCTTTATTCTCAGACGTCTGCTTCTGTTGGAGCTCAGCCAGTAGCGTTACCGAAACCTCTTCCGCAATCTCCTCAATTGATTGAAGCTTTGTCGTTGCGGTCAAGCTACGACGCTGATCTGAAAGTGAAATATTGCTTTGATTTATTTTTAATCCTACAATAATGGTTAAGTGTGCCTTGCTTAGGAACACAAGTGTCAAGACTGGGACTCAAACCCACACTCTGCTGATTACAAACACCGGAGCTTGATGAGTCCTTTGCACTTGACTGCTCGGCTGAGACAGGCCACAGAAAAAAACTTTGGTATCATTTGTATCAACTAAAATAAGCAATGCTGATTTTGAAGTTATAAAAATGCAACTTTCTTGATTTCGATAGCGTTCCAGAGACAAATGTATCATTTCGCAGGCCTGGAATTACACGGCAGCCATGAAGGAAACGAGGTCACGGCCTCTGTGCCCCTTCAACAGTTCAACATGACTTTAAGATTTTCGAAAGGAAATGCCCTTGGCGAAATAAAAATGGCTTTGCCCTCTCAAAAATGAAATTCCAGGCCTGTTTTCTTTATTTCATCCATCGTCCCCTAACCTTCCATCTTGAGGAGCAGAGCACTCCTAAGAGCCTGTCTCTTCTGTTGTTGTAATTCGGCGATGGCGTCTAGATTACCGCTGCTGATGGTTCGGGTCAGTTTCTCCCGCTCGTCCCAGCTGGTTGACGCAATCCTCAGCTCACTAATCAGCTCCTACGGACATCAAAGGTAGGGACGGTAATTATAAAAATGCACAACATGGTTTTGAATTTGCCTTGAGTTCCTTCTGCATAGCATCGGCTCAGTGCTATAAGGTTGTTCAATGCAATTTCTTATGAGCAACAGGGTGAAAAATGCGTACAAATTTTAAAAAGTAGACCAAAATTCCACAAATAACTTTTTGGGGGGTCAGAAACTGAATGTTTCTGAGTGTCAAACAATTACTTTGGAGACCATTCTGGATCAATAAACTCCATTTACCAAGAGTTCCAAAATATGCAAAACCGATTTTATGAAATCCACACAAACTGCACTAATGACCTCATAGTCTAGAGCCGATGATATTTAGTTGCCTCATCAACATTGCCACCTACTCCTTGGGCTAAAAACAGGGTTACCCCTCTTCACAATCCATAAAGGATGTAGGCATGGATATCATCCGCTAGGAGCCTCGCTGGTAGGGCAGAATGCACTATCATCCCAACTTTTTATGAAGCAATTATAATAAAGCGCTTTTCATAAGGGCACGAGTGTCATGACCGGGATTCGAACCCATGCTTTGCTGCTGACAACACCAGAGCTTGGGTCTGGTGAACTAGACCGCTCGGCCACGCCACAACCCACAACTCCTGCCATTCTAGAGCAGATGTCTTACCACTAGACCACCAAGTAAGCCCGGTGACTAGAGGCTAGTTTAAATCCTGTAACTAGCAGCGGGCATAGCAACACTTACATAAAGGTAATAATTGCATCGGGGATAAAGAATATTATTTTAGTCACGTCGGATATCTTAAAGGTATTAAACAGGATTGGTTAAGGATAAAAAACATCATTGTTTAATTTCAGACTGAAAGCTCACTGATTATGAAGTTTATACTAGAACCAATTTTCTGTGAAATGTTTCAATTTGAAATGAATTCATCATCGAGAAACATGTGACTGAAAACATGTTTTTAAAATGCAACAGCTGCTTTTGGTTGTACCAAATTTAAGGACAGTGTGTTCACATGCTGAAAATATGTGCATGGTTCTCCACTACTTTCTCCGCACAATGGATTCAGCCCAAACTTGTACACGTTTGTTATTTCATGTTTATGGCTGACCACACAAAACATGAACACTGTCTGCGACTATTTTGTCAGCTCTACCAATCCTGTATAATACCCTGAAATGACTACACTCAGAATGAGGTCCTCGTCACACACATAAAAGACCACTTTTCTCCACCCCCCTCCCATACCTGATCGGTAAGTTGCGACACCCTGGAGACTTCCTCCGTGTTCATCTTGGCTTCCTCTACCAGCTCCAGTAAGACATCTCTCTCCGTGCCGTGCTTCTTCTCCACTTCATCCAAGATGGTGGTGTGTAACGCAACACCATCTGAAACAACGCAAGGGTGCTAAACATTTAATGACCAGCTCCCCCCAACAAAATATGATAGTTGTCTTATATTGACCCTCACATTAGATTGAAGCAGATTAAAGGAATCAAAAACAGGAGTACGATATCTCCGATCCAACCCCAGCAGAATATTTGTCACTGCCTTTGTGACTCCAAATCGGGTCAAAACATCAGGCCATTTATACCACAGGTCATTTCGGTTGGTAAGGCACCTTTCTCGAAAAAAACTTTTCCACCATGAGTTGAGGAAAAGTTTATCCACACAGGGTAAATCGTTGAAGATAAGTTGCGGATGGATTTTTTTTTAAATAGATGTTTACCCAGTACAAAGCTCATTTTATCCACAAGTAGGTGGACAGATTCCCCAATGAGTAGTCTATGGTTTGGCCAGCCAATAAGATCTCATAGCCCACGACAATGTTTACACCTTGCTAATAACATGCCTGCTTTATTGCTCAAAGACACTCTTTATTTAGTCTCATTAAATTCTGCGATAAAAACATAACCCGGACCACCTACTGGTTTCCGGTAAATATAAATATCAGCGCCTTACGCTTTCAGTCATCTTGTAAAGAAACTTCCCGTCTTGTTCAAATACTTTCCCCTCAAACTCATCTACATTGTAATTGGACAGCTTGGGGACATCTTGCAGGTTGGCAAATCTAACTGTGGAGATGTCTATCTGCAAGTCATCCTGGAATAGTTTGGAGTATAGATAGTTCCCAATAGACGCCATCTTTACAGGCAAATTGCATTTTGGCTTGCAGGCGCGTCAAGCGCTCAAATTATTAACGCAGCCGCGCAGCTTACTAACCAATCTTGCAATGAGTTTTGTGAAATGTGCGCGTGCTGCACGCCGTTCTCGCGCAAAACGCATGACTGTGTGTTCCAAGTTGCCCGTAAAGATGGCCGATTTACGTCATATTGCAACCTATCTATAGAGATGCCGAAGCAGTTTGCAATGGCCTTAATTTCTTTTCCTCATTTCAAGAAATCATTACGAAAAGTTTTGCGCATGAAATCTAAACCTTGAGGAAACAACATCACCGATACCACCTCCTCGGTTCCAACATGGAGACAAAAAGAGAAAAGTCCCAAGTTTAGGCCCAGTCCCACTGCAGCGATAACGAGAACGATAACGATAACGACGTAAAGAGAACGCATTCTATTGGTTGAATGAGCGTGTGCGTATTCTGCATGGAGTAATTCAACCAATAGAATGCGTTCTCTTTGCGTCGTGATCGTTATCGTTTTCGTTATCGCTGCAGTGTGACTCGGCCTTTCTGGGTCAAAACGTTTTCAGTGTAGCTGGATCAAGGACTTGGAACAATCTTCCCCCTGCCATTCGGGAATCTGTTTGACTCTTATTTCATAAAGCTCTTCAGACTCACCTCTATTCATGTTAACTTATAGCATGTGCACTATGATCTTGTTGGAATAGCCCATTGTAAGTTTTAATTGTTAACTTTTGTTATGTTATCAAGTATTAAGCCACAAGGGAAACTGACTGGGTAATTTTTTTTATTAATTTGGGTTTTGAACAAAGAAAATTCGACTGGAGCGGGACTTGAACCAACGACCTCCAGATTAACATACCGGTGCTCTACCAACTGAGCTATCCATCCCTATGGTCTCCCTATTAGTCAATATCTTTGGTCGGGAGTGCCAGTCAGAAGCCATTCAACCGTTAGCTGCCGTGTAGCCAGGGATCACACCCAAGTTTACGATAGAACCTGGGAAGCGGCAGCCACGGGATCACCTTAAGGGGATGCAACTTTTTATATTATGTTATGAGCATTTTGTTGTCTGGCCCTGCGGTACCATACCCCACAAAGTCAGACAACTTCCTGAGAAAGATTTTGGAGGGTTTGAGTTAATGGGAAAAAAAACATCCCGTCAATACTCACGGCACATCTCCCAGATGACTTACCATCTTTCTGAGTGAAGACCACCGCATCCACCTTGGCATTCTCCTCCTCCTCAAGACGCAACCTCTCCACCAGGTCCTCCTGGCTCATATCGGACGTCGTCTTGGCCTGAGACTCCATCTTCTTCTTCCTCAGGTTGGCAATCCGCTCACGAGCCAGGATCTTCTGACGCTCGTGATCTTTCTTGAAACTAGCAGGAAATAAATTAATGCCCATAAATGTTTAATCCCCAAAAACTAAAAACGAGATAGGACTGAGTGGTGTTTGAAGATTTGCATGGTGTGAAAATAAGTAACTATAGATAGTGAACTTGCGGGTACAACCATGTATTATATCTCTTTGTGGGAGCGTTGGCTCTTAAAGGAGCCGGTGTGGTCTCTAGTATCTAAGCACTTTGCTTACCAGAATACGAATACCTGCAGCCAAAATACCATATCACATGTGCCATCTGTGACTGGTATTCTGCTTCTTTTTTTTCTACTTAATAGCAGAAAACTGTTAAGCAATATTTTCTGTTTAAGCAGCTCCATGAAATTGGGCCCTGGCATCGTCTCTAGAACCTCTTTCTGTTTAAAGACACCGTGTCTCTTCGCTTAGTCTGGTCTACAGATACTTTCATTGGCCCCTTGCATCATCTCTAGAACCTCTTTCTGTTTAAAGACAACATGTCTCTTCG
Source organism: Pisaster brevispinus (assembly GCA_023634235.1). Taxonomy (NCBI): domain Eukaryota; kingdom Metazoa; phylum Echinodermata; class Asteroidea; order Forcipulatida; family Asteriidae; genus Pisaster; species Pisaster brevispinus. Next base: position 4,000,713 of record JAMKCF010000004.1, on the reverse strand, counting down.
CTTAGTCTGGTCTACAGATACTTTCATTGGCCCCTTGCATCATCTCTAGAACCTCTTTCTGTTTAAAGACAACATGTCTCTTCGCTTAGTCTGGTCTACAGATACTTTCATTGGCCCCTGGCATCGTCTCTAGAACCTCTTTCTGTTTAAAGACAACATGTCTCTTCGCTTAGTCTGGTCTACAGATACTTTCATTGGCCCCTGGCATCATCTCTAGAACCTCTTTCTGTTTAAAGACAACATGTCTCTTCGCTTAGTCTGGTCTACAGATACTTTCATTGGCCCCTTGCATCGTCTCTAGAACCTCTTTCTGTTTAAAGACAACATGTCTCTCTGTTCCAAAGGCCAATACTGTGAGATAATCACAAAAACCTTTTTCCCTGGTACTGCTGCACTTTAGAAATCCCTACCTGTATCTTGCTTTCCCCATCTTACAATCTTTTCCAGTTTAAGAGGAATATGAAGCAGATTCCTTCTCTCACGTAAAATTGTCTACTTTCCTTCAGTAGGCTTCACTGTGAGTGGCATTATCGGGCAATTTGGATTTTTATCTTTAAAAAAAAAAAAAAAAACTCACTTTGCATCGCGATTCTTCTCCTGCTGCTGTGCCATGCCGAAGATGAGCGCCGCCGTGTCGAACTTGTCTTCCATCTGCAGTTTGCGCTGGTCACGACGTAGCTTGGCTAGAGCCAGCTGGCGTTCCCTCTCACTGTTCAGGCTGGCGTCTTGGCCCCTCAAGGCCGCCAGAAGCGCCTCACGCTCATCTTCAAAGTGGGAGTTCAAGTCCTCTAGGACATTCTGGAAGGGAGGGGGTGGGAAGAATGATAAATAAATACATCATCATCATCATCATCATCATTCGGCTGCAGAGCAGACGACTACAAGTTTCTTTCACTTACTGCGCCCTTGGGGAAAGTGTTGCGATTTGGTCTGCTCGCAGCATGTCTTCACTCTCTCCAGTCAGGCCTTGACCATATGTTGCCTTTCTGGTCTCCTTGTCCAATAAAGTGGTGAATACAATTTGACAGTGTCTGCCATGCCCAAAGAAACATGAGCTGCCGAGTTCCACAAGAGGGCCGATTTAACATACGGCAAAGTCTATAAGCAAACACTTCCAAGCAGTCCCCAAGAGCAAAAGCATTCACCTATTAATTTTAATCTTATCTCTTTTGAAAAGAAATGGGTCTTATTTATGCTACGGAGGTACTCCGTTTGCATGAGGTGCACTAGGTTGCCTCCAAGTTCCCCGTCAAAATTGCATCTTTTGTGTGACAAGGCTCTCAGTAATCAAAAACACACCTTGCAGAACTTTTTGTAAGGGGGTGGGTTGAAACCAACTTCTATTAATTTTAAAAACACATAACTTGGTGGTGCTAAAACTAGGTAGTGACAATGTTGTATCAAATCTTAAAGAGGGGCTGCAGGGTCAAACTCAGTTTTGCGATCCACTCATTTTCCAATAGATAGAGTCCTCATGAAGATGAACACAAAGTTTCAAATCTCTTACCTCGTGTTAAGTCATGGGTTATAATCCGGTGAAGCTCCAAATAATGGCAATGTTGCCGAGGGTTGCCAATACTTTTGAACAGTCAGAAAATGTGAACGTTAAATTTTTCCAAGACTTTTTCCATCAGATCAAATGGTGTAAAAAGTGGATTTTTTTTTTCAAAATCCAAAAACGTCCAATGACGCCAAATTTCAAATACATTTAGGCTTCACGTTTATATGTTAAGATAATTTTTCAGTTCATTCCTGAATTTTGATGATGGTCAATCAAAGCAGCATTTAAATTTTGACTTTAAACTGGAACAAACAATTCCTCTTTGTATTGTACGGACCCATTTATTTGTTGATGCTCCACGACGTCAAGTTTCAAATTTTGCTCTGAAACGAGTTATCAACTAAAATGGCATTTTACACCATTTCAATGCGAGATTGGCGACTTGTTGGTTTTTTTCCCCACTGTCACGATGACGCTATCTATTGGCAAATGAGGGCATCAGGAAATTGAATTTGACCATAGAGCCCCTCCCCTCTTTAAACGCGCACAAGTCTTCCAAGTTCAGACATCAATGATATAAATTTAAACTCTGTGGAAGGACTGAAATTTTCCCCTTACTCTCTTTTTCTTCCGCTCCTCCAAGAAGTCCCGTCTCTTCTCCTCCTTCTCAACCATCTCGTCGAGGGTCTCATTGTCGACCGAGAGGCCCTCCTTGGCCCTCTCCTCCTTGAGCTGCTGTCTACGCTCAAGGCGTCGCTTCAGACGCTCCTCCTGCTCTGATTTTGTGTTGCCAAGGAGCTTGGCAAGCTCTATGTAACAAAAACCAACAAAAAATTAACATTGTGGTTAAAACTCAATTTTACAGAATTTGGCTGCTGGAGCTCCTTAAATAAGAGTGTCAATGTTTTACAAATGCATTAGGCATAAAGAACAGAATTAGTACAGCATTAGGCATCTGAATACATTTGGTTAATAAGGCCCCATACCCTCATAAATGCTTGTTATTGAATGAATATAATAACTGCATCAGGTGCTGTGCCCTGTTCAGCCATGTTGTACGACTGGATAATAACAAACCAGCCAAGAAGGCACTCGACATTGCAATCAACTCCCGGAAAGGTCACACCCCCAGCTCTCGGCTGGTCGAGGCCAAGAGGATGCCCAGAAAGTCCCTGGTAAAAGCAACTGGGATGACCAAGCGAAGTAAAGTGTGCCCGGAACCGTGCTGCTCGATGTGGGGCATTGAAGGTCAGCGCGACGCACCAATGTTGTCGTTGCGAATGAGTGAGTGAGTGAGTAATAAAGAACACTAGTTTGGTTTTACCCTACACTGATGTGTGGTACGCGCTGTTTCCTCGGTGCTTTCCCCCCCTCCCAACACCCCCTCCCCACCCAAAGTCCTGCGGTAAGTAAACCACAGGCATACTACTCAGGTGGGATTCGAACCCACAACCCCCACCTAAAAGGCAGGTTTATCTGCAAGTTGACAAGACAAAAATATTAGCATGACTGCGAAGAGTTTGTGCTGTTGCCATATGACGTCATCACTTTTTGCCCATTCTAGATCGCATTCACAGTCCAATGCTAGAACTGCCTTTTTTTTTCTTCTTCTTTCTTCTTCTTTTTTTAAGTTTCAAGTTTTTGTTTACCTTGTTGATCTTGAATCCCTTGGCTGAGAAGGGCAGATGCCTCGTCATACTTCCCCTCCTGTCTCAGCTTTCGTTCCTGCAGCTTCAGCTTCATCAGTTTGGCTTGTCGCTCCCTCTCTGACAGACGAGCCCACTCGGCTTCCCCGACTTGCTTCATAAGGGCCTTCAAAGATGCACAAATCAACTCCAAATCAAATCCACTCTTAAAATATATAATGGTCTTCTAAAAATGTGCTTGGTCTTACATTTTGCCAATTTGACCCGAAAATTTAGATACAGCTATGGGTTTTTTTTATGAGTTTTCATTTGAGGTATTGCAGGAAGAAATCTGCAAATGGTAAGTGGTGAAATTAATGAATGAATGAATTAATGTCGGGATTCCACCATCATCTAACATCTATCAGCCATGTACAAAAAATGTTGAATGTTACTCATATTTCATCTGCTGCACACATGTCCCCCCCCCAAAAAAAAAAAAAAAAAAAAAACATAAAAATTAAAAAGTGAATCTGTTTTGAAATGGCATCATCTGTCAAAAGTTCGGAGAAAAAAAAAATCTAAAACAAAAAATTTCTTTCACTGAAAATTGGGCCATGGAATTTTTGTAATATCTTATTGGTTGTCATACTTGTCATGCATGCGTGGTGTGCACATGCGGCACCATCTGTCCTTGCCAAAAAAAAAAAAAAAAACCAATGCGTTTAAAGAAAAAAGTTGATTTGACAGTTCCCGCACAGCAAGCACATAGTGCATACAGAACTTTTACATAACAATATGCTTGTTTAGGGGCCATTTATTCGCTTGTCCACAGAGAGCCGGTCTTTGCATACACCCCCCATGTGGCCAGTCTCGACCAATCAAAGCGCATAAACTCTCAGAGGTGTTTACTAATTATAAACATCATGATTCATTTTGCCTTAGAATAAGCCAAATAACATTTTGAGGTTTAACATAAAAAAGGGCTGTTTTTTTGGTTTTTTTTGCTGACCTCACTGAGTAGTTTATCCCTGAGTGTGTCGTACTTGACTTCAAGGGCTTTGATGAGTTGTTCCTCAGTGACCTCAGATGAGTCAGACTTTGTGACCAGCACCGTCCCGGCCACGTTATCGTTCCAACCGTTGGTTCTAGCGATGAACTGCACCTGCTTCAGCTGCTTCAGCGTAGTGATAGACTAAAATAAGATTACGAAACAACAATACTTGATTATTTATCTGATCTGCATTGCAAAACATTAGTGGAAGGCAAGTCCAACAAATTATTTTGTGCATACAAACATTCTTAATGAAGCCCTTGCTGGATGCATTTCCGATGGGCTTCCGGTAATCGTTGGCACCAGTTTTTGTGAAGTGGGCGTGGCTTAAAATTATGTCCCACTTACAAACAGCAGGGAGGAAAAGTTGGTTTTACGTCAGATAAGAGCTCTAGCAATGCAAAAGTCGTGGGTTCGAATCCCACCCGAGTGATTGCCTGTGGATTTTTTTCACAAAGCTCGGGAAAGCACTGAGCATACAGTGCTTAATACACATTGGTGTAGGGGGAAAAACCAAATGAAAAGGTCTGTTTTCGTTTCTTATTTCTTTTTTCATTTTTTTTTTTTAGGGATGGGGAAGAAACATAACTTTAATAGATGCTGACCTTTGACCCGAGGTCATTTAAGAGAAGTGCAGCCTCATTCTCTTGCTGCTCTTGAAGGTTGGCCAGTAGGGCTACCTGAATGTCGCCCTCTATCGCTGCTTCTCCTTTGATCTTCCTCTCATCATCCAGATGGCTCTCCAACGTCAGAGATGTAGCTTTCTGTTCGAGGAAGGAGAAATGATTTTGCTCTAGGTTTCAAAAACTATAGATGTATGTTATCTTTAAAAATGTTGAAAATAACTACAAGTTCTTTGGGCATAATTCTACAAAAGTGAAAAATCCTGAAACAGGTAGCGATCTCCTCTAGTTTGAAAAGAAATGCAACACCGGGGCCTAATTTCACGGCTCTGCATTATACCGTAAGCAGAGAATCGGCCCTTACGGAAGCAGGGAATTCTGCGCTTACGTCAAGCGTATTTCATGGGTTAGCAGGAAGTTGTTGCTTTTTCTCATGCATAACTCCACGTTACTAGGCATTCTTCGCTTACACAGCTAGCGCAGAAATTCGGTGCTGGCAAAGTAAGCGGAGAAAGGTGATCTTACGACCACAGAATTCAGGGGTAAGCAGAGCCATGAAATTGGGCCCTGAACTACTAAGGTTCTCTTTGACAGCATTGATAAAATCGATTATTACAACACAAAAGAAACCTGGAGTTTTGGACAAAGCATGGCCGTCTGTCTTCCCTTGAAAGATCCTGAAAATAAGAAACAGACTCCTGTAGTTTCAGGAGCCACTGAACCACTGAAATAGACTGTGCAAGTCTTGCGCAAAAAAAAAGCAAACCTCTACTGAAATTCTATCGGAATTCTGTTAGAAATTCTGTCGAAATTCTATTAGAAATTCTGTCAAAAATGTAGAAAAAAACTACATTTTTGGTGAAATTTAATCAGCTTTTTAATTTCCACTTAGACTAATTACTCCTTAAAATACTGATTATCCCTCGAGAAACGGCTTACATTGAATATATCTATTTGGTCTTTCATATTCTCCTTAGTGGGTCCGCTGTCTCTCCATTCCTGCCGAGCTCCCTTCAGCTCCTTCAGTCTCTTCTGACGATTGTCTTCCGTCATCTGCTTGGCGTTGGCACGATAGCTGCTGTTCTCTTGCTCTTGCATAAGCTGTTGATTTGGATAAATGTCACGATCACTTGGACAACGTCATTGGAAACATAGGATTTTAACCACATTTGGTCACCACTGCAGTTCTCTGTATATCAAATCATCTGCTCAGTGGTATTATGGTCCATAATTGAAATTTCATATCAATCAATCAAACAATCAATCAGTCAATCAATCAATCAATCAATCAATCAATCAACCAATCAATCAATCAATCAATCAACCAACCAATCAATCAATAAATCCATCAATCAAAAAATGTATACACATTTAGCAATGGTATCCATAAAGATTACACCTCGACAAAACAAATAGATTATAAATTACATGGGAATATGCTCTAGAGAAGACAGTGAGTTTGTTTTTGCTTCTTGAAAATGTTCACATTTGGCAAGGTTTTGATGCCTGTTGAGAGACCGTTCCATAAGGTACTGCAGTGGAATACGCACGGCGGCCATATGAGTTAAGCCTCCGTTTGGGAACCTGGAGAAGAAGTTTGTGAGAGGAACGTAGCCTGAGAGATGGTGACTGTAAGTGGTCCTCATCACGCAGGAGTAAAATGGGTTCCTGAGAGAGATGTTAATAACGAGCAGCCTGAGCACCCCAGTGTGGCTTGTCGGTGCTGCATACTCCAAAGGAGTTGAGATGGTTTCAGGAATGTGTAAGGCCCAATGAACAAGGGGGTAGTAAATGTGTAAGGCCCAATGAACAAGGGGGTAGTAAATGTGTAAGGCCCAATGAACAAGGGGGTAGTAAATGTGTAAGGCCCAATGAACAAGGTGGTAGTAAATGTGTAAGGCCCAATGAACAAGGGGGTAGTAAATGTGTAAGGCCCAATGAACAGGGGGTAGTAAATGTGTAAGGCGCCGTGATGACAATGCTGACAAGCGCCTAAAAAATGCCTCTTGTTATTAGTTAACATTGCCATCATTCACACTGCAATCTAAACCTTCCAGGTGTAGGACGACAACTGGCTGGTTTGGTTGGCTGGTTTATTTATTTTCCTCTCAAGTACACAGCATGTCATAAAACAATGGGAGAGTTTGGAACGCTAGGTGGCAGCAGACTTACCGGGTAAATTTCCATTGTTTAAGTAGTTCTGAGCATGCGCACATTACCGAGAACAATGGATTGACCGGGTAAGTCTGCTGCCACCTAGCGTCCCTAAGCGCCACAATTCTCTTTGCCGATCATCTTGACTCCTACCTCAATAAGGAGATCTCTCTCTGCCTCGTGCTTCACCTCCATCTCCTGCACCACAACCTCTTGCATTGCTACTTCATTCTGTTCATCTTCAGGGAGTGGGATGGGACCCTGGGCGTCCCTCGCTCGCATTCTCTCCTCCTTGCTCTTACGACGCTGTGCGAGCCGCTCTCGAGCCAGCTGCTCCTGCCTTCTTCTCTCCTTCTCGTGTCTGAATTTTTAAAAAGAAACCAGACCCCATCATCGCTTTCGAACATCATGTTTTTGACTCCATAGATCAAGATGTTTGACTAATTTCGCAAAAATCACAGCATTTCAGGTGAAAATATTGCAAGGGATGCTTGTCACCGCGACCATCTTTACACAGTAAGTTATGTGGAAACCTGTGGAAAATTTAAAGGAACCATTGCCTTTGGATTGGGTGCTTTGGGCACTAGAAAGCATTTGTCATGAAATGAATCTATGGTTGGCAAGATATTTTACAAGTAGAGTATAATTGTTCACATAAATATTCCTTGAAATTGTGTGGTTTTTTGTGTAATTTCATGTCAGAACATTGTCAGCTATTTTGTGGAACCAAACTTTTGACTCCACAAAGTAGCAGACCATATGTTCTGCTGGTTGTATTTCCAGTGGCAGATTTATGGGGTTTTTTTTTATCACTACTCACTAATTACAACACGCTGTGGGTGTTTTTAGTGCATGAACAAACAGCAACATCTTGTGAGTTTTTAAAGCAATGTGCTCCTTTATATTGTCAATCTTACTAACAATATGTACACACTTTAAAGCAATCCTCATTTCTGTCCCCCCCAAAAAAAAGAAATAATAAACAAACAAACAGAACAACAACAAAAAAACTTACAATTCCTCAGCATCCTGTGCCTGTTTTGTCAACCCCATCGCCAAGGCCGCTGCATCAAACTTGTGCTCCCTTCTTGCCTTCCTCTGATCTCTCCTAAGACGAGCCAACTCCCGCTGGCGCTCTCTCTCGCTCTGGAGGCGGTCGTTTGCATCTCTCATGCTGGCAAGGAGGGCATCTCTCTCCTGGTGACATACACCGACAAGAAATTGGATAAATGAAAGAACAACTTCTTCTTATAAGAGCTATCTTGTGGCGTGTCTTGGCCAGGTGGTTAAGAGTACGGCACTCAAGCTCTGGTGTTTCTGATCAGCAGAGTGCGGGTTCGAGTCCCGGTCATGACACGTGTGGCACTGTAAACAAGATGCTTTACCATAAATGCTTTGTCCTTTGGATGGAACATTAGGCTGTAGGTTCCGTGTACTAGGATTGGTAGTGCAGGTAAAAGAACCCAGAACACTCATCAAGGAAGAGTAGGGGTTAACCCTGGTGTTTCTGGTTCACATAGCAAGCACCCTTGTTTACAAGTTTCCTCAGGCTTGCAAGCTACAGTGACTAAGTTCACTTATGAGACATCCTTGGTTTCATTACCATAAATATATAATGATATCGATAATAATCTCATATTTAATCTGAGCCTAAAGCCCCAACAGAGCAATTCTCTGCTTTGAATTCCTTGATTTCTCTGCTTCAAGTTTAGTAGTTCTTTTCTAAGGTCAAATTTGGTTTTGTGATGGATTGATTTTCCAACAGGTAGAGTCATAACGACAATGGGGAGAAAAAAATCTGTCTCAAACCTCAGGTTAAGATGGTGTAAAAATGTTTTGAACTCTTTCAGAGTGAAGTTTGGAACATGACTTTACGGGATGTCAACAACTCACCGCATCAAGACGATTGTCCAGCTGATCTAAAATATTCTTGGGTTTGTTCTTCCTTAGTTCTTCTTCTTCTTGCTCAATCTCCTCCTGCTCAAGACGATCTGCCTCCTCCTTGCTCATCCCTGCAAAATCAGACAAGACTTTTCTGATCAATGTTCAACAAAATTTTAATTTACTGTTTGTTTTTTACAAGCCCCAATGCAATATTTACATAAAACTTCTCGGTAGGGTCATACTATGGTAATGACCCGAAAATTAAATTGTGTAATTTTCTATCAGAAAGCCTACTTGTTATAAAGATGGCAATGGTAGTGTAATGGTAGCATCCTGTGAAATTATTATGTCTGAAAAAGGCTGCTTTTAATAAACTTGAGAAGTGAAAATTGCTCTCAGAGTTATTGTCCTCTGTAAAACATACCTGGTATGAGAAAACAGTTCCAGACCACTCAGTTCTCAGTTTGATATTTTCAGCTCATAAAGAAACAGGCACGATAACTCTCGGCTGCCCATTAAATTTGATGAAATCTTCACGTGTTAAGCAGGGCCGGGAGCGAATTTACTCTTACCGAAAAATACCTCAAAGAAAAATCCTTCAAATTTTTGTACTGACCCTGTGCCATTCTCTGCTTCCTTTTCTCCAGCCTTTCTCTCAACTTCTCCTCCTGTTGTTTCTTGGTATCCCCGAGCAACAGCTCCAGTGCATTCTGGGAAGCAATGGCATCGCCCAGCAGCGCTGCCGCCTCGTCATACTTGCCGTCTTTACGGAGGCGGCGCTCCTCCAGACGCAGTTTGATCAAGCGAACCTGCCGTTCTTTCTCCGAGAGGCGTGCCCACTCTGCCTCACCGATCTAAAGGAAGTCACATCAAAGAAATAAAGAGAGATAACTTTGGCAACCAATCTGTGACCTGGGCCCAATTCCATTGAGCTGGTTAAGTGAAAACAAAAATTGCTAAGCTCAGAAAATTATTGCTGAGCAGGAACAGGTAACCAGCAAAATTTGCATGCTATTTACATCATTATGACTGGTGCTCTGAAGTATTTTGGTTAGTTAATTAGCTTTGCCAAGCCAAATTTTATGATTTCTAAACTTATGCAGGCGCCGTCTTTCCAAGATGGGAGCGTTTGAAGTACAGTATATTCCTAAGAGTCTTGACTGATCCTTAAGTCAAGTGCCAATTCAATTTTAAAACTAACAACAATAATACTGGAGTCTTATATAGTGTACGTATCTACCAATAAGACGGTAGGACCAAGAACTGAGCTCTGTGGAACACCAAATATATAGAATGAGGAGAAGATTGACCCATAAGGACAACCCTTCAACTTGCGAAAGACGAAGCAATAATGGTTAAGTGTCTTGCTTAAGGACATAAGAGTCAAGACTGAAAAACAAACCCACACTCTGCTGATCAGAGCAGAGCTTGAATTCTGTGCGCTTGACCGCTACTACATGCCACGCAACTTTTTTTTAAATGAGCATGTTATAAAAAATTGTACATTTAACAAACACAGGATAAAGTTAATTATGCCAAGTTATGAGAAAAAGGCAAAAGTCAAGGACGACATTGAAAAGAGAAAAGGGGATCAAATGGAGGTTGGCAGGCCATGTGTCAAGGGTCCAAGACAACAGGTGGACTAGACGACTGAGAGAATGGCAGCCTAGAACAGGCAAGAGAGAGAGAGGACGGCAAAAGAGAAGATGGCGAAATGACATAACAGCTTTCATGGGCACTGCTACATTGACCAGAGTGGCTAGCTAGAGAGAGAGAGGCATGTGGACGTTTTATGAGGAGGGCTTCGTCCAACAGGTGGACGAACAAAAGCCTCGGTGTTAAAATATCTTCTCACCTGGTTCATCAGTGCCTCTGCGAGAATCTGATCTTTTAGCGCGTCAAACTTTCCTTGCAAGGCGTCCACTAGCTCCTCCTCACCGGCCTTCTTGCTCAAGTCGGCCGTCGTCAGGACAACAGCAACATTCTCATTGCGTTCATTTTTCTGATCTTCGATGTTCTGCTGCTGCACGTGAACCAGGGACTTTAAATCCTTTTTAAAAAATAATAATAATATTTTAGTCAAATATTCATACTAAATTGAGGTTCTGGTTTCAGACTTGAGTGGAGCTTGAAACCAAAGTCTTTGATACCCTTATATGGATTCCTTTTAACTCCTTGCGGCAGACTGTTACTATTGTCCAACAAAGTTGTGAAAAGAAATTTCCATTAGCTAGATTGTGGTAAAATAAAATAGTGCTGCTATTATGCAATCACTTCAAATTGGAATAATAATAAGAATGGAATTTTTTCAAAGCATCGGTATCCGACGCAAGCGACGCTCTTGGCACTGCTCTGCAGAGAACAACCAAAAAAACAAATGGAAGTAGCGTCACACAAGTAGAAAATAGAGTTAACAAAATGCTTCTTTATGCAGATGAGATTTTAAACTTTTTTTTTTAATATGCCAAGTGAGTTTGAAAGTTTCACAAATTCAAGTAGGGAGTTCCAAAGCCTCGGTGCTGCGCTCTGAAAACTTCTCCCCCCCCCCCAATCGACGATTTGCCGTTTTTTTCCTGAAGGAGTTTGTGTTGTGAAGTCTGCAAGCCACGACGCCCTGGGGCATATTGGAAGGGTCCGAAATGCCAAACACCCACAGAGCGCCATATGGTTATGTACAATTAACTTTGGGTTTACAGCTCACACTGAGGAAACAAAGACCAAGAACTTGAACATTTATTGGCCGATCTCATGGATTTTGTGGATTATATGAAACTCGACAGGTAAGACAAAGTTTGAGTAATCTCACAGTGCCGGCTGCATTGACCGCGATTGTTTAAGTTCATCTGTGGCTTGCAAAGCAGCCAGGCCATGTTCTTGTGTGATCAGAAAGCATTCAGTGTAGCTGGACCAATGATTAGGAACAATCCTCCTACTGTCATTAGGGAATCTGTCGTGAAGCTCTTGAGAAACTCACTTCTATCCATGTCAATTTCCATTCATAAATACCCCGGACAGTTTAGGCAGTCCTATTGGTCGAGAGCGCGTCACGTGGGTGTGTTTAAACGGCTGATATAGACACAGCTGGAGCTGTTTAAAACCGGCTGGCTTCTCGCGTGTTGAGCGCGTGCGCAAGCTTACGCAAGCCAATTTATGATACGCGCAACACAATCAATATTCTATATCTATGAATTATATTATTAGTACATGCGCGTAATCTATTTGTACGCGCGCGTACGCACAACCCATAGCGAACGAAACAAAATTTTACAAGAGTTTTTGAAAATTTGCAATGTTTTTTTACTGATTTCCAACATTATTACGCACTGTAACAAAAAGGGCATTTATAAATGGGAATAAGAGAGTAGTGACTCGGTCTTAAACGCCGTTTAAAACCTTGCAGGGTCGTGGCCGCGCGATAAAGACACGAGCCGAAGGCTCTACCTTTATCAACACGGCCACGACCCTGCCGGTTTTAAACGGCCATTTAAGACTGAGTCACTACTCTTTTATTCCCTTATTAATGTGCGCTATGATAGCGATGGAACAGCGCCTAATACATTTGAATTGTTACGTCATGTTATGTAATCAGATTGTGTTTTTTTTTACGAGGCTAGAGAATGTGTTTCACATTAATGGCAGCCATTTATGGGTTCCAAACTGCCCATGCCGTGGAGAGTTTGCAAGTGGGATTGTTTTTAGTTGACCTCATTCAAGGGAAAATGGCCTCTCCCTGGATAGACTTTAGAGGGCGCACTTGCGATTCGAGTACCTTGTCTGGTAAGAGACTGCACACTGCTTCACATTCTTTTGCCTGTTGCTGCTGCAAGTCAGCCATGATGGTAACAATGACATCATCTCTATGTATAGTAACGTCTTTAGCCTCCTTCTGCAGTAGGTGTTTCCGGCCTGCTGTCTTGACCACGGATGCCTCCCCCAGCAAAGCTTGATGCTCTGTTTTATTGCCTTAATAAAAAAAAAAAACATGCACAGAATCACAAAATTATTTTCAATTTTCATTATTACATCTGTTACACTGTTCGCGGTACCCAATTACAGGGCTCGAACTAGCCTCTCATCAACTGGCACACTCAGAGGTGTCCCCCATCGGAAGGACAGAAAAAGCAATTATGGTAAAGTATCTTGCTCAAGACTCCAACTCCCACTCTGCTGATCAGAAACACCAGAGCTTGAGTCCAGTGCTCTTATCCGCTCGGCCAGGACACCCCCAAAGTATCTTGCCTGGACTAGCATATGGCCGTTTTCCAATTGGCCAAGTGTGTTGCTTAGGATGTCTTATACGCCAACGCATGGATAAGTGGCGAACCAGCCGCGGCCAGAGCTACAGGTGCCAATTCAGACACCCCGCCTTAGCTCTCTCACAGGTGGCAGTCATTTCCTATCCTAAATTCTCACCTATATCCATGGTTCGGCGCTTTTCCATCAGCTTTTGTAGGACTTCTTGCCGTTGCTCTTGGGTCATGTTCTCGGCTATTAGGATGTCATCTTCACCGTACTCTTTCTGGAGGAGCTCGTACAGGGCCTCTCTCTCAAGACGATGTTTCTTCTCAATAGAACGGATGACTGCATCCTGGAAATTTTTTTAAAACAAACTGATTGGTATCACTCTGAAAGCTCACCAGGTAGACCGTTTGCACCAGTGCTCCTCCTCCAGAAGAAAATTTCCGTCTGGAAACGTGGACACAAGCTGAGCAGGATGCTATGTCTGGGAACAAGCTCCGTAACAATACACTAACAGTTTTCATTATTTGGTTTCACCCATACGCTGATGTGTGGCAAGCACTGCGTACTCTACTTTCCCGGGTCCGGTGAAGAAAAACAAACTGCAGGCATATTACGCGGGTGGGATTCGACCCCATGACCTTTGCCATTTGAGAGCAGATGTCTTACCACTAGACCGAGATTGCCCGGAACCTGGAGGCGGTTTGAATCTTAAATTTAGCAGCGGGTACCGCAACAATTTAATAGCTGCTGAATTTGCATCAGGTATAAAGATTGGTGTTTGGTTCACCCGTACAGCAATGGGTTAAACAATGTGAACTAGGTACTTTCCCAATTCCTGTGACAATAATCCAAAGGCATACTGACTCAGGTGGGATTCGAACCCACAACCTTCGCCAATCTCGAGCAGATGTCACCACCAGACCAGTGAGATTGCCCGGTAGCTAACGGCAGTTGACATCTATTAAATTGGCAGTTTTTGTTGTTTTCACCCAAACTTGAGACCTTATTTAATTTTGTCACAGGTTAGTTGGACAGTGTGCTTAGTGAAAACTAGTGAACGAGAAAAGTCTACTAATAGGAAATGCTGTATTTATTATCCACTTCTTTTAAATAAAAACAGTGGGAGAAGAACTCATCTTTTCATTTACCTGCATAGAGTTTCTATCGTCGTTGTCAGTGACGACGTCACTAGATTCCTCTTGGCTTGTCCCCATAGCTCGCCTCTTCCTCATGGCCTCGATGCGCTGCCTGGCTAGAGTCTCTTGCCTCTGCCTGTCATTCTTCAATCTGCATCAATCAAGACAAGCACCCTTAGACATAAAGCTGTTTAAGCAGGAAAACTAGCTGAAGAAGTTAATGTGCTGAGCAGAAATAGGCAGGGTACCAGTCATGAGTAATGATCAATACATTACATTTTGGCTGGTAACCTGTTTTTGCTACGGGACGATTTTTCCTACGCTAACAATTTTGTGTGCTTCAAACCTTTAAAAAAATTGGGCCCGAGGTCAAAATTCGTAAAAAGGTGTTCAGCACGGAAACTCACTAAGCATAGGAAAAAATGGACCATCTGACAAAAAGTATTGAACAAGCAAATTGATGGCTTCTCACCTCTCTGATGCAGCAGTTTGGTTCCGCTCGGCCAGCCCAATGGCAAGAGCCGCTGCCATGAAGTTCTTCTCTCCCCTTGCCATGCGTAACTCCAGCCTGAGCCTCATCAGCTCCGCCTGCCGTTCCTTCTCGCTAAGGTACTCAGCCTCGGTGCTGTTCAGTCTCATCAGGAGGACCTCCCGCTCGTTGTCGTAACGCTTCTGGAGGTCGTCAAGAGGATTGGACGATTCGGATGGGTCCGATTCATCCTCGGATAGCTCTTTATCTATGTCATCAAGATTTCCTCCTGGAGAGAGAAAAAACATAGAGGTGTGTCTTAATAATAATAATAACTACATTTTTCATATAGGGCTTTTATCTACGGGAGTCTCAAAGCCCTTTATTTCTAGACAGGTTTTGGAAACTTTTGAATGATCAGACCAATTTATGTAACACCTTGTACGGGTTTACAAGGTGCTGCGATGCACTCAGCAGCTACTTCTCTTGTAGCTAGGACCGTTTACGCGCGTTACACAGCACACGGGACCAATGGCTTTACATCAAACCTGAAGGACGAAGCAATAATGGTTAAGTGTCTTGCTTGAGGACACAAGTGTCAAGAGCAAGACTCGAACCCACACTTTGCTGATCACAAACACCAGAGCTTGAGTCCAGTGCGCTTGACCACTCAGACATGACAATTACATGTCTTCAGAACATATGAATACACTGAGTGCCAACTACTGCGTGTGCCTCAAAATGCAAGTCAGTTGCAGAGACCAAATTTGTCCTGATCAGATTCTTTATTTGCACCAAAAAAGAAATCCACAATATACAACAAAAGGAAGGAAAGAAATATAAAGCACAAGTACCTAAACCAAGGGGGGGAAAAGAGAAAATATCAGCAAGGACAAGCTGTTGTCAATCTATGATGATGACGATGAAGAATAAATGCTCAATGATTCCAAATAATCCTAACACTCCTGACAAGACGCCCCCCTCCCCCATGAAGCTTTCTCGCATGACTGTTAGTCCATATCTGAATTGGCGGCTTCAGCTACAGCTACGGCTGTTGCTAAAGGGGCTGCTATGGTCCTCGTGTGATCCAGCCATAGCCGTAGCGGTAGCCACCAATTCAGCCTCATCTGGTTGGCAACTACATGCAGTCCTGTCATTGTTACTACTGCAGAGAGCACTCCAGGGCCAAATTTTGGAGAGCTGCTTAAGCACAAAAAAAGTGGCTAAGCACAACAACAGACAAAGCTTACCACAATTTGATTACCAAATACCATGTCACATGTACCATCTGTGGCTGGTATTCTGCTCATTTGTGCTTGGCAGAAAATTGTGAAGCAACATTTTCTACTGAAGCAGCTCGACGAAAGTGGGCCCAGACCGTTATATTGTTTATAGAAACACACTTATGAAATCTAGAAGAAAAAGCCTGGAGTTACCTTCGCTGATCCTCTTCCTCCGTTTCTCCATCCTCTTTCTTAGTTTTTCCTCATAGTCCTGCCGACTGTCTCCCATCAGTTTCCTCAGATCAGTCTCGGCCTTGTCATTATCGCTCAGAAGTACAGCAAGTAGGTCCATTTTACCTGCGAAAAGAATAAGAACGAAAATTAAAGAACGATTTGAAATGTTTTTACTTCCCTTATTGTGTCTTCATTGTGTGCTTGGAATCTCAGGAATTCTTGAGAGGGTTTTCAGGGTGGTACTTCTGAGGAAAATAGTGTGTTAAAGTATGGGAACATTAGGGGGAACCCTCTGCCCCATGCAAAGCATGATGGGGTTTTTTTTCTGGCTCACCATGGTTAGATAGGGCCCCCCCCCATTTCAAAACTTGTTTTTTGTAGTTTCATTGTGACTCAAATTACACTGACAATCAGAATAAGAAACTTTGTTTTCTTATTTGATCATTCCTTGAAAGCTTGATATGTTGAAACTTGTTATTGGAAAAACACAAATTTAGTTGGTATCATTTCAAGTCCAACAATAGCTAAATGCCTGACGTTTTGAGCCTAGCAGCGGTTTTCTTGAGGTGACAACACAACACACATGAACAGGTATACTGATGTAAAAGATGTAGTCAAGTGGAACGAGATCAACAGAGAGAGAGAGGCAGAAAGCACTCAGAAAAAAGCAAGGGATAAACATGGAAAGGGAGACAAAAGGAGGTAGAGGGAAGGGGCTGGTTGAACCACTGGAGGATGGAAACACAAAAAGACACAATTAGGCGGGAAGAGGGAGAAACAGAAATGAATTAGTGAATGAGACAGACTGAAAAGGGTGAGGAAAAAGAAGAAGGCAAAGACAACAAGTTGTTTAATCATTTCCTTCTTGGATGTTCAGACCATGGAGGTGAATGGTCTGGAGTTGCCTTGTCCACAGTTTCTCCCCACTTAGGCAAACAGCCTGTCTGTGGTTACATCAAGTCACTCTGAACTCTTTTGTCAATGTACAGAGCAGCACAGAGTGAGCCTGTAAAAGAGACGGCAAAGATACTCTTCTTTTTTTAAAGAACCTACTGTACCTTCTTTGCGTAGTTTCCGCTCTTCCTGTTTCAGCTCCAAGAGTTTCTTCTGTCTTTCTTGCTCGTTCATCCTGGCCCATTCTGCTTCCCCAAGCTGATTCCTCAAGACGTCTACAAGGAGCTTATCCTTTAAGGTGTCGTACTTCTTATCGAGGGCCTATGGGACGAGTCCAACGATTGGAAATACAACATGAGACCTAATTTTCATTACTAATTTATTTTTTGTAATTGGTTTCTCAGAACAAATACGAGTACATTCAATTGAATGTGAATACTGCACATATCCAACTACTAGTAGCAATTATACTTGGTTCTTATATAGCACACATATCCTAGTAGCTAGATCAAGGTGCTTTACAACATTAGTATCCCTGTTCATCAGGCATACTTAGACCATTCCTCTAACTTTCTCAACTCCCTGGGGAGCATACAACCCCAAGCTGCTTATATTAGCACTAAGGGGTTAACCCAATGCAACACTATCTCAGCCCTCACAGTTTTTTATCTATACTCCTGGGTTAAGAGAAGCAATGAGGGTTAAGTGCCATGCCCAAGGACATAATTAGTGTCATGACCAGGAATCGAACCCACACTCTGATGATTTAGCCACCAGACCATTCGGCCACCACTTTTTGACTGAACAAATTGTCACAAAGGAATCAAACGAAAGTACAATTTTCTTTTCTTGTCACCAGGGGTCAGACTTTCCTTGATACTGACCTTCAAGATGGCATCATCCTCTGCAGCTCCTTCGTACTGAGTGAAGACAAGGAGCAGGTTCTTGCCGATGTTGGATTTGGCCTCCCAGACTTGCTTCAAACGGAGTTTGGACAACTCCTCCTCGCTCTGTAAAAGAACCGTGGAGAAATCATGAGGCGGTCCTGTTAATAGACTGCCGTGCAAAGTCTCAAACATATCAGAAATGAGAAAACAACTCGAACAAAAAGTTGTTTTTGTATGAAACCAAACATTCTTCTTAAGCTCTATTTATATAGAATTTTTGAGGGGAAAAAATTAACGTAACAGTTCGATACAAATACAAACAAAATTTACATTGAAAACAAATTAACACTTGGGACAATCGAAGATGCTTGTTTTTCAGAAACCCAATTTGCCAATCCAGGCCAAATTTGTGCTTAATGATAACCAAAACGGTAGTTGGGCAAAATTCTTACATGTTTACAGGGTTTTCTTTTGTTGATTTGTAAAAAATATTTTACTTTCATATAATTCATGGTTGAAAGTTACTTTGTTATCAATTTGATTTAATTTTTATTGCCATAGACTACGTTTAACTCAAGTACTTGAAGAAACAGAATCGAGTACATTTAAACTCAATATGGTTGGGACCAACTTGGTCCCGGAGGTTTGAAAACACTCAAGACTTGCAATGTTTTGCACTGGACCTCAGGCCAGAGGCCAGTAATTTTAGCATCGGGCCAGTAAACTCACGACCGGACTGGTCTGGCGGTATTGTGTTTTTCAATTGAATAATAATACTTCATTGTTACTATTTCTACAAGAAAAACAAATACAGGTAATATTGACTTTGAATGTGATAAAAAATCTTTGAATTTTGTTGCCTATCGAAGTATATAAAAATAAGATAAATCTTTTCTCAGTGTTTGTTCAAATAAAAAACAGTTTTATACATTTTTAAAAAGTCACCAATGGTAATTAAGAAGAGGGAGCATGAATGCTGTCGACAAAAGTCACCCATGGTAAGGAAGGGGTTAACCAGAGTTAGAAACGTTCCTCCTGCTGCATGTACAAATTATACAACTAAAAGATTTATTCAGTAATGGATCCCATGCTTCAGCCTATAAATTAGAACCTTACATTAGACCACTCAGCCAAGACAAACAAATTCTCCATTAGTCTTTTCATCTGTAAAGCTTTATTTTTCAGTGATAATTGTTCAACTAGCTTGGGTTTGGAGGTTGATTTTATGTGAATTACTCAATTTTTGAACCTTCAATTTATATCTCATGAACGAAATATGATAAATGCAAGATTTCTTTTGCAATATGTTTGTTACGTCATAGTCATACGCAGTAATTTACGAAAATGTTGTGACGTCATGATGACGCCATGAAAAATGCGCTTTTTAAAAACACATGTAAGCGAATGTTCGATTGTTATGAAACTAGGTGGGTAGGTAGGCAATGGTACTAGTATTTAAAATATGAAGTGACGTGACGATGACATCATCGACTGATTTGTTATAAATTTTTTTAACCTTTTTATTTTTTCCAAATAGCAACAAAACACACAAAATACACTTAGACTGACATCAAACTTGGCAGGGACGAAGACCACAGTCCAATTTTATTTCTCACCGGGATGTGTTATAGATGAAAATCAACTTTACGTCATGATGACATCATCACGTGACATGTGACGTCATCACGTGACATGTGACGTCATATTAAATATGCATATTTTCAAGGCATTTATCCAGATCACTACCTGTCCGATTGGGTTGAAACTTGGTACAATGTATCTAACTAGACCAGGATGTATTACAGATGACAACTGAGCTGACGCCACGATCACTTCATCACATCACATCACGTGACGTCACATTAGAGTTCCATTTTTCAGCCCATATCTACAGACCTATTGGCCCTCATCATTCTGCATTACATTACATTAAAAGCAACAACAAAATGGCGAAACAGCCATGTGTTTGTCCACGAACATCTAGTTTTGTGTGTTATCATAGTCAAGTCACCACTGGGGCTCAAGCAGGGTAGTGGACAGTCGAATAAAGTCGCCATTGGGTCTCAAGCAGGGTATAGTGCACAGTCGACTAGAGTCGTCATGGGGGCTCAAGCAGGGTATAGTGCACAGTCGACTAAAGTCATCATTGGGGCTCAAACAGGGTAGTGCACAGTCGACTAAAGTCACCATTGGGGCTCAAGCAGGGTATAGTGCACAGTTGACTAAAGTCACCATTGGGGCTCAAGCAGGGTAAAGTGCACAGTCGACTAAAGTCACCATTGGGGCTCAAGCAGGGTATAGTGCACAGTTGACTAAAGTCACCATTGGGGCTCAAGCAGGGTAAAGTGCACAGTCGACTAAAGTCACCATTGGGGCTCAAGCAGGGTAAAGTGCACATCCAGTTGAATAAAGTCACCATCTGGGCTAGAATAGTTGAAAAGGAGGCTGTATCTGTAACTGACATTGAGTTAAAGACCAACACCAAGTAACTTTGCTATCAGTACCAATAGCTACCTGCCTGGGCTTGAATAATATTTAATTTAAAAAGAACTAAATTCCTTAATGGATTTCAGCACTTTGTAACCATATGACCTTGAGCTTAAAGACCACTTAGCCAAAACATTTATTACAATCATGCATTATCTAGTGCCATTAGCTATACTTTGCAATTAGCTGCTTAAAATAGGGTATGTTCACATGAGTAGCCAACGTCACTGCTAACTTCGCTGATAATATTCACAGCGGGGGTTCGCTAGAAAAAAACGACTTAGCTGAAAAGTACCTTGCGTTCACACAAGGAATGGTCGCAAGGGTTTCGGCTTCCGGTAGTTTTCTCTGCCACAGTAGTAGTTTTATTGAAGAAATCTACATGTTGGCTCGAAGAATAGCTTATTTAATACACATGTAAAAGTTCCATATTTTTTGTCTAAGTTCGCAGCGATTCTATTATTTAAATTCCCAATGAGAAATGAGAACTGTATTTTGTTGTGGTCTGTACTTGTCACTAAAAACATTGCGTCATCAGCTAAGTTGAGTGTTACAACTTCGTACCCATTATAGTGTGCGATGTCATTGTACCACAGCACGTGCGTTGCCTGTCTATGGGAAGGAGGTTGATCACCTCCATGGGAAATGTTTTTGGATTGTTCTGATAATTTTTTTTAAATGGATCCTTAATAAAGTGGTCGATGCTTTTGTCCTTAGCCTCTTTCTATGTTATGAGTATGATTTCACTGCCATAAGGAATATAGATGATGTCAACTTAAATGTAAAAACTTAATTGATTTTGGTGGCAAGTGAGGAAAAAATGCATCGGCATAAAATGGCGCCGCAACATGGAGCTGAAATCACGTTTACAGCTAGCTCAGGTCAGTTACGATCACACGAGAAAAACACACTACTAAATTCCTTTATCTGCCGTCGAAGTAACAAATTTCACTTACCTATGAGGATTTTAGCCATGAGGAACTTTTAAATAGACAAAGGAATCACACAGTTTTGTTAAACCTTTTTTGGGGGGGATGATTTCAGCTACAAGATAGTGATGATCTTGAGTTGAAAAATGTGTGTTCGCGGTCGACGTGTATGAGTACCACATCGTGAACATAAAGTTCTCTCTAGAATTTCAAAGACTTCCTGCAGCCGATTTCACGAAACGCTAGGATTAATCCTATCTCGAGTTCGGACGTGTAACTAGTCCTAACTTAGGATTAATCTTAAGGTTTACATGTTACAGTGCAAGGCTGGGACTCTTCCTAAGTCCTAAGATTAATCCTAAGTTAGGAAGAGTTTGGTGAAATCGACGGCTGGAACTCTCCGTACTAGTCACTCCCGTATAAGGTCTGTGGTACAAATTCTAGAATATTCTTCACAGATTCCGTGAAAGAAAACTCTCGATGGAATGAAACAAATGCAACAGTCGTCATGTGCTTTACAACAATGGCATTCTCCTATGGAGGACGCCTCGTTTGTTGATGTTTGATACCCACTATAGGTCACTTGGAGAGCACAATCGGTCTAAACCTGCTGGCCTTGGCTATTATTATAATTTTCTAAACAAATAACTAATTAATTTATTAACAAAGTAGCCATATGGCCTTCAGTTTAATGCAGCAGACCACTTAACCGAAACAATTAAGTTACTAATTAAAACTCTTTCTTGCCATCATGCATTATCTAGTGTCATTAGCAATACTTTGCAATTAGCTGCTTAAAATATACATGTTTTCACTCAAATGACGTATCTGAATAAAGACCACCAACTGCTAGACTACAGCAAAAAGGAAAATGCCTTCAACCACTGAATAATGCAGTACCTTAAATAATGAAAGGCTACACTACTCTATTACCTTCTAAAGATCAACAAAGTGCTTAATTAAGGCATAAAAGGAAATGGAATCCTTGCTGTGGCCACAGAATGAGTGCATGATACTTCACCAGATGGGTAAGGGGTTACCTCTAACTGACATCGAGTTAAATATATAACTGTACCACACCTGACAACTGTCAGATTTACCTTCATCATGGAAACCTTCAAAGCTGTTGTTATGATTGTTTTCATTGTAGATAGTTGCACAAGTGAGTGCCCAAAAATGTTCAGTGAAAACTTCAACATGGCCAGTAATCGCGCATTAGTGAATCATGTGTTTAAATGGAAGACTGTATCTTCTCCTGTGATCTGTGGGCGAGACTGCTCTATGGATCCACAGTGTGCATCGTTCAACTACCGCATGTGTAACCACGTTTGTCAGTTGAACAATGCTACTCGAGCTCAAAGCTCTGATGACTTCGTTGAGCTGCAAGGAGTTGCCTACTATGATGACAACTTGGAAACCCCTTCCCTTTCAGCACCAGACACTAGCAGTTGTCTAAAGTTATACCGGGCTGGTATCCATCAGAGTGGCCTCTACACCATCTACCCTGCCTGTCTGTATGATGGGGTGAAGGTCTACTGTGACATGGAGACAGACGGAGGAGGTTGGATCGTCTTCCAGAGGAGACAAGATGGCTCAGTTGACTTTTACCGTAATTGGGCTGAATACCAATCCGGGTTTGGAAATCTCTCCACTGAGTTCTGGCTGGGTAATGACATCCTACGTGACCTTACTGAGTCAGGACAATGGCAACTAAGGGTAGACATGGCTGATTGGGATGGAAACACAGCTTGGGCAAGTTATGATGAGTTTGCTGTATCAGGTGATAAGTACACTCTCCATGTTGGTTCCTACGAAGCTTACAACTCAACAGGTGATTCAATGGCAATCCACAACATCCAGTCCTTCAGTACCAAGGATCAGGACAATGACATATCAAATGGAAACTGTGCAGAAGCTGCAAAGGGAGCATGGTGGTTTGAAGATTGTTTTGATTCCCACCTGAATGGCCAATACTACCATCAGAGTGAAGTGGCAAGTGCACAAGGTTTAGAGTGGGAGACCTGGAAAAGTAACACCTACTCCTTAAGGGACTGCTCCATGAGAATACGAGAAGTTCTGTAAACTGAGCACCACCGTCTAAATCAAGCGAGTGAAACTGTAAAAAGTAAAGTAGGGTTCTAGTGTTTCTCTTACTACGCATGATGGATGATTCAAGCACTATATCCTGTGGTTTCTGTGTTCTCTTAACCGATTCACGTCAGCATTCTGAGAAAATGTCCTTGCCCACCCCACAGAATTATGACTTGCAGAGCTTCTCGGGTATTCATTTTCCTTTGAAAACATCAATCAATGCCACATTGAAATCCTCACTTGACAAAGGAAAGACGACAAAAAGTTCTCATCGTTAGTTCCGTGATTTGATGATGTCCTGTGAGAAATTTGAGTAGGCACTCACTGTCAATGGCATAACTTTGGTTGTGAGCCACGGCCGATAATCCAGGGTATGCCTGAATCTCAGAACACTTGGACTTACCTCCAATTGAGCCAAACACAATGGTGGCAGCCTGTCCTTTCTCGTATGTCGCATTTGTACAACAGATTTAAGGTCTAGAATCAGTGGTTGGACAATAATAACCCCTCCCCCCCCCCCAGCCCCGGAAAAAGAATATTACAAGGCATGTTTTCCCTCTCTGTATACGTGAAACGAAGGGTAGTACGGTGCTTGCCTGCTTGCCTGCTTGTGCATACTACACAGTGGGAAAAGTCTGGGTGGATATCCGCCAGCAGTCCAGCTGCCAGCAAAAAATTGAGAGTGCTCCGAAGTTGTTCCAATCGTAATAAACTGTCCGCCGTGAGTCAGTCAAGAAAAATGTTTGACATGAGGTGGTTAAACAATCAACAGACACCTTGGGTGGGAGTCGAACCAGGGATGTATCCAATAAAGTAGGTTAGAGGCTTGCATAGATCCGCCCCCAGTTTGAAGGGTTTTTTTTTGTTGGCTTAAGGTTTGCTGAACACGTATTTTAACATGTTAAAGTAGGCATGTACAAAATCATGCATTGCTAAAAAGTCAAATTTAAGTGTTTTGTGTGCTTAAAGCCCACGTGCGGCTGATTTTCCGCAAAAATACGTAAGTTGCCATGACCCTAGCTGAGTAGTCTAGCCATTTTGGGTACATTGTACCACTACATGAGTCCAAACTGAGGCCACTAGAAGGGGAAGTAGTCTGGCGCTCAATACACAAGATAGGATAGTGTGTGTTTTATCTTATAGTACACAGAGTGCCTGAAAAAATTCTTATCTTGATACAAAGCATGTGGTTTCCATAGTGGATATTTTTTTTTAGACTTGTTACAAACAACAGAGGATCCAAATGATCTAGAAAAGCCGTATGACCAAGATTTCGACATATGGTCATGTATGATGGCAAAAACGTCTTTCCAAAAATCAAGATACAGCCTTTTTGTCTAATATAAATGTCATCACAGTCCGAGTCTGATTACATCAATTGATAGGGGAGGCGCATTTTCATCTACTTGAAATGAGTAGTGCAAAACTAACAATTGTGACGTCCAACGCCAAAATCAGGCACTTCTCACAAATAGTAAAATAACATTAAAAGTGAGGACAACTGAAGCGTCAGCCTTGATATCAATGTGATATGATATTCACCTTAAACAGTCTATATGTTGTGAAATACTTACCTTTTAGGCCCCAATTATGCTTTATTTCAAAGCTCTCACTCTCACCTACTTGATGAGTAAATAAACCCAGTTTTGAGTTTTGGCGGGAAGTGTCTGGTTTCGGCATGGAGGGTCAACACTAACAAAGTACCTTTTCTTAAGGCCAAACTACATACATGGTTGAACGGATGAACAACGATGTGACCACCCTGACCTCTGGTTCATTTTGTAACCTCCCAAAGTCACTCAAAATCATCAAGAGGACTTGGATGATTTGGAAAGGTTGAGGCACGTTTGCCTTCCAGCTGTTTGAGACAAAACTCAGCGTTTTCATAAAGGCAGCTGTCTGCAAATAACGGGGGTTAGGATGAAGGGCAGGATGACATAGCCTGGTCAGGTTGACACACTTTCAGGCAGGGAGTGTCTTCACAATCTCTGTCTCTGAATATGGATGTAAAATGCAAAGAGGGGCCCCAACAGACACATGCCAGAATGTCAGTAACTGCCTGCCTTGGCTATCAACATAATTTCCAAATGTAAATAACCAATTAATTCCTTCATAAATTTAGCACTTTGTAACCATACGACCTTGACTTTAATGCAGTAGAGCACTTAGCCGAGACGATCAAGTTACTAATTAAAATCATTAATTGTGCTTAGCAACAATTTGCAATTAACTGCTTAGAATAGACACGTTTTGGATAATGCCATAATCACTCCAAGCTCTGGTGGCTTCAGTATTAACAGTAATAATCAGTGACACACTACTGTGCAACAAATTTTGGTTTAATAGGCAAACGATATTTTGTTATGTGGACTTATTTCCAACACTGAATCCTCACACATGTCATAGCGTGATGAAGTTCAATGGTGTCATGAAAGTAACTTAGAGATGTTCAAAAGACAAAGGAAATTATTGTGGCTTTTCAGAAGAAATCCCGTCATTCAGCCATTGAGTATAAACTCTCAAGTCTTTATACTTTACCGAAGTCAAACCACTGTAGGACTAAGACGTATACGCATAAGTTGTTGACTCTTTTAAATATCTAGGAGTACATTATATCAAACCATCTGAAATGGGTGACTGATGATGATTCCATTGTTGGAAAAGCCCAGCAGCATCTGGTCTTTCTTAAAATAATGAGGAGTTTCCAAGGCAGCCAGGATTTGTTGGTGAAGTTTTAGCGGGCAGTGGTTGAGAGTGTTTTGACCCTCTCAGTTACTGTCTGGTACGGCATGACCGAAAACGCCTCAATCTTGTACTCAACACTTCTATAGCGCCATCATTGGTTGTGAGCTACCGACGTTGGATAAATTTACCTTCTAGGCCCCAATTTGCTGTTATTTCAAAGCTCTTAAATGCTCATCTAGTTGAGAAGCAAATAAACCCAGTTTTTAGTTTTGGCGGAAAGTGACTAGTTTTGGCATGGATGGTCACAACTACATAATATAAGGTTGACAAGATGAATAACGCTCTGTTCACCCTGAGCTCTGGATCATTTTCGTGACCTTCCAAAGTCCTTCAAATTCTTTGGGTGGTTTTGAAAGATTCAGGCATGTTTGACTTTCATCTGTTGGAGACTAAACTTAATGCTTGATAAAAGCATGTAATCATGTAACACAAACCCCTGGACATTTTCTTTATGCTAAGTTAATCTATTTTAATTAAAATACTTTTACTTTGGTCATGCAATACAACTAAGCATGGCATTATTTATAACCTGTAAACTTAATGTTATGATTGATAGTTAAAAGCTGTTCTCCTGTGCATAATTATTGATTGATTTTCTTGTAATCCTCACTCATTTAGCCATATTTAATCATCCTTTTGGTTTTGTTTATAAATGTAATAATATTAATAGGAACTTAAGTTTTGATAAAGATATGCTTTAAACGCTCTTGCACTTAGCTTAATTATCAAACTGAAGATTACCCTTTCATTAAATAAGTTAAGCTAATTTATGTAAAAGTTTGTAATTTTGTGTTACTTTTCCGCATATTTTGATTATTTGATAGGCATTATTTATACCATGCCACTATTGCCATTGCCAATCTCTTACATTCTTATTTAAATTTTATGTTGATATAATGTTATGTATATTCCCTTTTAATGAATGTAATTTTGATGTTTTTTACCTTGTAAATTCAATTGTAATTTAGCCTTTGGCTACAAATATTTGAATAAAATACCTTGAATATGAATATATATATAAAGCAGGTGTCTGCAAACTACATCAAAGGGGGTAGGGTGAAAGTTGGGGGCAGGACTGCATAGCCTACGGGCATTGGATGAACTTTACGTGTCACGTTTCCTAAAGAAATCTAGGTGGATTATTTTTAGATTAATTCCACCCTGCAAATGATTTATATGAATTGATAGAAACAGGTGGCGGTAAAGAACAATCAGAGCTGATTCTAACCAAACTCGCAGCAGTTTCTATCCCAGTGCAATACGTTTATTGAATAATTAAGTGTAATTTACTTGGGGGGGGGGGGACTGCAACTTTTTTATTGTTGTTTACTTATATGTAATGATTATTATGTAATTGTTTACACATGGATTTTAGTGCATATGTTTTAATGTGTATCTCAAAGTTTTCAGACACGCAAAATTAAAGTGCATTTTAATTTATATGTGCCAATAAAACTAGTACTATTACATAGCACTACATCCATAGAGTCGTAAAGTGCTTATTGTTTTAAGGTCAAGCACATCAAGTTTGAACTCTATGAGACTCGTCTATGTAGCAACCTTGTTCAGGGTTTACATTAATGACAGCGCAATCTGAAGCCCACCATGTCCGAAACACCGGTGCCAATCCCTTCTCTTAGTAATCAGTGCACTGTTTTTTTTTAACATGCGCTGCACAATCAACGACACAATACACGGGATCCACCGCTTTACATCCCATCCGAAGCACGAAGCATTTACTGGTAGCTCAAGGGCATATGTGTCATCATGACCAGGACTTGAGCCCACACTCTGACGGTACAAGAACTTTAGTCCGGTGCACTAGACCGATCCGCCACGACACCAGCTCAATAAATTATTTAATTACAGCATCAGCGATTATGGACAATATGACTTAACTTTGCCCTACACCGTCAAAGGGCAAAACTAAATCATATCAGTCTCTAATATTGAGGTGAGAAAAATATTGTTTGTCATTCATCCCAACGACGACATTTTTTGGTTTTTTTTCTCAACATTGTTGGGTATGAAGGGCTGCTTACTCACTACTTTCCGCGAGTCCTGTGAAAAAACATCTACAGGCATATCATTCGGGTGGGATTCGAACTCACAACCTTTCCCATGC
Organism: Pisaster brevispinus; assembly: GCA_023634235.1. Taxonomy (NCBI): domain Eukaryota; kingdom Metazoa; phylum Echinodermata; class Asteroidea; order Forcipulatida; family Asteriidae; genus Pisaster; species Pisaster brevispinus. The sequence continues at coordinate 3,972,410 of JAMKCF010000004.1, read as the reverse complement.
TAGAGCAGATGTCTTACCAATAGACCACCGCGCTAGCCCGGTCGCTAGAGGCAGTTTGAATATACCACAACCGACATGTGGCAGAGTGTGTCCCGAAAAAAGTGTTCCCATACTTTAACACACTCTTTTCCTCCTGTACAGAAGCAACCCCCCAAAAAAACATATATATCTATATACTAAACAAATAAAGAAAACCAATCAATCAATCAAGCAATCCTTTTAAAAATTCCAGAGGTTTCTAGAAGACAATGAAGACGCAATAGGAGGGGAAAAACCATGCAACATACCAAGCAACAGATCAGTTCAAATCCTACATTAAGCAGTTGGTACCACAACAGTTTAAAAGGTGTCAAACTTCTTCTCTTTTTGAGGGGGGGGGGGGGGGACAAACAAATTAAATCCACACTAAAGCCCTTTTCACACGATAGCAATTTAGCAAGGGTTCCTTGCTAAATTAAAGCAGGGTTGTAACATTTTACAAAATGTACCTCCTGTGAAAGGACAACAATTGTGTGCACTGTCCAGGGTCCCTTGTAAACTCTTGTCAAACATTGCTACATTTTGTCGGAGGTCCGGACCAACGACAAAATCTTCAGCATAGCGGACAATGGTTGTTGGTTTTTTTTTAAGTTTGGCCGAGTGAAAGCTTACAAAATCAGTCATGCACGGTGACAACAGTTAAACAATCAGCGCTCGTGAAATTGGTAGCAAGGGACCTTGGTAAATTTTGTTGTTGTGTAAAAAGGGCTTTATTTACTTCAGAAGGATCAACTGACTACCCTTACCATTTCAACGAGGCCGGACATGATCACCTCGCTCTCCTTCTCTTGCTCTTCCTGAAGGTCAGCAAGGAGACTAGTAATGACTTGATCAACGACAACCTCCTGCCCCTGACTCTTCCTCTTCAGGCTCATCCTTCTCAAGACGCTCTTGATGGCTCCAGCCTCCTCGAGGATGTCCCTCCGTCCCTCGCTCTCCTCTGGAGGTCAACCGTGAAGAAGTTTGTTTTTAAAGAGTGCCGTTAAGAATGGGTGTTAATCTGAAGGGCATGCTGGGATATAATCCCCCGGAAAAATTTGGATTGTGGAATGGCCCATAGGATCATCCCCCTAAAATGTTTTCATGCAGTGGAAACAATAAGAAACTACTCAAATCTCCTTGATTACATCATTTTTTAGTCAGCATTAAAAACATTTGGGGTTAGACAAAGAAAACTAGAGCTGGATTTGAACCATCAACCTCCGGTTTAACATGCCGGCGCTCTACCAACTGAGCTAGCCCCTATGTTGGCGGTCTCCCTATTTTGTTAATATCTTTGTTCAGAGGTGCCAGTCAAGAGCCATTCAACCGTTAGCTGCCGTGTTGCCAGGGATCACACCCAAGTTCACGATTTAACCTGGGAAGCGGCAGCCAGGGGTTCAACATAACCCAAATTGTTTGGACATAAACAACCGCTGGTGACCGCATTGTTTGACCACTCAAGCGTGAAGCACACATTCTTACACAACAGAAAGCTTTCATTCAAAGGCCATTTTTACAAACTCCATTATCTCCTTGAAGATATTGTTTTACAGCAAAATAAGTAATAAAAAAGTTCTTCCTTATTGAATTCCCTTTCATATATTCTAAAACTCATTGAGATTGGTCCAATAAATGTTAAAGTTCTTGGTCTTTCTTTCCTCAGTGCAATCTGTAATCTCAAACACTTTTTTGTACACAACCATATGGCGCTCCGTAGGTGTTTGGCATTTCGGATCTTTCTATTCCAATTTGAAGAGATTGCATAATAGCAACCTTATTTTATTTTACCACCATTGGAAAGATCCGATCTCTCTCTTTCCAATGATGGTAAGCTTGGGTATGGAGGGTGAACATAGACAAAACTACAACTTTATTAAAAATGGCCGTTGTGCTCAGGCTTGAGTGCTTTTTTGTGTGCAAGCTTGGTCGACTAAAGTCGCCAATGGTAAGGAAGAGGGGGTATGAGTGCAGTCGACTTAAGTCGCCTATGGTAAGGAAAGGGTTAAGAGGATGTGACTTTTTAGTTTCAAATAACAAGTTATAAACCACAAAGGAAACTGACCGGGTAAATTTTCTTCGTTCAACCCCCAAATCATTAAAAAAACAGAAATGTTTTTGGAATACCGAATAAGTGATTAATAATTTCTACATGAATTGATATTTTGGTGCCAGGAGTATCATCTATGACAGACATAGCATTAAAATGTATATTTTTATTACCCAAAGCATTTTGTAACTCTCTTCAAAACTTGTCTCTGCCGCAGGTTGAAAACGTCAGCACCATTTCCCTCCCAATCCCCCCCGCCCCAACTCCAGTTGCTGAAACAGATTTATACCACTGCCCCAAAAGTACAAAGAGCGATTATTAAAGGGTTTTTGAAGAACGTACTAGGCAGAAATAGCCCCTAACACTTGAGATTTGATTCTATAACAATGTGTAATAATAATAATGATAACAAATAATAATAATGGACATTTGTAGTGCACCATGTCAGTCAGAAAGACACTCCTGGGGCATAGAAAAATAACTCTGCTAACGACGGTACTTTAAGCTAAGACTGAACAAGTAAGATTTTAAGTTGGTTTTGAAGCTGGAGGGAGTGTCTACTAGTCTGAGGTTCAGTGCAAGAGCATTCCAAAGAGATGGTCCAGCATGTAAAAAAGAACAGTCTCCCCAAGTGTGTTTAGAACGAGGGATTTCAGGGAGCATGGTGTTTGTAGAGCGGAGCCATCTTGTGGAAACACTGAGCTGTATCGAATCCTGGATTTTAACAATTTTTACCTTTGCGATCGGGGTTGAGCTTCTCCGCTGCATCCTTAAGATCCTGAAGTCTCTCTTGCCTGGCTCCCTGTGCCATCATATTGGCAGCTTCCCTCAAGTCATCGCTCCCTTCATCAGTCAAGATGGTCAGGAGGAGTTCTCTCTCTCGAATGTGTTTGCTCTCCATCTCCGTTAAGACGGATTCATGCCAGCCTTCGATATCCCCTGAAAGATATTTACACACACACACAAAAACAGTAATTTGCAGTTGGGTTTGTACGTCCAGGGTTCAATTTCATTAAGACTTTTAAGCACGGAACAATCTTAGTTACCAGAATAAGGTTACCAGCCAAAATATCACTTCACGCATACCATTGTGAGAGCTCAGTGACAGTTTTGAGAGCACAGTGACTGTTGCGAGCACACTGGCTGTTAATGCCCACAAAAACTGTGCAAGTCTCGCGTGTACTGACACCGAGAAAACAACTAGAACAAATACTATATTTTTCAATGAAATCGAATCTTCTTTTTAAATTCTGTTTATACAAACTTCTTGAAAATTAAAATAACACAAAATAAATTTTCAAATTAACGTTTGAACAAAATTGAAACTTGGGATGAGGATGCTTATATTTTGGAAACCCCATTTGCAAATCACGCCAAATTTGTGCGAACATTACATAGGTTTAATGATAGCGTGAACACCTTATTCTCAGGTTTTCCGAGTCGATTTGTTTAATTTATTTTACTTTCATTTATTTCATGGCTTAATTTTTACTTTCCCAACAATATGATACTATTTTTACAGCCATAAACTACGTTAAACTAAAGAATTTGAAGCAACAGAGTCCTACACACGTACAACTCAATATGGTTGGGACCAACTTGGTCCCAGAAGTTGGGGTTTGTTTTGGCGATCATGACTGGAAACAAGTTTCTGATGTAAAATTCACTGACCAAAACAATTTCTGAGAGTTACGCGAAAATGGGTCGGTAACCAGAAACCGTTCATGACCTAGGTACATCTCTTGAAAATTCCTGTTCTTAAAATATACAGCCTCCATTTTTTTTTAAAGTAATGCAACTTAGTCTTTGTGATTTTGCACCAAAAAAAATAGTTAGTGGCCTGACGTTTCGGCCCTAGCAGAGTCTTTCTCAAAGGCAAAAGGCTCTTATTTTAGCCTTCGAAGAAAGACTATGCTATGGTCCAAACCTCAGGCATGTTCCAATTTGTTTGCATTTACACAACAGGTCCTTTTGGTCGGTAAGCAGTTTGCAACAGCTAATACTATTTGTCCTTGTAATTTTATCAACACTATTTTTAATTTTTATACTTCAAGGTATTTCATCTTTTAAATAAAACTCCATTGACATTTTTCGACAGTTTTTAAAATCTGCCATCTTTAAACCAAGCCTAACCGAAACGGTTACGGTTTGGTCCGAACAGCCACATCACCACGGTTCAACCGGACACACACAAAAAATGCTCAACCAATAACCGAAGCTCAAATAAGTTTCTGGTTGGGGGTCTACACAATAGACTTGCACAGTCTCTCCATGAAGGGATAGACTGTTAAGGGATCAGTCTCTCATTAGAGAGTCGTTTAGCAATGAATTTTATACCATCAGCAGGTGTGGGAGACTCTTCATAGTTCTGGTTCTCCTCTTCCCCAGCAGCTTTACGGCGTCTACGATTTGCCAAACGCTCCTTCGCGAGAAGCAGCTGGCGCTCTCTGTCCCCTTTCATTCTGTCAAAAAGAATACAAATTAACTGCGATGAGCCCCTCATACCTGAAAGTGGGCCCAGGTCCCAATGCAAAATACACTGAACTGTTTTGGAACGAGCAGATATTTGAAGATTATCGGATCCGATCAACATTGTCAATACTCCAGTTTATGAGTTGAATGATCTTGCTAAAGTTTTGGAATAGATTGGTTTGACAGACAGGGATGCCAGTCAACTTGCCCCTAGCAAAGATGCCTCCTACAAAGTCAGCCCCTGGCAAGGTGGTAAAGGGGCGACTTTGCTCAGGGGATGAGATGACTAGTTTCCACAGATAGACAACTGTTAGGTCTGCAATGCTGATATGCATTTACAATTTTGAGCACGTTGACTAAAACTAATCAACCAATTCCAGTTGAAGAACGTGAAGGGTTTCGGAACAGATTTATTTGATGGATGGTTTGCAATATATGATTTGGTTTTACCCTCCACCTTTATACAAATAAGTGATTGGTGTACGGCAAAAGCAAATCCTCAAAGCGTTATTCTTGATCCCTGATGGAATAATTGCATACGGCAGGGGCGAGAGACATTTCTGACCAAAAAAAAACCTGAAACTGGTATCAAGGTCTTAGGAGGTACATTGAAATAATGGCATTTCCACCTTTTGATAACACCTGGATTCATAGACTCAAAGGAACAGTATCATCGGCGCTAGAGAAGTGGATCAAAGAGCATGACTTATTTTAACTTGAGAAAAATACATCGTTTTTTTGTTTACCAGGCAGACTTTGACATTTCTGAATTCAGACAAAAGTCTGAATTTTTTCTAATCCCTGATAAAGATGATTTGCAGTAAACTAAAACCTACTTTAAAAGATCATAATTTTTGCATCGCGGATAAAGAATCCCACCCGAGTGATTTGCCCGTGGTGGTTTTTTTCTTCATACAACTCGGGAATACACATCGGTGTATTAAGGGTAAAAACAAAAACTCACTTCTCTTCCATGTTGAGTCTGTTCCTCTCGGACAGCCCGAGAAGGAGAGCCGCTTCATCAAAGTTGTCCTCCATTGCCGCTCGTCTCTTCTCTCGCCTCAGTCGCAGGAGGAGAGCTTGGCGTTCTCTCTCGCTCATCTCGCGACCTTGCTGACGACGAAGCATAGCCATCAGGGCATCCATGTCATCGTCGAGACGACCCTGGAGGTCCTTCAAGATGTTGGTGCCGCTACCCCCCGCATCATCAGAATCTACATTTGAAATGGCCAGTAAAGAGCAATCGATTCAACTTCTAAAGGAAAACATAATTTGAAAGTTGCTTGCAGAAAAGATGGTGATTTATTAATCAGAAATGATCAAATGGTTATCAGAAAGACGCCTGAGTTTCACACAGCAGTGAATACTTCCAACTCCTTCCTTCTAACCGTCGCTTTAAGCAGTTTGTGTATTGAATGGGATCTAGTTGGCTTATTTCTGCTATCGTAAGTGTTCTTAATGACCTTTCTTCAGGGTTAATTTTATTTTAGAGAGCACAACAACTTCTGATGTTATGGTATTTTTTTAAACATTGGCTGAATCAATTGTTGTCGTATCTTTTCTTATTATCTTAACATCTCAAATCTAAGGAAGTTCTGCTGAAATGACAAATGTAATGGTTTCTCTTAGTGGAAGGAGTTGTGTCAAAACTCAAAATTGTTTATCAGTAATGCATTGGTCGCATTTGGTGAAGAAGAAGCTGAAATCTGGAACAGACAAATTTTTTGGGTATTCTGGTTCAGGATATAGTGGATGGCAGAAATCTCGAACTTGATTCTACTTGATGTGTATGTGGTGTGTACTCATGGAAATGTAAGAAAGACGAACCTAGTAGAGACTTGGAAGTAAGTACCGATGAAACAAGTCATAGTCGAGAGGAGAGAGGTGTCTAGTCATCTTCGGGATGCCTTAGTTTTTATTTTGAAAAAAGCATGTTTTGCTTGGTTTTAAAAAAAATAATTCGGACCAGACTAATTTTGAAACCTTCCCAGGGTCCAATCTCATAGAGCTGCTTAGGCACAACAAAATTATGCTCACCAGGATAAGGTTACCAGCCAAAATACCATGTCACATGTACAATCTGTGACTGGAGTCCTGCTTATTGTTTTGCTAAGCAGAAAACTTAGGCAGTATGTTGTGCTTAAAGCAGCTTTAGGATAATTGGGCCCCACGGTTGAAGTGAAGCCTGACCCACAGCTTAAAAAATAAAAAATTAAAATTAAAGAAGTGAACACAGATTGATGAGAGAAACGTACCGGAGTCATCTTCGGAGTCATCTGAGTCTAGCCCCATGGCGCGGCGGCGTTCCCTACGAGCTAAACGAGCTGCCAACTGTTTCTCATACTCTTCACGATTCTTCCCCATAAGCTTCTGGAGACGTTTGCTGTCCTGTTTTGAGACGTAATTGATAAAAAAAAATCATAAATAAGTTGTGAAATACAAATGTCTTCCCCTTTTACAGGGTCGAAGGACACAAAGATGTTGTATAACTAGTCACATTCCTGTTCTGGACTAAAACAGCAAATATAGGGAAACAAAATCTTGTTTGAAAGTTTTCTACAAATAAATACAACGGTGAACTGAACTCTAAAGTGTTCAATGTTTCATTAAGTGAATCTTAATGTGCATCTCCGGAGATGTTATTCAAACTGCCTCCCAAAAATAATTTAACCCTTCAGAGAACATAGCCGCCAGAAATGGCTTGTGCCAAAACGCCCAAAGTGGCAGCAAAACGGCTGCAAGATCTGACCTACGTCCACTCGAACAAAAAGGTCAAAGTAAAGGTCATGTCCTGAATTACTCTTCCCAATGTTTCCCAATAGATGTAATATTTGCATCGGGTGAAGAATTTTAATTTGGTTTTTCCCTTACACCGATAAGGGAATAAAAGAGTGGCGACGAGTTCTTAAACGGCCGTTTAAAACCGGCAGGATCGTGGCCGTGCGATAAAGGCCCGAGCCGAAGGCGAGGGCCTTTATCGGACGGCCACGACCGTGCAAGGTTTTAAACGGTCGTTTAAGAACGAGTCACTACTCTTTTATTCCCATTCATAAATGCCCTTTTGTTAAAAAGCGAAAAAATGTTATAGACAATCTGTGACAATCTGTACATTTTGTACATTTTTAAAAACTTTTTAAAAGTTATGTTTGGTGCGCGTTGGGTTGTGTGTACGCGCGTGTAAAAATAGATTACGCACTGGTACTAATAACTATATATTGCGTTCCGCGTAATTAAATTGGGGTACCGTGAGCTTGTGCGCCCAACACGCGAAGCCAGCCGTGTTTAAACACTTCTAGCCGGTGTTATATCGTCCATTTAAACACCCCCACGTGACGTGCTCTCGACCAATCAGAATAGCGAAACTGTCTGGGGTATTTATGAATGTTTATTAAAGCACTGTATGCTCAGTGCTTTCCCGAGCTCTGTGAAAAGGGAAAAACCAAATTAAAATTATTCACCCCGATGCAAATATTACATCTATTTAAATCGTTGCAGTACCCGCTGCTAAGGATTCGAACCAGCCATCGGGATAGCTCGGTGGTCTAGTGGTAAGACATCTGCTCTAGCAATGCAAAGGTCGTGGGTTCGAATCCCACCCAAGCGATTGCCTGTGGGGTTTTTTCACAGAGCTCGGGAAAGCACTGAGCATACAGTGCTGGATACACATCGGTGTAAGGGAAAAAACAAATTAAAAATGTTTCCCAAGTTACCATAGTATCTAAGGTTCTAAAACAAAACCGAATATCTGTTTCATATTATTGTATACAAATTTGGGTCGAAAACTTAACAATAATAGCCACGTCTGGCCGTATGGTGATGACTATGCAGATATGAATAGTTTCTAAAGGGTTATACAGCCACCCTGTTTGAATCCTCCTCACAGAGCGTTTTTTATCTTTGTAAATTGGATAAGTTTTCAACGGGTCCTTTTCTGTGTTCGTAAGAGCATGACAAAAATGTCACTGACTCTAGTTCTCTTTTAGTACCATTGTCGCAGTTTGTTTTCATGATTGATATCTTGAAACCTATCAGATTGCAATGGCTGTACTCCGTGACAGAACAGTGCCTACTTCTACCAGGGATGATATTAGATGTCAATTCCTGGAAAATGGCTTGCCGGCCTGGGTTCCCCGTTATTCTAGGCCCAGAGCCTCCCAGATGTTACAATTCAGGAGGTTCACAGACTCTGTGCATCACTAGAAAGACAAAACTACTGGGCCCCATTTTCATAAAGCTGTTAAGCAGAAAATTCTGCTTAGCAAATTTCTTCACTTAGCCAGAAATGAGCGGGGGTACCAGTGGTAACAATGTAAACTTTATGGAATGTTGGTTGGTAACCTGTTTCTGCTAAGCAAGATTTTCATGTGCTTAGCAAGATTTTGTGCTTACAAGCTTTATGAAATTGGGCCGAGGTTTGGACACAGTGTGGACTATTTCTTTCTCCCTTTGGCGACCGCTTTACTTCATTCAAGAAAATTTAAAGGATTAAGGAGAAAATGCTGAAATCGGGAAAAACCCTGAAAAATCACACACTTGTTTTAATAATAATAATAATAGACCTTATGCATTGACGTCATCCAACCGCCATCTTAGAGGTAAAACAATGACGAAACAATTGAATCTCACAGATTTGTACGCGCGGGGCACAGGATTGGCCAATGAACAACCTCCTTTTGACCTCTAGGTGAGGGCGCCCTACTGAAATGACGTCATGTGCGTAAGGTCTATACGAGACATTTATATAGCGCATAATGCAGGAGCCTCTATGCGCAACACAAAAACAATACAAAAAACAATGAAATGACCCCCCTGACCTTCTCAGAGTCCCCTAGGAGACGGGAAAGCTCATCCATCTTCCCCTCTCGTCTCAAACGCCTCTCCTCAAGTTTCTTCTTCATCAAGTGACGCTGTTGCTCCTGTTCTGTCATCGATCGCCAAGCTGACTCCCCAAACTCCTTCATCAGCAGCTCCAGCAATATCTTATCTCTGTTGAAAACCAGACAATTCTTTAAGACAAAAGTGTGGGACTGGTAAATAGCAGGTTGGGAAAAAAAAAGTAGAGCTCACCGATTATAAAGTTCACACTGGTACCAATCCTCCAGAAAAATACTCACGCCCTAGATACTGTCAGATTCAAGAAAATAGCATACTAAAAACTAAAAAATCAGAACTCATTTACTCTTCTACAAACCCACTCTTTAAGCAAGACACTTAAACCATTATTGCTTCGTCCTTTGGATTGAAGGCAAAGCGGTAAAGATCCCATGTGTTGTGTAATGCACGTAAAAGATCCAAGTTACACTTATTGCTTACAGAAGGGGATTGCCCCGATATTTCTAGCAACTAAATGCGCCGCAGCACCTTGTACACCCTTACAAGGTTCAAGATAAATGGGTCTTATAACTTTTAAAAACTTCAACAACATTTCTGGAAATAATTAATGATAAGCGCTTTGAGACGCCCGTAGATAAAGCACTATATAAAAAAACTAGTTATTGTTATTATTACATGTGTATTACAGGGATGTGATAGGCTGAACTGTGAGCGCAAAGCGCAAAAGCTTGCGAGGACGAAAACTTGCGAGCTCTAAGCCTACTTACATACATTTATCTTTTGTTTTAAAAGCCCTAATCTGCACTCTGAGCATTCTATTTGCTTTTATCTTCATTTTTTTCATGGTCTTAATTTATAATAATTTATTTTATTTTTATTTTTATTTTTTTTGGGGGGGGGGGGTTAGAAAAAAAAAGGATTTCCCCCCAAAAAACGGAGAAATCACATCCCTGTCATTACCAACCTCAAAACGTCGTATTTATCTTCCATTGCTTGCACCAGCTCCTGCTCTTCAGCGCTGAGTTCAAACGTGGAGAGGATGACCGATGAAACATTGTCCAACCATTCTTCAACCCTGGCTCTATGTTCTCGCTTCCACAGCTCCTTCAGAACTTCAGCCCTCTGAAGAAAAACACAGAGTGATGAAAGAATTGGCTGACGATCAAGGGGGGGGGGAGGTGCACTTGTCCATCCCAAACCATGCTATGGTGGGCGTGGCCCCTGCAGTGCAGGATTGTGTGGGCAAAACCTCCACACAAACAAACATGAATATTCATGATTTTTGTAGCCTTCTAACATGGTCCCATCTCACCTCGAGCAAGATACTCCTTCATCGTCATTGGCTGAAAAACTTTATAGGTTTTCACTAGGTTCAGAAAGTTCGTTCACCCGGGAATTGGCTTGCAAATGCAAAAAATACCACTGCAAGAATATTGTGCCTTTGATGTGCTGGGTGTTATGCCTTAAGTGATCATAGTAGTGTGCCCCTAATCATGCAAATTCACCCCCCTTTGAATTGCTTCGTTATTGTATTGACTTCTTGCACAACGGGCAGCGCACTTACACGCTTATCCTGACCACCATTTTGGAAGTCAAAATGTACACAAAGGAATTGACTCCCAAAATGGTGGAAATGACGGATGACCATTGTGTGGAGGTGCGTTCCGCACTGTGCAAAGGCTCAATATTAGAAATGCGGACAATATGGGAGCATAAATGGGGGGGTCAGTTACGCTAATTAAATGTGTGGATAGAATTCCACACAGGTATGCCTCACTTCCATTTGAGAAGGTCCATCCCCGCAGTGGTTTAATCAGTCAAGTGTACTTTGTACGTCTTACCATGGTCTGCATCTCCACAAGTACACTCTCTACTTCTTGTGATTGTTTCTGCTGTAGATCGGCCAGCACACACGCTGAGACTTGGTTGTCTGTGAAGTTATGTCCGCCCCTCATCTCGCTGCGTCTGAAGATGGAAGGAGCAAACAAACAGGAGGTTTAATTGATGTAAACAGTGCGTTATAATATATAGACCCCCTTGCAGCTGATGTCACAAGACCCAAACAGCGCCCTCACTGAGGTGAGTGAAGACCCATCCTTGGCTGAGAGTTGTGCGCGACGCGTACAGGCGTGCATGTTTCCGTCGTTTGATCTCAGGTACGGTGTTCAATGCAAGGGGTCTATAACTGATGTTTGAAGCTTTGAATGGAGTGGAGTGGATCCCTGGTGCCCAAATGTGAACCCCTCCAGCCCTACTTCAGCCATATCATCATCAGCAGTCCAGCATTCTCCTGAAGACGAGCAGAGTATACTGTTTGAAATAGTTGATTGTTGACTTTTTGTACACTTTTTAACCCTTTCCTAACCATAGGCGACTTTAGTCGACTGCACTCATACCCCCTCTTCCTTACCGTTGGCGACTTTAGTCGACCAAGCTTGCACACAAAAAAGCACTCAAGCCTGAGCACAAAGGCCATTTGTAATAAAGCTGTAGTTTTGTCCATGTTCACCCTCCATACCCAAGCTTACCATCATTGGAAAGAAAAAGATCACATCTTTCTAATGGTGGTAAAATAAAATAAGGTTGCTTTTATGCAAACTCATTGGAGTTGAAAGATCTGAAATGCCAAACACCTATGAAGCGCCATACGGTTGTGTACAAAAAAGTGTTCGAGATTACAGATTGCACTGAGGAAAGAAAGACCAAGAACATTGACATTTATTGATCAATCCCAATGAGTTTTAGATTATATGAAAGAGAATTTATTAGGAAAGAACTTTTTTATTACTTGTTTTGCTGTAGAACAACATCTTCAAGGAGATAATGGAGTTTGTAAAAATGGCCTTTGAGCGAAAGCTTTTTGTTGTGTAAGAATGTGTGCTTCACGCTTGAGTGGTCAAACAATGTGGTCACCAGTGGTTGTTTATGTCCAAGCAATTCGGTAACGAAAGGGTTAACACGTTGGCTGCCGCCTACAAGTATGTATACAAGTAACAGGTGTAACGGATTCTGCCACTACGAGTATACTCGTAGAGAATGAGAGGTTTTTGTATTGTTAATTACACAGTACACTGGCATCACTGAATACGCAACAAATACGCTTCTGGCAGTGGTGAGGACATCCTTAGAAGTTGTATTACAACATGTAGACAACAACAAAATACCTATTTGGTATGCGCGCATGCGCACCACACTACAAATCTATGACCGGCAGTCAACGTGTTAAGGATCCACAGAGACCCTGGAGTGGACCACAAAACTCAATTTGACCTTGGAGTCCCCTCTAAATATGAAGATTAAATTCTGATTTGTTTTCTTAACGATAATGAAACCCACCTGTCCTCCAGATAGAGTCCCGTTCCTTCCAGGAGAATTTTCAGGTGGACAGTCCTCTTGGAGACCAGGTGCTCGGAGGGGCTCTTGCGCCAGTTGGACCGTTGGCTTCTCAGCTCCTTCAGCCGTTCTTCTCGCTGCTCCTGGTTTTTCCTTCGGGCGACGGAGAGCCAGGTGGAGCTCTCCTTGCCTTGGAGAAGATAAATCATAATCTGGGAAAAGAAATATTCATAAAGTCAAATCTTGCTTATAACATGTCATTTTAAATGTGTAAATGTTGGTTATTTTTTAAAATAACAATGCAAATTTGTGTATAATAGATGTAATATTTGCATCGGGATGAAGAATTTAATATGGTTTTCCCTTACACCGATGTGTATTAAGCACTGTATGCTCAGTGCTTTCCCAAGCTCTGTGAAAAAAAAAAATACACAGGCAATCACTTGGGTCGGATTCGAACCCACGACTTTTGCATTGCTAGAGCAGCTGTCTTACCACTAGACCATTGAGCTCGCCCGATGGCTAGAGGCGGGTTCAGAAAAAAAGTAAATCTGTAGTTTTTCCAGTATCAATATGTAAAATTGATTTAGCCCCTTATCTACAGGTGTCTCAAATCGTTCATTATTTTGACACTTGCAACTGTTTTAATTAAACAAGACCCATGTAGGTTTACAAGTGTCTCGTTTTAGTGTCTTGCTCAACCATTTCATGTCGGTTTTAAAAGATTTTTACCACGAGTCTGCACGAATTTTCTGGGGGGAACTTTTAAGCGCTTTCAGAGTAATGCACCTTTAAAAAACGTGCGCACTAATGCTAAATGAGGGAACATCATGCCTTTTTGTATGGGGCTGACGGTGGCGCTACACATACATACTTGTGCGTCTGCCTTGTGCACAACTCTATGGCGTTTACCAGCCAAAAGAGTCTGTACACATGCGCGAATGTATTTCATGGCAGAGGCTAACTCTCAGTCATGTCAATTGTGGCCTTGATCATCAAGGCAATTAACCTTGCTTCTCTTCATCCAGGTGTATAAATGGGAACCTGCGAGAGCTGAGATAGTAATGCGCCGATTCAACCGCTTAGCGATAACATAAGCAGCCTGTACTCTCCACAGGGAGTTTGAAGACTGGTCAATGTATGCCAATTGTTGTCTTCTTCTTTTTGAGTCCATCATCTACTCTGCCAATGTTTGGCAAGGATTGGGCACATCTCACAGCCTTCTCGTTTGCTGTCATCAGGTCTTCAAAGCAGCACTGCTCCTTAAGGGCTGGGCATCAAAGAAGATGTGGCATAGATTGGGGGTTGTAAAGCACCGCGATATCGCTACTAGGATGTGCACTAAACACCAACCCATTATTATTATTATTACAATTTTCTCCTAAACTTAACATTTTCTGAGCCAAACTAAAAGACCAACATCTTGAGATCAAAAACGTGCTCTATTTTGTACCTCTCTTTCGTGGTTGTGTTTCTTCAAGAGCTGCCTCACTACCTCCACCTGCCAAGCCACCACACCTCGGTTCTTCCCGATCAGATGGCCATCATCGTCGGTCACCTTCGGGGGTTTCTTTCCCTTCCTCTGGTGCAATCTCTCCAGGGCCAGCAACTCCTCTAGGTCTCTGTCACTATCAAAGCTGTAATTACACAGTCAACTTGATCCAAATTGTATCCACATTTATTTGAGGGATAAGTGGAAGAATTGAGCTGCGTTTGCACTGGGTTAATATTTAACCGAGACCATAGGTTAACATTCCAATAAGTAAACCTTACCAGTGTCTGCACTTGGGTTTTTTTTATGTAGGTAAACTAACTGAGACAATGGTGAAACAAACCGACTGACACATGAGGGCGCTACGCCAGTGACCTTTTAAAACGGATGTGACAAAATACATGACCTAACTTGTACACAACGGTAAAAGAGAACACAGCAAATATACAAGTAAAGAAAATAATGCAAGCAAAGGGACGCAATTTCTGAGTTCTGTTTACCGCCTCAACAGCAACATCAGTGTAAACATAACATGCATGTTGTAGTTCACCGCTGCGTGTCATGTGATCACGGCTGTGCAGCAAACCAGACGTGGTATTTTACTGGCCGGTTTAACTGGGACGAGGTGTCCTCACTGGACTTTTGGCTCGATCAGTTTGATCAGGTTAGTTTACCTGGGCAGGAGGTGGCCGGTTAAACTTCTGAATGGACTCGGTTAAGTTATCTGGGTGAAATTTTCCTGGGCTGTTCACACTGGAGTTAAAATGGTCAAGTTACACATATGGTTCAGTTAGTTTACCCCCAAAAAAATCCAATGCGAACACAGCTTTTGTGCAGCAGACATATAGTTAGCAAGCTCTATTTCTAGGTACAATGGGTATAAGTCTGGTAAATCTGCTATCGAGAATTTTGAAAGTCTCCATGTTTTCTGACTGTCATCCAGTTGACGAAAATAAAGTTGATTTTGAGATCAGAGGCTCACATGACATGACTTCCATCACTTCTACTTTGGGGACTTGGCACCTCTTGCAATGATTTCAATACAAATGTTAATAATTGGATCTAGACTTAAGAAGAAGCTGGCCGAGCGGTCAACTGCATCGGACTCAAGTTCTGATAGTTGAATCATCAGAGTGTGGGTGCGAATCCCAGTCATGACACTTGGGTCTTAACCATAACTGCTTCTCTTAACCCAGGTGAGTAAATGGGAACCTGTGAGGGTCGAGACAGAAATGTGTTGGATAAACCTCCTAGCATTAATTTAAGCAGCTTGGGGTTGCTCCCCAGGGAGTTGAGAAAGTTAGAGGAATGGTCTAAAAGTATGCCCTATGAACAATTGTAAAGAACACGTTGCAATTTCATGACATGGTTTTATACAAAATGTCACTTATAAGTTGACTTAACTTGTTAGCAAAAAAATAACAGGGCACCAGTCACAACAATGTACAGAGAAGTGTATGGTACATATATCTTTGCTGGTTAACCCATTACTGCTCAGCAAGATATTTTTGTACTAAGTGTTTTTGTGCTAACCAGGGCACAGGGCTCAATTTTTATAGAGCTGCTTAAGCTGAAGATATTTCTTAGAAATTTTCTGCTAAGCAAAAAAATAAGCCCGATACCAGTCACAGATCGTACATGTAACAAGGTAGTTTGGCTGGTAACCATATTCTGGTAAGCTTAATTTTGTTGTGCTTAGCTACTGTCTTTACCTGGTGCTTATATACTGCTGTGGACGTTCGGCCAATCCAGTCGCCATTGCTGAATACTCAAACGATTCCCCTTCATACGAGGCAATCAGCTGCTCCGCGGCCAGCGACGAGTACTCGGTGATCATCTCTGCCGAGGTCAACGCCCTACGGTTTCCCATCTTGAGAACGGAGAGGAGGAACTCCCGCTCTTTCTCGTGGCGCTTGTGGAGGTCGACGAGGAGTTGCCCGCAGGTGGTCGCCCCTGACGATGTCAATAAAGTGTTTAACATAATAAAGCCATTCAAAAACTTGGAAGATGTGGAACAACAAATAGTGACGTTTTAGGTCTAATAAAGAATTAAGATGAAAGAATTAAATGGCAGATCTGCATTTATTAGTTGTAGACTCCGTTTAAACAATCTTATACAGGTGCGAAGCTGGCAACATGTGCATCTTGCAATCAGGGAGATTTTGTACAACAATCAGGGAGATTTTAATTGGAACCTGCTGCAAAAATATAGGATTCGAACTGCCTCTAGCTACCGGGCAATCTCGGTGGTCTAGTTGGTAAGACACTGCTCTAGAATTGCAAAGGTCGTGGGTTCGAATCCCACCCGAGTAATATGCCTGTGATTTTTTCCACAGAACTTGGGAAAGTACTGAGTATACAGTGCTAACACACATGGGTGTAGGGTCAAACCAAAATCAATAATCAGGGAGATATTTAGATGCAAAAAAATAGTTAGTGGCCTGACGTTTCGAACCCTAGCAGAGTCTCTCTCGAAGGCTAAATGACAAGACTACAAACATAAACAGGTACATGTATACATTACTGATGTAACAAAAGCAGATAAAAGGAGATATTTAGAATTACATTCAACATAATTAGGGACAAAGTTTCCATCATCTTGGAGATTTTCAAATTTGTTCCCCAGAACATGGGGAGACTGGTTTATTTTCAGGGAAACCTGCTGCAGAATCAGGAAAAGTGGGGAGCTCTGCAGTCGTTTTAAGACTGTCTATGATGAATCCTAACAGTATCCATTGATGCAGCTGCAAATACTTCAGAAGTGAGAGGGCACAGCTTCTCGACATCAACAGCTTGAATTCCGGTTTTTTTGCCCTCAAAAAAAGAAATTCCGGTTTTTTTTGCCCCCCCCCACAAAAAAAAAATAATAATAATTTTTTCTTTTTTTTTAAGATCAAATTCATAAAAAATTAAGATAAAACCATATAATAACGCCCCAGATTGCAGAGTAGGGCTTTTAAAACCAAAGATAAATGTTAATATTGGGCTTCATGCTCGCAATTTTTTTAGCTCACATGCTTTCGCGCTTTGCGCTCAGAGTTCAGGTTTTTTTCTCAACAGCCTATCACATCCCTGCACAACTCTCTTGTCCACACAGATGAATAATACATGGCAATGCGTTTTTTCAGCGGTGACGAAAATTTAAACCAAGTTCACCTTGCACTTTCTGAGCGTTTTCGTTGGCGAATATCTCATAAATCTGATCCTCGGTCTTGCCATCGGCCTGAAGCATGGCCACTTTGCTCTGATGGTCCATGGCCTGGCGTTCAAACTCACTGCGCAGGCATCCCATCATGGCGACGAGCCGGGAGTCGTAGTGCTGGTAGGAGATGACGAGACGCTGAATCTGCTCCAGGTCCTTGGTGCGTCTCAGGTGGTGCTCCTTCATCTGGACGCGTAGGACTTGCTCCTGTTGCTCGCCCTCGGACATCGATGACCAGATGGACACACCTTGTGAACACAGGCGTAAAAAAAAAAAATTCAAATGTCTGGAAGTAAATAATATTTGACAAACAAATTTGACGTTTAATGACCCCTTCCTTGCCCAAAGCTGGCTTTGTGAAAACAGGATCTAGATTTTCATTCAACTAAAACTTTGATCATTGTTTGTGACTAGGGCCAAACTTTATAGAGCTGCTTAAGCAAAAAATACTGCTTAAAAAATTTCTGCTAAGCAAAAAAGAGCAGGATACTAGTCACAGATGACACGAGTGACAGGGCATTTTGGCTGGTAACCTTATTCTGGTAAGCATAGTTTATGCTTCTAGCTTCTTTTTGTGCTGAAGCAGCACCTCAATGAAACTGGGCCCAGAATATGGTTACCAGCCAAAATACTATGTCACACATGTAGCAATTGTGACTGGATTCCTAGCAACAAATTCTTAAGTACAATTTTTTTACTCAAGCAACTCTTTGAAATTTGGTCCTGATGGACACACCTTGTGAATATGGACATAAAAAGACCTAAAAAATAATGTAGCTATGTAAGATTTGACAAACAACTGTGCCCAAAAACTGCCTTTGTGAAGTCGGAATGCAGAATTCAAATCAACTAAAAACTACATATCATCGTGTCAGTGCAACGTCACATCTCCATTTCGTAACATCCTCGTATCTCACACGAGAGACATTTCGCGCAAAAAGGAATGTGTCTCACCGCCTATTAGGTTGTGCGCTTTCATCCGGAGTACTTGAGAGCGAAATATTTTGGCACTTTCAAACTCATGTGTAACACAAATGCTATTTGGAGATGGAGATTTATTTGTTGAAGTGTCACAACGATAATGTTTAAAGCAAAGTGAAGGCAAAAACACTACCACTTGACTCACCGATATGTTTCTTGACAGCTTCCCACAGCAGCTTCTCCCTGAGGATGTCGTATTTTTGTTCCAGTGCCTCCAGAAGGTCTTGGACAGTGACGCGATTCCGCATCTTGTAATCTACCTCGTAGTCCTGTCCATCGTCAAAGATCAACGCCTCCACCCCTAGGTTCACCCATCTGTGAAAAATAGATCAGCAGCAGAAGATATTTAATCTTGGATTATTGAAAATCTAAACTAGTTTAATAGTATGGAAATAAAAGGTGTTCACAAGCTCTTAAACGGCATTTGAGACCAGAAAGGTTGTGGACATGCAACAAGGACCGAGCCGAAGGCACGGCTACAAACATATGAGGTCTTTTAAGACGGTCAACTTCTCTTTTAAGACGTTCAACTTCTCTTTTAAGACGTTCAACTTCTCTTTTAAGACTTTCAACTTCTCTTTTAAGACTTTCAACTCCTCTTTTACATGTAAGACTTTCAACTTCTCTTTTATGACTTTCAACTTCTCTTTTACATGTAAGACTTTCAACTTCTCTTTTATGACTTTCAACTTCTCTTTTAAGACGTTCAACTTCTCTTTTAAGACTTTCAACTTCTCTTTTAAGACTTTCAACTTGACTGACCTGTTGAGTTTGCGTCTGGACTTTCTGCGGAACTGATCTTGATACTGGTGCCTGTTCTGAGCCTCCAGGGTCTGGGAAAAATCATCCTCCTGTGGTACACACAAACAGAAATGTATTAAACCCAGCTGTTATTTGGACTCTAAGGGACAATGTGATGTAATTCTGCTATTTTTATTGTAAGCCCACCCCCCACTTCACACACGGCTCCCGTCTGCTCATGGTCCGCCATTTTGGCAAATTGTAAACAACAGTAATAATATTTTGTAAAATAACTTATGAAGCGCACTTTCTAATAAGATTACTGAAGGTGCTACAGGAAAGATTCTACATAAAGTATCAAGCTCTCTATGGAAAATCACACCAAAATAGGAATGTTAAAAACTTGCAACAAACACAAGTTTCTTAATACGAGTTCCGAATGTGTGGAGAGAGTGAAGTTTCTGATGTCGCTGGGTAGCTTGTTCTGTTAGACTGGTGCAATGTGAGAAAATGATTGACCGCCACGTACAGATGTGGTGTACACAACACAGACTACAAACAGACAAGAAATCCGACTCCCAAAACAGCACAACCAAGATTTACTGCAGGGATGACGCCGGATGAATTGGACAAATACGTAAGTTCTTCAGGTTTTTTTTTGGGGGGGGGGGTGAGTGGGGAGATTTGCTTGACCTTCAATACCTTGCAAGATTTAAATAAAAATAAGTTTGAAGAAATGACTTACCTGCAGAGCAACAAACTCCTTATAACTCTGATAATCCGATTTCCTCCTCGCCCTGCTAAGTTGTTCCCCCGCAGCGACGATGTCCCTCGTCCCACAGTCCTCCGCTCCCTCCAGAGGAGGGTTACACAGCCAAATCCGTATCTCATTGAAGGTGACGTCCTCGTTGGACATCTCCCTGGACTCCATGAACATCTGCCACGTCATCATGGTGAACTTCTCCTGGTGCGTGGCCTTCATGAGGACCAGGGCGTCTCTGAGAGGGATGCGGTTGCCCCCGCGGTAGTCGAGGGCTTGGAAGTCCCACCAGGCTCGCTCCTCGATGGTCCGCCGCCTCTCGAGCTCCAAGAGAACATCAAGGAAGCAGAATTTAGGACATCTGTCTCCTCCATTACACACCTGTAAAAATAACAGACAAGAATGCCGTTGTCAAATACGGGGTTCAAGAGGAATCTAATCCCTAGTACCAGGGCTCGAATTTGGGGTAAAATTCCACAAGACCACAGGGCTTGTTGCTAAAAGTGTTTACTGGACCAGAATGTATTTCACAAGACCAGAATCTTCATGAGAAAGAGCTTTCTACACAGTTTAACATGTAAATTGCACTATTAAGAGAAGATTGACAATGTATCTCATTATTTTGTCTTGATACTGAAAAGAATTGTACTAGACTCGAGGTCAACATCTGAACACCATTTCTTTCTGTTAAAGATATAACATAGTGGCTATTATTCAATTAAAAAACACAAGACTGCCGGACTTGTCAGGTCATGAGTTTACTGGCCTCAGGCTAAAATCACTGGCCTCGGGCCGGTGGTCCAGTGTCAAATTCGAGCCCTGCAGTACCCCAAAACACTTTTGAGTGTTCCCACTTAATGAATAATAAATAATTACAACATACTTAATACGTATGTTTCTAAACGCTTTAACCAGACTATTCAGATGACAAAACAGATGCGATTTAAAGTCATGATTTTAAAGTATCCATTGAAGGTGCCGCTTGAATGTGGGGGAGGGAGAAGCTCTTTCCGAAGTGTTGGAGCTATGACCAAAAATTCACGATCGCCTTTAGCATGTCATGGTGCGGGGTACCGGGGAAAGCTGGAAATGAGCGGTGGAAGAAAAGAGTGAAGGCGTCGGGTAGCTGATGATGGTAGTGATGTTCTTCTTTTTAAACCACTTGAAATAATGAAAACGGCTTTTAAATTGTTTTTGTTTTGTTTTCATCAGTATGGTTAAGTGTAATCATCATCGTTTTAAAAGTGTTGAATCTTGTATATTCGGTTTGCAGTAACACCATGTGTGTCTACTTTGCTGTGTGGATTTGTTCTTTGGGAACTGGGTCTTGCTGTATTCTTGGTTCAAAAGATTCACTTGTAATAATAGTGCAGACACAATTTATTTTGTTCAGGGCGATAAAGGTGTACTCCTGAGGACGAGCAGAGTAAACGGTTCGCAATGTCGAGACCCCAACCTCAGCTCTTTTAGAAGCCAACACTCCTCTCAAAAGATTGTTATACACGATTGTACCAGCAAATTTACTTCTGTTGTTTTTCCTAATTGTTTGTGTTTTTTTTTATATTACCTGATGTATTGATGCTTCTACTTGATCAGCATTTATTGGCGTGAGGTAAAAAGCTTTGTGGAACTCCTGAAGCTGCTCAGAGTCCACAGAACCACGGCAACCTGGGTCTAGAAGATTAAAGATGGCTTCGAATTCTTCTTCCATCCCCATGGCGATGTCTTGGATATTAGCAATCCCTTTTTTACTAAATTTGGGACAAAATGAGTTGGTTAATTGTCATGAATGTTTCATTGGAATCTATCATGAACTCCATTTTTAAACAATTGTTCATTTACATTTACAAGGACCAAGCATTTATAAGCAAAATAACACTTTCGTTAAAAAGTGTAGGCCTACCGTTTTCAGAGGAACAAAAAATCAACCCCCATGCATGATAGCATTTGTTGGGCGCATTGGTCAGTTTCATTGAGCTATCGGTTGCTCATGATGCTATCGGTCAATCCCACCGCCACCAAGTCAAACACCTTGGCCCAATTTCACAGAGCTGCTTAGCGGCCTATTTTGCGCTTACTGGGCGATTTCCTGACCTTGTTGAGGGCCCAATTTCATGGCTCTGCCTACCACAGAATTTCACGATCAAAATAAGCAATCATGATTAAAATCAGGGCACTCAAAAGGCTACTTTGGTGACTTTGAGAGTATTCTTCAGACGGAATTATTTCTCTTGGGGATAGGAACTAGTATGAACTTTGTAATCAAGAAGTTTTCAGATTGAAGTTAGTAATATTTCTTTATTTTTTGTATTCCATACTGCTTCTGGCACCATGTAGAGCGTGTGGCTCTGCAGGCCATTAGCACAGAATTCCTCCACAAGCAGAGCAAATAAATTAGACCAAGATGTGTTCGTATTCACCACATATTTGTATTCATGGTAAATTTGATTTTCTATGGTCCAGGTGTATCTACCAGACCTATGACTACACTCATTGTCTGTGTGACTCCCTGGAGCATATAACCCACTCACTATGCACCAAGGAGTTTCAATCCAGGTAAGGTGGAAACAAATGCAACGTACTCTTGCAAGACCAGGGCCTAGATTTCATGGAGCTGCTTAACGGCCGATTTTGTGCTTACTGTGCCATTTCCGTTTCATAGGGGTGCTAACCGTAAGCACACGAAAAGGCATGCCAACCTTCCGGTGCTTACTGTATGAAAATGAATGACGTCACAATGCAAATTCCCATGGTGAACGCGCAAGATGGCGACCTAATTTTCTTGCTTTTAAAGCAAATTTTCTGCATAGGTAGCAGAAAAATTTCCTAACCGTTAAGCAGCACTATGAAATTGTGTCCTTCTCTTTATAATTCACAACTCTGGAGGTTTATTTTAAAAGTAAGTAGTACAGTCATTTGACCAGTTCGGGATCATTGACCAGTTCGGGATCACTTCAACTTTGCAACAGCCCCATAATTAAGTTACTTCTCACATTACCAATTTCTGTTGATACATGTGAAGAATAACATGCAATAAACCAACAAACCCAAAATAAGGTTCCAAACTTCATCAACAAATAAATTATGGCCATTTTCTTGAAGCTTGTCTGCGATTTTGATCATTATTTTTAAAAAAAATGTTGGTTGAAAAACGCTGTTAAAACTTCTCACCTTTAAAATTTGAACGCCAGGGCGAATAACATTTATGTTAGATGCTTAGAATGTTTAAAAAATATTTCAGGTAAATACCGAGCAGTCGTCTTGTTTTTTTGAGGAGACGAAATTACCGAAATCGTCTTTTGGGGGGCATCGTTCCCTTGACCAGTTCGGGATCACTCACTACTCAGCATCTCTCATTGCGTCAAATGGTGCCGCACTCAGTGAGGTAAAATCTTACTGCTGCAGTCGAAAGTTTATTTGTTGAGGGTTTTAAGATACATTTCTTCAACAAATTCTTGTAGGAATATTGTTTTTGGGTGAGAAAATGAAACTTGGAGGAGGAAATTGCGACTGTAAGAATAGATATTTGGGTCAATGTTGCTTTTAGGCGTGCTTCACCTTTTCATTTGCCTTTGCTGTTGTTTTGTGTTTTTGTTGCTGGATTTTTTGCGCTGCTGTTGAATACACTTGCATGAAATTCTCTGGAGAAAGGAAGTCCATGTCCATGCCAACACACTTGTGAAGTTTGTGTCCTTGAGAGACAGTTTTATGAATGGGAGTATTGGTTTGCAATAGAGGGCAAGCTACTGATTCAGAATAGAATCAACTGATCCTGAACTGGTCAAACAGGTGACAATACTTTTCTCAAACAAAGCCTCTTCAAAAGTACTAATCTTTTTTTGTCAGTGGATACTTGGTGAGTTTTATAACATGTTTAGGTAAACTGATAAACTTTTTTGTTTAAAATGTCAAAGAAATTGCAACCCAAAACAATGTGAATTCAAAAAGTGATCCCAAACTGGTCAAATGACTGTAGTACTACTACCTGGGGGCGAGATACCTGGTTTCCAATTAACTATTGATTTATAACTTCAGTGGTGGAATCTACCCAACAGCCCAAACAAAAACAATTACATTTGGTTGTCTTTAATTTGAATTTGACAGTAATTTACAATGTATAGGCTACAATGTATAACCTCACCTTATAAATAATAGCTAATGCTGTCTCCATTCTTAGTAAAGCTGGCACATGCCATGTCAAGTTTTGTTCAATTCAAGCAAACTTCCGAGAAATTTCCTCGTTCACTTCGTTCGGTAAACAATCGCAGCGCTGGCTCTTAAGTGCTAGAGAGACGGACATTGACGTCATCCTCGCTGGGGCAACGTTAAACAAATCTACTGGTACCACACGATCAAGTGAACTGTACTAGAATACGCAGCACAAGGACAGGGGACTAGATCGTCGTTCCCAGGGGTGATCGATCTCGCCGCGCCATTTTTTCCCAGTATGCCTTGCTCGATCATAACGAGGATATTAATTTTTTGTTAGTGACGAGAGCAGCCTCGCTACCATGGGCAGCGCGCCGTATCGATACCTCTCGTCACTAACCCCTGGTAGGGATGTGCTGAAAAACAACGCTGATTGGCCCCAAATGGTCACTACTTTGCGTGCACGCTTGTTAAAAACTTTCGAGCGCATGTATGGCGCTTGTAGGAGGCTTAGTACGCGCGTGTGAAAATGCAAGTATTTTGACGCGATTCCATTTCAAATGAATCATGTTTTTACACGGTCACCCTTAACTGCATACAGTTAGACTATCACAAAATCAAAGAAGAATGACAGAGGACCAGTTGCTTTTTGACTTGATGCCTCTTTTACGGGTTACTGTACTTGAGCGCGCGCGTTGAACGGATCGGCCCAGGCCTAATTAAAAGGTGCTAGATTCTAGCACATTTTAATGAACCAATTCCAGGGGTTATGATCGAGCAAGGCATGCTGGGAAAAAATGGCGCGGCGAGATCGATCACCCCTGGGAACGAGGATGTGACGAGAGGTATCGATACGGCGCGCTGCCCATGGTAGCGAGGCTGGGTGTGTGCTTCGCTCGTCCCCAGCGCCTTGCCTTTGCCTTAAAACCAAAGGCGCTGGGATGGGCAAACGTATCAAGCACGCTCATTGGTTCGCTCGGCCCCAGCGGCCTATCCAGGACCGCTGGGATGGGCTAATCAGCTTGCACAGATTCTTGTTCAGGAAGTACGTCATGCGTGCAGTGCATGCAGTGTGAGTGTGATGCATGATGGGACTGAGCATTAACCAATAAGCGTGCTTAATACGTTTGCCCATCCCAGCGCCTTTGGTTTTAAGGCAAGGCGCTGGGGACGAGCGAAGCTCATTGGTGAATGCTCAGTCCCATCATGCATCACACTCACACTGCAACATAGAGTTATATATAACTCTATGCACTGCAAGCACTGCACGCATGACGTACTTCCTGAACAAGAATCTGTGCAAGCTGATTGGCCCATCGTGTGCACCATAGAGTTATATATAGGAACTAGAGGGCGCACTGGTGAATGCTACGGGCGCACCACACTAAATAAACTCCTGTAGGAACCAATGCTAAATGATAAATATTCAAAAATACTCAAAAAATCGTGTAAGTCTCTCAGCCTCTTGAAAACTAATCAGACAAATTTTCGGACAACTACACTTCAGAATTCTTTTCAATTTTTGGCACGTCAGCCGTTTGGAATTTTTGCTAGCGACCCCAGAAAAAAACACCCCCGAAAATGAACTTTTTCCCAAACCGACTTGCTGCCAGTTCTCGTGAAGCACCTCTCCACTTACCAAGTAAAATAGGGCCGACTTAAACGCCTAAATTTATCAAGTCTCCCCAAAAGTTGAAACAAAGAACCCCCAGGTTGTGATAGATTCTTATAATTACACAATCTATTAATTGCACGACCCCCAAAACGTTATAATTAAAATAAATTATGTGTGTATACAAATTATGATAATGAGCTTGGCGCATGAATATTTGTCCATTTAAGGTGGTGCACCCCTACGTGCACAAACGCAAGGAGGCACGCGCGCCATTTTGTACGAGGGCAACATTGAATACTAATTTAATACACGTTATGCGGTCTAAAAACAAAACAAAAAACGAGCGGCTGTTTTAAAGTTGTTTCGTGGGGTTTAGGTTATTCGTTTCAAAAGAGGATGGCAGACATGCCATGATATATTGTCCAAAGTGAAGGAAAATAATTCTAAATTATTATATTTATTCGGGGATTATTTAGTAGTATAAACGGTCTTCACTGGCGTTCATAAATTTCACAGTAAACCCTTTCATTGTTAACCATTGCTCTTATACAACACGCACAAATGGTTTAGACGTTGTTTTGGACTTCAGTACTTACAAAATGGCCGTCGCGCTGCCCTTGTCGAGCCGCGTAAATAGGCTACTGTGCCCTCTAGTTCCTATGGTGGCCCTGAAGGGACATCGCATATCGCAAACGTGTGTGCACACGTATGCGATGTCGCGAAATTATTTATCGCGAATATATGCGCACATACGAAAGCCCATTAGTGCCATCGCAAGTACATATTCAGCCAATCTTGTTTTTTGGAAGTACATATTCAGCAAATCTTGTTTTTTGGAAGTACATATTCAGCGAATCTTGTTTTTTGGAAGTACATATTCAGCCAATCTTGTTTTTTGAAAGTACATGTTTAGTAAGTCTTGTTTTTTGGAAGTACATATTCAGCAAATCTTGTTTTTTGGAAGTACATATTCAGCCAATCTTGTTTTTTGGAAGTACATATTCAGCAAATCTTGTTTTTTGGAAGTACATATTCAGCGATTCTTGTTTTTTGGAAGTACATATTCAGCGATTCTTGTTTTTTGGAAGTACATATTCAGCCAATCTTGTTTTTTGGAAGTACATATTCAGCCAATCTTGTTTTTTGGAAGTACATATTTAGCCAATCTTGTTTTTTGGAAGTACATATTCAGCGAATCTTGTTTTTTGGAAGTACATATTCAGCGAATCTTGTTTTTTGGAAGTACATATTCAGCCAATCTTGTTTTTTGGATATTTTCCCCCCATCCTGACATCGCGCGGCGTCGGGTGCACGACGTGTGGGGCGCATTTGAAGATAAAGTCAGCTGTGTATTGTCTCTTTATGAATATCCCTTCTTTTCGGAAGGGATGAATTGTGGAGCCTACTGTTAACTTGGAAAAGTGCTCGGGTGGGGGTAGGCGTAAAAAAATGGAACCAGTGATGAGGCAAATTTCAATTACGGAATTGTGTATATATATATTTATTTAATTTATGATCAACATTACTTTGAAAGACACCTTCAAAGAAACTGCACAGGCATCAAATTGAATTGCTTTCAAAATGGAAATTGACAAATAAAGCAAGACAAAATATCAATGCATAAAAATTAAAAAAAATAATGGTTTTAATATGAATGTCTACTCTAACCAAGGACTGTCCTTTCCATTAACAATCCCCACACCCTGTGTTGTTAG
This sequence comes from Pisaster brevispinus, assembly GCA_023634235.1. Taxonomy (NCBI): domain Eukaryota; kingdom Metazoa; phylum Echinodermata; class Asteroidea; order Forcipulatida; family Asteriidae; genus Pisaster; species Pisaster brevispinus. Next base: position 3,945,049 of record JAMKCF010000004.1, on the reverse strand, counting down.
GTCCAAGCAAAGACCAAAACTCTGAATGAGTACGTATCCAGATTGGCTTTATGCTGTCTGTCTGGTATAACACAACAATGAATTTAAAATAAAATTAAAAGAGTAAATCGATGCCATGCCACACTATTTTAAAGTATTAATATTTCAATCTTGATAGTTCTGTCCCTTGTCTTCATAACAGTACAGATTATGGGCTATTTTAACAAACCGAAGTCTTCAAATGTCATTCGCCTGCATGATTAATGTTATATTTGTTGCAGTAGAGTTCTTCTAAGGAAGTGATATAGATGAAGTCCTTGCTCAGCATTACTTGGCTTATCAATGCCTGCTTCATTCATCAGAAGAGTGCACAGTTTATACACATCCTTGTCACATGGAAATCGGCTTTTAAACTGACACTCAGTTTCACATATACTTCTACTTCATCATGCTGTACAGGAACAGTATAATCTTGCGTTCCATACAGTTGGGGCACAGTGTACATCACCATAGGTCGACCGAAGGGACCATGCCGATTTCTTGATGAAGCTATTCTGTGAGAGTTCCACTCCTTCACGGTAGTGTCAATATCATCCTGTATTAGAAATGGAGATGAGTTGTTCAGGTAGTTTAATTATTTGTTGTTCACAAAGTCAGAAAGTGAAACGTCTTCCAATGATGTCACATACAGATTTTTACAAATTACTGAGGCTTTGTCAAACTAGGAATGCCTATAATCATTATAGTACCTGGATTAGATTCACGAAGCACAACTGTATTAAAGATGTATCCAGAAAATCGCCACTGAAATGACCATCATATTTAAGTTCTTCAAATAAGTTCATCCAATACTGAGTGCAGTGTTTCCGAAATACACTCCACCAACATTCGATGCGCTGATTGCTTTGACTGGTACCTTGAAGAAAACCCCTGTCTCCTGCAAACGCATCTTGGCAATTAGTTCTCATGAAGTGTTGCATTTGTCGAACTGTACCATTTTCAGTTCCAAAGTCTGACCGAATTACTCTCGGACATCCCATTTTTGCCCTTACCGTTTTCATATAATAACCAGCAATGACACTAGGATCACTGTTTGTTACGTAAGCTTCTACCCAAAGCACGTTTCTGGAAAAACCATCAATGCAGCCGTTTATACAAATTCCATACGGTTTCAGTTTATCATACGAGTCCAAGTGCCATAGGAAGTTTGGACCGCTTACGTGATATCTGCGTCTCTGAAGCCGTCTCCTTGCCCTCTGTTGAACGCCTTCTGGATCTAGTATTCCCAACAGAAGGCGCACTGTTTCTCTGTCAATACTGATACCATTCTAAATGCATCGCAAGTGCATCCACCTATAACCATGCAGTTGCCCCGACGTTTGCAACTCTCCTTCAATAAAGGTAGCGACGTCTACAATATCAGAATGATTTTTTCGCCGAAAGAGACCAAGAGCTCGCAGTTTCCGGTTAAGATGCCGTTTGCTTATGATTATGTTATTGTTTGCAAGAAGCGATGCAATTATTTCATCGTAATTAAGCCCTAAATTAAAGTAATGACGAATTAATTCGTTACTCTCTGCTATCGGCATGGCTGCATTTACAGACCAAAACATATGGCTAACAGCGCCCTCATGAACATCGCCAAACATATACTTCCAAAAAACAAGATTGGCTGAATATGTACTTCCAAAAAACAAGATTTGCTAATGTACTTCCAAAAAACAAGATTGGCTGAATATGTACTTCCAAAAAACAAGATTTGCTGAATATGTACTTCCAAAAAACAAGATTCGCTGAATATGTACTTCCAAAAAACAAGATTTGCTGAATATGTACTTCCAAAAAACAAGATTTGCTGAATATGTACTTCCAAAAAACAAGATTTGCTGAATCTTCCAAAAAACAAGATTTGCTGAATATGTACTTCCAAAAAACAAGACTTGCTAAATATGTACTTTCAAAAAACAAGATTGGCTGAATATGTACTTCCAAAAAACAAGATTCGCTGAATATGTTCTTCCAAAAAACAAGATTTGCTGAATATGTACTTCCAAAAAACAAGATTTGCTGAATATGTACTTCCAAAAAACAAGGTTGGCTGTATATGTACTTTCAAAAAACAAGATTGGCTGAATATGTACTTCCAAAAAACAAGATTGGCTGAATATGTACTTCCAAAAAACAAGATTGGCTGAATATGTACTTCCAAAAAACAAGATTGGCTTAATATGTACTTCCAAAAAACAAGATTGGCTGAATATGTACTTCCAAAAAACAAGATTGGCTGAATATGTACTTGCGATGGCACTAATGGGCTTTCGTACGCACACGTATGCAATGTGAAACAATTCGCGAATAATATGTGCGCACACGTATGCGATGTTGTTTGAATTGATCCATTTCGGTGCAAACTACCAACGATGGATAGTTGACTCATTCTTGTGTTGGAGTTGATCCATGCGAAGGTCTTGGAACCAAGACTAAGTCGAAGTCTGATCGCGGTCGTAACCAATAACTCGGTTGAACTTGCAACTGAAACAGTTATTGGTTACGACTGCGAAAACGCACCCAACATGTATTCTGTGTACGACGAACTGGACGAACTTACTTGCAATGAGAACGTTTCTTCTGCATCCAAGGATCGGTACAAAAAACATCGCAAGGAAAAACACCAGAAGGGTAGTCCAACGAAAAGTAAAAAGTCAAAAAAACAGCACCGCAACCACAAGACGTCGTCCCGTTTATAAGGACCACTGAAACTGCTGGGACATTGTGCGGCCATAGAAGTAGACCAGCTGTATGGAATAAGCATTCCCCGTCGTCGTCCTGCGGGTAGCGCAGGCAACACATTACAATAGTTAGGGGATAATAGCTAGGGGTACAGACTAAAACCCTCGAAAAAAAAACGTAATAGTTGGTCTGGCTCCCTACCCCTCTGACAAGCTCCCAAGCTCACGGCTAGACCGGCATGCTGGGGAGTTCATGTCCCGGGTTTTGTCTCTCTGGCCACACGAGACACGGCACCGGCTGTACGGGATATGCCCCAAGGTTTACGTTCCGCTAGCTCCCACGCTGGTGCGCCGTAAACACGCATCGGTTGCACGGACTCTCGGAATGCGAATCTTACGTTCAATTTTTCTTCTTTATTTACAAATTGTATCAATAATCTGAACGCATAATCTTTTTTTGTCAAATACTCATGAATGATTGTAAAAAAAAAAAACAGATTTAAATTTGATTCAGTAATTTACTTTTATACGGCTGGAGGTAAAACTAACTCCGAAGATCACGTGATTTATCCGAACCACTTTTTTGGTTCGGATAAATCACGTGACCTTCCTTTTTTGAAAAATACTCGAAAACGGCAAAATATGATGGTTTCTTTTAGAAACTGTTCTTCTCAATTCCTGGAAGACATTTGGAGTCGTAATTTAGCCTACTTTGTAGCCCAAATAGCCCAACGAAGCCGGTGTGCCCCTTTAGTGCATTCGAGTGAGCCACAGACCACGCATGCGTGATTGAAAGACAATATTGACTAAAGGTTAGAGCTCAAGGGGTTAGTGTGTGCAGTTTGCCGCGTGTACATGGGTAGGTATACACATTCGAACCGGAAACCAATAACAAAAGGGACAATAGGTCCACCACGGTTGCTATCACAAAGGAAACATTGTGGTCCACGGTTGCTATCACAAAGGGTTGAGCAAAAGAGGGTCCACGATTGCCGGTGCTCTCACTTTCGGTATATGGAAACCAAGGACAAAACAAAAAAGGGAAAATAAAATGACTCCACATGGAAATTCTAAAGACCGGGGTGCGCCACAAGGAAATTTGTGTACAAAGTCTATGGGAAACTGTTAAGTGCAGGGACAAAGGAAAGAACAAAAGAATGCACCACAATGCATTTTTGAGAATGGGTGCCCTTACACATGCCAACTTACGGGGTATTTTTAACAATAGAACAATGCTACCCCACAAGGTTTTCTTTGTTCAAGTGGTACCCCACAGAGGATTTCTTTAGAAAAGGGAATAATAGAACAACAATGGAAGTACCCTGTAACTGCGATATGTAAGGTTGGGTGTGCGTGTGTGTGTGAACATGTCTACGCATTCAAACCGAGGACTTTAGCAATAAGGATCCGGGAAAAAAACATATCGGGGACAGTCCTCGGTTTGTTTCGTGTACAAAACCAATGGGAACGTCGCTAAAAAAACTAAGTCCACAGCATGGGATGTCCTCGGTATTATACCATTCCCCTTGTGTGCCTTCATATCCACTACCTTATGGAGACCGAGAACAAAACAGAAAAGGGAAAACAAAGGGTCTCCATAGGGAAATTCTAAAGACTGGGGTGCTCCACAAGGAACTTTGTGTACAAAGTCTATGGGAGGTTCTTAACTACAGGGACAAAGGAAAGAACAAAAGATGTCTCCACAGGGATGCAAAAATAGGAATGAGTAGGTATACACATTCAAACCTTAGTGAACTTGACATCCCCATATGAGTTTGCACATACTTTCTCATGTGGGGAATTTTTCAGGCATGCAATCTGCAGGATATGGAAAGTGTTTACTGACACAATGTCAACTTTCTTCCGTTAGTGCCTTATTTACATCTACTAAATATAGGCCTACATACGTCTACGACCTGACCTGACCTTAGTGAACTTAGCATCCCCGTATGAGTTTGCACACAATTTCTCATGTTGGTTATTTTTTCAGGCATGAAACCTACAGGAAATGGAAAGTTTACCGTCACACTGTGAACTTTCATCCTTAGTGGTACCATCAGCTTGTGAAACAAAACTCGGTATTAAAGATTTCCGAACCAGACGCCTGGTACCTATGTATGTTGTCGTATAAGTGTTGCATCAGTATTTCTTCCCGTAGAGCTAAGCAAGTAACTGTGCTCCACTAACGTTAGGTAGGTAGATAGTGAGGGTTCCGCACTGCAAAAACCGGGGTGTTTATGTTGTTAATTTCACACCCGGTAGTAATGGGGATAATTAACACCGTGTCGGTGTTGTCACACAAGATGATCAATTTAACACCCCTGGCCAGTTTTGTTTTGTTCTGTTTTTCAGTGCGAGCGGGCGTGGTTCTATATAAATGGGGTGGGATTTCGGGGTTGGGATCAGATACAAAATTAACAAGCCCGAAGCATATGTTTACAAAATGTTTTACTTCAGCAAATAAAATGAAAGATTCTCATTATTTTGTATGAAATGTGTATTTTGAGATTTTCTCTTTACAAATCAATTGTGTCTTGTTTTATTGCAGTGATATTGTGGCACGAGCCGTTTTCTCGTTCCAAGATGGCGGTGATCAATGTGTTTGCTGGTGGTTTACTGCTAGCGGCGTTTCTGGACGTTAATCTTCTACACTCTGCTGGCGCTCAGGTCATAATTTTTAGGAATTCAATGGGTAGATTTTTAATATCGTCACTCAAATTAAAACAGTATTTTTCTTCAACTGCATTCATTGCAATTCAACTCACTTAAATTTAATTCAATCAATCACTTATTTTCAAGACGTTTCCTTACAATCATTGCAAAACAAACACATTTTTATAAATGGTATTTTAAAATAGAAAACTTATTTTTATTGATATTTTAAACAATTCTTTTAGCAACACGAGTGATTTTGTATTTTTGTAATAAGAGCACCCAATGATAAAATCATAAGACCCCCACCCCCTTTTATTTGTCCAATTGCAGGGCCCAAAAAATAAACTATTTGGGGCAGACTTTCGTTGTTATTGCTGCTGCTGCTGCTGCTGTTGTTGTTTTGGGGTTTTGGGTTTTCGTTATTTAATTTGTTTAATTTACCTGTCCCTTTAAGGCTCCGTACTGAGTACATGTAGTGAATATTACAAAGATTAATTAATTACCATTTCCTTCTACTTAGACTATAAATGCCACAGCCTCAGCTGACGTGAATGACTTCCAACTGACCCGGGATCGAGCCGAGGAAGAACCCTGCCAATGCTTGGTCAAATCACCCATCCCCGTGATCTGCACGGACTACCAAACAAATAACAACTCCGAGAAACTACAAGAGATTCGACATCAGGTGAAACTAAATTTTCGTGGAATAGTGTTATAGTAATAAAATGTATCGAACACAATTTAGTTACTTAAATACGATGGCCATACGTGGTTTTGTTTTGTGCTCTGACTATCAAAGTCTAAGGTGATTCTGCATGATGAAGCTGCGTCCGAGACTTCGGCTCTGACTATGGCCGCAAACGTTAAATGATAGGCATGTTCAGCAACCTAGCCATAGCCAGTACCGAAGCCGTTCGGACACGGCCTAACTTAAACTGTAATAGTAAAGCTCTGGTATAACGGGGTAGGCCTCGGAAGAGATGGGAAAACGACATCATCGCCAACAGCACCTTCTACTTGGAACATGGAAGAGTGCAAGATAGGCAAGAGTGGAGAGCGAAAATTCGTGGAGCCAACGTCCTGCGGGATATGGTGCAAGATTGATTGATTGATTCTGATTTTGATTACCGCAATTAAAATTAAAAGCAAAATCCCATTAATTTGCGGGTCTTTAAATATAGTTATAGTCCTCCTGTTTTAATGTTGGTTACTGTTGGAGGCCGAAGAAAAAAAGGAACAAAAGGTATCCAGGGGGGAAGTATAGGGAAATCGATTTTCCAAAAGGAGCTTTGTGTACAAAGTCTAAGGGACAATGTTAAGTTCAGGGACAAAGGAAAGTTTAGAAGATTTCTCCCCAGGGAATCAAAAATGACTTCCCAACACCAAAATGTAGGGACTTCCCATTGTTCTATTAAGTCCCTTTTATACAATTATTATTCCCTTGTGGGAACCACATCCGGGAACTACATACCCTCATGAATCATTTTCTGTTTTCGATTTTTTTTCCTAAAAACCTCAACATTTTTGTAAGCACTTAAATATTTGCCTTAAAAGGCCTTTCTACCTAATGGATAAAACTTTTTAAAATTGTACTTCTCCAAGAACAAATTCGCTATTTATTATTATTTGTGTGTGTGTGTGTGTGAAAATTGGACTCAACATGACGTGAAAGAGGCATTGTTAACAATATTAAGATTCAATACACTGATACAATCGTGAATAATAGCGCTAACAGCTGTAAACAGTGAAGATTAAAACCCCTCAAAACCCTGCGAAAACCTCGTTTGTTTACAACACCTATTTAGTATGTACACAATATTGCCTTGAATTCGCACATGCGCACTTACTAATTTTTGGCCACGTAACGTACGTGTCTAGCCCTGACACCGCGCGGCGTCGGGTACGTGTGAGGGTCCATAGGTCATGAAAAAACGAGACTCGACAAATGCGGACTTCCAAAAAACAAGAATTGCTAAATATAGACTTCCAAAAAACAAGAATTGCCAAACAAATATTTCAAAAACAAGAATTACTAAATGTAGACTTCTAAAAAAACAAGACTTGCCAAATATTTACTTTCAAAAAACAAGACTCGCCAAATATTTACTTCCAAAACAAGATTCGTCAAACATATACTTGCGATGGCACTAATGGGCTTTTGTAGGATCGTCCCTGTTATGAAGTTTCACAGATTTGAAAAGCTTTTGTATTGAAACGTATGACATTCTGTTTGTGTCAACTATGTACCTCATTCTTAGATAAACAACTTGACGCTTGATGTTACTCAACTGTACGAAAAGGCAACCTGGCAATCAGAGCTCATCATTACCTTCCAGGACAACCTTGTCGAAGCTACTGAGAAATTCAACTTACTGGAGGGTGGGCAGCTGCTAGTCACCCGAGCAGAGATCGAAGGAGTACGCCAGAATGTTCGCGGAATGGCCTCTGCCCTGTACACATTACAGCAATGGCAAGGGATCCAGTCAGATGACGAACAAGTGGGGAGAATTCGGGCCATTATGAGAGACGTAAATATCGAATATCTACTTTGTGAAGTGCTAAACATTTCTGAAACCGGCGACACCAAGCCTCAGCAGACACAGAGACAGGATACTGGATTTAAAATACATTTGATCACACATTCCAGGTCATAATGACCAGAAATTGGCCAGGTCCGAACACGACCCGGTATCTGGGTCAATGCTGGCCCGGGCGTTTCCCGAGAGCATTTAAACTAGGGTTTCGTTATAAAGCTACTATTGCATTTAACTTTTTTTCTTTTCTTTTTTTGCGAACGTGATTTCATTCTTTTGATTTAGGTTCGTTTCAGACATTCTATGTCAAGTAGACACCACATAAGGTTACATTTTCACCATTCTTCAGTTGTATTTTCAATTACCCAATCCCCCATTTACAGTTGATTAAATTTAATTGATCAGTCTCTTGATGTTGACCTTTATGAAATGCATCGGTCTTCGAAACCTAAATGAACTGGAATAATCTTTAAGAATTTAACCAGTGAATACGCAACTGTTGAAATTTAATTGCTTCATCTGAACCGTGGAATGCTGATGCGATGGAGCATGCATTTGCAAACGAAATTAAATGAGCCAGGTGGTAAAGGGAAAATACACCTTTGGTTTTGAATTCGTTTGATTGTTTTAATCCGATATAAATGTAGATAAATACTCAAAAAAATAACCCTTGAAAACTTTCGTTTCAAAAGGTGGAAGTGGTCTTGAGATATCGCCGAAACTCTGGAGTGGCTAGTCCACGCAGGAAGAATTGGAATACGCAATCTGAGAAACGTTTTATGCATGAAACGTTTTTCAGATTGGACATTTTTGTAATCGTTTTCTCTAAAACCACATTCCTCAAGGGGTGGGGGGAATCGTTTCTCAAAATGTTATACATTATCAAAAGCTGTGGGGTTTTTTACCAAGTAAGATGTTATGGTCATTTTTGGAGTAATTACCAAAGGTGTACCCTCCCTTTATATTGAACGATTTTGTTACTGACATTTGCAGGGAAAACCTACATTATTGTTTGTTTTATTCATGTGGCTATTGTTTTAATTTGCTAAAGGTCTCAACCATCAGCACAGTTGTGGATGCTATGATAGAGCTCGATAACAGCGATGACTGGGACGGCATGCAGCGTCGAATCACTGAGTTGTCTGGCCAGCTGAGGACTTGTAATGCGGGGCAGCAGGCGGCAGGTGATGGTGCACGGCACCCCTCTCCTACCGTAGGAACAGCCACTGTGAGGCCGGGTACCAGCCAGCACTCGGTTGGTGATAAACCACTGCCGGAAAGATGGCCAGAGACGGCAAAACAAAGTAAATGTTGTGTGCACATCATGTAATTTTTATAGAAATAAACAACTGATAACATTCGATGGGTGCTTCCAGTTGAAGGGTAAAGCTTATCATCTCGGAATCACTTTTCATCAAAGGCAGAAAGAAAAACAACATTGTTTAATTAAATATTTATATTACAGCAAGTATCAACAACAACAAAAGAGTCAAATTCACTCTGCATACAGACTACTGAAACAAAAAGCTTCAAACAGTGACGAGTGGTTTCTTTAAAAAAATTATGTATGAATGGATTAACAACGTTTCATGAAATGAAGCGGATTTTAACGAGTGTAAAGAAAGAACAATGTTTAACCCTCCGGGGAGGGTTCAATCAGAATCCTTGGGAGGTAGCACGTGTACTTCAGCTGCAGTAAAATTGACTTTTAAAAAATTACATAAATTTGTGAAGTTTACTTTTAGTAGGCTTTCGCAACTGTTTGACAACATCAAAAATAACGTCCTTGGGAGTATTCCCCTACTAAGGTCTAGTGTTTAATTTAATGAAATTGTCAAACTGATTACTATAATTTTTGGCGTTTAGCTATAGACGTATTTCAATAGATATCATATGGAGAAGAATTTGGTATCGTGGCTAAAAATTATTGGGAATAGTATTTTTTAAGTTGTCCTTTTGAACTGATGTGAAATGCAATGAAATGGGACTTAGTGAAATAATGGAGTAAATTAATACATTTTGAGGGAGTTAGCACTAATTTGTAGTTTTGCTGACACAGCTGCAATACACGTGCTTCCCATAAAGGTTTTAAATGTAGGATTGGCCGGTATTATTCTTCAACTTGATTCAATGGTCATCGTGTAGCATTGGCGAGTTAATAGACCCTTCGCATGAAATATGCTAATTACATTTACGCATGCGTACATACACTATTGGTTGGCAAACGCCACATACAGTTGTGCACTATGCAGACCACAGACATATAATACCTATAGACCGACAGCACCTATGGAAATCAACGTCTGGATACCGTAATTTTGAAAGTACCCGACCATACCCAAACTATGGGCAAAATCCGCGAAAACGCAAGCAAAAACACGTGTAAAGCAATGGGCGAGCGGGTGGATGATGATAGAAAAGTTGTGTTTTAAGGGTGAACAATTCACTAACAGACTAGGAAACAACGTTTAATCAACAACTAGATACCTTTTCTCACGTTAGTTGTTTGCCGTTTCTCCTCTTTTTACTGAACTTTCTCCAAATCGATAAAAGTAGATGGAATTATTCTTCGTATCAACAAAAATTCGTTCGTCAAACACTTTCCGGCCAAAGTGCGCGTCGGTGCGTGTTTTGCGCGGACGCTGATGACGCGTACCGCCTATAGATTAACGTGCTACTGATATACGCGATTGTTTGAAGTGCATTCCACGCGAGCGTACGCAAAACGTGCCGAAGGCATGCATGCAAGGCGGGCCGAAGTGTGCACAACGTTGTGTTATAGAGCAAGTCCAGGGGTTATTTCCCGAAAATGAAGTTATAGAAACGACGTTTTATACGGTTAAACCTCAACGCCCAACATTGTAAACGGCTGTGAATGTTCATGAAGTGTGGTTTCTTAAATTTCAAGGTAAAAACTAGATTTTCACAATGAAAACGACACAAACGTGTAGAAAGTGACAGTCCTGTAGGCCTTGGCCTAGGCTATATGTATAATAATTTTGTTTACACATTTTTACGATTTCCTCCCCCAAATCAGCAAAAGTTAATCAAACAACTTTTTTGACGACTCCAGTTATTACAAGAATTTCCTTAAATTCCATCACTTAATTTACAATCCATCATCGCGTCAATATTTCCTGTAAATTCAGAAAAAGTCCATGAAAACGGGACCACTGCCTCGCGGCTATGCCTAAACGTGTACAAAAAGTGTTGACGCGTCTTCACTTCCGCCCATAGTTTGAGAAAGTCCACAATTTCAGTTTAGCGCCCCCTGCTGTCCGTCTATAGGTATTATATGTCTGTGATGCAGACGCAGAAACGCGTGTGCGTCACGCCACCATCGGTCCAATACTAAAAGGCGCGATGTGTCTTTTTGCCAGGGCCCAATTATAGAGCTGCTTAACAGCCGACTTTGTGCTTACTGAGCGATTCCCATTTCATAGCGCTGCTAACCGTAAGCACACGAATAGGTATGCTAATTTTCCGGTGCTTACTGTATGAAAATGAATGACGTAACAATGCAAATCCACGGTGAACGTGCAAGATGTCTGCCTAATTTTCTTGCTACCTGTGAAATACGCTTACGCTTACGCTTAAGCAAGTTTTTCTGCTACAGTTAGCACGAAATTGTGCTTACTGTTATTAAGCAGTGCTATGAAATTGGGCCCAGGAGTGTTCGTGCGCACGCACGATGTGCAATTTACATTATTTCACAGGAAGGGTCTATTAGAATAAGACGTCTGGAACAAAGACTACAGCGGCAGTTATCACCGCATCATTGTATGAAACCTGTGTACCATCCATTATTCTCCTCTCTATAGATAGCTGCGGAAGACTAGTCTCCATTTCAGAGCCTTACACTGTACGGGGAAGTATAAATCAGTATGGAGCGTGGATGAGGGACCCGAAAGTGAATCCAGAATATGTGTACTATCAAAAGTAAGTATGGAAGTAAACACACATGAAATGCTTACAATGATCAAGTACCGGATTGGTACGAGGAATTTCCATCTGAAATACTCTCAAAAACAAGAATCACTATTCGATTTCCCGAACACTAAAAAAGTGGCAACTGAATTCAATTGACAGTTTTGCTGGGGGATTTTTGTGTGTGTTTATTTGAAACAAGATAACGGGAATAAAGATCGGTAGGCCTACCTTATGGTAACTCGACAGTATCGAAGGAATAATAATTTATGAACGAGAACCGAAGTGTATTGAATCGGTTTTAACTAGTTTTTAACTAGTTTTTTTTTTGGGGGGGTGGGGCATGGTTCTTGATTTTACCTTGACTTCGGTAAAATTATCAAGAATCAGGTCTCATCGTACTTTTTAAAAACCTTGATTCCCTTAATATAGGACTCCTATATTAAAGTTTGGAGTGTCCGAACAGTATACATGACAAAATAAAGTATGACACGTGGCGCGTGTTCCACTAAACAAAATTACAAGGATCTATAAGTTTGGTGTACAATAATGATTATTTTGCTGTACACTAGACCGATTGCGCGACCAATGTTTACATGTTATCACGTGACTTATAGTGGGTGCTACGTTTACGCAGCTGACGGCAAAGAAGTGCACAGACTATGCTGTGACCCATCCATACACCGAGATTCGAATTTACTTTAATTTGTAGTAAAGAATAGCACAGTTATTAAGCCCTTGTTGTGATATTGACTTAAATCACATTACTGCAGCCACCCTCGTCCTGGCATGCAACGGAGGAGTCTAACCTGGGTTGTAGCCAGCTGGTCTTTTGTTTGTAATGTAAATCACTGTTATTAAAGTAAATAGCGTTGGGAAGGTGAGAGTTTAGCCTTTCGGAATTTCAAATAGACAAAGGAATCATACAGTTTTGAAGAGCCTTCTCTTTTGGATGATTTCAGCTTCAAAATTTTGACATTCTTGTGTTGAAAAGTGCATGCTCGAAGTTGCCCGTGTAGGCACCATTGTGAACGCAACTTTCCTTGTAGAATTTCCAAGACTTTCTGGAACTGTGGTTACCAGCTTTATTCAGCCACTCAGGTAAGAGGTCCTGGTACAAACTCTTGAATATTCTTTACACCGGTATTCCAAGACAGAAAAGTATCGATTAGATACACAAATGCAACAAGCATCATGTACTTAACAACAACGGCACTTTCATATGAAAGTCGCCTGGTGTGTTGATGTTTGACGCCCACTATAGGTCACGTGACATTGGTAGCGCAATCGATATATCAGTACTTAATGAGAATATTTCCCTCTCTTTACAGTTACACGACCTCAGGTCAATCTGTGCAGTTTGGAGGCAGTATGAATGTGGGTGCCTTCCAGCGGTCTAAAACCCATTCGATTGAGGGAGAAACTCTTCGACACATCAAGGAGGCGATCGTCTACAACAGCTCTCTCTTTGTATACTCAGAGGAACGTGTGGCGTATCAGGTTCAGGAGCTTGTGACAAGCAGCTATTATAGTAGTCGTCGTGATCGCGTGAGGACAACGACGCACTACCGGACAGACAAGAAACTGTCCAAGATCACATGGGACTCTTCGCCGGATTCTAACATGACAATTGACTCAGATGACGTGGTGATTACGCGGGAAATTTCATCAGATACAACCCTTGATCGGATTGCTTACTCCGGTCCGAGTGACGTTCCAAAGATGGACCTAAGCGTAGATGAAACTGGACTGTGGCTGCTGTACAGTAATGAACTGGAGATGCTCGTCGTCAGTAAAGTGGACGAACAAACGCTAGAGTTTGAGCTTACACTGGAGAGTTCCTACCCAAAGAATAGCGTGGGGAACTGCTTCATCATCTGCAGGAAGGTCTACTGTCTGAACGGTGCCATGAGGTACGACTCCAGGGTGGGTTTCTTCATGGACATGGAGAGTGGCTTCGAGGGATTCGTCAACGTCCCCTTTATCATCAAGTATGGGAGCCTGTCATCGATTGAGTATAACCCTCGCGATCAGCTGCTGTATGGCTGGGACAATGGCCATGCAGTTGTGTACAGTCTTACTTTCGAGTGACGCCCCACACACAAGCACGCTTATACACCCCGTCACGAATTTAGTTTAAAATTAGGTCTAGCGAACTGTTAAAGAGCATAATATTCTAGAAGATTCTTGAGGATTGAAGCAAGTTGAAGTTAGATACTTTGGTTAATTTGTATTAGTTTGTTTTAAGGAAAACTCAGATACGCCTACGTGTTGATTAGTGTGGGAAAATGTAAGCACTGTAGTAAATGGAAGTACATTGGCATCAAGAAAAACGACTCATGAAAGTCTCAAACACAAACAGACAAAAAATTCACGATTTAAAATGATTAAAATAAATAAAACGAGACAAACATTAGTTTTTACAATCAGAGAAAAGGCGATAATTGTATCACCCAATGTTGGAACAAAACAAAATTCAATATGGCCAGCAGCTTTGTCGGTATAGATGGGATACCTTGGAACGCTAGGTGGCAGCACATTTACCAGGTACGGGTGCATCACATTATGTAAACTCCCATAGCAACCAGTGCTAAATGCTAAATATTCAAAAGTACTCAAAAATACTTTAATATCTCGCAGACTCTTAAAAATTATTCAGATATACTTTTGGACAACTAAACTTCAGATTTCTTTTTCACTTTTTGGCAGGACAGCCGTGTGGAATTTTTGCTAATTACTACCCTAGCAAAAAATAAAAAATGTGTTTCTTCCCCAAACCGACTTCCTGTCAGTTTTCATGAAGCACTCCTCCACTTTCCAAGCCAAATAAGACCAACTTAAAAGGCAAAATTTTACAAGTATCCTCAAAAGTTGAAGCACAGAGTCCCTAGGCCCTAGGATGTGATAATTTGTCGTATTTAAACAATCTATTTATTGCGTGACCCCCGAAACGTTATAAATGCCCAAATAGATAATTTAGTCTGGCGCACGTATTTTGGTCTATTTAGTAGAGTGCACACGTAAATTTCAATTGTGAGCAAGCGCACATTTCCATGAATACTTTATGTACCTGGTAATTCCACTTCCACCTAGCGTCTCTAAAAGTTTTCCATTGAATCACTAAACAGTACATTCATTAGATCACACCATTTCACTGGAGAAGCTATACATTCAACAAAAAATTATCGGCTCCACTTATTAACTGGTTGATATCTTACTTGTCTGACCGTCAACAATCAGTTCACATAAAAGCCTACCTGGCATTCCACAAGGATCTATTTTTGGACCCATCTTATTTACAATTTATGCCAGTGATCTTCCAAATCGTATTCCCATGAACTGCCAGTTGCACATGTACACTGAGTCTGAACCTATCAAAGGCGAAAATCAAAGATTGGGCTGCCCAAAACAATCTGAAAATAAACGTCACTAAAACCAAACCTATTTTGATCTAAATACAAGGTAGACGCACATATTCTTAACATTGTCATTAATGATGAAACAGTCAACAATGTAACATCCTGCAAGTGTTTTGGTAATATTATAATCGAAAATTCACTCCCGTGGTCTCCTCATGCTGACTATATTAAAAGCAGAGTTTCCACTAAGTTAGCCCTATTGTGCAGAATTCGTCTGACTCACAACGTTCTTAAAAGCAGTCTTTTAGTTAAAATCTTTGTTATTACGGTTTGCTCGAGGCTATCTGTAACGAAACTAGAACAAAGCAATGATCTCCGGCCGTATTACATTGGCTTTACACTTAATTTGTAATTTTAAGCAGCTTAAGATGTACTTGGCTATAACTTTTTTTCCTTCTGTATTTAGAAACTTATCGTCCCTGTTTTTATACTAGTGTAAGTCATAGCCTTAAGCTCAGCGGCGAAAATAAATTAATTCTATAGATAGGCAGCAGAAGGAAATGCTCCGCCGGTTTTGTTTTCTACGTCACATATGGCAAATTAAAATTAAGTTTGCATTAATTGGTATTGGTGTTGGTTTATTTACATTCCATTTGTGGCCACTGGCCAAATTGCAAAAATGTTACAATGGTATAAAAACATTAAATGTTTAAAATGGTACAAAAGATACATGTAAAACACTTAGCAATGCAAACAATTACTGAATAGATATGTTAAACAATGGTTTTGAAGGAACGAAGTCGTATTTCCAGGGAAGACGTATTTCCAGGGAACGAGATGTTTTTTAGGAAACATACATTTTTTTTCTGGAACAAAATAATTTTAAGATGGCGGCTAAAAATCGGGGGCGAGGTCGCCGAACGCAAGCGGACGTGCGGATCCCGCAGCGCCGCGGGTTCGAAGTTTAACACGGTTTTAATAATATATATATGTCTGTGGTGCAGCCCATCCCATAGCCTCGTTTTTTGGTACGAGGTTGAAAAACCATGCTTCGACCCCACGGTATACTGTACTGCAGTATCGTGCCAGTGTTGTTATGCTTCCTGGTGAATTCAAAGCGGGGTGCTTGCGTAAAGAGCCTTGGACAAGGCTACCCATTCGCTCGTCCCCAGCGCCTTGCCTTAAAACCAAAGGCGCTGGGATGGGCAAACGCAAGCACGCTCATTGGTTAATGCTCAGTCCCATCATGCATCACACTCACACTGCAAGCACTGCACGCATGACGTACTTCCTGAACAAGAATCTGCGCAAGCTGGTTAGCCCATCCCAGCGGTCCTGGATAGGCCGCTGGGGCCGAGCGAAGGCTACCCATCCCATGGAACTAGAGGGCGCACTGGTAATGCTACGTGCACAAACACGACGGGACCGCAAGGAGACACGCGCGCCATTTTGTACGATGGCAACATTGAATACGAATTACGCGGTGTGCTTGCTAAAATAATACACATAATGCCCTGCATTATGCGGTCTAAAAAAAGCGGCTGTATTAAAGTTGTTTCGTGGGGTTTAGGTTATTTGTTTCAATAGAGGATGAACACACACATGCCACGATCACGATTTATTGTCCAAAGTGAAGGAATATTATTCTAAACATTATATTTATTCGGGGATTATTTAGTACTATAAACGGTCTTCACTGGCATTCATCAAAAAATTCACAGTAAACCCTTTCATTGTTAACCATTGCTCTGTTGCAACACGCACAAATAGTTTAGACGTTGTTTTTGACTACTTAAGAAATCACGCCGCGCTGCCCTTGTTGGGCCGCGTACCTAGGCCAGTGCGCTCTCTAGTTCCTATAATTATAACTCTATGGTGTGCACTGATCAGAACCAGACTGAAACTAGCCGCGTATAGACTGTGCAAGTCTCGCGCGTATTCGAATATTTGGGATCCGTTAAAGCGCGTGAGTTTGTTTCTTTCACGCGTTAAAGCAATGTACTTTGGGACCACAGTGGTCCCAAAAATGTTCGAATACGCGCGAGACTTGCATGGTCTATTGGGCCAGATTTCCCATCCGCGTGTTCAAGGGCCAGCCAAAATGTACTGCTTTTGCGTGCACGCTTGTTAAAAACATTCGAACGCTTGTAGGGCGCTTGTCGGGCGCTTGTCGGATCTCCCCGGACGCTTAGTACGCGCATGTAAAAATGCACGTATTTCGACGCAATACGTTTCAAATGAATCATGTTTTTACATGGTCGTCCTAAACTGCATACAGTTAGACGAATCACAAGATCACAGACAAGCGCCCTACAAGCGTTCGAATGTTTTTAACGAGCGTGCACGCAAAGCAGTACATTTTGATTAGCCAATCAGCATTGATTTTCAGTGTTTCCCTCCCAGGGGTTTAGCGACGAGAGGTATCGATACGGCGCGCTGCCCATGGTAGCGAGGCTGAGTTGCTCCATGACTTGATGCGTCCTTTGACAGTGCGTTCTGCGTAGTCTCTAACACAGAATGGATCAACCACAGGACTAATTAAAATTGGATATTTTGAAGTCACACTTCCAGAGGTGCGTTTTCGCGGTCGTAACCAATAACTGTTTCGGTTGACTTGGCCAGTGTTTAATCACTAGTCAATGACCGAAACAGTTATTGGTTACAGCCGCGAAAACGCACCCCAGGGGTTACAATCAAGCAAGGCATTCTGGGAAAGAAAACAAAATGGCGCGTCGAGATCGTACACCACTGGGAACGAGGTTGTTCAAGGGCCGGCCAGCCGCGTATTCAGGAAAAATAGAACCCATGCAGTAAAAAGGTGGTGACATTTCTGTCTCCCCTCCTTTCTTATTTGAACGAATTTTTTAATAATCTTGCTTTATCAGTATAATTTTTTCAAACTTCTCACCTTACATAGCATTGACCATACTCAAAGGTAGAGTTAGCTTATTTGGTTGCATAATTAGTAAATAATTAGCCGCCACATTAAACAAAATCTCATTATCAAGACCGTAACACGCAACTGCTGACAAACTTGCACTCACCCCAAAGTAAATGTACCCTTCATGTTGCACAAAATGATGACATTTTGTTCCATAATCCGATAGACCATACCACTGGGCACACTTAATTTTGGAGGTCGCTAATTCGGCTCACTAATTAATACCTAATTAGCCACTACAATACATAAAATTAACTAGACATGTGTTTGTAACGTAACAAGCACTGGGGGTTTCGGTGGTTGGAAACAAATGACAGTCAGTATGGGACTACTCAGTAATTATGTTAAGTTGGTCGTAATACCTAAAGGAACTCTTTGGTCAAAGTTTGAACTTGCTGTTATGACATGTGGTCCAGGGTATAACATGGATTTGAAATTCCCAGTTTCCTGTTTGTACTGGAAGTAGATCGGGTCAAAGAGGGTGTCGCGTTTTTTAATAAAAAGTGGCTTAAGCTACAAGATGGCCGAAGATTCAAAACATGTTTTATATTACCCCTACAGCGCTTCCATAAGTAATTATTACGTATCTTCATTTCCCTTCAACTTTAACGCATTCATGATTATTATTTAAAAGTGCGAGTACTCTCCATGAGTGAGATGTCGCTATATACAAGTTCACCCCGGGTGTTTGTATAATATGTAGGGAACCCACATCCTGCCAGCGCGCATCCTGCCATCTCGTTGGATAAACCATCGAAACATAGCGAAGCAGTGAACCAAACGAATGAAGCACATTGACGCAACTTTATTCAGACCGTTTGTTTACCACCGTTTGTTGCTGAGTGCTACATGCTATAGTTGATGCTTGTTTAAGTTCACTCAAGTTGATGGTTTGTCATCTCTGTCGCTATGTTCATAATGCGGTATAGCTCCACCACACTCCCATGCTTTAATACAACCTGAAGAAACAAACTCTGTTTTTCTCTACAAGTGTGCTTTATCCGATAGATTGAAACTGCTTTTTTCATGCGTATGCGCAACGAAATGTGATAACTGTGGAATTTCTTGCACCTGTGCAGACAATTATTTGACGTATCAAAAGTATCACAAAACTTCAAACTATATGAAAACAAACGACACTTCTATATTTTGGCTTCATTATTATACACTGGAGATGTCAGGGGCCTTCGAATATCCAGACAAACATCGAATAAATTCACAAACTTCAGTGCTGTAGTGGAGTTCCTGTTGTCCGAGCCCAAGTCCGAATCCAAGTCTCTGTTGTCCGAGATTCAGACCGGACTCCAGTCTTCCAGCACTTCTAGCTTCATACAAGTTTAGCTGGACACTGTGATGACTCTTCGGCACCCTGACCTATTTCTACTGTTTCGTTTTACGCTCAACTAACCATGGAGCAAGTTCAGGTGGCTGACTAGAGTTTTCTAGAATAAACGACAGTCGATTTAGATGTCACTCGAACGCTGATTGGTTGAACTAACTAGATCAACCTAACGGGATCACCCTAGCTCTGTAGTACCAGTACTGTTCTTCTAGACAACTAGCCTAATTAAGTTACGTCCCTTTTTCAAGATGGCGTTTTGGCTCGAGAGAGCTTTGTAAGCCTTTCCAATCACCCAACGAATTGGTTTAACAATTGGTAGGATTTTGCCAATGAAATATGTCAATTATTAAGACATAATTATTGTTGCACTATATTATGCCCAACATTTTTTTTATGGCAATACATGTTGTTCTCTACGATACTTAGTCGCCATATTTGGTTGCCATACTTGACGAATCAATCGCCTTAAGCCCGGTTCATACTTCCTGCGAATGCGAATGCGAAGCAAATTTTGACGTCACAGGGCCATTTTCGCAGCGAATGTTTCGCAGGAGTTGAGCACATTTCAACTGCTGCGAATTATTCGTTGCGAATTTGTGACGTCAATATTCGCTTCGCATTCGCGTTCGCAGGAAGTATGAACCGGGCTTTACTCGTTCAAGTGAAACACAGACCACGCATGCATTATTTAAAAGGCAAATTCACTAAAGGTTAACACCCGTTGACTCGTGGTCTGTGTCCTTTGGATGTGCAACTGACTCGTTCAGCATTCAATTTACTGTTTAGTAAAACTATGTTCCTTCTGTAAATACGAATTCTGTGTTTGAATAAAAAAAATAATAAGTTGTAGAAGTTCAAGGAAAACATTGTTCGATTTGCTGAGTTTGACGATTTCTTGCAATGGACTGGACGGCCATGACGGCCAAATCCAACAATTTACTCCCGTGAATGACTTCGGTGTCTCGGGGCTAGAATCGTGCACAAAGGACCTTAAATCCAGCGACGTGTTACCACCCCATCTCCTTAAGAACCCTTACTCCGCCCCACCTCTTGCCCCGCTCCCACTTAGATAAAAAAAATTTTTTTTAAATGTTTTCCGCCCATAAAATAACCCCCTCAAATACGTCTTTACTCCCTGCCCCCCCCCAAGTATGTGGTTACGCCACTGCTGAAATTGGCAGTGATCAGCTGATTGTTCAATTGTATTAGTACAGCATTGCCCTAAATGCAAATGAGCTTAATGGGGGTTGGGCTTTCATCCAGATGATTCCTCGTAGTATTGTATTTTTACCTCTATGGTTTGAATGCTTTCAGGAACCATTCGTGCTTAACATGGGGCATAGTGTACTCCCCTATTGTGTCTTCATTGTGTGCTTCGAATCTCAGCAATTCTAAAGGAGAGCTTTGTTGGTTGTTTGGGGTTTTTTTCTGGTTTTTTTTTGGGGGGGGGGGGGAACTTCTGTACAAGAGGAAAATAGTGTGTTAAAGTATGAGAGTAGGAGGGGTGATGTTTCAGGGAACACCTAAACCATATTGCAAATAACCCCAACCAACTGTTACAGTTTTCATGAGACCATAAGCACTCCTTGTCGCTAAATTGATACTTTCCGAAGTCATAACCGACACATGATGTAAGCCATTACAGATATTAACTGATATTTAAAAAGAAACTGAAAATAGCTTTGTTACACAGTAGTAACCATCTCCAAATAATTTTGTTCCCTTTGCAAATTATGCATTGTTTTTTTCAAACCGTGTATGTGCACACGCAGCGTATATCAATATTTATAAGTTTAAACTGCGCACAAGAACCAATTTGCTAAAAGGCCATAGGTTACTCTTATAAAATAACACATCTTTAAAACACAAATTAACAGCTACTACAATTTAGATGTCCGCCATTGTTTAAATTTGTAGTTATAACTTGTTAGAAACGAACTATTTTACACCAGGCATCATGTGCCAAAAATGTGAAGTAACTTGTTTGACGGAGATGAACTTACCCCGGTGAGAAATCAGGGTAAGGTCGTATTTCATTTATTATCTGCCAGAATTTGCAGCCGGGCCCAGTTGCAGCCGGGCCCAGTTGCAGCCGGGCCCAGTTGCAGCCGGGGCCCAGTTGCAGCCGGGGCCCAGTTGCAGCCGGGCCCAGTTGCAGCCAGGCCCAGTTGCAGCCGGGCCCAGTTACTATGGTTTCGTTCGATTAGCTTCCCCGTGTGTAAAGGGCTTTACACTCGTGGTAACCACGAAACGAGGCTAATTGAACGCTGTGGTGTTTTCGATAGGCAATCTGGGAAAATTAGCTTCCCCGTATGTACAAGGGGTTTACACTCGTGGTAGCCACGAAACGAGGCTAACAAGGGGTTCAAAATCGTGGTAGCCACGAAACAAGGCTAACAAGGAGTTTACACTCGTGGTAGCCACGAAACAAGGCTAACAAGGGGATTAAACTCGTGGTAGCCACGAAACGAGGCTAACTAGGGGTTCAAAATCGTGGTAGCCACGAAACGAGGCTAATAAAACGCTGTGGTGTTTTCACGTGGCACTCTGGGAAATTTAAAGTAAAAGTTTGTAAAGAATGTATGTATCTAAAATTAAGCAAACTTCCAGCAGATCAGTCAGTTAGCAAAACCAGGTAGGTGATGAGATGATCTTGCATATCAAAAGATCCGAGTTCGAGTCCGGGTCGGCAGTAACCAAACAACAGATTTCTTTTTACCTTCATGAAAAAATTAAGTAGACACTATATAATGGAAAAAACCAGAGGGTGGTGGTGGGCAGTAATTTAGCACAGAGGTACGACGGGCGATTACAAGAGAGAAGGCTGCAATCGGGCCCGGCTGCAATCGGGCCCGGCTGCAATCGGGCCCGGCTGCAATCGGGCCCGGCTGCAATCGGGCCCGGCTGCAATCGGGCCCGGCTGCAATCGGGCCCGGCTGCAATCGGGCCCGGCTGCAATCGGGCCCGGCTGCAATCGGGCCCGGCTGCAATCGGGCCCGGCTGCAATCGGGCCCGGCTGCAATCGGGCCCGGCTGCAATCGGGCCCGGCTGCAATCGGGCCCGGCTGCAATCGGGCCCGGCTGCAATCGGGCCCGGCTGCAATCGGGCCCGGCTGCAATCGGGCCCGGCTGCAATCGGGCCCGGCTGCAATCGGGCCCGGCTGCAATCGGGCCCGGCTGCAATCGGGCCCGGCTGCAATCGGGCCCGGCTGCAATCGGGCCCGGCTGCAATCGGGCCCGGCTGCAATCGGGCCCGGCTGCAATCGGGCCCGGCTGCAATCGGGCCCGGCTGCAATCGGGCCCGGCTGCAATCGGGCCCGGCTGCAATCGGGCCCGGCTGCAATCGGGCCCGGCTGCAATCGGGCCCGGCTGCAATCGGGCCCGGCTGCAATCGGGCCCGGCTGCAATCGGGCCCGGCTGCAATCGGGCCCGGCTGCAATCGGGCCCGGCTGCAATCGGGCCCGGCTGCAATCGGGCCCGGCTGCAATCGGGCCCGGCTGCAATCGGGCCCGGCTGCAATTTACTGTTTAGTAAAACTATGTTCCTTCTGCAAATACGAATTCTGTGTTTGAATAAAAAAAATAATACGTTGTAGAAGTAGTAACCATCTCCAAATAATTTTGTTCCCTTTGCAAATTATGCATTGTTTTTTTCAAACCGTGTATGTGCACACGCAGCGTATATCAATATTTATAAGTTCAAACTGCGCACAAGAACCAATTTGCTAAAAGGCCATAAGTTACTCTTATAAAATAACACATCTTTAAAACACAAATTAACAGCTACTACAATTTAGATGTCCGCCATTGTTTAAATTTGTAGTTATAACTTGTTAGAAACGAACTATTTTACACCAGGCATCATGTGCCAAAAATGTGAAGTAACTTGTTTGACGGAGATGAACTTACCCCGGTGAGAAATCAGGGTAAGGTCGTATTTCATTTATTATCTGCCAGAAGTTGCAGCCGGGCCCAGTTGCAGCCGGGCCCAGTTGCAGCCGGGCCCAGTTGCAGCCGGGGCCCAGTTGCAGCCGGGGCCCAGTTGCAGCCGGGCCCAGTTGCAGCCAGGCCCAGTTGCAGCCGGGCCCAGTTACTATGGTTTCGTTCGATTAGCTTCCCCGTGTGTAAAGGGCTTTACACTCGTGGTAACCACGAAACGAGGCTAATTGAACGCTGTGGTGTTTTCGATAGGCAATCTGGGAAAATTAGCTTCCCCGTATGTACAAGGGGTTTACACTCGTGGTAGCCACGAAACGAGGCTAACAAGGGGTTCAAAATCGTGGTAGCCACGAAACAAGGCTAACAAGGAGTTTACACTCGTGGTAGCCACGAAACAAGGCTGACAAGGGGATTAAACTCGTGGTAGCCACGAAACGAGGCTAACTAGGGGTTCAAAATCGTGGTAGCCACGAAACGAGGCTAATAAAACGCTGTGGTGTTTTCACGTGGCACTCTGGGAAATTTAAAGTAAAAGTTTGTAAAGAATGTATATATCTAAAATTAAGCAACTTCCAGCAGATCAGTCAGTTAGCAAAACCAGGTAGGTGATGAGATGATCTTGCATATCAAAAGATCCGAGTTCGAGTCCGGGTTGGCAGTAACCAAACAACAGATTTCTTTTTACCTTCATGAAAAAATTAAGTAGACACTATATAATGGAAAAAACCAGAGGGTGGTGGTGGGCAGTAATTTAGCACAGAGGTACGACGGGCGATTACAAGAGAGAAGGCTGCAATCGGGCCCGGCTGCAATCGGGCCCGGCTGCAATCGGGCCCGGCTGCAATCGGGCCCGGCTGCAATCGGGCCCGGCTGCAATCGGGCCCGGCTGCAATCGGGCCCGGCTGCAATCGGGCCCGGCTGCAATCGGGCCCGGCTGCAATCGGGCCCGGCTGCAATCGGCCCGGCTGCAATCGGGCCCGGCTGCAATCGGGCCCGGCTGCAATCGGGCCCGGCTGCAATCGGGCCCGGCTGCAATCGGGCCCGGCTGCAATCGGGCCCGGCTGCAATCGGGCCCGGCTGCAATCGGGCCCGGCTGCAATCGGGCCCGGCTGCAATCGGGCCCGGCTGCAATCGGGCCCGGCTGCAATCGGGCCCGGCTGCAATCGGGCCCGGCTGCAATCGGGCCCGGCTGCAATCGGGCCCGGCTGCAATCGGGCCCGGCTGCAATCGGGCCCGGCTGCAATCGGGCCCGGCTGCAATCGGGCCCGGCTGCAATCGGGCCCGGCTGCAATCGGGCCCGGCTGCAATCGGGCCCGGCTGCAATCGGGCCCGGCTGCAATCGGGCCCGGCTGCAATCGGGCCCGGCTGCAATCGGGCCCGGCTGCAATCGGGCCCGGCTGCAATCGGGCCCGGCTGCAATCGGGCCCGGCTGCAATCGGGCCCGGCTGCAATCGGGCCCGGCTGCAATCGGGCCCGGCTGCAATCGGGCCCGGCTGCAATCGGGCCCGGCTGCAATCGGGCCCGGCTGCAATCGGGCCCGGCTGCAATCGGGCCCGGCTGCAATCGGGCCCGGCTGCAATCGGGCCCGGCTGCAATCGGGCCCGGCTGCAATCGGGCCCGGCTGCAATCGGGCCCGGCTGCAATCGGGCCCGGCTGCAATCGGGCCCGGCTGCAATCGGGCCCGGCTGCAATCGGGCCCGGCTGCAATCGGGCCCGGCTGCAATCGGGCCCGGCTGCAATCGGGCCCGGCTGCAATCGGGCCCGGCTGCAATCGGGCCCGGCTGCAATCGGGCCCGGCTGCAATCGGGCCCGGCTGCAATCGGGCCCGGCTGCAATCGGGCCCGGCTGCAATCGGGCCCGGCTGCAATCGGGCCCGGCTGCAATCGGGCCCGGCTGCAATCGGGCCCGGCTGCAATCGGGCCCGGCTGCAATCGGGCCCGGCTGCAATCGGGCCCGGCTGCAATCGGGCCCGGCTGCAATCGGGCCCGGCTGCAATCGGGCCCGGCTGCAATCGGGCCCGGCTGCAATCGGGCCCGGCTGCAATCGGGCCCGGCTGCAATCGGGCCCGGCTGCAATCGGGCCCGGCTGCAATCGGGCCCGGCTGCAATCGGGCCCGGCTGCAATCGGGCCCGGCTGCAATCGGGCCCGGCTGCAATCGGGCCCGGCTGCAATCGGGCCCGGCTGCAATCGGGCCCGGCTGCAATCGGGCCCGGCTGCAATCGGGCCCGGCTGCAATCGGGCCCGGCTGCAATCGGGCCCGGCTGCAGCCGGGGCCCAGTTGCAGCCGGGCCCAGTTGCAGCCAGGCCCAGTTGCAGCCGGGCCCAGTTACTATGGTTTCGTTCGATTAGCTTCCCCGTGTGTAAAGGGCTTTACACTCGTGGTAACCACGAAACGAGGCTAATTGAACGCTGTGGTGTTTTCGATAGGCAATCTGGGAAAATTAGCTTCCCCGTATGTACAAGGGGTTTACACTCGTGGTAGCCACGAAACGAGGCTAACAAGGGGTTCAAAATCGTGGTAGCCACGAAACAAGGCTAACAAGGAGTTTACACTCGTGGTAGCCACGAAACAAGGCTGACAAGGGGATTAAACTCGTGGTAGCCACGAAACGAGGCTAACTAGGGGTTCAAAATCGTGGTAGCCACGAAACGAGGCTAATAAAACGCTGTGGTGTTTTCACGTGGCACTCTGGGAAATTTAAAGTAAAAGTTTGTAAAGAATGTATATATCTAAAATTAAGCAACTTCCAGCAGATCAGTCAGTTAGCAAAACCAGGTAGGTGATGAGATGATCTTGCATATCAAAAGATCCGAGTTCGAGTCCGGGTTGGCAGTAACCAAACAACAGATTTCTTTTTACCTTCATGAAAAAATTAAGTAGACACTATATAATGGAAAAAACCAGAGGGTGGTGGTGGGCAGTAATTTAGCACAGAGGTACGACGGGCGATTACAAGAGAGAAGGCTGCAATCGGGCCCGGCTGCAATCGGGCCCGGCTGCAATCGGGCCCGGCTGCAATCGGGCCCGGCTGCAATCGGGCCCGGCTGCAATCGGGCCCGGCTGCAATCGGGCCCGGCTGCAATCGGGCCCGGCTGCAATCGGGCCCGGCTGCAATCGGGCCCGGCTGCAATCGGGCCCGGCTGCAATCGGGCCCGGCTGCAATCGGGCCCGGCTGCAATCGGGCCCGGCTGCAATCGGGCCCGGCTGCAATCGGGCCCGGCTGCAATCGGGCCCGGCTGCAATCGGGCCCGGCTGCAATCGGGCCCGGCTGCAATCGGGCCCGGCTGCAATCGGGCCCGGCTGCAATCGGGCCCGGCTGCAATCGGGCCCGGCTGCAATCGGGCCCGGCTGCAATCGGGCCCGGCTGCAATCGGGCCCGGCTGCAATCGGGCCCGGCTGCAATCGGGCCCGGCTGCAATCGGGCCCGGCTGCAATCGGGCCCGGCTGCAATCGGGCCCGGCTGCAATCGGGCCCGGCTGCAATCGGGCCCGGCTGCAATCGGGCCCGGCTGCAATCGGGCCCGGCTGCAATCGGGCCCGGCTGCAATCGGGCCCGGCTGCAATCGGGCCCGGCTGCAATCGGGCCCGGCTGCAATCGGCGTGTGTTGTAGTGGCTAACTAGGTATTAATTAGTGATCCGAATTGACCACCTCCAAAATTAAGTGTGCCCTGTGATATGGTTTTTTAGATTATGGAATAAAATTTCATCTTTTATTTTACATGAAGGGTACATTTACTTTACGGCGAGTGCAATCATAATAGTAAGTATTTGTGACAAGTGCCGTACATTAACGTTTGGCAGAAAATGGCGTGTGTGTGGCTAATTAAGTATTAATTAGTGATCCGAATTGACCACATCCAAAATTAAGTGTGCCCTGTGGTATGGTTTTTAAGATTATGGAATAAAATCTATCTTTTATTTTACTTGAAGGATACATTTACTTAACGGCTTGTGCAGTCAAAATAGTAAGTATTTGTGACAAGTGCCTTACAATAACGTATGGTAGAAATTGGTGTGTGTTGTAGTGGCTAATTAGGTATTAATTAGTAAGCCGAATTAACCACCTCCAAAATCAAGTGTGCCCAGTGGTATGGTCTATCGGATTATTGAACAAAATTCCGTTTTTTATGCTACACGAAGGGTACATTTACTTTGGGGTGAGTGCAAGTTTTCTAGCAGTTGCGTAATATGGTCTTGATGATGAGGTCTTAATTGTGGCGGCTAATTGTTTACTAATTATGCAGCCAAATGGACCAATTTGGTCCACGAGTCTTGTCATTTATATATTAGGGGAAAATAATGAGAAAAATAAACTGATAAAGCAAGATTATTAAAAAATTCGTTAAAAGTAAAAAGGAAGGAAGACAGAAATTTCACCGCCTACTACTGCGTGGATTATAATTTTCCTGAATACGCGGCTGGCCGGCCCTTGAATTCGTGGATGGGAAAAATGGCCCAATATGCGGCTAGCTTCAGTCCGGTTCTGCAATGCGTGTGACTAACTCGTCCCCTTGAGTGTTGTATTGGTTTTGTACAGTATTATTTCAATGCGGGGACGAGCAAAAAACTCCCCACAGTACTAATTTCAACTTCGTTCTCTATACACAATCACATCACATCACCCCCCCCCCCCCCCCTTGCGAAGTTAAGCGCATTGATAATGTACTTGCTATTCCTCAGTCATACACGCCCACTGATCTCTACGCCCATGGGATGAAGACATAAATGTTATGACGAAACATTTTAAAATGGCTGCGCCCATGTTTTTCTTTTGATCGTCCTTAGTTTTGGTTTTGTGGTAAGTACTTCATTCATCCTCTCACATATGTGTGTCTGCGGTTGCTTTTTGTGTAGTACTACTACTAGTGTATGGTCTAGTTTGTACATGATCAAGTACACGATAGAGTAATTGAATGACAGCATATTAGTTTTAATAATTACATTACACAGAATGGATGTCGGACACTTCGTACCTTTGCCACTTCGTACCCTGGACACTTCGTACCTTCGGGACACTTCGTACCGTAACCAAATTGGTCACTTCGTACCGCGGGCGGGGTACGAAGTGACCATCAGCTGAGTCACTTCGTACCTTCAGCCGAGTCACTTCGTACCTTCAGTAAAATGTGTAATTCCTTAATAAGGATATAATTTTCGTTGAGATACAAAATAATACTTAATGAATTGTCATTTTGTTTAATTATTTGAATGTCCTTTTTAATGTGAAATGTGATTACTTACATTATCTAACTAAAAATATCTTTAAAATACCTTTATTTTGTCCGTATTTTGTATATTTTTGTTCTTATGTACCATTATCTCGGCACGCAATATTTTCTACCCCATACCTTTATTTTGTCCGTATTTTGAAATTTTCGTTTGTATGTATCATTATCTCGGCACGCAAATTTGATATGGAATACTTTCCAGCTTTAGCTTTTTATGAAATTGATGTAAAAGTGTACTGGTTGTTTTTTTTATTTAATTTGGTTCATTCTCTCGGCATGTAAATATGCTATTGGATACTATCCATTTAAAAAAAAATACACAATGAATTGTCATTTTGTTTAATTGTGAAATTGTTTTTATTGTGAAATGTGAATACTTTTATTTAAAATACATTTGTTTTGTTCGTATTTTGTAAACTCAATTTGTTTGTTTCTTACGTTTCATTATCTCTGCACGTAAAAATGATATTGAATCCTGAGGGTACGAAGTGTCTCGTGAGAAGGTACGAAGTGTCTTGTGAGAAGGTACGAAGTGTCCAAGGTACGAAGTGTCCAAAGTCACTTCGCACCTTGAAAAGGTGCGAAGTGTCCAGGGTACGAAGTGGCAAAGGTACGAAGTGTCCTGACACCCACAGAATCCCAAACTAAAAAATAAAACTAAAGCTAAGGTAAATTTATCACTATACTCAGATACTTAGTTAGACTTAGAAGTTCAAAGTTAGAGGCCTGCTAAGTGTGCTAGTGCTACTACATACATTAAACATAAACATCGTTTAAAAAATAAGAATAAGGTTTTGTAGGTACTAAGTGTCACTCTATTTTTTTGAGTTAGACGAGTATGACTATATTATATATATCAATCCATATATGAAATGAGGTTCGTGTAATCTCCTAGTCCTAGTCCTAGTCCTAGATTTCAAGCTCCATCTCTCTATGAGAAGGCAAGATGGCGTCTAACGGCTACGCTGCTTAGCGATAATTTGTTCGCATAAAAACCCTGCATTTTCACAAAAGAAATGTAACCTCAAACCAATGGAAATTCTCCCTCAGTTCTTCGCCTCTTTCGTCAATTTAAAATGTATATTGGAGGTGTTGACGGTGTGGTGACGGTATTTAGTAGGACCGGTTCTTTGTTCACTTGTTGAGCTTTGCGCTGGTTCAGAAATTCTCACCGTTTTTTCAGAATCCTCGCCTGTCGGTGGCTGAAAAACGGTGAGAATTTTTTTCAAATTTGTTTTGCGAAGTGGATTTTCTGTACCAGCGCAACACTCAATAAGAGTACAAAGAGCAAAAACAGCCTAATTTTGGCAAGATAAGATTTTAAAAAAGAAGAAGCTGTAGCCATGTAAACGTGAAGGGCAAAAAGTTTTGTTTGAATTGGATTTTGTACATGTCACTCTATTACTAGGTTCGTAGAGACTGTAACTCATAGGTCATCATGTACAAAATTCTAATCGAAACTTTTTGCCCTTCACGTTTATGCACCTGGAGTTCTCTTATGAAAACGGATTTCGCCAAAATTAGGCTCCATGTGTTCTTTGTTTTCATAGTGAGCTCGGCGTAGTTTCAGAAAATCCACTTCACAAAAGAAAGTTAGAAAAAATATAATTTTGAATCATCACCTTCCGATAACAAATATGGTAGCCGTCGGTGATAATCAAATGTTCGCTGCCGGCAACGCTGGTTCATGATAATCAAGGGCCCATGTTTTTACAGGTGACCCGTTTTTACAGTGTGTACTGCTATGTGCTATTCGCTTTTACAATTTTTGATGAGGTCCTTTTTGGTTCTCATTTATAGATAGGTTGCAATATGACATAAATCGGCCATCTTTACGGGCAATTTGGAACGCACAGTCATGCGTTTCGCGTGAGAATGGCGCCAGTATGCGCACATTTCACAAAACTCATTGCACAATAAGTTAGTAAACAGCCCGGCTGCGTTAATAATTTGCACAGTACATGTACAGTGGCAATATCACCGACAACTCAACTTCTAGAGAACACAATAATAATTTTGCTGTACAATATTACAACTTAAGACAACTCGGCCAGCTCAACAAACAAGATTACTTATAAACAATTTACCATAAACTTTTCTTACACGTGTGCTTGGGAACATATGATTTGATGGCCGCAACAACAACAAAAATCAATATTTTTCTCAAAAGAGTGTAAAAATATTACTAGTAATTATTGTTCAACATTTTTCTTATGTTCGTAGAATTACGTCAAGCGCAGTGCGCTTGGACTGTACCATTGGATACTTACAGTAGTAAAGAACGCCTTCTGTTGGCACACTGATACTATACTAGTCAATATTTGGCGCTGTGAATGAGTAAGAAGTAATCCACTTAACGCCGCTCAATATTTTAGGACATTTTTACAGAGATGCTAGTAATTTCTGAAATAGTTTTTTTAACATAATTTATAAAAACGTATGAATTTTTTTGTTTTACAGACAGGTGCCACAATGGCAAACTCAGACAGCAAAGACAGCCTGTCCAAACAGCTGCAGTTCGCACCATTCAGTAGCGCCCTCGATGTTGGATTCTGGCATAGATTGACAAGGAAGAAGCTGGAGGAGTATAAACTGGATGATACATCCAAGCAGATCCATGGATATTACTACAATGGTAAGCAAAAAAAAAGAGGGGCTAAACGCAAAAACATTTTGCTTAGCAGAATAAGGTTATGCAGAAAACTGTCATGCAAAATGTTCAGAAATAATATTTATGTATTTTGATATTTAAAACAAAATTGAAAGTGTGCGCAAGTTTGTGGTGTGTCGAGGCCAAGTGGTCAAGCGGCACTGGATTCAAGCTCTGGTGTTTCTGATTAGCGGATGGTGGGTTCGAGTCCCGGGCTTGAGACTTGTGTCTTTAAAAGGAAAGGCACCGATATTGTTTCGTCTTTCGGATCAGACGTAAAGCCAAAGGTCTTGTGTGTTGTGCTAAGCATGAACAAAAAGAACCTAACTACACTATATCACTAAGAGAAGGGGTTTGGTTTGGTGTTTCTGGCAGTGGCTGCTGAACAGGCCCTACTCCTCAGTACCTTGTAAACCCTAATCTTTAAAAAAAAAAAAAACTGTCTGAAATGTTTCTCGTCCCAGCGCCTTGAGTAACTTATTGGTAGTTGCATGAATAAGACTCTGCAATTATTATCATTATTATTAAATCATTTTGCTAAAAAATATTTTCATTAGAATGGACCCCTCACTAATGGTGTCACAAGCTGAAACACAGTCCTCACTGGGGTCAAAAGATGACCAACATTGGCTGAGAGTTGAGTGTGACATGAACATGCATGCATGTTTTCATCGTTTGACCCCAGCGATGGCGGACTGTGTAAAGACGCCTATAGTTTTATTGCTTGATTGATCAACAAATTTAACTCTATCTTTTTTTCTTTCTTTTTTCTTTTTTAATCAGGTGACCCAGACGGACTACCAGCAAGAACAAGTTTGGATTTCAACTCATTTGATGAGTAAGTTGAGTAGTGAGTTCGAAGGGGAATATGCCCCATTTTCCGATGACTGGTGTCCAACAGGTTTCAGAGTCACAGATTTGTACGTTGAGTTATCATTCACTGGTACTGCGTGAGTTTACTAGATTCAGTACTGCACAGGCACACTATTGACCCAATTCACCAGACATTATTGCACAATACAGTCGACTCTCGTTAATACGAGCTCGGAAGATACGAGACGCCGGTTTATACGAGGTATTTCACCGGTCCCGAACTGCCCCATGCGTGTTTCTATGTCTTAAAAAACGGAAGATACGAGCACGATCATAAGGAGAACACGGATAATACAAGGAAAACAGGCCAGTGTGGCGGACCTCGTTTTAACGAGAGTCGACTGTATATCCTGCTAGCACCATTTGGGGAGTCAATCTAACCCCCCCCCCCCCCCCACTCGGAAAATTGTGATCCATTCAGGTCAGAGAAGAAGAAGAAAGGGGAGGAGTTATCACATTCCTGTTTTTTGGGGTTTTTTTTCTTTTTTTCATTCAGGCCACCGGAATGTCCTCCTCACTGTTTCCCGTCTCACGGCACCCTGCTCAACTTGAACACAATGGATGCATTCAAGTCATGCGACAAGAAATCTGAGCTGGAGAAGGCAGCGGACCTGGTGAGTTCACTGTGGACACAAGCCAAGGCCCTGTCCAAAATTGCCGGCTGTGGCTACGGCTGTTGCTAGGGGCATCCGATGCTTCAGTGCACATTGTCTTGGTGACCCAGCTAGAGCCGTAGCTGCCAATTTGGGCACGGATAAACTTTAGGGCAAGTCCAAAGAAAAGGTCCTCTTGTATTATTTGGTAGCAAACCGTGTTATTAGTATCCCTAAATTAGGATTCATCTTGGGAAAAAATTGGCAAGAAGCCAATTTCAAATTGAAGCATTATCAGTTGAAATCAGCGTCTTTCCAAATTTTTTCCCAGATTGCTAAAAAATATGGCTAATTTGGGGTTACAACTGTATATAGGCCAAAATAGACATTAAATTTGCAAAGGGGATAAAGACACAAACAATATTCTTAAGCCCAGATACAAATCAGATCTTCCAGGCGATTGCGGCTTTTGTTTTGGTACAGGCCGCTCGCTGCCGCTATAGTCTCTGAAGGGTCACCTAATTTATACAAATGAATTGATTTTGATTCCATTAGATCTGGAGAGACATCACATCTGGAGCAGCAATCTCTGATCCCTCACTGCTGTCTAGGTTTCTGCTGTTGACTTATGCGGTAAGATTCATAGTACAGTTGCATAGTAATTCCATCTGGTTGGCAGTGTAATAATCTCACAGTGTAATAATCTCGCATTATTTTATAATCTCGCAGTGTAATAATCTCGCCGTGTAACCTCCCAGTTTGTTAATCCTGCAGTGTAAAAATCTTGCTGTATAATAATCTCGCAGTGTAACCTCCAAGTATAATAATCCTGCAGTGTAGACGTCTCGCAGTGTAAGAATCTCGCAGTATAATAATCTCGCAGTGTAACCTCCCAGTATAATAATCTCGCAGTATAATAATCTCACAGTATAATAATCTCACAGTATAATAATCTCACTGTGTAATAATCTCACAGTGAAATAATCTTGCATTGTAATCTCGCAGTATAATAATCTCACTGTGTAATAATCTCACAGTGAAATAATCTTGCATTGTAATCTCGCAGTATAATAATCTCACTGTGTAATAATCTCACAGTGAAATAATCTTGCATTGTAATCTCGCAGTATAATAAACTCACAGTGTGAGAATCTCGCAGTATAATAAGTGTTAACTCTTGCAGTATAATAACCTCACAGTGTAATAACCTCGTCTGGGACCAAGTTGTGGCTCTGAAAGGAGACAGTTGATATAGTCTCAACTTTTTGTTTTTAAAAGTATCATACAGGATTGGTAAAGGCAAAAAACATTGTTGTTTAATTTGAGTCTGAACGCTTACTGATTACGAAGTTCAAACTAGAACCATTTTTTTTCCTGTGAAATATTACCCTCTGAAATGAAGTCATACTCGAGAAAACTGTATCTGAAAACCTTAACAACGCAACGGCTGAATCCAGCTGTTAAAACCAAATTTAAGGACAAACGGGTCAAGTCAAACTTTTCCCAGGATTGTTATTTTATGTATATGGTTGATCACACTAAACATGAACACTGTCTGCAACTGCATGTATTTTGTCAGCTCTACAAATCCTGTGTATAACTTTAAAATAATCTTTTGGAAAATACCAATTACTTAGTCATCATATCCATTAGTAAGTTCCAGTTTTAGGACCAGGCCCAAATTTCATAGAGCTGTTTAAGCAGGAAATATTGCTCAAAAATTTTCTGCTAAGCAAAAAGGAGCAGGATACCAGTCATTAATTGTACATGTGACATGGTATTTTTGGCTGGTAACCTTACTCTAATGAGCATAATTATTTTTTGCTTAGCTACTTTTTATGCCTAAGCGGCTCTATAATAGAGCTGTTTAGTGGTAAGCAAATTTCTGAGTAAGCAAGTGTATTACATAAACGGTCAAGAAGACTTGACAGTGTATGTGCGCATTCACAATGGATTTGCGTTGTTGCATCACTCATCTGCTTACTAGATGCTGGCAAGTTAGTATGCATGTTACTTTGCTTACGGTAAAAATGATCTTATATCAAAAACAAAACATTTTCGAGTTTTTGCCATGGAAGGGCTGATTTGTTAGTTAGAATATTTTCTTTTTTGCTTATTCAGGACCTCAAGAAGTATCACTTTGTGTTCTGGTTTGCTTTCCCGGCGCTTTGCAGCCCAGAAAACCTTGTCATCAATCAGACCCGACGTCTGAACCAATGCTTCAGCGAACAACAGGTAATAATATATTGACACTAGCAATGATGGGCATTGGTAATGGGGCCGGTACCCATCTTAAGATGCTCATGACGCAGCGACACATCAGTTTAAAGGGGAGCGTTTATGCAGACCTCATTAGGTGAGTCCTGAGGGAAGTTTTGGAATAAAGCCAGTGACGGAGAAAAGTTTAATGTGATCCGGTAAATTGTTCCTCGCTGAAGGGGCAGCAGAAGTAAATGATCTTTCCCCCCCCCCTTGATGTTTCGGTCCGGGATTCCATCAAAAGATGTTCATTATTTGATCTCATAGGCTCACTATAGGAATCATAGCTCACAATTACAAGGCTCCGGGTACCAGTTTGGCTTCTTAACCATCCCCCCCCTTCCACCCAACCTTACTCTCGGAAACTTCGCCAATGAGTTCAGAATCATTCAACTGCACTGGTTGTGAAATGATGGCCTGAAACTAACTGTGCACCTGTGTGTGTGTACTGTGTAGATGCATTCACCAATAATGGTGTCATATCCTGCTCGTCAGTACGAGGTAATTGTTCCGCTGAAAGCCACGCCCACTTTACACAAACTGGTTCCACTGATTACCAGCAGCCCAGAGGAGTAGCATTGAGCTGGGCTTTTTTTTTAATGATCTATATAAGAACAGTTGAATAATTTGACTTTTTTTTTTTTTACACATGTTCTTCAAAGACCAGGGTCTTCTCAGAGTTAAGAGTCTCATGTCGAAGGATGATGTTTGTTAGGAAGCAGCGGGTACATTTCTTTATCTAGAACCATTTTGTAACCATTTTATCACCCACAAAAATACCAACTATTTTTGTTGTTGATATTGTTGTTGCTATCATGTTGTCTGTAGGTCCAGTCTTTGCAGGAGTCGTATGATGCAGTTGTGGACAATCGCAAAGGGCTGGCGTTCTTCCTGGTGCAGAAGAAAGACGATCTCCTCACCGTGTTTCAACTCAGTGACTGGGACTTGCTACCGGACAAGTCACAGGTGACAACAGTCATGAAAATGTGAACTAAAAGTTGGTTGAATTTTGAGGCAATTCAATCCAGGTCCCAAATGGATTTCCAAAACACTAGTTTGAACCCTAGCAGTGCAGAGTATTAACAAAACTTTGTTATTCCATGCAATTTAATCTGTAAATTACTACTTTTTTTTGTTTACAAAGAAAGCAGATAAAAATTATAATGCAAAAAAATAGTTAGTGGCCTGACGTTTCGACCCTAGCAGAGTCTTTCTCAAAGGCTAAATGACAAGACTACAAACATAAACAGGCAAATGAATCTGGTTTAAAAATTATAATGATAATAATGTAGTCCTTGTGGTGGTCGGAGCACTTGGCACCGCTCCCAAAAGCACTGGGGAAACATCTAGATGAAAAAGGGACAAATGTGAGGGTAGATCTTTTACAGAAAGCGGATCCTGAGAGAGACCCTTGACCGTAGCCCGACTGGAGCAATTTCCAGGCTCAAAGGAAAATGTTATCTTTCTTTCGCATGCTGTGATGAAATGAAAATAATAAATAATAATGTACATTTAAAAACTTCATAAACTATTGCAAAATACATAGATTAATGCTTCATTGACAAAAACAAACATCATAGCGACCGAGCCGAGTTGAGATCAATTTACATGTATTGATGGTTTGATACCATTTGAAAGTTGTATATTTTGAATTATGGTATTCAAAATTTAAAGGGTTGCTTTTGACAACTACTTAATTAACTAGACATGCCAATTTTTATAATTTATGTAAATGTATGGTAATTATATGCAGGTGATGCTTGGTTTTTGCGACCCATGTACTCTGGATCAGTACCCAGGATGGCCGCTTAGAAACCTCTTGTGTTTGGCAGCATACCACTGGTAAGAACTGTCTTCTTAGCCCAGTTCAACTGACGTCATTGCATGATACATCTTGCCTAGTATAACAGTGGCATGTCATTACAATAAATCATTTATAATAGTACTTTGATATAACAGCTGTTCCATTATTACAGGCTTCATTTATAACAGTTCTTTGATACAACAGTGTTCCATTATTACAGGCTTCATTTATAACAGTTCTTTGATATAACATTATTCCATTAAGTACTACAGATTTCATTTATAATAGTTCTTTATAATTCAATTATTACAGATATCATTTATAATGGTTCTTTTTTTTCTTCTTATGATATTTACAGGGCTGATGAGCTTCCATGCATTCAAGTGTTATGTTTGAGGGATAGGACTAGGGAGGGAGTCCGTAGCACAGACCATAGTCTGGTGTTAGACATCCAGCTGCCATCAATCAAGTCTTTGTCAGGTACGTCTTGGCAGAAGAATCAAATAGATCAACGCAAATAATCATGAGGGACCTTAAACTAGAGTTGGTATCCCTGACCGGGACTGGAACCCACACTCTGCTGATCAGAAACACCAGAGCTTGAGCTCGGCCACGACTTGCCACTACTGCGCATAAAATAACGCAGTTCACTAGTTGTTAAGAGCCGTTAAGCTATCATTGTGCTGATTGGCCATTATGAGGTTTTTATCTCTCCACGCAGAATGTCCGAAATGCGTCGGTTGGGAGAAGAACAAGAACAAGATGGCGCCACGTAAAGTTGACCTCAGTGCCAGTATGGACCCAACAAAGTATGTTTTATAAATATTACAGTACAGCACTGATATTTTGAGCTTTAAATTCACCTGTCTTACTTCTGTCCACCTTTTCCTGAATTTGTAAAGTGTTTTCTTTGTGCACATCATACTTTTATATGAGAAAAAAATAATCGGAAAATGTAAAGGCAACAAATTCTAGGGGGAAAAAACAATTTAAGAGATCAAGAAGCTGCTATTGGATAAACCCTTTGCACTGACGTCATACTCTGCTACTGTCTGCTTATGGTCAGCCATTTTGCTTGTAAAGATACGGTGCTTTGTGATCCACGAACAAACTTAAACAATCTGGGTCATGCAGCAGACGTTGCAAGACGCTTTTAAACTTGTTGACCTTTTCCTATGATGCACTGCGAAAATGGCAAACTCTTGAGGGCGCACTGTATTGCCAATTGCCCGTATTGGTGGCTTGATCATTAGTGATACATAAATACTTGTTGCGTGTAATAAAAGTTTGTTTGGGGATCAGCTTTGCTCAGTGGTTTCGTTCCCTGTCTTTCACCTGTGTGGACCCCAGGTTCGAATCCCACCTCAATGTTGGGTTTTCAGTCTCTACCTGATTGCCCGAGTTTTCCCCCATCTGGGTTTTCCTCCCACGTCTGAACTGAACATTTCTTCTTGTTTCCTATTCATCCCGGTGTTGGGGCTAATTGACCATATTTTTGACCGCATGAGGGCGCTGTCATCAGGGAATGTCTTGCATCACAATAGCAGTTTTAGCTTATTATAATTGCCTGTTTCTAGTTTTCTTGCACCAATGAAGAAATACATAAAAAATAGCGATAAAAAAGTGAAAAAAACCTGTTTGTTTACTTGTTTTTCATCATGTGAAATTTATCCACATACGCCCTCACGTGGTCAAAAATACGGCGAATTGTGCTGTATTTTGTATGTGTAATAAAAATGAATAAATAAATAAATAACTTTTTACAAACACACACATGTAGGTTTTTAAAAAAAGCACTTTCTTAATCATAGAGTGAAGGCTTACATTCAAACAGATTGCCCAATGAAATCGCCAGTGCAGAGGTTTTGCAATATGCTACTATTTTCTTTCAGATTGGCAGAGTCGTCGGTAGATCTGAACCTGAAGCTGATGAGATGGCGCCTGCTGCCCTCGCTTGATCTGGATAAGGTAGCCCAGACGAAGTGCCTGCTGCTGGGATCGGGAACCCTCGGCTGCAACGTGGCCAGATGCCTCATGGTGAGTGCGCACCTCGTACATAGCACCTGCCATGCCAGGATTCTAACCCTCTTTCTGTCTCCTAGGGACACTTGGGACAAAATTCCAGTAAATTCAATGGAGGAATCTTTACCAGATTGTTGTTGTACATTCTTTTTTGGTAATAAACCACAAGCATTGACAAGGGAAACTGACTGGGTAATTATAAATTAATTTTAGGGTGAACAAAGAAAAACTTACTAGTACGGGATTTGAACCTGCAGCCTCCAGGTTTATGTGCCGGCGCTCTACCAACTGAGCTAACTAAGCCTTATGTTGGCGGCCTTTCTATTTTGTCAGTATATTTGTTATGGGGGGGGGGGGGTACGGGAGCCAATCAGAAGTCATACAAGTGTATACATGCCAAGTTTACAACACAACTTATGAAGCAGCAATGTAAAGGGATCACCTAAAAGGGGATGCGACTTATCAATAAATATATATATATATATATATACTGGGTTCTTATATGGCGCTTTATCACACCCCTAGGGGCGTATCAAGGCACTCAGTATTTTTTCCCTGCAAGGTATGTGGAGCTACATTTTGAAGTATGAGACCTATTCCTTTATAGCACCATGTAATGGTTTACGAGGTGCTGTGGCGCAATATGCTGCCAATCAAACCAAGAACACCGGGGTGGACCCCTTCTCTTTACGATAAGTGCACTGGGTTCTTTTACATGCGTTACACAACACACGGGGCCTACGGCTTTACGTTCCATCCGAAAGAACGAAGCAATCATGGTTAAGTGTCTTGCTTAAGGACACAAGTGTCCCAACCAGGACTCGAACCCCCACACTGCTGATCAGAAGCAACAGAGCTTGAGTCCGGTGCTCTTAACCGCTCCATGACATGCCAAAGCAAGCACACATGAACAGAAAAGGTTGAAGGTCAAACTTAATTGCACTTAGAAAATCATTAATTGAAGACAAAACAGAAATGCAAACAATTACGTTTTGGGGTTGTTTTTTTTTGCATGTCCAATTTGCCAAGCATACATGACACCTTTGCATGGTACATGACCTCCATTTCTCCCCAGGGTTGGGGCGTGCGGACCATCACACTGGTGGACAATTCCAACGTGTCGTACTCCAACCCAGTCAGGCAGACTCTCTTTGAGTTTGAAGACTCTCTGGAAGGCGGCAAACCCAAGGCACAGACGGCTGCCAAGAGACTGAAGCTAATCTTCCCTGGAGTGGTGAGTGGTATGAATTTAAAACCTGTAGAGTAACACCTGCCCAGTGGCAGGACGTGCACTGTCCATTAGCCCTAACCCCCATTAGGGTCTCTCTACGTAGCCTGCCAAATACAACAGAATGCAACCCAGTTGAAATGAGGACCATGCCAAATGCAACAGAATGCAACAAGGGATATTGTTGCAATGTGCAGGCATGCTGTTTGGGAAAGGACTGAGCAAGGGTGTTTGCCCTGCTTAAATGCAACAGTATGCACATGTGTAGTGGTGACTTGTAACTGTTAACTGTTATTATACAGTCTTTTGAATGTGATTTGAATTATGATTCTTACCTAATATTACATCATACTTCTCAATACTTTTCCCATAAAACATATTTTGAAATACCCATTATAAGTTGTTCAGATACAATAGAAGCACCCAAACCTATATGAAGTCACTTCACTGCTGAATGCAACAAATTCAGTCAAAGAATGACATCTGAGTTGACTGCCAAATGCAACAGATCACAACAACTATTACCATTTGGTGCATATTGTTGCATTTAGCATGGTTAGGGTTGGTAGAGCTGAGAAAAATAGTTGCAGACAGTGTTCAGGTTTTGTGTGATCGACCATTATACAATAAATATGAAACGAAAAACCTGTGAAAAGTTTTGCTTAATCCATTGTGTGAGTTTGGAGAAGTTGGTGAAACCCCATGCACAATTGTCAGCATGCAAACACATTGTCCTTAATTTTGGTTGACACATCCGAAATCAGCTCTTGCTTTTTTTAGGTTTTCAGATACTGTTTTCTCGAATATGACTTCATTTCAGAGGGAAATTTTTCACCCAAATAATAGTTCTAGTATGAACTTCATAATCAGTAAGCCTTCAGGCTGAAATTAAACAATTGTGTTTTTTTATCCTTTTAACCAATCCTGTATAATACCTTTAAAAACACCCCCTGACAACAAAATAGTTCAGTCTTCCTCCAGATCGAGGCCATGAACCAATAAAGTACACTTTAGATTCCCGTTTTAAAGGCTCCTTGAGCTGCACATTGGCTTGCTGACTATTAATACGAGTCTACATTTTGCCGCAATTGTCTTTACGACATATGAGCAATGTTGTGACGACTGACCTACTGAAATGGCACTTTGTATACCTCTGTCATTATAAGAGAGTCAAGTCCATTTCAAGTTACAATTCAAGTGTTCATAACTTTTTAAAATATAAATTTGAAATCTTTAATTGCACAAGTGTAGAAGTCGGCCTTTATTGACAAAAGTATAGCTACAATGTCAAAATGTCCAAGCCATTGCATTTATACCATAGGTCCTTCTAGTTGGTAAGCAGTTTGCAACAGCTAAATTTATTTTCTTAAAAATATAATTACTAAAACAGGGCTCGGATTTTAGGGGAAAAATTCACAAGACCACAGGGTTTGTCACCCCAAAATGTTTACTCGACCAAAAGGTTTTTTTTGTGTTAGACTAGAATCAAAGTGAGATCAACTTTCAGCAGGTTACAACATGTAAACTGTTTTTGGTTTGAACAAGCTCTTAGAGAATATTTATTTGACTTTTCATTTGGGTAAATACATGTGAATTGTACGAGTTTTACTGCAAACGATATCAAGTGTTTAAAAAATGAAAGGATGCAGCTCCTGGTCTAAACCAAACAAACTTGTTATTCTATTGAAAAAC
Source organism: Pisaster brevispinus (assembly GCA_023634235.1). NCBI lineage: Eukaryota > Metazoa > Echinodermata > Asteroidea > Forcipulatida > Asteriidae > Pisaster > Pisaster brevispinus. The sequence goes on along the minus strand of JAMKCF010000004.1, from coordinate 3,903,296 downwards.
ACAAGAAAACCAGACTTGTTCGGTCACAAATTCACTGGCCTAACTCTAAAAATCACTGGCCTCGGTCCTGCAGTCCAGCGTACATTTGGAGCCCTGTAAGATGGAGCGATGAAATGTCTTAGCTGGTTGGGTTGACCGGGGCCCAATTTCATAAAGCCTGTAAGCACAAAAACTTGCTAAGCACAGGGAAATCTTGCTTAGCAGAAACAGGTTACCAGCCAACATTCCACAAAGTTTACATTGTTGCCACTGGTGCCCTGCTCATTTCTTGCTAAGGAAAGACATTTGCTAAGCAGAATTGTCTGCTTAACAGCTTTATGAAATTTGGTCCTGGACAAAGGCAGCAAGGCAGCAACATGGAGGGGTCTGACAAAAGGAAGTGGATGAACAACGCTTAGTGAATTAATCAAATAGATAACCATTGAGTGGACATTAAATTCCTTGATTTCTTCAAACTGCAGAATGCGACAGGGCTCTCGTTATCCATTCCAATGCCCGGACACGCAATCGGCTCCTCAGGTAAATGGAGAGAACAAACTTTTTTTTATCAAAACACAGCATCCGTTTTATTAATCAAACCCGTGCTCCTGTTTGGCGTACATGTCCCATGAATACCAGATCTGGGGTGAGTAACTTGTCCTAACTCGAGATAAGACTAGTCTTAACTCTTTGTGAAATCCACCCCTGGACTATCATCACTTAGAAGAACACAGCCACATTTTAATTTTCACAAACTTTTTGATGACCTCCAAAAGGCTGTGGGAAAGATGTCTTTTGTGCTAACAAAGTGTTCCTTTTTTATGCGGTTCAGTTGGTTGCCTCAAAGTTTGTGACTAGGTCATTGGGAACCACTACCCTAAACATTAACTTGTTGTGAATAATTGCAATTTTGAAATTTGTTTAGGTGGAACTTGGGCTAACTGTTTACTACAGTAAAAAATTTGCTATAGCACAAGCGTATTTTCACAAGTGAGCAAGAAAAATTTTCAGCCAGCTTGCGCCTTTTCCTGTACTTACTGTTAGTGGTGCAATGAAATAGAAATGGCATAGTAAGCACAAAATCAGCCACTAGGTAACCATTAAATTAAGCCCAGTGCCGAATTACATAGAGCTGCCTAAGCACAAACATAGCTCAAGACGAAACAATTCTGCTTACCAGAATAAGGTTACCAGCCAAAATGCCACGTCACATGTACTGTCTGTGACTGGTTTCCTGCTTATGTTTGCTCACCAGAAATTTTGTAAGCAAACTTGTAAGATGTATGAAAATGAGCCCTCGTTGAAGTTTAAAGTGTTTTGCTTATTGATTACAGAGGAGGTCCTGAAGCAAACCAAAGAAGATGTAGCAAAGCTGGAAGAGTTGATCGACGCACACGATGTCGTCTTTCTCCTCATGGACACCAGGGAAAGTCGCTGGTTACCAACTGTCATTGGTGCAAGCAAAAGAAAGGTCTGCATCTTTTTACTTTGTACAAACTCTTTGTGTCATTAAGGAAATCAGGATTGAGGACTGCAGGTCCAAATAACTGTTGCTGATCACTGGGTTGGCTGGCATACCAATCTTATCCAAATCTAAACATGTTGGTGTGAAGTGACGTAAGAGTGGAGGATACTGGAGGACTGAGGTCACCTGTAGGCGAGTGGACCTATGGAGTAAGGGTTTCAGTCAAAGTCAACAATACCCTTTCAAAGGGGAATGTTTTTATCATAGCTTTAAAAGGATATCGTTGGTTTTTGGATGAGTAAATTCATTCCCATGATGTAGTTTTGAACAAACACACCACACTCATGAAAATTTTAGCAATTTTTGGGGTCACATTTAAAGATGGAGTATGTCTTGTAAAACTTGATATATGAAATGGTTAATGTCGTGGACGGGCGGATAAGAGCACCGAACTCATGCTCCGGTGTTTCTGATCGGCATGGTGTGGGTTTGAGTCTCGGTCTTGACACTTGTGTCAAGACCTCGAGCAAGACACTTAACCATTATTGCTTCGTCTTTCGGATGGGACGTAAAGCCATAAGTCCCACATGTTGTGTAATGCACGTAAACGAACCCAGTTACACTTATTGCAAAGAGAAGGGGTTTGCCCTGGTGTTTCTGGCAGTGGCAGCTGAATGCGCCGCAGCACCTTGTAAATCCTTACAAGGTCTTACATAAATGGGTCTCATAATTCATTAGCCTCAAAAACCTGTCTAAAAATAAATAACGAAAAGCGCTTTGAGAGGCCCATAGAAAGCGCTACATAAAAACTAGTTATTATTTTTATTATTATGATTATTTTGGCAGGAATTTTAGTGCATGTTTTAAACATGTTTACTTCCATTGCTGCAATTGAGATTAAGCAGTGACAATTCTGGAAGTGTTTGAATTCTATTTTCTCAACTTTGAATGCATTTCAGACAGAAATGTTTCCGTTGAGGAGTTGCGCTTTTACGAGCTGTCGAGCTGAAACTAATTAAGTTTTTTGGTAACTATTACCCCCGGGGTTTTTTTTCGTCTTAAATTTTGTACTAGATGGTCATGAACGCAGCGCTGGGCTTCGACACATACATGGTCGTCAGACACGGTCTCAAACCGCCGAAAGACGTCGGTGATGAGAACGCCGCCGCTGGTGCCTCGGCAGCATCCTCCGATCTTGATGGAGCAGACAGCGCACCATCGCTGAATAGCATCCCAGGAGAGATGTTAGGTTGCTATTTCTGCAATGATGTGGTTGCCCCAGGGGATGTAAGTATGTTTTACAACACCGCGGCCAAGTCATAGAGCAGCCCACAAGTCCGCTTACTCCAGAAATCCGCTTACTCCAGAAACATGTGGCCCAGCTCAAGCAGCCAAAATAGGCCTTTTCTTAACCGTAGGCGACTTGAGTCGACTCTGTCGTACCCCCTCTTCCTTACCATAGCTGACTTTTTAAGTCAACAGAGATCCCACACTAAACCCACTCCAGCCCCAATGCAAACGCCATTTATTACGAAGCTGCAGCCTTGTCTACGTTCACCCTCCATAGCCAAGTTTACAATAATTGGAAAGAGAAAATGTCAGATCTTTTCCATGATGGTAAAAAAGATTACTTGTTCCCTGAACATCTTTCAGGGAGCCAGAAAGAATTACTGAATTATATTTTGCGGTCTGCAGTTCTATGAACCTAGACCCAGATGACATTAATTTCCTCCGTTGCAAGGTTTCTGTTATCTTTCTCAAAGCCATAGAGTTATTTTCAGATAAAAATTTTATTTTGGTTGTCTCGATTATAAAAGGCAGAAATTCCTCATTGCTTTATTAAGTTTTGTTGATTACTGATTAGAATTTAATCCACCCACTCTCATTTGCCCAGTCGACCAAGGATCGGACGTTAGACCAGCAGTGTACTGTTTCTAGACCAGGTCTGTCTATGGTAGCAGCTGCATTGGTTGTGGAGCTACTTGTTAGCTTATTGCAACACCCCAAAGGGTAAGTCATTTTGTGACGAGCGCAGTACTTCGAGTTAGCGGCAAAAGCATGAGGCATTCACTGCATGCAGCATTCAACGCAAGCGGCATGCAACACATGCGTCATTCAACGCATGCGGCATTCAACGCATGCGGCATTCAACGCATGCGGCATTCAACGCATGCAGCATTCAACGCATGCGGCATTCAACGCATGCGGCATTCAACGCATGCGGCATTCAACGCATGCGGCATTCAACGCATGCGGCATTCAACCATCATTTTACACTTGTTCCTCTCCAATAATTGCATCGTGGGTTTCACCCTACACCAACGTGTGATAAGCACTGTACTTTCTCGAGCCCTAGAGAAACAATTTGTTTGTATTGTTATTTGTATCATGTGCAAATAATATTGTGTAGCCTTTTCCCGGACTTTCCTTGGTTTTAATTTTTGTTATTATTTTTTTTTTATGAGATATCGCCCAGCTCGGACGGCCGTACGGCCACTTCAAGGTGAGGGCTACACTTAACTGATTTGGGCTGTGAACCCAAATCAACTGTCACCAGGGGCGCGTTGTCGCCTACTCCTGGGGCTAAAACTGAACCCCCTTTCACAGTTCGTAAGGATGCAGGCATGGGCATCATCCACTAGGAGCCTGGTTGGCAGAGCAGAGTGCACTACCTTCTCAACTTTTTTTATGAAGCCATTAAGGTTAAGTGCCTTGCTCAAGGACACAAGTGTCATGACCGGGATTCGAACCCACACTCTGCTGCTGGCAACACCAGAGCTTGGGTCCGATGAAATAAACTGCTCGGCCACGACATGCCAATATAAAATAATTTCAGTGGTCAGAAGGCCACGGAGAGAGTAATTTATGAGGGTGATCTTTTTACTCTAAAAAAAGTTGAGTCAAGTACAAAAACAATTCCCATGTTGTTTCTTTTACAGGGGTTATGCACCAGCAGACACCAGTGCAAAAGATGATCACCTGACCACATCTCTTATCTCTCCTCTGGGTCTAGTGCCACACCAGGTAAGGGGGTATTTCAGTTAGGTGGTGAGTCGAGCCCCCTGACTTTTGTTAGGGGGGCGGGGACAGGGATTCTGGCTATGCAGGCATGCAACTCTTCCGCGTTTCCGCGGATTTCCGCGTTTTAAAAAAAATGATCGTAAAATTAATTGTTTGTAATTTTCAAAATTCTTCAAAATTCTGGCGATAAAGTCCCTAGTCTTGATATTTACTAGCCGCGATCGTTCATTTCAGTAAACAAACGTAAAAACACGCATGCACATTGTTAGTTTGGCTCTCTCCTCCGTGTTCCTACTACAATACGTAGGCGAGTAGGGAAACACAGAACTCGATTTTCCAGGGGTTAGAAGACGTGTGGTGGAGTCTAATTGCGACCTCCTTCCGGTAATATATTATACAAAATTGTAACCTCGTACTCATAAAAACATCGCTTTCGCCGCACAATTTTCCCACTGTGAATTGTCGACCGATCGTTCGAGAGACCGATAGTTCAATCAAAAATGTTTTGCAAAAGAAGTTTTAAACAAGCGATCCTTTATTCACGAATCCATGGAAATGGTTGTTGATGAAAAAAATAGTCATGGAGGTAAAATAGACCTCCATGGTATTATGAAGGGCAGAAATAAGGGGATAAGATCGTTCCAAAAAGGTTTTCGAACTTCAGTTTCCGTTTGTTTGTTTTTTGGGGGTTTTTTTTTGTTTGTTTTTTCAAATTTTCTTTATACTATAGCTTCGACAATTGTATGCACCTTTGAGTGTTTAGATAAATAAGTATCAATCATGGGAGATTTTGAGGATAAAGTGTCCAGTGCACAACCGATTGTACCTTCACGACAAACCCGGAATGGCGTATTGTGTGGTATTGTGGCTTTGAAAATTTTCCTCTTTTTTTTTCATCTGGCAGTTGCATGCCTGGCTATGGCAGTTGTAGGGCCTTTATTGGGCTCAGTGGTAGATTATTTATTTTTGTGCACAATTACAGCCAATAACAGATGAATAGGAAACAAGAAGAAATGTTCAGTTTTAGATATGGGAGGAAAATCCCGATGGGGGAAAACCCAGGCAATTGGGTAGGGACCGAAAACCCAATCCACATACAAGACTTTGAGGTGGGATTCGAACCGGGGTCCACAGAGGCGAAAGGCAGTAAGAGTCATTTGGCGGGGGGGGGGGGGGGGGGGGGGGGGGGGCGGGGGGCCACAAATCCATTGTACCCTTCTAAAATCATGCATTGGATTAATTTTGTTTATATTTTAGGTAGTTATGTTTATATGTTTCTGGTTATGAATTCAAGGATACCTCATTAATGAACTTAATCACTGTAGCTCGCAAGCCTGAGGAAACCTGTGAACAAGGATGCTTGCTATGTGAACCAGAAACACTGGGGTTAACCCCTACTCTTCCACATTGAGTGTTCTGGGTTATGCGCACTACCAACCATTGTACACTGGACCTACGGCTGAATGTCCCAACCCAAGGACTAAGCAATTATGGTAAAATACCTTGCTCAAGGACACACGTGCCACAGCTGGGACTCGAACCCACACTCTGCTGATCAGAAACCCTAGAGCTTGAGTCTGGAGCTCTTAGCCGCTCGGCCATAGCAAGCCAAAGCAAGTACACATGAACAGAAAAGGTTGAAGTTCAAACTTAACTGCACTTAAAAAATCATTAAATCAAGACAAAACAGAAATGCAAACAATTACGTTGACAAATTCTTTAAGAACTTTTTTTTTTTTTTTTTAATCAGCCTCGAACATGTAGAAAAAAAATGGTGGTCATACAAAAAAGTACTTACAGTGCTTCATATGCTTCAGTATATGGGTAAAAAAAATAAAAATCACATTTCAAGATCAGTAATGGAGGTGTGCCCAGGTTTACAAACATGAGAGAGTAAAATAAATTACATTTTACAGACAATAAAAAAAAGAAACCCAGTTTTCGGGAGCTCTAAATCAAAATGCCTGTAGCCTCGTTTAGAGGCTGAATACAGAACAGATGGGCAATTAGGCGTCGCTACTGTGTAGAGTCTAACACTTACACACCACACATTCCAAGCATGCCAAACTGGTCATTACTGTCAGGACCTGGGTTTACATAATGAGAATTCTCTCTCTCTCTCTCTCTCTCTCGGGACACATTACAACAGAATTCAGTCTTGAATCAAGACTAATAAAAGGCCTACAAATCACAGTCTGATATCAAACCCAGCAGTTGTGTCCCCAGTGACGATTGAGGATTCGGTTTTAAAGGTGTGGGACATCATTGGAAGAATACGCCCTCTATTGACCCAATTCCCTTTGGCCAAACTTCATGGCTCTGCTCACCACCGGATTGTGCGCTTGCGATCACCATTCTTCACTTACCGGTGAAGCGCCAAATTTCTGTGCCGGTTGTGTAAACGCAAATGGTTCCTAGTAACGCAGAGTACGCACGCGCGCACAAGCAAAAGATTCTCTCTCCCGCCAGGGAAGTACACTTTACGAAAGCGCAAAATTCCCTGCTCCCGTAAGCGCCGATTTCTTTGCTTACAATCAGCAGAGCCATGGAATTGGGTCCTGGTGTCACCATCCCAATAACCTTGGTTGTGCCATTTTGAGAGTCATTGTCCCTTCGTGTTCTACAGTGTAGTGCGCATTTTAGGAGATGCTGCATTCACACGCGTATGAGTTGACTCCCACGGCCACGGCATGACAGCTGGAGCCGCTTGTGACATCATTGCAAGGGGGCAATGTTTCCCAACGGAAGACTTTTGAACGCTTTGTGTTTTATCGCATTTACTTTTTTAATATATATATATATATATATCTTGCCTCCTATTGTTAGTTGCATTATCTTATGCGGCTTGCCCTCTAATCCTACCCATTCATGCTTCCCGCATTGTAATGCCTACAATGCGGTACCACCTTTATGGTCCAGTGATCCAGCCTTTCACACTGACCATCCTTTGTCCTGACTACTTTACTCTGATTGGTTCTTTACCACCCCATTGTTTGTGAATTTACAAATCTGATTGGCTATATTTTCCCACTTTTTCTGGATGCTCCCCCTTAATCCTTTACTCCTCTTTTTGCTATAAATGGATATGTTTGTGTTTTTTCTTGTTTATGCCTCTGACGAAGGTCCGGTTTGGATCGAAAGCTAAGGCCATCTCCCCTACTAATTTTGTATATATATATATATATCAAGTAATAAACCACAAGGGAAACTGACTGGGTAAATTGTTTTAATATTTGGGTTTGAACAAAGAAAAATTAACTGGAGCAGGACTTGAACCAACGACCTCCGGATTAACGTACCGGCGCTCTACCAACTGAGCTATCCAGCCCTATGTTGGCGGTCTCCCCATCAGTCAATATCTTTGTTCGGGGGTGCAAGTCAGAAGCCATATATATTTTTTTTTTTTACGCTATCAATGTTATCCCCCCCCCCCCCCACCCCCTCTTTAGCGACTCACTCTGCCCAGAGATGACATCTCTTAGGCACCATGTACCTTCTGGGCTGGTGTTGATATACAGTGGCATGACATTTATATTCCCACCCTCTACAAATAAATGAAGTGCTTGGCATAGCTTGGACTCACCGGTCTCCATCAGGGAGTTGGTTGAAGCAGTTTATAAGTTAGCGGTCAGAGAATTCCAGATTTATGCACGACGAGGAGGCATGTGATTGTGAAGGATTTAATGTCAGCTGCTTTTGTGTTTATATATGCAAAGACAGTTGGACCACCACCATCAATGGTTTGGTTTCTTCAGCAAACCTACGCCTCGGTCTTTTCAGTGAATCAGAAAGCGCCATTAACAACGCATGATCTTTTAATTCATGAGCCATAAAAAGTCTTTACGGGGCTGGACGCCCTCGTGGTACTGTGTCAGCACATGCTCCCAAGCTTTTTCCATAGGTTAAGAGGGTTTGTTTGCTTTCATTTTTTTTAATTTTTTTTATTTGGGTTTGAACATAGAAAAATTGACTGGAGCGGGACTTGAACCAACGACCTCCGGATTGACGTACCGGCGCTCTACCAACTGAGCTATCCAGCCCTATGTTGGCGGTCTCCCTATTAGTCAATATCTTTGTTCGGGGGTGCCACTGTCAGAAGCCAGTCATGTTTTTTTATCTAAGTGTGTTGTTTACATCTCCAAGTATTGCCTTGGTTAGTTTAAGTTTATTTGTTTGCTTAATTAATCAAGTTTAATTATTTAGTTTTATCTACCAATGACAGTTGACTTATCGATTTTGTACACAAAAAATGCTGGCAGATTTTTGTCTTGCCCCCCTTCTTACCAAATCAATGTCCCATGTTGATTGCCACCCCCTCTAGGACGTGTGGCATGGTCCAGCTTAGGATATCATGGCATAATGAGCTGACCGGTGTGTACGATGTGGTGAAGACAATGGAAATATTAAAGTATATCAGAGTTGTGCTGACAGCGGCCCTCACTGCATGGTTTTAAGTAGGGCAGTTAAACAAACTGTTATGTCATCAGTACAGGGGGTCTATTCCTAAACTCAACTACCCAACAATTTTTTGTTCCCCCCCCCCCCCCCGTACCAGATACGTGGATTTCTCTCCCGCTACCACAGCCTCCTTCCGTCCAGCTTTGCATTTGACATGTGCACAGCCTGCTCCTCCATCGTACTACGACACTACGAGAAGGAAGGATTTGAATTCCTGCTGCGTGCTTTCAACCAACCCCACTACCTGGAAGACCTGACTGGACTGACCAAGCTGCACTTGGAAACTGAAAATTGCGACGTGAGTAGAGAGATTTGGGTTGGTTTAGAGCGCGTCACGTGATGCCTTCTTTTTACTAGAAAGTTACATGCACCATTCATCCAAGTAAACAGGGCCTACAGCTCAATGTCCCATCCGAAAGACTAAACAATTATAGTAAAGTATCTTGCTCTAGGACACAAGTGCAACTCCCAGGACTCAAACCCACACTCTGCCGATCAGAAACACTAGAGCTTGAGTCGGGTGCTCTTAACTGCTCAGCCACGACACGCCACAATGGCTGATTTGTTATTTGCTCTTATTTCAGATTCTAGAATTCAGTGACAGCGAGAGCATCAACTCCATTTGAGTGAACTTCTCAGCTTGCATTGCTATTATCGGAGAAATCTGCAATAGGACTCGACGTAGTCACTAGTCCGGCCAACAAACACCGGTCAAGAGGTTTTAGGGCATTCTTCAAACCTCGGTTTGGGCTCCAGCTTCGATGTGATGTTGGAAACCACTAAGTAAATTTACACTGTTCCGAAATCGATGAAGGAGCCCAAGCCAGAAGCCTGGAGTCCAAGCCTAGGTTTGGAAAATGCCCCTGCTGGTAAAGCTAAGACAGGGTCCGCATCAGTGGCTATGGCTATGGCTTCGGCTGCAGCTGCGGCTGTTGCTGAGAGTTTCACTCTTGGGCATCCTAGGCGTCCTTGCATTTTGAGATGGCGATCCAGCTAGTTCCGGCACGACCAGACTTGCTTCCGGTCAAAAAAAGTTTAACTGTCTGCCTCTTCTTTGAAATTGTGTTTATTTTCTGTGACAGTATCAGCGTCTGCTCCTTTGAGGCGTCACAAACTGGATAAGTATCAGTATCATCAATAAATAACACGGGCTTGAAACAATTATTCGGTGTGGTACTATGGACAGCTGACTGGCCTCACGAGCTGGTCAAGAAAAAGCAAACAGAGGACCTGAGTTGATCAATTAATTGGATAGCGTTTAAAAATATATATATACATATATAAGTATATGTAAAGCATAACTTTGCATAGTGGAGAAATGGAAAGAAGAATGGCTTACATCACTATAATGTAGTAATCTCTCAAGAGTATTGCGGAGTCTGTGAACAAATATTGCTGAGCCGTTATAAACTGCTTACGAACCAAAAGGATCTACGGTATAAATGCACAAATTAGTTAGTGTTCTGACGTTTTGACCCAGGAGCAGAGTCTTTCTCGAAGGCTAGTCTTCGGGGAAAGATTCTGCTAGTGTCGAAATGTCAGGCCACTTACTAATTTTCTTTTGCAAAAAAATGTTGGTGTAATAAAAGCGGAACGAGAGATGGTGTATCACCAGCTCATTCTGAAACCATGATTATAATAATGATAGTAATAAGATGCTTCTTAAATAGATTGTTCCAACTTAGTGTCACACTGAAAGTCGGCCATCTTTACAGGCAATAATAACGAGAGAGTTTTAACAAACTCCTTGCATGACTGGTCGGTGATCGTGAGCCACGTGGCTGTGTAAATAAAAAATTTGAATGCTTGACGCATCTCGAAGTCAAAACCCAAGTAAAGATGGCGCCTATCGGAACTGTCTATAGCACCCAACTCCTAGAGGAGGATATTCTCCGTGCCAGCCCAAAGAAAATTTGTATTCTCAAAATGAATATATTAAACAAATGAGGCAGGAAGTTTCTTTCAGATTTAAAGAAAATCATTCCACTAAACTAAGAATTTTAATGATGTTGTAAGATAATAAGTCAATTTAAGAATAATGTGCTTTCTGCGATTGTTTCGACTTTTTTTTTTTTTTTCTTTCTTTCTTTATTTGTATTTAAAGGATAAATAATATATTTTTTCGCCATAATTCTATTAGTGCCATCTGGGGCAAACTCTACTCTTAAAAATGTAGTTCCATGAAAAAAAAAACTTGTTAAAATAAAAGTAGATCCTCGTCATTTGATTGGAGGATTGTTGGTCACGCGGCATTAGCCATCATTGTTCATCGGGCATTTTCGTCCAATCCTTGTTTTATTATGAGTGTGCCACACGTGTGTATGTGTTCACAGCTGTACAAAACGCCCGCATAGTGGATGTCATAACACAATCTCGACAGTTTGTTTATTCTGAAAGTTTTATCCTCCAATCAAAGGACAAAAAACTAATGGGATGTCTAACATCTATATAAAAGAAATGACGAATGTTTTGTATGTGCACAACGGAAAGAATATTTGCTTGATACAAGACGGGATATGTATGTGGTTCATTCAACTCGGCTTACCTCATTTAATGGGACAATCCATGGTTCAACTCTTGAAATTATTCTCACCACTGCACTCAAACTCATTCCTTATTTGTATACCTTACTTGTGTGTTTATATTCTGTATTCCACTTTCAAGTGTGCAAATAACGGGTGTTTATTTGTCGACCACTACGCACATAACAAAGGCAGTACATGTCTCGGGAATGTCAAACGTACCTGCATTCCATTGTGATGCACCATGCCAAATCGAGGCACTTCAGAGATTCAAAACTAGCTTTGCTTGATCATTAAATAAACGACAAGAAATACTTATGAGAAACACTCAATAGCCCCCTTGCATATGACGTCACTCTCTCAAAAAGTGTCTCACTGAGGTCATCACATCACATTGATATCAAGGCCGACATTTCAGTTGACTTACCTGTGAATGCCATTTTGCTATTTTCAATTAGAGGCGCCTGATTTTGGCATGGTGCAATAAATTTTATGAATACTTCTTATGAAGATTATCTGATAATTAATTTCAGAGAGACTATATACAGCCTAACGGAAATCTAAGATTGTTTTAATTTTGAATATTAATTGTTACCAGTAGATTATAATGAGAGCTGAAGGGTGGGTATAGCATTGGTAAGATTGAAAATATAAATACTCACATAGTTATACATAACTCACATGGTAAAAGACGGTCATTGTGGACAAAATCCCTTGAAATAGTTTTACTTGAAAATGCTATAGTATTTAAGAAATGGGTAACACAATTAGTTGTGATCTCGCGGGTCCAAAACTTGATGTTTGAAAAGAGTGAAAACTTATAAGGGTGTTTTTCACCCTTTTTTTCTCCGAAGATCAAATGAGCTTAAACTTTCACAAGTTTAATAGTTCATGTATATGTTGGGTCATAAAGTGCAACTGCTGGTCTCTGACGATTACCACTGTTGTCTGCGTGCGTTAAACAAATGTTGTAAAAGAATCGATTTGCTTTCAGTTCAAGTGACCAAACCGAACATGAGAGTGACACAAAACATTGGTTTTGTTTTTTCGTCATTCCTCTAGTTTCCAACATTTTACTTGTGGTTTCTCTGCAAAGATTTGGTGTTCTTCTAACATACCACTTCACAAAACACTGACTTGTGCTTTCAGTTTTGTATTTGTGTTTGTCAGTCCAGAACAAAATTTCGACGTTTGTCAAAAACATAACACATGAATTGCACACTTCATTTTTTGCAGGATCAAGTATTCCCTTAAAGTAATTTTGCAACCAAATCAGTTTGTCTCAATTTTATCAAGTGTTAATTTCATCTAATACTATGAATTTTTCTTGCCAATTATTTACTTTTATTTTTTTGTCCCTCTGATAAGAAGTCAGCATTAATTGTTTGGATTTTTATACATGTAATTGGTGATGGAAGTAAATTAGTTACAGCATTGCTCAATGTGAATTTGTTTTCTTTTTTGAGATTGGTGATTAATAACATTAATTTAGGATTTAAGGAAAAAGAACTGTCCCTTTTCTGTCTTAAGTTAGAACAGACAATTAAAAGCAATAGAGCCTGAAATTATTGTCATAATTTTCTGTAATTTTTCGTGTTACATAAATTAATTAATTTTTCAGAATTCTTGTGTTAAAAGAACATATCTGCATGTCAAAGGCAGAAATGGCCAGCTCTGTTGACGTCATCGCGCCGCCATCTTGGAAGTAACTCGATGATGAACAATTCCTGAAAACGCTAGAGGCTTGAAAACAACACACGCACTGGAAAATAAGGCTGACAAAAGTAGTCAAACAGCCATGCAAAAGTACAAGCAGCAAGTCTGCTTAGTACTGACAGGTGTTTGCTTGCCCCAGTTAAGTTACAAAGATAAAGAACGAACACCTCTAACTCACTGTTACTTATTGATACTATTAACAAAGTTTGCAAAACAAGGATTTTTTTAGGCTCTAGACCATGGATGACGCAATCTGGAAAACGCGCAGCTATGTACGCGCAGCGCACAGGACGGGCCAATGAGCAACCTTCTTTTTACCTCTAGCTGGGGGTGCTTCACCCAAATGACGTTTCGTGCGCAAGGTCTATTCATTTAACAAGAAACGCGATCAAATAAAATCGCGATGTATTCGAGAAAACACGATACAAATCTTGCAGATACAGGTATTGTTCTTCATTTAGCCGTTGTTAGCACACATTACCAATAATATTTGTCATATTCTAGTTTATACATGAAATTCGTGAAAATATGGTTTGTTTGTTTGTAACCCTATGGAGATTCATTGCTTGAACATTTCCAGTAAATGTCATGATATTAATAATTTGTAAAGACCAAAATCCTCCACCATTTGCGTGTATCAACTTGACATGCATCTACTATTTACAATCCAATGAGTCAGAGGTGAAAATAAGGGGTGGGTCAGACTGACCCCCCCCCCCCTGTGGCATTCCTAAGATTGTTTTATTGTCTGAAAAAAAATGCTTTGCATCGGACTAATATTTCACGGGTTGCAAGCTCGTAACATAAAATGTGTTTTATAATCAATGGAAATCAGCTTTGGGGATATTTTGTACTTGTGGAATGGTTTCAAATTGCAAGAGAATTTAGAAAGTAGAATTTGGTGTAACCTGCCCAAGATCAAAATGCATTCTCTGTAAGGTCAAAAGTTCAGTTTTGTATGCACTCGCTCCCCCTTTCAATAAGTAGAGTCCTTATTTTATGAAAGTGGGGGGAAATTAACAAGTCTCTAATCTTACGTTATATTGGTGTATAATGTAAGTTTATATCATACTTATTTGGAGCATTGTTACCAGCTGTTCGGAGCAAAATTCAAATCGCCATGTTATGGGATGTCAACAATAAATGGGCCCGTTCATTCCACGCAGACAGACTGTTGTTAGTCAAAAGGTCAAACTTAACTCCATTTTTATTTTAATAGGATAGAAATTCAGGAATGAAATGAAAACTTGAAAACTTGAAATGTGACGTCATCGGATATTAGCAAATTTTGCACTGGAAGGGTATTAAATACAATGGCATTTTACATCATTTTAATGTGATGTTACAAGAAAAGAGACTTGTAACATGTTTGCCCACTTTCTAAAGAAAAATTTCATTAGAAAAGTTAGTGCATCACTAGTCTGACTTCATTGCAACGTAGTGAGAACGTCAAGCTGTTAGCTCGGTAACCCCTACTCTAGACTTCCACTAAAAGCTTCAGTTACAAAGCTTCTCACTGTGTCGAGTAAGAAGAAACAAGTATTACAAGAAGAAGAACTAGCAAGATTAGAAAATCGGCGACGCGAAGGGCGACGCGTCAGGCGGCGGCACGACGCGACGGACAACGAACGACGCAACGGGCGACTCGACGAGTGACCGACGAGTGACGAGCGACACGACGGACAATGCGGTAGTCGATGCAACGGGCGACGCGACGCTGCAATGGCTAGATTGAAGATATAAGTGTTCACAGGTTTACACATAACTTACATGAAATAAAAATGGTCATGGTGGAAAACACCCCTTTTGAATAGTTTGCTGTAGTTTTTGTTGAAAAAAGTAAATTCAATGATTCGATGATTGAAAACAGTGATGTTTTTTTCACCTCACTAATTCCTGGTGACTCGATGAACGATTGAGCCAAAACTTTCACTTTCATTGTTTTATGTATATGTAATTTCTATGAGATACCGCCTAACATCACAGAGGCATGACGGCCCTTTCAAGGTGAGGGCTAAACGCTGAACTGATTTGGGTTTGTTGACCCAGATCAACTGCCACCAGGGGCACGTTGCCACCTACTTCCTGGGGCTGAAACAGGGTGACCCCCTTCACAGTTCGTAAGGATGTATGTGTATTATCCACTAGGATGCCTGGCTGGTAGCGCAGAATGCCACTACCTTCACAACATTTTTTCGAAGCAATCTTGGTTAAGTGCCTTGCTCGAGGCCACATTAAGTGTCATGACCTTGATTCGAACCCACACTCTGCTGTTGACAACACGGGCTTGGGTCCGGTGAACTAGACCGCTCGGCCACAAGACGTCACTTGATGTTTCGTGGGTTTTATCCATAGTGGTCTTCACTGGGTGCCGTTTACTATGATCGCAAATTTGTGATGTTCAGCAGAGTGACTGATGGCTACTGTAGCCCCAGCCAATGGTGATGTAGTTTAGAAGAAAGTGAAATTCAGCATGAAGGAAGACAGTCTAATTGAGACCCAGTCCTTTTCTTAGATCTGGAATAACAATAACACGAGGTTAATGGGCTACAAAAGCTCACTGGGGCAACAGCAATTGAAGCAGTCTGTGGCAGCAGAAGTTGAGATGCCACGCAGCGGTAAACGCATTTCCATTTGGGAAAACTAAACATAATAAATCATGTCTGAAGTTTCCAGAGGGATTCTCAATATATCTTCCCCCAACTTAAAGGGAAGCAATGGGTGAACATTCGGCCACATCTTTTGGTTTGAGGCATTTTGTTGAAACCAACTTTTAATCGATTCCTTTAAGAGGAGACTCTTCAAGTCTTACACCCCAGCATACCAGCATGATCTCAATCTCTAACCCTCTACTTCGTAAGTCTCGGGATAGGTTCATAAATGTCATAGCTGTTGGTAGCTCATCATTAATCACTGCTCTCCTCTTGATATACACACAAGACAACATTCAGTTTGTCTGAATGCACAATGTTTCCACAGTTCTGTCAAGTATATTTCTGAATGGAAAGCTGTAGGGGCTTATCTTGTAAACAATTTGACGCTGGCTGGCTAAGTTGTGTATTTTACTGGAGATCATAAAATACCACGAGGGTTGTGATATGGCTGTATAAAGTCACCTCGTTTGAGCACTAGTCCTCTTCCACTTCAGACCCCAGTTAGAGCACAATTTAAGAACCCAGTTAGAGCCAAATTTAAGACTCAAGTTAGAGCCCAATTTAAGACCCCAGTTAGAGCCTAATTTAAGACCCCAGCTGGAGCACAATTTAAGACTCAAGTTAGAGTCCAATTTAAGACCCCAGGTAGACCCCGATTTGAGACCCCAGTTAGAGCCTAATTTAAGACCCCAGCTGGAGCACAATTTAAGACTCAAGTTAGAGCCCAATTTAAGACCCCAGTTAGAGCCCAATTTAAGACCCCAGTTAGATCCCAATTTAAGACCCCAGGTAGACCCCAATTTGAGACCCCAGTTAGAGCCTAATTTAAGACCCCAGCTGGAGCACAATTTAAGACTCCAGTTTGTGCCTAATTTAAGACCCTGCATTTAGACCCAATTTAAGACCCCAGGTAGACCCCAATTTGAGACCCCAGTTAGAGCCCAATTTAAGACCCCAGTTAGAGCCCAATTTAAGACCCCCTTTTAGAGCCCAATTTAAGACCCCAGTTAGAGCCCAATTTAAGACCCCAGGTAGACCCCAATTTGAGCCCCCAGTTAGAGCCCAATTTAAGACCCCAGCTGGAGCCCAATTTAAGACTCAAGTTAGAGCCCAATTTAAGACCCCAGTTAGAGCCCAATTTAAGACCCCAGTTATAGCCCAATTTAAGACTCAAGTTAGAACCCAATTAAGGACTCATGTTAGAGCCCAATTTAAGACCCCAGTTATAGCCCAATTTAAGACTCAAGTTAGAACCCAATTAAGGACTCATGTTAGAGCCCTATTTAAAACCCCAGTTAGAGCCCAATTTAAGACCCCAGTTAGAGCCCAATTTAAGACCCCAGTTAGAGCCCAATTTAAGACCCCAATAGACCAGACTAGAAAGTGGTTACCAACCCAAACACAACACCACACATACCACCTTGTGTCAGGTTTCCTGCATACTTATGCTTAGCAGCAAATTGTTAAGAAATTTTGTTCTGCTTGAAGTAGAGCTAGGACATTGGGGCCCCTGGTCCACGATTGCAGTTGGATTGAACTAAACCTTTCACTCTACGCATTGCACAAGCTGGGCCAAATTTGATGGCTCTACTTGCCCCAGAATTCTTCGCTAGGTAAAGCGTGTGATTCCGTGGGACGTAAGTGCAGAATTCCGCAGTAAACAGTGCCATGACATTGGTGTGATGGCACTGTTTACTGCTGGTGTGATGTGTAACTGTGACATCATATCAGACATGGGATGGGGATGCGACTCAAATCATTCTCCGCCCATCTGAGGAGGGAAAAGTTCCACAAAATCAAGTGATACTTTGTCACAGCGTCATCTTGGCCTCCCACAACATGCACTATACTTTCCTTATACCACCTGGCACTTAAGACTTAAACACCTGAATCCCCCAATAAACCAATTCTCTCTTTTTTTTGCAGTCAAATTTTTTTTTCATTTCAAGATCTCATCCCCAGATACTGTCCTGTGCCCAGAAGAAGGTCGGATGGCTGTACAACTTTTTCTGGGCATTCAAAAAAATACATTTTCCCTTCCAAGGCAGAGTTTAACTTTCCTGCAATTACGTATAAATTGAAACAACCAAACTTTCACACTCAGTTTTCTTGAAACGTGACTTTGGAAAGTAAAGCCTTACGACCTTTTTCAGAAAAAAAAATGTTTGGTTGAACAAAGGAAAATGGACTAGAGTGGGACTTGAACCTGGGACCTCCGGAACCGTGCTGGAGATTGCAGGTTCTAGTCTCCCTCTAGTCAATATTTCTTTCTCCAACCCAAAATGTTCATAAAATTTACCCTGTCAGTTTCCCTTCTGGTCTATTACTTGACCTTTATCTGGTTACACTTTCGTTACCGCACGTCAATTTTCTTTCTTTTCTTTCCTCGGCGTCCTCCTCCATGTTTTTTTTTAGTCTGCAGAACTTTCCCTTTTACCCTCTTAACATAACAAGTCAACGACGAGACCATTCCCTTTAAAACGCTTGGGCTTAATATTGCAATGTTATGAATGCCCACCATCTCCCATGGAGACATAGTTATCATTCCTGGAGATCTCTCAGCTTAATGCCACAGCTTGCAGTCACACACCATCAGCAACATATCAGGCTGTCAGAATTCCACCCAGCGACTCGCTAAAGACGCAGGGATCTTGCGGGCTACTGCTAGCCGAGCCAGACCATTTCTGCTGAACCGAAGGGGCGTCTACAATGTCAGCCATTTTGGTTGCCTTACAATCCCTAAACCCTAATAAAAATTTAGGTGGGGATATAGATAATATATTTTGTAGTTAAAGAACATCGTTAACATTTAACAGGTCTCATTTAACAGTGTACTAATTGCATCAGGATTTTGTGATAAGCACCGTGTACTCGGTGCTTTCCTAGTATACCTTTGGTTGTTTGTTTTTTTCAACAAGACTTGGGGAAAAGCGCTTAGCACACAGCGCTTATACATGTGTGTAAGTGTATGGTAAACAACAAATATTATTCTCATTTCATTGTGTGCCAGGACGCCCCTTCTCCGAGGCACACAAAGTACCCCTTTTCCCAGTAACGAAAGGCAAGTAGCAATAAAAATGGCTGCTGACAAACACAAATAGCATCACTGTTACATTTTTTAAAACTAGAATTAACGGCCCTGAGCCCCCAAAACAAGAAGACAAAGCGTGGTCTCAATTTTAAAAAAAAACTGCACTTTAGACTGATTTATCAGCTTCAATAGTCTCATTTATTGGAATATTGAGTTCTTTTCCAGTTTTCCTCCGATCAATAGATTATAATAATTAAGAGGACTACACATGAAACAATAATATTTACAAATACGGAAATAAAACTGACTCTTTGTTTAGCTTGAACATGCACAATACAGCATACTTCCCTCAAAATTACAGAACATTCTGAATAACCCATGCCCTCACATTCATAGGGAAACTCAATACAGCCTCACCTCACTTAAAAAAACAAGCTTGCCCTCAAAATATTATGACAGTGGAGGTAAAATATTAAACCTATACATTTCTCATTAGAAAAACAAGGCATAGTGCCCTTACTGGAGTTGAAAGTAGAAGCACTATTGCTCAGACTAGCCTTACAAACTATTGCAGAATAGCTCAGACTAGCCTTACAAACTATTGCGGAATAGCTCAGACTAGCCTTACAAACTATTGCGGAATAGCTCAGACTAGCCTTACAAACTATTGCAGAATAGCTCAGCCTAGCCTTACAAACTATTGCAGAATAGCTCAGACTAGCCTTACAAACTATTGCAGAATAGCTCAGACTAGCCTTACAAACTATTGCAGAATAGCTCAGACTAGCCTTACAAACTATTGCAGAATAGCTCAGACTAGTCTTACAAACTGTTGCAGAATAGCTCAGACTAGCCTTACAAACTACTGCAGAATAGCTCAGACAAGAGCCACTGGCCCAACCATGCTCTGAATGCCTTCAATTTGAAAAGATCCACTTTTCAAATTCAGCTACTATCAGTGCATGATTTTGTTGTAAATTTGTTACCCCCAAAGGTCTTTTCAAGGCCCAAAGAATTAAATTGCGCATATTAGAACATCTCTCTCGGACCTGTAGAAGTGCATGATTTTGTTTCCTTCAAACGCCAGTGTATGTGGGAACCCACAAAATGTTCACATGATACTATATACTAACAGTGATTATAACATTAAGCACTGTGTGTAGAATTCCCCTCAAAATTCAGAGCTCGTCACTTTTTACAAGAGCGTTTGACAGCGTCTACTAAAAGGGTATCATGGAAATACAAATACATGTTAAATATTGTGATATATGTGTACGGTATACTGATATATACAATGCAATATATATTTAATTACAGGTATGTACAGACAAAATGGTTTTGTTGCAAGGTAAAAAAAAACAACAACAACTATGGAATATTTTATAGTCTACAAAGTATTGCTTTGTGGATATAAATTTTATGATTGCTTTGATGGTACTTGGTTGAGGCAGTCAGACGGGACACTAACCCAAGTGAGAATCCAAGTTCAGTTCCTGGACTCCCTGTTAAAAATAAATGCATGAAAATGAACCGTATAGAGAAGTTAGTCTAGTTTTGAAGTACGCCTAATTTTTCAGTGTCACAGATTGTGTAGTTGAAATGAAAATGAGCACTTGATCGTCATAAATCTATCTTAAATAAAGCTGAAATTCGACTTTCCAAAGTGAGGTCAAAACAAAGAATGTATTTTTTCATTGGAACTATGTTACATTTATATGATATTTGGTCAGTTTGGTTTGAGGATGTTGATGTAATTGAGGGGCAGTTTCTGCTTTAACGTACCAGGAAAAGGGGTGGGGGCATCTGCCCCCCCTAGATATCCCTGGATCTGCCACAGCATCCATGGACAACACCACACATTTTGAATTGGTTTGTTCCATCCTGAAAATAGGGTGAATTTGGAGTAGACAGTTGCTGTATTTTAAGGCAGTTTACATGCGTCAATTTACACGCCCAATCTCAAGGACATTCGAAATAAAAGATACAGTCGAATAAATTTAGGAATGTCTTAAAAAAACATCACTATGTACAATCATTGTTTACAATTTGTTAAGACCCTGCAATTCTCTCTCATAAAAGCCTTCACAAAATCACTGTTATACTTTCCCAGTAAAGTTTGAAGACACATGTTACTGACATTCTGGCTGTAGATCAACTGTTTGGATTTTTAGTTAATTCCGCAGGAGTCTATTGACCCCCTTGCACCAACAAACTCACCGTGTAAAATGATGTGTCGCCTAAAATGTACACTACACTGTACAACACGCAGGGGCCTTGACTTTCAAAATGGCCCAACTAAGATTAATGTGACAGGCATGACACTTGGCCCTTGGGAAAAATGTAGGAACATTTTTTAGAGAGTCCTAGGGCTGACCTACACGTACATTTGGTAGAGGCTTTAATAGACTTCTTAGGCTATTTAATAACAACTTTGCTGTTTTGAGGACCAAAAAATCCAAAATTAGACTTCAAGTAGGAGGACTAAGATGCCAGTTGTAATGATGACGTCAGGTGAACTGGGTCAATAGCCTTTTCTAAAACCCAAAGTTTCTGCTTTGGCTCGTCAGTAATTCTGAAACATGCCATTTCCTTTAAAAAATCAAGTCAGTACAAGAGCCTAAGCCAAAGCCAAAGCTAAAACCTAAGCCAGAGCAGACCTATGCCAGAGCCAGGACCTAAGCCAGAGCCAGAATCTAAGCCAGAGCCAGGACCTAAGCCAGAGCCAAAGCCAAAGCCAAAGCCAAGGTTCTCAAAAGGGCCTACAGGTCTTTAATCCTACAATTTCTTTACCACAATTCTTCTTTACCGTTCTCTAATACGTCAGTGAAGGGCTAACATTTATTAATAATAAAATATTACTTACAGTTTGAAATTACTTATACAGTTGACATATTACTGTATTAGTGGAATATAAATGTTCTTTAAAAAGCAACATTTCAGTTTCAATATTTTAGAATTTTAATTAAGTTTTAAAATGTGTATACTGTGCAATACACCAGAGTGCATTGGTGCTAAGTGGAAAAATGGTCCCAAGTAACTAACAGATAATCACAGCATAAAAGGGTTATTAAAATAGAGCATAATCTTCAAGAATAAAACAAATGATCTGTGAAAAAGTTGCAATGTCTTAAAAAAAAACACCTTCTGTACACTGGTACCACAGACGGCTACTAAGTACCATACCTTCCAGGCTAGAATTGGGTGCATGGGTTTCTACTGTTTGTATAGCTGACACTGGTACCACAGACTGCCACAAAGTGCCATACATTCTAGGCTAGCATTGGGTGCATGGGTTTCTTCTGTTTGTATAGCTGACACTGGTACCACAGACTGCCACAAAGTACCATACCTTCCAGGCTAGCATTGGGTGCATGGGTTTCTTCTATTTGTACAGCTGACACTGGTATCACAGACCGCCACAAAGTGCCATACCTTCGTGGCATGGGTGCATGGGTTTCTTCTGTTTGTACAGCTGACACTGGTACCACAGACTGCCACAAAGTACCATACCTTCTAGGCCTTCTAGGCTAGCATTTGGTGCATGGGTTTCTTCTGTTTGTACAGCTAACACTGGTACCACAGACTGCTACAAAGTACCGTTCATTCTTGACTAGCATTGGGCGCATGGGTTTCTTTTGTTTGTACGATTGGTATTATCAGGAAACCCCATGGCTTGTGTTCTGTGGCCTGACTTGGGATTTTGTGGCAGGGGCCAGTTGGGCAGCGGAGAATATCGATAGTAACAGGGCTTGTCATACCAAGAGCCATGTCAAAAAGGAAGCACAGTGCACAGCTTCAGAGCATATTCAATAATAACTAACTTTCACAGTACAATGTTAACATCATCTTCTTAGAGATGGTAAGATAATGTGTTTTCTGTTCAGCAGAGTGTGGGTTCGAGTCCCGGTCGTGGCATTTGTCTCTCCAAGACACTTCACCATAATTGCTTTGTCCTTTGGATGGGACATGAAGCCATAGGTCCCAATCTAGGTTTGGCAGTGCACATAAAAGAAACCAGAAAACTAATCATGGAAGTGTAGGGGTTAACCCAGGTGTTTCTGGTTCCCATTGCAACCGCCTTTGTTTACCGGTTTCCTCAGGCTGGTGAGCTAGTGTTTAAGTTCACTTATGAGGCATCTTTGGTTTCATTACCAGAAATATTTAATAATATTAATGCCATAGTAAAGTTGTACGCAATTAAGGTTGGGCTGCCCACAAGTTGCCTGTACAAATGTCTTCCTCTGACAAGACCCCCAAAGTATTCTCTTTCACAGCTGAGTTCGCTTCAAACGTTGGCTCTAAACAAAAATTACATGTAAGAGGTACCTTCTTGAGTTGTTTCACTTGGTCAGTTGTACATCAAGGTTTAAGTGTTACAAGGTTGAGAAATATTGAATGTCAATAACTTCATCTGTTTCCATTTTTATATTAATGGAAAAAACTTCATTGGTCACCATATATCTATTCAACTATCAGTGGAAATGGAACACAAATTTCTTGCCGTTCAAAAGTCAACATCATTAACAAACATCACTTTGTCCATTACCTATATTTGCAATATAAAGCTGAATACTATCAAATCCTTCTTTATTTCATAAATTCAGAGCAAACTTTGATACATTTATTTCTTTACTTTGGTCATTCGTAGTTCTCACAGCTTATTTCACAAGCAGTGTTCAGTGTTCCAGTTTAAAACAGTCTTCATCAAATTCACAGTCTCACTCACCTTCTCTAATGTAGGTTTTCCCGATCAGTTACAGCAACATTTACATCAATTTCATAAAAATGCATTCAAGTTTGCGCATTTTCTCCCGACTAGATCAAACTAGGGTTTCTTTTTGGCTACTATTGCATTTAATTCTGTTTTCGTTCTCACATGATTTCGTTCTTCAGGTTTGTTCCAGTCATTCCATTTCATTTTACAGACATTCAAGACTACATTTTCAGCATTCTTCAGCTGAATTTCTACTACCTGTACACAACGGATGAAACTGAATGGTTGACCAGCCTCCTGCTGCTGGCTTCTACAAAATGGAATGATCTCCGCAACCTGAATGATCTATGGCCAGCGAATGCTAAACTTTTAAAAAATTGAACAACTCCTTTCGGCTGATGATGCAGATGCGAAGGAGCATTTTAAAAATAGTTATAATCTGAATGAGCCGGGTGAAAAATTGAATGAGTTTTTGTGTTGTTGAAATCGATCGGGACAACCCATGACAGAAGGGGGGGGATAACAATTACTACTAACTGTACCACTACCAATCCACAAAACAACGTCTTGAATTCACAAAGCACCAAGATTCATCTTAAGATGAGCTGTCAGTTTTACCACAAAGATCTGCATTGCGGACCTCACACGTAGCTTAGCAAATGAAGATTGACTAGCAGTTAAGATCAACCCTCAGCTCTTTGTGAACTCAACCCCATGGCCTGATACTTCACAGAGGCAACGGCGGTGTTTGCATCCATGCACCTGGTCACTGCCTTCATGCCCCTGGTCACGGCCTTCACGCCCCTTGCAACGTTCCGGTAGATATATACATCTCCCTCATATTTATAGCAGGTGCCCTTTACTATTGGCACACTAACTGCGTCATCCTTCCACAAGAGCAAGGTATCAGGTCGGCAACACAGTTTGACAGCGGAATTGCACAACTGTTCTTTGTGCATTATAACAGAAACAAAACAAAAAACCAATTGATTACACCTGTATGTGAACGTGTTTTGATGCAGTGTTACGTAGACATGACTGATGCTTGGTGAACGACGTGGGGCGATGAGGGCGGGGACTGACCAGCTGGTTCAATGACGTTCTTTATCTGCGGCCATTTATCGCCTAATGCTTTGGCAAAGTGGTCGTCCACGGAGCCGGTGATCATAGTGACGACCCCGTCGTTGGAACTGGAAGGCTTGGGGGCGCCGTAGTTCTCCTTGTAGTCCTTACCGAGACTCCGCCGAAAGTGCTCCTCAATGACTGGATCGCAAACTCCTGAGGAATCGCAAATTTGAAATAATGTATAAGTTTTCAGTGGGTTAGAAATTAAATGCATCCACCCCTCACAATTTAAAGATGGTAATTTTTTTAGAAAATTTGTCTTGACTAGAAGGTTGGAACGAAAAAGCCGTCCCCATGGATAACATTGACCGGTCAGATTGGTGTAGTGGTATCTTGCCTTGCCTTTCACCTCTGGGACCCCGGTTCAAATCCCACTGGGGGGCACTACGTGGATTGGGTTTTCAGTCCCTGCCTGATTGTGTGGGTTTTCCCTGGAATAATTCTCTGGGGTTTTTCTCCCACGTCTAAAACTGAAACTTTCTTCTTTGTCTTCTCTCCATTGGGTTCTTGGCTAGTACAGTGATTTAGTTCACTTTTTCTGAGAGTCCTTGGCTTAACAACCGGAATCAATAAATGACCCTGAAATATGGATATCCTACATGTAGCATTCTACCCATTATAGACCATATTACACATAACATTTACAAAACAAGTTCACAAACAAAAAAACTTACAAAATTTACATACAGTTGAACGGAAGAAAACAAAATCTAGCATTTTATGGATATTGCAGTATACATGTATGTTGCTGTTTTTTCAATATTGGGAGCACATTAAAAAATATATATATATATATATAAACATTTTTCCTGATTTAAATTCTTAACATTTAGGCCTATGCATTTTTATTTCAAAATTTAAAGGTTCGGTAATTTTTTTGCTTTTTCTTCCCTGTAATTGGCAGTTCGCCCGCTGTTGGACAATACAAAAACACATTTACAATAAATTAATTAATTTATTTATTTATTTGTGTGGCTGTTACTTTTAACAATACTTAATGTTATGTTGAACCACAGCAAGCTTTAGACTTCCTACATAATGTATATCAATATTGCAGTATTGTAGTATCTTGCCTGCCAAGAAAAGCCCTGTACTGCGCAAGGTCCAATTAAAGAATCTTTATTTTTTTTAAACTGCTATTGTTTAATAACATGACATTTTTGCCAAAGTCTCTCACTTTCAGTGATATTAATATAAATTAAATACATTTTTAGCGCACCCTCTCCATTCCAGGATGTTTGAAGGAGTAAATAACACAAAAATTCTGTTACAAATTACATAAAAATACATACAGCCAAACAAAAAAAGCAAAAAAATGTACCAACAACATACAGATGCAGCAACAAATTTCACAAACAATTTTTAGTTTTTAAAGCAGACACGCTCAGTAACAGAGAGCATTATAAATAAAATAAAAATTTTAAGGAAAAAATAGAGCCGGGGTCACATAACTTGGGTCAAGGGCCTCCTGGAGGAAAATGAAATGGTGAAGCGCCATCCATCATTGGGCAAGCCCCACTTCTATGGACAGATTCATTTCATACAAACCCCTGAGAAGATTTCTAACACAGCACACTTGGGAATGTTTTACTACTATGCAGTTCATCATCATCACAAAAAAGAGATCTTTGTTTGCTGTGACTCCCCCCCCCCCCCCTTTTTTTTAACCAATTACTGGTATGGAGTCTTTTGTGAATGATTGATCTCCCATTGATGGTTTTTTTCTGTTGATGTTACATTTTTCCAGCTTTGTTGGGAGCTCACAGCTGTCTTTTTAAAAATATTCTTTTGATGTGAACAAAGGGAAGTTTTGCTGAAGCCAAAATGTTAAGATTTCCAGACTTTATTGAAGAAATGATGTATTCATTTTTCATGAAGTTGGCGGCACAAAAAAAAAAGGTCTCGCACACTAGTGCCCAATTTCATAGAGCTGCTTAATCACAATAAGTAGCTAAGCACAACCAAATTGTAAAAAAACATTCCCTGTGTATCATCTGTGACTGGTACCCTGCTCGTTCTTGTTTAGCAGAAAACTGTTCAGCAGTATTTGCCGCTTGACCAGCTCGTTTAAGCTAGGCCCAGGAAATACATGCATGCTACCAGTGCAAAAAAACAATTAATAATAATAGTTTCATGTACACAGTTTTTGTTTACTAGTTCCACACTTTTGTCTGCTTAGCAGATGTTCAGCAGCATCTTTTAAGCGTAAGATGCTCACTGAAGATGGGCTAAGAACCCCCGGCTTACTATCATGAGGTCATTTCTTTGATCGATTTATTTATTTCTTATTTACCCTGGGGAGAGACCTCACAGCAAAAACCCTGTTTTTCGGAGGTGCCCAGAACAGCTACAAACAAATACATGTACTGTTATAACAAGAAAACAGATCAAAACAGATTTGCTGTTCAACTGCCGTGATGCTGACTTCAGTGTGCGACTGTATGGGTCTCAAAGTTCACTGGGCTTAGAGTACGTGGTTGCTGAAGAACCTGTGTTGGTAAAGAACCTGTGGTTTGCTGTAAAGCCTCAGTGATGGAACTGATTAAGAGGCGAGCTTTGCCAGTGGACAGATGGATGGATGGGGCCCAGCAAGTGACAATAACTGACGTGTCAACAGAGTTGTCAAATCTCTCTATAGAAAGAAATTTACTGCTGTTGGCACAGAGACTGGCTTTTGACCACCAGCATCCGTGTTTGACTGTCGAGAATTGTAAATGTTTAAAATTTCTGGTGTGGCCACACTGAGGAAAATGTTCAGGTTGAAAGTTTCCTTGAGCTCAGGAGGATTCTGCGAACCATGTAGCGTAACTAAGGACATGGTAGGAAAGTGCTTTCCGTACCAATTTTACATGTATCAAAATTGAAAATCTGTAGTTGGCGGAACAATCGCTAACTTTCTGTATTTGTGGGCAGATCACAAACATCAATATGAATATGATTAGGTTTTTAAATTTACTTTATGTGGTTTGGGGGTTTTGTGGGGTTTTTTTTTTTGGGGGGGGTGGACGGAGATCAGGGGTTGCGTTAATAATTAAGATTTGGGGAATTTTCTAATAACAGAGGCACACACCATACCTATTGGCAGAGCAGATTGTTACAGGGTTTCAGCCCTCTACCGACGAAACGCCTTTTAAAACGTTTTTGCCAAGACTTGTTTTTTCTCTTCACTGTGATACTTTTTTTTTAAACACAAATCACATTGGTTCAACAAATGAAACTTGTGAGCGTTGATCTCAGCTAAAACATTCTTAACAAACACAAACAATACGTCAAATGAAAGCCTATACTCTAACTTAGCTACAAACAATATCATGCGGCATTGCGCCACCGTAGCCGGGAAAAGGGGGGGGGCGGGAGCAGATAAATGATGATTTGGAGAATTTTGCAACAATCGAGGTATACAAACCTAGTGATATTTCCCGACGATGGCAATTTGTTTGAATCGCCGCCGATGTCGACGACGTGTAGCCGTTGGTCCTCATGTACGCCTGGCTGTTTCCGTGGCCTTCCCGCACGGCGCCCTCTCTCGACTGCGACGGTGCGCAGGTTATCACCGAGGGCCGCAGCTGCTGCGTCTCCTTGCCGCCGGACAGGGTGGGGAGGTGCGTAGGGGAAGGGGTCAGGTGCGACGTGCTTGGGGTTGGGAGAGCTGGGTTGACTTCTGGAATGCCCACAACGTCCGTTTCTTCAAGTCTCATCGTAGTTATTTCTCTGATTAAAAAAACAAACAAAAAGAAAACAACGATCATCAAACTTGCTGAACTGCCAAGTTTCTTTTCAGTGATAGTGGAATGTAGTTACCCAGAGCAAATGTTGGTGATAAAAGCTACTCAGATCTTATTCATTGTATTTTCCCATGAAGGGCCGACAATCACGTGGGTTCTGGCAAGAAACTGACAGTCAACTGTTATTGGCCTATTACAACCCTCCTACTCTTGGTCCTACTCTGTTGGTTACTTTTTCTAGTGAGTTGACCAACCATTAGACACCCTTGGTTGAGTATGGTGGCACAAGAAGTCTGCGCAGAGCTAACCCTGTATTATGGTAGATGTGAGCAATGAATAAATTCATCCACCACATGATGGCATTATTGCAGGCTGGCATGGCTAAGGAATCCTTACGTTCAAAACCACAGAGAACTTTATTAAATGGT
This sequence comes from Pisaster brevispinus, assembly GCA_023634235.1. Lineage (NCBI taxonomy): Eukaryota > Metazoa > Echinodermata > Asteroidea > Forcipulatida > Asteriidae > Pisaster > Pisaster brevispinus. The sequence goes on along the minus strand of JAMKCF010000004.1, from coordinate 3,874,458 downwards.
CGTACAGTAGAAGGGTTACCGAAGGAAACACAAGCTTTACAATGAAGAAGCTGAAAAGCAATAGGCCGCCCCCCCCCCCCCGTACATAAAAACAACTTGACTTTAAAAGCAAAGCATACCTTTGGTTTTTGCATGCATTCGATTGTTTTGAATCGTATATAACTGTAGTTTATACAATAAAACTAACCTGTGGTCGCATTTCTGGGATATCGCCGAAAATTCAAAGCGAAAATTTCCACGCAGGAAGAATAATCCCCAATAGGAATACACAATCTGAGAAACGTTTCTAACACTAACGCTTCTCAGATTCAAATTTTGGGGCATAAAAACTGACATCTTCTTCCCTAACCACACATTAACCACATTACCTTGAAGTGAAATGTTTCTCAAAATTCTTTTTACTATCAAGAGCTGTTGTAGGCTTCTAACCGACAAGTTTTTATTGCCATTGGTTTTTTTTAACTTCCCTTTAATACACATACATATTCCTTCCTTCTTTTTTTTTCTTTTTTTTACAGCACTTGACAAACACACTGTCCAACAAAGTGATTAATTCCTTCTGTACATCAACCCAGCTTTCCATTCTTCAGGACCAACCAAATGTGGCAACACCCAGATCAACTCCTTTGATTTCCTCAGACACAAGTATGCGCCCGGTTCACAGCAGAACAAGAGCCCAACACTGGCTCTACCCACTTGGGATATTCCAAATATTTCCCCCCCACTCCAGCGGGGCCAATCAAAAGGCACAGGCTCAACCCCTGCACTAGGAGATTTACTCACTGTCAGATCATTGTGTCTACACAGCCCTACCAACATGACCAAAGTCTGACAACAACAAATAAAAGTTGGCCCAATTGTAAAGCATTCCTCGACTATTAACGATAAAAGAGATTAGTTACTGTTCAAAGTGCCCCATTAGTAATAATCTGAAGAATGTGACTTTTAATGCACTTTATGGAGGTTTGGGGGAATTGCACCATTAGTGTAATGGTGTATTAAAGTTTATCAGTAATGAGACATTTGGTGTGATGGTTTTTTTAATAATTTTTTTAGGAAGTTTTATTGGAGAAGAATGACTGATGATTGCGACGGATAGTGACGTGTCGTGGCCGAGTGGTGAAGTGCACTGGACTCAAGCTCTGGTGTTTCTGATCAGCAGAGTGTGGGCTCGAGTCCCGGTCTTGGCACTTGTGTCCTTAAGCAAGGCGCTGAACCATTATATCGCTTCTTCCTTCGGATGGGAACTAAAGCAGTAGGTTCCGCGTGTTGTGTAATACACATAAAGGAACCCAGTTACACTTAGAAACAATCATTTGTAACGCGCCAAGTCCATCTAAAAAAAAAAAACACTCCTGGTGCAGGAGAGATGGAGATAAAACAAACAGGCCTACAATGAGTTCCAAAGACGACAGTTTAAACGCACAGGTAATTTTTCAAATGAGTTTGAAGTTTGTTTATGCTGTGTCTTGACGGAGACTGAGAGAAGAGAAGAGGTTTGCCCGAGTGTTTCTGGCAGCGGCTGCTGAATACGACAAAGCACCTCGTAAACCCTTATCAGGTGCTACATCAACGAGTCACATAATTCAAAAGAACCAAAGCGTTTTGAGACACTCGTAGATTAAATACAACATAAAAACTCATTATTATATTACTATTATGAAATGATAAACTTTTCAAACTTGTGTAATAATAAATCTTGCGTCACAAACGCAATTTGTCCGTAAATAGTGTTACCAAAATTCCCTTCTCTGATCTGCATGTGGCCTCCCCATCATAAAAGTCCTCTAGGTTTTGACAGACAGTGTCTCTCTGTAATTCTTCTATTCAAAAAATCGCATTAACCACATCAAGAGAGAATATGTTTTTAAGAGCATCATTTTGTAAATGTATATACCAGAAATATGACAATTACAGTGGAGGTCGGCTTTTCAATAAATAAGGGAAGTATAATTTTACAAACAGATGTAAATATGACGTCATCTGACGTCATCACACGTTAAATCTTGCACGTTTCATTTTGGGATGTTGATTAAGATTCCCTGTGTTTCTGTACAGTGTGCATTTTAAGTGACGTGCATGCAATATACATGTACAGTCGGCTCTTGTTATAAAGAGCACAGTTATATTAAAGAGTTCTGCTTATAAAGAGTTCTGCTTATTAAGAGCACTGTTATAAAGAGGTTCTGCTTATAAAGAGCACGTTATAACGAGGTTCTGGCTTATAAAGAGCACTGTTATAAAGAGGTTCTGGCTTATAAAGAGCACATTATAAAGAGGTTCTGCCTTATAAAGAGCAATATTATAAAGAGTTCTGCTTATAAAGAGCACTGTTATTAAAAGGTTCTGCTTATAAAGAGCACTGTTATAAAGAAGTTCTGCTTATAAAGAGCACTGTTATAAAGAGATTCTGGCTTATAAAAAGCACTGTTATAAAGAGTTCTGCTTATAAAGAGCACTGTTATAAAGAGGTTTGGCTTATAAAAAGCACTGTTATAAAGAAGTTCTGCTTATAAAGAGCACTGTTATAAAGAGATTCTGGCTTATAAAAAGCACTGTTATAAAGAGATTCTGGCTTATAAAAAGCACTGTTATAAAGAGTTCTGCTTATAAAGAGCACTGTTATAAAGAAGTTATGCTTATAAAGAGCACTGTTATAAAGAGATTTGGCTTATAAAAAGCACTGTTATAAAGAAGTTCTGCTTATAAAGAGCACTGTTATAAAGAGATTCTGGCTTATAAAAAGCACTGTTATAAAGAGGTCTGCTTATAAAGAGCACTGTTATAAAGAGGTTCTGGCTTATAAAGAGTACATTCTGAAGTCCAGAATCTCGTTTCTGCTTTGTGTTTCTTTGTTTTGCTGTCCTCTTATAACAACGCTCCTGTTTTTGAAGAGGTAATTTGGCCAGTCCCAGTGACCTTGTTATAACAAGAGTCGACTGTAGAGGCGCACCATATCTTTAACAGGAATTTTGACTCCCAAAATGCGCAGACCATGGGCAGACGCTAGCCGGGTATGACCTCAGTGTGAGGGGTCAATTGGAGTACATCAGCAAGGGTCACAAGAGTAGGAGTGATTCTGATTGCTTCATAAAATTGTTACGCAGCTTTATGCTACTGGGGCCTAGATCCAGGCACACAAAAAGGCACTCAGCAGTGAACCAGATGTTACAAACTGACGAACCCCATTTCTCATTTTCCTCATCCAGATCTGTCGAAAAATCATCCCCCGAAACTTCCCTCCACAAACAGGCCCCCATGAATCAACCTGTCACTCCCTCAACATTTTTTTTCTGGGGAGAATTTCAGCTAAAAAACATCTCCCCACCACCCCCCCCCCCCCCCCCCAAGAGAGAAACAAGTTATTTTCTAGTTTTAGTGGTGATGGTCCACAGGCCCGTGTTGGCCAATACTAATTTCAAGTCGCTGTCCTGCTTGTAATATAATGTATGGATTTGCTTTGATGCCATTAGTGCATAACTGGCATAGCTGGTGCCCCGAAGTACATACACGATGATATGTGCAGTATCATGTTTCATATACGCATGAATGTATATAACCGGCCAACAAACAGGCAGCTTGCCAGGAAAAAAAAGGCATCTGAGAGATTTGTACGCACGACAACAAGGTTATGTTCGACTCAAAGAGGGACTTGACGCAGGCCGACATCATCGGTAATCGTCATAGACCCTTTACATGTAAGCCGGCCTATGTGACCCAACATACATTGTACACATGAAGTAATATTTTAAAAGCCTGTGAAAGTTTCAGCTCGGTCAGTCATAGAAGTCACAAGAAAATTGTGAAAAATAAAAATAAATAAACTGTTTTCAAACAGCAGGTTTTAGACCTGCGAGATCAAAAGAAATTTGCGAACAAAATTGAAGCATTTCAAGCAAATTTTTCCCTCATGATAATCTTTACATGGTGTAAGTCAAGTGCAAATCTGTTAACATTTATATTGTCAACTTCTTACCAATGTTTTTGTGCCCCCCCCCTTCCTTAACTCTCTCAGTGCCAAGGTCCTACATGTACAATCGTTTTTAGGTATTCTGAAAGTGCCATTATCGTACATGTGTCGTTTATTACTTGATATATAATATTAAAAAGTCGCATCTCCTTAAGGTGACCCCTTGGCTGCCGCTTCCCAGGTTGTATCGTAAACGTGGGTGTGATCCCTGGCTACACGGCAGTTAACGGTTGTATGGCTTCTGACTGGCACCCCGAACAAAGATATTGACTAATAGGGAGACAACTACAATGTGTTTCCCCCCCCCCCATATCAACATCAACAACATACAAGGTTAGTCTAGCCGAAACTTTAAAGTTCTAATTCAACTTCCAAAGACAATCATCAATGACAATTAAAATTTCAAATTATTTCACATGTCAGTTAGTTACTTTTGCAAGAGGAAAGGCTGTGGCCAACTCTAAAGATGGAATTGAACAGTTGCAAAAATGGAAGTGATAATGATTCTGTCTCAAACAAACATACTTGTAAGGTCAGTCACAAACCCTCCAAGTTTTAATACAACTCCTGATGACATCCTCAATGGCACTCAAGATTGCAAATTGTTTCACATGTCAGTTGTTTACTTTTGCAAGAGGAGGCTATGGCCAGACTCAAAAGATGGAATTATTAAAGGGTGACAAAATTGAAGTGTGATTCTTTCTCGAACAACCAAGGTCAGATACCAGTAGAAACCTTTTAAGATCTAATTCAACTTCTGATGACAACATCAATGGCATTGAAGAATTTAAAGGAAGAGTACATTATTATTTGTTTGTTCCAGGGTTTGTTTGTTGGTTTGTTTTTCTGGGAGGTTTTTTTGTACAGCAAATTTAACTCCCATTCTTCAGGTTTTAGGACGCCACCAACACCCAACCTGTGAAAATTTTATCAACTTAGGTGGACAAGTTGGAGACAAAACAGCAACAAAAACTGGTTCGGTTGCTTGGTCTAAATTAGGTAAAGCCATGCTTTGGTAATGACCCACCCCCCCCCCCCACCTCCAAAAAAAAACTAAGTGTAACCTTTATCTGAAAGCCTACTCGTTATAAAGATGGTAATGGTCTGACGGCAGCGAGCATCCTGCAAAACATTTGGCTGAAGCGCCCCTGTTGATTAGAAATCAATACAAGTATGACAACAACATCTTGCACGCTCGCCTACAGGCAACATTTGGGGAATCACATTTCTGCGGTGTCTGTTTGTGAATGCTGGGGCCAGAGACGTTAGTTGGTACACACCTTCACCTCACTGAACGTGCCTGAATTCAACATTCTTGATGCCTTGACAGTTTTGTCACTGCTTTCTAAACAAGTAGGCCTAGACACTGTATTTGACTGAAACTTTTACAGGTGACTTTTCTTGTATCTTTCTTGACAATTTTGCCTATAGATAAGTCAGCACAACGTCGACAAAAAAACGATGTCCCTACTTTGAATAAAAGAATCACAGGCTACGACAACACTATTCAGTAGGACCAGCACTAATAATATACGAACTTAATTATCAGCGAGCTTTCACATCACAACCAATCAGGACACTACATAAGCAGGGCGTGCCTGCCTCAAAGATGGTGGTGGGTGAGAACACGAGGTGTCTGTCACAAACCCTTCGAAAGCTTTAACTCTACACAACTGTAATTCTGATGACATCACCAATGATACGTCAAAATGTCAGATCATTTTACATTTCAGTTAATCATCCTACATCTGCACACGTGGGATGCATTACACGTTTCAACAAAATTCCGTAATGAGTTGTGGCCATCTGTTGTAGATTCCATTGTCGTAACCTCTTTTTATATTTCTGCTGGGCTTGGTAGAGTATTTACATTCGTTAAGTGTATCTGCATACTCAGTTTGAAAGTGTTGGTGTCAGATTTCCAGTCAGTATGTATGTCCATAGGTACACATATTGTGTTAAAGGCAGGGTATACTTTTGGTAATTGTCAAAGACCAGTATCCTCACTTGGTGTATCCAAACCTATGCATAACATAACAAACCTGGGAAAATTTGGGCTCTATCAGTCATCAAAGTTGAAGAAAAAAACTACCCTACTTTTTCATAGAATTGTGTGCTTTCAGATGCCTGAGTTGAAAGTTTTAATAAAGCCTGAAGACTTTCTCGCAGTCAAATGCTGGGGTGAACAATTTCCTCTTTCTCTAAAACTACATTACTTTAATAGAGGGTCGTTTTTAACAATTTGTTCTACAATATCAACAGCTCTCCAGTGCTCTTTACCGAGTAAGTTTTTACGGTCATTTTTAAAAAGTAACTACCAAAGGTAAACCCTCCCTTAGAAGGAGATGTTTGACCATTCAAATTTGTCTTTGTTTTAACCTATTGGTCCAGAAATGTCAAGATAATTAGTTATGCATGTGGAAATTATCTGTTTTTTAATTCAACTGTTCAATCAATGCTGAGGTAACATTTATCATGTACACTCGTAAACATGTATACATGTCGCTCAAAGCACTTCTTGGCGTAATGAGTGGCGACTTTGTGGAATTGTTCACAGGAATAGCTTTGCTTTTATCTGGGTTCTCTCCATGAACAACATAGAGTAGTGAGCCAGTGAGCCAGAGCAAGAGTAGTGAGCCAGTAAGCCAGTGAGCCAGAGCCAGAGCCAGTGCGTGCGAATCGCAGGCCCATATGCAAGATCATTCACAAAGAGCACAGAAAAAAACATTGGGTAATCCTTCAGATTGCCCAGTAGAGCTTTTGAAACGTAAACATCACGTTTAAAAAAAAATCCGGGGAAGCAAGTTTCAATTCAGCGTGCTGCGGCCAAACTTGCAAAGTGTGGGTTAGAATCATGGTCAAGACACTTGTGTCCTTGACTCCTTAAGCAAGTTGCCTCACTTATAATATTGCTTCTTATAACCTAGGAGTGAATAGATGGGTACCTTTGAGGGTAGGGATTGTCGATGTGAGTAATTTCTATTTTTAAGCTGCAAATTTTGACGATCGTTTGCAACATGTGCAGCATTAGATTTTATATTATTTGCTCGTTCGTTCGTTCATTCATTAGTGTGGCCGATATTTGGGGTAATAGGGGGGGGGGCAATAAAAGGTGAAGTCATTTCAAAAACACATCATACAACTGACCAGTAAAAGTTTCATCTGCGAGTGTTTTTCTGTTGAGAACTGAGGATTTTTGATTTTTGACAGTAATACTTCTACGATGTATTTGTTATCAGCGAGCTTTCAGATTAAAACCTATAAATGAATTTTTTCCCAATCCATTAGGGGGCCTACTGTGTCTCTAAATCTTTTTAGATTATTACATAGCAACGTTTCGCGCTTAACAGCTTTACGTTTACAAATCTTACAAACACTTACGTTTGCGTCCCCGCACAGCGAGTTGATACTGCTGCAGCAGTCTCCATCAGAGTAGCCGCTGCTGTCCTGCTGCTGCTGCTGCCATTGTGTAGCTCATCAAACCGCAACACCTGCGCCAACTCCCTCCTCTCCGTACTCCGTCGCTGCCGGTTGATGCGGGACGGCAGTTCCTTGGAAGACTCTGATCTCATGTCGTCACTTCGTAGTGTTGCGTTCCCTACAGAAGAGACAGAAGGGGGGAAAGACATTTAGTTCACCCTCGAACTCTTGGTGACTTTTTCCAGCGAGCTGCCCAACGATTTGAAACCACCCAACTACAGGGGTTGTGAATGGTGGCACAACTGTGCACAGAACTAACTGTATTAAAGTGTAGATTCATTCACAACATGACATCGTAATGCATGCTGGCATACTCTATCTATCATTCAAAACCACAGTGGATTATATCGAATGGTCAGACAGTAGGAGGGTTGACTGTGTACTATGTAGATCTGCATTCATCGCACGATATCATATTGCAGGCTAGCATATCATTCAACACCAAAGCGGATGATAATGAATGGTCATACAGTGGGAGGGTTGACTGTGTACTATGTACTGTGTACTAGATTTATTCACCACATGATATCATATTGCAGGCTGGCAACGTTTGTCTATCATTCAAAACCACTTGGGTGGCATTAAACAGTAAGACAGTAGAAGGGTTAAGATCTTAAACACTTCTTGATGAACTAAAGTCCCTCTGAAATCAAACTGAATCCACACCGAATTCTGTGAGTTCACACCCAACCCTGTGAGTTCCACTGTGACAGTGTACCTGATTCTGAGCTCAGCATAGTTGCTTTGGCTATCCAGGATTGAAACCATCAAAAATAGGCAAAATCAGTCTTTATTTAACACTCAATGACCAGACAAAAAATAGCAGTAGGTACTCAGTTTATATTAGGGCAATCGGTGACTACTTTGTCACAAATGAGAAGCTGTCAGACTTTACGCATGTCTATTGTATCCTTTTTAAAAAACCACTCTCCAATGGGCCTTTTGTTCAACTTCCTCTCCAACCTCCCCGCCTAGATTGCTAGACCCAAAACTACTTCCAGGTCGTTTTGTTAAAGTATAATGAAGCTAGCCTCTTCATTTGATCTTTCTTTATTAATTTCTTTCTGATTCACCATCATCCCCAGAGGGCCTCCGGTTATGGCAAATGAAAAAGTAATTGGCCTAGTGGTAGATAATCAGCATCGCCTGATTCAACCATGCTTGTTAGAAAGTTAAACTTTGTATGAACTATGGTACGGCCAGGACTTCCACTTCGTCAGTTTTAAAGAAAAGCACAAAATACCCGAGGTCTATCACAATGATACTTTTGATGTATTTTACTTCCGTCTAGCGACTCCCCCCTCAGTTCATGTACAAGTTATTATGACTCCACAGTAAGCTGAGAAAGCCAATAAAGCACAGTGTAAGGACCAGACTTCATGCTTTAACTATTTCATTTCAAATTTCCATTCTTTAAAATATTATACTCGTGGTATTATCATTATCATTTGTGGCGTGTCGTGGCCGAGCAGTCTGGTTCACCGGACCAAAGCTCTGGTGTTGTCGGCAGCAGAGTGTGGGTTCAAATCCCGGTCATGACACTTGTGTAAGGCATTTAACCATAGTTGCTTCGTAACAAGTTGGGAAGGTAGTGCATTCTGTTCAACCATGGAGGAAGGGTTCAACCAGCCAGGCTCCTAGTGGATGATACCCATGCCTACATCCTTTATGGACAGTGAAGGGGGGGGGGGGGTAACCCCGTTTCAGCCCCAGGAGTAGGTGGCAACATGCCCCTGGTGGCAGTTAATTTGGGTCCACAGCCCAAATCAGTTAAGTGTAGCCATCACCTTGAAGTGGCCGTCTGGCCTTCAGATGTTAGGCAATATCTCTTCTTCTTTTTTTAAATAATACAAAACAATTTATAGCATTATACACTGGTTTTTCATGCACAGGACCTTAAAGCTCAATTTGATCTGTCAAAAGAAATTCATCACTTTATGCCCGGGGTAAAAATAGGGGAAGGAAACATGATAAACACAACAACTAAAATTTATAAAGCATTATTCCATCAACAGATCAAGATCAGAGCGCGCATAGTAGAAATTAACATGGATAGAGGTGAGTCTTAAGAGCTTTATGAAATAGAGACAAACAGATTCCCGAATGGCAGGAGGAAGATTCCTCGCACTCTTCGTTCTTCTGCTAAGACCCTTTTAACTATTCCTAGAACTTCCTCATCATATGGCGATCGTGCTTTTTCTGCTTGTGCTCCTAAACTTTGGAACACTTTACCTAATAACATTAGATGCTGTAGTTCTCTTCCATTGTTTAAAAACTTGCTGAAAACTCATTTATGTAACAGTACCTCCACATGCACTTAGCTTGTAACATGTCTTTTATTATTCATTGTATAATTGTCTTTGTATTCTTTATTTCTCTTTTGTTGCTTTTGTTTTGTTTTTTGTTCTGCGCCTCGGAATAGGGTCTTGTACACTAGATAGATGGCGCATTATAAATGCATTATTATTATTATTATTATTATTATTGTTCCAAATCATTGGTCCAGCTACACTGAATGCTTTTTGACCCACAACTTTGTCTTGCACAGGGAACATTCAAGTGAGTTATGTCAAGTGTGGACCAAAGAAAACACGGAGGAGTGTTATACGACAGAAAGTTGGACAGATGTCTAGGAGAAGTTTTGTTCAAGGATTGATTTCATTCAACTGGGTCTATGAAATGGTGGATACATAATCCTGTTTCAGTTGAAACCAAGGGAGAGTTTCGCTTGAACAACAATCTTAAAAAAACAAATGCTCATTTTTTTAAAGGGTATATTTATTCTCCTTGCCATTTATTTTTTACAAAAGGGTCGACTTCAATATTAGAAACATTTAAAAAAAAAGAGAGTTAACTTTAATTCTAGAAACATTTCTTAAGAGAAAAAACTTGTTAAGCAAGTTTAAACCGACATTCTATTTGAAATTGCCTAATCAGCATTATGACCGATGAGATGCAGCAACAAAAAAGACGCAGCAATCACTCAATTGTGGAGCCATTTGATGGATAAATTTTCCTCTTTATGGAGCCAAAAAAAGAAAGTAAGAACAAAATCACAGAGGGATCCCTTCCAGAGTTGATCAACTTAGCATCCCAGCAAGTCAGCAAACCCAACCCCATGCAGAGACGACCGGTCTCGAGTCTTCAGGCACTGAGAGGATTGGGGTAGTCCGCGCTCCCTCATGAATGGGCAAAAAGGGAAAAACACACGAGACTCTGGCCAAAAAGAAAATTAGTTTGCACAAACGTCTCGGGCAATTTCCCACGGTTTAAAGCAGAGCATGGGCAGAGCAGCCCTGCTATGCCTGCTATGCTAAGTATGAGAGCTGTAGGAATTGTGTCCGATCTCAAGTTTGTACACTCCTACTGATAGTGCCGATATTAAAAGAGCAGTAGGCCACTTGATTTCAAGGGTGCATCAGATCCTTGCTTCCGATTAAGACTGGAGAAGTGGTGAATACTACAGACATGAACTTTGTTAAATTCATCAACAATAAAAAAAAAAAAAAAACTGCCTTGCACACTAAATCTCGCAGGGATGAGATTTGATTCATGTGGGAGAAGGGCTTACAGAGGGCTGGCTACCCTCTTATTCTATATCCTGCAGCCGATTTCACGAAACGCTAGGATTAATCCTATCTCGAGTTAGGACGAGTAACCAGTCCTAACTTAGGATTAATCTTAAGGTTTACATGTTACAGTGCAAGGCTGGGACTCGTCCTAAGTCCTAAGATTAATCCTAAGTTAGGAAGAGTTTGGTGAAATCGACGGCAGAGCTTCCCAGACTCACAACTCAGAAGGTTTACAGACTCTGTGCATCACCAGAGGTCGATTTCACAAAGCACCAAGTAAGATTCATCTTAAAGATGAGTTCTCAGTATTACCATAGTGATTTGTATTGTGACATCACACTTTGCTTAGCAATCAGGAGTGATTTGGAGTTGAGATCAATCTCAACTCTTTGTGAAAATCGAGCCCAGGTAAACAAAACTACAGGCTTGGACACAATGTGGACTATTTCTTTCTGCCTTTGGTGATTGCTTTACTTCTTTCAAGAATTTGAAGACTCAAAGAGTGAGAAAATCGTGAGAAATCACACGCCTGACCTTGTAGTTGTAGAGAGACTGAATTCTGAATAAATGTGTATTGCACATGGGTACCAGGGTTTTGCCTAAGTGGAGTTTGCTATACACAAGCTGTGCCCAGAACCATTTGACATCTAGCGATGTCTGTAGTCTCAAGACATTCGAATTTAAGCAGTGTAACTTTTGACTAAGCAAGTAAATTATTCAAATCCACCATGCAAATGGCTTATTAAACATGCTAAAAAGGGGTTGCGCATCTCTTTTCCTCCCTGTGCAATAAGCAGTGGAAATGACATGCCGTAAATCGGCTTTGGTGAACTTCGCCTCACATTAATTAGTGGTCCATACAAGCTGTGCACTTCAGGGCAGACAACCTGTCATGCAAAAGTTTACAGTCTGCACATAAATGGGTACAGTACTTTTTTTTATAGCACAGAAGTTGAATTTCGAAAGTTCCAAATAATATCAGTAGGGGCCTTTGTCAAACAAAGAATTTGAAACTAAAGGAACTCAACTCCATTCATGATGAATCACTCCCAAAATTGACTTGATAAATTGTGTTTTGAAATGCCAGGAATATTTCTGCTCTGCAGGTTCCAAGTTCCAAGCTGCTGCGACCATAATGTCCACTTTTTTATGAGTCATTTAATACACCCTAATGAATACTCTCCTGTCTTACACAGGATCATTGGGGGGTTAACTCCAAGCTTTCCTGGACCACATACTGGGGTGGGGTAACACCTGCTGGGTTGTGAAGCACTATGAGGAATTCAGCCTCATCCAGGGACCTAGACCCCAGTGAATTGCCAACATCTGGGAATTGTCACCATTACAGGGGTTTTTCTTTTCCCCTGATGGAGAGGGCAAAACTGCAACAGGGAGAAATTTCTGCTTTTTTATAAATCCAGTCAGGTGTATTAAAGTTCTTGACAAAAAGTGAAAATATTTTGAGTGAAAATACTTAAAGTGACAACACTAAAAGTGACACTACTCAAAGTGTCAACACTTAAAAAGTGTCAACACTCAGAGGGACACACTTAAAGTGACAATACTTGTCACATGGGATGTGGGTTCCATTCCCCGTCAAGACACTTGTGTCCTTGAGCAAGGCACTCAACCATAATTGCTTCTCTTAACCCAGGTGTATACATGGGCATTTGGGAGAAAGCATTGTGTTGGCTTAACCCCCTAGCACTAATTCAAGCAGCTTCATACATCATATACTGTACATCTCTTTTAACCATTCAAGCGGACTTCAATGAAACTACAAAAAAAAAAATTATTTTATTAAATAAAAGACCTGAATTCTTAGTTAGTCTATATATTTATCTGTTGTTCCTAATGAAGTCTTTGAGACAAAAAGTCCAACCATGCTTGTGGTTGTCCAGAGATACGAAAAGTTAAATTCACACATACTTGTCTGTACCAAACCAAGATCGACTGTCAATCACTGTCAAAAACACTCAACAAACACTCTACAAATTGTAAGAAATTTTGACACGGTTTGTTATTATTATAAGGAGACCTTCTTTTGACTACAATGGCAGTTGTTTTCATTCCAGTTATATGAGGTACATGTACTGTACATGATGGTTTTTCTTACTGTAATAGCACCACATGGTCAATGGTGTAGGAATTCCGCCATGTACATGTACATATGATGTCAGCTCTGACATTACAACGAAACCAAGCCATTAGGCCCAAGTTTCGGTGGGCACCCATCGTATTTTGCATACGTTTGGACCAGGGGTGGCATCAGGGGTCAGATCACTTTTGAATTGTGTGACCTTTGACATTACTCTTTAGCCAAATTTATGCTAAACCAGAATTGCACACGTACATGTATCGTCGGGCAAATTTCAATACAGGGCGGTTTCATTGTAAGCAAAGGGCACATTGGTATACAGTGTTCAAAAGGCACTTGCTGCACAATGTCACGTGTGGCAAATTGTGAACAACTGACAAACTGGACAATTGATTACATTTGAGTTCTTAACTCTAAAACCTTTTTTCTGAACTATTTGGGGATCAGGTTGGCTCAGTCAGTGGTTTCTTTTCCTGCTTCTGTGGACCCTGGTTCGAATCCCACTATCCAGGCTGGAGCCTTGCATGTGGATTGGCTTTTAAGTCACTACCAGATTGCTTGGGTTTCCCCCATTGGGGGTTTTCTTCCCACATCTAAAACTGAGACATATCTTCTCATGCCCTATTCATCCTGTTATTGCTGCTAATATAAAATAATAAATAAACAAACAAATAAATAAATCAATAAATAAATAAATAAATAAATAAATAAATAAACAAATAAATACATTGTCAATTAACTTCATGATTACACAGAGAACTTTATAATAAAAAAAAGCATCTGTTAACTACACTGCAAAAACTGGGGTGTTTAATTGATTCTTTCTGGTATCTATATGTGACAACACCGACACGGTGTTAATTTCACCAACGATAAAGTAATGGGGATAAATAACACCATGTTGGTGTTGTCACATATAGATACCAGAAAGAATCAATTTAACACCCCAGTTTTTGCAGTGGGAGCAGTGTATGATAATTTAAGTATTAATTTCTCCTTCTTTGATGCATGGTTTTAGACCATGGAAAGTATAGACAAATATAGACCTCCATGGTCTGACCATGGAGCTATAAGGTCTGACTGATTTGTTGTTACTAATAATAGTCAATAATGTACCCTTTCTATATAATACATGTTTCTTGTACCGTAGTAACTCTGCACTGTACACCTACGGCTGTCATATGTAGCACCGGTCCGTATAAAACAAACTCATTAGAATTTAGAAAGATTAAATGGAAAAATTCCCGTTATCCGACGCAATACCTCATTTGAGTAAATCAGATACTATTATTTTAACTCATAAAGGAATGAAGAATGGTGGCTGGATACGGACATTTTACCAGATTAATTAAATAGAATTTACCATGTTCCTTCCTCCATGGTTCTGCCGACTACTGTAAGAATTGAATGCACAACACAGTGGCCTACATATATCATTCCCATTAGTTACCACAAAGCCATTTTGAGGTATGGTGGACACATTACTAAGCATGCCATGATGAGCATATATATAGAGCCAGGTCCTTGCTGATTACTCCTATCCTAGTCCTAGAACTATAGTATGACTGAAGGTTGTTCCGCTAAGACCGCTATCATCCCCACGATAGCGAAAGGAACCTCAGTCATAGTTCTAGGAGTACTTGCTGAGTATGACAAAGTTTGGGTAAATTTGTCCATATGCACCCAAACTAACACAGAACATGCCCATAACTGAGTCCTAATATGACTGCAGATGTCAACACATGTTTTAAAGGAGTACGGTGCCCCAGTTACTGGGTCTGGTATCCACCATATCTCAAAAAGGCTAAAATGTAGTAATGTGACATGTGACATTTTTACAACAATCGTACATCTCCAAAGTTGTAACCAGGCGCATGGTACATATACCCTTACTCAGTGGATACACAGTGCCCATCCAAACTTACACCTAATCCAAACCCGGCCTACCTTCATGATAAAATGCAAGCCGCATCGGATCAAAGCATGGCACAAGCTGAGTGTACGTCAATGTCTCCATGATCATTCTTGATGAACACCCACAACCCAAGAGGCGAGAGCGACAGCTAGTGAGATAACTCCCAAAGATCCTCTCAAAATCAACTCCCAAGAAAACGACACACCGGCAATGGCACCGAGTCTCCAGACGCTAACGGAGCTGTCCGAACTAATCTAGGCTTGTATCAAGTATAGTGGGTCTAGCATCTGGGGTAAGTCCAACCTATATCCAGTCCAAGGCTTGGTTAGCCACTTGCTCTGCTGGCTGGTCGGTCACACAGGTTGTTGGCTTGGTTAAAAGAAAAACACCACACACACTCCCAGTGATGAGACCTTCTTGAATAGCCCTAGTCCTCCCTTGACCAATCCGGACTCCTCTACTTTACCACTGCTGGGGCCAGATGGCCAATCACACCAACCCATACAGCACCCACTCAAGGCTTGTTTGGATAACTATGCAAATTGGTATCCATGGAATGTGAGCTATGTGGCCTGGGGTGTGTATCATGAGAGGCCAGCTCCTATCAACTGTGCTGGAACTCCATTGGCCCATGGTTGGCCATGACAAAATAAAAAAATTGTTTGCTGCACAGAGAAGCGGATATTTTGACAGTGGACTCAAGCGGCAGACTTTTGTTCAACTTGTCAAATGGTTGAAAGGCTTCTTCGGCAGATTCAGTACAATGACTGCAGAGTGTGGGGCACGCCTGAACTAGTTAAAGCTAAAAAAAAACATTTATAAAGTAAACAAAGAATTTCTAGTTATAACCTGTGCCCCAAAATTTGCTCCCCAAATTATATTCCATTTTTCTAATTTTTCAGTAACAATTTGACAAGAAATGGTACACTCGAATGAAATGACTTCAACTCGGCTGTTTTAGGTTAAATACAATCACAATCCTTAACCTGAAATTTAAAGCTGTATTTTAGGTGGGTTTTTTTTTATATAGTATCAAAATTGTTTTGTCTTACTTTGTAAGTGGAAGGAAATTCAAAATGCTGAAATAATTTAAGATAAATAGGGTTTTTGATAGAATTAAGACACAAATCAAAACTGTCTGAAAAACAATTCAAGTGAACTGTCTGAACATTAATTTTTGGTTTTACCCTTACACCGATGTGTGTTAGCACTGCATACTCAGTACTTTCCCGAATTCTGTGCAAACAAAATCACAGGCATATTACTCGGGTGGGATTTCTTTTCACAGAACTCGGGAAAGTACTGAGTATACAGTGCTAACACACATCGGTGTAAGGGTAAAAACCAAAAAATTAATATTCTTTATCCCCGATGCAAAATTAACATCTCTTAAATGTCTGAACGTTTTCGCAAGTTGAAATGCAACAAAGTACCATGGAGCTACCAAAAAAGAATCACCGAACATTCCCATTGAAAATATGAAAACTGGATCCCGATATTTAGGGCCCTGCAAGCATAGAGAGAGTAAAAAGAGGCTGAAATAAGACAAAATGTTCAGCGTTCTTCAATCTATTTCAGAGAAGGCTTATTTCTACTGCCATACCGGCAAGCATGCCTAAAGTTTTGGGCACCTTCTTGTGGTTGTCAACAAGGTGTCGCAAGGTTTCGGGGTTACAGGACTGTCAATCAAGTCTTTTTCCAAATGAAAACAAATCTGAGTTAATCATGAGGTAATGTTAATTAAGAAAAAAATGAATGTGCTAAAATAAGGGGGGGTATACCTGGGATGCATTTTCACGGCTGCAACCAAAAACTTTTGGTTATTGACCGTTGATTAACCAATGGTCAATTCAACCGAAACAGTTACTACCGCAAAAAAAACTGCCTCCCCCGTACAAGTCTAAGACCATGAACGATTCTCCTTGTACAGCACAGGGAAATGCTTCACAAAATATCTCAAATGCAGCACCAAGACAACAACAAAACGTGTTACTACTCAGAGCATTCAGTGTCAACAACGCATGTTCAGTCAAATTATTCAGTTGAGGCAAATTGCTGGCTGGCACCATTCTGGGCGAGGCAACTCAAGTCACAACGAACCATTAGGAATATCCCTTTAAACTATTAAATAATGTCACTGTGTGGGGAAAACAGCATACACTGATAACGCATTTTATTTTGGTTTAATCAGTCAATCATGCTTTATACATAAACAGTGCCCTCTGGTTATCAACAAGTAAGTATCACGCATTTTTGCTAGGTTCACAACTACTCAACTCCACGGTTGACATTACCAATCAGGTACATTATGAATCTTTTATTTCTCTTTCCTAAAGAGAGGGTATACCTCCAAAAATGCATGACCACAAAAATTTGGTACGGAGCACTGGAGAGCTGTTGATACTATAAAACATTGTTGAAAATGCCACCTTTTGAAATAATATAGTTTTAGAGAAAGAAATCATTTTTAGCCAAAAGGATTTGAATCTGAGGAAGGCTTCAGGCATGAAGCCTTTTCTCAGGCATCTGAAAGCACACAATTCTATGCAACAAGGGTGTTTTTTTCTTACAATACTTTCCTGCAACTTTGATGACCAATTGAGCCCAAATTTTCACAGGTTTGTGTATTTTATGCATCTATAAAAGTACTAAAAGCATACCCAGCCTTTAACAACAACAAAAATCACCCAACACTAGGGCAGAGGGGCCACTTACAGATGTAAGGTGAGGGCCCCCTGGAATATAAAGACATTTTACAGGGAGCGAAAACAACTATTCACATCTCTCTTAGCTGGAATAGATTTCAAGATGGTGGAACACGAGATACAGACAGGGAGTTCCAATGTGCAGGCAGTACGAGGGAAAAATCCAGCAGAATATCTCACTACTTCGTGAAGCCGCCTTTGAAAGCGGAAAAACGCTCAAAA
Source organism: Pisaster brevispinus (assembly GCA_023634235.1). Lineage (NCBI taxonomy): Eukaryota > Metazoa > Echinodermata > Asteroidea > Forcipulatida > Asteriidae > Pisaster > Pisaster brevispinus. The sequence goes on along the minus strand of JAMKCF010000004.1, from coordinate 3,856,496 downwards.
TAATTTTCTGCTGAGCACAAATTAGAAGGACACCAGTCACAAACACTACTATGTGGAATGGTATTTTGGCTGATAACCTTATTCTGGCAAGCAAAATTGAACTTAGCTAGTTTTTGTGCTTTAGTGGCTCTGTGAAATTGGGCCTCTGCAACAGATACAGGGATCACAAGATGACAAGTCCCTTTAATACTAAAATTACTCTCATTCTTCATTATGATTTTTTTTTTTTTTTTTTGGTTGTTGTCACACATCAATGAAATATCAACTTCACCAAATTGCGGCCCTACAGCAGCCAGCTAGCATTATCATATCATCACCGTGCCGGCTACCCACTCTGGTTGGGTCCCGGCCACGCATCGAGCCAGCTGCGGGTTCATTAAGTAGTAACCCGAGTCCTATCAAATATTTGGGCATATTTGCGCTGCATGTGAACGCAGATTGGGTGACTTGCGAATAACAAGATTGCGTTACACACCTAAACATTTTTTTTTTTTTTATGGTATGATGGCATCTTGGACAGTTGCCAAGAAGACTATTATATATTATTCATGCACGGTTTTTTTTCGGTTTTTTTTCAGAGATCTGCTGAATTTTGATACAAAATTTTTTACGGAATAAACAAAGGTTTTTTTTTTTATAACTGGAGAGACAAAAAACAAACGGACCACAAAACAGACTGTAGCTTGGGAAGTCACATGATTATTTTAACACAAAAATATTAGAGAATGAAACCTAAAAACACTTCTTTTTTTTCTTCAAATGTTGCCACCAAATTCAAGCCCCGTTTTGCAGAAAAATTGTTCATTCGATGAAAGATCTGAGCTGCCAGACCTTTGGACTTCAGAGGGTTTTCCTTATATTATATATTTCTGGTTTATTAAAACAATGCATTTTTTAGCCAGTGGGCTAAATTGCTACAAAGTTTACAAGTTAAAACAATGAAATGTACAAGGAGCTACTTTTAAAACAGACACATGTAACTAACAGACAACAAGATAACAATTATATAGCACACATTAAGAAAGAGAGAATTATGTGGTTCAAAGTATGTCCTTTTTCTATGAAAATACTGACCAAGTGACTATTTTTCTGTATGTTTTGCACTTAATTTTGGAAAGGTTGTTATTGATTCCTACGATTCCTTTCGTATAGCTGAAGTCGATGTTGGTAAACAACACAATCGTCATCAGAAACATTTCAATCCGACTTGGGAATCTGTCAATCCGACTGGAGGAAAAAGGGTTTATGAAGAATCTCTAAAAATCATCCGACAAGTTTGAGGTAAAATGTTTTGTAAGACAAGGGATCTTCCCTACAAATAGCTTCCCATGTTATGGCTACATTTGTGTATAACATGCCATAGCCTCGAACTTGGAATAAAAATCCGCACGACCACAGGGCTTGTTAGTAGCTTAAAACTGATCGACCAGATATATTTTACACAAGACCAGGATCAAAATGAGAAGAAAAAAAAACTGATTCTGGACACAGCCACATTTTACCATGCATATTTTTATTTTTGACACCTGAGCGTACAGAATGATCCGTGACAGAAGATTTATCTCATATCTGTCTCTTGGGGTGTTAAGTACACTTCATTACTCAACAAAATCGAAAGATATTTTGATCAGACTCTAAGTCGGCGTGTTTGTACATAATTTGTTTCTGTTGAAAATATTACACAGTGAGGTACCGTTATTTAAGTTTACTAGCCTGACACTAAAACCACTATCCTTAGGCCTGCAGTCTAGTGTAAAGTTCAAGCCCTGTACACATGTACATTACGGCTGCAGTTTTCGTCTTCCAGAGGGCAAGGCCACTTTCACTTTGCAAAGGGCACTACCATTGGGAAAATCCTAAATGAGTGTATGGGAAACTTATTGAAGGGGCACCAAGGCCAAAGCTGGGGCAACAGAGGCCATGGCCCCGGTGTAAGTCCATCCCTGATGCGTGTACACTAACGAGCGAAATATTGGATGGTTAAGACAGGAATAGAATGTGACGATTAACTGGCGATGAAAGCATAAAAGACAACTTGTTGTCTGCAAACGTCCATAGACTAATAAATAACCCGGAGAACCGGGCATTTTCTGAATGAGTAGCACTTCAAATTCACGACGCCATCAAATCCAACCGATCGATCGGCTTGATGGTGACTTTTAATGTAGATGCACATACAGTTTCGGGGAGGGTTGCATCCATTCCAAATCCTCTAGTTTCAATCAAAAACATCAGTTAAGTTTCATCAAATTAGTTGGTCACTTTTTTTTTGAAGAAAAGAGCAAATGAATGGTTTAATGTTTTGTCAGAATTTGTTTGTCAGACTGAGCAGTTTGATGCTTTCTTTTTCTTGAATGGATTCTACATTGTCCCGCCAACAGAACATCCGTTTTACATTTCAGTTGAAGCAAAAAAATTATTTCATGCTTAAAGATAGGATCATACTTTGGTAAAGACCACCAAACAAATTTTATCTGAAAGCCTAACTGTTATAAAGGTGGCAGTGGTGGTAAGCAGTAAGCATCCTGCAAAATCATTTCGTCTAAAAAGCGCCCCCGTTGATTTTTAAAAAACGATAAAAGGGTGTCGAAAAATTTGAATCTCCAAAGATCGCCTGCAGGCCACTTTTGAAAATTTCTGTGGCATCCACTTGTGAATGCTGCCCTCAATACAACCAGAGATGCAGTTGGTACCCGCTGTCACCTCGCTAAACACGGATGAATTCTGCATTCTTGATGAAAAAGGTGACCGTTTGTTTTTTTGGCTGTATTCTCAAAAAGTAGAAACTGTATTCATCTGAAACTTTCACAAGTCACTTTTATTGTATCTCTATTGGCATATTGGCCTATAAATCAGCATATTGGCCTATCAGCATTTACGCTGATAAAAACCGAAGGACAATCCCACCTTTAAAACAAGAAAACTTGAGCCAGAGATTAAAAGGCTTCATTGTATAATGATGCCAGAGCTATTCCATCTATTGCAAGACGGCTTGGAATTCACGACATCGTGTTCGATTGCATGGCCGCAACAATAATCTCAAGAACTCCACTCTGACAGTGGAAAAACATCCATCACATTTTTCAACGCGGAGGCAAGTTTATTTGTACAAATTTATTTTCTCGGACTGTCAAAATTTTGTGTAAACAAATGCACAACCCGGGGAAATCAACAACTCCGAGGTGCTGTTCATTAAATGATAGATTTAAGATTTACGACAGGGTGGGGGGATTTCGGATTTCTCCAAGCACAAAAAAACGCACGCACCTGCACGTTCCTGTTTGAAACTGCAACAAGGAATTTGTGGGGGGTTTTCTGCACCTAAGGAAAAACTAAGTTTTTTCATAGATTTTGTTTGTTTGCCCTTTTTCTTTTAGAAAATAAGTTTATATATAGATTTGCTCTCCAATATAGAACAGATTTTGTACCACACCTTTCATCTTCTAGCAACCTATGTTCTTCTAAATATAAACTTCTGCCCATTTCCAAATGGAAGCTTAATTCATATGGCCACCATTCATGTTCCACTGCAGTATGGAATAGCCTCCCTATAGACAGCAAAACTTGCCAAATTGCCAAATGTGAACATTTTCATGAAGAGGATAAAAACTGTATTCTAAAGCTTTTTCTATTTGATGTAGAAACATGTCTTGGAACAGACGCCTTAGAACATTCTTTTTTATGGATACTAGCATTATAAATTGTTTCCATTGATGGATTGATAAGGCCCCCCACGACATTTCTTAAAGTCACCCCCCCCCCCAAACCATCAATCACCAAGACACAGCAACCAACACATCACAAAGGGAAATGAAAAAACACCACCGCAAAAACCACATAATTCAAAACAATTACGAATGGTTTTGTTTCATGGGCTTTGTATGCTTCTCCCCTCGAGACACAGTTTCCACAGTCAACTTGAATTTTCTTTTAATGAAAAAAATTACTGATCTACAGGCCTGGATCCTTCGTGGAGGCAACGAATGCCTCCATGCCCCCTTGGTCATTGCCTCGGTGCCCCTTGAAATTTTTCCAGTAGAAAAATTAATTTCCCTCACAAAGATACCCTTTTCTAATGAGGTGGTTCAACATTTTCAACGGTTACATGTCTACACTTTTCCAGTGTTATGACAATGTTGATCAGATTTTACGCAGGATTCCAGTCACAAAATGGTACATCATATGCTACATCGGTATTTTGGCTGGTAACCTTATTCTGGTAAGCATAATTTTGTTGTGCTTAGCATATTTCTGGTGCTAAAGCAGCTCTATAGAATTGGTCACATAGGACAGGTTTTCAACAAATATACACTTTTTCAGTGTTATGAAAATGTTGATCAGATTTTACGCAGGATTCCAGTCACAAATGGTACATCATATGCTACATCGGTATTTTGGCTGGTAACCTTATTCTGGTAAGCATAATTTTGTTGTGCTTAGCATATTTCTGGTGCTAAAGCAGCTCTATAGAATTGGTCACATAGGACAGGTTTTCAACAAATATACACTTTTTCAGTGTTATGAAAATGTTGATCAGATTTTACCCAGGATTCCAGTCACAAATGGTACATCATATCCTACATCGGTATTTTGGCTGGTAACCTTATTCTGGTAAGCATAATTTTGTTGTGCTTAGCATATTTCTGGTGCTAAAGCAGCTCTATAGAATTGGTCACATAGGACAGGTTTTCAACAAATATACACTTTTTCAGTGTTATGACAATGTTGATCAGATTTTACGCAGGATTCCAGTCACAAATGGTACATCATATGCTACATCGGTATTTTGGCTGGTAACCTTAATCTGGTTAAGCATAATTTTGTTGTGCTTAGCATATTTCTGGTGCTAAAGCAGCTCTATACAATTGGCCACATAGGACAGGTTTTCAACAAATATACACTTTTTCAGTGTTATGAAAATAAGATTTGTTAGCAACCATTTTGTGTTTAAGCAGCTTTATGAAATTACCCATTCTACTACCCCCCCCCCCAACCTTCTTCCCACAATCACCCAAGTTGTTTGCAATTGAATTACCCCATGTATGTAAGGTCACATTAATTTGATAATATTCACCTGTTGCCTGGAGGTCGGTTTCCTCCCTAAACAGTATGAGCAAACATTGGTCTTGGCCCCACTGGGCAACTGACCACAAAGAGACCATTACCGGTATCACTGGCTTTACCCACTTCACAAGGTTTTTAAGTAATTACAGTTGACCTGATTGTATCTTTGCAAGTAAACGTCCCCCCAAAATATACACAAAAGCAGCAAGCTCAAGATATATGCAAACAAATCCAGATATTTTTTAGAGCAATTTATTAGTACGACACATGCAATTACATGTACACTTAAATGGTTAATCTGTGCACATCCCATCATTACATAAGTCACAATATATTTTCTTTACCCACATTTCCATAAACACAATCTCCAAATGTTCCAAACTCCAACCATTTGTTTTACTGGATTGATAGAGTATGGGTACTACATGTACATCATTAAAGTGGCCAAGCAAATTGTCACTTTTCTATTGGTGTGGAAACAACAAGTTTTTCTATTTGATTGTGTTTCTATGATTCTCAACCAAAGAAGTTCTGCCGATCTTCATGAGCACACAAATCATGGACCACTGTATCTGCTGCCACCACCCTTAAGGTGACCAACAGAGGGCTCAATCATGAAATAACCAATAAATTGGTACTCCATCACAGTCATAAAGCTGTCCTATCTAGCCTACAGGGTCCCCTGGTCCTTGCTCCGTGCTTCATTCTAGCTCCGTGATTCCAGTTACTATCTAGCCATTGTGGTCAAGTGGTACATGTATAAGACTGCAGGACTTGCAATCACAAGGTTGTGGGTTCCAATCCAGCCAAGCTAACCACTGATTTCACAATGACTAGAATACGTATTGTCCTACTTTGTAGTTACTGAATCACAGTTTATTGATTTATAATCATACATGTAGACTTTAAACCAACATTTGTCTGAAAGAAATTGGCAGGTTACCAGCTTTGTATTCCCTTGTAGGAAGCTTTGCCGAGTCCCCTTGCTGGGAAGAAAATCCAAACAAACAAACAAACCAAAATTTAGCAGCTACTGGAACTTCACAGAGATAGCAGAGGGCCATTTACTCCTTGTTTGACGCCCTTAGATGTTCCAGTCTAAATTTAAAAAGTTCCTTCCTCATACTGAGTTGAACATCTCATTTGCCCAAACCTGACTGGGCGCCGTCACTTTTGCGCGACAGTCAATAACATCACGCTATAGTGACTGCGCGTTGCAATTCAAGCAAATAGAACCAGAGAGAGGGCATGTGCATGACAAACTATAGGGGCATAAGTACATGTACCTACTCATATATTTTGAATAATTATGGAAATTTATCATGGAATATGAACAAGTAAATACATTATTATATTCATGAATCAAGTGAACAAGTTGCCCACAAGCAGTCGTTTGGCCATGCAGGGCTAATCAAAACCATATTGTTTACGGAGTTTTTCGAGCTTACTGACAAAGCGTGGGGATTGCAGAAGACACAGAATCACTTCCTTAATTGATGTAAGTACATGTACATGTACCAAAATAGATTTCTCATGAAATGATGTGATTTTTAGTACATCAACTTGAAGAGATCAAGAAAAATATGCTAAGTAAACAAATTGTGCAGACTGTTCTCACTCCCAACTTTTTAACTCGCATTGTCAGGACCGATGATTGCGCCTATTCAATTGTACATGCCTCTCCTACTCCTGCTGATAGGTGGCGCTCTAAATGTGACACTTCAACTCAAAATGTTACAGAGGAGAACTTTGCCTTGCCCTTAATGCATCTGGGCACAATATCCCTGCTCTGTTTACCGCCGAATTCTGCGCTTGCGATCACCATTCTTCGCTTACTGTGCAAGCGCCAAACTTCTACGCTAAGAATGCCTAATCACGTGGAGTGCACATGCACACAGGGAAAAAATTCCCTGCTACTCTGTGAAACGACACGCTCGACATAAGCACGGAATTCCCTGCTTCTGTAAGCGCCAATTCTTCTCTTATGGTAAGAAGAGCCATGAAAATGGGCCAAGGTCTGCTGTAAGTCTGTTGCTATGACGTGCACCTCCCCACTGTGACCCTAACAAGTTCAACAGAGGGCGCTATCACAGACAGCCTGCATCATCATAAATTTGTACACAGATGTCAAAACACATGTACACTTAAAGGTACGGTCATAGATTGGTAAATACTCCACAAATTAATGACCATAAAAACTGGTGAGATGCGCTGCAGCTGTTGATAGTATAGTATAAACTATTTTGAGGGAGGATCCCCTTCGGAGTGATATGGTTTGAATAGTTTTTCACCCAAAGACATCTGAGAAACGACCCATGCAGGAATCGTTTCTCAGATTTCCGAGGGTTGTCGTCCGTTCGCAAATGCTGCCGCCGAAAGAGATGCCGATGATCCCCGCTGCCACCTCGCTTAAAGTGGATGGATTCGACGTCGTCAGTGTGAAAATACTGCGCTATTTTTTGTTGTTGCTGTTTTCTCAACAAGTAAACACTGTATTCAGTGAAACTTTTTCAATGTGACTTTTATTCTACCAAGTTCCTGATAAGTTTGCCTACAAATCAGCGTTACATTTGACAAGAACCAATCGATAAACCCCAGCTTTAAGGGCCGACCGACATCATGTACATTTTTACATGTACACAATAATAAGGTTAGCAACTTGACCCCTCTTGACCCCCCAGCCATACTTCACATACCACAGAGGGCACCTGTTACTAAAGAGACCTAGGAAACAATCATTGGATGCAAAGTCCTGTGATAAAAATTCCTCGTGAAGACACACAATCCTGCCAGCGACAAATCAATCCAAAGTAATGGTGAATCTAAATTGACTTATTGATTTGAGCACAATTAACTTTGATAGCCACTATTCCTGACTTTTATTATCATTATTTGTTTTTCCATTTTATGTTACTTACTGTAAACTTGTACAATCAGTTAATACGCATTCACTAATGTGCCTTTCTTATCAATATTTATTATAAAAATAGTCAGTACTGATATCTAATAAGTATTGATTACTAATCAATACTGATATCTTATAAGTACTGATTATTAATCAGTATTGATTTCTAATCACGTCACTGAAGGTGTAAATTCAGGACGCTCATCGGCCCATGCTTTGCGCTGTTTCATGTACATAACTGGATGTCTCCATCATTTTGACAACCTCTCAGATGGTGACGGGGCGACATCAATACGAGGTTCACATGTCTCGAACACATCAGCATTTTGATCCCACCTCAAGACCTTTAAAGAAGCTGAAGTGATCACGGTCAAGTAACGACTCCTAACCAAGATGAAACTTGTTACTTCTCGATGTTGACTTCTCGCTGACGTGCAATAATAGAAGACTAAATTACACGTCAAGACCCCATGATACTAGGCAGCACTACACATATCAGGTTTATTTCACATCACAATGGACCTTATAAATGCACATGACGTAAAGTGAGTAGGGCGCCCTCGTCTAGAGGTCAAAAGAAGGGTGCCCCCCCCCCTGGCCCACCCTCTGTGTTGCGGGTACACAGATTGTTGCATCATTGTTACCTCTAAGAGGGCGGTGCGATGACTTCATTGCATTAAGATCTATTCTCAGGCCAAGAGAAAAAAGACGATTTCTAATTGATATTGACACCTGCACCATCAGGCAGCATTCTAATCCCTTTTGAACCGCCCCACTCCATAAATGACAACAGCATTAAACTTCCAGGGTTCCCGAAAAAGCTCCGACGAATAAACAAAACTGAAGAACCAGCCAGCGATCCAGACCAACTCTGCCTATTATACAAATTGAAAAACCAAATTCAACAAGTCCGAACCCTTGGAAAAATCTAGAGTAACCCATTTAATTTGCAAATTAGCCAGTGGGAAGAGGGGGGTGGGGGGAAAAAAAACAGATGTAAGCATCCAGCAGAATTGAAAATGCAGAACTGAACTGTAACCATGCCCTATATTCAACATTTCCAGCCTGCTTTTTACAATAATGGCCACAACCCACCTGTTCTGAAAAAGCACACCTGCTACAAAAAAAATGTGTATTGTGCAGCAGTGATCATAGACTACAGTGAAGAGTGTATGAATTTATATAATGCTTTGTACGCCCACATTGTGTTTAGAAACGGCAGATTAACTGGTATGTAATACCATAAAGAAAGGACCCAGGAGCAAATTAACCTCCCCCCCCCCCACACCCTTCCCTCCCTCACCAGGACATTAACATTGGTACAATTAGAGGATTTTGTTATAAAGACAAAGTACCAGATCTCATTCGGGGGGAAAAAAGTTGATTAAATTTCAATTTGAAAGCGCACCAATTGGAAATTCCACTCGCAATCCTCCCAGAGAACTCATTCCACCTGAAGATGATCTCTCGGAGATGATCTCCCAAATCACTTTTGCTTATTTCCATTGCCGCAACTGAAATAAGCACGTACTAGTTCCAACATGCAGATACACAAAAACCCTGAAAAAAAACCTAGAACTGTCACACTGTATTTTGTTGTTTGAAAATGACAACCAAATTCGATGAAATTTTCACCTAGGCTTGTTGCATTGGTTTGTTCATCGAAAAAAGATGGAAATTGATGTACGTAGTTTTCTCTTCCCAAGATCAATGATGTTATGATTCCTTTACAACCCCACCCCCCCCCTTCTCTGAACAGCCTGACATGTTGTACCTAGTGGCCATTTTGCAGAGGTGTAAGGCAGACTAAGACCATATCCAAATTGGCAGCTACAGCTACGGCTACAACTGTTGCCAAGGATGTCCTAGACACTTCAACACAGTATGATCCAGCGATCAAGCCGTAGCCGTAGCCGCCAATTCAGACGCGGTGTTACATACAAGTTAACCATTTCAGTGACAGACAATTCAATATACGGTCAACCTCCTATTAGGTAGGTCAGTGGCTTTCAACTGGTCAGTATATCTTTGCCCTTACCCTATGGTTTAACTCCCGGCGGTCTTGTGTTTTTCATTTCAATATCGTTATTTTTGTTTAAAGATGTTCAAATGTTGACTTTGAGTCCAATAAATATCTTACAATACTGTTGAGTATCAAAGTCTACTTATCCATAAGACAAATGACATAAATCTTCCCTCAACCCTAAAAAATAGTTCCAAACTGCGTGCTGATTCCGATCTTTCATGTGATGTCTTTTCTGAATCTGCTCTTGTGACAAACGTTTTGGTCCAGTAAAAACTATGAGCTGGAAAGTCATATGGGCTTGTGGAGTTTTCCCAAAAATTTCAAGCCCAGCCCTTCCCCCCCCCACACTTTACCAACCATCTGGAAGCAGTCACACCAAATCATTCTCTCTTTTTATGAAAATTTGTTTCCTTTCCTTTGGTTTTAAACAGATTGGGTTTTTCGTATTTTGTTTTCTTTCTTTTCTTCTTCTTTTTTCCAGTTCTGTTTTCTACTCTGAAAGGTTCTGCCCATGATCCCCTTCACCTGCATATCAGTTGCAGAGTCTTCTCTACTAAGCATTATGGCCCAGTTTTCAGCAAAATATGAGTACGACATCGACAGAGGGAGCTTTCCTGGCTGAGATGAGAAGATGCGCTGGCTTCGCTCGTCTCTAAACTAACTCAAAACATGCTCATCAACCTTAAAACAATATTTGTGAGATGTCAGCTCAAATCCAAAACGCCTCTTTGTCTTGGACCTGCCGTCGTTGGCCGGACTAACACGTGAGAAGTTACAACACCCCTCCTGTCTGTGATAAATCCCGCAGGTGAGTCCGTGTTGATGTACACATCCCCCGAAATCCTCCCCCCAAAACGAAAAAAAAAACACCACCTAGAGTGGGCATGTTCGCAAACCACTTGGCACATTTAACGTGACAGCTTGAGGGGTGGGGGCGGGGGTGAGCCCACCCTATGTGTCACCCACACAACCCCCCTACTCAAACAGGGTCAGGTAAATAGTGGGTCAACAAGCTGCCTATCTAGACAAGGGCGTTAACTCTGGAGGTAATAGCTCATAACTAATGCTTCCTCTAACTGTCTGCACACAACGCTCACCAGACGGGCCTTGCAGCCACGATTCCTACGCGCCTCTCTCAGGTTTCAATTAAAAATCGTTAAACGCCATAAGAAAAGTTGGAGAGCGCCAGACGAGGCCGCAAATTGCCAGCAATTGGGCTGACAGGATGTCTTCAACTCGATGTCGTCGTGCGATAAACTAGCAGCAACCTTCAGTGTTTCGCTGATTTCGCGACTGTTTAATTTCTGTCAGGTACCAACCTGGCGGAGGGCCATCCTGGCAGAGGGCTGGCTGGCTGCAAACTGGCATTGAATCAATTAAGACCCGACATCTAAAACTTCTCCTGAACTGATCTTTTAAGTTTTTAAGAACCTTACAAACCTTACTACATGTACATGTACTCACCCAATCCATGAGGCTGTTTACACTACGTAGTAAGCTTAATTTTCTAAGTCAAATTGGGGCTTTTTACGATGTAAGTTCAACTGCCACAAATCATACAAAATTACTCTCCTAGTTCTCCCTAAGTACAAACAGGCCATTTTGGGACACGATCAGTATAATTTCTTTTACAAAATGTTAAGAAATTAGTGTTGAATTATCTGTGAAAAACAGTTTTTGTATGGAATATTCCTCGCAAAATGCCTAACCCAGGTATAGATTGCTCACCTAATATTGAATAAGAATGACACTTTGGGTTTTTTTTCATATGGATAAATATATATTGCTGAAATCACTTCACACAGTGAACCTATATTTTATCAATTTCATTTCTCTAAAGACTTTTCTACCACAAATAGTTTTGTTTTTCTCAGAATAATCGGCTCCAAGAATCCAGATATTTATTTCATGGAGGGGGATTGGAAGTGTAAACACAAATACTTGTTTTCCTTTGAACAAATTTTTATGCAACTTTGCCCCAACCAACTACAAGTCTACAACATGCTCAACCATCCACGGAACCAGGTCGGACACACTGGTGCCACACTTTACCATGAAAATAACTGTAGGAAAGACAGGGGCTAGCTACAGACCTACGGTGGGAAAGAGGTTGTAACGTAAAACGTTGATCCCAACCCTTCACCAACAAGATAAACGATACGTTTTTGCACTATATCTAATAAAAATGAATAAAGTTTACAGAACCAACCTATAATAACTTTATTGAAGTCAGACGTAATGTTTTAGTGGGGAATTAAAGGTACATATTTTTACAACATAGATTTCCACAACTCAATGGGGGACTTTTGGGACGCTAGGTGGCAGCAGACTTACCAGGTAAATCCATTGTTCTCGGTAATGTGCGCATGCTCAAAACTACGTAAACAATGGGAAAATTTACCTGGTAAGTCTGCTTATTTCAGAAGAAAATATTTCCCTGCTACGGACTTCATAATGAGTGAGCGTTCAGGTTGAAAACTCACCCTCTCTTTTTATTAACGAACTCTGTCATTAATCTTTCAGAGCAGGTGATATTTGCATTGAAGTTGTTGAGAGGTTGTCTTAGGAGCCAGTGGTGCGTAGACGTGACCAACCCTGAGACTCTTAAATGAAGGGCTGACCCCTGGATGCACATTTTATGAATCAGCATCCTGAATTGCCCAATCTGAAGATTATCACTCATATTTTGTTTTTCCCGAAAAAACCACCACTGAACTTGTAGTTTATCAAACACATCCGCCTCCTGTGCAAATCTGATAAGTCAAACGTCCCTGTGAGTACAGGGAAAGGGATCAAATTATTGTATTGGACTTGGGCGGTTCCGGGATGGGATATGAAGAAGAAGAAGAAGAAAAAGCAAGAAAGCACATGTCAGCAATTGAGAAATTCTCATACACAAATCGTTTCTGAAGTGTACCCTTTAGAGCGAATGATTTAATGGATAATTGAACATGCGTACACAAAAAAAAGGTCAAACTGTCAGTTTTGTAGGACTGGATTGTACACATCAAGTAAGAAACCTACAGCAAGACAACATTTTTGTAGAGCTCCATGGTGGTTTATCTTCGCCATATAATCAATGAATTGGCTTCAGGAGAAAGAAAAAAACCTTGCCAATTCGACCAGAAGTTTTCACGCACAAAATATTTTCTTGATTATTTATTTAAAAGGATGAAGTGTATAATAAGTAGAAATCTTAAATGATGATTTTCAATGTAAAGATAAACTTTCTGCCTTGCCCCCACCAATGCCCCCCAACAACCCACCCCCACTTCCCCCACTCATTTCTGGTTTTGTAATGGACATAAAAGTACTGAAGATTCTCTGCATTGGGTACGTTCGTAGTGACTTAAGATGACACGCAACCTAAAAAATAAAAAAGTGCATCAAAAAAGACTTGTCACTCACTAAGCTATTCCCCAGCATGAGTTTAAGAAGTCACAAGGTGAAACACTTTTGGAGCTGACTCAAGAATCTGCGTTAATAATCACAGATAATTATGACAAAATTATGATCAAAAGAGAGACTTTGGCAGTTCGCGATGACTTAACGACAAACACAGACGTATCTCCCCCAACAACCAGTAAATTGTTAACTTCACAGTGTGTGACATGCACAGCCTGTGCATCAAAACCCACCAAGGAATCAGCAAACTGATCATTACTGGGTTTTTTTTTTTACAACGCACACATTTTTAAATAAACATCTGTAGTGTCGGTAACAGACAGTAAATGAATTGTAGTGTGTACTTTTAATGTCACACACCGGGGGACCGCTTTATTGCCGCGAGTTTCGCACGGAAACGGAGGACATTTTTTCCCTTTTTTACAATATTCCTGTACAGGTGGTTTATGACTCAAAAACATTAATGACAACTGTATGAGAATCTCATATGAGGTGGGAACGCTGTACCTCGTGTACCTCTGTGAACTAGTACCCCAGAGGATTTTCAAAGCTGTGGTGATACAGCACACATGAGGGTATACTCTTCAATGCTCATCTATCATTATATCTGCATCAAGAGACCCCCAAAAAAACAAAAACAAAGTGACTGAGCCTTGCTACAGAGAAACAAATTTAAAACAAAACTTGGACAGTGTCATCTCATCATCTAGAAATGTTTGGTCGTTTTGTTGGGCAATTTTCTTGTGTCCTTCCCCAGATTGACTTCAATTGTACTTGTACTGTTTTTTTTAAATACTAAATCTGCATGTTTTTCATGCTCGTCGAGTTGCCCTCCTGTCCTCATTTGTGCCCTCGTTTGTGCTATTCTGTATGTTTCTTGGGCAAGGCAAATAATTTTTGCTTTGATGTTTCTGTTCTGGTTTACAGTTCTTTGATTTGCCTTGTTAATCGTTTTTCTTTTTTGCAAATGTTGTGGTGGAATGGTTAGTAATAAAAATGAAGAAAATAATAGAGAAATGCGGCAAAAAAAATGCACAACAAGATAAAAACAAATCTTACTCTCTTTTTGTACTAGTTATTTTCATAAATGTTTTTCAGGTCATATCTCAAAAGTGACTGTAAACTGGATCTGAAAATACTGGTGTCAGAGAAGATGAAGGAATGTCAGAGCTGCATTAGATGTGGGAGGAAAACCCAAAATATGAAAAGCCCAGGCCATGCAATCAGGTAGGGACTAAAAACCCACTCCACATGCATGGCCCTAGTCCGGGATTTGAACCAAAGTCCACAGAGGTGAAAGGCAGTAGGAAAGAAAGAGAAAAAAAAATACTCAGCCAACATGAATGCCTGAAATAAGCCATCCACAGCTGAATTTCCAATGTAGAGAATGTATGTAGAAGTGCAAAGTAAATTTTCATAAGATTAAATCTTTCTTTAAAAAAAAGAAAAGGCCTGCAAATAAGAAAGAAGCCAAGTATGCAGGAGAGGAACTGCTACCATCATTAGCCTTTACTATGTAGCACTGTCTTACCAAAGAAGCAAGCTTTGAAGTATTTTTAACAAATCAATTTTTGTACACGAAATGCCGTACAATTTCAATGACATTTAGTATTGAAGGTATTTGGTGCTTGATATTTGGCATGGTGTAGCCACCCCCCCCCCCCTCCTATTGTGTCTTCATTGTGTGCTTGGAGTCTCAGGAATTCTTGACAGGAGGAATTTCAGGAGGTTGCTTCTGTACAAGAGGGAAAACAGTGTGACAAAGTACGGGAACATTTGGGGAGGACACTCTCGGCCACATATCGGGCATTGGTATTGACAGCTGCGGGGATTACTACATCATTATGTTTAAATAATGCACTCAAATGTGACTAGAACTGACTCATAAATATCATACACTGTACCTCCCGCACCACCACCACCAGAAAACAATGATCTCCCGACTGCAGTGTCAGACAGAAACACCCCCCCCCCCCCCCCCGGACTCACAAAGGAAACATATTCCCCTTTAGTGTTCTAACGGCCAACGCACCGTTCCATAACAACTCATCAACCACTGATGGACTGACGTGTAACACCATATGTACACTTCACAGGTTCACAATCTGTCAAGGATCCCATTCACAATATCGGCTGATGATGTGTTTCACAACACTTGGCCAAAAATTGGTTTCAACCCAGGGTTGTGTTTTCAGACACATGTTCCTAATGCATATTGTGAGCTGTTTCAAAAGGCAAAGTATACCGTTGGTTTTTGCAACCCTAGTTGATTGTTTTAAATCCTTTATACAATAAAACTAACCTGTGAAAATTTCACTTCAAAAGGTGGTCGCGTTTTTTTAGATATCACCGAAAAACCGGAGCGAATATTTCCTATAGGAATACACGATCTGAGAAACGTTACGGCCGTAATGCTTCTCAAATTCAAATTTGGGGGGATAAAAAGTGATATATTTTTCCACAACCGCAGTTCTTCAAAATGAAAAGTTTCTCAAAATGCATTATACTATCCAAAGCCGCTGTACTTCTTACCAAGTAAGTTTTTATTGCCATTAATTTTCAGACTCATTACTAAACGTATTATCTTCCCTTGAATGCATATTGTGAGCTGTTCAACTACCAGTTACTGGTAATTGTGTTCAACTGATGTAGTGAGTCTGAAATCATGGTAACACCCTGTTACTAACGGCCTTGTTACACAATACAAATTTTACAGGCAACTTAAAGGTAACCCACCGCACTGCATGCAAAATTAGTGCCATTGTTGTAGCACAAGGATTATTTTTTTTTCCAACGGAGTCTCACTATCCCCAATATTTTGATGTGGAAATTTAACAGCAAATAATTGTGGATTTGTGGGGTTTTTTTCGTATCTGGAACTGATCACCTGTAAATTGCCTTCTCTGACTTGGCCCTAAGACACCACTCCAACCCTAACCCTCGATCCCCAGTCCTCAGAAATCAACCAAAAGATTTGAATGTTTTATCATTTGGAGGATTGAGGTTTGTTTGCAAATGTATTATACCATTGGATGATTATGCAGGCTTGATGCTTCAGAGGCAACTGCCGCCATGCTCCTGGTCAGTGCCCGCCGTGCCCCCTTGGCATGATCCAAGACAAACCAAATGTTGCCTCATTAAGGGCAAAGTATACCTTTGGTTTTTAGCAACCTTTTGATTGTTTTAATCCTATACAAACATAGATACAAACAATAAAACTAACCTGTGAACATTTCATTTCAAAAAGTGGGCGCGTTTTTTGAGATATCGTCAAAAATTCTGGAGCGAATATGTCCACGCAGGAAGAATAATCCCTAATAGGAATACACCATCTGAGAAACATTACTGACACTTTCTGGTCCAGTAAATATTTTGAGCTGTACAAGCCCTGCAATCTTGTGGAATTTTTACCCCGAATTCGAGCCCTGTAATCTCAGATTAAATTTTTTTTTTTGGGGGGGGGGATAAAAAGTGACATCTTCTTCCATAACCGCAGTACTTTAAAGTGAAATGTTTCTCAAACTGCATTATACTATCCAAAGCTGCTGTACACCTTACCTACATGTAGTAAGTTTTTATTGCCTTTAATTTTCAGAGCCATTAACAAACATATATACAGACCCCCTTTAAGGTGCCCTCTGGAAAAAGAACTGCCAAGCCCTTCCAAGATTGAAGTATCAGGCCTGATTATGGAGGGTTGAGGGCCATAATACATAATACAACTTGGATGATTATGGAAGATTGAGAAAGCATGGCTGAGGGGAAGGCATCAGGAATTTCGAGGATTGAGGAATGTTGAGGTTTTAAAAAATATTTTTACTTGAAGGATTGTGGCAGTCACACTCTTAGGAGTGTTCACACTATTAGCAATTACAGTGTCAGATTCTTCATTATCCAATTACCAAAGTTAAAGATTCTGACTGGGCTGGAGCCTGTAGGCCCAAACAACAAGTGCTTTAAATCACAGGGTCGGGAATTCCAAGTCCAAACAATTTGGTGTGGAGTTACAAAGAAGAAGAGGAACATTGAGGGATAGGAACCTGCCTAGTTTATCGTGTGAAATTTAACCGCTTGATTTTGGAGGATTGACAAAAGTTCCGTAAGTAACATTTAGGGAGATGAGGACAACAGCAAAATATAGCACTAAAACTTCCCTGTCTCTTGGAAAGCTTTTGTAAGCATGTTCTACTCTTGGCTGGTGAGGAATTGGATGAGTGAATGTGAGATTGTTTTTTCCATTGACTTTCAATCTGTTATTACACATCAGGTCAGCACTAAAACAAAAAAGCACAAAAAGAAACATAGCCAGAATTAGGTTACCAGCCAAACTAGCATACCACAAGTACAATTTATGACTGGTATCCTGCTCATTTTCTGCTTAGCAGAGAATTTTAAGCAATATTTCTTGCAGCTCTATGAAATTGGGCCCTGCTGGCTAGTAACTAAAAATTCTTAGGGGGTACACCCTGCAACTGCCCACACTTCACAGCAACTAGAGCATACAACCATAAAAGCTATGATACAACCAACTACAAGTTGCTACACCACAGAACTTGCCAAGGCTAAACTGCTCAGAGTAGCTAAGCATAACTTCAAACAATTTTTGCCAACCAGAAGGTTACCATCCAAAATATTGGACCACGCGTACAGTCTGTGGCTGGCTCCCTGCTAATTCTTGTTTAGCCGAAATGTATTTAGGCAAAATTTCTGCTCTATAGAATGGCAGTTCCGGTGACTTCTCAGCCAGTTTGATTCCTAGCATTCGGTTCAAGGGAATTCGAGCCTGGAATTTCATCTTGGAAGTTTGAGAGGGCAAGGCCATTTTCATTTTGCAAAGAGCACTCCCAGTGGAAAACCTTAAAGACTCTAATGGGAAACTTCTGAAGGGGCAACAGGGCCAAGATTAAGGGCAACAGAGGCTGTGGCCTTCCATGTAATTGGAAAGGGTACCACTACATGTGGGTAACTGTCTTGTTTTATAAAGTGTGGGTACTGGGTACTGGCTTGTTTTAGAAAGGCATTTCTCTAAGAGACTTTGTCTTTTGAATATATGCCTCCGAATTGTCGTCTGAACTTCATTGTGCCTAATTGTTGTAGTCCTTTATAGATCTTTGTTCAACTGACCTTCTCTACAATTACTCGTATCACATTTTGCCATATGGAATTAAGTGTCAAGTTTAAATGAATTGCATACTGAACAGTTGAGGCATTCAACTTAAAGCTTAGCGTACTGGTTGATCTGCAAAGATTGCAGGCTTGGATGCCATGACCTACCTTGCCCTGGTCTTGGTCTTGGCTTGGGTGCCCCTTTTAAAAGTTTCTCATAGACCTCCAATATTTCCCAATAGAAGTGCCCTTTGCAAAATGAAAATGGCCTTGCCCTCCAGATGAAATTCCAGGCCTGGTGGGCACAAGCGAAAACCTTCACAAATATTTCAATTTCAAAGTGATTTTTTTTTCTTCGCTCTTTTCTTACAAACGTTTCCAATGGGGGTATGTACAAAGGCTCCTAGGTATTTTTCCTGGTGAAAACTTAAGTAATTTTTCTTGTGTACTTCCTGTAAATGCAAGTCAACTCACAAATGCTTTCAATAAAAATGATCTTTCCATGGTAAACTACAAATGCAGTGTAGACTGTCAGCTGTTTTTAAAAAAACAATTAAATCAAATTTTCCAAGTATATTCTAACCTATAGTCCTGGGTTATTTAGCATAATGTTTATCTAATTTACATACTGAAGTTTTACACAAGTTTCGACTCTTTGACCCTGCCCGACCCACTCTTGGCATAGTTGGCCAACTACACTGTGCCGAATAAATTAAGCATTGATGAATTGGGAAATTAAAATACAATTCTTTTTTTAAATTTTAAATGTGTACACATCAGTTTTACTGCAAAATAAAACAGCAACAATCAAAAGCTATGTAAAAAACATGATATATGTTTACTTAGGCCTATTATAATCATTTTTTTCGGTGGGGGTGAGGTAGTAATTTTTTTTCTTGAGAATAACAGGCTGGTAATATCAAATTTATGAACATTAAGATTTTCAGAAAACCTTGTGAATTATTTCACAGTGAGTAGAATCATTGTGTTTTCAGGAGACGGTAGGGTGATAATTTGGGGAAACATTTCTGTAGCCGGCCACCACTTTTTTCATTCATTATCATTGAAATAAAATAGTACCTTATTTACTCAAATTAATGAAAAAGTGGTGGCCAGATACAGTATGTGGACATTTTTTCCATGTTTTGTTTTGCTGAAGCAATAAATTACAGGCTGGCCATATCCAATTCATCAACATGTAATCAGCATTTTGATTTTCTAATAAAATGCTTGTACATTGTCGTTTACTTAAATGTATGTACCATTAATATGTTTTCGGATGGGGGGGGGGGGTACGGTATATATAATTTGTTTTTCTTTATAAGCAATACACAGCCAGGCAGTATCCAATTTATCAAGCATGGTCTAAATTCAGGAATGTCCATTATTGACGTGCTGGCCATCGTAAATAAATGATCTCAAGGATTTGTATTACCCACGATTACAATAGCATTGGTATGCCAGCCATTCTTGTCTGTTTTCTCTTATCACGTTTCTACAACACACACACAACACACACCACACACATACGTGGATATTACACAGGCTTCCATTTACCGTGTGTGTATGTATGTGGCATATGAAAGTCTAATCATGGTTTTTTTTTTTATGCTGTTGACAGAAATACAAAGTACAGAAAATGCAGATCATACTTACGGTCAGGTCTGTCTGTCTCTACCATGGTCGCAGCGCGTGAGAGAACATCCAATGGCGTTTCCATTCTGCTGGGCTAGGGGAATTTATTTGTAGGCAAAACGCAATTAATCGATGGCGGCTATATAACTCCCCACGTACATATACAGGTTTATATATACGCGAATCCCACCAACTGCAAGGTGTCAGTTAATTCGGGTTTCACGGACGGTAAAAAACGAGCAGTTATTTCACCGCAGAGGCCGAGAAATTTCCATCAACATGCTTAAAATCAATATCTTGCTTGAGTCCTTTTTCTACCTGCCGGCCGATCCGGATTTGGCTGGGCTGTAGGGAGGCGAAATTCGGTAGTTATTGCACACCCGTTGAGGATTCGGTCGTCTCATGCGCGGATCAAACAAGTTGCAATGAATGGAAAATATGCCAGGAATGAAGGTATGCACCTTAGGTGGGACGTTCTATTATACGGGGGTGTGTTCATCTGGCTAATTTGAGAGGGGATATCTATCTCATCGTTCAATTGACAAACTAAATAGCTCTATCCACATTTTCGTGTGATGAGAAACGTCTGTGTTATTGTTTAGCGAGATATTTTAAGTTTGTGAGATCATGATTAAATTAACGGGGAAGTTACAAAGCGGCCTATTGTGTTTTCGACTGAAGCTACCCCCATTCCGTCATGGTATTGGCTTTTGGGAGATATAAAAAGAGCGAAGGGTAAATCATAAGCGCCTAGGTTCCCTAAAGAAAAAAATTCCTATGGTGAACTCTTGTATTGACCCATCGCCTACAAAATGTGCATTGCACCTGGCCTAAGCCCACTGCCAAATAGCTACTGCACCAGCAAGGTCTTTGTTGATAAAAGAACGATGTTCAAATTTAAGTGCACGGATCTTTAATCACTTGTGCAACCATTATGCGCCATGGGGGCTCCATAAAAACTTGTTGTGTAACAATTGTGCACTTGAAAATGTTTGGACATTAACAGGGCTGTAAATGGGTTGCCGATCGAGCAAAACAAAGACTTTATGTTCGCAGAGCAGTCTTTACCAAATTCATACATAAACACAGGGAAATTATGCGTGCTTTGTTTACCGTGACTTTTTTTTTTAAAGATCCCGTAACAATGCTGTATACAATGTACAGGTGTCTTGCACGCACTATCTCCATGGTACTGGCACCATCATAGTGCACATCCTTCGGATAGCCTTCGTGACGAAAGGGGCGACACATTATCAGTTCACAAAGAGCGCCCTCTGTTGAACAGAGGCAGGACAAATCAAATTAGCCGTATACAAAGATAACTAATAAACTATCCCACTTCCAGTTTTTCTTGATAATTTGTATAAAGACTAAAAAAAATGTGTTATCTTGTCAAGTTTATCTTGCTGCTGTGTCCTTGTAAAGAATCAAAAAGACTGTTTTGATTGACGGAATAATAATATATCTATACCGCTATAAAACGAACGATGGAAGTTTTGGGTCATTTTAAGCCCAAAATGCACAGATTGAATTACACAGTGTGTGCTGGAAGATTTTCCAAAATTAGGGTTTCTAAAAATGTATAATGTTGAATTGAAAACTCATACAAAAGATATATAAGCTCCGGCCGAATCTTTTTCCCCAACCTTGGCTTTAAACAGAAGTAAAGGTCACAGGGGTTACAGTTTGTGTAAGATTTGTAAATTATTCCAGGGTCTTTCACATGATCCAAAGATCTTGAATGTAGCAATTATGTTTCGCAGATATAATTTTGTATCAATCATCAATGAAATTACCTCAATGTTTACCCAGCGGAAAACCGGCCACCGGCCGTTTTCGACGGGGTGCCGAATTTGTATTTGAGCATGTGCCGAGTTTGCTAGGTGCCGAGATTGTAGGTGCCGTCTTTGCAAGGTGCCGAGTTAGTTGGTGCCGGCAGTTTGCATGGTGCCGAAGTGATCGGTTACCGTTGGACTAGCAACGATAAACCCTCGGTAGAAAATATGTACATGGGTAAACCATGGAGGAAAGAAGACGCCTGATGGGTTTTCATTACGTTTCAAAATTCAAATAAATACATTTAGATAATGTGTCTACTCTTTTACTATAGTAAGTTCTGTTTTAATATCAGTTGGCGATGATGAATCTACCCAAATTATACTGTTAGTGGTCAGAACCCCGGCCGCTTCACCAAGAAGGGTGACGAGATGGTCTTCTTCTGGTGCCTTTTCCAGTTCTACGTAGAAGTTCTGGCCATTTGGTGATTGATATGGGGCATGGTGGTACCTCCCCCCCCCCCCCCATCGTGTTTTAGTTGTGTGCTTGTAATCTCAGGGATTCTTTAGAGGGTTTTAGGGGGCACTTCTGTACAATGGGAAAATATGTGGGGACATTGGGGTGCCATCTGCCCCCATATCGGGCAATAGCTCGACAACTACTGATTTGTTGTTAGTTTCTTTCTTCTTCTCATTTTCTTCTCTTCAACTTTTTCTTTTTTTCAGGTGTCTCGGGCAATGGAAGTTAAAGTGAAAAAAAATCCCAGCCTCGTTTTGAGATATGGAGCAAAAACGGTGGTGAATTTGAATATGGTTTCTGTGATGGATGATTGTTTTTTTTTATGTATATAAATATAGATCAACGACCGTCCGCCAACATTCAACAAGGAAAATTACCACAAGCCAAAATAAACATATTATTTTTGCTGTGTGAAAAAGTATACGAATTTTGTCAAATTTAGATTAATTATAAACAATATGTCAGTATGAAGACAACTACAAAGTTGTGTCTCAATCACGTAACCACAACTGAGATATAAAAAAAATTAAAACTTTGAAGGCACATAAAAATAAATGTAATTTTGTTTGTCATAATTTTTCCTGCAGAATGTATTAGGCCTATGTTTAAAGATTGTTCTCAGAATGATTAACACCCCAAAAAATGAATTTGTTGGTTGATAAAGTGAGCAGATATTGCTGCTATATTAAATAGGAGAACCGTGTAGGCATTCCTACACAATTCTAAAATCCCATTAAAAAAACGTTTTCGTATAGTGATTACTTTTGTAGTTTTTCCCAAACACATATAGATTTTTTTTTTGTCACAAACTCTACACATGTCTAGGTTTTTTAAATGTGTTTTAACACACCCATGAGCGACGCGAAGATGTTGTGGCGGGAATTTCTTTTTCCTGAAATTGGGATTTCCACATTGTCCCAGCGCCTGTATAGGACACTTGACCTACATCTGTCTATGAATAAAGAAAGATCAGCGACAGGTTGTTTATAATGGTCTCTTCCAATTCTGCTATCTAAAACCGTCAGCCTCGTCTTCTGACGCAAGTGCAGGCGGCCGGAGAGGAAAGAACACGCCTTCTTCTCACAAGTTTAGACGGTTTCTCGACTTCCCTATTGTGAACTTATGTTTTGGAGCGGTGGTTATTTTTGTTTTAGTTTCTTCTTCTTCGAAAAACTTGGAAAGGACAACTTTTCTGTAGTAGGGGTATACAAATTATACCGATCCAGGCCTGGAATTTTATCTTGGAGAGGGCAAGGCCATTTTCATTTCACAAAGGGCACTTCCATTGTAAAATCTTAAGGTCTATGGGAAACTTTTGAAGGGGCACCAAGGCCAAGACCAAGGGCAACAGAGGCCATGGCCTCCGTGGCCTCCGTGTAATTCCAGGCCTGCGATCTACTAAAAAAAAGAGACCCCGTTTAAACAGCCCATGCGATTTTCATAGTATACTACAAAATGTAATGTCGCAGTCAATGCAAAAACTACGGTGTCACTTTGCAAGCAAACCGTTTGGATGTTGGCCATTGCGTGTTACGTTGACTCTAGTCGGCATGGGGTGATTTACTGTTCATCGTGCTTTAAAAAAAAATCATACAAAGTCCTTTAGGCATAAGTGGTGTAACCAGTGTTACCTCACTTTGAATGAGGAAACGCTGCAAACACATTCTTATGATCAAACGGCTTTTGACAATATTATTTGTGCGAGTTGCCGCTGCCGAATTTGTTCCAAGACGTTAATACGCGCTGATGCAACTTCTTATTCACTTAGGCCAAGTTCACAGTCAGGGACCATTTGTTGACTAGAGCCAGATATTGTTAAGTACCCAACACATGTTTTTGAACATGAGTATACCAGTTAATATAGGCCGCCAGTCGACAAAATGGCCCTTGTGCGAACTTGGCTTATAGTCACTACATCGTCAGTGACGGACAAAGCGCCCTCCGTTGCCGGATGCACTGAAAATGCTACTCGTTCACCCAAACTTTGGTTTTCTGTCTCTGGGTGATTCCAAATGAGTGTGTGATTAATGCTCTGAAAAAATAACCGAAATATAGACTAAGATAAGATGGGCCTTTCCGAAACCACGACTAAGGCTTCTCTCCTGTTTCCCCGACCTCATGGAACTACAATTATTGTCTAGGGGATGGTCGGCCATAATTCTTGCATCCTTTTTAACCATTTCATCAGCTCCAGTTATAATCTGATGTTTTGGTTTTCACATCTGGGCCCAATTTCATAGAGCTGATTATGCACAAAAAGTAGCTAAGCACAAAAAGAAACATTCTTACCAGAATTAGGTTACCAGCCAAACTAGCATGCCACAAGTACAATTTATGACTGGTATCCTGCTCATTTCTGCTTAGCAGACAATTTTTAAGTAATATTTTCTGCTTAGGCAGCTCTATGAAATTGGGCCCAGGTCATCAGATATTGTTTAAACAACCATAGTTTGTATATAAAAAATGTATTAAAGGGGCAGTACGGTCGTCATGAAACTCTGAAACTATGGAACACAAGATCATGGATGTAGAAAAAGACAGAGATTCGATCGCTGACGCCCTCAATATGATTCCGCCCGATTCGTAAGACCATCGGGAAACTCCCTTTAAAATAATGCAAAGCAGTGGGAGAAGAGAACTCCTCGATACGCAATGTGATTGGAGCATGCGACAGCTTAGACCATTGAGGATTTCTACCTCCATACTTAGACCGGTGTCCCAGGGAAATCTGTCCCCCTATGGGAAATTAACACGGGCTGCTGAAGGAGGTGTTGATTCAAAAGAGGGCGCAGAACCTTCTGCCACACCGGCCGGTCTTGCATAAACATTTGCTTGGGAATGGACTGATTTATGTGAATTGTTTACTTGAATTTAATTAATTTGGTCTATTCTCTTTCATATTTTTTATGAGTCCGAAACAATTTGCAAAAGTTCCTAAAACAGATCAAAACTAGGCTAAAAGTCAGCAGTACGATCGTGGACAAGTTCGTTGACGTTTTTTTTGGTCACCCTACCCGTCCTATTTTTGATTGCACAAACTTAAATATCGCCCTCTGTTGACAAATAATGGATATTCGGTTTTAAACGCACCTGGTGCCAAACCTTCCCGTATATGTATGCGCGTGTCATCTCTACCACCAGTACCTGACCAGCAAATCCACATTCATTTGCTCATGCACTTGGTATGCACAACTAAACTCACTTGGCTGCTATTCGAGTGTGACACATATCATATCGCTGGCTCAAAAAGTGATCGGTCTTATACTGTGTTAGTGTTAGTTTGGTTTATAAAACTTTGCTTTTCGATGATTAAAATGTCTTACTGGATAGCCGATACAGGAACAATAACTTTGTACCGATAGTGGCAGTGTGAATTGTAAATACAACAAAGGTATGTATGATTTTCAGAACAACGTTCTTTAGAGTTAAATTCAAATCGCTGTTCAATTTTTCAAAACTGTTGTTTACATTGTTGATTTGCAAGGGTGTAGTGGACGCGAATGCTGAGAGCCGATACTGAAATATATACAAGACTCCAGACAAGAGTAGTCTAGAACTTGCTTAGACGTCCTTGGACTCATTATTAATGGAAAAGACGTTGAACCAGTCAGCCACTTTTTAAATCAGTCATAAAGTGTATTTTCCAAGAACTTTTATTTTACTTTTTTAGACTGTTTCCTTCAGCATTTTTTTTGTAAAGTCCAATCCTCTAAATAGTAAAAAAAAATGTATTCAGCATGAAAAAACCCAAAGATAAATGAGTTGGTCAATCAGTCTGGAAAAAGTATTTCCCGGTACACTGTATGTCGAAACAACTAAACTACGACCCACAAAAGAATAGTGCAAAGCTTAGTCTCCCTCTGAATATGGAGGTAAACCAGTGGGCACTATTTTTAGCACTGGCACTTCGTTTGGCTGGCAGATTTTGACGTACTGGCTGATCCTAGCCATTTTAGCCACATGTCCTACTCGTCCTAGTCAAATTTGTTTTGGTGTTGCTACATCACAGCATTTTGAATGGGTTTGATATTTTCTGTAATAAAGTCGTTGCTAAAGTTTCAAAACTGTTTGGCTTGTCATATTAACTCACCGTTTTTAGAAATTAGTCATTAATCTTGGCCTCCGCAGACACCTTTGCATGCAATTGGGTTGCAGGTTCTGTGTTTGTTTGTGTTTTGGGGATGTACGTTATTTGCTTCAATGAAAGTACACTGATTATGAAGTACACACCGGTACAAGTGTTTACAACCTGAACAATATTTCCCTCTGAACTAACAAACACATATGTACTGTTGATAAAAGACAGGAAAGAAAAACAAAAGATTTTGAGTCACATCAAACAAATCAATGATTGCTTATTTTCATTGCAGCAATTGAAATAAGCCTAAAATAATCTCTGACGGAATTTTTAATTTGAAAAGTTTAGTCTGAGATTATTTTAGGCTAATAATTGCTGCAATGAAAATAAGCAATCTTTGATTTAATGTGACTAAAAAAAAAGAGGTTTTCGCATCAAACATGACCACCAAATTTGATAAAAGTTTCACAGGTGGGTTTATCTTTTTCTTAGTGGGTTAATTTACATTTTACTGTGTGTTTAAAATTGAAAACAACTGGGATTGAGGATTAATATACTCAACCCCCCCCCCAAAAAAAAAAAAAAACAACAACAACACACACACACACAAAAACCAAACAACAACAACAAAAACAATAAAAATAAAAATAGAATAAAAATAAATAAATAAAAAAATCATATAAATAAATAAATAAATAAAATCTTCCCTTTAAATTCAACCTCATGCAAACTATTTTTTCTAGTAAATGATAAGAATCTTGACAGAAATCAAGATGTAAGTAGTTGCCAGCTTTTCCAGAAATCTGTCAAACTAAAAACCAGCCCAGGCCTTGTACTTTACAGCTTTTTGTAAAGCAGCCCATCAAGCTAATAAACTGTGCATTTTACTTGACCCAAGGAAGTTTCAGTAGCCCACATTCTTAGCATGTATTGTCAACAATGTATCTTTCTGATTAATGGTAGCGAGCCGATCGCAACCAGTTTATTGGTCAAATGAAGTTACATTCACAAACTCAAAGATAATAGGATAGTTATAAATTGAACCAACGATTTTAGATTATAAAAGTTGAACCACTGATTTTAGAAGAACAGAATACTGATAGTAAAAATTCATTATAGAAAATTATGCCCTGCAGCATTGTAATAACCAGTTTTAAAAGTTGGACCATCAATTTTTAAGAACGGGCTACAAATACTACAGAAAATGTCATCAAAGAAAATGCTGCTTTGTGGCACTGTTTGTAAGACTTCATGTCAGCACTTAACATGAATGCAAATATAGTGTTACACATGGTAATTTTTAAAGATTGCAACCGATTGATAGATTTCCCCTTTTACCACACACCCCCGCAAGCATCTATATAGGGTTCTGTATTCATTTTACATTGGTATATTGTGACTAGTAACTAGTTCGTTTAACCCAGAGTGTAGCTGTCAAAATGTTTGGCAGACTTTACAGTCCACAGCAAACAGCCGTTTGAACAATAGAATCGCCCTGCGCACACATGAATTCATCTATAGAATAACAAAAGCACGGGAAAGAAAAACCATATGCACACACTCAAAGAAAACAGTTCTGCCGATTGACTCTTTTGTGCGGTTTTTCTTTACAGCGGTCTTTCGGGTGTTTGTAGTTTTCCAGGTAAAGGGTGTCTTAGAGGCTTTTCATGTCTGCTTTGGATCGGGGAGATGGGGGGGGGGAGAGAGGGCTAGACTCAAAGTTTGATTTATAATTCCCGTGTATTTGTACAGTTTCTATTCCCTTGTCAATTTGTGATTTAAAACTATGTTGTAGACAGGTCAGAATTTGGACCGCACTAAGTATGTTCGTGGGGCTTTACTTACATACATTTCAAGTACATATCCGTGTACTTTGTGTGTGTCTGCAATTTTGGTAATAGCCTTGTAATGTAATTTATGATTTTCACCGCGGTCACATTTGAAATTTTTACAATATGCTCAGTGTGTGCTGGTAAGTGGTTTCGATCTTGAGTTGGTTTCCAATTTGTCTATTTGACAGTTAATACAGTTAGGGAACGCGATAAATTTGTTAGAATTTACAGCTCTGGGATTACTAACGCGTATTGCAGTAGGTATCTACACATGACTCATTATCACTGATCTTTGCATATATTAAAAAGAAAAAAATACATTTGGTCACGTTGGAACACAAAGCTGTTGGTTTCGGCGTTTTGTTAGAAAGTGAAAGAACCGCAGGCAATTATTACTTCACAAAGAGAGAGGACTGTGTAATGTTTCGTTCAATGGTCTGGTATTTCCTCATTTTGTAACCTTTTTAATTTTATACAAAGTGCAATCATGTGAACATCTTCTAAAAATCCCTGGCCTGATTTTGAAAACGGCACTTCAAGACTCTTTTTAAATGTTTTTAATTTTATTTAAATAAATATTATTTAAAATAGTAGGCCTATATTCAATTGTTTTGTATTCGGTTTATGTGTGTTCTTTGTACTATTTTTACCTAGTCTTGCTTTCCTTAATTCCTTCCTTGGACAGATAGATTGATTGATTGATCATTATATAGGGGTGTTTACTGTTCACTTATTTCTATTGTGTAATGTGTTGTATTTATGTTTATTCAACTGTGCTTGTTTATATTATTATCTCATTTTTATAATTGCATCGTTTGGTTAGTTTGACTAGCTTATTTTTTAACTTATCGTTTGATTAGGCTATATTACTATATTATTTTATGTATATCGTTGGATTGTAAAGCGCCAGGGAGCATTTTCTAAAATGGATTTGGCGCTATAGAAATGTCCATTATTATTATATTATTATTATTAAATGTCTTTGTATTTGATGTACTTTCAGAGTGTTTAAATATAAGCCTTGGTACTGTACAAACAGACAGCTATCAATGAAAGGTTTCTGAAAATGTTCTTCAGAAAATTCAGTTTTCTACTAATTACAAACCAAACCCAAAACAAAAGTGCTACCCCCCCCCAAAAAAAAAGGGAAAAAAAAGAAAATAGAAATACATTTTTTTTAAACCTGCCTAAAACAAACACACAATATAGGAATAAACCCAGGAAAGCATTGTGGTGGCACAAAAATTGAACTAAAATCAATTATTAATTTGGGGTTGAACATGAAGGCAAATCGACCAGAGTGGGATTTGAACCTGCGACCTCTGGATTACAGGCCGGCGCTCTACCAACTGAGCCATCTAGCCCTAATGTTTGCGGCCTCTCTATTTTGACAATTTCTTTGTTCGTGTGTGCCAGATTTACCCTGTTTTCTTTTGCTGTTTATTATTTGATTGAATAAATTCTTCTGTCGACATTAGTATTGTATTTGGTACTACTAGGCAGTGTAACAAGTTGATGCACCTGCTGTTGCGCCGGAATAAATTTATGCTCGTTGCTGCGACACACACAACGTGTGGACCCAATCGTATGAAACAGTCTTAGTATAAAGCGATAAAGTGCGAAGATGACGCATCCTCATGGTTGAATCCAGCTCACCTGTGAACCACCAAGAAGAAATAAGCCGATAAAACACACAAGGAAGAGCATGCTGGCACCAACGCCTCCCCCCCCCCCCCCTGTCTCTCAGTCTCACACAGTCCGATATCAACCAATCCCTAGATGTATTCTCTCAACCTTGGTCTGTCAACCCAGTCAAGCTTCAACAAGATGACCATGATAAGAAAGTGGGGGGGGGGAGGATTGTAAATTAGATCTGACAGTCGGTATGATTCAGGAATTAAAAGAAGTGATGAAGTTGTAGTAATTTGGAAGGATTAATCATCTTGTCGTGTGTTGATGTGTACAATATTTGTGGGAGGTAGGCTTTCATTTTATTATTTCTTCACCTGCTTTAGTGAGGAAAGAGCTCGAATAATGGTGTGTGTGTGGGGTGGGGGAGGGGGGTTCATAAGCATTGGAAAAATGCATTTGATAGTTTTATAGACAATCTTGAATGCCCAGTTGAACATGCGTACTTCCTGGTGAATTTTTTTTGCGCAAAAGCAAAGTGAGTTTACCTCAATGTTTTTACTTGTTATGAAAGTTTGGTTTTAAAAGTCCTGTACAAATCTCGGGCACTCGAAAAGGGTTCGATCCTGATGATTTTTGTGAATTTAATCTGAAGTCCCCAATAAATAAATAAATAAATAAACAAATAAATAAATACATGTAAATTAATAAATATATCTCCTAAAGCGTATCAGCCGCAATTTACGTGTTTTGTCCTCTGTTCACTTGTTCTGGCCAACCACTCTTATTGCCAGCAGATATGCTACATAGCTTCAAGTGCATTGGGAGAACACATGTAGTTTTTCAACAAAAACCTTGAACTCATAGATCTAACAACCCAATTTACATACGTAACGTTGTGAAACACTGGTATGATAATGTTTGAATCGTTTATGCTAACTATGTATTTTAAAATTCAATGAATAACACTAACAGTTGATTTATTCTGTCACCAAGGGCCAGTTTCATACAGCTGCTAAAGCAAAACCTTTAGCAAAACAAACTTCTGCAGGAAACCAGTCACAAATGGCACATTTGATGTGGTATTTTGGCTGGTAACCTTATTCTGGTGTAAAGCAAAATTGTTATTTTGTGCTATATATATAAATATCTTAGTGCTCAAAACTCTTTATGAAATTGGGCTAGCCCCTGTGACCAATTTCATCGACCAGCTTTGAAGCACAAAAAGTAGCAAGGCAAGCCAAAATGATTCTTGCTAGAATAAGGTTACCAGCCAAAATATTGATTGTATCCTGCTCATTTTTGCTGAGCAGAAAGTTGTTTAAAGCAGATGAAATTGGACCTTGAATTGAAACGGGGTCTTCGTAGTGCACAGTGTACTGAAGTGCAGCTACTTCAGTTATAGCACCCTATGCATCAAAAGATTAGCTCCTGGACTCCTATTCTGATTTCAGGAAATGCTTGACTTCCTTGTAATCAAGTAAGTCAATTTACACACCATAGTACATATCAAATTATTCTTGATTGGTCAGGGTCTGGTGATTCATTCCCACTTGGGTCGTTGTTGACTTTCTATTGCCTTATCGCTGCGAGACAACTAAATGATGACTGTGTAGAGTGATTGAACTTGTTGTATAAAATTGAGAAAAGTTTAAATTTGGCTCCTTCGAGGAAATGAGGGAGGGATTATGGGCAAGGTTTTAGCCAGGATTTGGTAAAAGGGTGTCCAAGTTTGCAGGAAATTTCAAAACTAGGTGTCCAAATTGATCACGTTACAATACATTTTACTTGTAATAAAACAGGATGTCCAAATTTAAAACTGGGTGTCCGAAAGACACCCAGACACCCCTTCTGGCTAACACTATGATTATGGGTTCGTACGACATCGTGCCTGAACATCTGCTATTTGAGGCATTATCCTATGCACACACAAAATATGATTCGGAAAGTAGGATTTGAAACTTTGCATGGTGGTAGTGCAATCAAGTGAAGTTTGCAGCGACACCATTTTACATAAATTATCTCTATTATCTGTCTATGAGTTGTGGTGGCTCTGAGAAGAACTGGTGGTTTAACAACTCGACGTTTCGGAAAGTTACAATGCTGTTTGTTTTTTCTTCTTCTGATAAACGTATAATGGTTTCAAATTGGTTTGTAGACATTGGATTTGATGAATAACATTCCCAGTGACTCCAGAGAGGCCGGAGTACTGTGTCCAGTTTCTTACATTAAAAAAAATGATTTAATCGTTCTGGAGAATGGTTCTCACTCAGCCTTGCTACTATGGGCAGCGCGCCGTATTGATACCTCTCGTCGCTAACCCCTGGTAGGGAAACACTGAAAATCAATGCTGATTGGCCAACCAAATGTACTGCTTTGCGTGCACGCTTGTTAAAAACATTTAAGCGTTTGTCGGGCGCTTTTCAGGCGCTTAGTACGCGCGTGTAAAAATGCACGTATTTTGACGCAATACATTTCAAATGTATCATGTTTTTACATGGTCACCCTAAACTGCATACAGTTAAGACGTATCACAAGATCGAAAAAGAATGAGAGGGGGGCCAGTTGCTCCATGACTTGATCACTGATCTCTAATACACTGATCTCTATTAAATAGAGATCAGTGGACTTGATGCGTACTTTGACAGCGCACTCTGCGAAGTCTATAACACAGAATGGATCAACCACGGGACTAATTAAAATATCCATTATACTTGGATATTTTAAAGTCACACTTCCAGGGGTTACGATCGAGCAGGGCATTCTGGGAGAGAAAACAAAATTGCGCGTCAAGATCATACACCACTGGGAACGAGGTTGGGTTCTTCCTAGATTTAAACTAAGTTACTGTGTACCTTGGTCATCAGACGAAGACTGGAGAGTGGAAACTCAGGTTCCGTCTTTGGAATCAAAATGAGATGTTGGGGGTGTCGGAAGTTTGGTGGATGGTTGAGGTGGCAGTGAAGTTAATAACAAGATGTCCCCTCGATCCACTATGTAAAAGTACATTAGTAGTCCAGGCTGATTCCTTACCTCACACCCAGGTAGTGGTTAATAAGCAGGACAGTTCTTTTCACTAATTTCAGAACTAAGGCGTCTCCCTAATTCCGAAATCTACTCCGCAGTAGTCAAATGCTTCAAAACCCATTACTCTGAGACCATTAATATATTTCCCTTCTTAATGGCGTAACCATTTCTGTACAGGAATTGGTTTTTATTTTCAAAACAAAACAGTTGTAAATGACGCCCTCTTATCAAATAACTTGTTTGGTTTTATATCTAGGTTTCAATTTGAGAGGCAAAATCTCGGTTTAGGTAATTTCCAAAGTGTTAACTAAACAGAAAGCGAGAGAGTTTGCACTTGCATAATTTCTAATGTAGGTAACAGGTCAGCAGCTAGTTTCCATTCTTGAGACAGTTTTTTTTTCTTCACATAGTCTCTTTTTGTGTTGTGTAGTCTGTAAAGGGCTGAATCTTACAAGCTTCAGTTTAATATTTGCCTCCATGGCTATTGCTACTGCATCTTGAATGTATTTAACCTGCACATTAATTTGATTTCAGTTTGATCATGTGTGGGCCTAGACGTCTGTGTTTTGTTGCAAAGTTTTATTGTTATTGACAGTTTGGAAATAAATACCATTGAAATTGAAATTGAATTTGACCGCGCTTTACATTGGATCTGATTTTTTACCCCCCCCCCCTGAGAAAAAAATAAATAAAAAAATCTTTATTTAAAAAAAGATCTTTTTCATGTATTTAATTAAGAACCATGAAAAACATGAAGATAAAACCAAATAGAATGCCCCAGAGTGCATATTAGGACTTTTAAAACAAAAGGTAAATGTATGTAAGTAGGCTTCGAGCTCGCAAGTTTCCGCTTTGCGCTCACAGTTCAGGTTTTTTTTCAACAGCCTATTACATCCCTGAACAATGGATTCCGCAATCCACCATGGTCAGAGTCCAACAGTTTGGGTGTTGAGTTACGAGCTCACAAGCTTTCGCCCTCGCAAGCTTTAGCGCTTTGCGCTCACATTCATTTTTGTTTTGTCCAACAGCCTATCACATCCCTGGACAATGGATCCGGGAAATCCACCATAGTCAGAGTCCAACAGTTTGGGTGTTGAGTTACGACATGGTGTTAGATTTCGTTAAAGCCCTTGTCACACTACCTATTCTTGTAGCCAATTCCTGGGGAATTTTAACCCCACCTCCACCCCATGTTCATTTCACACTTGATCCGATTTTGTGTGTAAAAACTCGCACTCTGGATGCCAACCCCGGGTTCTGGCTCAACCTTGCTCCCAAGGTAGGGGGAGCTGTTTCCAGGGAAATGGCTTGTTCCTGGGAATTTGCAAGGGTTAGCAAGTCAAGTGTGACAAGGTCTTAAGTGAAATTTCCAGGGAATTTCCTGGTAAATTTGTGTAGTGTGTAAGAGGCTTGAGATTGAGGAACTATACTACATAGTAAAACACTCAAGAAAGCAATATAGGGTTAATTGACTTGGGGGGGGGGGGTCATCAGAAACCAAACAGGAATCCAACATAATCCTTAGGAATATGGTACTTTAATAGCCCCTTTTACAGTAATTAAACCATGGACTATGATAGATTGGTATGCTGGGCTGGTTTGCTTGTGTGGTACCAAATCCATCAAAATCAAGCAATTTTTAGGTATGGCTTTTGATGCGCTACATATGTAGTTGACAAATTCATCATCAAGCCTGGAATTACATCTTTGGGTAACACCAGATCTGTATTTAATTTTGCAAACAGCACAACTGACGGAATATCTGAACGTGACCAGAAATATTTTGAAAAGGGGGGAAACCGAGACAAAGGCAACGGAGACCACAGGCTCCGTGGGTTTTCTTGTCAATTCAGGCCTGCATTCATCACATTCAATTTTCAGGCATTCCTAGACGCACCATTTCCTGTCATCCATCCCTGGATTTCAATACAGGATTTCCAGCTCTTCACAAACCCCGCAATACAAACTTCCTGACTACACAGCTTTGCTCAGCTGTGATTTCACTTGTGTTTACATAAACGGACCCAGCTATATGGCATGGACCCTTGATAATTATAAGTTCAGTCTGTCTGCAACAGGTTTGAATGCTTGTTGTGATGCCACCGGGTTTTTGTTTGTTCCGGGAATACACAGAATTTGTTTTGTTTTGTCCTGAAGTCCCTGACAATGCTATCTATGATAAAAATCAGCCCGAACTTTGCTCTGTCGGCGTTAACTTGTTCTATGCTGTACTTTCCGTGTGTAATGTGAGCGTTCCTGTTTGATGCGATCATCTGTAGTTTCCAAGCAAACATTTATTTTTTGGAGAGTGAGATTAAAATAAAACGTGACGTGTGTGGACTGTTTGATTTGCGTTTGAGTTATAAGCACCAAGTGGGGGGAAGTGCATCTGGCTTAGTCGTGGAAATGCGTTGTTTGTGTGATATGGCTTGTACGTTGTTGAATAGATGATAGTATGTGCCATGTTCAACCTGCCCCGTGCGCAAAAGTGCGTTGGTTATTTCGAACGGACATTTACACAATTCTTAACTTCTAAAAGCTGTGCATCAAGTGCGTTTATCAAGTTACAGAGTTCAAAATAAAACAGTGCACCACGGTGCGGGGGGCAGATTCAACATTAAGACCTTATATATCTTTCTGAAACTTTAGGTTTAGAAGCTAAAAGATGCCAGGTTCTGAATTTTGGCCGACTTGACCCTAAAATTTAGATTTAAATTTTAAATAACTATTTTTTAGAGATTTGAGAAAGTTATGTAAGCTTTCAATAAAGGTTAATGCATGAAAAAATCTGCCGATGATAAGTGGTAGGCTATTAAAAATAAATAAAAATAAACTATTGTTGGGATCTCATGTCCATCTGCCCATGTACATTAAACAATTGTGAATGTTACATGTATTTTGTGCGGTGTCTGTAGCATAATGAAAACGCTTTTGGATGTTTTTCATTTTGGAACAGCATCTTGTGTCAAATTTCGTTCTGTTCAGAGAAATCGTGGCCAGGCAACTTTAAAATAAACATTGGTAAATCCTCAGGAATGTACGTTTAGAAAAACACTAGACTGCAGGACTTGTTTGGTTGTGGAGTTACTGGCCAAGTGCTAAGATTACTGGACTCTGGCCAGTGGTCTGGTTGGTACTGATCCATGTTGACAAGCCAACGAGGATGTCATACTCATACAGTATTGAATATATTCGGTTTGTAAAATGCTGTTAAATATCTCAAATACAAAGGTCAATTCCAAGGTTACTTGCTTTACATTGATTATAGATTATCAGAAATCTGATAAGCTGAGGGAATTTGGTAACAATTATGTTGGAATTTAGCGTTTTTGGTAGTAACAAATTTCAACCTGGGGCCAATTTCATAGCACTGCTTAACGGTAACAAATTTATGTGCTAAGCTACAGCAGAAATTATTGTGTACATTTACGCGTGTTTCACAGGCATTTAGGCCTAGCTTGCGCATTCACCATTGATTTGCATTGTTACGTTATTCGTTTGCTTATAGTAAGCGCTGGAATGTAAGAATGCCTTTTTCAGTGCTTAATACGGTAAGCAGCGCTATGAAATAGAATTTAAACAGTAAGCGCAAAATCGGCCACTGAGCAGACATGGCACATTGCCCATTGTCATAGAGCTGTTTAAGCAAAAAATAGTGCCTAAAACGTTTAAAATTCGGCCAAGGAAAAAAATAAGCAGGATACCAGTTGCGAATGGTACTAACATAGTATTTTGGCTGGTAACCTTTTTCTGATAAAGGAGCTCAATGAAATCGGCTCCAGGTTATTAAAATCATCCACTAATCCAGTTGGGATTTCATTGAGGTGCTGCAGCAGAAACAACTGCTTAAAACAATAATTTTCTATCAGCAACAATTTCTTAGCAGCATACCAGTCAAATAAAGGTACATGTGAAATGGCATTTTGAGTGGTAACCTATTTCCGGTAAGCAGAATTATTTGTTCGCTTAGCTTATTTTTGTGCTTAAAAGCAGCTGTATTTCCGGTAAGCAGAATTGTTTGTTCGCTTAGCAAATTTTTGTGCTTAAAAGCAGCTGTATTTCCGGTAAGCAGAATTATTTTTTCGCTTAGCTAATTTTTGTGCTTAAGCAGCTGTATGGAATTGGGCCCCCCCATGATTGTAATAATATTCTGCTGTCATTGTAAGTTGAGTAGCTCTGTAATTGCCCTTGTAGGAGATTGTGTACATTACAATGATTTTTATTCAGTCTGAATGGTGTAATTTATGTGCCTACTGTTTGTAACACTGCCTATTGTGATTGCTGGGTTTCTCTGGACAGTCAACGGCCTTGGGCTGAAACCATGTTACTCACAGCTGTTGCTGCATTGCCTCAAGGGTGTTCATGTACACTTAGGGGGCGACCTTCCTTTCACTGTGGTTGTAGGTTGTATAAATTATGTACGTGTTGTTGTTGGACAAATTGTAGAACTGCAAACATTCATGGTGTATCATGTACAGATACATATGTAGGCCATGGTTTGCCTTTAACTTTTTTTTAGTGACTGGCCTGTGTGGAGGCCTTTTCACAACTGTCCCGAACCGGTTCCGAACCGGAGATTTTGTTCACCCCGTTTTACACTGTAAAAATTTCAACCCGCCTCCGATCTGGGTAGCATGCTCTAGCCGGATAGAAATCAACCCTGGCAGAAATCTCAATCCGGATCGAAATTGCATTTTTCGTTATACGGTTCACGCATTAGCTGGTTCACGTAAAGACCAGTGTGAATGTTGCTTATCTCTGATCCGTGTCGAAAAGAAGCGAGGCTGAACCGGAGAGGACCCGGGTTGGTTTCAACGCGGTTCGAAATGGAGATAGTGTGAAAAGGCCTTAGGACCAGTTAGCTTGGCATTTGACTAGTCCGTCAGCTTTTTCACTGGTCCGTATGAATAATAGGGAAGCTTTTCAACACTGACCTACCCAGTCGGACCACGTTTGAGTGAATTTGACTGGTCCGCGGGTGTTTTAACAAGCCAGGGGAGAATGTGGTTGGACCATGGTTGGACCTATGTGGAGTTTTTAAAGGGAAAAGTATATATGTCATTAAAACAAGAATACAAAATAATGATTTACAAGGGAAACTGACTGTTGCATCCCCTTGCGGTGATCCCTCTGCTGCCGCTTCCCAGGCTGCATCGTAAACTTGGGTGTGATCCCTGGCTATACGGCAGTAACATGTTGAATGGCTTCTGACTGGCACCCAGAATAAAGATATTGACAAAAGAGTGAGACCGCCAATGTAGGGGCTAGATAGCTGAGTTGGTAGAACACATTGATCTGGAGGTCGCAGTTTCAAGTCCCGTTTTAGTCAATTTTTCTTTGTTCAATTAAAAAAATTATATTAAGTTGGGCAAACAACTTTCCATCCTGTATTTTTGCATAAAACACAGCAAACAACCAAGTTATATATTTATAGTGTGAAAACCAAAAGGGGAAAAAAGAGAGGGGAAAAAACAAGAATGTAATTTCCAAACTTAAACTGAATGGTAAGCTTTTGCTAGACAACAATATTTTTCAGATCTCACTACAAAAGTATGAAAAACAATACATTTTATCAGCACGGGGCCGCTAAAGTACCTCAAATTATCTGTGTTCTCGTTAGGCCGAACAAAATAATAGTTGTGTTTCCGGTTACCCGACCGTCCCTAGAAAATCACGCCGACCCTGTATCTTTTTATTCCAAAAACGATAAAATAAAATCTTATGGTGCCGACCCTAAACCTCATTTTTGTGCACATCGTCAAATTTTGTGAAGTAACTTAACTGCCAAATTAAATTCTTGCCAAAGTATTAATTATTTAACTTAAAATGTAGGTTTTTAAAAGGAAATCTACCGGTAAATTCAAGATATCCAGCTCGTTTTCTGTCGATAAAATCTCTGGTATTTACTAGCTGCGATCGTTAATTTCAGTATACGAACGTTAACACACGCGTGCACGTTGTAGTCTGTTAAAATAAAAATATTTTAACAAAATAAAATGTGTTTATGTCCCTACCTACCCTAATTTTTTGGTCAGTGTAATAGGAAACACATATATTATTTTGTTTGGCCTTACAATCGTGCTCGTATCTTTTGTTTTTTTAAAGACAAAGAAACCTGCATGGGACAGTTGGGGACTGGTGAAAAACCTTGCATAAACCAGCGTCTCATACATGTGTATCTTCCGAGCTCTTATTAACGAGAGTCGACTGTATAAATGTACTGTACCATAATTATTATACAGACAACACGTACACTTTTGCAATTACCAGTGTAATGTATGAACGTGGAAATTGCTCATTCAAAGGAAGTAGTGACTGTTTAAGCCTCACAGTAACACTCTGTACATTAAGCTGTCCAGCCTGTAACGCAAAAAGGACAAAAAGTGAGTTATAAATGTCTCAAGAAATGCTTAGCAGTGACCTCACAAAGTTCAAGAGGAGCATTTGACATTTGTATAGTTTCCTCTTGACCCTTTATTATATGTTTATGATAATTTGGATTAGAATTGTTGAAATACATACGCGCATTTATACCTCCGCAAAACAAAAAAAAATCAAACTACCGTACACGTAATGTAGCTCTACTGTTAGTCGGGGGGGGGGGGGGGATGGAAGGTGATCGTAAGGCCTGTTGTACTCATGTGTATACAATAAATGGATGTTGGGTCATAAAACTGCAGATTAGTTCCTCTTCATTGTAATTAACAACCTGCGTGCAGCTTGTACAGTTTTTTGCTTCTTAAATGTAAATTATTCATCTGTAACCTGGGGCAGTTTCTTCCTCAGTACATTGTGACAGCAGGCTCTTCTTCTGTAGTACTTTGTCCTGTCCTATCCTGACCTGCATCATTGTCTGTCCCCTAGGTCAGGGCACAAAAGCATTCTTGCTTTCCACCCCCCTCCTCCCCCTCTCCCCGAGCCAAAATGTTGTCCCTTGTACAACTTGCTACTTACATGTACTCAGGGCTCGAATTTGGGGAAAATATCTACAAGACTGCAGAGCTTGTAGCTCAAAAATTGTTACTGGACCAGAATTTATTTTACCAGACCAGAATCAAAATGAGTTGAACAAACACTAAGAGAAAAATCGATCTCATTTGTCTTATGTATATAGCACTTTGATACTGAAGAGAATTGAAAGATACTTTAAATCAGATTTCTAGTCAACATTTTTTCACAACAATACTACACAATGCGGTAGCCTATTATTATTCAATTAAAACACGAGACCACCGGGCTTTGTCCGTTTGTGAGTTTACTGGCCCGACGCTAAAATCACTGGCCCCGGGCCTGTGGTCCAGTGTTAATTTCGAGCCCTGCTTACCATGCTTACAAATGTTCCTGTAACGTTGTAATTCAACTTTTTACAAACAATGTCTGCTTTTTCGAAGGGTCAGCACTGAAATAAACGTACGGTACTTGATATTTTAATTGAATTGCAATACAATACAATGTACATGTACAATTGACAGTAAATTTGGTGTGTCGAACACGCTAGTGTACATGTACATACATGTATATACAGTATTGGTTTTGTTTACATGTCCATGTTTCATTTATCATCAATCCTCTCTTTCATGTCAACAAAAAGTGTCCAAATCTTGCGAATTTCAAAAATGTGTTACTTGGTGATTAATGCTGAGATATTTGTGTGTGTTTGTGTGTTTTACAGATGAGTGACGGCCGCCGCACCCAGGTGGTGTTACTGGACGACAAGAGGGTGGACCTTGTGGTGCAGGTAAATACCAAGGACTAGTCCAGATTGCCGCTTTCCCTTCGTCTGGCTCACAGTAGTTTTCATCTGTGACCTGACAAATATCCAGAGGCTGCCAACTTCCCCCCCCCCCCCCCCCCCCGATTCAGCAGCATGTTCCCTGGAAAGTAAACCAATCTCTCCATGTTCTGATGAACAATTCTGCAAATCTCCACCAATTCAATTATTGTTATGTTGAATGTATTTTTTCTAAATATCTCCCTGATTGTTGTAAAAAAACAAAATCCTGATTGCAAGTGTTGGCAGCTCTGAATGTCGAGGACAAATTGCTTTTGCGTACAAATGTGTAAACGGACTTCTCATGAATGTGTACATACATGTAGTAGGGAAGTAGTTTTAAAACCTGGTGATGGTTTTCAAACATGGATCACGTATTAGTCTTGACCAATGAAGTATTTGCCAGTAATACAGCCCTGAATCAGTTGAAGGCATGGACACTCAAATTTTTAAAGTTTTTTTTAACCCTAACCCCCATTAGGGTCTCTCCACAAAGCCTGCCAAATACAACAGAATGCAACACAGTTGAAATGAGAACCATGCCAAATGCAACAAAATGCAACAAGGTATATTGTTGCATTGTGCAGGCATGCTGTTTGTGAAAGGACTGAGCAAGGGTGTTTGCCCTGCTAAATGCAACAGTATGCACATAAGTGTAATTTTTAACTGTTACTATACAGTCTTTTGAATATGATTTGAATTATGATTCAAATATTACCTAATATTACATCATACTTCTCAATACTTTTCCCATAGAAAAATATTTTGAAATACCCATTATAAGTTGTTCAGATACAATAGAAGCACCCAAACCTATATGAAGTCACTTCACTGCTGAATGCAACAAATTCAGTCAAAAAATGACATCTAAGTTGACTGCCAAATGCAACAGATCACAACAACTATTACCATTTGGTGCATATTGTTGCATTTAGCATGGTTAGGGTTAAGAAGGGGGGGCGGGGTTAACCTTATTACTGTTAGTATGCTCTCCTGCCCTACTGGCCCATGCCACAAATTCTACAGGAGACTGTGGAGACTAAGTCCACAGTACACAAGCCATGGGGTTTCATTTCAAATGATTCATGTTTTTACACGGTCACCCTAAACTGCATACAGTTAGACATATCACAAAATCAAAGAAGAATGAGAGGGGACCAGTTGCTCTTTGACTTGATGCCTCTTTTGCGCGTTACCACTCTTGAGCGGGTGCGTAGAACGGATTGGCCACAGGCCTAAATAAAATGTGCTAGATTCTAGCACATTTTAATGAACCGAATCCAGGGGTTAAGAGCGAGCAAGGCCTGCTCGTGAAAAATGGCGCGGCGAGATCGATCACCCCTGGGAACCAGGAGGGGGTTGGTTGTCTTGAGAATCACGTTGACTGTAGGAGATGTTTACCAGCATGCAAGTCCCTGCATAGATGATAGTTTCTGTCTTCTTCAAAACTTCTTGTTGAATCCCCCCTCCACATTATGGCATTCACTTTGGGGGAATTTGCTTCCCACTTAAATCCCAGATCAACCAGATAGCAGATTAGGGATCAATTTGAGGATTAGGTGACTTCAGTTTTGGTGTACAATGATAGGATGTCCTTGCCTGGCAAGCTGGCTAGATTTACCCGTGTGCGAGTAGGCAA
Organism: Pisaster brevispinus; assembly: GCA_023634235.1. NCBI lineage: Eukaryota > Metazoa > Echinodermata > Asteroidea > Forcipulatida > Asteriidae > Pisaster > Pisaster brevispinus. The sequence continues at coordinate 3,814,084 of JAMKCF010000004.1, read as the reverse complement.
GTAATTGTCTACTCCCTGGAGTATATGCAAACAAGGAGCATCCCTCCGATAAAATTGGACCCAGTAGACCTTTTTGTAAACGGAATGGCCTTTGTGTGATCCAGGGATCCGGGTAAGTCTTTGATCAAGACGGTCTTCCAATAGCAGCTTGAATCTACGATCTTGGGCGGATGTGTGCTGCAAGTTTACGGTTAATTTAATAACCAGCTTACCGTAAAAAAAAAATAAAAAATGTTGGATTAACCGTTCAACCGAAGCAGACCTCAAAGTAGTGTGTTGCAAATCTGTGACTTGGTGGGGATTTCATGTCAACTCTCATGCACGCAACACAACACCTAGCCCGACTACTCAAAACCCCAAAATGCTGTGACACTTTTTATGATTATTTTTCGTGTTAAATTTCATTCAGTGCATTTACGGGTTTAAATGAAAAAATTTAAAGTGATTTTCATGTTGAAAAATCCAACTGAAAGAAAATCAAATTTTTCCAAACAGGGGCTTTAATTTGGGGCGAAAGATTTGCACAAGACCACAGGGCTTGTACAGGTGTGTAGTTCCAAAAGTTTTACTGGACCAGAAATATTATTGATTCCTATGATTCCTTTCGTATATGGGTGAAAATTCACTAAGCCGCCATAATTATGTTCAATTTGGGTCAAAAATTCAAAATGGATTCAGGAGAAACATTCCAACTCAGTCAAATAGTCCAATTGTTTTAATTTATTAATTTGATATTGTCAGGGCTACAACTATTTCAAATATTAAAAATATTTTTTTTAAAAGTTTAACAACTTGTAAAAAGTGAGCAGTTAATATAAAATAAAATAAGACCATTTTGAAAAACCTCTTCAATTTAAACTGCTAATGTTTTTAACACCTTGTTGCAAATATGCTTAGCAACAATTTTGCCGAAATACTTACTATATGGTTGTTTTACGAAAAAAATTATGGCTATTTGCATGAATTTCAGAGGGTTTTTTCATGACATGCACACATATTTTGAAGTGTAACTATACAACAAATAATCCTAGTCTCATATCAATGCTTGTGTTTACTCATACTAACCTACTGATCATTCATACAATCATTGAAGTTTAGAGTGTATTTGGTTAAAAAGATACTCTTTCTATGGGTGCACAATTTCGGACATAACTTTGGACAATGTGGACATTTCGGACATAACTCTTTGTGGACATTGCAGGGTTTTACATGGACATGACTTAAAGAGACACCTTTTTTTAATATTTAACTGATGGTTTAGTACGTAAATCATTGTAAATCATGATGTGGGATCACTTTCTTTCAGTCATCATTATATTATGGACATAATATTGAAATTTATCATGATTTCGGACATAACTATGTCCAATGTCCATATTTTTGTGAGTACTTGGGTAAGTTATTTGAATCACTCTTATTGTAGCATCCATAGTTTGTTCAATACAAATCTACTGGAAGACAGCAGATGGTCTACTAACAAAATATTCCCCAAATTACATTAAGCTGCCTTACCTATACAGATTAAGGTTTTTAGCAAGTTAAAGGCCTTTTTCAGTGAAACCATGTTAAAACCATCTTCAAAGTAAAAAGTAGGTGAAATGTTTGAAGAGAACTGAAATAACCAATTTAAACTCAAAAGACATTTTAACATCATTTTATAACTGCTAATAAAAGTTGTCTTTCATTTTGGTTGGTCTGGATGACAAGTAAATACCCATGCTTTAACAATAATGCCAGCTTTTGTTAAATTTGTGACACATCACTGACTTGCGTGCACCCCTTTGAGTCATTGTTATAGGGTTTGGAATCGGGATCATCATGTTTAGGGATGCCCATGATGACTTCCACTCCTTGTCCTCTCCAGTCGGTAAATTTCTTTTAACAACCTGAGTTTTAAAAAAATGAACGAAACTTTGGTTTACTTTAAGAGGAAAGCAGTAACAATAAAAAAATGATTATTAACTTAATTTTATTTACATTTAATGAGCAACTTAAGTCATGATCTCAAATACAGAAACAGTCTATTATAACAGATCTTACCAGGTTCCTTTCACAAAAGAATTTACTTTTGCTCTTTGTTTTTCTAAGCCTACAAAAAAAACATGCAAGGAAACTCTTGAAAATAGTTTAAATTCAGGTCTTATGTTTGTTTCAAGACAACAAAATTATCACTTACCTATTCACTGCAGCAGAATCGGTACACAGTGTGCTATGTGCGTGCAGAACTACAGTAGTGCTTGTTGTAGTATTACTGTAATGTAGTCTATGTATACTGTGTACATCATCAAGTACATGTACAGGTTTTATTTGTACTATGTACTATTATTACTGGCCAAACCCACCCAGACACACACTCCTGTGGAAGTTTAAACAATTTATCTTTTTCATAACCTACATGTAGACTAGAGCCATACCCCACTGTTTGTATGTCCACTGTTAAAAGTTATGTCCGAAACAGCAATATGTCCGCACAAGTAAAAGTCATTTTTGAACAAAATACTTTAAATTTCACCACTACTTTGGGATAATTGGTGCAACTAAATTAACTATACATTATTTGAGACTCAAGGAAAATGGTTCTTTTCATTATCATTCTTAACTTCCCACATTCAAAGCTTGGGCATTCTGGGAGAGAGACTTCAAAATGATGATCATTTTGTAGGTTCTGCTCAATTGCAGATATTATTTATTTCACAAATGCCAATTTATGTTTTTAGTTAGTTGAATTGATAAAGTACATTAAATATTCACCCCACCCACATTACAAATATAAGTTTAAGTCGTCAAAAAATTAAGCATAAGTGAATTCTGGACATAACAGTTATGTCCGAAATGATTTTTTCAATATATTTTGGAGTAAAAAGTTTAAAAAGTTACTAATGGTTTTAATTGTTTTTAAGTATCGTTCTTCAATACACAAAACAAGAAGTGTCATAGTTTCAAGATTATAACTTGCCCCAAAATGTTTATTCTTCCATTGGACATGTTTCGGACATAACTTCTATTTCGGACATAACTCATGTGGACGGAAAGTTTTTAATCCACCTCTCTCGTGGAGTTTAGGGGTAACTGTTTCAAGTGAAGATTTTTATTAATTGACAAGTCAATACCACTTGTTCCATCTATAAACTTGATTGATTTCTTAACTGGGGGTACATGTTATAAAGAGAAATGTATTATTTCGGACATAACAAAGTTGTGGACGGAAATATGCATCGCTGTTTTTAGCATTTTGTCACACTTAAACCAATGCATCTGAGATTATGAAAGCAATTGCACTTAGTGCTAGGCTAAACAACCTTTGGGAAAAGGTTAAAGTTTCTGGTTTCCTATTTTACTAATTGATAGAAAGTAGTATCAAGAAAATACCTTAAAATTGGACGGAAAATAGTTATGTCCGAAATGGCTCACTTATGACCTTGTTTTGTTTTTACCGGACATAAATCATTGAAGCTATTGTTGTTATCAGCAAGGCATTTCTCCATTCTATCATCATGTAACATGCAGTGATAGCTTTGCTAACTAATGTCTTTAATAGACAACTGAAACAAAAATTTAATTTTCTGATTGAACGAATTTCCGTCCACAAATCGGCCTTTTACCAACATTTTGAAAATCTTGCAAAGCAACTATGAGAAAGTTGTTGCTACTGTAGGTACATCTAGGTGAGTACTTCACATGGATGCTTTAGTTATCTTGACATGATGTTTAGTTTATGTGCTACATATGCTTAAAGGGCATTCTAGCTAATTAGTGCAGTTTAGTGAATTTTCACCCATATCTGAAGTCCATGTTGGTAACAGTACAATCGTCATCAGAAATATTTCAATCCGACTTGGGAATCTGTCAATCTGACTGGAGGGAATAGGGTTTACATGAAGAATCTCTAAAACTCATCCGACAGTTTTGAGGAAAAATGTTTTGTAAGACAAGGGATCTTCCCTACCAATAGCTCCCCATGTTATGGCTACATTTGTGTACAACATGCCATAGCCTCGAACTTGGAAGAAAAATTCCACACGACCACAGGGCTTGTACATGTAGCTCAAAATGTTTACTGATCGACCTGAAAATATTTTCCACAAGACCAGAATCAAAATGAGGAAAAATTTCCACACAGTTTAAATTATTTAAGCTCTTTTTAATTGAACTGAGAGAAGATTTATCTCATTTGTCTTACTACAGGGGTAAGTATACTTCAGTACTCAACAGAATTGAAATAAATTTATCAGACTGAAGGGCAATACTTCACCAGCATTTTTTGAAGAGCGAAATATTCCATACTGAGATATTTGCTTTTCATTTGAAAAAAACGCAAGACGGCGGACTTGTCCGCTCGAGAGTTTTACTGGTCTGACGCTGAAATCAGTGGCTTGGGGCCTGTGGTCCAGCGGTTAATTTCAAACCCTGCAACGTAGAGGGTTAACTGATTATCGGAATAACCGATTATCGGAATAACCTTTGCGGCACGAAGAGCGATAAAAAAAGGGTTTGGTGCAAAGTGGAGCCATGGTTTTGCAAGATTGCCCCGAGGATTCAGATCCGGTAGGGTTGAGTTACTTGGAGAAGACTAGGAACAAGAGACAGCTAAGCACACAGTTTTGCCTCACCGATCAGACAATGTGTATATCTACTAGCTTTGTAGATTTGTTCTTAGAGAACTAGGTCTTGCTTTTCTATTCTACTGCCGTGGAGTGGATTTCGGGAAATCGGGAGACTACTTCGGGAGACTACTTGGTTCTGAAAAGAACTGTCCAGCTTATTAGCTACTACCTGGGCGGAGGGTAGGAAATCAGCCAGGACTACTACTTTAGCTTAATAGTGGATCGGATCGAGGGGACTTCTCGTTATTAACTTCACTGCCGCGGAGTGAGTTCTTAATTGGTCTCAACGTTTCGACTAGCTTGCTCTAGTCATCGTAAGAAAAGTCACATGTGAAAGTTTCAGATGAATACAGTGTCTACTTGCTGAGTTTTGTACACTTGTTAGACTTGTTAGACACACACAAACAAAAATAATTACAAAACACACTCACTTATCAGCCCAAGGGTAAAATTTCTATATTACAGAACAAAACAAAAATACTTCCTTGAAATGAAAAGTTTGAAAACTTTAAATTTTGAAGATGTAAAAAAAAAAAAAAATCCTCACTTCTGGATGCGCACAATCCAGGTGCCATCCATGTGAGGTTATGTTGCATTACAAACGCCTAGCCTGCATTTCTGCGCTAGGAATTTGCGGAATTTGTGTATTTCATATCATGTAGTGCCCTGTGTGAGCTGATGACGGGATTTGATAAATAAACATACAGTTGGAGTATCTATTTATGATGTGATCATGTAGAGTCGTCTTCCGAGGGCTGTGGAAAAATAAAAAAGCCAAGAGGTGGGAAAATGCGCTGGACATGTATGGGCAAACAAACTAGCCAACATTCCAGTCTCTAAGTTACTTTCTATGTTACAGTAGACATAACATTTTACTCATGAGAATGGAAAACTTTGAGCTTGTTATTTTATAAAAAAATTGTGTTTATTTATTTATTTTTTTCTCAAAATAATCGAGAGAAAACTATAAGTTATGCTCCAGATTGCACAATAGGGCTTTTAAAACCAAGATAAACACCAAGTAGAAAACATTCCGAAAAACGTTGTTTCAATTTAGAGTGCTTCGGCCAAACATATAAAAAAATGGGTCCAGAATGCCCCACAGTTTTGAAAAAACCTGTGGAGAACCCTGAATGTGCATGTTCACTTCCCTAGCCAGGAACTGAACCAGGGCACCAGTGTACCGTTGAAAGCTCAAAAGCATTTAGCATTATATTTTGTAGGCAATATTTTCCGTCAGGTCAGTGCAAAAAAAGTGTATCTTGCATACAAATTTCTTGTCACTGATGCACGAATCAGGTTGCTTGGAGCATTACATGACCTCAGTTCACAAGACCGGATTGGTGTTTGTAAGAGAACAGCATCATGAATTGTTAGTGGGCTATTCTTAGATAGCGCTTTATCACACCTGAAGGGCATCTCAAAGCGCTCATTAATTTTTTCTACAGGTATGCAGAGCTGTGTTTTTAGCACTATAAGACCTGTTTATATACCAAGTACATGCACATGAAGCACCTTGTAGCAGTGTACAAGGTGCTGTGGCGCAATCTGCAGCCAGAAAACCGCAGGGCTCGAAATTAGCTCTGGACCACCACAGGCCCGAGGCCAGTGATTTTGGCATCAGGCCAGTAAACTTACGACCACGATACAAGTCCGGTGGTCTTGTGTTTTTGAACAATAACACCTCACTGCATTTTTAATTTAAACTGATAAAATATATACAAATATCTTTCAATGCCGTTGAGTATTGAAATTATTACCCACAAGGAAAATTAGATGAATCTTTTTCTTAAGTTAATGCTTGTTCCAAAAACAGCTCAAATGTAGAAACTGTGTAGATAGTGTTCTTCTCATTTTGATTCCGGTCTTGTAACAAACTTTCTGGTCCAGTAAAAGTTTTGAGCTTCAAGCCCTGCAGTCTTGTGGATTTTTTCCCCCCAAATTCGAGCCCTAAAACTCCTGACTCTTTAATGTGTGTACTGGGTTCTTTAATGTGTGTACTGGGTTCTTTAACGTGCATTTACACAACACTCGGAACCAATGGCTTTACAATGTACATGTCCCTTCCGAAGGACAAAGCAATCGTGGTTAAGTGTCTCGCTTAAGGACACAAGTGTCACGACCGGGACGCTTACACACGCACACTCTGCTGATCAGAAACACCAGAGTCCGGTGCGCTTGACCGCTCGGCCACGACACTGCCTCGACCACATTTGTATAACCTCCTCCCCCCCCCCCAAAGCGGACAACATTTTGCCCGCGACCGGTTATTAGTAATTATGTTAGTGCAGCTGAGCACTCTATGGTGGTGATCTACTGTATGCCTACATTGATTTTAGCCTCGGAGCTCATCAACTGACACAGGTTCTCTTGATTGATGCATTGGCGTTAAAGACAAGCGAGCGTGTCTTGTCGGGTCGGAACAAGCCAAACTGCTCTATATGGCAGCTCCATCGCGTGATGTAGGACCACACTGGCTACACACGTGGCCAAAGTGCAAATTTGTGACTTGATTTTTGTTCTTCCTTGTGGATGAAAATCGTTCTAAAATAGTCCTCTTTTGAACTCTCGGTCCATGAGTAACTTGTCCACTCTGAAGGCTGACCAGCTTTGCCCTGTCACGAAGGGGAAAAGTTTTAGAGTCTATTTTTGCAAAATGTTCCAACCTCAACAGAGTCTTTTGCCGCCGAGACTAAATGACAATGTAACACACACACACCACACACCAAGTGTGGAAACACCTGCAGTTGGGACCTCCTATTGTCCCTCTTTTATTTGTACTTTTGGGAACAGCTCCCATTGGTTTTTAAATACTGTCCAACTGGGGACTTTCGCCCAGCCAGGGACCCTATTGTCCTCTTTTGTTAAAGGTCCCCGGTTCGGATGTGTGTACCTGACCCACAAGAACCCACACCGTTTGTTTGTTCTCCCAGTGTTTGGACTGAGTTTTATTTTAGCCTGTCTCTGTTGGTTTTGTACACTCGCTCTGTCAAAACATCAGGAACCCCTTATTGAGTTCAATTTGATTTTCTGTAATACACTAAATACTGAACTAGTACATTGTGGTTGTTGAGTATATTTGTGGAACAAGTTGGAGATGTATACTTGCAGCGTTCTCCCTAATAACAGTGGTCTGCTGGCCAAATACCAGTTAAAACGCCTGAGGACCAGCCAAACTTTGCTTTAAGTAGTCCGGCTGGCTAGTTCAGTGTTGAAAAGCATCCCTCTCGAACATAAAGTACATGTATGGATTAGTGAAAGAGCTGACGGACTAGTGAAATGACAAGCTATTAAACTACTGTAGAACTCCTTGAAGTTGAATTCAATGTCAAAAATCAACATCTTTTAAGACAAGCTTACTGCCGGTCCTGCTGGCTTGTCTCTGAAAAAATTAAGGGCATTTCCTAACTTGTACATATGCATCATTGTACATGTACATAAATGTACTTTGTAGGTTTACTGTTCTCAAACTGTTCTTGAGCTTTGAAGCATAAGATATTTACGAGTCACAGCAGTTTTTTAAGGTAATGGTTCATTAGTCATGTGTGGGATTGCTGAAGCAGTGATCCATGGTCATGGGGTTCAATTGCCTCAATTCTGGGCCGGATTTCATAGAGCAGCGGTTTCTGCTTAAGCAAGAATAAGCAGGACACCAGTCACTAGTGGTATGCGTGATACGGTATTTTAGCTGGTAATCTTATACTGGGGAGCAGACTAGTTTTGTGCTTAGCTCTACTTTTTGTGCTTATTGTAAGCAGCTCTATGAAATTGGGCCCCTGCTGTATGTACATGTACACCAGTCAATGTGAGACTGCACAGTGGCATGTATTATACATGACAAAAAAAGAATAAATGATCACACATTTGGTGGGGAGGAAAGAATAGCATAAAATTGAAGAAAAGTAAAACAAAATCAGTGATCATTACGATCGATTTATACAGCAACTGCTTTGTGGAATAAAGTACATGTGGTCATCCAAAATGTGCTCTGTTTTTCTGCTGTGTTTTCTTCTTGAAATCATCATCAGGATTTCTCTGGATTTCTCTGGATTTTCTGAAAATCTCCTTGAGCCGTCAAGTTTTTTTGAAAGAAGTCAAGCCACCGCCAAAGGGAGAAAGGAATAAATAGTCCACACTGTGTCCAAGCGTGTAGTTTTGTTTACCTGGTGATGCACTGAGTCTGTAAACCTGAATTGTAACATCTGGGAGGTTCAGAGTCTAGCTGTTTTTCAGGAATTTTCACATTTGTCAAATCTCATTCCTGCGTGATGTTATTGAAGCGACAACGGTTCAAAAATCAAAAACATAACGTTGTTTTCCCAAGATCCAAGAAATTTAGAGAATGTTCAGTACAGTGTAGATTTGGGGTTTTGGTTAGGAACGTGAAGACCAGCTGTGGAGAACGAACTTATTTTGTATTCTTTTTTCAAAACAAGAATGATTTGTTTTGGAAACTGCGTTGTTGCAGTGTGATACAATGCTATAACTTGATTTATAACTCATTCGTCACATACAGTACAATCTAATAGAAAACAGCGATCATGTATGATATAGAACCCAAATAAACACTCCAAATTCAAAAATATGAAACCTGAAGTCACAACCCCACCCCCAACCCCTCCCTCTTCTGTCAAAGGATGTGGTGCAAATGTCAAGTTTGACTTTCAATTCAATTCCAAACAACCTCAATGTTGAATTGAAAGCAAAACTAAAATGTTCGTTTCTTATCCAATATATTTTCATTTCAAGTATGAACAACAAACGACTGAGAGATAACAGCCTTGCCCCAGCCAGACATTCCAACGCTCATGGCCCTTATACTAATCCATTCACCCATTTCCTCGATCCAAATTCAGTTGCTAAAAGAGAGAAAAGGGGGGGGGGTAAAAAAAAAAGAAAAAAAAAAAGAGAGAGCAAAAATAGATCATAGCTTGGGGTCCAGTGATAATATCATTCTGACAATCCCAAGGAAGGCTTTATTACTATTATTCTGTTATGACGTACCCTCTGGGCATTCAGGCTAATCTGGGGATGAGATCCATGGCCTGTGTCATTGGCCTGCTGTATAAAGGTGAAGACGGATTGACATCACTCCAGAGTAAACCAACAAGATTCAATTAATTTTGTTTGCAACCAGTTGGCATGAGGTTGGTTCTGGCCGGCTGTTCTGAAGTAGGTAATCTCTTGTTTCCTTATACTGTAGATCATTATAATTTCCCCCCATGCTATAAAAGACATTTGAGATTTGACTAAAAAACAGCCATGTGATTCCTTAGGATTTGTTTTTAAACTCCTGATCTCCTTGAGCCTTGAAATTGTTTTTGGAAAGAAGTAAAGCAGTCTCCAAAGGCAGAAAGAAATAGTCCACATTGTGTCCCAGCCGGTAGTTGTGTATTCCTGGTGATGCACAGAATCTGTAAACCTCATGAATTGTAACATCTGGGAGGTTCTGGGTCTAGAATAAAGGAAACCCAGGCCGGCAAGCCATTTTCCAGGAATTTTCACATTCGTCAAATCTCATCTTTGATATTAATAAGATTTTTTTTTGGGTATTGATTTTGGAATAATTTTGTTATGATCCATCCAGTAACAAAACCGTCTCCAAGGGCAAAATGATAAATTTACAAACTTTGACAAAATGGTCAGTCTATTTATTAAATTGATTTCACCAGAAAACATGTTAAAGTACGAAGCTAAAATAAAATCTGCAGTGAAATACAGTGATCGTTTTTATTATCACATCATTTCAAAAAGCAGGGTTCTAGCTTTTGGGTTGATATGCGCAAATTGTGGGCTGAGTGATACATGTAAATTGCAGCCATTACAATTTTAAATTTTTTATTTTGACTTCAGATTAAATTTATAAAAAATCATAGATATAAAACCATTTGGGGCTGATCAAAGATAAAACATACTGGCGTGGGATTTGAACCAACAACCTTTGGATTAACGTGCCGGTCCTCTACCAACTGAGCTATCTAGCCCTATGAGCATGTTCAGACAGCGTACTAAAGTTAGACCCGAACCGGTTTAACTTTACGAGCAACGAGGGCGGTCGTAAAAGTAAAACTATCTTGCGTTCAGACAGCTCGAAGTTAAACCCGATACGGTTTATCTTCGGTTTTAAGAGGTCAAACAGCACCGTGACCCAACACAACAACATCCGCTACATTTACATAAACCCCGCGAACCGATTGTGGTACGCTTGCAACCAGTGGCGACGAAGCGTGTGTAGTGGAAACGGTCACAACATACATGTAATGCTTACTCAAGTGCATAAAACAAGCGTGTACGAAAGACGCGCGCTTTCACGATTTATGGCGTGTTACGCAACACGTCCTGGGTCACCGGTCACCGGTGGAGGACTAAAAAGGAGTGCTAAAAGATAAACCCAAAGTGGTTTAGCATTAAACCACCCTCGCCGACCGATTTAACTCATTTGAGTTCAACCCGATTCGGTTAAGTTTTAAGAGCGTTCAGACACACAAAGTTAAACCTGAATGAGTTAAAACTGCCTTAAAACCGACTTTAGTACTGTGTCTGAACGACCTCACTGTTGGCAGTCTCCCTATTCTGTCAAAACCATTTAAAATGCCCCCAGATTGCACAGTAGAGCTTTTACAAGATAAACACCAAGTACAAAAATCGTTCCTGGTTTTAATTCAGTGCTCTTACTGAATTTAATGCAGGTCAAACTTCCAAAATTTGGGTCAAGAGTGCCCAAAATTTTCTGGGGAGAACTCTGAAAATGTGAACTCCTTTCCAACTCAAAAACCCAGAGCCAAACCATAGCCATCTGTCTAGTTTTTTCTGAGTCATGTAGGTGTTGTTTTCTCTCCTCGGAGGTTTCTGTCAACCAGGTCAGTGAGGCTACTTCTTGGGGAATTTGGTAGAGATGCCATGCCGCAAGTGTTTTTTTTTCTTTCTGCTTGAGCGATTAAAGTTGATAATAAATGCATGCACGGTGTGTAAAGTGCTAGATTTGGAATCTAGGGTGAATTTTTCAAATTGCTGTTTTTACTGTAGTTGTTTGACTCTGGGACACGCAGTGCTAAAAACACATGTGTACGATGGTTTTTATGTGTACACAGTAGTCATCAACTCGAGATAGAAAAAAATAGATGAATGAATAAATGGCTTCGTGGGTTACATTATCAGTCCTTCAATTTTTAAGAAATACACGGAAAGCTACAAACTGCTCTCCTTAAATTATTGAGGAGAGTTCTTTGCACTCCACAAAGCTAAACTTCTTACAATTAGCGAAATTAAAAAAGTGATATTATAAAATCTGACTGTTATATGTTTTTAAGCATGTTTCATATTAGGATTTGTTACAGAATGTTTTTGGGTGGCTTGCTGTCTTTGTTACGGCAGAGTGTCGTGGCCAAAGCAGTCAAGTGCACTGGACTCGAGCCTCTGTTTTTTTCTGATCAGCAGAGTGTGGGGGTCGAGTCCTGGGTCATGTCCTCAAGCAAGACACTTTACCATTATTGCTTGGTCCTTTGGATGGGATGTAAAGCCGCAGGTCTGGTGTGTTGTGTAACGCAGGTGAAAGAGCCCAGTTACACTTTGCTAAGGAGTAGGGGTTTGCCCCGGTGTGTCTGGCAGTGGCTGCTGAATGTGCTACAGAACCTTATAAACCCTTACAAGATGTTACATAAATGGGTTTCATAGTTTAAAAAAGCACCTTCAAAAATCTTTCTGGAAATAAATAATGATAAGCGCTTTGAGACAACTGTAGATAAAGCGCTATATAAAAAGTAGTTGTTGTTATTATTGTTATATTAAGAGAGAAACTAAACACCTCATCTGCCATATTTAAACAAAATAAAATAAAATCAAAGATTTTTTAAAAATCCTTATTATTTAAAGGAATTCCCTCCCCCCCCCCCCCCCACTCCTCCGACAAGGCAAAGGAGTGCTGAGGGAGAATGATACATTATTACTCACTTCCTTAAAAACGAAGGTCTTCATTATACATTTTTCTAATCATTAAACCATGGGATCCAGACAGGCAGGAGGATCATTCTTCAGCCAAACTTGCAAAGTTGGTCCAGAATGCCAACGAATTTTCAAAACAAATTTGTGCAACCAACCAAAATGTACTTTGAAAAAAAAAATACATATTATGAATCGGTTTGTGATGGAGCTGGGAGTGCTCCATGGGTCTATCAATCCCAGTGGCTGTCCAGGTACTTTGCGGCGCAGTCTGTATCTCTCCATGAAAGCAGTTAAGCCCCAACAGCTAAAACACTGCATGGGTCTAGCCGCAGCCTCTAGAACTAAATGCCAATGTACAGCAGGGGGCTCGGAAGCATCGAGCATGGTCTCAACTCTGGTATGCATTCGAGTACATTGGTCAGTCAGTTTGCCAAAGTGGTAAAAAGAACAGCTGAAAATGTGTAAATCATATACTCTAAAATATATTTTCTTATGTACTTAAAGGCAAAGTATACCTTTGGTTTTTGGAACCGTTTGATTGTTTTAATCCTATATAAATGTAGGTATATACAATAAAACTAACCTGTGAAAATTTCACTTCAAAAGGTGGTCGCGTTTTTGAGATATCACCGAAAAACGGAGCTAATATTTCCACGCAGGAAGAATATTCCCTATAGGAATACACTTTTTTTGGGATAAAAAGTGATATATTTTTCCACAATCGCAGTACTTCAAAGTGAAAAGTTTCTCAAAATGCATTATACTATCCAAAGCTGCTGTACTTCTTACCAAGTAAGTTTTTATTGCCATTAATTTTCAGAGTCATTACCAAACGTATACATTCCCTTTAAACAATATTTTAACTTGAGCAAAAACTTGTTTTGTATATATTCCAAAAATATTTTAATTTGAGCACTGTAAGATTGATTAGAGGTCTATTTTCAATTATTGCTATCATTTAGAATAGCCCTCAGCACCCGGAACTTAAACAACAAAAATGTTTGATCCTAAAAAAAATTGGCAGTGAGGATGTGAGCTCCGGTGCAAAAATGAGTCCTTCACGAAATTAATTTTTGAAGCGCTGCTGGGCATAGGAGAAGGTGTATATAAGAAATACCGCTGTGACCTTTGAAGCATGTCAGCTGAGCTATTGAGTTCTGTGGAAGTTGCAGTTCGGTACACTGTGTCCATATTAAACAATCTGTCACATTACTAAGAAGTCAGGAGGCAGCGGCAGGACGTGGTGGAGGGAGAGAGAGAGAGCGTGTGGTTTTCTTGACACTCCTTGGTATATCGAGCAAGATGCCCTCAGTCTAAACCACAGAGGATGAGGTTCTCCATGGTCTTATGTTCATGGCTGTGAAATCCCGTTAACTGGATGCTTGCCAAGGGTGTGCCAGATGGGAGGAAGGAGGGGGGGGGGGGGGTGGGTAATCCAGCCCTGGTGACTCGTGTCACCGGGTGTGATGTTCTGCCGTTTAAAGAGCATGAACCCATTTGATGTCAGCGTACGTGTGCTTCAGCTAATCCCGGATTGTTTGCAGTAACACCGTTGACAAATCTCATACGCGTTGTGCAAGAATTAGTTGCATCAAACCGAGCAAAGGAATTGACAAAGTAGGGGGACACTGCTGCCAACTCAGGACCTAGATAGCTCAGTTGGTAGACCGCTGGCGCGTTCATTTAGAAGTTGCATGTTCAAGCCCCCCCCCTCTAGTAATTTTGTTTTCTTTGTTCAACCCCAAATTAACTTTAAAGCAAGTGTATAATGAACATTATTGATGTTTCTTGGAACACCTCATTGTGAATTTTGAAAAACCCACATGGAAATGTGCTCCATTTGTCATTTGAACCTCTCGTTGCCAAAATTGATTTGAACCACTGGGGAACGAATTATTTGACCACTACTCGAGCTTGAAGCAAACTCTCTTACACAACAGCTCGTATGTGTCTAGAATCCAATATTGACAACTCTCTTGTTTAAACCCTGATGATTGCATTTTTAGAGGAAGATAAGTAATGCAAAATGCTCTTTTATTTAACAAAACATCAAGATCATTCAATAAATGCCAGTTTTCTTGATCTTTCTTTCCTTAATACCTAGTGTGATGTGTAAGTGCAAGACCTTTTTTAAAAATATGTAAATAAATAAACAATATTAATGATCTTTTAAAAATAATCATCAAGCAATAAACCACAAAGGAAACTGACTGGGTAAACTGTAAATAATTTGGGGTTTGAACTAAGAAAAATTGACTGGAGCGGGACTTGCACCAGCGACCTCCGGATTAACGTACCGGCGCTCTACCAACTGAGCTATCCAGCCCTATGTTGGCCGTCTTCCTATTAGTCAATATCTTTGTTCATGTAAAAAAAATAACGATACGAAAAACCCTGCTGACTTTTGAGTGATAGGATCTCATATATCTGCTTGTTTTTTCCTCGCTGAAAACTCAAGCTGTGGCTTGTATGTTTCTTTTTAACATTAGCCCTGCCACACCATGCAATAAATCAAACTGTACCACATGATGCGCCTGCCCGCAAGAATCTAGAAGATAAATCTCCATCCAGCCTCTTTCAATGTGTTGCTTAGCTGTAACCTGACCTGCGAAAGTTAGTCCAGGCAATCTTGACTGATTACCAGATGTTTATTACAGTCCCCCAAGATCAATTACTGAAGACCAGTACCCAACCTAGCATTGTTTTCGGTATTAATTACCAAAAAAGCGCTCTTGTATAAAAAGTGCGTCTCCATACGAGGTGAAATACAAGCTGACGGCGACCGGTCGCAATAATCGGATCTGAAACACCCCCCCTCGCCTTAACACGTAGTTTACACTAAACCGTTGCATGGTGACTGGCACCTTTTCAAGTGCACGATCCGGGGACTGACGGGAATTCACGAGGCGGTGATTTGGAAGTTTTCTTTTTTTATATTTTATGCTTTAGTTATCTCTGCTTGACTTCTTGACACTTAAAATCATGATGAAGTAGAGTGAGTCACATGTACGTGTTGGTGGGACAAGCGCACACATGTAGATCATGTGGGAAAATTAGCATCTGGTTGACCTGTATTTATACATGTACTGCATAAAAAAAGCCCCCAGAGTTGTGAAACAGAAACTTGGTTTGAATATCGATGGCAATTGCGTAGACCTCTCTGTGCTTCTCGGTGATTGGTTTTGTGGTGTTTTTTTTTAACCTTGTTGCCTTTTGCCGTCATTTTCTCAATTATGTTTTGAGCATCCTTTAATGTTTTTTTTTAAGGGAAGACAACACTAAATTCACAATGTTATTCTGTATCTTTTGGTGAACACAATTTTGTATACAATTTTTTACTGCCGTTACATTCTGAATGTTTTTTCTATTTAAGGTTTATGGTTTTTGAATTTCTATAGGGTACTTATTTTTGTATTTTTGTGTGTGAAATTACCCAATAAATAATAATAACAAAGTGGCCCCCCTCCTCATTATTTGGGGTCAGTGAGGTAGCAATGATTTGAGGTTGCAGTAACAGTGGTTTCCTCTCGTCACAAATATCCAGTTTGCAGTAACTTCTTGGCTTGACCTTGTTTTGGGTAATTTTCAGCCCGGTTTCAAAATGCTGGCTAGCGCTTGAAGCATTCTTGCTTTCTTTTGCTAGTATTATACCATTTAAGCAGGTTATCATCCAGTACAGATTCGACGGGAAATAATGTCATCCATAGATTGTGCATACATGTTGCAAAATGTTTAGACTGAACCTGTTTTTTGTACACTGAATGGATGACATTGAGTAGCAGAGGCCGGGATGAGTAATTTTAAGACTTTTATTGGAGTTTAGATTTTTTTTTATGTCTGCCTGGTGAAAAAAGAAGCTGATAATGTTCTTCAGATTTAAAGAAATCCTGCTCTTTGATCTACTTCTCTAGCACTGACAGGAATCTGTTACCAAAAGCTTCTTGAATTTTATAACTCCAGGGGTCGGTTTCACAAAGAGCTAAGATTGATCTTGATGTGCGAATCAGTCTTAACTGCAAGGCAAAGTGTGATGTCACACTATAAATCACTCTGGTAATACCGACAGCTCATCTTAAAGATGAATCTTAGCGCTTTGTGAGATCGAGCTCAGGGGTTACCAAAAGGTGGAAATGCCATCATTTCAACGCTCCTCCTGAAATTTGGATCCTGGTTTCAGACCTGTTTGCCAGCAATGACTCTTGGTCACCCAGGCTGCTAATGATGTTTGGTTTTTGTTTGGAGAAGCAACTGAGATTATTTTGTAACGTATTTTGCTATTCTGTACAAAGGCAATCGCTCAGTGCCACATGTACATTTATTGGATTGGACTGGATTAATTTTTGCTTCTCAATTTTTTTTTCTTCTTCTGGAAAGCAACTCTTGGAAAATGGAGCCCAGGGATGCTGAAGATCTTGTCTGTTCTTGTATTGACGTCTGCTGCTTGGAATTCTGTCACTTTTGATCTTTGTTGTTCTGAAGCTTTATTATTTGATCAAATCTTTGATATTCTTGTTTTTCAGCCTAAGCTGCTAGCTGGGGACCTTCTGGATCTTGTCGTTTCTTACTTCAGTCTCAGGGAGAAGGAATACTTTGGCCTGGCATTCGCCGATGAATCGTAAGTATTTGAAGATAGATCGCTGGTTGAGGTGTCAATAGAAATCAGGCATTGAAGCTTACTATAATGTTGATCAATAAGAAAAAAATTATATTTATTTAATTCGAGCTGCTCCTTTGATTTACCATCATGTAGGACTCGAGGGGGAGGGGGGGGGGTTGTCTCCCCCATGCATTAAGCGGGCGTATCAGGCTGATATTACAAACTACAGGCTGGTACACAATATTTTAGATTAAAACTCACAGACATCTGAAAATTAAAGCCATTTCAAAATCTTCAGAAAGTACAGTAGAATTTTTGAAACCTAACATAAGCATCGAATAAGTGTCAAAAACGTCTTGTGGAGCTCGTTTCAATTTAGCGTGCTTCAGCTTGCAAAACTGTTGAAAAATCCTGGTGAGATCTCTGGGACTGAAATCATTTGGG
Source organism: Pisaster brevispinus (assembly GCA_023634235.1). NCBI lineage: Eukaryota > Metazoa > Echinodermata > Asteroidea > Forcipulatida > Asteriidae > Pisaster > Pisaster brevispinus. The sequence goes on along the minus strand of JAMKCF010000004.1, from coordinate 3,796,498 downwards.
AAATAAGTTTACAGAAATATCTAAAGTTAAGCCGGCAAAAGTCAATAATCTCAATGTAAGGTATATGTACATTTGTGGTTCTCTTTGTATGTGTTCCTTTTAACCGATCATATTTTGGAAAATGTCATCCTACTCGATAGTAATAATGCTCATGATTATAATATTTGATTATTATTAGTAGTTTAGTGTTATTGTATATATATTTCTGGTAATGAAACCAAGGATGCCTCATAAGTGAACTTAATCACTGTAGCTCACAAGCCTGAGGAAACCTGTAAACAAGGATGCTTGCTATGTGAACCAGAAACACTGGGGTTAACCCCTACTCTTCCATGATAAAGTGCTCTGGGTTCCTTTTACATGCACTATCAATCCTAGTACATAGGACCTACGGCTTAATGTCCCATCCAAAGTAGGAAGCAATTATGGTAAAAGTGTGTTGCTCCGCTGCTCTTAACCACTCGGCCACAACACGCCACACGAAATAACGGCATTATTAGTTGTTTTTTTTAATGCAACCAAACTATTGCAGCAAGTCACCATTGTTTTCTTGGCTTATTTTCTGTGTCTGTGTTAAACCAGCCGCAATTCAGAGATAAAGGCAAAAGTATGAAATTTCTCTGGCGATTGGAAACTTCACCAAACTTGAATCTTTGAATATTAGCTTGCTTATATTTCAAAATTCAATTCACATTCAGGGTTTTCCCATAATTTTTTTCTGGCCAGCTTTTCTTTTCACTGGTCCGTCAGCTTTTGCACTTGCCAATAATTCGTATATAAAAAGGGATGCTTTTCAACACTGAACTAGCCAGCCGGACCACTTGGAGTGAAGTTTGACTGGTACTCAGGTGTTTTAACTGGCCTTTGGCCAGCGAACTATTGTTAAGAGAGAACGCCGCACATTTTCCCTTGAAAAATGTTGGAGTTGCGTAACTGTTTGGGAAAAGTCACACTGAAGCTGATTTGATTTTCACACGGTGTGAGTGAGAGTGGTCTGGGGTGGCAAACCCTCCTAGGTTTCACGAACCATATGGGGAGAAATGATGTGAGGGAAAAGTTGCCGCCATATGTTCAATTCTTAGTGGTAACCAGAGACAGCCGTAATGAGTCTTGACAGTGAAGGGCCGTCTCTACTGGACCCGATGAGGCCACAGAGGGAGTGAGAGAGAAAGAAGAGAGACGACTCTGATGGGAGTGGGGAATTGATTTTGTTTCAGCATCTTCTTGCCTCTCTCAATGATGGAAAAAGGGAAGGGAGGAAGATGTCATCGAGGGGGGGTGATTGATTTTGATTTTCTGTGTCTTCGTACTCTTTCGTGACGGAGGACGGATGGGAAGGGAATGTCATGTTTCGATTGTCTCGGGTGATCTGTCACCGGAGATGTATAATTGATTTGGTGTAAGGTTTCTCAAGATGTTTTATTTATTCGAAATAACATTCGACATGAGAGGAGGAAACCGTTGTGATTCGTAATTGAGTTGTTTTCTTCCTCGGGTTTTCATTTCGTCAGTCCGATATTTTTGATTGGTGTGAATGTACTGCGAATATAAACTAATTTTGGGTTGGAACAAAGAAAAAATTGACTTGAACCTGCGACCTCCGGATTAACGCGCCGGCGCTCTACCAACTGAGCTACTTGTATCCAGCCCTGTGTTGTCAATATCTTCGTTCCAGGGTGTTGGTTAGAAGCTATTTAACCTGTAACTGTCGTATAGCCAGGGATCACACCCAAGTTTATGGGAAGCGGCAGCAGAGGAGGAATGTAATTGTTTATTTCAAACACACCCTTGTGGTTTATTACTTGACGAATATACTAAACAGTACCAATTTCATATAGCTGCTTAAGCACAAAACAATAATGGTTGCCATAACAGGGTTTACAGGCTCTACAACACCATGTCGCAAACCATCTGTGAGTGGTGTCCTGGGCCCAATTTTATAAAGCCTTTAATAGATGTTAATTTTGCATCGGGAATAAAGAATATTAATTTTGGTTTTACCCTACACCGATGTGTGTTAGCACTATAGTACTGAGTATACAGTGCTAACACACATCGGTGTAGGGTAAAAACCAAAATTAATATTCATAAAGCCTGTAAGCACAAAAAATTGCTAAGCACAGAAAAATCTTGCTTAGCAGAAACAGGTTACCAGCCAACCTTACATAAAGTGTACATTGTTGCCACTGGTACCCCGCTCATTTCTTACAAAGTATAGAAATTTGCTCAGCAGAATTTTCTGCTTAACAGCTTTATGAAGTAGGGGCCAGCTTATATTTGCTTAGCAGCAAATTATTCAGCAGTACTTTATGCTTTAAAAAGGGCCCAATTGTAACACGCTTTGACTTCAAAGTGATTTTATTGAAAAGTTGAGATACATGTAATGTTGAGATAATCATGCGAACAATATTATCAATTTAAGAAGGTTCTATTACAGGAACCTCTGACTGATTATTTGGAAATGAAATGCAAGCCTGGAATTAAACAGAGGCCATGGCCTCCATTGGCCTGGGTACCCCGACTTTAAGATTTTGCAATGGAAAGTACCCATTGCAAAATATATATATTTTTTATAAATGAGCTTGCCCTTTCTCCAAAGATGACATTCCAGGCCTGGAAATGAGATTCTGTCTGCCTTCCTACTAACTATTTGTTTGCATGATTACCGCACGCATTCCAAGGGAATAAATGCATTTAATTTAAATAAATGAAATCTAGAGTTACCACCCCCCCCCACCTGCCTGCTACAGCATCCAAAGTTGCCTTGAGATCTACATGAAAGAGGGCAATCTTGCCAATGAAGGAAAGAGAGAGAGAGAGAGGGGGGGGGGGGGGGTTGGGAAATGACGACAGCAAGTTGTTGAGTCAGAGTAACTTTGACGATTGGGTTGAGTTTCTAGTGCGTTTGAGTGATTAGACCGGGATGAATCTACACCGTACAGTCATCAGGGCTCTCTTTACGGACATTGGGAGGCATGACCCTAGATCAACTGTACTCTGATTTATTGACTTGACAATCTGGCGTGGGCAGCTTCATTTGGCTGTGTACTGCACATGATGCCAGAGACATACACGGAATGACATTCAGGGCTTTTGTGGGGGGGGGGTGGGGGTTGGCGGAGATGAGGGAGGAAAATGATAATGCATGACGAGTTACAGTATATTATTTGTTCGACAATACATTGCTAGGTTTTCAAAAAAGTTGCAATCAGTTAACAGATTTTTGTTTTTAAAAATATTTTTTTTGTGCGAGAAATTTTCCTTTTAAAAAGTTGGTAGCATGTTTGAGATGTTGCCGAAAATCTGGAGCAGCAAGAATAATTTGTAATTGGAATACACAATCTGAGAAACATTTCATGTAGAAATGTTTCTCAGATTGAATCTGTTCTATTAATCAAGAGTGGTCTCCAAGTTCATTGTTTGTGGAAAAGAAACACTCTTTTTTTTTCCAAGAAAAACACTTGTAGGTTTTGATTGATTGATTTTATTCAAATGAATCTGGTTGTTTCATTTAACACCCCTTTTTGGTCATTACGGATATATGAAATTGCAGTCAACGGCCTTAAATTGTCTGAGCCGACAATTTACACTGACACTGCATACAAAGTACATTACCTCTTGAGGCTGACTGATTTATGAATGAGCTTTGTTACACAACTTTCATGCATTCTAATGAAACGGTGCGTCGCCGGTTTCTTTTCATTGCGATCGGAGATGCAATGAGCTTTCAAGGCTAGTTTGTAGTAATCAACAAGCGGCACGTTCGGAGTGGGCTCGGACAAAAGTAATAATGCCAGTGACTCATGGGAACTTGTGTTGAGGAATTACAGTTAAGTGATTACAAGTACCTGTGGACATTTGGGTTGGAGGGGGGGGGGGGTGGGGGTTACATGATGTATGTTCGTGTTCAGTTAAAGTCGACTCAAAATTCATACAAATCGCATGGTTCACAATAATGTGCTTCTGCACTTGCTACATGTACTGGAACATATATTGAGCAGGTCTCAAATTTGACCGCAGGGCTTGTATAGCTCGAAATGTTCAGCGGACCAGATTTTAATTCACAAGAACGGAATCTTCATGAGAAAGAGCTTTCTACTCTGTTTAACGTGTAAATTGTGTTTTATTTGAACAAGCACTAAGAGAAGATTTATCTAATTTGTCTTTAATGGGTTAGTATATTTTGATACTCGACGGAATTGTTTAAAAAAAAATAAAATCAAGGTCAACGTTTGAACACCATTTTTTTCTGTTAAAGATGTTACAGAGTGGCTATCGTTCAGTTGAAAAACTTAAAACCACCAGACTTGTTAGGTCTTGATTTTACTGGCCCGAGTCTAACATCACTGGCCTCGGGTCGGCGGTCGGGTGTCAATTTCGAGCCCTGTTGAGGAGCAATTACGTGTAGGGGCCTACTTATTGACATTTATTTTTTTTTAAATTTATTAAATTTTTTTTTTTGGGGGGGGGAGGGGGATATGTTCATGTCCAGTTAAGCAGATTAAAGTCGAAATTCATACAGTTACAAATCGCATGGCTCACAATAATCTTCTTTTGCTCTTTGCGTAGCAAAGTGCACTTGCTACATAAACTTGTACTATTAGAAGCCATTTCTTATACTGTATGCATCTGTGTTCATGTACTATGTACGTCCATAGCACTGTATATAGCTCTCTGGTACATCCAATCATTGTACATGAAAAAAATGGAATGCAGTACATACCCCAGGATACATTACAATGTATATTAAAAAAAAATAAAAACGGTCAGATTTCAGGCTGGAACATTCCGTCACAGGCGTTCGCTTTATTGTAATTGTAACCCAATTTAATTAGCGTTTCTCCATTCTAGCCCACTTGGCTCAGGGAGAACTACATTGCGTGAACCCAGGGCACCGTTCCGAGGGAAACACATCCGTGCATTGCTCATTCCCATCAGTCACTGCCGCCGGGATTAATCAATCTTAGTCAGCGCTAGAATTTCTGTTTATTTGCAAGCTGTTAAGGAGCTGCTGAGTGGATGGAGTAGGGTGGAGTTGGGACGACTTCATTTGTTTCAGATAATTGCTTAGGTATACAGTACCAGTGTTACATTTTGGACTTGATGTTATACCAGTTTAAAACCTATAATCCAAAAGTTATTTTAAAAATGTTTTTAATAGATGTTAAATTTACGTTGCAATGCAAATTTAACAATGCAATGGGGATGTTTAACACATGTAGTTGTGTTTTGTTTATTTATATATTTATTTATTTATATATTTATTGGTTTATTTATTTATTTATTCTTTATCCTTGGGGAAACCTCTCAGTACTGTTTTTCCCAAAGGTGCCCAGCAATTACAAACGCTCATTAATAATTTAAGCACTGCATTTATAATCAGTGCTTTCCTCCGAGTTTAGTGGGGAAAAAATGTACTTAGGCCGTGCTTGAGGTGGCCAGAACTATGGTCGGAAATGCAACAGCTTTGATGCCCAATCATTGGTCATTGCAGCTTATGACCATAGCCGTAGCTGAAGGTCGCTCTGGTGGGATTCCAACCCATGACCTCTGCCTGGTAGCTAGGGGCCGTACACTAGTGTTGTACATCAGTCGCTAACAGTGTGTTTACGAATCCATGGAGGAAGGAAATACATGTATTCAGGCCTTGAATTTTCACTCTTGAAGGGGCATGGCGATTTCCCCGTGGTCAGGGGCTCTTCTATGAGGAAAATGCACTCTACTTTTCATGGAACTTTCAAAAGGGCACCATGGGAAAAGAACAGGGCACCATGGCGATTGCTGTGGGTGATTTTATTTCTTCCCATAATAAGGCTGAATCTGAATTATATATATAGTCTGCAAAGCATCCTAGTGGAAACATCACACCAACTCGGGTGGCTTAGTTTGGGTTGCACGTCACAAGGATGTTGTGTGTTAATTCAAGGCGTGAATGTTAATCCGTTCCTTTCAAGTATAGCAGCTAAACAACAATCTGTTTTATGTTAGTATGCATATATGCATACAACGGGGGGGGGGGGGGACTGCCTTTTTTAATTCGGTCAAAACAGTGGGGAAAATTTCAAGCCAAGGAAGAAGAAGAAAATAATAATGGACATAGAAAGCAAACAAAAACAAAAAAAATTTTATCCAAGTAAATTTCATGCAACCAACCCTTCTGCCCCTCTTTAACCAAAGAGTTGCCATGTGTCCATGATTTTATATTTTCAACCATTTTTTATTTATTTTTTTTTTCAGAGGGAAATATTTCACAGAAAAAGATAGTTCTAGTATGAACTTCATGCTCCGTAAGCTGTCAGACTAATCATAAACAATGATATTTTTTTGTATCCTTACTAATCCTGGATAATACCTGTAATCCATTATACCCAACTTTTTACACTAGATAATTACATGTAACACACCCACATGGTTGTACCATGGCTTAGAGATGCTTAATAGATTCTTGTAATTGCAATCTGAATTGCTGTGTCTCATAAAACTTCGGCCTTGTTGAGTTAAATGCCCAAGCAACGGGACGCCTCTCTCATAAATCTCAGAATATGCATCGGGAGAGATTGGACGGCAGAAATGATTTGCAGTGCCAACATCATCATCCTCAGTGGCAGTTTACTGTACAAGGACACTGTGATATTTTCGCCCTGCACAATCCTGTGATGCCACGTTGATATGTGCACTGATGGAGCTGGTGGCGACACACACCTGCAGGTGTCAGGAGCTGTAGTTCAATTTAAAAAACCATGGATCATCTCTTGTGATTTAATGGAAGAGAGATCGGATTCAACCAAAGGAGTTTACCCGTCCACACCGACCTTGCTTTATGTGTGAACTACATGTAGACATGATAAGAGAAGATGATGTGCTGGTTGTATGTATTTGGTTCATTTCTGTGGGCAGTTTGTGTGTAGCGAATGCAATTGGTGTGTATCATCAGCCCGATGTACAAAACAAAATAATGGAAAAATAATTTATTGATTTTTTTCGCGCATGGGGAGAACCCTGACTCTCAGTCAGTAAGCCATCTGCGAGTTAGATTTTTATTCTTTTTTCATATACGAGATTTCGCCTAGCATCACAAAGGCGGACGGCGAGGGATACACTTTTGGCTGTTGACCCAAATCAACTGTGACCAGGAGTATGTTGCCACCTACTTCCTGGGGCTGAAACAGGGTTACCCTCTTCACAGTCCGTAAGGATGTAGGCATGGATATCAACCACTAGGAGCCTGGCTGGTAGAGCAGAATGCACTGATACCTTCCCAACTTTTTATGAAGCAATTATGGTTAAGTGCCTTGTCAAGGGCACAAGTGTCGTAACCGGGGTTTGGACCCACACTCTGCTGCTGATAACACCAGAGCTTGGATCCTTTGGACTAGACCGCTCGGCCACGACACGCCACAAATAATTATGAAATGTGAAATATGAATTCCTCAGACTAGAGACCGTGAGTTGCTATGTCACATGATTCAGGATAAGCTTTTTGCGTAGTTTCAAAAAGAGACAGCAATCACCCGTACACGAATCGGAATGAATGTGCACGGCACAAATGGTAGTAGGCTTTGCCCATCTGGAGGTTGCTATACAAAAGCTTGCCCCGAACCATTTGACGTATAGCAACACTGTCTGTAAGTCTTGGGGAGTCCACTTTGAGTTTTCACTTGTCACCAATCAAGTCATTGTAACAGACATTCAAAATCCAACCTGCAAACGGCTTATTATTAGGAACAAAATTACAATAATCAAACAGCGATTGAATTCACCTATAACAGTAAATTAGGTGTCATAAATACATAAGTGGTCATAATTTATTAAAATACAAAACAATTGCTACACATAACAGGCTTGATATTCTTCCTACTTCAGTTTGATTTCTGATTTTCTTTTGCCCTTGGGGGAAAATCAGAAAAACTTTGATTACTTGTATATAATAGCCTGAAAAGTCTTTAAACCCTATACCATATGAACAAGTAGATCACTCAGCCCTTGTGCTAAAAAAAATATATTTCCTGCTTTTTTTTCCAAGGACCAACTATTTTGCCTGACATAAATTCACATGGCACTCCAGGCCTTGAAATAACAACCGGACCACTGAGTCCAGTCGTGATCATTTTAGCAATTGGCCACTAACCCCCACAACTGAACAAATGCTGCAGTCTTGTGTTTTTTCACCAAAGAAATATTTTTTGGGGGGAAGTTCAACAGTTATAAAAACTGAGAGAAATAGTTACGGTCTTGTTAAAGAAGATTTTCCATCAGGTGAGAGTTCCGAGTTGCTAGACCTATGGGCACAATTTCCTAAGGCTGGTAAGCACAAATAGTTGCTTAGCACAGAAAAATATTGTCAAGCAAAGATGTGTGGGGTGTCGTGGCCGAGCGGATAAGAGCATCGGACTCAAGTTCTGGTGGTTAAGTCATCGGGATGTGGGTTCGAATCCCGGTCGTGACACTTGTGTCCTTGAGCAAGACACTTAACCATAATTGTTTCTCTCCACCCAGGGGTAAAATGGGTACCTGTGAGGGCAGAGATGGTTTATGTGAATGATTAGCTTGGAGCGCGGTAAACTCGCAGCACCGGCTGTATACTCCCCAGGGAGCTGAGATGGTTTAAGGAATGAAATATATGGCCCAGTGACCAGGGGTAATAATGTCAGAAGCGCTTTGATACGGCATTCGGGCTGTGATAAAGCGCTATATAAGAATCGATTATTATTATTATTATTATTAATATTACCAGTCGGGAATCGAACCAGGGCCATAGTGGTGAGAGGCGAGTGCTTTACGCTCTAGCCACCCATACCAACCCCAAAACTTAATCAGTAATCACCAAATTTGATGAAATTCCAAGGGTTGATTGTTAGGAATGTTTCTCATGAACTTCCAAATGACGTTGATGTACTTTTCTTTTATGATTTGCTGATCAGCGATTTCCTCTCCGTTCTTCTCGTTCAGTGCCATAGAAAACTGAAAAACATTGATACAAAGTTGAGTGTGCTTGCCAGTTTCCTCTTGTTTTGGCAAGAACAAAGCTGCGTGTCTGAATGCCAACAATGACCAACAAGGGAAAGCAGGGGAGGTCAAATAGACGACAAGTTGGTTCGATTGTGTTGGTTGTTTGTTTCCTCATGTCCCAATACTGTTCCTTGAAATTTGGCACAAACAATGAAAGTGCAATTTCATAATGTATTTTGCCATCGCTACAAGCAAACAACGTTATAGTCAGTCGAAATATGATAAAACTGTAATTGTCATGCAAGGAAATTTAGCCTTTGAAAAGCGCCCTCATGCGGTCAAAAATACGGTCAATTGATGTATGACTTTACATGCGGCACATATATGTACATATACTGTACAGTCAATTGTGGAGGAAGGTTCAACCTCAATGGTTTTACACTGCAGAGGAACCTGTAGGTCTGGTGTGGCTGGAGATTCTGTACCCCACTGTGTAAAAACTTCTTCTGATAGCGCCCTCTTTTGAATCAACCTCCTCCAGTCCAATGTTAATTTCCCATATAGGGGGACGTAATCTCCTTGGGAAAGATTTTTCCTTTGGACACACCGGCACCGGGAGAAGATGTTGTAAGCTTCAAAAGGAAGTGAGCCCTCTTTGGTTTTTGGCAGGGTGCAGTTGTGAAAATAGCATCCACAGATATTTGTCATAGCGCCCTCTGTTGACACTAAGTGAACCTCACCAATGTTATTACTAGTAGCTGGGGGCTGGGATATTACAATTGTGATTGGAATGGGGGGGGGGGGGTGAGGGTTTTTTTCGATTACATTTGGTAGTGTTTAACACTGAGCTAACATCTCTGGCATGTTTGCGTGGTGTGTTTGTAGAGCGACTGCTTGTGTTAGTTCAGGCAAATGGTGTGCCCACATGGTGCGGCTTCGAAAATACAGACTGATTTTGAGAGTAAATATGAATTTGAGAGGATGATCGTATATTTTTTTTCTGAATCATCAAGTACGTGATGTCAGTAGCAATTATTTAGAATGATAGTCAGGCATGATAATCTTCCTACTATATTTCTGATTTCCTTTTTTTTTTTGCTCTTGAGAAAAAAACAGAAAAATTGTTATTAAATGGCCTGAAATAACCTGAAATATTTACTTTCAAAATCAGTTCACTGAAATGTACATTAAAGCCTACACCATGTGTACATGTAGGTCAGCCGTTGTACTCATCCTATTTTTGCATGTCTGAATGATGCAGATACTGTGCACGTCTTGTGAAAGCCTGCTCACAATATTTTCTTTTTTTTAGGGCCCCAATTTTTTAAAGCTGCTAAGCAGAAAATTCTGCTTGGCAAATGTCTTTACTTGGCAAGAATTGAGCGGGGGGTACCAGTGTCAACAATTTATGGAATATTGGCTGGTAACCTATTTTTGCTAAGCAAGATTTTTATGTGCTTGGCAAGTTTTATATGCTTACAGGTTTTATGAAATTGGGCCCTTAGTATTACCCTCTCATTCTTGGTAACCTTTTCCAGCCATTGGAAACAAATTGCAAGGGTTTTGTATAGAGGCTCACCTTAGCACAGTGCGTAACTGTGTGGATGTTTATTTATGGACTGGGTAGATACGTTTATCCATCACATGGTGTCGTATTGCAGGGTGTCATATAGGTTATCAATCATTTAAAAGCACAGTATGTTATTAAATGGTCAGACAGTAGGAGGGTTGACTGTGTACTTTGTAGATGCATTCACCACATTGTGATATATTGCAGTCTGGTATGTTGCTTTATGGATTATTTAAAACCACTGTGCATGGTGTTGAATGGTCAGACAGTAGGAGGGTTGATCATGTACATTGTGTATTCGCCACATGATATATTTCAGGCTGGCATACTACAGTCCACAAGTCATTCAAAACCACAGTGGGTGATTTTGAATGGTCGGAGAGTAGGAGGGTTGACTGTGTACTGAGAAGATGCATTTATCACATGATGGCATGCTGGAGGCTGGTATATTGTTTATCAATCATTCAAAACCACAGTGGATGATAATGAATGGTCAAGCAGAATGTTGATATGAGCAGAACTTCAGTGAAATCTTTAACAGACCTTCACAACATTCAGTGCAAAAACTCATGTTTTTCCCAAATTTTTTTATCTCTCCTTTCAGGGGCCATTATAACTGGCTGCAGCTGGAACGGAAGGTTCTAGACCACGAGTTCCTCCAGAGAACCGGAACCCTAATCCTCTATTTTCAAGTCCAGTTCTTTTGTGAGAGTATAGCACAGCTCAGGGACAGCATAACGATAGAGCTCTTTTATCTTCAAGCAAAAGGCTCCATATACAAGGTGAGGAAGAAGGAAAAAAGATCCCCCCGCAAGTTAAAAAAAAACAAAAAAAAACAGCACAATAACAGAGGCTTGACAAGTCTCAGAGGTTTATCTGAATCCCATGATTTGTTGTTTTCAAGTAGAAGTGCTTGTAAAAAAATACTGGAAAAGTAAGCACTTCCTTCAAGTACACTTTGAATTGATATAAATGCCGTTTGTAATGCTTTGAAGAGAAAAAAAACCAGTACAAATCTACAGTTACTTTGTAATTCACCTGAAAGGTTTAAGTGTACATAGAGCTCTCGGGGTAGAATACAACGAGACTTTGGTCGTGAGATGAAGACCCGGGCCGCAAGAGATATGTGACATTTGGGAGGTCGGATGGCTGAAACACGATGCTGAAGTATCGCGCCGTTTTCAAGACTTCTGTGTCGGGGATAATGATGGGGAAAAGGTCATGAGCTATTAGTGTTTAAGAAACCCCGGGGAAGGTCGCTGGAGGAGAGGAGGCAAAGATTTTTTTGTTTTCTATTGAAAGTGTTGGGGGGGGGGGGCGGGCTGGGACGAGGGAAAGTGGGTCTGTCTGATGACACTGAGGACGTTGATAAAAAGATATTGGGAAGTTTTTAACGCGCAGTAGAGTATATTCATATATTGCGCAGTATTAAATGTCCTTTTTTATCCTGTATTGTTTTTAAGAACAGAGAGAGGGTGCCCTTGATTTGCTTTTTTTGTGTTAACAGAAACCAAGACAGTGGAGACAGCGCTGATTTTGGTGGAGTGTGTAATCAATAACTGATCTTTGATTTGTGGTGTTGGTGAACATGTATGGCTATGTGTGACTCACTTGGGTGTTATTGGGAGCGGAGAAGGGTTGGGGATGGGCCAGGGGATGGGCCAGGGGATACGGGGAAGCCTGTCCCAACATGAAGCACTGACGGTACTGATGAAAATGTGTATTCAAAATACACTACACATTTGTCAACTCCCGAAATCAAGGATTTCTCTGTGTTCTCCCTTGGTATCTTTGAGCGATGTCCCCCATTGGTTTTGTACATGAAAACGAAGCGATGGCGCCCTCGCTCTGTCGAATCTTGCAGATCCCTTTTGTTAAAGCCCTCAGTTTCAATCGATAGATGCCCTGCCCCCCCCCCCCCCCAACACAAACACAAACTTTATACAGTGGGAAAGTAAAGAAATTTGTGTGTGTGGGGGGGAAATGTGTACTGGGTAAGAATAAAAGAATCTCATGTTGTCATAAAGTATTGACAACTTTTGAAGTAGCACTACAATTTCCAGACACTTGAAAGTGCAGTTACTGAAATGTGTTGGGGTGGGGGATGTATGCATTATGGTTTTTCTTTTTTTAAACAGCTCAAATACTGCAAGGTGTGAACGCGGAACGTTTTCCACCAAACCTTTTCAAGTATGTGCTCCCTTTGTCCCAAAATAGAAATTACAAGGAGAATAGAAAAGAGTGAGTGGATTGGGGGGGGGGGGGTGGGGGACGCTTTACACAGGCACCTGATTGTTGTGAGAGTAAACAACGCACCGGTGAATCAGACGCTTGGCGAAGATTAACCAAACAGTTGAACAGATTGATACATTCGTTGTGTACGACTCGACATTGTTAGGGGGTTGAAATCCGTTCCTTAATGGTGAACCAGAAGAGAACCGCCACGACTTGTAAAATTATTTGAAGAGTGTGTTTATCTTGGACGGGGGCCCCGGTGTTTTGTCGAAAAAATAACGACCTTCCGTCAGAGCTTATCATGAATACAGAGATTTATCGGCAGCTGGTTTGACGCTATGTAAAAAACATAATGTTTAAAAAGTGTTTGGATATATAATCGAATAGATACATGGAAATGAAATAAGCATTATACAGTCGGGATATCAACACTGTAAGCCAGAGGCTGCCAGAACCATTTAACATTTTTAAAAAAAAGAGAGAAAAACTATGAATAAATGGTTAAGAAAAAGGGAAGAGTTTTAAAGCCGAGAATTGTGTCTGTTGCTCCTGTGCGTGTTCTAACTCATGAAAAGACAAACGCGATAAAATTAGTGGTCAATAATATTGCCGTTGAAGAGCGTAAAAACGCAGTTTACCAAATTGTGTCGGGGTTGTGCGCATCTTCTTTTTTTTTTACGGATCGAATACTCCAAGGTGGGAACGTGAAAAAATGTCCACCAATCATTGATAGTAAGCTCTAAAGTGCCTGTAAGTCAGGACAAATTGTGATACTTAAAAATCCTTTAAAGGTTGTGCACAACGTTGGTAAGATTGAACATACAGTATAAATGTTCACAGGTTTGTCATGTGACTCTCACATGGTATAAAGACGGAAAAGTTCACTTGACAAATTTTCCCCTGAGATGCTTTAACTTTTGAGAAACGAGTAAAAACAATTTGTTATTGGTCTGGGGAGTCTGAATCCAATGTTTCACAAAAAGTGAAAACAGTGATGGATTTTTGTTTTCTTTTCACTACTTTCTCGTGACATTTGATGACTGGTTGAGCTTAAGCTTTCACGGGTTTGTCATCTCATGTGTATGTCGGGGCGCACGAAATGTGGATACTGGTAGTTGACACCAATGTTGGCCGCATGCTTTTAAAAGCAATTCTCATGACACCAGTGGACAATTGTAACGAGAACTTGAGTCTTTCCAAAACATACCCGAAATCTAAAACTTGACTATTTCTTGAGAAAACCCTGAAAGAAAATTTGTTTGATACACTTCCTACGGTCCTCTGTTCACCATCGGAGCCAGACTACTGTGTGAAGTGGGCAAGGCCCATGGTGGAATGACGTCACACTTGTAACCAGCAGGAAACTCATAGCACAGATCCCCCCGCATTACAGAAACCAAAATAGCTTAACTTGCTAGTCATGTCAGTCACTGAGTCAGATTTGTTTCACACATGTAACTGTACCTGTGCATCAACTGAACAGTTTGGTCACAGCCTCCACCCCCACCAGTGAAAAAACCACAATGGCTTTTTAAGTGCCAAGAGTCAGAACTTTTGATGACAGCCATGTTGTTTTTGCTGAGGTCAGTCAACTTGCATGTATAAATTACACCTACATACACCTACGCAGCCATGTTGCGAGATGTACAATAACAAAGACCTTCAGAGAAAAGTATGTACAGCTTGTATTAAGGTTGTTTAGTTTTTATTTTATATTTTTTATATCAGACCAAAGTTCTTTGAAAATTAACAATGTACAGTCAGAATGTGTATGAGTTTACCTTTCGGAAAGTATCTACACACTCTTTGCAAAAGTAGTACTACATGTAGTTGGGTTTTTAAAATATTTTTTTTTAAGACGCTGGGTCTGATATTCGATTGATTTGACCCCAAAAAATCTTGATATAAATTTTTAAAGGCTATTTTTTTGTATATATTCAAGAATGTTATAAGCTTTCATTTAAGGTATTGTACACCCCCCAAACCCCCCCCCCAAAAAAAAAAAACCCAATCCAAAACCAAAACAAATAATTTGAATGATACATGTAAGTGGTAATTACTTGAAAATAAAAATGAAACGTTGTTGGGATCCTGACATTATTTCATGTCTTATCAGCCACGTTCAAACGATTTTGCTTCTTATATTTATTTTGTGTATTGCCCGTGGCAAATGAAAGTTTGTGTGTTTTTTTTCTCTTCGTTTTAAAACGGCATCCTCTGTCAAAATTCGTTCAGAGAAAAAACAATTCTTCCAAGAAGAAAATCGGGCCATGCAACTTTAAAACTACTATTCACACAATACAATCACTCTTGCTGGAAGTGTAATGTCAACAAGAAACCTTTACAATGGGTCTCCATATTTTGATGACTCCGAGTGAAATTCACCTTGAAGAAAGTCTTTACTCTTTTTCACCTCTCTCTAAATCCCATTCATTGGTAGAAATATTTCGAGATTCGTTCGTTCGTTGGTTGAATGATAGAGTAAGGACAACCTACATGGTTGGACCATGCACTTGTAGTTTTTTTTATACACCATTGTGTACAGTGTGTACACGGAAGAACGTTGTTAGTTTCCACCTCCATGGTCGTGCCGAATAACGACAAAGCTCCAAAACTTCACCCCGCTGGTCTTATGGACTGTGTCAACAATGCACAAAGGAGCCCTTGCCTTTCGTTGCTAATTAGGGGGTACAGGTGAGAACCTCGGATGGCCTTCCATGACTTTAGGAAGTAACCCCCCCTGGGTGCTGACAAATCCAATTGGATTGTCTTGACAGAGGTCCGGCGGTGGCCCGTGGGGGTGTGCTCATTGCAAGGTTGTGGAGGAGTCTTCTTGGGTAGAGCCTATTCCCAGCATCCACAAAATCTGACAGCAACTATTCGGCTTGTAATTCACTTTTTGACCACAAGCCTGACTCCTCAGTAATTTAAACATTGGGCCAGTTAACTTCATAACTAAACGAATCCGGTAGTCTAGGCTGTCCCCCCCCTCCCCCAAGGAAAGCACTATATCTTATATTTGTGCTTTGCGCGCGTCGCCAGAAATGCGCACTGCGTCGTAACACGTGGGGAATCTGATTTCCAGAGTGGCCGCAACCGAGAACAATCATGGGAGCGTCGGGTGATTGTTTCAATAACGAAAAAGACATTTTGTAACAAAAAGTGATCCATCGGCGTATATGACCTCAGGTTTATTTTTACAATTAGATAATGGCATCAAACATCCTCTGTACGGAAAAGGAAACTGCCTTTTTACATTGTGACCTTTGGACAATGATTGGTTATTGACGCAGGGTTTGGCTCATGATCATATCCATGTGTTGAAAGGAAATACGGTCAATGCCGTGGTGAAAAGGAATTTTTTGTTGGACAATGTTAAAACTAGACAATATTTGGCCGAAAAAGTTTGAGCGAAGTTATTTGAAAAGTACGGTCATAGATTGGTAGCTACTCCAAAAAGCAGTTACCATAAAAAGCTTACTTGGTGAGAAGCACTGCAGCTGTTGAATAGTATTTTGAGAAAGAATTCCGTTTGGAGTGATATGGTTTAGATAATTGTTCACCCCCAAAAATTTGAATCCGAGATTCTGTGGGCTGGTGTCCATTTTTGAATGCTGCGGCTAGAGATGCAGTTGGTACCCGCTGTTTCCTTGCTAAACTTGGAGGGATTTGATAAACTCGTGAAAATACTGTGACAGTTTTTTTTGCTGTTTTCTCAGCAAGTAGATGCTTTATAAATTCAGCTGAAACTTTCACATGTGACTGTTATTGTATTTGTCTTTCTTATTTTCCCTTTAAATGAACATTTCGGTGAAAAAAAAACGTTCTATGACCCTGCCTTAACAACTTTTTGATCAGACCTGCACGGTTTCTTCGTAGAGGTTTCGGCAAACCTAAAAAAAAGAAGTACTAACGTCGGGTCTGAGACTCCGAGTTTACATTTCCAGCTAATAGACCCCTTGCTTATGACACCAATCATAAAAAAGTACTCTCGCTGAGGTCAAAGGAAGTTCTATCATTGGCCGAGAGTTGTTTGCGACGCATCGCCTGTGCACCCTTCCACAACTGTTTGAAAACTCTAGTAATGGTGGCCTACATGTATGCAAGGGGTGTGTTGGGTCCAAGCATCCAAACAGGTCCACCTTCTGGATTAAATTTCGTTAACCACATCTATTTTGGGGTGAATCTTAAGACATTTGGATCATACTGTGAGCGTGTATGATTTCAGTGTGCGTGTCTAAAGTGTGGTTGTATGGGGGAAATGTGGGTGTTGTACATGTACGAGAAGATTATAGGAGCAGTAAATTAATGTCAGCAGAAAGCACAAGTTCAAGGGAATTGGACAATTCGGTGACAAAGTCCACCAAACATGCTTTGACTTTAAAAACATTTTTTTTTTAAGCACATGGCTTTTAAAAAAAAAGCAGGATACACGATGGCCAGTATTTTCATGTAGGATTGTTTGACTTCTACATGTAACTCCCCCGCCCCAATCCCCCCGCCCCAATCCCCCCGCCCCAATCCCCTTGCCCCAATCCCCCCGCCCCAGTCCCCCCGCCTCAATCCCCCCGAAAAAAGAAATTGACAAATAGGCTGGCAGTGCCAACAGTGGGCTGGATAGCTCAGTTAGTAGAGCACCAGCACGTAAATCCAGAGGGCGCAAGTTCAAATCTCGTTCTAGTCAATTTTTGGTATTTTTCACCCAAAATTGATTGAACTTCTCAGTTTCCCTTGTGGTTTATTACTTAAAAGCAAGGTATACCTTTGGTTTTCGGAATCGTTCGATTGTTTTAATCCTAGATAAGTGTAAATGTATACAATAAAACTTACCTTTGACAACTTTATTTCAAAAGGTGGTATCATTTTTGAGATATTGCCGAAAAAACTGGAGCGGCAACGTCAACGCAGGAAGAATAATCCGTAACTGGAATCCGCAATCTAGGAAACACTTCTCAGATTGAAATGTTTTTGAATCCCTCTCTCTAAACCCAAATTCCTTTCAAGGGAATTGTTATACATCAAAATGTTATACATTATCAACAGCGGCAGTGCTTTTTGCCAAGTGTGTTCTTATGGTCATAAATTTTGGAGTAATTACCAAAGATATACCCTCCCTTTAATGTACGAACTGATCATCTTTGTATGATGTTTACCGAGGAGTTTTCCTTTAAGTGTTCGCAAATATAATGCCAAAGTGTTCGTAAACATTGCTTGATTTTTTTTACCATAGAGCAATACTGTCCATGCTGCATGCATGGTTCTATATTATTATAATACATGACAGAGGTTATGCTGTGCAGGGAGCTAAACTGCCGGTCCAAGATGCTTCCGCTCTCAACATGGATAAATCTGGAACAAGGAAAATAATGTCAGTCAACAAATTGGCTTCCATACCCCCCCCCCCTCCACCATCAAAATTCCTTCCTACACTCCTGTAAACACCATAATAACCTTTTCCCTCCTCCCCTAACCCCCTCCCCCCCCCCCCCCGACCGTTTCTGTCTTGAAAACAGAACCTTGTTTGCTTAGACCTTCTTAGACTCTAAACATAGTTCAAGGGATGTTATTGTGTTTTTAAAACGACTTCCCCCAGCAGGAAAATGGTGGCAGGACTTTGTCCTGGTGTGGGCGGAAATTTGATACGGTTCACCATTGAACCTACACATTCCCAAGCCTGTCTTGTTTTTTGTTTGTTTTTGTTTTTCTTGTGCTTTTGGGAAAAAAAAGAAAAGAAAAAGCATTGCTGTTGATTTTCCCGAGCTCTGAAATTGTTAGCAAACAATTCACCCCGCAAGAGTCTGAGACTAGAGCTCATCAAAAAGATCTGCGACGTCGTAAAGAACGTGATGATTGCTTTTGACTTTTATATCCCCCCCTGCTTTATCCTTTTCGTTTCAAATCCCCCTCGTTTTAACTTCGAGGAGATTTGATTTGAGAGCATTCTTCTTAGAATACTGGCCGTGTAGTAATCCAGCCAGGAGCTTTCTTTCTCCCACGACGCCCCCTCTCGTGTTTCCCGAGTCCATGCTAGTAACAGGTCTTTACTTCGGTCTCCTTTCTTTCCATCCAGGGTGACATTGAGGTCGACAGTGAGACTGTCTTTGAGTTGGCTGCGTACGTACTGCAAGCAACAGAAGGCGACTTTGTGAGGTAAGGTTGCTGGGTTTTGTACGGTTGTAGTATAAGGGTCAAATGCATGGTTTTGTATACACATTGGTAGGAATGAATGTCTTTGTTGAGAATTTTTTAGCGCCTTTTTTCCTTCTTCTTTCATTTAGTTACAAACTGAGCTATCTAGCCCTAAGGTTGTGGGTCTCTCCATGTTTTGTCATTGCCTTTGATCGGGGGGGGGGGGGGGGAGTATGCCAGTCAGAAGCCATTCAACCTTAAACTGCCGAACAACCTGGGTTTACGATACAATCTGTGAAGCGGCAGTTAACAGGTTCACCGTAAAATTGTATAAATTAAATACAAATTATATATGTTAACCAGTGCAGAGATGTGTCGTGGTCTAATAGTCAAGCGCACTAGACTCAAGCTCTGGTGTTTCTGACCTGCAGAGTGTGGGTACGAGTCCCGGTCTTGACACTCACTTTAAAACCATTCTTGCTACGTCCTTTTGGATGGGGCGTAAAGCCCTTGGTCCCGTGTGTTGTGTAATGCACATAAAAGAACTCAGTACACTCATCGTTAAGAGAAAGGGTCGGCCCAGTAGGTTCTTTCTCTCTTAATTAAAAGCGCCAAGGTTTCCTGTGACTGATTAAGGGTATTGAAAGGTATTATACAGGATTGGTAGAACTGACAAAATAGCCGCAGACAGTGTCCATGTTTTGTAGGATCAAACATATGTACATGAAATAACAAACCTTTAACAATTTGGGCTTAATCCGTTGTGTGAGTTAGGAGAAAATAGTGAAAAACCATGCACAGTTTATAGCATGTAAACACATTGTCCCGAACTTTGGTTGTAGCAACCGAAATCAGCTGTTGCATATTTTTTAGGTTTGAGATAATTTTCTCGAATATGACTTCATTTCAGAGGGTAATATTTCACAGAAAAAAAATGGTTGGAGTATGATTTCATAATCAGGAAGCTTTCAGACTAAATTAAACAATGATGTTTTGTGTCCTTAACAATTCTGTATTAATAAGAGCTGTTTCAATATTACACTGAACAAGCTTTGAAATGATAATTTTCACAAATCATATTAAAATAAACAGAAAACACACGTTGCTTAATGTAATCGGAATATGTATGACATTGTTGCGAGGTGTGGTTGCACGGCGCTGCATATCAGCTGCATGTTTAAGCCGACGTAATGAGTTTCCGAGAACAAACTGCATTCCGCTAATTCACTGCGAGCGATGCATTATCTCTGCCTATTTAGTAACATGGAGGGAGAATTGTGATTAGGTTGATGCATCAGCCGCCATCGTGGGCGGAGTGTTGGAGACTGAGCTGACTGAAAGGGCTCCTCGGTACGAAGCGTCGGGAATAGGAATGATAGGACTTGCTTTCTAAAGGGAAGGTAGACGTTTGGTAAAGACTCTGAAAAATAATGGCATTAAAAACTTACTTGGTAAGAAGTACAGCAGCTTTGGATAGTATAAAGCATTTTGAGAAACTTTTCACTTTGAAGTACTGCGGTTATGGAAAAATATATCACTTTTTTTCCCCAAAATGAGGACGTTTCAAAACTGTTCTGTAACGTCATATAAATGTCCACCGTTATTTATTTTGGAAAAAATTGCTCAATGAGAAGTCATCAGACATCAAGTGGTTGAGCCAGCTGCTCCTTGAGAAAAGAGCTTTTAATGAGGGGAAGGAATGGAGGATGTTATTGGGCGGAGTCTTGTTCTTAGGGGGTAAACATTTGCTGATCTTGGTAACATCAAGGGTAAGTGACCCGGACAGGTTAAGATGTTGGGGGTAAATTCCATTTGTCATTAAGGCACCACACACCAGGATGTGACACACAGCGGAATATTATTCCCCTCCATTCGCTGGGCTGACGGAGCAGAGATCGCTGGGCTGACAGAGCAGAGATTGCAGGGATGAGAGAGTCTCAAGACAAAGATTAAGACTTGCATTATAAGAAGACTAGGGGGATATGTTATATCTCGGGGGATTATTGGATTAAGAAGGATTATCATCAGGGATTTGAAGTCCGCATAGTTTGAGTTAGGAAGTTCAGTTGTATGCCCCAAAGTCAGCTGTAAATAAAGTTAGCCGTGAAGAAGGTGGAAATTTCTTCTGACACTTATTCTGCGAGAGGATTATTTGGTGTTTTTTTTAAGGCTTAAGGTTATATTGCTGTAGTGGTAGCATTCATACTGTACATGTAGATCCTAATTATGTGATTACACATTTTCACAAAAGAGCCACAAGGTTTGGGCTTTCAATTTGTAAACAGCTCGATGGAGGAAAACAATCGGGGGGGGGGGTTTCATTAAGAACATCCAAGATTGATTCAAACCAATGTCTGATATCGACTTTCTTTATGAAACAGAGATAAGATTAGTTGTAAATTCGAAAGGTTTAAGACTAATTGTTTGGAGATAAGATTGATTACTTGGAGATGAGATTAGTTTTAAAGTTTTACAAAACACCCCCCCCCCACATCTTCACGTTTTATGGAGATTGCAGTTTTCAATTAACTTTTCAGCAATCATTGTCATTCAAACTCGGGATGAAGACGGAGAGACACCATTTATATTTTCGTTCGTCTTCTTGTGTTCTCAGAAATAGACAGTACTCCAGAAACATTGTACTGCATCAGCTTTGCCGAGTCCTCTTTTAGCCATTTATATTTGGGCCAAACAACAACACAGGGGTCAAATTATGGATTTCCACCTTCACAGGGTTCTTCTCAAAGGGTTAAAAACTACACACATCCTTCATACTTACATTGTACACGGGCCTGCGTGATAAACTTGATCTGGGCACCATTCCAACTCGGGAAACGATGGTTGCAGTAGACCAATGAAGCTATCCGGTGGTGATTTTACCCGTTGATAAACTCAGTGAGAGGCAGAGTAAGCTGGCCATGAGAGATCGTATCTCGGTGACATTTTAGACACGCCGATCTGATCATTAATCGCTGAATTGCAGGTCCTCATCAGGAGATGATGGTCACTGGGTTTGATGAAGATGAAGTTGCCACCACCTGCTGCAGCCAGAGGCTACGGAAGAGATACAACGTAGGAGAATCTCTATCCCGTCTTTTCTAAGACTGTGCCACTTTTCTTTTTCTGCCCCCTACTAAAAAAAAAAGAAGGTCAACTTGGGTAGAATCTGTCCAGCCTTCAGCTGTCTCCGAGGCACCAGTAACTTGAACAACTTCTCGCAGAAGTTCACCCCCGTGCTATTTGCAAATGGCTCTGGTTTGTGTACACGTCGAGGCTTACTCCCCGCCCACACACGTGCGTGTTTGACCGTTTGGGGTTTTTTTTTTCCAGCGAAAAAATGACAGATGTAAAACAAGTGGAGATGATAAGAGCTTGCTGATCGAAATGTCAAGTTGTCTCAACAGTGGCTCTTTAAACAACAGTGTATAAGGTTTCTGCATATTGGCGATGCTCTCTGTAGCTCTGGAGGTCTTGCACTTTGATATAAATATTACAGTGACGTCCCTGGACATGAGGGTCCGTTTCTGGGGCGGGAAAATTTCATAGCTCCATATTTCAAAGCTTACCTGTAAGAAGCTACTAATCTCACCGCATTAAAATTCCATGGACGCGTACATTTTTTGGCGATGGGTTTTGGATGTCAGATATTCCTCATAGATCTGTTGATTTCATGAAGGAATTCAGCTCTCCACGTTGGAAAGTTTCCGTTTTGTTTGTCCTGTCAAACATGCCTGTCGGGCGTAAAGGTACACTTGCGTGCTACGCGCAGGACTTTCATTGAATTGAGAGCTGTATACTGTGGTATGCGTTATCGGTGCCCGTGCAAACGCACGCGTAATAGACCCCTTTCATATGACGCCACAAGCTCAAACAGCGTACGCGCTCGCAGGTTTCCATTGTTTGACCTCAGCAATGGAGGCTATTGCAAGGGGATTGGCCTATTATATACGTGGTGAACTCAGATTAAAGTTTGCAGAAATTAGCGTTGAGAGCTGAATCATTTACGAATTATTGCTCTCTCTCTTTTTTTCATGCAGTGATCCCAAAACAAGGAATGACTTGAAGACTTTACCAGTAATACCTCAGAGCACGCTGAGGGAGCATCCCTCCTTGCCTTACTGCGAAGAGAAGATTATATTCTACTATAGACAGCTCGGAGGCTTAAGTAGAGGGCAGGCCATCATCTGGTGAGTACATTGACATACAATTGAATCCTTGAAATCAATATCAACACATGTAAGTTTAAAGGTATTAATGCAGGATTGGTGGAGCTGACAAAATAGTCGCGATCAACCATGCTCAGGAAATTTTGGGCTTATATCAGGAGCAAATTTTCAACGTGTAAATTACTTTGTCCTCTTAATTTGGGTTGCAACAATCGAAATCAGCTGTGCACTTTTGTTTTGTTTTTAGTAAAGGTTTTCTGATACATTCTTCTTGAATATGACTTCATTTCAGAGGGAAATATTTCACAGAATTTTTAATTTTGTTCATGCTTTATAATCAGACGCAAACTTTATACTAAAATTAAATAATGATTTTTAAAAAATCTTTACCAATCCTGTATAATACCTTTAAAAGATTGTAATAGTTGCATCGGAAATAAAGAAGAATATTTTGGTTTTACCAGACACCTATGTGTGAAAAAAAACTCCATTGGCAAACTACTTGGGTGGGATTCGAGCCCACGGATCAAACATTCTAGGGCAGATATCTTAACCACTGGACAACAAAGCATGCCCGTTGGCGAGAGACCATTTCGAATCCTATAGTTAGCAGCGGTTACCCCAAACACCGAGTATCCATCCAGTGTTCTCCCTTCCTCGTTCCCAGGGGTGATTGATCTCGCCGTGCTCATTTTTTCCCAGCATGCCTTGCTCATTCATAACCCCTGGAATTGGTTCATTAAAATGTGCTAGAATCTAGCACATTTTAATTAGGCCTGAGGCCGATCCACTCTATGTGTGCGCTCAAGTATGGTAACTCGTAAAAGAGGCATCAAGTCAAAAAGCAACTGGTCCTCTGTCATTCTTCTTTGATTTTGTGGTATGTCTAACTGTATGCAGTTCAGGGTGACCGTGTAAAAACATGATTCATTTGAAATGGAATCGCGTCAAAATACTTGCATTTTCACACGCGCGTACTCAGCATCCGACAAGCGCCATGATGCGCTCGAAAGTTTTTAACAAGCGTGCACGCAAAGTAGTTACCCATGGGAGCCAATCAGCGTTGTTTTTTCAGTACATCCCTACCAGGGGTTTGTTACGAGAGGTACCGATACGGCGCACTGCCCATGGTAGCGAGGCTGGTGTTCTCCCTTCACAGTGGTCCGCTGGCCAAATACCAGTTAAATCACCGAGGACCAGTCACAATTCACTCCTAGTTAGTTCAGTATTGAAAAACCATCCCGTTCAATATAAATTATGGACTAGCGAAAAAGCTGAGGGACCAGTGAAATGACAAGCATAACTGGTCCTGCTGGCCAGTCACTGGTAAACAGTTAAGGGTAAACCCTGCAATTGCCAATCACACATCGGGTTGTGGTAAAACCAAACTACGAAATGAATTTTAACCCTTCTGTTTTGGAGACTTTGTGGTTAAGGCTGTGTCTGAATTGGCGGCTACGGCTTTGGCTGTTGCTAAGGGTGTTGCTAAGTGCAACCTATGCTTCAATGCAGTGATGTGGCAGTTCAGCCGTAGCCATAGCCACCAGTTCGGTCACGGCCCTAGTCAGTTTCTTAGCTATGTTTGATCTCAAGACCTTTGGATTTTGTACTGCATTATCTTGTTAGTGGATCAACCCCAAAATATGTGTGTGGACCCATTATAAGGAGACGCGCAAAGAAAACAACTCCACAGTGATTGCCAATACAAGAAGCCACACCCATCTAACCCTCACTCCATGAGGGTGCGTCGCCGTCTGTTTCCAGTACCCATCCATTATTTCTCAACATCAGCACTTTAGCCATGAATCATAAAATCAATATACAATGACAGTAGTAATATCACTTATTCCTGTAATATCCCGAAATAATAAAAGAAAAGGATCATCTGAACTTTCACTCTTCGCTTATCCTCCAAATATGGTAAATTGCTCGGAGCTGAAGACAGGGGACTGAGAGAGCTCGCACTCAAGTTTTTCTTGAGAAATGGCAATGCGGGAGAAGATGGAAAAAAATGTAAATAGAAAAACCCAGGGCCCTTGCCAAGTATTAAAATTCATAATGCAACGCTGCACATCCCCGGGACGTCAGACGAGGAATATATAAAAAACGTTGCTCAGGGTGTTTTTTTTATTTCTGGACCGGGTGATCCTGTTTCCTGAGAATGCAGACGCAGCGCCGCGTGAGATGGTTTTTACCTGGCCTGGAATCGGATCCACCTGATGCTGTGCTGATTGCGTAGGGTCTGACGTCAGACGGAGCCGGAGGCTGGTGGTGGATTGTCGTAGGTGACCCCCCTCCGCTGTGGGGTCCTTGGGTTTGAGGTAGAGCTTTTTTAAAAATAGGATTTTCATGAATGAGTCAGAAGTGGCATCTGACACTCCCGCAACCTGAAACCAGCTAACAGCCGCCCCCCCTGGATTCTTCTGTGAATATTTGTGAATTTGTTTTTGAGTTCCACAACCATTTCAAGGGCAAAGACAATTTGTTTAAATCATGACATCATGTAGTTGTGACCCATTCTTACTGAGTTAGTCTTAAAATCTGGGAAGGAATTTTTTTTCCAGAATGTGTATTATGATCCTAGCCCAGGTCAAAACACTTTGCCTCTTACGTTACATGAGTAAGTGGCTACCTTGGAGAAGTTGAGAAGTGTAGTGGCGTGTTGTGGGCCGAGAGGTTAAGAGCCCCGGACTCAAGCTCTGGTGTTTCTGATCAGAGTGTGGAATGGAGTCATTTTTGTCCTTGAGCACAAGAGGTGCTTTGCCATAGTTGCTTTGTCCTGTAGACAGATGGGACATTAAACCGTAGGTGTGGTGTACTAGGATTGGTCAAAGAACCCAGCCGTCGATTTCACCAAACTCTTCCTAACTTAGGATTAATCTTAGGACTTAGGACGAGTCCCAGCCATGCACTGTAACATGTAAACCTTAAGATTAATCTTAAGTTAGGACTAGTTACTCGTCCTAACTCGAGATAGGATTAATCCTAGCGTTTCGTGAAATCGGCTGCAGAACACTTATCGCGGAAATGTAGCGGTTAACCTAGGTGTTTATGGTTCATTACAAGTACCCTTGTTTACAGGTTTCCTCGGGCTTGTGAGCTACAGGGATGAAGTTTACTTATGATGCGCCACTGGTTTCATCGTCAGAAATTGCATACAACAATAACAATTGCTTCAAAGATTTCAATGGGCTGATAAATGAACAGGGGTTTTTAAGAGCCGATTGGTTTGGTTTAGCTTGTGACTATTACTACCACCCTTGGTTTAGTTAGTGACTATCTCATAATACCAAGAAGGCACCAGACTATTTTGCCTCTCCAGCCTCGGTTTGGTTATACACTGATTTGGATGGCAGAAGAATAAATGGCTGCAACACGTCAGTAGTTTTCATCTTTTGCTCCCCTTCCCCCTGGACGTTCGTTTTGATAGTGAAACGTGCGTATCGCCCCAAGAGACGCATCTCCCTGCCTCTTCACCTGGGAAATTTCATGAGCGCTCAGCCCGAGAGAGCTTGCCCCTCTGTGCGGACAGGCAAAATGGCGAAATGTAGGTCATGTACACTTTGTCAATACTAATGACATTGTTGCGGTGATGGGTGAATGCTTCTGACATTACAAGCAGTGGAGAGTCAATTTGAATACTGCTCCCTTCCAACATGTCCAAAACTGTACCGAGAGAAATTATTAACACACACAACAAAAAACTCGCTTGTTTGCCGTAATCTGATTCTGCACAAACACCTATGGTGCGGTTTATCAAATGTCGATGCCTGAATGTGTACTTCTGCAGCACGAAATGCTCCTCCCTCTTTGCTAACAAGTTATAAATCACTTGAGCTTCGTGCCAGGTTTTAGCCAGGACTCAGTAAAAGGGTGTCCAAATTTGCTGGAAATTTAGAAACTGGGTGTCCAAATTGTTCACTGACAACACATTTACATGTAAATGACAGATAAAACAGGGTGTCCAAAAGACACCCAGACACCCCTCTGGCTATCACTATAGCTTCATGAACAAATTCAGGTCTCAACTTTGGGGTGGAAATCCACAAGTCAGCTGGGCTTCCTTGTAGCTCAACATTTTTACTGGACCAGCAAGACCAGAAAGAAAAAAAAAACTGCACAGTTTCACATTTTGAACAAGCACTAGAGAAGATTGATTTGCATTCTTTCATAATTTTACTCAGCAGAATTGAAAGATATTTCATCAGACTTGAAGTCAACATTTGAGCGTAATTTTTAAAAGAATTTTATTCAAGTGAAAAACTCCAGACCACCAGACTTGTCTGGTTGTGAGTTTTACTGGCCTTACACTCAAATCACTGGCCCTGCGTTCGAGTGTAAATTTCAAGCCCTGCACCGTACATGAATCACTGCGGCAACTTGAGTTTCATATACAGTGCACTTTGATCACTGTTTTCACTGAGCTACACAAATAATATGAACATTCACGTTTATGTAACACAAATAAAGACATGTTAGTACGGGGATTGCACATGTAGGTGTGCACATGTAATTCACAATAGTTAATTGTTGCTCCTTTTTAATGCATTGCTTTTTAAGCTTACTACAACTTATTTCCTGGTGCAATTTTACTTATATTTTGTTTTGTTTTCAACTCATTGTTGTTTTTCCATTGTGCTTTCTTAATTTTTTGAAAGTACTTTCATTGGAATTTTACTTGCAGTTTTGGCTGATGCCGTGATTTTTTTATTTTCTTTTAAAATAAACCATTGATGATTTTTTTTTTTTTTTTTTTCCATTAACATTCTCCACCAATGTAAACACTGATAATAATAATATGTTTTTATAAAGCCTCTTTACAAAAGACCAAAGCGCTGTACAAAATAAGACGGGAAACAAAAAGACAAAGAACGGGGTTTTGACGAGAACACAAACATTTTAAGACATTTCCTGAAAAATGGCGATAGAAGGAGCATTCCTGATGTTTACGCTGATTTCTGGGATAGAGTTCGACAGTTTTGGACCAGCTATAGAAAAGGATCTATCTCCGAGAGATTCTGAACGGCACATCTTTGTCTTCATCCATGTGCCTTCGTATGGCCCTTTCTTTGCACTATTTATCACATTTAGACCATTGAAAAGAAAGAAAAAAAGAGGAGACACTTGGGTCTCTCACACTGTGAGCTTAAAAGGGTTTGTGCACATTATTAAGGCCTGGGTTTGATCGTGTCACAGCTGCCCTCCCTTCCATTATGCCATGATGAAAATTGACGTGTTCAGCCAGGTTTTTTTTTCTCGTCTGACAAAATCACGGAGGCTGTAAGAGATTCTGACGAGATATTTGGGTGATTAAAATGAAAGCCGATACCGTTAAGTGTTGAGTTCTAAATGTATAGTATGTGGTTTTGTGGTTTAAACAAAATGACAGTAAGAAGAGGTAAGGGTTAAGTGTCAGGTTAAGGGGCAAAAGAGAACAGGAAAAGTGCTGTCAACTTTTCCCAATTTCATAGAGCTGTGAAGAAGAAAGTTTGCATGCCGAAAGGGGGCTAGATGAAGTGCACTTGAGTAATGCGACAGTTAACTAATTGACCACGGGTATGTGAGATTTGGGACAAGTTTCATAGAGCTGCTTAAGCACAAAACAATTTTGCTTACAAGAACAAGGTTGCCAGCCAAAATGCCATGTCACATTTACCAGTTGTGACTGGTTTCCTGGTAACTGTTTAGCAGTATTTTTGTTTGTTTATAAAGTTCTATGAAATCGCACCAGGCCTCGATCTCACAAAGCGCTAAGATTCATCTTTAAGACGAGCTGTCAGTACTACCAGAGTGATTTGTACTGTGACATCAAACTTTGCTTAGCAATTAAGATTGATGCACACCTTGAGATTGATCTTAAGGTCTTTGTGAAATCAACCACAGCCTGTTTTTTTTTTAATGTGTACTTGTGACTTGATGTGGTACTGAAGTTTTGTAATTGATGTTTAAAACAATTAGCATTCCGAAAAATCCTAGCTCCAAAACCTGTGGTCGTATTGCAACTGGAGTAACTGTAGACTTGGCCTTCTGACACACATTCTACATGTATTTATGTGTATTAGTTCATTGTCCGTTGCCAGTTTTTTGTATGCTTAATGCAGTAGGCATTATTGTCAAGAAATAACTTACATAAACACATTCTACATGTTAGCTCTGCGCCTATTATTCATGTTGCCTTATTAGTGTGTAGGCTGTAAGCCTCGTCCGTGATGAAACATAAATTGCATTTTCTCTCGTGCGATATTCCTAGTGTGTCCTCCTGCTGCAGCCCTGTTGGAGTCTCGTGTCTGTACACTGGGATTAAGACCCTTCTGGCATTTGGTTAACAAAATAGGTTAAAGATCCCCCAGGAGCCGATGATGGTCATGAATGTCTGAAATCAAAATCGTCTCTGACTAAGGTCGCTACTCATGTATAGAGGAAAGTAAGAAGCCACGTGCATAATAATAAAACTCATTGTACTTCAAATTTGTGTTTTAGAAGTCAAAGTTAAACTCAGTGCAGTTTCATCTTGAGTGCTTGTTGTGTATTTTGAGCTGCACTTTTGCTGCTGTGTCTGGTGACTGTTCTGTGTTTCGACAGAGGGTTTCTTTTCATTGATGTTGGAGTTGAGGTTCCCAGTTTCGGGTTAACTTTTTCAAGTTTTGAGTATAAGTTTTCGAGTTTTTAGTTGAATTTTTTTTCTTTTTTCGAGTTGGAAGTTTTCGAGTTTTGAGTTGAAGTTTTCGAGTTGAAATTATCGAGTTTCAAGTTGACAACCCTGTGTTCGGATAAACCCTCCTGATCTACACGCTAAAGGGTTCGGGTTAGGATTACAAACATACATTAGGGGTGTTGGAACATGTTGGAACATAGGTGTGTAACCCTATGTTTTTATGAAGCACATGAGAGTATGTAGAATTGTCCCATTATGCAAACTGCTACTGCTGTTTGTCTCGACAACCCTGTGTTCCGATAACCACTCATGAGCTACATCCGCTACATCCGCGGGTTTGGATTAGGGTTAGGCTTACAAAAAATACGCTAGAGGTGACGGAACAAGGGTGTCGGAACATAGGTGTGTAACCCTATGTTTGAGTGGTATAGTCTGATACATGAAGCACATATGAGAGTTTGCAGAATGGTCCCATTATGCAAACTGGTACTGCTGTGAACGTATCCTTTATGTTTGGAGTGAGGTGTGGGGACGAAAGACCTTAGTCCACCTGTCAACTTTCATTGTAATGTTCCCTGTGTGCTATAGAAATAGCGAGTGCTGTTTCTCACGGTACAAAACAGGGCCAGACTCTTTCTTCTTCCATCAATTTGAATTAGAGGATTAGTAGTGGACGCGAAAACAAAATGGCTGTTCCATGACACAATGGGTACTGCATTGAAGTCGCCTTGTATTGAGTCTGATCATTTCAGCCACGTTTGGACTTTTTGCCTTGGTAACCTTCTGCGAAACGTTTTTTTATATTTACTGTCATGAAAAATGACTACACGCGGATTATCTCAAGTCAAGGTAATGATGAAACTTGACAGGGAGCCGCCTTTCAAGCACGTCGTGACTGGTGCTTGGGGAAGCAAGTGTAAATATTGTGAAGTAACCAGGAGGAGGCGTTCACTTTGAACTTTGTCTCCATGCTCGGTTAATATTGTTAATAGTCACCGCAATTCAGTTCACCGGTAATCGGCTCGGTAAGCTTTAATGTACATGACAGGCCTGGAATTACACGGATGCCACAGAGGCCATGGCCTCTGTTGCCCCCTGGTCTTGGCCTTGGTGCCCCTTCAAGAGTGTCCCATAGTCTTTAAGATTTTCCAATGAAAATGGCTTTGCCCTCTCAAAGATGAAAATCCAGGCATGGTACAATCATAGAGAGAGGACGCCCTAGTTCTAATGCGTACATGTACCACTATTTGCATTATATGGACTTGACATCGTTAACTTAACACAGGTAACTTAACCCATTTGAAGAGTTCCAATGCAGGTGCAGCTTCAGTCTGTCCCCTTCGGCGTGGACCCTTGACTCCCTTGAGCAGTCCAATCCCTTGGAGCATCTCTGCCTGCGTCAAGTGCCAAGATGTGACAAATGAGTGCAACCTGCACCACTGATGGGTGTCCATTATTCATTGTAAACAGACTGGGGAGAGTACGAAGCTGTGAGAGTAAAGAGGACGTAGATGCGGGGTCAAAGGGCATCTTATAGCTCTGGGTTAACCATTCACGTTATCTCGGCCTGAATCAGGTTGTATAATGTGGTTTGCTGTTATTGAGTGCACTAATAAGTCATCCTGTCGTGAATTCTAAGTGAAGTTGCAATGTCATGTGTTTCTTTAAAGACTAAGTACTGGGTTGATGATAGACTACCAAGGGTTCTCGCACAAATTGCCGATACGTACAAATTAGGGCTGATGCGCAAAACAGAAATAATAACTTTTTTCAAATGATTTTTGCGAATTTGATATCGAACCATACAGAGAAGATGAATAAAAAAGTGAGTCTTTAAAAGTCCTTTGGATATCAGAACAGAGTCAGCTTGAAAACACGAACTTGTTAAGTTATCCCATAAAGAAGGTGCAATGAAGTTGAACAAGGCTCTTTGACCATAGAACTTTGTAAAAAAATGCATCAGTAAGGATTGAGCGGGAATAATAGTTATGCAGAAGTTATGATTTGTATAGTCAGGAGATTTGAAAGTGAGGAGATTTAACTGAATGCGCATTTTAATTGGGAGCCACAGGCGTTATATGTTGAGAATGAGGCATGCGTGAGACGAGACGAGCGGCGTTGTAAAGCATTTGTTATCTTACCCAAACGTCTGCTCCAGTTTCTACTCCCCCCCACCCCACCCCTAAGGTGCACTATACCGTAACCAGAATTACAACACAACCGACCACCTATAATTTGCTCTCTGAATAAAGTGATCTCTGATGAAAAAGGTCAGAGATCATTCAGATACATGTAAAGTTCACCGAGAGGTCGAGAAACTACCCCTTGGGAGGAGGAGGAGGGGGGGGGGGACACAGAAAAGTGGAGCGTCCAAAGGATTACTGATTAGAAAAATGTCTCTGTGCAGAAAGCCACAGGGACCGTTAATAAATGGCAATATGAGATTCCCTATTGGGGGAATGGAGTTGGTGAAACTGAACATCTGCGATGGAAAGCACTCTTGGAAATGACCGGGGGTTGTTTCTCAGCTGAAAAAGGTCTCTGCACTCGTGTCGCTGAGGAAGACGTGGAGAAATTTTTAAAAAGGGGGGAAAAAAGAGAAGTTTAGAAATGCCTGGAGCTATTGTAAGTCTCGCAGACAAATTCACGTACCATCTGCTAATTTTGTAGATTGTGTAATGACGCGGTGAGATACAATGAAATGACAGAAAACATGACTGCAGATGGTCAGGCTGGATTATGACTTGACGGATTTATGCCTGAATGATATCTAGAGGGGATTGGATTGGATGGGAGAGAGTACTGGGCTGTCGGGAGTTGTTGCAGTGGCTGGGTATGGAATCGGTAACAGGGCAGCTTTTGTTTTCAGGCAAAAGATAATGGACTAAACAGAAATTGTTAATAATATTGACAATAGCAATACATTTCGGGACCGGTGGAAAAACCTTGTGTAAACCGGGGTCTCGTATCGTCCGAGCTGGTATTAACGAGAGTTGACTGTAATCAGGTCCTGTATTTTTTTGTCACCTGGCGTCTGTCTCTAAATGCTTAATATGTTGGTTTTTGTATTAGGATAAGTATGCAATATTATGAATTGTGAGACCCATTTATTAGTAGTCTTGGACAAGTTTGTCTCGTTTGCGCTACTGGAGGAGGTGATCTGGGAGTCTGACACCAGACCTGTGGACAACCCTAAGACTTTTTTATCACAGTCTAGAGTGGGAGGAGAAATGGAAGTCACATTAAAAACAAACAAATGTAGGCCCACAGAAGGGTAACCGACTCTCCGCGTCACAGAAGCACAAAACTAAAGGTTTAGACAAGTACAGGGTTTACAAGGTGCTGCAGTCTGCAGCCATTCATGCCAGGAGCACCGAGGCAAACCCCTTCTCTTATCGATTACACAACGCACAGGACACCGGCTTTACATCCCATCTTAAGGACGAAGCAATGATGGTTAAAGTGTCTTGCTTAAGGACACAAGTGTCCTGACCAGGGTTTGAACCCCCACACCCCGATGCAATGACTTTGCTCCCATTACTTTTGAGTCCAGGGCAACAAAACCGCTTGGCCAAAATACTGCTTAGCATTGTACTTTCAATTCAATTCAATTCATTTTTTTATTTTTATTTACCAAACAAAACGTCCAAGGCCTGAAAACGAATTTGGTTAACAAAGACAACAATTATAGTCTAAAACACTAAATAACATTGGCACAAAAAGACATTTCGGGAAATAAAAAATATTGCACCTCAGTTCAGCTGCAGTGCTTGGCCACGACTTGCCACCTACCATGTATATTATGTGCTTCTAATATCACTATGTATGAAAACTGTATCTCTTATAAAAGTATGGGTTTTATGATTCAGATTTTATGATTCAGATAAAAATCAATACTACACCACCCTGCTCTTGAAAATTACGCACGAAAAAGCGTATTACAGCCAATGGCAATACAGTCCCCAAGAACTGGGTTAACGTAATAAGAAGTGTGTAACGAGCGAGGAGCGTCCGTAGAATGTTTGCCTCGTCTCAACAGTGATCATCGCTGGAACATGAAGTGCCTGGTAAAATCAAACAACCCCGGCCCAAAGTCCCACAAGAAATTGAAATTCAACAGGGTGCGGACAGCCATCGCTGATGGAAATGATCAGGATTCACTGTGGATGGAAAAAGACTTCAGTAAAATCTTTTTTTATTTATTTATTTTTACCTGAGCTCTTGTATCCATTCACACTTTAAAAGTGTGCTCAAGTTCAACAAGTGACCCCCCCCCCACTCCAAGAGGACACGGAATGGGAAATTCAAATGCTTCATGGTGTGGGTGGTCAATGCTGACCGGGTATTTTATGCGCTGTACTGCAAAAGAGAAATAATTCACTTATAAAAGGAAAATACCCTTTTTGTTGAGCCACTGTACATGCTGAACGAGTATTTTATAAGTTTTACTGCAAAGAGAAATAGTTCACTTAAAAAAAATTTTTTTTTTTATTCGACAAATGTACACGTTTTTTCTTTAATAAAGTAATCAAGAGGACATGCAACTCAAATCGAGACAGAAAGTCTGGCAAGAAATTGCAGTTTGACAGGGTGACAATGGCTATTTCTAATGGAAATTCTCACAATCTGCCTCAAAGAGAGAGGGAGAGAGAGGGAGACTTCACGAGGATGGTTCACAGAGCTGTCAATCCCATGTACCCGTTCAGATTTTGAACGTTAGAACATGAGGTTCCTGGCGCTACGAGACACAAAGTCGCAGAAGAAATTAAGATTCAATGGGAAATAGACTGCTGGGGGACAATATGACACAGTCTTCTCCTCTGAGAAAGAAAAAAAAAACCAGTTCCACAAAAAATTTCACGTATAAATTTGAGTCAGAGACACGAGCACAAAGTCACAAGCGAAATTGAAATTCAGAGTGGTCTGGGGGGGATTTGTACTTAATGGAAATTGTCACGCTCTCCTTCCCCCCAAAATATGATTAAGACTTTCTGAAGACACTTTGACCTCCTTGGTGTCCACAATTTAATCATTGACTGTGTTTTTTAGGAAGTTGTTTGTTCTCAGGTAAATCGTTAACTCTTATCGTGCTGTGACATTCACAAAGGTCAAAATGGCAAAATGACGATTGAAATTTCCCGCAGTCTCTGTTTTAGTGGAAGAAAACCGCAGTATTCTCCCCCAATTAATTTCTCAAGATGATGACCCCACCCCCCCCCCCCCATTTGTACACATCCGCACTTTAAGGAACAATGAGTCTTCTTGCAGGGGGGGGGGGGGACGGGGTCTGTTTGCTCAAAATGCAATCGTTACTGGAGGCACTCTTTGACATTCAGAGAGCAAACGACGAGTGAGTCTGCATGCTGCTGAGAACAAGCATCCTCAACACTCTCGCAATGGAGACAAGGGAATGCTAGCCTTGGTTACTTTCTTTTTTTTTAAACAGTCTTGCCAGGCAGGCGTCTTGAATCTTTAAATCTGGGACCCGGCTGGGGCCAAGTGGGGAATGGATGCCTTTGTGACTCTGTTGAGTCGAGAAGTTCGTTCGTTTTCTTCCTCTTATACACAGGAGAGAAGGCTGATGATAACATTCACTGTGTCAACGCATCTTCGGGTTTAGTTTTTTTTTTACATATATGACATTTAGCAAGACGGGGCGCTACATTGGTTTCGGGAATTAAAGAGAAATGTCAAATTAGGTTTGAATATTTACATTGTTTTCACATAGAAAAGAAACAAATTGAAAGGTAGAGACAGGTTAAAGGAAAAGTATACCTTGGAATTTTTGAACCGTGTGCTTGTTTTTAATCCTATATATTATGCAATAAACCTGTTCTGTGAAAATTTCACAGTAGCATTTTCGAGATCTGTGCCAGTTTATGTCCATGCAGGAAGAAAAAATCCATAATTGGATTACACAATCTGAGAAACGATTCATGCATGAAACCTTTCTCAGATTGACAAAATTTTCAATCCCTTTCTCCAAAACCACATTTCTTAGAAGCAAATCGTTTCTCGATAAAGCTACAGTGCTCGTTACCAAGTAAGTTTTTATGGTCATTAATTTTTGGAGTAATTAAAGGTAAACCCTCCCTTTGAAGGGTGATAACCTCGTTTGGGACAACCTTTTTGACAAGCGTCTGTGAATTTTCGTAGCAGAAGGGAATAGGGTGATGTATTTAAGTTTTGTGCTGTGTTATTCAAGATAGTTGGGTGAATGTTGGTTTTTTTTGGGGGGGTTCAAATTTATGGCACCATCGATGTGGACGTTTGTTTACATTTGTTTGCTTGAGTTGTTTCTCTGGAAATTTTGGAACTGCTTGGAGTGATGGTGGTAGAACTGGACTAACTAGCGTAAGATGTGTTAATGCAGGGCTCTATTTTTTGAAAATTTCCACTAGACCACAGTTCTTGTAGCTGTTCTTGTAGAATGTTCACTGGACCAGAACTATTTTTTGGTACATATATTTTTTTTCCACTTGCTAAACTTTTCCAGAGGTTTTCATCTGATGAAAGTATAGTTGTATTAGTGAGTCTTAAAAAGTGTGTTTGGAAAAACACTAGCCTGCATGACTCGTCGGTTGTGAGGTTACCGGCCAAGTGCTAAATTGACTGGACTCTGGATCGTGGTCCAGTTTGGTATTTTGAGCTCTGTAGTGTAAATCCAGTTGATGCCCAATTTTGTGTCGACACATGTAATTTTGTGTCTTTAACTTTAATCTTGACTCGGAGAAAATAGAATAGCAGTTGCAAAGTGCTTACCAACCAAAAGGACTTGTGGTGTAAATGCAAAAAAAGAGGCAGGGACCCGACGTTTCGACCCTAGCATAGTCTTTCTCGAAGTACTTCAATCTTGTTAGGGGCTCGGAAAATGTCTTGGAAGGTGTTTCCTGAAAGTTAAGGGTGCCTCTATTTAAAAAAAAAAAATGGCCAATGACTGCTCCAAAAGAAATTCAAACTTCCATTGGAACACTTCAACGGGGCACCAAGGGCAAGGGAATGACCTGGGGCATTGAGGCAATTGCCTCCAGGAAGTATAAGGCCTGCTGCTATAAATGGTCATCAGTACCTACTCTCACCCTTCCTCCTAAACTGCTTTTTTCATTAGGGCTAGAAAACTTGCTTGAAAAGTGAGGTCATACATTCCACCACATTCAGACCTCAAAGCCATATCCTGTTATTGACAGGTTTTTTTTAGGAAAAACCAGATGATGCATTTCCTGATATAGATGCCGGTGCATGGATTATGCACCGTGAAGTCAGTTTGTAAACATTCAGTGTCTTGAGTTCGAGTAAGAATCAGTGGAATTATAAAGCGCTTAGTCGTTAGAGGGTAGCTTTTTCGGAGAAAAACAAGACAGTACAAGAGAGAGAAAGAGTTGTTCGGCTACACATGTACAAATGATTTGTGAATAGGGAAGTCTTCAAGGTTAAAACACTTGAAGCTCTAGGCAGTGGAGAAAAGTAATAAAGGTAAGGTTGCAGTGATACACCTTGTAAAAATTAATATCTTTTTGAGAACTGGTGGCTCTGAAATGAGCTGGTTATAACTTGACGTTTTTTTTTGACGTCTGGAGAATACTGGACTCGATACCGGACACATCGGTGTGAGGGAAAAACCAAATTAAAATACTGGGCTCGGTGTCTGTGTGTAGGGTCGTAGATAAGTTTTTGTTAATATATACAATTATTAAGAAAGATATCATAAAAGTCGCATCTGAAAGTTTCGGCTGAATACAGCGTTTACTTGTTGACAAAACGGCAAAAACTGTCACAGTATTTTCATCCAGAATGCCGAATCCATCAGCGTTTTTAGCATCTCTGGCTGCAGCATTCACAAATGGACACAGCAACAATGTGTATCTGCAACAGTTGCCTGAAGGCAACCTTTGGAGATTTTAAGTTTTGACATACTTTTATTGATTTCTAACCGGGGGGGGGGGGGGGGGGGGGGCACTTCAGCCCAAATAATTTTGCAGGATCCTTACTAACAATACCATCTTTATAACAAGGATGCTTTCGGATAAAAATTACACAACGTGCTGAAGCAGAAATTTCTTGATAAGCTTTCGCAAGTGACTTTTTATTAATTTTGCCCCAAATTGACAAATTTTGACCCTAAGCACAGAATTCCTTGTTGAGCAGAGCCATGACATTGTGCCCTGTTGCATGTACCAGGAATTGTTCATTAGAATTCACGGCCTGAGTAAATAAGGCGACCTCCTTACAAAAAATTTGTAGAGTCTTCTTGATGACTGCACTCTTTACCCAGCCATACATGATAAATGAAGCCGGTGTGTGTGTCTGTGTGTGTGTGTATGTTTGATGTAGATTTATTCAGGCAGTATCTTGCGGCCATATTGCTACCCTCCGGTTAATCAGACCCTCTTGCTGCAAGATCTCGGTCAGGTTTCCCTGAGGTTATTAGGACGATTAACATGAAGTGGGACACTTGGTCATGGGTCTTGCTCTATGGTATGCCATAGTCATGTTTTGGTTTATAGGCTAGATAGAAAGGTATTTATATTTATGGAGGCTTACTCCGAGTTTCAAAGGGAGAGTGTACCGTTGTTAATTTACTCCAAAAAATAAATGACCATTAATTAGAAAATTAGTAAGAAGCACTGCAGCTGTTGATAATGTTTAGTATTTTGAGAAGCGATTCGCTTGTAAGGACTGTGGTTTTAGAGAGAGGAATTCGAAAACATTGCAATCTGAGAAACATTTCTGCTTGAAACATTCTCTCAGATTGTGTTCTAATTACGGATTATTCTTATTGCGTGGACATTACCGTTCCAGATTTTGGGGTGATATCTCAAAAACACTACCACGTTTTGAAATGAAATTTTCACAGGTTAGTTTGATTGTATAATCTTACATTTATATAGGATTAAAACAATCAAACGGATAAAAACAAACAAAGGTATTCTTTGACTTCAAGGTATTATACACTGGATTGGTAGAGCTGACAAAAAATTCACTAATTAGTGTTCATGTTTTTTTGTGATCAACCATATACATGTATGTACATGAAATGACAAACCTGGGAAAATTTGTGGTTTTTCATTAGGTTTTCAGAGACAAATTTTCTTGAATATGTCTTTATTTAAGAGGGACATATTTCAGAGAAAAAAATAGTTCTAGTATGAATTTCATAATCAGTAAGCTTTCAGACTAAAATTATTCAACAATGTCTTACCAACCCTGTAGGCCCTATAAAAAAACCTTGAAATAAGAGAGTGCCAAATGACTGCTGCTACAGCAATTTAAAGGTATGACACATTGGGGGTTTTTTTAAGAGAAAAATGATTTTATTCCTAAATAAACACACCATACAACCAAGCTGTGAAACTTTTGTCCACAAGGGTTTTATGTTTTTGTGAAACAAATTTGTGGAGTCAACTGTTTGGTTCCACAAAATGGCAGACCGTGTTAGTTCAAGAGGTAAAAGGAAAAACCACACAATTTGGAGGGATATTTGTGCGAATCATTATATTTTATCATTCAAACATCTCTCCAACCATCATCTCATAACAAACCCTTTTTATAGCCCAAAGTGCCCAATCCAAAGGCAATCCAAAGGCAAGGCAAAACTCCTTACAAAACAACAGTAGCTTTGACGATACAGAGCTCCGTTGAGCAGAGGAATTTGGAACTCACAGCATCCATTCCAAACCTTGTTTGCGAGTCATTTGTCATCACAAATACTTACTCTGTCACTCCTTGGTGTCACTTATCAGCGGTTTGGCTATTCATTACCGAGCGGGACAAATTTGATCTTGACCAACAAATGGTACACAAGGCCAAGCTTTCTTCTTGCAGTTGATGGTTAAATTTTTCCCCCCCTCAGTCCTGAGTCCTTGCCTGGCCTCTGTCCACAATACTTATTAAGTTACACTTTAATGTGAATGGTACCCTCTGTGCTTCTCCGACCACCAAGCTGTGGTTTGACTGAGGTTATTTGGTTCTTCGCAAAGTGTTTTTCCCTCTGCAACCTGTTGTCCTTCAACTTGTGTGGAAATGGAATGCTTACCATTCAGTAGAATGTTTTAGCTTTAATATTCAAAATTGTTAATTCTTAAGTCAATATTTGACATTGCAGAAGGATTTGTAACACCTTTGTCACTGAACTAGAGTTTTGTTCTCGTTCGCCCTAAACAAGGCTGGAAAAGTCACTCTTGGTAAGGGGTAACAAGAAGAAAGAAAAACATTTAAGATGAAAATAACTCAGGGGGGAGCTGAAGGTAGGAATTGATATTCCTCTTAAAACAGTCCAGCCGTCGATTTCACCAAACTCTTCCTAACTTAGGATTAATCTTAGGACTTAGGACGAGTCCCAGCCTTGCACTGTAACATGTAAACCTTAAGATTAATCCTAAGTTAGGACTAGTTACTCGTCCTAACTCGAGATAGGATTAATCCTAGCGTTTCGTGAAATCGGCTGCAGCTTGTAGGATGAAGGGAAACATGTACCAGGCAAGGAGTTCCAAAGAGATGCACTGCGCAATTTGATTGTGTTGTTTGTTTTCAATCGGGATTTCTTATTCTTATCAACATGTTTTTGTGTGGGAATCAAGTGAAATCGTCAACAAGTCAAGATTGTATTTGTCAACAACTTAAGGTTTGTTTAAACTGTTGTGGTTTCTTTGCTGTCACAGTGAAGTTGCTTTTTCCCCCCTTTGTTGATTGAGGACACGACAAATCCTGTGGAAACTGGTAACAGTCATGCTGCTATTTTTATCATATTATCTGTGTTGTACCCATACACGGATGTGTGACAACTGTCAGGCACTGTATTCTCGGTACTTTGCAGAGTCCTGTGAGAAAGAAAAAAAAAAACCAAAACACAGGCATATTACTCGGTGGGATTGGAACCCACAACCATTCTAGAGTAGATGTCTTACCACTAGTCCACCAAGCTTGACCAGTAGCTACAGGAAGTTCGAATCCTATATTTTAAAAGCAGGTACCGAAACGTTTGATGATAAATTTGCATCATTGATAAAGAATATTTGTTTTTGATGCATACACTGTTGTATGTTAAGCACTGTATACTGGGTGCTTTTCTGAGTCTGGTGAAAAAATAAAGCCTGAGTTCTGTAAAAGAAAGATACATCTCTACAGGTATATGGCTCAGGTGGGATTCGAACCCACTGCCCCTTTTTTTTTCAAAGGGCTCGGGAAAATACTGAGTATACAGTGCTTACCACCCATCGGTGTATGGGTGTAAAACATAAGTAGTATTGTTTATCTTCGATGCAAATTTAACATCTATATTTATCATGCCATGAAGTGTGCATAGTGACCCACAAGTGTTTTTGAAAAAAAATATCTTTTAGAATCTGAAAAAAAAAGAGCTCTAAGAGCCTTTGATCTGACCCTTCAAGCTGTCTTTTTTACGGATCTTAAGTGCCTCCAAAACTTCAATGTCACCTTCCATTATCGGGGGATAAATCAAGGACGATGTTTTTGTGTCGTACATAAAAAGTACGTCATTCGTTGTTTTTTCGGTAAAAGTACACTAACGCCGCCGTTTAAAAAAGAATATCATAGAGGGATGGTAACATTTACAGGAATGATATGATGGTGCGTCATGTTGGGGGAGATTTCATTTAGTACAGAGCTCTTGTTTTCAGGAAACATTATAAAGGGATGGTGTAGCTTCCATTTTTTGTGAGACTAAATTTAGTCCACTTGAATGAATCTTATCATAATGGCCTGATGTTTCGACCCTAGGCAGAGTCGTTCTCAAAGGCTAAAATGTCAACACAACACACATCAACAGGTACAGTGTATATGCTGGTGTAACTGCGGCAGTCAAGTGGAAAAAAATGAAAAGAGATAGAGAGGGGCAGAAAAGCCTAATCTGATATGTGCTCGGTTTTTGTTTTGTTTTGGTGTGGTTGTTGAGAAATAGAAGATTAGACGGCTAAAATTGTCAACACAACACACATCAACGGGTATACTGGTGTAACTGAAGCAGTTAAGTGGAAAGAAATGAAAAGAGATGGAGAGGGGCAGAAAAGCATAATCTGAAATGTGCTCAGTTTTTGTGTTGTTTTGGTGTGGTTGTTTAGGATTAGAAGATTAGACGGGAATGCATGTACTCTTCCAAACAGAAATGATGCGCCATACCTTTAAATCTAAAATTGAACGGGACCGGGCAACATGTTTTTTTCATGCTCGCTTGAAACTCAGGCAGGTGGGAATCCTGAGAGCTGACTTGGGAAGCAACAAGGAGCAGCCGGTACCCAGCAGTGCACGGTCAAAGAACGCCTGTCCCATTTTGTACATGCATCTAGAGCAGATCTAACTCTATGACTTCCTCACAGAGGAAATAATTGGTTCCTAGTTGGACTTCCGCTCAAAGGCTGTCATCTGAAAAACATTCCAATCGACCAAATTACCGGGATGTGGAGAATTTTTGTTGTCTGCCCCGCGACATCGGGGATGGGAGAGTCTGACTATCTTTACATACACTCGCCAGTAATATGACGCACATTTTGTAGCACGGATTAATTCAAAACACCCGGTGTTTTTGTCAACAGTCTTTTTTTTCCCCTTTCTGCAGGTATGTCTGCTGAAGCGATTAGCTCTGGCGTAAGTTATTTTGACAGTCAGAGCTTTGCGAACAGAAACAAAATGATTAGCTTATATGTTGAAGGCTGTATTGATTTTATTTGCTGAACGTGGTTTTTCTTTTTTATGGAGAGGGGGGGGGGGGGTGGCAACACATGTGGATGGAAATTACTGTCAAGTTATCGTCCCCAAGACCTTCAGTGTTCTCCACAGACCTTTTTTTTGGGAGGGCGGCATGACGTCATCAAAATGGCGCCCGTAGATATGACGTCATCAAAATGGCGCCCGTTGGTATATGACGTCATCGGACGTGAAAGCAAAAAACATTTGAGATATTCCTTTTCGTAAAAATAATGTTATTAACCCCCTAGCCCCGACACTATCTAAGGAGAATGACTGACATCTATTTCGGTCCAAACAACCTCATTGTAAAACTACTACAACTAATTCAAACCTACAATTTGTTATACATTTTGCTTTGTGCGCCGCGCCGAAAACATACACACAGGATATGCCGCACAGTGTGGGGTTTTATTATTTTTAGAAAGCTGGCTATGCG
Source organism: Pisaster brevispinus (assembly GCA_023634235.1). Taxonomy (NCBI): domain Eukaryota; kingdom Metazoa; phylum Echinodermata; class Asteroidea; order Forcipulatida; family Asteriidae; genus Pisaster; species Pisaster brevispinus. The sequence goes on along the minus strand of JAMKCF010000004.1, from coordinate 3,753,656 downwards.
TTGTAAAGAAACGTTTAAAAAATTGCATTTTTGGACGATCTTATCCCCTAATTTCTGCCCTAAATAATACTTTTTCCATCAACAATCATTTTCATGGATTCATTTTTTTAGGATCGGTTGTTTAGAACTTCGTTTGGAATAAAATCATTGAGATTAATTCAACGACCGGTCGACCGGTTGAGGAAATTCCAATCTGCAGGCGTGCGGCAATTCTTTACTTGGCCCGTGAACGTGTACTGCGTTGGAGACTAGCCAAGCTCTCTTATGAATATGGTAATTACAGCGGCCATCAACGGCCAATCACAGCGTGCGGAATGCTGGTTAGCTTGGACTTTGGACCCTGCTGTTGCAGACTACATGTATACACGTTGTGGGGCCCGGGCCGATGCACGTGCGGTGGACACTCGGCAGTCAGAACCATGTGGTTACATGTATGTGCGTCGTGCATCGTGCATCGTGCATAGTATACGTTGTATACTGAAATGAACGATCGCAATTCAATGCTGCGGTTTAGAAGTTGGCCCTGTCTCGTCGGCTACTCGTTTGATCGTATTAAGTGAGGGCGAAAAATAGTCTGTGTGTGAAGGAAGCTTCGGCTCTGCCATTTAAGTTGCTTTCGTTCCGTGATTTGTCATTTTTTGGCAGGGCGGCCAATTATTTTAGCAGGGCGGCCACTTCTTTGGCAGGGCGGCCTTAAACTTTGGGAGGGCGGCCCGCCCTCCCAAAACCTATGTGTGGAGAACACTGACCTTAGAATTAAAATATTAGTTTGGGATACATGTTTAAGTTTGAATGCGTCGTTGACTGTACCTTAGGCCTACATCCAAACCATTTAAATACACTATATTTATAGACCATGTAACTATTCTCTACTGCCATGATGTAATCTGTGATATTACATTGTTTACAACAAAGCCACAGAGCCTGGACTTCCTGCAGGCACAATTTGTAAACAGCTCAAACGGAAGAAAACATAAAATCTTACAATTTTTTAGAGACTACGCCATACATTTTGTTAAAATTTGGAGTTGAACAAAGAAAATTTGACTAGAGTGGGGTTTGAACCTGCTACCCCCAGATTAATGTGCCAGCGCTCTACATGTATCAACTGAGCTTTCTAGCCCTATGGTTGCGGTCTCCCTATATATTGTCAATACCTTTGTTTAAGGGTGGTGGTCTGAAGAAATGGGGCTTGGTAGATTGGTAATCCATACTGGTGGGGGTGGGGCTAGGGGGGTGGTGGCCGTTATGGATCAAGCCTTTGACTCACGTCTGCATTCTACTGGATGGGGTTTGACTTTGGGGGGGGGGGGGGCCTGGTCGTGTGTCGTGCGTCATGATCCAGCTTCTGAAGCCTTTACAATGAGTGACATCACCAATCTACTGTTGTGACAGTCTGTTCATTCCACAAACAGTAAACAATAATAAACTCCCCCCCCCCTTTAAACCGCCTAAGTCAAGAAACTGAAGCTAAGGAGATGATGTGCGATAACCCCGATGGATATACTTTAGAGGAAGAAGAAAAAAAAATCCATTAGATAAATTGACACAGTGTACATGTACATGTGTGTGTTGACTCAAGCCGGTCATTGGGTGACTGATGTTTCCTAATATTGAGTTATGTAATGGAGAGTCCGGTATCTGGTTGCGGATATGTATCGGATTTGTTATAAATAACCGGAGGTTCGGTCACATTGATAAGCTGATACGAATGCAAAACTGTCCTCGTAGCAGTGTGTGAATGAAATCCAAAGACAACGTAGAGGACTAGTTACAGTTGTAAATAAACAGGATGTATTGTTCTGAAAGCCTGCCGGTTTTAAAAAGTTTAAATCTTACCAGCACCAATACTCCAGAGAAATATTTCCGTCTGAAATACGGGCAGAGTTGATGAAATAGCATTTTTGGAAGATACCAGGGACCACAAGTGCTTCATATTTTGATCGCCGCAAGCAAAATAAACCCAGTACTTTATAATTATTCTATTTATTTATTTTTGATATGCAAGTTCGCCCCAAACAAGGCTTAAAAAGCCACTCTTGGTAGGGGGCTACAAGAAGAAAACTTTTAAGATGAAAATAACTCAGGGGAGCTGAGGGTAGGAATTATAATGATCCATTTAAAAACAGTCTAGATTAAGCCGTAGGTCTCTAATGCTGTAATATTGTTTAATATTGAAAAATAGTGTTAGCTGTTGCAAACTGCTTACCAACCAAAAGGACCTTTGGTATAAATGCAAAAAAAATAGTTAGTGGCCTGACGTTTCGACCCTAGCAGAGTCTTTCTCAAAAGGCAAAAGGCTCTTATTTTAGCCTTCGAGAAAGACTCTGCTAGGGTCGAAACGTCAGGCCACTAACAATTTTTTTGCATCATTTTATTTTATATAAAGGGAGTGGTTAAAAGGTACCCTTAACGATGGGCTCAAAGGTCAAATTGAGTTTTGTGATGCACTCATTTTCCCAACAGTTAGAGTTCTTTTGAAAGTGGGGACAAATGTGACAAGTCTCTGACCTCTTGTTAATACGGTGTAAAAAAAAAAACATCAAAAAAGTCATCCAATGATGTCACATTTCAAATAAATGGGTCTGCAATTTTTCGTACAGCAATTTTTTTAAAGTTCGGTCATGAATTTCAATGATTTACAATCAAAACGGCATTGATTTTGACCTTTTGACCAGTGAAAACATTGGAATGTAAAGACCAATTTATTGTTGACATCCAGTGATGTCATGTTTCAGATTTCGCTCCAAACGGGTACAAAATAAAATGACATTACAGCTTTTTAATGTGCGTGGTTTGAGGTTTGTAACATTTTGTCCACCTTCATAAGGACTTCATAAGGACCATAAGTATCTGCTGGAACATTATGACTGCTTTAAAAAAAACACATGAATTTGACTTTTCAGTGTCTCTTTAAAATTTTAACTTATGCTTAGCAAGTGTACTTACCAGTCCCACCTTGGTGTCTCGGTCATTCCCAATATTTACAAGGGAAAAAAAAAGAAGATTTATTCTACTTTGGGAACTTTCAATCCACCTTTAACCTATTGAATATTGAAAAGTTGTCAGAGAGAATTTGACAAGGTGGTTTTATTGATGCGCCGATGTAACTATAAACCGGTTTACTCTGTCATCGCTCCTTTATCCTCTCAAACCTTGATTCCGTCTCTGGGGACTTTTTTCCTTCCCTATATAGTATCAATTTCAAGATAAACTTTCATTTAAAAAAGGAAAAAGGAAGAAAAAAGAAAAGAAGAAAAAAAACTAGATAAGTATTGCTTTCTCTGCAGAAATACACAAACTACGGTTGACACCGTTCCTAGTCTTCTGTTGAAATAATATACAGTTGACATTTACGGAGACTTGCCTGGTTTTGGGGATTTGACAGTCCCAAGCGATAGAATCCTGATGCCAGAGAAATCAAACGCTGTTATAAATTCTACCTCAGCAGAATTTTTAGCGATTAGCAACACACACACATGTCTTGTTGTTATTAATTTAAAGATGTGTTGCGGTTTGGGTTTGGTTTTTTTTTTCTTCTTTCTCTGGAACTAGAATTGTAAAATTTTAAATTCCAATTGCTGAAAAACTAATTTAATTTCAATGCACATTTTAACAGATGGTCTTTAATAATTTATGCTGACTTTTTTAGACTGGAACGATTTAAGATACTTAGAAAATGAAGGGAAAAAAACAAAAACAACTAGAGACTGTTTTTTCAATTAGGGCAGATGAGGATCCGAGGGGAACAGTGACTTGTAATGAGAGCGTCTGTTGGAGATTGGGTTACCAGACAAGTGCCCGAAGCCAGACTAATTGCTGGCTTGCTTTGTGTTTAAATGCGATTTATGGTTTAATGCCTTTGGGTAGCTTTTAATTGGTAGAAAGATGGACGTATTTGCAGATAGTTGTCTCTGCTACTGTTTTATGCGTCATGTTTCACTTTCACTCAAGCAAACATGAAAGAGTCATAGAATCTGACATGGATACAGTGAGTTTCAGTAAATGATCATAATATATTTATAAACAAATAGTTTAATGTGTTATTGTTAGTTCTTTGAATGAAATAATGAAACCCGCTGAAGTAGTTTCGAATTGTTTTCATTTAAAACTCTAGTGTCCCTGAAAATTACTGTAGATGCATGTTTATATTGAAACCCGATTCACCAAAAGTGCACTGTGAAGTGTTGCAATATTGTCCTAAGATGTTACTGTTGGAATCAGGAAACTGCTGTTGCCAAGGAACCATTTTATTAATTTTGTTTGCACCAGGGACAAATTTGGTAATAATAAAAGAAGAAAAAAACCCTAGAAGCTAGACCAGGGAATGGATTTAAAATGGAGAGCTATTTAAAACCAACAGAGCACAAACGGTAGCTAAGCTTTATGAAGTTATGTTTACCAGCCGAGATACCATTCGGCATGTACCATCTGTGACTGGTACCGTGTCTATTTTTTTGCTTAGCAGATATTTGATGATTAAGCAGCTCTGAGAAATTGGACCAAGGAGCCCTTTTTGAAACCGGGGACACTAAAACAGAAAACATAGAATGTTAAAACCAGCAACCCAACTGCATTTATTATTTGACCCTAGGCAGACGTACCTAGTGACTCACCCATCACAATAATCAGTGCCCCCCCCCCCCCTCCATTCTCCTTTGGGGCTTCGAGAATCAATAATCCGTCTGAAGTGGTACATCTCACACCCCAACAAGGGAAGGAGCGTCTGATGAAGGAAATCTCATCCAGGGATGGGTCCTCTGTCATCTCTCGTGGACGAAATTGTCATCCCTTCTCCCTCTTATTATAAATCACCTCTCATTTGGTGATTGTTTCCTGCCTTCATTTTGATCTTGTACCCCGACCCCCCTTCCCACATCAGTTTAACGAGTGGGTGTGTAATTAAAGACTGTCTTGACATTTGATTTATTTATTTTTTTTTATTGTAGTTTGCTCTTCTGATGAAATTGCTAATATTTGCAGGTTTTTTGTTGTTGTGGGGGTGGGGAGTTAAACGTGATCGCTGGGCTTTACGTTTAGCATTTTTGAATGCAGGCAATTAAGATGGATCAAGGCGTGTTGACGTTGTTGAAATCCGAGAAGATCGTGGCTTTCTCGTACTTGTGGGTGATGAATAAAAGATCAATCAGTGTATAGAATGGTTGGAATAACAGATTTACATTCAGACTTTGTCCTTGCGATATTCAAAGGTGACATTTTTTCCGATGCATATCTGAATGAGTTACAGATGTGTTTTTTGTTCTGAGGCACTGTATCAATTCAAACTTCTTGACTATATTTTGTTGTTTGACTGCAAGTAAAAATTTGAGAACCAAGAAAAATTGTGAGAACACTATGTTTTCGGTCTCCCCATTTTGTCAATAGCTTTGTTCGACGCTGCCAGTCAGAAACTTTGTCACGGAATCTTAAGGTTGAGAGGCTTCTGACAGCAACCACGGAACGACAAAACAGGGAGACCGAAAACATTTATAGGGCTAGACAGCTCAGTTGGAAGAGCGCGGGCACATTAAATCGGAGGTTGCAGGTTCAAATCCCGTTCTAGTCCATTTTATTTTGTTCCATCCCAAAGTTGAATCAAAATTTACCCAGTCAGTTTCACTTGTAGTTTAACTCAAATAAATAAGTTTGCACAAAATCTCTGACAAAACATAAATCATTTTCCAATCTGCTGTGAAATTTGCCAAGGTTGGTTGTGTGGTGGTTTTTATACTAAATCTAGGGGACAGAAGTGAATTTACTCTTCCAACAAAAACAAAAATGTATTTTTGCTTTGAAGATTTATTTTAGACACAAACTTTTGTTTAGTCTGGAGCAAGAGCTTCTTTATGCTTTGTAAGATGTTCCATTGGTTACACACCTGTGTCTATGTTCCGACACCCTATGTTCCGACACTCCTGTGTTCTGACACCCCTATGTTCCGACACTCCTTTGTTCTGACACCCCTTTGTTTTGACACTCCTTTGTTCCGACAACCCCTAATGTATTCTCCTAATCACAACCCAACCCTAACCCTAACCCTAACAACCACGAGGGGTTATCGGAACACAGGTTTGTTGCAAAATAGGGGTCAGAAAATTTAGCGTTCCTTTGGTTTTGGTCATGTTGGTGGGATATGTTTTTTTGTTTTGTTTAGTTGTTTCTGGTAAAGAAACCGAGGGACGGTCAAAAGTGACTAGCACCGTAATCCGTAGGCCTGAAGATACCTGTGCAGAGAAGGTGATGTAAAAAATGTCAGGTTTACCGGTAGTTGTGGGAGGAACAAACTCTGGTAGATGTGGGAAGAAAAAATCCAAATAAGGAAATCCATAAAATCAGGTGGGGATTGAAAACACAATCAACATGTAGAGCTCCGGTCCGGGATTCGAACCAGGGTCCACAGAGGTGGAAGGTAGGGAAAGAAACCACTGATCAGCCTGAATGCTAATGACCATGCAGTTGAAGTCCTCATTTTTACACTTGGTGCACACCGCATGTTTTGTCTCACTCAGAGGACCTTCCTGCCTGGTGGATTGATGTCGCCAATTATTCATATCTTATTTCTTTTTCGATTTTTCTCGCGGCGCATGGGCGGGACGACATCATTGGGAAATAACGGAGGATCGCCTTTCAACAAGGTATTTTGATATCAAATACGTGGCGTGTATTTTGTTTCTCTTTCTGGTGACAAATGCGGAAGTGGTGTTGTCATAAATCTTAAGTTGCCGATATATATTTTACTTTGATTTCTCAAGTATGGATAGTGTGGTTACCTCTGTGTGGTGGTTCGAATATCAAAATACGAGGCGGATAACTGCTTTGTGACAAATGCGGAGGAAAATCTGTCATAAATCTGAAATTCCTCTTGTGTTTTTGGATTTCCTGTGTATGGAGAGTGTGGGAGTCGTCATTTGTTACTTTCGTGTAATGGTTCAAACTTCCATCGGTGAGTTGGGGCTTCTGGGAAGGCTGTATCTTGCAGGCATGATACTCTTCCTATTCTGATTTCCAATTTGTTTTTTCCGCCCGTGGAGAAATCAGAAAAACTGTTATTAAATAGCCTGAAAGTCTATTAAATCATATACCCACATGTTCATGTAGGTCAGCCCTTGTTCTCAATAGAATGTTCGTACTTTTTATTCAAGGGCCAAGTATCATGCCTGCTATAAATAATAATATTATATGTATAAAGCGCCTTTTTAGAAAGGTTTCAAATCGCTGTACAAACGTAACATTGTTTGAGGGTGGACAGTGATGTTCGCTCCCCGAGGTGTCACAAGTTGACAGACTAGTTTCCCAGGCGCAGCCGAGGGAGCTAGTCTGTCATCTTCAAATACCGTTGTTTTGATATATCTCTCTAATTTGGCTTTTTTTTCAGTCGTGGCATGATAAAGATAATTGGCTGCAGGGCCTTTTGCAGGTTTGGATTTTGGAGAAAAAAAATATTGGTCGAATAACAAGAAATTTACAAAATGGCTGCCGTTGCTTGTTATTCTACATTTTTTTTTTTCAAGGAACAAATCGGCGGTGGCCCTAACGCCGAACATCTTTTCTTCATGACATGCTCTGTCTGACTGTGTGCCAAAGTCCATGCTTGTATCATTTAAGTCACAAACCCATCACCTTTCTGCCACCTTCTATAGGCATACCACAAAGCCCCCTTTTCAAATGTCCAGTTAAAGATCTTCTTACTTGTACTTTTGCATACAAAGTAGTTCATCCATGCGTTTGTGCCCCAAACAAAGGTCTAGCAAAAAAGCCACACTTTTTTCTACAGACGCTAAGTTGTTTTTTTGACCACTGACAGGGAAGTGACATTGTGGTTAGTTGCTTTCGCTATAGAAGAAAAAGCATTCAAATGGACAGTAGGGGTTTCCCCCAATGGAGTCCGCTATTGTACATTGCTGGAAACTGTCTACAGTTAGTTTCTCAACTAAGTCAATTTATTCTATTTTATAATCTTGTATTTCCAACAGAAATTTAAAAGAAATAATAAAAAATTTATTCAAGTTTTCTTGCTGGATAGGAAACCAGTAAGTTAAAACACAAGTTAAAAGTTGTGTAAAACGGTCTCATTTTTGCAACCCAAAAAAATGTATAAAAAATATTGCAAAAGAAATTGTGGACTTTAAAAAGTTTTGGGTTGAACCCCCCCCCCCCCCCCCCCAAATTGGCTGGAGTGGAATTTGAACCTGCACTCTCCGGTTTAAAATGCTGGCGCTCTACCAACTGAGCTATCGAGCCCCAATGTTGGCAGTCTCCCTATTTTGTTGATATCTTTTTTTTAAATTGGGATGAATCTTCTCAGAGTCTGAGATAATAACAGTTAATAGATTTGTTTGCTTCAGTTTGTTTTCAAGATGTTGTTTGTTCTTGTCCCTTTGGGGGGAGCTTGGCTGAATCCCCACCCCCCCCCTCTCAACTGAAACAGTGTGCATGTATTTTGAACTAAAACCCATTCTGTAATTAAGTACAGTTGGCCATTAATGACATTTTTGTCTGACCATGGTCCACAAGCCTCATGGGATCGGTATTTCACTTCGGCCGTCAACGTTCATTAAAACGACATGAATGGCACTCGCTGATTACAAGGAGTTCCGTTATGTAATCTTGATAACAATCACACTTGGAATTTCAATGCTAATTAAAAAAAAAAATTTTAACAGCTGTGAGGTTGGTATTCCTTGTTGTACACGCATTCCTCACGGTTTCACTGGTCCCATTGTCAGATAGGTTGTAAGTAGGTTGTACTGTTTATGCCCAGGGCCCAATTCCATAGAGCTGCTAAGCACAAAAATGTGCTTAGCATAAAATTTCTGCCTCGATAAAAACAGGATTACCAACCAAATTTCCACATGATTTTCAGGATGAGCAAACAACAGCTGAATACCAGTAACAAGCAATATGCAACGAATGGAAATTTGGTTGGTAATCCTGTTTTTATCAAGGAAGAAATTTCATGCTAAGCAAATTTTTGTGCTTAGCAAGCAGCTCTATGAAATTGGGCCCAGATGGCAAAAGGAGAGAGGACCATCAGAGCCGTTTTTTTTTTTTTTTTTAAAGACAAAGTCTTCAAGTGTGAAATATGACAGTGACTCTTATGTGCTAGACACTTGAGTCTTATGCCACTCTATTCATTGAATGCCCAAGGTGCTTCAAGCACCTAAGCCCCTACGCACCAAAGCCATGAATGGGCCGTGCATTGTGACCCAAAGAATGGGAGATCAATTCTGCGCATTATCCCTCCTGCAAGCTATTATTATAATGAACTAACCCCCCCCCCCCCCCCTATGCAATGCTGCAACCCTGCAATAAACCACTGGCAGACCGGGTGAGTCCATTGATTGTGTGGGTGGATTCCTGGACTGCTGGAGTTGATTAGTCACGCTGTATGTTTGTGTGTGTGTGTGAGCTGATATATCATACATAGCTCGTGGTTCAGTGAGTAGCCAGCTTGCTTGATTCACCGGACCGGGTTTTGCCAGTCGCTGTTTAGAGAGGTAGTGGGGGACATAGCAGGGGTGTAACTGCCGGGACAGCCGCATGTACCTTTGCATGTAACAGTTACCTGCATTTACTGACCGTCGTCGGGCCAATCCAGTCAGACTATCTCGGGTTTCTTCTTTCGAGCCTAAGGAATTACCGTTTTTTTTTCATCTTGGGATATAAATAAAGGCTGAAGGATACTCAGTCGTACAGTCGTAGCGTATATGGTTTTTCATGGATCAGCTGTGTGTGAATCTGTACCGAGCCGGTTAATGTTCTGAAAAGTGCTTCATAGTATAAAGGTAATGAGATAAATTACTATTCATAATATCGGATATTTTATGAAACCTAACCATTCACTCTTGATTTAAGGGTGGCTGTTAACAACAAGAACGATTTCTGTGGTTTTTTTCCTTAGTTGGTTGATGAGCTAAGTGAGGTGGTGATTAAAGAAGACAATTTTGGTGATTGATGCTAAATTTTTGTAGTAGTTTTGTAGTATAATCAGATTCTTCAGAATTGTGACGGTATTTCCATCTGTGAATCGCTATTCTTTGATGTGTAGATGTGTCAAGGAACGATACGATTCAATTCAATGTCATTCCCATTGGTAGTTTATTTTGTTTGTTTAAAGTGGAGGATTGGAATGAAGGGTATTCCGTGGAGATCCGGTGGAGTGTCGAGCGTTTATATGATTAAAGATTGATTGATTGGTTCTTGAAAACTGTTAGATTAGAATGAATGCTCCACTGATTAACGGTGTCATCATCAGTCCTTCGTAAGATTTGTCTTGATACTAGCAGATTTGACGAGTGCTCTACCACTACCAGGCCCAACACTTTAATCTTTTAAGGGCAAGGTAATTTGTCCTTAGCAAAAGGGCAGAACTATGTGTGGGAAATACAAATATGGAACATTTCATGGGGGCAGCAAGGCTATGGCCAGGACCACGGAGGCAATTGCTGCTGCTCTGCCTCAGTGAAGTGCCAGCCAGCACTTACCAAAAGCTAGCCCCATAAATATTGCCAGTACACTGGACTCCCGCTCGAGGGAGTCCAGCGTATTGGCAATATTTATGGGGGCTGACCAAAAACCAGTGCTGCATCGTCTCCTTAATCATGGTGTTCAAATCGATTGATCGCATTTTTTTGGAGGGCGCTTTTAATGGCAAATTTCCTCGCATCACAGTATTATAGTTTTAGCTTATTTTGACTGCCTGTATGTTGTTTTCAAGTGTTTCTGTGGTCGAAGGAATAATAACCCAAAAATGAAATGTTTTTCATCAAGTAAATTTGGTCTGCGTGCACCCTCATGCGATCATAAACACTGTTAAGTTGATTGACAGGAAGTGGCAGACAAGCCAGTTATCGAACTCCCTTCCAGAAATTTTTTTCAGGGTGTGATTCATTAGATGGCTTGATAGGGCGGACTTTATTCAGGCCCCGTTCCCACTGGACCCCGCATTGATCGCGCAATTCGAGAAAAGGGCGATCAGACCCCGCAATTTCTCGAAAAGGGCGATCAAAGGGCGATCAAGCGTAAGTGGGAACGCGAGGGCGATCAGGATCAGACCCCGCAAATTTGATCCACCTCGGGAGTAGGATTAAAGCGGGATCTGATCGCCCTTGTGGATTAATGGGCGATCAAAAGTCTAGTGGGAACGCAAAGGGCGATCAGACCCCGCAATTTGAGGGCGAACATCCGGTACGGTAGGCCCGAATGGCGCGAAAATGGTGTTCTTTTTTCTTCTATTCCCAGCAAGCACCACGCATTTGGTGATATGAATTGCAAGTAAAGCATAAAGCAGTATTGACGTCACGTGACGATACCAACTACACGTTCTGTACAACGCATCCACAGTAAGCCCAAACCCACGCTTTAATTTTGGATGCATTGAATTCATACGTGCACGTTCTTTAAAGATGGCAGCGCCTAGCAATAAACGTCCCATAAATTCGTTAAAAAAAACCTCCCAAAAAGATGAGAAGCGTGGCAAACTATGGTCGGACGAGGAGCTGGGAACTTTTTTAGACATCTGGGCCAGTCAAGAAATTCAAAACACACTGTGTGGTCGCCATAGATACGTTGCGCCTGCGCACTGCCCACTTGGTCGACCTGCGTTGGTGAACTTTGAATCCACTTCCGTTCCCAAAAGGGAGATCAATGCGCGATCATACTCTAGTGGGAACGCAACCGCGATTCACGTCTGCGACTAATCCTTTTGCTGGGTCAGGATCTCGTAATTGTGGATCCAGTGGGAACGCGGTCTCAGAGCTAAGATTTGTTGTTTCTTCTTTGGTATTTCAATTGGTTTGACCACGGTCTGGCACCTGAGTGATAGTAAATAAAGGCATCTTGGGAGTTGTTCTGAATGCCATAACGAATTACTTACTTACCAGCCAACATTCCATAAAGTTTACATTGTTGCCACTGGTACCCCGCTCTTTTCTTGCTACATGTAAGTAAAGAAATTTGCTAAGCAGAAATTTTCTGCTTAACAGCCTTATGAAACGATTACCCCTCCCATGCTTAGGGGTCCAGAGAACCAGTCTAAAAAATGTTTAACCCAAAATCAACACTTCAGTTTTGTGTTTAAGGCCATAACATGTTTACCTTTCAGTTCAAGGGAAAGTCGCTTTTCTTTTGTGTTGATTTTTTTTATAATTTTGAAGAACAATCGCAGGAAATCGATGATGGAAATAGGAAAAACCTCAGAGATTAACATCGGCGACCTATAGGACTTGCCGACCGTGGTAACTCCACGGTGTGTTTGAAGACGCTCTGTCCGGTGCGGGTGAATGCAATTAAAGATCTTTAAACGAATGAACGCTGGCTTAGCTGTGACTCACTCATCAGTTGATTTAATTATACTCTGGCCACTTCACAGCCCAATTTGTCTAACCAATTACAAAGTACGTGTTATGTACACTGTACTTTGCATATATATATAAGCAGACTGGCAAGACACATTATGAACTCGAGCTGAATTTTCATAAACCATGCGCAAACGTAGGGATTTAGGGTGTTAAATATTCAACAACCGTGTTTTTTTCTCAAGTTTGTGCCGTGATGTCTTTCAAAGGAGCTGTGTCGTCATGATCAACGCAGGCCTGTGGCTGTAACATGAACATGGAATTATGAACTCTCACCCGGTTACTGCGCTCGCATGCTCTCCCTCTGTAATTACATCTAAAGGAAAATGTGCACGCGAGTGCACTTTCTGGGTGAGCGTTCATATTTGTCCATGTACAGCCACAGGCCTGCTTTGAGCATGATGACACAGCCCCTTTAATAAAAATCCCATGAAGTTCTTTAGTGGGTGGCTCTTCTTTTAATTTAAAAAAGAATGATTTCTTGTTATTTGAGTATTATGTCTTTTTGTATTTCGGAAAAAATTAACTTCATAAATGTTTGATGTAGACTTCACTATGAAGTCTCGCTCAGTGACAAGTCTGTGGTGGTATCAAGCTTATGATAGGAATACTAGTTCAGTTTGAGGAGTAAATTATCATTTAAGTTCCTTGTGGAGAATTTCTACCTCCATGATTTGACAAATTCCTATTGATAAAAGGTACACAGGTGATCTGAAAAGCCTTATTTTTAGGTTACACACAACAATGACCTCTTTCACTGGTTGTACATAAATGACGTCAAACTGTTAACAATAAACCAGTAACCTTGAAATCCTTGAACATGTGAATTTACTGGCAGAAAAAAAACTTTTGTCCGAGTTGTAAAAGAGATTTCTCATGTTACGCTGTAATTTGTCCTCTAAATTTGTTTTGAGTTGAACTACAACAACCCTTTGCACAAGGCTGTAAGTGCAGAAGGCTTAGCTATCTACACAGAAGCGCAAGAAAAAATCCTTGGGGAAAAAGGCTTATAATAGCACAGATTTTTATGCTTTAGTATTTGTAGAGCCCATGACATTGGGCCCTGACTCTAACATTTACTATCCTTGAACTAATCATGTGGGAACCAGTCTGACATGTGTTTTTTTTAAAGGAATGTTGTAATTTGCTGAACCCCACCCCTGATGATGTTTGCCTTTCATTTAGAGAAACGTGAAGGAGGCTTGTGATTGTTTTGGTTCGGACAGATTAGAAAAATGGTACCCATCATGTAGGTATAGGCTGTTCCCGATGCATCTAATCTTTACGACCGGCAATATCGAGCAGGAATTTGTTCTTATCCTAGAATGCTGCTGTATGATGTACATAGGTCGTCTAGTTTTGTGTATTTGGCAACATGTAGAAACTTGACACACCCTTTGATTAGGATGGAGAAATTGTACAAGGGGGGGTAAGACAGAAACAGGATGTTGAAGAAAACCTTGTGGTTTGAATAGATGCTATAAATTTGCATCTGGGGATCATCTGTAACATCTATTACAATTGTTGGGTGCCAGCCTGCTAAAATACAGGATTCCAACTGCCTCTCGCTACCGGGCAAGCTTGGTGGTCTAGTGTTTAGACTTTCTGCTCTAGAATGGCAAAGGTCGTGGGTTCGAGTCCCACCCAGGAAATCCTGTAGGGGTTTTTTTTTCTTCAAAAGACTGGGGGTGGGTACTGAGTGTATAGTGCTTTATAACACATACTGTGTAAGTAGGTCTAGGTGAAAGGCTCAATCACAAATTATACTCTGTGTTTTGTTTGGGAACATTTGAAGAGATTAAAAAAAAAATTTTATCCAAAATATTAAAAACTAATGGTAATACTAATAGCTGCTGTGGACTGGATGAGCACACCTTTCTTGCTTGAATCTACACTGACTTGTATGAATTATAGTAATACAATTTTTCCCTCTCGAAATCTGTACATGGTCAACTACATAATTTGCTCACATTGTAATTTCAACCAGCAGAAAATGCACCAAAAAAAAAAGGAAGGAAGAAAAAGTTCAAAGTGCGGAGTGATTATTTATGATCAGCTGATGATAAACTGCAATGTCAATAGCGTTAACTTAACCTGACGAACACCTGCAGACAACTGCCCGGTTACGACAGTTGGATCTATGCTGTAACGAACGAGCATTTTACATTTGCTATGTAATAATGGATACATTATGCTCATATCTCTAGACTTGATCAGACTGTTTATATCCTCGGTGCAATCATTCCTTTACACACACACACATGGGTAGATTCGGCGAATATTAAATAGCCACGTTATTTACGCACACAAAACTAGGAATGCATTCAACATTTTCAACATTAATTTTCTTCGTGATTGCATGCGTTAATGCACCGAGTGCACACACACATGAAATGGGCATTGAAAGGGAATTGCAGGTTGGTGTTTTTTTTTGCATTTTGGCAATTGTCGCAACCTTTCTTCTGAATGAAAAAAAAATGAATAATTAAATTTATTTGATAGAGGGTCTGAACCTCCCAAATGTTTTCATATGTAGCTAAGCACAAATTTTTTTTTTCCCCCAGAAATTTGTTTCTATCCAAAGTATCTTTGGTTTGTGGCTTGTTCCTTGCTTATATTTTTTGCTTAGCGAAAATTTGTAAAACATGGTTTTGTGCTTAAGAAGCAGCTCTGAACTATCAGGACCACATTTCATTGAGCTTGTTGAGCAGTAGATATTTTGTACCTTTAGTGGCTGGTATCCTGTTAATTTTATTGCTTAGCAGAAAATTGTTAAGCAATTTTGTCTGCTGAAGTAGTTTTACGAAATTGGGCCCTATTTCGTAGAGCTGCATAAGCTAACAATTTTGCTTTGAAAAGTTGTGCCAAGCAAAACTCGGTAGGGTACCGTTCAAGGGCTGTGCATGTGACAAGGTACTTTGGCTGGCGCAAGAAAAAATCCTTGGGAAAAAGGCTTACATTAAGCACAGATTTTTATGCTTTAGTATTTGCAGAGGCCGTGACATTGGGCCCTGACTCTAACATCTACTATCCTTAAACTAATCATGTGGGAACCATTCTGACATTTTTTTTTGTTTTTTAAGGAATGTTGTAATTTGCTGAACCTCACCCCTGATGATGTTTGCCTTTCATTTAGAGAAACATGAAGGAGGCTTGTGATTGTTTTGGTTTGGACAGATTAGAAAAATGCTACCCATCATGTAGGTATAGGCTGTTCCCGATGCATCTAATCTTTACGACTGGCAATATCGAGCAGGAATTTGTTCTTATCCTAGAATGCTGCTGTACGATGTACATGGGTCGTCTGGTTTGATGTATTTGGCAACATGTAGAAACTTGACACACCCTTTGATTAGGATGGAGAAATTGTACAAGGGGGGGTAAGACAGAAACAGGATGTTGAAGAAAACCTTGTGGTTTGAATAGATGCTATAAATTTGCATCTGGGGATCATCTGTAACATCTATTACAATTGTTGCGGTGCCAGCCTGCTAAAATACAGGATTCCAACTGCCTCTTGCTACCGGGCAAGCCGGGTGGTCTAGTGGTTAGACCGTCTGCTCTAGAATGGCAAAGGTCGTGGGTTCAAGTCCCACCCGGGAAATCCTGTAGGTGTTTTTTTTTCTTCAAAAGACTGGGGGTGGGTACTGAGTGTATAGTGCTTTATAACACATACTGTGTAAGTAGGTCTAGATGAAAGGCTAAATCACAAATTATACTCTGTGTTTTGTTTGGGAACATTTGAAGAGATTAAAAAAAATTGTTTATCCAAAATATTAAAAACTAATGGTAATACTAATAGCTGCTGTGGACTGGATGAGCACACCTTTATATACATCTTGAATCTACACTGACTTGTATGAATTATATTAATACAATTTTTCCCTCTCGAAATCTGTACATGGTCAACTACATAATTTGCACACATTGTAATTTCAACCAGCAGAAAATGCTGCACCAAAAAAAAAAAAAGGAAGGAAGAAAAAGTTCAAAGTGCGGAGTGATTATTTATGATCAGCTGATGATAAACTGCAATGTCAATAGCGTTAACTTAACCTGACGAACACCTGCAGACAACTGCCCGGTTACGACAGTTGGATCTATGCTGTAACGAACGAGCATTTTACATTTGCTATGTAATAATGGATACATTATGCTCATATCTCTAGACTTGATCAGACTGTTTGTATCCCCGGTGCAATCATTCCTTTACACACACACACACACACATGGGTAGATTCGGCGAATATTAAATAGCCACGTTATTTACGCACACAAAACTAGGAATGCATTCAACATTTTCAACATTAATTTTCTTCGTGATTGCATGCGTTAATGCACCGAGTGCACACACACATGAAATGGGCATTGAAAGGGAATTGCAGGTTGGTGGTTTTTTTTTGCATTTTGGCAATTGTCGCAACCTTTCTTCTGAATGAAAAAAAAATGAATAATTAAATTTATTTGATAGAGGGTCTGAACCTCCCAAATGTTTTCATATGTAGCTAAGCACAAATTTTTTTTTCCCCCAGAAATTTGTTTCTATCCAAAGTATCTTTGGTTTGTGGCTTGTTCCTTGCTTATATTTTTTGCTTAGCGAAAATTTGTAAAACATGGTTTTGTGCTTAAGAAGCAGCTCTGAACTATCAGGACCACATTTCATTGAGCTTGTTGAGCAGTAGATATTTTGTACCTTTAGTGGCTGGTATCCTGTTAATTTTATTGCTTAGCAGAAAATTGTTAAGCAATTTTGTCTGCTGAAGTAGTTTTACGAAATTGGGCCCTATTTCGTAGAGCTGCATAAGCTAACAATTTTGCTTTGAAAAGTTGTGCCAAGCAAAACTCGGTAGGGTACCGTTCAAGGGCTGTGCATGTGACAAGGTACTTTGGCTGGTAACCTTATTCTGGTAAGCATAGTTTTTGTTGTGCTTAGCTTTAAGCAGCTCTATGAAATGGGGTCCCGGTCAAGGTTTTTCACTGGCTCCAGTCATCCTGTGAACTATTTCTGCTTGGAGTGGTTCCATTGATGAAAGTGATGACTGACGATGCCAAGTGGAAAAAAATAGAAGCGCTCAACTTGTACATTCAAAACACATACAAACAAATGACCCTGTGGAAAGTCATTAGGGCAATTTCATGGTCAATCACGTCAGATTGACCACTGGAGTTTAGAAAATTGATCTTGATCTTGCCTTGAAATGTTGAGATTGGCTATTAATAACGAAAATCTGAACATATTATGGTTGTGCATAACGTTGGTAAGATTAATGATAAAGATTCACAGATTTACACATAACTATGGGATAAAGATGGTCATGTGAGAAAATACCTTGTGGTATGTTTGTCTGAAATGCAATGGTTTTTGAGAAATTAGTGAAACAATTAGTTTTGATCTCGCCCATCAGAGCACACTGAACCAAAATGAAGAAGTGTAGCTTCTAGATTGTTTTCCTGCCATGCAAGGTTTCATATCCAATGTGCCAAGTCAGTAAGCAAATATTTACGGAGACCTATTTGATGTTCTCTCAAAAACATGAGCAATCGACAAAAGCATTTTGATGGAGTGACGATGTTACTGGAATGCGTTCGCTCTGAATCATTGGTGTCCTGCACAGACTTGTTCAAAAGCATGAGGTGTGCCAGGGTTTGCCCTTCACTTTTTCAGTGACTGGCCAGCAGGACCAGTTAGCTTGTCATTTCCACTAGTCCATCAGCTTTTTCACTGGTGGTCCATATTTCCCCACTGAACTTACACATGTACAAGCCGGACTGCTTGGAGAGAATTTTGACTGGTCCTCATGCGTTTTAACTGGCATTTGTCCATCGGACACCTTACTGTTAGGGGAGAATGCTGTATGCAAATTTTTAGTTGATCGGCTGATTTCATCAATTTTGGTTTCTAAGCTGTACATAGTCTTGCTGTGCAGGGCACTTACCTGTTTTTTTTGTGTTTGACAAACTGCAGTTGCGAGCCTGATGTTGTGATTATCAAGAAAAATAATTTGTTAATTTCCAATCAGGGCACTAGCTAGTGGCACAGACGCTATTCTAATTTCCTCCCTCCATGTCTGTATCAATCATTTTTTTTGAGGGAATACTCTCTGTCTGAAATGCTGTCACTTCTGGAACAAATGCGTTTTTAACTCCGCCTTAAATTTAAAAGAAATGTATTGGCCAGACAACTGACGTTTACAGTGTTCATCTACTAAAACCATATGGTGCTTTCTTGAAGAAAGAAACAAAAGTAGTCTAGGAAACTGAATTGAATGTAATGTATTTTTTCCCCATCGATGATGCATCATCACTTGAAGATGATTCCGTATTAAACATGATAAATGTTTTAAAGCTAATGTGTTTGAAGTCTGGGGTCGTGGGATGCGGATGCGGACGAATCTAAATTCAAGGCGAGATGTCTTGGCCTAATGGAGTCCAGAGAGGAGCTCTGCTATTGCAATCACACATTGAAGGGATGCATTGTTTGAGCAAACATGACGGGGGTTTAAATGGAAAAACAACTCCAGCATCAACGGTCTTTCGCTATCACTTGATGGCTCTGTGGTCTTGTCGTTAATACTTAGAGAAACGCCTCGCAGACTAGGCGTTTTTGGCTAGCGTTGTGGCCTCAATCCTCCCATGTCCTCTTCTCCTTTGTTACTTGGCGTGTCCTGGCCCCAATTTCATAGAGCTGCTTAAGCAGAAAATATTGCTTAACAGTTGTCTGCTATGCAGAAATGAGCAGGATACCAGTCACAAATTGTACATGTGACATGGTAGCTTGGCTGGTATTCTTATTCTGATAAGCATAATTTTGTTGTGCTTAACTACTTTTTGTGCTTAAGCAGCTGTATGAAATTGGGCCCAGGCTGGGTGGTAAAGAGCGCCGGATGCAAGCTCTGGTGTTTCTGATCAGCAGAGTGTGGGTTCGAGTCCCGGTTGTGGCTTTTGTGTCCTTGAGCAAGGTACTTTACCATAATGGATTTGTCCTTTAGATGGGACATTAAGCCCTAGGCCCCCATGTACTAGGGTTGGTGGTGCATGTAAAAGAACCCAGAACACTTATCGTGGAAGGGTAGGGGTGTAAGTAACCCTGGTGTTTCTGGTTCACACAGCAAGCACCCTTGTTTACAGGTTTCCTCAGGCTTGCGAGCTACAGTGATTTAGTTCACTTATGAGGCATCCATAGTTTCATTATTACCAGAAATATATTTGATAATAAATAATAATAACCTCAACACCAAATTATTTGGCAGATTGGAATGCCTGACCCAGTGGTACATGTAAACACTTCTTGTTTAGGTCTACTGGCCCCAGCTGCATGTTTCTCCATGTTGACCGCATTGTTTGACCACTCAAGCGTGAAGCACACATTTTTCCACAACAGAAAGCTTTCGTTCAAAGGCCATTTTTACAAACTCCATTATCTCCTTGAAGATATTGTTTTACAGCAAAATAAGTAATAAAAAAGTTCTTCCTTATTGAATTCCCTTTCATATAATCTAAAACTCATTGAGATTGGTCCAATAAATGTCAAAGTTCTTAGTTTTTCTTTCCTCAGTGCAATCTGTAATCTCAAACACTTTTTTGTACACAACCATATGGCGCTCCGTAGGTGTTTGGCATTTCGGATCTTCCTATTCCAATTTGAAGAGATTGCATATTTAGCAACCTTATTTTATTTTACCACCATTGGAAAGATCCGATCTCTCTCTTTCCAATGATGGTGAGCTTGGGTATGGAGGGTGAACACGGACAAAACTACAGTTTTATTACAAATGGCCTTTGTGCTCAGGCTTGAGTGCTTTTTTGTGTGCAAGCTTGGTCGAATAAAGTCGCCAATGGTAAGGAAGAGGGGGTATGAGTGCAGTCGACTAAAGTCGCCTATGGTAAGGAAAGGGTTAATGTTGTACTTCATGTAGGCGACAACCTCACTATACAATGCGGAATGTCTTTCCGTATTCGCAGCAACGGAACTGTCGCAGGGCATTCCAGTTGGTTGAACAGATTGTCAAGGCTAAATTATGTTTTTTGTTGGCACCCTTTTACCTGCAGTTCCTGAATATTTTATTGGGCGTTTTGTTACCCGTGAATGGGCAACCAGACAATTTTATGCGTGATCTATGGAAGTGCTTTTCCTGCAGGTTCGGGGTCAGTACTTGTTGGTTTATGACTTCTTCTTTTTTCAGTTGTAGAATTAAGCGGAAATGGTTTTGCAGTTTTTTTAAATTTATTTACAGGAGGGTTCTTAGCGCCTTCCCCCCACCCACCAATAAACTTTGCTGAACGAAAAGTTCATGAAAGTTCGTAGTTACTTGAAACTTTTTTTATTTAGAATGCACGGAGTAATCTCAGGGGGTGAAGGTTTATGACAGCAGCATCCTAATGTCTGTTCTGAGTTGTGTTGATCCTGAAAAGAGCTGATGGTGCATGACTTTATTGTACATGTATAATCCGGTTTGTACAAATACATCATTTGCTTCCTAGGATTGTAGACGCCTGTTATTTTTTTATTGGTCTGTTGGCTTCGCTGAAATTTTGTCCGACACCTGTAAATCATAATTTATATTTGTGCCATCAAAATCTGTTGTGGGGTTTAGGATGGATCCCTCCATAATACAGGGACGAGAAATTTCAGACTTCTATCTGAATTCAGTCTTTAATTTATGTCTGCCTGGTGAAAAAAAAGTAGCTGCTCAGAAATTTCTTCAGAAGTCGTTCTCTGTGATGTACTTCTCCAGCACTGCGGTACCGGTCCCAGAAGCTCCTTGGAATCTACAATTCCCGACTTATCAACATGGCCATACAACTCAACAGATGTATATAAACCAACCCTGTTTGTACGTCATAATACCACTCTCACCCGCATCTACTGTAGGCGCGGAGTTTTGTCTCTTTCCAGCTTCAAAATTCAAACCCCAAATCACTTGTTTCATTGCCATAGACATTTCTTTGAAATGAAAGACCCATTGCACAGGCTGCCAAAGCTGAGGTCAAGAAATGGAAATGTGCACGTGTGGTACGCGCAACGCACAGCTCTCAGCCAATGATTGGTCTTCCTTTGACCTCATTGAGGGCGCTGTTCAAGCTTTTGACGTCCTATGCAAGGGGTATATTTTTTTAAAGGGTACTATATGTGGTCGTGAAAAGTGATTCGATTTTGTTTTACTTCTTTCTTTTCCTACATAAATTCTCAAAAGATAAACTAGACTAGCTCAATGTATCTCAGGCGCTGCTTACAATCAGGGAGTCAGTTTGGCTTACAGTGGATTATGTCACACACTTCCTGATAGGGTTAGATCACAAGGTTTTTCCATTTTTGGAGTTATAGCCCACAACCTGTAACAAATCTCTGTGTAGTGTTAACATCCCCAAAGAAGAGAGTAATCATTTGGCGTTGTTTACTTTTGGAGATGTTTTCTCAGTTTCTGGGTATGGATAGTTTAGCAAACCACAACATGGCCTTGGCTGGTGTCAAGTTCATATGATTGTTCTCGACAGTGTTAAGTAGGGTTTATCAAAGGGAGCTTCATTACGGGATAATAATAATAATAATAATAATAATAATAATAATAATAATAATAATAATAATAATAATAATAATAATAATAATAATGAAAACTTATAAAGCGCACAAATCCATCAAAGTGCTCATGGCGCTAAATACAAACAATAACGTACATAAATATGTACAATAACCAAAATTAAAACGTAAGCCTAAGCTAAGAAGAAATCCAGAACATGTGCTATAGAACATACATGTAGTTTACCGTTGGTTCTGTGTACAGTTGCCCTACCTACGCTAAGCTTGGGCGTTTTTTTTTTTCATTTTGGGCTCCACGGTATAGGCCTATACTGTTGATATCGCAGTATTGAAATTGAAAACCGAGCACATGGTATTTTTAAAGCAGCTCTTGGTATTGTTCGGTATTAAGCAGATTCAAGGACTACTGGGTAATACCGAATAACCGCCCAAGCTTACCCTAAGCCAGGGCCCAATTTTATATAGCCTGTAAGCACAAAAACTTGCTAAGCACAGGAAAATATTGCTGAGCAGAAACAGGTTATCAACCAACATTCCATAAAGTTTAAATTGTTGCCACTGGCAACCCCGCTCATTTCTTGCTAAGTAAAGAAATTCGCTAAGCAGAATTTTTCTGCTTAACAGCTTTATGAAACTGGGCCCTGGCTTGGAATCACATGGAGGCCGGGCAGACTATGGGCCTCTGTCCCCCTTGGTCTTGGGCCTTGGTTGGTGCCCCTTCAAAAGTTTCCCTTACACTTAAAAAGATTTTTTCAATGGAATTTGCCCTTTGCAAAATGAAAATGGCCGTGCCCTCTCGAAGATGAAACTTCAGGCCTGATACACGTATAAATCTTTCAGTAGAATAGTTTGGAATGGTTGGCCAGCTTGATGGGAAAATGTTGCCGAGAGTGGGACGGTTTTGAATGTCACTTTTTATCCCTTGGGGTAGTCAGTTATCCAACTCCTGAGTTTGGACGTTGATGTACATATTGAGGGTATTGGTTTCCCTGCGCTGTGAATCATCATTCCTGAGGTACATGTACAAGTAAAGACCTGTGAGTGCAGGTGAGCCCATTGTTGGACCACTCTGACCATGCTCTGACCTTGTGTACCCACACATAGGTTTGGGATCCCAGACTTCCTTTAATCCAAGGCATTCCCAAGGAGTGAGACATAACACAGACCCCCAAGACATTCAAAGATCCTGTGATGCGATAATAAGACCGTGACCAAAACCCACCACCTCTTGAAATTCACCTCCACACTCTTGTCTGGTTGATGAACCACACCACCAGCTCAGGGTTGTGCAAACATCAAATTCTTAGGAAGGAGAATGGCTTTTGGGATCAGTGGTTTTTGAGGCTGGGGCTGAGGTGGTTTTGGTAGAAAAATGTAGATAAGATCAAAGAGGGTTGGCAATGCAGACAGCAAAACATGTCATGGCGGGTTGTGAAGTAGAAAACGTGCCGATCTTCAACCTTCGTGTTTTTTCCTCCATTTGGGAATATCAATTACTGTCTTCAGCTCCCCTGAGTTGTTTTTTCATCTTAAGTATTTTCTTCTTGTAGCCCCTTTCCAAGAGTAAGCCCCTAATACCAAGACGAAAAAATTGAAGTTCAAGTAAGATCGATGTTTCGTATTTATTGCTCTTTGATTGAACTGGTTTTGTTTGCAACCTTGAAATTATGTTTGAAAGTAGGGGCCACTAAAAATATACTAATGGATGTACTTGTATGAAGTTCATTCATAAGTAACATTTATAAATGTCAAAAACAATTTTACCCTGATGTATCACAAAAAAACATTACACTACTCCATGAATGTACTTTATAGGCAATCTACTTTAGTGCAGTGGCATTTGCTATCCATGCATGTTATAATCAAGCAATATGTTTTCATTTCCCGACATAATTAAATTATAGGCGATGTTTCCATTCTGGTTTCAGCAGATAATACCACCAATTTTTTTCTCTCCAATGTTTGGATTAAATCTCTGCCAAACAAGGCGGCCTGAAACCGGTCAGCCGAAAGTCAAATCCATTGACAATACAGTGGATGAGTCATCTTACCAGCCTAGGCATTCTTTACATGTGATTGCACTCACACACCCACACGATGCTGATGCTGTGCCCCGCTGCACAGCCCAGGAGATCTTTCAATTACTGACAACGAGGGCTTTTCTTTCCGTGGGACGGGGACTGTATATTTTCACTGATACGCCTCTCTCTCATGTTTTTCAATAATACAAAAAAGAAGAAGACTTGTTCTGTTCTTAAAGTGGCTCACAATTTCAATCATGTTGAGTGTTTACTTAAGACTTTGGTGTATATTTTGCTGCTGTTTTTTTGTTTTGTTTTTTCCTTCTTCCTCCCCAACAATGAGGGAAAAAGTTTCCCACTGTCGGCCAAGGAAAGTAGTCTTTAAGGAGGCACTTGACGGGTTCAGTCTTGGTTTATTGTTTTTGTCGTAGGAATAAGTAACAGGGTAGTCCAAAAGAAAAACAAAGTGTAGATTGGTGATCATGGGGGGGGGGGGCTGGCTTGTTGACAGTTTCAGTTTTAAAGCGAAACTAGTTCTTTTTGTGGAAACTGGCGACAGTGTAGACGGGGTGAAAGGCAAAGTATCGATTGGTAATCATTGGGGGGGGGGGGTAGTTTTAGTTTTGAAACTCACTGGTTATAAGTTTCATGTCTGTACTAATCTTCCAGGGGAATATTTCTGTCTGAAACAAGAAACAAAAATTGAAGGTAGGCTATTAGAACTGTTATTTAAACTGTATTGCCGCTTCATGGGGGAAATTTACAACGGCCTTGACAATAAAGGGTTGTTGTTTAAAGCAATATTTAGGAGTGCTTGGATCCAGTGTTTTTTAATGTATGTGCCATGTTTTTTTCCCTGTAACCTTTTATTCTTGTATATTCAGTGCACTTCTGTAGTTTTTATGTAAGCTGGGATCCATGGGAGATCACTCGGTGAGGTTTTTGTTTCCTCACCGAATGGATCACCCAGGGTAAACAAGAAAGAAAGAAAGAAAGAAAGAAAGAAATATAAGTGATAAGTAAAGAAAGGTTATATCAATTTAAAACAGCAATCAATTTGCACAAAAAAAGTTGTTTACACATCATTAGCTTTGTGAAAGTGAGCAGATACATGGATATGTGCAAATACCTGACAAAACATAAATTTTTACAGGTTTGTGTATCTTCATGTATATACATTTGTATGGTTGATCACACAAACCATGACCACTGTCTGCGACTATTTTGTCAGCTCCACCAATCCTGTATTATACCTTTAAAAAAAACAGCTGAGGGAAACAGCATGTAAGAGTCCACTTTGAAGATTGAGCCTTCAATTATTGTTGTCTTCTTGGGGAAAGGAGAGTAGAGAAAGAGACTGATTGATGGAGCCGAATTTAGAAACAAGAGTCAGGGTGAAAGTCTGTAGTCTCGGTCACAGGTGGTCTGTGTAGTAAGGTGCTGACCCCATTGTAAACATCCGAGCATGACTCACAGCTACTTCTAACCCAACCAGAAATCTCAAGCACAAACTGTAAACACAAGATGGGTTACCCTGGAGGGTTTGGGGCAGAACATATGCTAAAAAATATATAATTCATAACAGTACTTTTGATACATTTGAGGTTACTCCTGAGAATAAAGTGGTGTTATTGCTTGAGATCTTAAGTTACAACATGTTTGTGTGGTGATACCTTGTAGATGTATGCAGGCAGCAATGTGTGTAACTTGAATCAACATGTATGATGTAGCTTCATAAAATGTGTAAGTCTGTGGTTTAAATATAGATAGAATATCAAAACGCCACTCCGTTTCTTGTCCTCGGGCATTCTTTGCGCATTTGATTGTTTTGTGTTTTTCTGTTAAAAAAAAAGAAAGAAAAAAAAAAAAAGAAAAAAAAAAAAAAAAACACTGACGTCATCTTTGCTGGGCTTTTTGTTGTTGACGGTGTTTGTGTGTGTCGATTCATAACTTGTCCCTCTTCGGCCGTTAGTGTGTGCCTGTCTTAGCCCTTCGGGCTTTACTGTACGTGACGTTTGCACTGGAAGACGATCATAATGTCAACGCTGACCCTCGAGGGATACAAGACAAGAGAATCCTTAATTTGAATTGCTTGAATTGCCGACTGACTTCCTCTTGTCACATTGTGTAGCCGTCATGTTTCATTTCAACTTGATTGACCAAAACTTAGCATTTTGCTTCAAAATATTTTTTTTGTTTACCGCTGCCAGCAGTCTTTTGTTTTCAGCATTCATTCTGTGTTCAGTGCCCCAGGCCGAATGCCAGTTAAAAACAGCTGTAGATTAGTCAGAATTCTGCCCCAGTTATAATGAAGGTGTGACATTTACATGCAGAACAAGTATAAGTTAACATTTCCAGTCCATTCACCTACATCAGAGTCCTCGAATTATAAAAAATTCACATCTGATTTCGCTAGATTAGGATGGTGTCTGTGAAGAAGAAAAAACGTGCAGTTGCCACAGGTGTTATAAATACTTCAGACTGCCAGCTTCGTCAACGACTAAATATTTGAAATGAAATTTCTGGCTGTCAAATTTCGGACTACATGTACATGTAGCTAGTACAAAATGGTGGATGTTGCAGTACTATGTTGGCTAGCTGCTGTTTCATAGCGTTGCAGCATGAGTTTACCCGAGAAAAACTACATTAGTGGGGCAGATAGGAGAATTATTTGTAGGAATCTTGGCTTTGATGACACAAGCACGGAATTTTAGCACATAGTCATGGAGTACATCATGAGAAAGATATTTTGATAACATGAGATACGTGCCAAGTTCCATGCTTGTATCATCAATGACACAGTCCCATCACCTACATGCCATGCTAGAGAGGTAGACCTCCATGGCTGTACTATAATGTACAATGAATACATAATACCTAGATTCTCAATCACAGTGCTGCACACGACGACAAGTATAAATCTAACTTTCATGCCGTAAAAAAATGTTTCCAGCCTGACTTCAGTTTTGGCATTGCTTTGAAAACCAGTAGGACACAGGATGGCACTATATTTACATTGTCGCCGACTTCTTGTTGTTTGTGTTCACACAATATGCCGAGGTCATTAGTGAAGGGTTGACTGCCTGTGTTCTATTGATGTTAGGAAGATATTGGTCATAAAAAGGAACAGATAAAAAAAGAACTGAATGGCAGTGATGGGAACCGTACAAACATTTACTGCAAGTAATTGGACCAGAGGATTGGCGATACTTTGCTGTAAGAACACACTAATACAGCGTCAAAGAAAATGTTGCTTACGTGTCAAAAACAGTGTGGTCGTTATTCACTTGTTTCCTTCTTGGATGTCTGTATTCCAGGCTATACAAAGGGTTGAGATTTCAAAAGGCTGGAATATCCTACCCCGATCCATCTTTGCTACAGATGACTTGATACAAATGTCTGCAGGTTTTGTACGGTTGCATGTTTTGCAAGGATTCTGAAACAAAAGAGCGCAAGTTTTTTTGTAGTAAAGTAGTAAGAGTGCATTGCACTTTGGTTGAAGTTCCATCGTGATGGTGATCCTATCAAGCTGGTTTGAAGCAAACTAAACACATCTGCTAAGCACTGTAAAACAGGTTACCAGCCAAAAGCCCATGGGAAGTTACACTTCTTGTGACTGGCTCCCTGCTGTAGTTTTCTTGCTTAGCAGCTTGAGTTGATGTCCTTGTGAGTTGATCGATTAATTTTGTAACACTTCCCTCATTCTTTTGGTTTCTTCCGTGCAGTTATATGCAACTAGTGGAGAGTCTACCAACGTATGGAGTACATTACTACGAGCTGAAAGATAAAACCGGTATCCCGTGGTGGCTGGGGCTCAGTTACAAGGGAATTGGCCAGTACGATATCACAGATAGACTCATCCCGAGAAAGGTGGGTAAAATGCTCTTGAAAACGTCAGGTTTTACTTGCACACAAAGGGAATTCATGACTATGTAAAATTAGAGTGCACCTTTCTCTTGAGTAAGATTTGAAGCTTTGTATGGATTGGGAGTTTCAATGTAAGAAGTTTACAGTTGACAACCATGGCCCAACTGAACTGCATTGAGTTGCTTAATTAAGTAAAAAATATTGCTGAACAACCTTCTGCTAAGCAACAATGAGCAGGATACCAGTCACAAATGGTACTTGTGACATGGTATTTTGGCTGGTAACCTCAATCTGGTAAGCATAATTTTGTTGTGAATGGCTACATATTAAGCTTAAGCAACTCTGCGAAATTGGGCCCATGTAGTAATCTCTTCAAGAAGAAGACGAGGTTCTGGAACGAACCAGTGGTTCTGGAACGAGCCAGTGGTTCTGAAAAGCAGAGTCACCACTGGCTCCTCTCTGAATCATTTGATTGCAATAAGTATCAGTCCCAAGCATATTGGGAAGTTTTCCTGTAACTTTTCCTGGTCGTCTAGTGTATTGTGTCATGTAACTATATAATGTAATTTTATAACTTTTTTTTTTTTTTAATGTAATTTTTGATGATGTACATACTATTGTATTCTACTGTTTTCCTTGCTTTGTTTGATGTATTAAAAAAATTATGTTAACATGTGCAATTCAGTTTTTAACTGCAGTACTTGTTTTTAATAAACCATTTTTGAACTGAATGGTAGCTTTAAGAAATGTTAACTAAGCTAAAAGTCTTACTTGTATTTGCGATGAAATTGGATGATTATTTTTCAACTGCCAGGTCTTCCAGTGGAGACAGCTCCAGAACATCTTCTATCGCGATCGGAAATTTTCCATCGAAGTAATCGACCCAAGAAGGTTAGTGACTTTCTTTTGACCCTAATTTTAGTATTTATTGACCCACATTCGAGAAAACAGATTTGTTTGTTTTAGTTTGGCTGTCATATTTAAGTTGAATTCTAAGTGTAGATACAGTGCCCTTTTTATTTCAGTTTGTTTTAAAAGTTGATTAAGCATGGTTGATTAATTTTGTATGATTTTCCGAAAATAACCTCAACATAATTGATTAAATTTTTTACTAATTTAGACTAAACAGTTGTCCTACACACAGCATGTGTATTTGTCATGGATGTCCCTTATCACCTATGTTTTGTTTTTCAAAAATCTCTTTGAATAATAAGCCCATTTATCTTGTTCCTCATTAGACCCCTTGCATATGACGCAAGTTTGAACAGCGCCCTCACTGAGGTCAAAGGAAGACTGGTCATCGGCAAGAAGTTGCGTGTTGGGTGTACACCCGTGCGCGCTTTCATTGTTTGACCTTTTGACCTCAGTGATTGGCGGGGTGTCTACTGTTTTTCGTAAAATGTACTATCAATAATCAATTAATTTGCATGATGGAACTACATGTATGATTTTGTTGTCTTCTGTTATTATTTTCTCGTTTTATTATTTTTTTTTATATGATTTGTTTCCCTCCCTGATTTGCATCTTGACCTTTGACCCTGACCCGACCCCCCCAGAGTTGTGCATACATTGAGCAGTTTGAACCTGTACGAAGAATCACTGGAAGAGGACATATATGATGATTTGTCAGATGCGATTGCCGACCCAACAACTCAGTAAGTCACCCAGACCCTCTTCCTCTTCTTTTCACAGTGCACTATAATGTCTTGGGGGTGCCAATCTGCTTCTTTAAATACCGTGAGTTGCTGTGGTAACCGTAGTGCCTGCTTCACGTTCCATCACTGATGTGATTGGACGATTGAGCTGAGTGTTCACGATCTGATGAATAATGAGCATGGAGGGGTTTTTCAAAATTGCTTGTGAAATGCTGATTTAGTTGTTATGCATGCCCGTTACCCAATTTACTGCATTCTTGAATCAATGTGCAAAAATGTAAGATTTCTTGAACAATACGACTGGTTGCAACCATTGGGAAAAAACTGCTAACATGCCAGTAGATAAATTGCTACTTTATTATGTTTCCTGTCTTATAATTTTTTTTTTTAAAGTTGTTTTTGTGTGTGTGTGTGTTTTAGGGTTTTTTTCCCGCTTTTTTTTTGGCGTTAATTGTTGCTTGCGGTGCATTAGTGTTGTCTTGCAGATAAACTGGGAATTGTCGTATATTTATGTACACTAAGACCGGGTCTGAATGACGAGGCTTTGGCTTTGCCTACGGCTATGGCTACAGCTGCAATGTTGAGGAATAGGACTTTTCTGCGATCCAGCCATAGCCAGAAGCCTTTCATTTAGACATGACCCAAGTACCTGAGTGTTTTCTAGAGAAGGTATCAGCGATTCTTTGGCCACCTCATGCCATCAGTCCAGACAATTCATCACAAACTGTAGAAGGAGACAAAATTAAAATAAACAAATCAGAGGTATTTAATTATTTTTCAGTTTCACATTGGGAGATAAATTACTCCTTTCGATTTCGGAGAATTGACCATCATCTGAGCTGAAAGTAGAAGCGAGAGTGGAGACACGCTTTGCTTATCAAAATGCAAAAAGCTGCTTGAATCCTGAAGCTATTCAGTCTCTGAGGATGTCCTTCTTGAATGTCAATGTTTCTCTCCAGTGCGTTTTAATTTTTTTTTTATAGATCCGTCCTAAATTCAGTCGCCATTTTCTTATGAATATAAAAACGCTGGGAAATATTTCTTCCGTTGATTGATGGGTTTTGTCAGGCATGATATTCTTTCCAATTTGTATCTGATTTCCAATTTTTATTCCTCAGGAAAATCAGGAAAAATATTGTTAAAATAGCCTGAAAAAAAGTAACAAGATATTTCTACTTTTGTTTTCTTGGGTCAAATATTCGTGCCTGGGAGAACGTACTGATAAAAATACAATACATCCTTCGACCACTTTGACAAAAGGTGAAGATTGGTTATCAATTCTGCAACCACTCTTCCCTTTTATCAAGAAATGATTTCCTTTGGTTGTTTCAAATTGTTCCGTAAGGTTCCCAATTTCCATCCATTCTAGTCACGTTTATGTCGTCCCTTTTCTCTCAGGAGTTTCAGATTTCCCCAAATCGAAATTCTAGTTCCTCCTTTGTGGTAACAAGGGACTTAGTTTCAATTAGCTGCAAGTTGATCTATGGGTTGAGTTACGTAAAATTACTTCTTTTGTTTTTCAATTTTAATTGCGCTGTTGTTCCTTTTATGATTTATTTCTCAACTGTAGTTTAACCCTCGTGTGAACTGATTGAATTCAGTTATACAACGATGTGACAACAAGCATCTATATCCACTTGACTGCTTCTGTTACACCAGTAAACCTGTTTATGTTTGTAGTCTTGTCATTTAAGCCTTCAGGAAAGACTCTGCTGGGTTCGAAACGTCAGGCCACTCACTATTTTTTTTTGTATTTTGAAATATACTTACATCTACTTCAAGTGTGGTGGCATGGGTGGCTTGGGTGTAAAGCCTCTCGCCACTGTGGCCCTGGTTCAATTCCCGGCTTAGGCCATCTTTGAGTAGAATTTGTGCGTTGGTTCTCTCCTATGCCATGAGGGTTTTTTCTCCGGGCCGTCCGCTTTTCCTACCTCTGGAAAAATCAAACGCTTTCGATCTCTGGCTGTGCTCCGTGTTCATGTATGTGTCGATGTGACTGGCTGCCAAAGGGTGCCCTCGCATGCCTGCAGCTCGAACACGCTGTAGCCGCATCCTTCGCAATTCAGCTTCTCAGCTGCAAGTGTTAGGACGATTATCCTCCCAAATGATTTTTTTATTTTATTTTAGGGGCAGCGCTGTCAACTGCAGACGAGGGTAAACTACAAAACCAAACAAAAAAGTCTTGAAGCTTATAATATGTTTTGTTTTTATATCTTGGACAGAGTCTCTGTGAGTAAACGGACATTCGGTGTGAGTAACTCCACTCTCCATACTTGGTATGGGTCCCCAGTAATGGTCAAGTCTATGTGGACAATGGCAGTCAGTCAACACCAGTTTTATCTGGACAAGAAACACAGCAAGGTGAGTTGTCTGCCGACCCTTCCTTATTGGAACAGTAACCCTGCGATTTGTTTCTAACCCTGAGTTTTGTGGTGAGAGGCTACGCGCTCAATAATTCATCACAACCCTCCTACTATGGGTGGTTTTTCTTGAGACAACCGATTCGTACCTCACTGTGACACGACAGTGGCATTCTGAGGCATCCACACGCTGATGTAGAGAGTAGAGCCGTTGCCCAAAGTGCTTCAATGAGAGTGGTCAACTGGAGAAGCCACCGGAGCCCAATTTCATGGCACCCGCTTAATGCAGAAATTCTGCGCTAACGGCGCCTCGAAAAGCGCGTGAACCTAGGGGTCATAAGCGCAGACTACTACAGTAAGCAGAGCTATGAAATTGGGCCCAGCTGTACTCAATTTCTAGGGCAAATTTGTGCCACTGTTGGAAGAGATGAATTTCTCGACCTCTTGTCAATATCAGCAGTAACAATCTATGGCACTGATCGACCACACATATTAACACAATGACAGGGAAAGTGTGGCATGGGTGAAGACAAACGCAAGTCTTTCAATTATCGGTTCCTTTTTTTTTTAGTACTTGAATACAAACTTGGCATTGTAACCCAAACAGAGAACCAGTGAGGGGTGGTGAGACATTCCGCACTGCACTCTCTCATCACATGAAATAAGACCTTTCAATTACGATCAATGTGTTGACATCGGATCGGGTTACTGTTCCAGGGGGGGGGGGGGGAAATGGCCTCCATTTGGCCATGTTGTACAAAGAGTCCCTGAGGTATTTCATGATCCACAGCTCAGATATCTCCTGCTGTACCTGCCCTTGCTTCGCAACAAACAGCAGCAGTGGATTTTTTTATTTTATTTTTTTGGAAGGGGGGGGGGGAGCTGTGCAGTCCTTGGGTTTTTAAGAACTCTGCCTCTTCCCCTCTCTAACAAACGAGATAAGTGTGTTGAAGGCTATTTTGGGTCGGCCATTTAAGTAGCTTGATCTACTGATAATTGATGTTGTAATTTAAGTGGACTCTATTCAGGTTGACCTAGTTTTCCTTTGATAAGATAAGGATGCATTGAAGGAGGTGTAGGAGCTTGCGATGGCACTCCTAAACCGGTCTGGATAGAAGCGGTGAATGAGGGTAGTGGGAGTTAAGGCTGTGTTCGAATTACCGGCTGTGGCTGCGGCTTGATTTGCCATGTTAATGCATGGTGAAGTGTCCCCATAGCAACTTCCTTAGCGACAGCCGTAGCCACCCATTTGGACCAACCCTAATCATTCTCGGAGTTTGTTAAGTTGCTTTTTTTAGAAAATGTTTTAAATATTGAGTGTGAAGAAGTGCTTCACAAGCCGGTCTTGCCAAGAGTTAATTCCCACTTAGAGTTGACCTGGTCATATGTTCACATAATGAAAATCAAACCGATATAGACTGAATTCTGCATATTTTTTGTTTTATACAAATCTCTTGAACAATTATACAAGGTTGGAGTGACTCCCGTACTTGTTCAAAGTTGGCACTCCTGAGAGGACAGTAACATGAAATGTCCACAGGCCGCGTGGATGTCACAAAAACACAGAATAAAAAAAAACCCTTGACGGGATTACATAAAAAACAGTGAGTCAACCCGCAACTGAGGGGGAGAAAGAGCCTTGTACCACTGCGCCTGGAAGGATATTTTGTTGACTCGATGACTCAGAGCTTGATCTACCGGCTGTTACACTCGCAGAGAAATGCTTGTGTGTGTGTATGGGTGTGTGTGTGTGTCTCTCGGACAAACCCATACACGTCTTGATCGTTGATATCCGTTTACTCTGTCTTTGTCCTGACTAGGAGCGGTACCCGGCCCAGCGTAGCTTCAATCAAATAGCCAAGGATCTCACGACGAGTACGAACTCGCTGACGTCTTCCCATACCTCAGAGATGAGTGAAGAGCAGACGGAGGGGTGTACCAACCTGGTCTTGCTGAAAGACGGCAAAGATGCATGTAAGTCGCTCTCCCCTTCAACTAGAGTTTTAACTAGCTTTAACTAGTTTAGAGGTTTACCTGGAGTGTGTCTTTACTGAGGTGAATCATTCTCACAGACTCGTCTAGTTTTTTCATTCTTAGAAAGGTTCGCATAAGTAAAAAATACCTGGGGGGGGGAAAACTTCTCAAAATAAATATCCTTCAAAGCGAGACTCTTTTTACACTGGAATGAAATTTCATTTCTCCTTCAAAGTTGGAGTTAAGAGACAGCAAGCTTTATATCTTATATAGATTTTAGGCAAATATTTACCCTCAAGTAGAAAGACATCACAGTTATTGAATTGACTTGAGTAAAATTGTATGGTAGAGCGCCGGCATGTTAATCCTGAGGTCGCAGGTACAAATCTCGCTCTAGTCAATTTGTCTTTGTTTAACCCAAAATTTACCTAATGAGTTTCCCTTGTGGTTTATTACTTTATGTTTAAAAAAGTTAACAGGTAAGACAATGTGTGGGTTAAAAAATGTATGGTAGAGTGGCAGCACATTCATCTGAAGGTTGCAGGTTCAAGTCCCGCTGTCGTCAAATTTTTTTTTTTTGGTTCAATCCACAATTTAAAAAAAAAAATTACCTGGACAGTTTCCCTTGTGGTTTATTGTTTGATGTTTAATTTTTTGTTTGTTTAGATGAAACTTGATAGGTAAGTTATTGACGGGTCCAAATTCTGTTTTGTTCCCACAGCCTCAAGAGAGTTGCTCGCCATCGAGGGGGAGGCAGCACGAAAGGAGTTGGTGGAAGCCCTAAAAGCACGCAAGGTGGTTCTCCAGGACACCCTACAAGAGAAACTAGACAGTCTGAGGCAGCTCTGTCTGAACGAAGCCGTAAGTAGAAGGGCAGTGTCGTCAGGAAACTTGTCGCGTCATTCCAGTGGAAGGGTTTTTTGGGGGGGGGATGAATCAGAAGGGGGTCATCGAGGTGCACTGCTGTGATCAAAAGATATCGCTCTTCTTTTTTGAAATGGATTGACGAATATAATGACAAATCTGTAGTATTTCTTTAAAATAAGAATGCTGTTTAGTCATCTTTAGTTGTTTGGGGAAATTATGCTGTGTGATGAAGAGACATTTTTGAGAAAACCATTAAATTTGAGAGGGTTGAAGCAAACGTAAGATTTACAGCAATTAATTGATAAGTTAATCACACAAATTAAGATCGGCTTTATTTGTCAATATTTGTTTGTGTTGGAGAGTGTTCTTTTTATTGTTAGTGTAACGAACATGTGTAACAAACACCTGATACAAGAGGATTGAATCGAAACGCAAGAATCACATCAATTACGGGAAAAGTTAATCACACAAATTAAGAGTGATTTTTATTTACCAACATTTTAGGAGTTGACGGGAGAGCTGCCCATTGAATTTCCCCGAATTCCAGGGGAGCCCCTGCCCCGCCCAAAGACGAGAGTCACGACGGCGTTTACACTCTCTGACAAGGCTGTGAACACCCCAGAGCATAATGCAGAGGTAAGCCCACAACTGTTAACCCGAATCATAGATGGCTTGTGAAGTGACAGTTTCGGCTGCCACTCTGACCCCAATGGCTGTTTGCTGTAATTAACTAGAAAGAGCTGGAACGATGCTGAAATTGTGGAGTTTAGGTATTGTACAGGATTGGTAGAACTGACAACATAGTCACACAGTGTTCATGTTTTTTGTGTGATCAACCATATACATGAAAGAAACAAACCTGTGAAAATTTGGGCTTAATCCATTGTGTGAGTCAGGAGAAAGTAGTGAATAACCATGCACTATTTTCAGCATATAAACACATTGCCCTTAATTTAGTTGTGATGGCCGAAATCAGCTGGTTTTTTGGGTTTTTTTTGGTTTTGTTTAGGTTTTCAGAGAAATTTTTCTCGAATATGACTTCATTTCAGAGGGAAATGTTTCACAGAAAAAAACTTCATCATCAGTAAGCTTGCAAACTAAAATTAAACAATGATGTTTTTTATCCTTACCAACCCTTTATAATACCTTTAAATCAAACATTTTCAGTAGAAATGTCTGCAAAAAATTCGAAACGGAAATTTGTTTTTTGTTTTGTAAATGTAGTTGCTAAATTAATTTGAGAAACACTGGTAAATGTCCATTCAGGGCATGACCTTTACCTGACCTTTTGGGTTTGAGTGGAAGTAGATCAGATCTGGGCAGTTTGGTCCAAGCAGCTTGTAGCCAATATGGTTTATGAAGGATTCATTTAGAAGGGTATAGAGAAATTTAAAAAAATCAATTGCAAAAAGGTTATTTTATATTTGCTACAAATTACGCAATGCTTTCAAGGATGTGATTTCTCTGTTTATTTCCTTTATTTATTATTTTTTGTTGTTGGTTTTTGGGGTTTTTTTTTCATGAAAGACCACAAAAAAACATGATGATAAAACCAAATAGAATGCCCCCACCTTACCTTCATTTTAATCCACTGACTGTGGCCACTGCCCTACAAGGTCATTATCACTGCTGTGAAGACCAGGTCCTCACACTGTTATTCCCTTAATTACAAACTTTTTGTTGTATTTGACTATTTTCTGTAACCAGGATGACGGGCTTTCCAAACTGGAGAGCGAGTACGAGATCCAATCCAAGATAACTACGGCAGCCATGAAACTCGCTAATGACCCTACCATAAGCAAGAAAGTCCGCAAGACACGCCGGGATTCCTACAAGAAGTCAGCCCTCAGGGTAAGTAGGAATTGAGAATTACATTCGCATTTTAATCCACATTCAAAACACCAGGACACAAAATTTGTGAGCAAGGAACTGTGCATCCGAGCTAAAGACCTTTTTCTAAAGGGAGGCTTGATAGAAAGTACTAGTGGTATTTCTTGGGGGCCCATAACCACCCTTTCAAGCTAGCCTTAGGCCTTATCCGAATCAGCGGCTACAGCTGTGGCTACGACTGTTGCTAAGGATGTTGCTCAGGGCATCCTATACTTCAATGCATGATGGCTTGACGATCCAGCCATAGCCATAGCCGTAGCTGTAGCCGCCAATTCAGACGTGGCTTATTTTTGGTCACATGCATTTGCTTGCATTCAAGGAAAGAAATGACTGTTTGAACAAAAAGTGTATAAGTGATAAGTGCAGGTTTGATATTCTTCCTGTTAGTCTGGTTTCCAATATTTTGCCTTAAGTGAAGGTCTGCAAAATGGTTATTAAACAGCTTGAAAAATATAAAAGCCAATACCATTTGTACATGTAGGCCAGCCATTGTACAGATAATGTTTTTTTGAAGGGCCATATATCATGCCTGCTAGTGTACCTAAGTAGTACAAGGTTATTTATGTGTTTTTAAAGGTCATAGTTCAAACGCTATGTTTTTGTGTAATAGATAGAAATACATGCAATGAAACCAACAGAAGGAAAGCAATTTTACTAACAAATATC
This sequence comes from Pisaster brevispinus, assembly GCA_023634235.1. Lineage (NCBI taxonomy): Eukaryota > Metazoa > Echinodermata > Asteroidea > Forcipulatida > Asteriidae > Pisaster > Pisaster brevispinus. Next base: position 3,716,462 of record JAMKCF010000004.1, on the reverse strand, counting down.
CCGATTCTTCCTTCATGCCAGCTGAACAGCATTGAAGTTCAGCTGACTGACCTGCGCAACAAGCTTGGCCTGGAAATAGAGGAGCCGACCGCCGAGAGAAAGGCCCTGGATGAATATAACAGCTTGAATCGCTCTGGCCGCAAGGCAAGCACTCCCCACACCCCACCGGCATCGCGATTTGGATTCGGCTTCATGTCGGAACGGGGTAGAACTAAAACCTTGGATGATCGGAAAGGAGCGAGAATACGCTCCAAGAGCGTTCCGCGTCAGTTGTTGAACGGCGGCTGGCGGTCCCCGTCACAGAGTCGGAAAAGCAAGCCGCCCTTACCGGTGGAGATTTACTCGGACGGTCCCCCGCAAACCGAGTCCCCAAAGGCCTCCAAGAAGGGCGACCCCAAGAAGCCCCCTCGTGGGAATAAGATGAGCTTGAACTTTTATGAGCCCTCGATAAAGGAAAGTAGCGTGGAGCCTGTGAGGAGACAGTCAGACGAACTTAATCGTCAGCCTCGCCAATCAAGATCGAATAGCGTGAGTAGCAAGGAAAGTTTTCATTCGCAGAGATCCGCTGATTACGTTGAGAGCCAGCGTCCCCAGCCGTCTTACCCCAAACCCGCGGTAAGTTACACGGACTCTTTCAGCAAGAGCACCCCTTCATTAAATGTGCAGGGAGATGTCCCTAGCGACTCGCCCCGTCGCCATAGAAACCCGTCAAACTCAGGAAGCAAAGGGAGCTCCTCGGCGAGGGCGCCACCCCCATCGTATCAGACAAACAGTTTCCGATCGCTGAACAGAACTGGACGGTACCACGAATCCCCGGAGTTGAGTTCCACTCCGAGGGAGTACGACCCTGTCCCGTTGCGGCATCATGCCGCCTCCCTGCACGACCTGCAGATGCTATCGGCACGCCAGGACTTCCCGCAACCTGACGACGACCTGGAATACCATCAGCAGCCCACGTCCCTGAGCCAGCCGGCTTCCCCCAAGAAGCACCATTCCTTGGGCAATCTCATTCTGAAATCCAACAGCTTACAAAGTCAGAACTCTGAGGATCAGAGCTCGACCGAGTACACTCCCTACCGGAGTCGGACTTCCTACCGGTCCCAGCAGTACCAGAACTATGCCAGCCGGCTGCAGGGTCCCAAGAAATTCGAATTTGAGGAAGTGAACAGCTACATCAATCAGCCGTACGACCCGCGGATCGATCAACCCGACCAGAGGCTAGACCAGGCCGATTATCACGACTACGCTGACCAACCTGCTCCGTCGGAGCGCGGTTCCAGTCATTCATCGGTCCCGAGTGACTACCAAAACGGAGGGAATCGCAATCGCCACCACTCCATCTCCTCCCAGCAATCTTCAAGTAGCTCCTCCCACAGCTCCTCTTTAGCCGTGCAGCTAGGAGCCAACGGCTCCCCCTACCACTCCCAAAGAACTCCCGTCTACACCCACGTCTCCGAGTACACTTCCAGCTACGCGACCATCTCTCACACCCCTTCGAACATGAGCGTTGCTTCCCACAACATGAGCACCCACTCCCAGTCGATGACCCTCTACCAGGAGCCCCAGCCCGCTAACTCGTACCGGACTGAACCCCAGCCCGCTGCCGTGTACCGGACGACATCATCCATGATACTGCGTCCGCAGCAGACGTTTGGGACTGGTATAGCGGTCAGTAAGGTCCACTACCAGCCGGTCACCCCCATGACTTGCGAACCAGTGGCCCGTCACAAGAAATCCCCGCACCCAGCTTCTGCAAATAGGTAAGGATCCATAAAAGTTTTCCTCAAATTTATTTATTTTTTATTTTTTTTAAAGATTAATTCAGATGATAAATCCATCGAGATGTTCCTAAGTTACGATAAATACTGAATCATTTTATTTCTATAAACTCTCCTTTAAATAATCCATGGAATTATTACTAAATTTGTCTTTCTTCATGAAATGAAATAAATAGACGAATGCATAGCTGTCCTGTCATGCATGTCCATGTGTAAAGGCAGAGAGGGGCGGGGGGGAATGTGGGCAAATAACATCATCTTTGAAAGGAAAGTCTTGTATCTTGATATCTCACCTTCGAAAGTTGCTTGAAAGTAAACTATGGGGTTGATCAAGTATTTTCTACTCGGATCATTTGACACAACTAACAACTTGTCAGCCATGTTTTCGCTAGACTGAGATCAAACTTTTGTTAACAAAGTAGAGTTTGCGAGAGGTACTTTTAAATTGCCCATCCATTACTAAGAGTTAACTTTAAAATTGTGACGTCAAAGCAAACTTCGTTCTTTCACCTTTTATCATGAGATTCATGGAATAATTGACAGAAAAGGTACAGCATTGTGAACAATCTTAGAAGTTGAAATTCAGGAATGTCGATGTTGAATTTGCGACGAAATCATTCTGATCAAAATCTACTCTTTTTTGGGAGATGTGATCTTTTTGAAGCCAATTTTATAGAGCTGCTTAAGCAAAAAATATTGCCTAGCAACTTTCTGCTTAGCAGAAATTTAGCTGGATACCTGTCATGAATGGAACATGTGAGACTGTATTTTGGCTGGTAACCTTATTCTGTTAAGCATAATTTTGTTGTGCTTAGCTTACTTTCTGTTTGAGCCCAGAAGTTCAACCACTTTTTAGCTTTTTAGCATTCCTCACTTCCCAATGCTGTATCTTCTACCCCTGAGGAATGAATTTTGTATATTCATGAGATTAACATTTGGATACGTCATTCTTGTTCTGTGTGCTAATTGTCCATGTAGTTCCCGTTGAATTCCACTTTAACGATGTTCCACGTACTACATGTTGCCTCTTGTCTTTGCTCCATTTTTTTGTCAGTACATTGATAAAGTGTCCGTCCATGCTTTTATAGTCTCCGGCTCTAACCAAATCCATTCATTTGTTCCATTAACAGCTTACTAGCAATCATTGATAAACACTAACAGTCCCAAATCCTCCAAAATCCTACTCAGGAACTTGTCTGACGTTGTAGGATATATGGTACGGCAGGGTCAAACAACAAATGCTTATCGTTTGGCCATGCATACCAATCTCATCGGCGACCAAACAGTTTTTGGGGTTTTGAGTTATTACCGAGTGGAGTATTTTGGAGGATTCAGGAGGGTCTGGAACTCCAGGGAACGATGTGTAAACCACTGGAAGTGACGGGGATGAAAAATTGTCAAACTCTTATTTGCAAAGCACTCTGCGCACTAATGCTAAACATAGAAGACAAAGTACCCCAGATTTCAGACAAGTGTGTCAAATTTCATTGCATATACGTGCGCTTACATCTCTTTATGTTTACTCTTGTGTTACTGACTATATATATTACCAGTGCGGTTTGGCACGTCGATTATGCGGTGATCGCGAAAGTGGTGGAATGTTTGTCCGACAGTCGGGGTATTTTGAGCAAAAGTGACGTCACTTTGTGCGGAGTGCTTTTCAGACATTTTTATGTCTGTCCAGTGAAAAGAATTGCTGTTATTTTCTTCAGATAGGAAGAAATCTTGCTCTTTGATCCACTTCCCTAGTGCTTGGGATACTGTTCCCCAAAAGCTCATTGGAATCTGTAACTCCAGGGGTTGTCAAAAGGTGGAAATACCCTCATTTCAACCTGACCCTCTACAAATTTGGATCCCAGTTTCAGAGCTTTTTTATCAGCAATGACTCTCCCCCTGATGGGATTTAGATGAGATTATGTTTAACTTGGATAGCAGCCAGTGGTGACATTAAACACTTCAGCCTTGCTGTGTTATTCTGTGGGTCGGTCGTGTTATGTTTGAGAGCAACGAGGTCAATTGAGAGGCTGTAAACATGATTCTGTCAAAGGTTTACACATCATTTAGTAACTAACCAGAACCTCGTTAGATGAGCTAACATCTAGTTAGGACAATTAACTCTTCGCTGAAATCCAGGCTTGGAATGACATGGAGGCCATTGCCTTCATTGCCTTGGTCTTGGCCTTGGTGCCCCCTTCTCAAAGTTTCCCAGAAACTTTTAAAGATTTTCCAATGGACGTGCCCTTTGCAAAAAAAGAAAGAAAATGCCTTGCCCTCTCAAAGATGAAATTCCAGGTCTGGAAGTCATGTGTATTCATTTGTCTTGTTCACTCCTCCTCTGCCAGATACTAACATATGAAACGCCAAACAAACGTTGTCAACAATACGCCCAAAAGTTATCAAACTTGCTTTTGGGCCGGTTCGCTTGACCGACCAACCTATGTGTTTGTTCATAGTCAGCGTTGATGTGTGTGCAATTTGTAAACTTGTCTCTGTTTTACGCATGGACTTGGCTTTTAGATTCCTTTCTTTCTATTAGATTGTAAAATCAGTTTGCAAAATCAGTTTGCATATATTTCTTTGGATTTCTTTTTTATTTGTGTCCATCCAACAAGCTGCTCTGCTCCCACGCTTTGTGTAGTCTGTAGAAGCCAAACATACTTATCACAACCATGTATGAAAGCCGTTGGCGAGTTAGATTTGAATGATGGCTGACATTTGAGTCTGAGGAGTCCAAATGTAGCATTCATTTGTGACCGAAGAGGCATTGTCCCAGACCTCATTCCAATCTAACTTGCAATTGGCTTACTAAGGACTAGATTTCACTTGCATGAGAGAGTGGGAACAATCACAATCACAAACTTTGTTGCATTTTTTGAATTAAAAGGCCTGAATCTTGTCACATGACCCTCATCATATTAGATTTAGAAGCATTCAAGTTTCAGCCGCCTTTGTTCCCAGATTTTTTTATACTTTTAGAGACCATTTTTGCCGCCACTAACACATTGCACGCCATCGTGCCTCCAGATCGCACACATCACACTGTTTGACTCACCTAGCATGTCGCTCTTTGTCTCGTTGGTTTATTTTATTCACTCTATAGCTTTCCCTCGTTCACCGCTCTAGACGGTAGCCCCAGAGTCCGACCGCATGAAGAACGTGTTCCGCCCAATCATCAGAAGTAAGCATTTTTTAGGCAAGATAGACCCCTTAGGGGCCTAATTTCATGAAGCTGTCGAGCAGATAAATTTACTTAGCAAAATAAAAAGAACAAGGAAAAAATTTGAAAAAAACAAAATCTGAAACACTGAAAAAAGTAAAACCTGAAACACACTCACAAAACTAAAACATGAAACACAAAAAGGGGGCACAAAGATAAACAATCAAAACTACCGTACCAGAGTAACCAGATGACCAGGGTACCAGGGAGAACAATGACATTTTTGGCTGGTAACCCATTTCTTCTGTGCAAGGTATTTCTATGGCAAGCTTTTTGAAACTAAGCCCTCAAGATGTTTAACAAAATATTCCAATGACTGATTTTCTCAGTTTTCCAATCCAAAGTGCCAGAAATTCTTGTAAATTTCATTTCCTACTGATACCAAAATGAGGTGCCCATTTTCATGGACTTAACTTCCAGTGGTGGAAGGATATTTTTCAGTTCGCTTTGCTTTTCTTTTTATCTTGCTCAGTTTCTGTTGACAAGGGGGGAAGAGTTGAGTCACATCAAAAGTGTATGACACTTCAAAAGGCCCTTTCTTGGGTTCAGTTTTCATTTATATATATCTACAATGTTTTTTAAGGTGAAACAATTGACTCATCTTGACATGGAAACGACAGGTGATAAATCTTGGTTCTGCTGTCTGTTGCCATAGTGACAGTGAAGCAAACATCACCTTGAAGACATTATGACAAAGCATAAAAAGTTGTGGCTGCTTGTGGGTAGGGCAATCACTCCTGAAGCTTTTTTTATCACGTAGTCATTTCTGGTCTACTCTTGGTCCCCTTCCAGTTTCCACAGACCGCCAATGTCAAGAAAAAAAGGTGTTGTTTGTGCCCCCTTTTTTGTATATCTATCTATCTGAAACGTTCTTATTTAAAAAAAAATTAAAAATCTACAAAGACTGGAGTGTAGGAAACTCTTTCTAAAATTCCCAGTTCTGCTTTGGGATTGTGTTAAAAAAAGAGTAAGCAGTTGTTTCGACAACATTTCAAATATTCTTCCAATTGTCTGCTGAAAGTTGTTCTGAATTAATTTGCTCCATGTACATACTGTGCAATGTGAAATATCAAACATGAAGCCAACAAAACAAATTTAGCTTCTTTTATATAATAAAGTTCCTGAAAACCATAAGAAACAGAGCAATTTGTTTTCTTCGTCTATTTTGTAATTTGTTGTTGTTTTACTTTTTGATGTGACTCGACTGCTTTAATAAATTGGTGCAGAGTGTGGTTGCTAATGCTGGTGACCTCTGACCTCCCAAAACAGCCTGTACAGTAGACCTTTACCATGCTGTAACCATCTTGGATTTCACTCAATTGATTCCTGGGGCGCGTTTTGAAAGCGATTTGCAAGTTCAGTTGTGCCATAGTGTTCCGACTAAACCGTAACCGCATTCACTCGGTTAAACTTGGTTTCAAAATGGCGGATTCTACAAAACTAACAAAAAGTGCCAACTGAATTCTTTAAAACATTGACAAACTCTGAATCATACCAATCATGTTATAACATTTGAAAGTTCCATCACTTGAAAAAATTAAATAAAAGCCGTATCTTTTGGGAACATTAATTTTCATGAGATTTCTCTGGTAATACTGACCTGTATGCGAAGCTCTTTGAAATTGTTTCGGTCGTTGAATTTGACATCAAAAACCTGTTTCTGGTGAGAGTTGCCAAAACAAGCCCCCTGTTGACCTAAAGAGAGGCTCGAGCGGCAAACTAGTCTGATCCCTTTATAGTCTGATGAGAATCAGTATTAGTTACTGCTGATGCACACAGGGAATATGTTTAAGATGGTGCTGGCATGTTAAAGGTCTACAGAAGAAAAACAATCAATCTTCACTTTGAATTGGTTAACTTACATTTACATTCAGTTTGTAATATTCCATTCTGTTTGCTTGTATTAATTATTACGTTGCGTTTTTGTTTATCCCTGAATGGCCTGATTTTGTTTGCGCCCTCTTCCCACAAATTAACAAATAAACAACAGGTTGGACGTTGTGTGGATGAAAGTGTAGCTGATTTCATACCAGTTTGTGTGTGGCATGATTCTTATACCGTATTCCGTTTTGTTGCCAGTTTTTTTTTGCGGTTGCTCAAATTTGTACTGTGTCAAGGTGTTGTCGATTGTCAGTTCGTTCGTCCTCTGTCGTGATGTTACGATGGTTTTTCATATCACTTGGGTATACCTGTACATTCATGTGTGTGCAGTTTCTCAAATGAAGGGCACTTAGTGTCATGTCATAAAGTATGGTCAATATTTATCGATATGTATGTAGATGATCATCTGCATAGCCATGTTAAAAATTGAAACGAATATTCTGTAAGTGTTTAAAATAATTTTGGGGTTGAACTGAGACAAGTTTAGTGGAGTGGAACTTGCGACCTACGACCTCCTGCACCCTAAACAAAGATATTAACAAAATAGGATGACCGCCCACATTAAGGCTGGATAGCTCAGTTGGCAGAGCGCCAGCACGTTAATCTGGAAGTCGCAGGGTCAAGTGTCGCTCTAGTAAGTTTTTCTTTGCTCGCCCCAAAGTTATTTGACAATTTTATTCAGTGAGTTTCCCTTTACTACTTGGTTAAATATTTGTGTCTGACGAACATGTGTAGCTTGGTTATTGGATAACGTTTTAGTGCTTTTCCTGGCGATGAATCAAAAGAGGTTTCTGTCCTCTGACAAAGACTACAGCAGACTTGTCAGACAGTCAAGAAGACTAAGTACAGTCCCAATAAAAAAACACATATCTGATTACGGTTCATGTAAAGAACTGTTTGGTTCAGTTCCATGTACTACTAATAATGATACAAAGCATTTATAATGCGCCGTTGATCTACTTACTATTCTGAAGCGTGGTATGTTAATAATAGGTATGCTTAGTTTTTAAATTATGAGACCCATTTTGATAGCAGCCTGAACGGTTTTAGATGGTGCAATCTGTTGCCGACCATGCCTGAAACACCATTGCAGTGTTAGTGAGAATCCATACGGGTCGTAGTTCCAAACTGACGTTACTCCCAATGGGATTCAAGTTATGAATATTCAGTGAAGGTAAACTATTGACCAATAAACACATCCTCCTCAGACCGTTCCAAGTCCGTATGAAAGTGTCCTGCGCCGACCCGAATCAGGGTGCCACTCTCTCAGCAAAAGGTAAGATGGCCGCCCGCCCGCCCGCTTGCCTGTCTTCTGCTCGTTGCTCTGGTAATCCATCCAAACGAATGCTCTAATAAAAGTGCATGGAAGTGTCAAGCATTGATGAAGTCTGTCTCCCTCCAGGATGCAGGCGTTGAGCTCTGATTGGTCGAAAAAGGCGACATAACGACGTGTGAGCATGTGACTTTGGGAAATTTGCATAATTGGCGATCAGTTACCAATGGGGGGAATGTGTTCTTGTTGCATGTCTGATGGAAGGCCGTGTCCGAATTGGCGGCTACAGCTTCGGCTATGGCTGGATCGCTACCCCACGGTGTGTTGAAGTAAAGGATGTGCATAGCAACACCCTTAGCAACAGTCGTAGCCTTAGCCATAGCTCTAATTTGGATGCGGCCTATTTTAGGAGCCAGTGTCATGTGACTAACCTACTAATTACAGCACAAGGAGAAAAAAAGAAGAAAGAAAAAAAGCCAGTGAAAAATTGTGCTTAATGAGTAAAGATAATGATTCGCTGCATGCAGGAGCCCTCTTTGCTTGTTTGGAGGAATATTAGCCCATGTATAAATTGTACATTATGCCAGAATGCCAGCCTTAGTTTGTCAACAAAACGGTTTGTCACTAAATGTCTCGGCTAAATACTCGGTGAACAAACTTCCCAGGCCTCTGAAGCCAAACTGTTAGTTCCGCTAGACACCCCATTTTAATGCATGCATGATCGTATGAATTTCTACAATTACATATGTCTATGAGGTTTGGGTTTATTGATGGATTTCAAGAAATAAGCACTTGGGTCTATCAGGGATGAGAAATGTCAGAGGGGTGGTCGGGTTGGCGTTGTGGTATCTTTCCTTGCTGTCCACCTCTAGGACCCTGGTTTGAATCAAGCTGGGGGCACTATGTGGCTTGGGTTTTCAGTCCCTGCCTGACTGTGTGGGTTTTCCCTAGAATAATTCTCTGGGGTTTTCCTCCCACATCTAAAACTGAAACTTACTTCCCAGTCGTCTCTCCATTGGGTTCTTGGCTAGTACAGTGATAAAGTTCGCTTTTCTAATAATAGTCCTCGGCTTCAAATCATACTATTTTTCTGATACAGACGACCTTCATTATGAAGGGCACTGTTATAAAGAGGTTCTGCTTATAAAGAGTACATTCTGAAGTCCCGAATCTCATTTCTGCTTTGTGTTTCTTTGTTTTGCTGTCGATGGGACTTCTGGCAGCCATCTTGGATCTTATCTGACTCTGGCTTCTAGCTCTTGGTTATCAAAATGAGAAACACATGCATGAAGCAACAGATAGTAAATGGGCTAAATATTGCATTTCCATCTCACTTCTCCATCAAATTACTTGAAATCATCTCCCCATTAATGCTTGAGCTTGATGAAATCAGGCATCATATTCTTCCTACTGTAGTCTGGGTTTTTTTCTTCTTTTCTTTTTTTCTGGGCCACGGGGAAAATCAGGAGAATTATTATCACTAAGGCCTGACAAGTCTATTTAAGCCTACACCATGTGTACATGTAGGTCAGCCCTTGTACTTGATAAAATGTAGGCATACTCTTTTTTCCCCAAACCAAATATCATGCCTGTGAAATTGACAACCCAGCCAAAGCAACCGTGGGACGTGGGTTGGGCCAGGCATGCTAATTTATCTCGCTGTCAAAAAGGTCTGTCACAGTCATGTATGCAGATTTATATCGGAAGATGTCAAATGTGTCAATATTTGTCCCCAGTTTGGGAAAAACAGCTTGTTTGCTTAATACTGTTGGGTGAGGAGATGATTCACTCACATGTATCGAAGCAGTTTTGTGCGAGAAAACCGCATAAAATATAGCGTTTAAAACCAAACGAGTCCGACCCCATAATTGAAATGTTTGCTCGAAGAGTCTGAATTGTTGTGACTTAACGATAATAATCAAAATGACTTCCTGTTTGCTTCAAACGATGTCAGTTTGATCTCCGTCATCACATGCCTGAGATTGCCGTGTTCCATTTACTTGATTAATCAGTAACTTCCCTTCGGAAAATTAGTCGGACTTGGTGCGTTTTATTTGCTTTCGGGTCTTGTCATGTTATGTCAGAAATGAAATTTGCTCGGTTCGGCCTTGCCCTTGAGTGTGTACTTTTTATTTTGGGAGTGATTATACATCAGGCAAAGTAACACGGTTTGATTTTTTAGTTTTAGGATACTGGAGAACGTAAAACTTCAATTTGTTTTGACCCTACACCAATGTTTGACCAGGGGTGTATGCTCGGTGCTTTCCAGAATGCTGCAGACAAAAGATACCCATAGGCATGCTGCTGGGGTGGGACTCTAGAGCCTGTGGATTGCTCCCTCGCTTGACACACAAATTCCTGAACGTCGGTGTTGGGTAAAAAGCAGAATACCATCAACCCCAAAGAGAACTGTTTTATAGAGGTTCTGTTTGAAAAAGAATACATCCTTAAGTCCGGAATCTCGACATCACATGGGACCTACAGCTTTAGTTCCCATCCGAAGGGGCGATGCAATAATGGTTAAGTGTCTTGCGTAAGGACACAAGTGCCACGACTGGGACTCGAACCCACGCTCTGCTGATCAGAAACACCAGAGCTTGAGTCTGGTGCTCTTATCCGCTCGGCCACTACATGCCACCTCATTTCTGCTTTGTGTTTCTTTGTTATGCTGTCTTCGTTTGACAGCGGTCCTGTTGTAAAGAGGTGATTTGACAAGTCCCAGCGATCTTGTTATAAAGAGAGAGACGACTGTAATGTTCCTTTACCCCTGAAGCAATCATCACAATCTGTTTTATATGTAACCTACTCAGTCTTGAGGTGTGGTTGGTAAGGGGTTTGGATGTAGATTATTGAAATAGCATAGGACGGAATGACTAAGGATTTGTGAGCAGTACTCGTTGTCCACACTTACAAAGAAGTTTCCCCAAATCCTTGCTGGATCAACTAATTGACGGTGTCGCAGCAGTCAGTTGGGTTTGACTTCTCAAAATTAATGAATCGGGACAAATAAAAAAAAAATTCTGTTCTGTTCTTTTAAACAGTCCACCCTTGTTATAAATAGCACTGTCAGGTCTTCCTTAACAGTGGTCCGCTGGCCAATTACCAGTTAAAACACATGAGGACCAGTCATAATTCACTCCAAGTTGCCCGACTAGTTCAGCATCCCTATTTCATTTGAAATATTGAATATTGAAAAACCGATGGAATAGCAAAATGGCAATCTATTCATTCTGCTGGCCAGTCACTAAAAACATTTAGGGCAAACCCTTACTGTTATAAAGACGTTTGCTTATAAAGAGCACTGTTATAAAGACGTTGTGCTTATAAAGAGCACTGTTATAAAGACGTTGTGCTTATAAAGAGCACTGTTATAAAGAGGTTCTGCTTATAAAGAGTACATTCTGAAGTCCTGAATCTCATTTCTGCTTTGTGTTTCTTTGTTTTGCTGTCCTCTTACAACAACGTTTCTGTTATAAAGAGGTAATGTGGCAAGTCGCAGTAATCTTGTTACAACAAGAGTCAACTGTATACTCTGTGTATTTATGTTATTATTTGGCGATAGGGGAGGCAGGATTTGGGGAAGTGGGGCTGGGGATTGGGGGATTAGAGTGAAAACTAGTTTGATTTAGTTATAAAGCTAAGCCCAGACTGCTTCTTGTCAGATGATCAGTCATACAGGCTTAACATGTCAGAGACATGAAATATCTCTGGGTGGAGTTGTGGTCTCGGAATCCGACCCAGCCATGCAGTTTGAAAAACTACGACATGACTTTGGTGACATGATATCGTTGGCCGGTTTATGTTCTGCGGGTGTGAGTTTCCCAGCGAGTGTGGGGTGATTCGGCGGGTAGTGCTTACAGATAGGGGGCTTTGTGTCTCTTCTGGTATGACTCACGTCCTGTTTGTGTGGAAATCTGAAGGCCCCCTTAGACGTCACCTGTTGGTTGACGGTGACTGAAATCTCAAGATCGCGTCCCATTTCATAATTTGATAATGCAGTGCTTTTCTGTACATCAAGAAATGCTCAGTGTTTCTATGGACCTGTGCATAAACTTTGTTTACCACTAAATTTGTCTTTCTTGTTTTGCATAATTTTGGTTGAGGAGTGATGTCAAATTCACATAATTCAAAGGCGATCTGATTTGTGACGTCAATCCCTGTCCAAATTGTATGCAAAATTCAATGTGTGCACACACCGCTGGGCAGAAATTTAATATCCTGGTTTCATTGTGACGTTGTAAGGCACATTGTCTATAGTGTTAGTGAGAGAAGTGTCTGATTGTATCTTGGACACAGGGTGTTCAGTTTGGACCCCCTTGCTTAATCTGTCACTCACAAAGTATTGGACATGAGCAATTTGGTTGGGCCAGTTTTGAACTTTTTCACCAGCGAATTGTTGACACCTAGGCTGTTTCTGAATGAAGCCATATCCAAATTGGCGGCTACAGCTATGCCTACGGCTGTTGCTAATGGTGTTGCTAAGGATGTCCTATACTTCAACGCATGACGGCGCAGAAATCTAGCCGGAGCCGTAGCTGTAGCCGCTAAACTGGACACGGCCCAAGCATGATCACCGCACCATCATGCATTAAAGCAAAGGCTGACCTTAGCAACACATGCAGCCTTCGCTCAAATTTCTAGATTTGGCTTAATTACTTTGGACCTGCATGTGTGTGCATATCAAGTTCAGGGTGTCCACAGGGAAAAAGACTTTCTTTCAGGAAGGTCATTTTGATTGGAGAGTCGCAGTTGCGTTGGGAAAGAGGGTCATACATGTATGTGACGTGATTGGCTGCCTTGGGCCCTGAGAAACCCATGTCATCAATTTCAGGGTCTGGCATATTTTGTTTTGTTTCCACTACCACTTGGAACGCCCTCGTGTGGTCACTTGACGTTCTTGTTGAAGGATTGTTAGTCCAACCCATAATATCCTATTTGTTAACGTTGTTGGTTGTAGGAGCATTGTTCTTTGCAATATAACCTTTTGATTTTGTTGAGAACATGTAGTTGAGCGGCTGAATTGACTCAAGGTGCAAGTCTGTGTGAAGCTATGTAGTCTAGTCAATTTGGGAACTGAGTCACAATCCACAAGACAAAGAATAGCTTTGTTCCTTCGTCTGTAAATCCTACAATTTCTCTTCTGTTTTTTTTTTTTTTTTCACTGTTCAGGTTTTAAAGTGGAATGCTTTTAACCTGTCGTGTGTTTTTTTTTTTCCCGCAGGATTTCGCGTGACTCTTTCTCCGCCTCACTAGACGACTTGGCGTACCGCGGCGATGCCGGGGAATCGTTGGCGATAGCGGACAGCTTCAGCGAAGAAATGTTGGCCTGGTTGGAGGATCACGACAGCAGCGCCCAGTCGGGAACGCTGGTCTGACGCAGCGAGATACAGCAGAGAAAGCTGCTGTCAATTTTAGGTAAGCCGCCCCCTTCACTCTTGACCTCTTGTGGGCCTTGAATCTCTTTCGGAAACCCATAAGTTTGGGGGATATCGGGTCTATTTGTCTATCTGTCGTTGCTATGGCTGTGGCTGTATTACTCTGTTAACATGCGTAGACCCCCCTTGCACTGGCCGCCATCGCTAATGAAATGTGCACACGTCCAGAACTATCATTGGCTGAGAGTCGCGCGCAGCATGTGCACGCGTGCAGGTTTCCATTGTTTGTCATCAAAGATGGCGGCCAATGCAAGGGGACTATAGGCTGCCCTTAGCAACACCCTTAGCAACAGCCGCCAATTCAGACACGGCCGTACAGGCCAAAAATTTACAAAGCTGCTAAGCAAATATCAATGTTTTAGCTTACATGTACCTAATCGTTATACTAGACAAGCAAATAAACACATCTTACATGTGCCAAGCGTGGCTTTTTGTCAAGGATTTCTTCCACGTATAACGGTATCCATGGGTATTGTGATTTTTTTTTAACCCCCTTCTCTTAATTCCTTCCGTGGACAGATTTTGCGTGCTACATGTATATCTCGGACCAGTCACTAATGTGTATTTGTAATGTCTTTTTTTGTTCATCAGTTTGTTGTGTACTATCTCTTTAGTAATTTGTATTTTTATTTTGTGTATTTTATTCAATTTTTTTATTTAAACTGTTTATTTATTTATTACCATTTATATATTTAAAATTCATTGGGTTTTTTTTTTTAATACATTTTAAATTTTTAAAGTGTATTTTGTAGTCATATTTGTACATGCTTATTTGGTTTTGGGTTCCCCCCACAAAGTCTTGTTCCCTGCAGACATCCCAAACTTGTTATGCACTTGTGCAGATCCAAGGTGTTAGTCTGGTATTAGTCTGGATCTGGAAATTCATCTGGTGCTGTGGATATGGGGCATGGTGCATTTGAAATATTTTGTGTGTACATGTATACAGACCAGTTGTCCTTTTTGTATTACTGAAGAGAACAAAAAGTTAGTTTTTAATTCTTGTTGTCTACTGTTTTATATATGCCCTATCCTATACTTGTATTTATTCTCCTTGTACACAAGGAAAACACATTTCATGTTTTTAATCTTGACGATAAATATATAGACTCTAATCAATTTTATTTACACTTTCTTCTTGACACAGTTTCACATCCCCCGGGCTGGCTCCCAACGTCTCTTCGCTGAAGCTGATACCTTCTGCTGGCAGATTGTACGGTCTGAACCCAACCTCTCTATCCACAACTCTGCATCGTGACCATCTGTACACGACAAGCTCTCTCTCGCTCTCTCCTTCTCTCGTTGTAGTTTACCTGTAAATAAACGTCTCTTTGTAAATTATTGTCTTGACCATTCTTGTGTACATTTTATAAGGTTATTTTAAATGAACTGGTCAGACAACATAAAGTTTTACGGAAGAATATTAAGTTATATATTTTTTATGGCGAAAGTTTCCTTCAAGTGGCTGATTTCTTTTTCTCTTTTTAAAATTTGTTTTTAGACCGTTTTGCGCTATTTTTGATTTACTTTGTACCAAAGTTTTGTTTTTGAAATAGGGAGAAAAATGTTTCGTTTGAGGTTGTAAATTTTCTCCAACATATTAATAACGCAAAAGATACATTTTTTTTGGGGGGGGGAAACGCAAGTGACATTTTTTCATTTGTTGAAGTTTTTACAAATTCAGAATGTCAATAAATTCAACATTAGACAGATCAGTTTGTAAAGACTCCAAAGAATTGTAGCCAATTAACTTAAAATAAGTGCGCCCCATTCTACTTAAAAGTTTATTCAGCAGTTGCGTAAATGTGTGTGCTACACAAATCCATACCTCACTCTTTTAAAGAGGGTTATCAAGTTCGAAAGGCTCTACCGCTTGTGAGTAGGAACAAAAAGTCTCTGTTAAATCTAGTTTTTGAATAAATCGTATTTGTTGCAATACTGCTGCGCTTCCCAAAGTAATCGTTTATTTTAAACTGGAAAGCTCTGGTAGTATGTCCCATATGTCAGCAACGAAGTCCACATTTTGTGGCAAGACTGGGAAACAGCCTTCCCAATATTCTGACTTTAAAGGAATGCAAAAGTCATTGCTTTCAAATGACTCAATCTTAAGCCACTTACAAAATGAGATGGTTTTTTCCTCACAGAGTGAAGGATGGTATGAATTAGGCTCTTGGTACTTATGTTTTATTTTTTATGAACAAGTCTAAAGTCAGTGGACAATTTGATTTGACCGCGACTGTTTTCATAACTGATAAAAGTCTGTTTTGGTTGAATAGATCAACATTTGTTCGTCCTATTTTTGCATTTGTTTGATGTTTGATAAGTTCATTTTCATTACAAGAAAAACCCTACGCATTTGTCCCAACAAAAAAAAGTTTCTTCAAATTAAAGTCTTAAGTTTCAAGCTGATAAAGGCAATGTCCGAATGAAGGCACTAGCCGAACAACAATTGCTTTGGTTTGGTTCCTACAGACTTTTGTCAGTAGTGTACGCAACATGTTCATGAAAACATTCACATCGTTTGGTTGCAAGCTATAAGTCCATTTTGGATTACTTTTAATTTGCATTTTGTATGCAAACTTGAAGTGCACTCTTCACTGAAACCGAGTTGTTGCCATAGAAATAAACTAAGCAATGTTGTAAGTGCTCTTGTTGATTGTCATGTGTCTTAAAGAATTGAATTGTTACCAGATCCTAGTTTTCTTAACCTTAGTAGTGTCTCTGGCAGATTAAATTGGCCCACTTTTCGGAGTATATATTGGTAGGGACGATTAAATTGCCTCTACTTGTAGCGCTTTGCATTGATTGCACCATGTGTGACCTTAAAATGGCCTTCGTGAAACTTCAAGTTGTGATCAAACTTAAGTATGTGAAGCCATTTTGAACTTGTGTATACCTTTACTGTGGTCATTGTTTCTGGAATTGTTATTGGCAACGAGAGCACTGCTAGGGTTGGCAAACAGGCATTTTACAGGCAGTTTGGTTTTGACTTTTTTGGGGGATGCTTTTGGAAGTGTCACTTTTTTCAATCTCGTAAGGTTTGCGGTAACACCATGTACATTAAGTCTTCCTTTGAGTTGTGGTGGTGCAATTTATTGTAGAAAAAAATAAATAAATAAAAAAAATTTAAACTGTTATCATTTTGGTAATTTTTCCCCCATTCAAACATTCTCACAATAGGTATAGCAAGCAGACATCTGGACCCAATTTCATGGCTCTGCTTAACGCAGAATTTGCGTTTATGGCACCCAGTAAAGCGGGTGATTTTGTGGGCCAAAAGTGCAGAGTTCTACGGTAAGCAGCACCATGAAATTGGTCCCTGTTGTGTGAAGGGCCATCTTGAAAACAATGGGATAGTTTGGAACACTAGGTGGCAGCAGACATACCGGGTAAATTTCCATTGTTTATATAGTTCTGAGCACTCGCACGTTTCAAATGATTTATCTGGTAAGTCTGCTGCCACCTAGTGTCCTCAAAATTCTCCTATAGGGATCGCTAACTTTTTAAACATGTATTATTTTGACTCAATTTCATAAAGCGGTTAAGCACTCAAATTTTACTTAGCACAAACAAAAGAAAACAGCTTACCTGCCAAAATTTCATGCTATACATTTTGGCTGTAACTGGTCCCCCCAGGCTACTGTTCGCTTAGCAATTACATTGTTCAGCAAATCATCTTCATTTAGCAGCTTCATTAATTTCAGCCAACAAATATTTCAATTTGATAGTTTGTATAAACAATTAAAACCAAATTGCCTGTGATAGTTTTTTAGAATGCAGGGTTTATATTTCTTGGAAGTTCTTTACGTGTAGCAAAGTTAGACGCCTGATTTCGAAATGTGTCGCTTTGTAGAAAATGACTGCCAAGCAATTGTCATTTCCCCCCAGCATAACTTTGCAGAAATTAGCCACAACTCTTGGCAAATCCATGTTGACATTTTCTTATGCTTGGCAGTTAACTGTTTATTGTTCGAAACAATTCACGGTCATCGCTCTTCTTTTTTTATACCCCTCCTTTGCTGCTGCTGTATTTTGATTGGCTGTAAGCCACCATGTGACATTTTCATGCTATCTTATTGGCTGTGTGTGAATCAAAATAATTAAAGTCAAACAGTGTTGTGTAACAGTCTGCTGTAAACAAAAGTTTGATTTTTTTTGGGGGGGGAGGGGGGTTGACACCCCCTCTTTAAAAATAACCACTGTTATGAATTGTAAAGACCCTCAAGTTTGCCTTCTGTCACAACAGTTTTTGGTAGTAGTAGTTCATGTTCACACACAACATTTTTAAGGGTCTTGGCTCGTGTGGGATTATTGGAGAAAATCACAGTATGAGAAACTCTTCAAGCTGTCGGAAAAGTTAAGGACGATTTCTTGACAAAATGTTTCATGCAAAATAAAAAGTGCAATGTGTTTCCATTTTGCTAAGCTCATAATAGGTTGGATTTATAATATATTTAAGAAATGTTTTAAAAAGTGTTCGCTATTCCTTGAAGGTCACAGTGGTTTTTTTTTTCTAAAACTGAAGAGACCTATTTTGGGTTGGTTTTTTTTTCAAATTAAGTGGCTTATCAGGCTGGGTTCTAATTCGGTTATTTATTTATTTTATCGCGGGAAGGGGGGGTTCGTCACAACGACAAATAGGGTTGTTATTTTTTTACAAACTGCTAAGTGAAGTCCTAATTTACAATAACGCAGACAAAATTATATTTGTGAATATTTGATCAAAATGTATTTAAAACAAGGTTTTTTATAAAACAAATGAATGGAGTAAGATTTGATGTAGTGTTAAAAAGAAATATTGAAACAATAAAAAAAAACCGACTATGTATATGTTTGATGCCTCTGTCTCTACTCTGTTGCGTTTGATTGCAGAGATTTGTCAGAAATAGAGAAACTACATGGATTCACAGACTCTCTGTCATGTCTGTATCACCATACATTTCAGATATTTTGTCTAAAGGCACTAGTGCAGAACAGATGGCATAACTGTATAAATGGGAAGAGGGGGGGGGGGGGGTAGTTGATGCAGTATTGTGTTGGTAATGTACACTGCAGGGTGTGGGAAGCAAATGCCCACCCAAAGCCAACCAAAATGGCGGGACAAATTTGGGCACAGCAAGAAGAAAAAAAACTGGACAGTGAAAGCAAAAATGACTTTTTACACGCACCAAATTTTGGGCACATCAACCCCTCCGCTTCCTTGACCAGAGTCCACATTCGCCCATGGTTGGATTGACCTCTTAGAGCTAATTTAAGCAGCTTGGGGTTGGGGGTGTTTTGCTGCCCAGGGAGTTGAGAAAGTTTGAGGAATGGTATAAGTTTGCCTAATGAACAGAGATAATAGTGTTATACCTCTTGATCTAGCCACCATGATGGTTACACAACAATGGTCCGACACCCTTACAAATAATCTTCCTAAACCCCAACCCTAGACCTAGCCTGTAGTTCACAAGGGGTTCTAGGGTTCTAACAATCCTATCAGTGGTTTATTGGAACAAGCGGGTGTAAGAACATGGAGCAGCATTTCACAAAGGGCACGTGCTAGGGTTCAGACAAGAATCAAAGGAGTGGACAAAGGGATGTTTCTTTACAGTTTAAAAAGCATTTATTACGATGACACCAAAAAAAAAGTTACGTTTTCCTACTGTTACATTGAATGGATAACGTGCATGTATTGAACCTCGATGTACAGTGTACAGTATTCAGTTACATCATCAAGAAACAACGAATTTGTTGATTTTTGTTCCCCCCAACTGGATCCATATCAAAGAAGCAGGCGTTCCTGAAAACAAAAACCTAAATTTATTTATCCTTCATACTTCACTCAAGAGTTATTCACGACACAATTACAAAAAGAAATCCCTTTTTATAAATCGCTTGCAGTCCTGAAGTCAAACATACTTTTTACATCATAATACATGTAGCTCGCCTTGCCCAAACCACCTGGCCCAAAATTTCATAAAGCCTGTAAGCATATAAACTTGCTAACCACAGATAAATCTTTCTTAGTGGAAACAGGTTCCCAGCCACATTCCCTTATGATTACATTGTTGTGACTGGTACCCCACTCATTTCTTGCTTAGCAAAGAAATTCGCCAGGCAGTATTTTTCTGCTTAACAGCTTTTTGAAATTTGGCCCTGGGCCCAAGGCATGTCTCTGCTTAAGAAAAAAATTATTAATTATGGAGTAGAAAAAACCCCACGCTTAATGTAAGCGTATTTCATAGGTTAGTACGGAATTTTTGCTTGTGAGCATTCATGCTTTACATTCCTAAGAATTCCTTGCTTACACAGCTAGCACACAAAATGGGCGCTAACTCTGGTTAGTGGAGAATGGTGACAGTAAACGTAGAAATTTTGCAGTAAGCAGAGTCATGACATTGGGCTCAGTTTAGCTATGACTTTTACCTACAATTCAACATCGACATGGAAGCCAACGAGCACTCGTAATTTTCAATTTGAATTCCTCTTGACTTACTCTATCGCTGTTATGTCACTTGGTTCGGGGCAAGCTTTTGCTTAAAAACCCTCCACATCACCCCAGCCGATTATCATTGTGTCACACAGTTCACCAGAAATTGGGAATGGGTGTTCGCCATCTCTTATAAAACAATGCAAAAGCTTGCCCCCTAACCATGTGACATGTACACTGGATGTAGTCTGAGGAATTCAAATTGAGCATTCACTTGTGACTGAACGAGTCACTGTACCAGACATCAGGGAAATCTAACACCAGGCCCAGAATTACACGAAGGCAACGGAGGCCATGGCCTCTGTTGTCTTGGTCTTGGTGCCATTTTCAACAAGTTTCCCATAGACTTAAAAAAAATTCCAATGGAAGACCCTTTTGCAAAATGAAAATGGCCTTGCCCGCTCAATAATGAAACTCCTGGCCTGTAAATCGCAAAATGGCCGATTCATGCACAGCTTTAGGCAGTGTTTGAAACAATGCCTTTGTCTGGATCACTACATCGGTTTCCATGACTGATGCTGAAGCCTACAGCCACGCACAGACAAAGACGCTCATTAAAAACATGACGTTCATTAAAAATATGAAATATATTCTTGCAAAATCAGAAGAAACTGGATAAAGAGCTGAGTGCTAGTTATTGGTAGATACGGAAAGAGTTGCCTTTATCGTAACTGGTCCATCCATCAGGAGGCTGGGAATCTTGGGATTATTTGTTCAAATAATACCCGAGAATAACTCAAGTTTGCTGTTTTGTTTTCATTGAAAATGCCTCACTACCCAGTTCAGTCTGATTTGGTGAACACATGGTGGTATCTTCTCTGTAAACACACAACTCAAACTGCAGTCATCGTAAATTGTATCAACTCATCTAATCATCATTGTAATAAACTTAACAACTTGTTTCATCCAAGATACTGAAATAAATAAGGCATAGATGCCCAAAGGTGGATCAAAAATTAGAACCTGGAATAAGAGTTTAAAACAAACGCCATGAGAAGTTACTCTGCCTGGCTTAGTTGGAATGATCATAAACCTACAGTCCCTGACCTGCCGGAAAATGTAGGGTTACGATCATCGCCACTTCGCCCGACAAACATGTCATCTCTAGGAAAAAACAAAACGAACTGTGAGTCTGTTTGTTTTTAAAGAAGGAATACTAACATTCAAAGACATAAAATAGATTTCTGAACAGGACAGGGCTGAGATACAAATGCCACAAGTTTTGTATTTCTACACATTTGAATCTCAACAAGTATGGAAGCATATTCTAATCGTTTTTAAAATATTTTTTACGATGATTGCTCAATTGGAGTCGATCCTCCGAAACAAGCGTGGCCGCATTTCAGTTTCGAGACAACATTTTGGGACAACCTGTGGTGCCAACTATGCATTATTTACGTCTGTTTGTGTCAAACAGCATCCAATCCAAAAAAAGTAAACTGACCAAATACTGTACAATTTCAACAGTTAATTGTAGAGTCTGGTACCTGACCCCCCCCCCCCAAAAAAAAAAAAAACAAACTACCATAAGTTTAAACCTTAAGTCTACGCCTGGACCCACTGCTCTGAAAAAACGTGCAGCATTTCTCATCTAAAACCGATAGACTTGACATGTTCAACACATTTATACATTTTTATGGAATCCTAAACTACATTCAAAAATTCATTTTTCCCCCTTTTTCTCTTCTATTTTATTAATTTTTTTAAGTCATCCAAAATGAAACCAAAAAACAATTAATGAATGAACCTACAAACTATCAGGAAGAAAGAAAAAAACCAGAGGAAATATTTACAGTTCTGCTGACACATGGCCAAGCCATAGAAATGTTTGTGTGTTTTTTTTTCTGTTTTATATATAAAAAAGCATTTTTAACATTGGGGTTTATTTAACGACAATTACTTGACAAAACCTTGCCCTTGTTAAAAAAAGGGGAACGACTAACTAAATTCTAGCAACTATTTTTTTTTCTCTCCACATCTATCATGTACATCATATTTTGGTTTTATAATTCATACTCGTTTGTACACTCAAAAAATTGATTTGACAGAAAACTTAAATTCTCACTTTCTTCCTGTACATGTTTTTTTTTTCTTCTTCTTCTTAATCAATTTCAATTGGGACATTTAGTAACACTTAACATGGGGGTAGAGTTTTCAGTTCGAGAAGAAATTTGAAGGGTGTGGACAACATTGGGAAGATTGAAAATACAAATGTTTCGGATTTACTCAAACAGTATAAAGATGGTCGCGGTGGAAAACTTCCCTTTGAAATACTTTTGGCCTGAAATGCCAAAAAATGAGTACGACAGTTCACTATGATCTCGATAGACCAGAACTTAAGGTGTGAAAACAGTGACCATTTTTTCACTATTTTTTTTTCTCTATTCTTTTACAGATTTGGGGTTTTTTTTTCATGTAAATATTGGGTCACACAAAGTGCAGATTCTGGTTTTTGACCGCGAGCTTTTGAACAACAACTAAATTGAAAAGAAAGAATCAAATAACATAAAATATTAGCGACCCCCAAACTGGCCTTTCGGACATATAACCAAGATATAATGCAAATAGGCAAGTACAACTCCGATATTTGCAATTATTTGACCTCAAATTGATTGAAATTACAACAATTTTCGATCTCTCAACTGCTGTTTCAATGAATAGTCTGGTTTTCTTTGAAAACACTTTGGTTAGAAAATTGTTTGTGCTTTCAAAAATTACATTCAAGACGATTTTTGTAAACAATTGTCACAAGCGTCAGCTGTGTACCAAAGAAGGTCTTCAAGTTTGCTTTGGTTCTTCACCAAAGTTGTACCAACCTGATCTTACATTTTTATAAATGAAAAGTTGTTGAATTCATGGTTTTTCGGAAACACCTGTCACTGGAAACAGCTGTACAACAACATAAGTCTTTGAGGTTAATTCATATCTTTACCAAAGTTGTACCACCCCGTTCCCACATCATACGAAATGAAAACTTCTTGAAATTGCTTCAATTTAAGACGTACGTAACATCGGACTAAACGGGCCTGCAGTTCTAGCTATCATCTTATGACTATTACAAACATATCGGTAGTAAATAATGATAGGAGGTAACATTACAGTTGCAAACATAACAGCATGCACACAGACCAACACACAAAAGAACACAAACTATTGTACAAAGTCAAAATTCGTTTCTATACAAAAAAGTGACTACCTGCCCAATTTAGTATTCTTTCTTCGTTTACGTTCTCATTTTTCCCCCCATCTACAAATTACAAAGATATAAATCTAAATTTCTTTTTAGTTGGCACTCATGCAGTCCTTTGTAGATTATTCTATACAGGGGATATCATATGAATCTTTATCAAATTTGACAAAGAAACAAAAGCCAGGGTAAAATATAGTTTTTATCTCCGTGTTTAACGACCCAGTTTCCAAACAGGTACTTAATATGGAATTTGCAGTTATAAATACAAACATTCATGAGACTGTGTTATTTATTGAGAACAAATAGGTCTGTATGAAGGTACGCTTCTAACTTGTACCAGTTGACAGAAGTGGGGCCATTTATTCCCAGAGCGATCGAACGAATAACTACAGACCATCAGATAAATTTGTAAGGAATGTAAATCACGAGAGTTAATTCTGACAGATCTTGTGAATTCTTTATGTTGAATTTATTTGTTTATTTTTTTTTTTAGACCCCAAAGTTGTCACTGTGGTCCAGTGGTTAGACCGCAGGACTTGCAATCACAAGGATTGTGGATTCGAATCCCACCAAGCTAATCGCTGATTTCACAATGACTAGACTCAGTATTGCCGTCTAGCTACTGAATCACAATTTCTTGATTTGTCCAATTCATAATCATTGACGTAAAACCAATGTTTGTATGAGAGAGATTGGCTGTTTGCCAGCTTGGTGTCTATATCCCACTGTGGGAGTTTCCAAAGTTCCCTTGACGGGAAGACCATCTAAACAGAAAACCCCAAGCTCTTCCGATCAACAAACAGCATGAGTTCAAATCCAGAAACATCATTACATCTTCAGGAATTGTGCAGACATTTTACAATGAATGCAACAAAATACCATGCCCCCATTTAAAAAACATTTCTGTAGAATTCTTTGCTTGACGTTTATTTTGGGGTCAAAAAATCTGAATTCATTTCCAAACGCCCAAACAACATTATTTGATTTCTCAATTTGGAAGCGCAACATCTCGAACAATAAGGATTAGATGACACGTTACACAACGAACATCATTGGAGTGTGATCATTTAAATTGTGTACTGCTGAAATCTTTGAAAGAAAAAAATAGTTAATAGCCGAACGTTTTGACCCTAGCTGAGTCTTTCTCGAGGGCTAGAATCTTTAATTATATTGAAGTCAGATTTGGAATTTTATTTTGTTCCATTCTGCTTCAAAGCAATACTTAGTTGGTTTCTATTTTCTCCACTTGAAACTTTGGAAAAAAACCTTTGATAAATTTCTCCACAGGTATTGACCCCTTGCCGATGCGCAGCGCACATTTTGGGAGTAAAAATGTTCACGAAGGAATTTAATCCCAAAATGGTGGACGCGCATTTTGTAGAGGTGCGTTCCACTTATGCAAGGGGGTCATTATTGAAAAATAATACGGACAAAACAGTCACTTATTTTGGGAAAAAAAAGACATAAATCATATATTTGTTTTACCCTGATGTCAGCTTTAGGGAGTGGGGAACAAGGAGGGGGAGGGTTGGCTGAAAATTAGGACCAGTTTCACAAATTGCAGGCAACACTTTGGTCACTATTCAACGTTGTTACATAAAAAGAGACAAATTCCTGGGTATCAAGATTATTGTGATGTAAAAACTACTTGGTAAGACACTCACTTGTGCAGTAGGGGAAGTCGAGGAATCACAAACTTGAACAGTCATTAACAAAGTTTAAAAGTCTTGTTCTTGGGCTTCTCTTACCACGCATCACTAAACAAATCAAATGTTTATTTACAGTCTTATTACAAGCAAACTGAAGGTCCACCAGACTAATTATCTACTTTCAGACCAGAGGAGTTGCCAAAAAAAACATCAAACCGAAAAACGTCACATGGTTAGGCCCTTCCAGTTCCAGGGGGTACCACTCCCCAAATAATCCATCCGGTCACCAATGTGGTGAATTTGTTAAGTCCATAACAACCTTTCGGTGTTTTGTACCAAACCAGTTACGTGTATAACTCGATTACGAATGTCCACATTGGAAAATGGCTACATGGTCCACAAGTATGTTGAGTGAAAAAGTCTGCTTAGCATATTCAACCAGGCCTGATTTAAACAGAGCTGCTCAGCACAGAAATTTGCTAAGCACAAACACACAATGTTAAGTGTACTATCTGTGACTGGTCCCCCGCTATTTTTGTGCCTAGCAAATAAACTTGTTACGCAGTATTTTCTGCTTAGCAGCTTTATAACAATGGGCCCTGCTTAGCAGCTCTGGGAAAGAACCAGTCTAAGCCGGTTCTTCATGTGCTTGCCCTGATCAAGCTGCCAACGGCTGGTCCTCATCTGGGTCCCTTTCAGGATAGCACCGCTTTTGTGTAGCAAAACAAACTTGTCGCTGGGCACCAGCAAATCACGGTTAACGTAACAAGATCATTTGGCTGGTAACTACTGTATTACACCAACAGCTACTGTCTGCTTTTTGAAACAATTTCACATCATCAATCAGGTTTTGAGGTACTTTGGTGAGGCCACTTCCATCGAAATGATGCCTTTTTTTTTCTTTCTTTTTTTCGCTCTGGTCATCCAAGATAAAGACGGGACAGAACAGTGTCTTCAGTTTATAAATAAACACAATAATTATAGCAACACTCAGATTTTTCCAAAATCCAAAACAATGTCGGCGAAAAAAGGAAAAAAGACCCCAAGCTGATCAAAAACTGTACAGAATATTAACTCTTTTTTTTTTAAACAGTAAAACTGTAGAGTAGTCACAGAGAACGGTAGCGTGTTTCATGAGTTGGGGGGGGGGGTAGAAGAATGGTTTTTAAACGGTTCCCATTCAGGATCCTAAAGTAACAAACCACACTGGTGTCCTGTTCCTTGGTGGTCGAGGAAGAAAGAGGATGGTGTGTGGTGAGAGCAGACGTAAGATGATCGTCCCATGGGGTAGACGAGGTGCTGGAGGAGGAGGGGTAGAGGAAGTTGGTCGGCCGGTGAGTGGTATCTTGAGGGTGACGCTTTACACAGCCGGCTTGGAGTCTGAAGACGCATCATCCGGGCGTGGCCTCTTTGCTGCCGACTGCTGAGCTTGTTGACTGGTGGGTGGGCGAGGATAAGGGTTGAAAACGAAATCACTTTTTGGACAATAAATCCTTATTAAGAATAGAATTCAACTGAAACGGTTGATGGTTTTACAGGACATGTCCTGGGCTCCAATTTTCCAGGAAATCTCCACTAGACAATAGTTCCTGCAGCTCAGAACTGTCACTGCACCAGAAATATTTGCCTACAAGACCCAAAATATATATATATTTTTTTGTATAGTTGCTGAACTTTTAGACGACTTGGAAATGAAAAGTTTAAAATAACAAAATCAGGCTTCAATAAATTGGATTAAAATCTAGACCTCTTACACTGATGCCACAGAGGGCTACCATTTCCCCATGGTTTACCAATTTGGGACTGAAATTGCATGTAACGTGTTGTGGCCAAGCGGCTCAGTGCGTCAGACTCAAGATCTGGCGGCCAAGTTATGAGGGTGTGGGTCCGAATCCCGGTCGTGACACTTGTGCCTTTGAACAAGACACTAAACAACAATTGCCTCTCTTCACCTAGGGGTAAATGGGTACCTGTGAGGGGCAGAGATGGTTCTTGTAATTGATTTAGCTTGGTGGGTTACATACTTGGCAGCCCAGGCTGTATTCTCCTCAGGGAGCTGGTGTGAGGAATGAAATAAATGGCCCAGTGACTAGGGGTAATAATGTTGGAGCACCATGAGCGACACTGTGTGATAGATTTGACAAGTAGATATGAAGCCACCTTGACTATTATTGAGAATTTGGTGCGCATCTAACCAAGAACGCCTGAAAATACACACTGCAAAATTCATTAGGGGAATCCGACCCCCGAAAATAGCGCAACCAAGGTTTATCAAGGGGGGGTTGATGGCGTCGGGTAAATTGGGTCAACAGACCTTCATCACGGTGACGCCATATTGTTTCTCTTCCGTACAAATCAGTGTGATCAAACCCGAGGCTGAAAGGAAAATTAGTTTGGCACCTCTTTTGAAGAAATGAGAGTTAGAACTGATGCTGCTGTTTGGTATTCGGGGAACCTGACAAAGACTAGAGCAGAGTGGTCTGCACTTACCCATCAGCGGCTCTCTTAGCAGCAGTCAGTTTGGAGGATGCCTGACTGTCTTGCAACCATCTGACCTGAGTGGCTGGACCATAGCTGCAATCAGAATGAAAAAAAGTCAATCACATAAGACGACTTTGGAACCTTCGGGATGTTCACCGGTACACTGGTCTTCAGTTGGTACCCTCTATGCTGACACATGGTCAAATTTTTTTCATGGATGCCCTCAGTTTGGCTTGTCCACGAGGACGGCGTATTTCTTCATTGTTGTTCGTCATCCGACTGTTCCAAAAAACAGCCCTCCTGTCCCCTGATCAAGGACAAGGAAGTGGCTTTTGCGTCACTTCATGTCCCTTTACTCATCATTGTCAACGCCCTGTATATCTTCAGCTACAATGGACAACTGTTTCTTGGTCGCCTTTATCTTCAAATTCTACATCGTTTGTCATAGTGAACCAACATCGTTTGTCATAGTGCACCAACATCGTTTGTCATAGTGCACCAACATCGTTTGTCAAAGACCAGCAACATTGCTTGTCACAGTCAACCAACAGATACCAGCACCAAAATGTTTTTCTTTCATCTGCTTCCCCACTTTGGGAAATCACCTGGCTTCAGAAAACAAAAACACTTACTGCTGACAAACAGGAAAGTATAAATTGTGAGCCTCGGGTAATGCAAACAGATTAACTGATGTAATATCGGAGAAATGCAAAATTAAGCAGGCGGTAACTTGAGGGTTAGCCAGGGTTATCCAAGGTTAAAACCTCAAGTTACCTCGAGTTACCTCAAGTTACCGCTTATTTAATTTTGTGTTTCTCCCTAATACCATGAAGGATACGGAGCAATATGATATAGTTTTGACCTTCACTGATGTGAGACGTAATAAATGAAAACCGATATATCGGTCAAACGAACCCCTTCTCATTCCTTGCAGCAATTCTGAAGATGATGGCAGGCTTGCTGGTGTAATCAATGTGCGCTGTCGTCAAGTTGGTGGAGCTGACGACACACGAGGGCTTGGGACCACAGAACACCCTGACGAAGGCCAGCTGGGCTGGGGTCTGGGGTTTCTGTTCGGCAGTTGCCGCCGACGCGATGGCGCTGCGTACCGCCAGGTAAACGGAGTATTCCAGGATGTCGCCGGCGGTGTTGGTTGGCGCCTCCCAAGACAGATGGGCTCCCTCTGCACTCTGTGGAGTAGAAACATTCAAAATAAACAGCGAGTCTTAACGATGGTCAACTTTTTGAAAATATCGACATTCAAAATAAATACTAACAGTGAGTCTTAACGAAGGTCAACTGAATTGAATTTGTTTTTGAATCACTCATAATAATTCCAGTTCTCATTATCAGAAATATTTACGTGACTTTATGTAAAATGGGCGTACGACTCAAGCTCAGTTCATCGAAAAATGTGACTTGAACCCGTGTCTGATTGATGCGAGTCTACTTCAAGTTCATACCTTGCTGATTCTGATGGCAGACGGGGCACCAGGGAAGCCCGGCAAGCATGTCTTGAACGCAGAGATCTCACTCCACGGTCCCCTGCCACATGCGTTGATACCGGCCACGCGGAACTTGTAGGCCGTGCCTGCTTGAAGATCTTGCTTCTTCAGGAAGCTGTGGTCTGGGATGCTGACAACATCAATGTCCTGCAAGGAGGGGGGGGGGGGGGTTACAGTAATATTTAGCATCCAATCAAAATTTCCTTGGTTGACATGCATTACCGGCATGTCATGGTTCAGTGGTTTGTTAGTGCGTCAGAGGCAAGTTCAGGTGGCTATAAGTCATCAGGGTGTGGGTTCGAATCCCGGTCGTGACACTTGTGTCGTTGAGCAAGACGCTTAACTCTTTAATTGCTTCTCTCCACCCAGGAGTTGATACCCGAGTGAGGGCAGAGATGGTTCTTGTGATCGATTTAGCTTGGTGCACTATGTACTTGGCAGCACAGGCTGTATACTATATTCCTAATACTGTACTTTCTATATTTGTCATAAAACACCACAACACGGGATGAAGAAGATGTTCACCAAAGTTAGTGGCTAAAGTGGCAAGGCATGTTTTTTGCCGTATATAATTTCTCGTAAAAAAACGGTGGAAAAAAAAGAAAAGAGAAAGTGTTTCCATGATACTTACATCTTCAGTCCTCTGCCCGGACTCCGATGGTAAGTAATAGTAGGAGACCACCGTGTGGGTGGATTTAATTATCCCGACATCGTACCACTGGTTCACGTCCTTCTTGGGCACCGTTGTAACTTTCACTGGTGTTGCGGCCTTCACCTGGGGGATTGATTCACAAACGGATTCTTCCTCGTTAAGGGAAGTTCAAGATTGCCCGCTGCGTCAATGCAGAAGCAATTTTTTCTTTTCTTTTTTAGCCTTTTGCAGTTTTGTGATTAATAGACAGTGCAAATCTCGCATGAAATTACACTTCTGAGAATGAGATGGTCCCAACCATATTGAGCTTTACAAGTGAGTTTTACACTTTGGGGTTTTTTGTTTGGGTTTTTTGTTTGTTTTTTTTGGGGGGGGGGGGGTAAAAAAAAACAGAATTCTGGAAAAAAAGGAGAAATCGCATTCCTGTAAAGTGTCAGGCTTGTATTAATACAGGCAACGGCCGAGACTGTATTTCCCTTGAAACCTCAGTTTGGTTACAGCAAATTGTATAGCAGGTCACCCCCCCCCCCCCCCCCCTCCCTTTGAAACTATGATACTGAGGTACAGAATCCCGCCGGGGGACACCATGTGGGTTTTGGGGGTTTCAGTCCCAAACTGATCCCCTGGGTTTTCCATGGAATAATTGTCGGTGGTTTTCCTCCCACATCTAAAACTGAAACTTCCTCCCTTGTCTTCTCTCCATGGGGTTTTCTTGTCTAGTAAAGTGATTAAGTTCGCTCTTCTGAGAATCCTGGCCTACTCAACCAGATAGAATCACTGAAACAAATGAGAGAGCATACCTTTTGATCGGCGGTGTCCAGCCCATTCGGGACTGCATCCGTCCGGCTGGAGGTAGATGTTGCTTGCTGAATACCAGAAGTAGCCAAGGATGCTATCGTCATAGCAATGGAATTGGCGTCCACATCTTCGTAATACAAACACACCATTATATAAACATGAGTACCGAGTTCTTAAAGTTGACAAAAGCTTTTGTTCTTCTGTTTTTGTTGTGTTCGTTGCGTCTCAGAATTTTTATAATGATTTCTCCTCCCCCAAATTGATGAGTGTGCTTTTTGATGTACAATATTTGTTTAATGTTTTTACGCGCCTAGTAGTTTCTAGAGTTCCTAAATGCTTCTTTGTAAGTTTCATATTTCATTGGCCAAATACCAGTTAAAAGACCCGAGGACCAGTCAGAATTTTCTTCAAGGAGTCCGGCTGGCTAGCTCATTGCTTGCCACTGCTGTAAATCACTGATTGTTCACATAACTTCAAATTACAAGTCACATACAAAAGACAATGCAATGACATATGGACCAGTGAAAAAGCTTGGGGACCAGTGAAATGACATGCTTACTAGCCCTGCTGGCTAGTCACTGAAAAAAGTTAACGGCAAACCCTGTCTTTCCCCTTCACTGACCTGATTTGCCTTTCTCGGCCGCCGCCTCAACCTTGGGTGGCTCGTCACCATTGCTTACAGCAGGTTCCCCAGTTTCCATGGCAGCAGGAGTATCGACTCCTGATTGGTCAGCCTCCATGGGCGTGGGCTCATCTTTGGGCGTATCGGGTGCGGCTGCTTCGGACGGGGGACCCGCTTCCGTGGGTGGTTTCTCCTGATCTGATTGGCTGGGCTCAGTTTCCATTGGGGCATCTTTTGTCACTTCAGCTGTTGAGGAAAGAAGACGGTATATGAAGCAATAATGGTTAAGTGCCTTGCTGAACCTTTCTGACCACCAAATTCAATAGCTAGAAAGAGGAAATGCAAGTAATGCATCAAGAGGCAGACTTTGGTTAGGAGAGTAGACTTACCCGGCTGGTCTGGCTGAGTTGCTGGCTCAGAGCTGCTTGGTGTGGCTTCGGACTCTTCCACTTTGGCGGCCTCACCGCTTGGATCCTCGGCGGGCTTCTTTTCTTCCTCATCGGGTTTCGTTTCCTTTGTTCCTGCATCACCACCTTCCCCTACAGTGCTGCTAGAGGGCGCTTCAGCAGATGCTGCTCCAGCGCTAGATGATGCTCCAGCGCTGGATGGTGCCTGGACAGATCCCGTGGACAGTATGGGTTGAGTCATTGACGGAGTGGTTTCCGTTAAGACCCCGCCGCCCACGGTCGCCGTGGACTCCGTTGCCGGCGTGTTGACCCCCGGGGTGGTGAACTTCTCGCAGGGAGGGTTTTCACAGTTGGGGTTGATCGGGATGTCGTGCAGCTGGAGGTCTACCTGAAGGTTTGGAGCTGCCGCGGGGACGGCCGCATCGCCTGATGAGGACGGGGTTGGTGCAGACGCTGCGATGAGAACAAATAAAGAATGGTGATATCTTGTCAGAAACAGCTGGGCTTGAATTTGGGGGGAAAAAAACCACAAGACTGCAGGGCTTGTAGCTCTAAACTTTTACTGGACCAGAAAATTTGTTACAATACTGGAATCAAAATGAGAAAAACACAGTTTCACATTTGAGCTGTTTTTGGAAACAAGCACTAAGAGGAGATTTATCTCATTTGTCTTTTTGTCAATACTCAACAGAATTGAAAGATCTTTGTATCACTAAGACCGCCAGACCTGTACGGTCGTAAGTTTACTGGCCCGACACTAAAATCACTGGACCTTGGGCCTGAGGTCCAGAGTAAAATTCGAGCCCTGAACAGCCATGTTCTGTTGTTGTTGTTGTTTACACAACTACCACAGTAGGAATGCTTCCCATGGTATGTATGATGCATGATGTATTGACTTAACAACAGCATTGTGTTACAATTGCTTACATTTTATAATTAATAATAGTTATAATGGACATTCATATAGTTTTGGCGTGCTGCCATTTTGTTGACACTCATGGTGCATTAACGTACGACTGGTCACCATTTATTTCATTCCTTATAACCAACTCAGCAACCCTGGGGAGTATACAGCCTGGGCTAGTAAGTAGCGCACCAAGCTAACTCAACCACAAGAACCATCTCTGCCCTCGCAGGTACCCATTTACCCCTGGGTGAAGAGAGGCAATTGTAGTCAAGTGTCTTGCTCAAGGACACAAGTCTCATGACCAGGATTTGAACCCACTCCCGGATGATTTTGCCACCAGAACTCGAGTCAGGTGCACAAGACCGCTCGGCTGCATTGTGTGGGTTCGAGTCCCGGCCTTGACACTTGTGTCCTCAAGCAAGACACTTAACCATGACACTTAACCATTATTGCTTCATCTTTTGGATGGGCTTAAAGACGTACGTCCCGTGTGTTGTGTAATGCACGTTAAAGAACCCGATTCCACTTACCGCTAAGAGAAGAGGTTTGCCCCGGTGTGTCTGGCGGTGGCTGCTGAATGCGCCACAGCACCTTGTAAACCCTTACAAGGTACTACATAAATGGGTTGCATAATTCAAAACTTGTCTTAAAAAATCACAATACGTCCATAGACAAAGCGCTATATAAAAACCAGATATTATTACATGATTGAAAGAGAATTCTTAGCACAGCTTTATCCGATGACAGGAATAAACTACTGACCTGTGACTTCAGTTGCAGGTGTTTTGGGCTCTCCAGATGCCGTTGGCATTGTACTGAGTACAGGCTTAGTGAATGTGGTGGCCACTACTGTAGTCGGCGCGGGGGCCTGTAACGTGTTATCATATAATTATTTATTATCAAGTAACAAACCACAAGGGAAACTGACTTAGTAACTTTTTAAGAAAGACTGCCAACATAGGGCTAAATAGCTAAGTTGGTAGGGCGCCGGTATGTTAATCCGGAGGTCCTTGGTTCAAATCCCGCTCTAGCCAATTTTTCTTTGTTCAAACCCAAATTATAGTTATTTATTGTATACAAGTTCATATATAATGATAAATTGAGACCAAAATAAATAATGTTAGTCATGTATGATGACTTTACAGAAATAAATAACCTCTTCGGTTACGCAAGGAGAAATATTTTAGAAATTGAGCCAACCAACCTGTCCTGCTGTGACAACGGGAGTGGCAATCTTCGCCGTGTTGGCAACGATCTGCGAAACCGTGGTGCCCGGAGCCAGGTTGAGCAGGCTACCCGCGGCCGATACTGGAATGGTGATGTACTTGGTGGTGACCCCAGCGCTGGAGGTGGTCGCAAGGCTTCCCCCGGCCTGTGTGGTGGTCACGGTCTTGAGGACGGTGGTGCCCTGCTGGCCGGCCACACCGGGCCGCACGCTGGACTTGGTGATGATCTGGATGGTCTTCCCGCTCTGTCCGGTTATCTGGCCAGTCTGGGGGTTGACGGCCCGGATGATGGTGATCGGGGAGGAGGACGTTCCCCCAGGGACCGACGTCTTGAGACCGGAGATCACCTGACCAGCCTGTAATGATTATCAAAATCACATTACACTTCATTCGTCAAAGGAAAAATGAGGCATAGAATCTTACATAGTTCACAGCAACTGGTGCCCTGTTCTTGACCTCGGTGACCTTTCAATTGGCCACACACAAAAACATTGCGTTTAAGTGCTCTTTATTTGGGAAAAGTAACTTTTTTTCTAAAGGTTCATTCACCAGATGATATTATACTGCAGTCTGGTATAGTGAATCTATCATTCAAAACCAAAGTGGACGATACTGAATGCTCACACAGTAGGAGGGTTGACTATGTACTCTGTAGATGCATTCAACACATGATATCATATTGTAGACTGGTATAGTTTATCTTATCATTCCAAACCACAGTGGATGATATTGAACGGTCACACAGTAGGAGGGTTGACTGTGTACTGTGTAGATGCATTCATCAGATGATACCATATCGCCAGCTGGCTAATAGTTTATACATCATTCCGAACCACAGTGGATGAAAATGAAAGGTCACACGGTAGGAGGGTTAATATGTAATAAAAATTCACATTCACTACAACCATACCTGGTTAGTCAGCATTATCTTGGGCTTGCCACCACTGGTTGTAATGAACTTCGTTGGGGTACCAGTGGTGCCTGCCAACACCTTGGTGGTGACCGTCACAATGGTCGGGGTCTTGCCCGCCATGGTGCCCCCTGCCCCGACCTTTGACATGCTCCCGATGGGTATAGTTTTGATGATGCTCTTGCCCTGTTGGTTGATGCTGCTGATGCCCAGAATCGTCGGCTGGACCTTGGCACCTCCGATCTGCTGTGTGCTGGGGCTGATGATGGTGGTCGGCTTACCCCCCGCCTGGGTCGTCGTAATCAGTTTGACGATGGTGGTGCCCGGGATGCCAGACTTTGAGATGGGTTGGCCGGCCGCATTCACCAGGACTGTGCCGGAGGTCGGGATACTCTGAACTGGTTTGGTTTGCATTACAGTGACCTTTGGAACTTGCTAAAAGCATTCAGAAAAAAACAAAAACAATACATTTTAAACAAATGAATTCAAAGCAAACTGAAAATGGCATTTAAGCCCAACAAGAGAGCAAGAGGGAGGAGGGTGTGTGCTGGGGCTGGTTTAAGAGGGGCTCCAAGGTCAAATTTAGTTTTGTGATGCACTCATTTTCCAATAGATAGAGTCCTCATATAAATGGAACAAAATTACAAGCCTTCAACCTCAGGTTAAAATGGTGTAAAATGCCAGTGTTTGATACCTTTCAAGTGCAATTTTTGTCAAAAACCCAAAACGCTCGATGGCGTTACATTTCAAATATCAATCTGTACATTTTTGTACAGCGAATTTTCATTTCATTCCTGAGGCAGAACAAACCCTCTATTTTAGCAGCTGGTACTGCACTGCAAAGTTTAAAAAATAAGTTGTCACAGGCAAGTTTCGTTCACTTGTCTAGTCTTTTACTTGGGAAGAGATTATGGTTAAAAATGTGTCCGACTCACCGTGTTTTTGACGAGAGTCATCGTCTTGGAGTTTCCAGTCACTACGGCCGAGACCACACTCTGAGTGGTAACTCCCGATTTCTGCACCGTGATAATGGGCTTCCCCGAGGCGGTCAGTGTCTTCAGGATGTTCGTCCCCGCTGCCACCCTTAACCCCTGACCCAGGGTCCCGGTCGTGGCCAACTTCATCCCCTGAGGGAGGGTGATGGTGGCCACGCCCCCCGAGGTGGTGGTGAGCGCCCGGGAGACGATGGTGAGGCCCGAGCCGGAGAGCGGGGAGAAGATGGATTTGGTTGGCGTGGTTGGGGTGGTGCGGGTGACGCCGATGGTCACGCGCTGCGCCTGCTGCATCTTCTGGGTGGCCGAGGCAGCCTCGGCTAAAGCAACTATGCCACTCAGGGCCGACCCCCCACTTGTAGTCTGAATGAACGAGTCAAAACAAAAGAACAGCGTCAAACTTGGTTCAAGCGTAGAACATTCTCATCGTCATATTGGTCACAACTTTTCAGGGTTCAGCCATAAGTTTTCCGGTTACAGATAATCATCATGCACATCCACTAAGAACATAATTAGTATTCTACTCATTTCATTTTGGGGGAAATTTGTTTATGAATGTATGCCATAATTCAATTCCATATGTGTTGTTTTTTGTTTTCCTTTAGCTTATAGAGAGATGGATCAAACTTTACCTGAGTAGCTAGCAATTTTGCCGTAGTTGTTCCTGGCATGGCCAGTTTCAGCGTCGCTGGATTACCGCTTGTGTTTACAATCAACGGACTCTTTGGAGTCACTCGTCCTGAAAAATAAACATAAACATAAATATTAAAGGAACGAAAAAAAGGAAAAAACACGAGGCATATTCCCGATTCCCCAAAGTAGAGGATGAAGCCTTCCCTCTTGCTTCAAGGGCCAAGGTCTGCGTCTGGTCTCGATGATGAAGTGTCTCCCTTTAACCTCAACAGAGATCTCTTATTTGACTAGAGGATAAACTCCTCTCTGAAAAACCTTATTGGGTCTGCCCTTTGTCTTGAGAATGAAGCAGCCATTCTTCTTTGTTCAGTCCTTGTTCAGGAGAATGACCCCCCTCACCCACCCTCTCGGGTATTCCCTTGCTCTTGTTAAAGCAAAATATTGAAGGAGTGAAGTACAAGAAGTGGCCAAGAGGTCAAGCGCACTGGAATCAAGCTCTGGTGTTTCTGATCAGCAGAGTGTGGGTTCAAGTCCCGGTCTTGACACTTGTGTCCTTAAGCAAGACAGTTCATCATTGCTTGTTCTTCGAATGGAACATAAAAGCCGTAGGTCCTGTGCGTTGTGTCATGCACACTACCCAGTACAACTATCATTAAGAGAAGGGCTTTGCCCCGATGTTTTCAGGTTTGGTTGTCTGCAGATTGCGCCACAGCACATTGTGAACCGTTAATGGTGTTATGTAACTAAACAGGTCTTATATTTCACACATAGCACCACATACCTTACAGAAGAAATTAAGAGCGGTTTGAGATGCCCTCGAGTGTGGCAAAGCACTTTATAAGAACTGTGTATTAATATTATTCTCTTTAAAAGTAAATAAAACCTATGCTTAATTTGTTTTACTGAACAGTCTTGTGCTCAAACAATGCAAACAGCACCAGTCTCCCCCCCCCCTGACAACGCCCCCCAGAACAATTTTTTTTCTGACTTACCTTGTGTCTGCTGCCCTCCTGGGACAGCTGCGCGGAGAGGGGAGTTAGTGGTCCCCGTCATTGGAGTGGAAGGAGTTGGTGGCATGTCGTACTTCTGTAACTGCAGCAGGTAGGCGTCCGCTGGAGAACACACAGAACAAAACAATAATCATCGGATTGCCTTCGCTTATTTCAGTTATCGATTTCTCAGGTCAAAACATTCCATAAGAATGAAACAAACTTAGCCTTTTTTTTTTTATATGGTGGATACTATAGGAGTGCACTGTTTGGTTTGTGTGTGTACAGATAAACTTAAACCAAACTTTTTAGTGTACAAGTATTTTGTTCACCATACCTCAAAATGGCTTATGACAAGTTGGCAAGAATTGTACAGATAAAAATCGAGAAAAAAGAAATTACAAAAATGCTTCTTAAAACCAGGACAATATAAACTGACCATTGAGGGATGAGAAATAAAATCAATTTAATTACTGTCTTGTTTGACAAAAAATAACAGCACAATCACAACAAACAAAAATAGGTTAAGAACAATACACAAAAAACAAAATCCAGTCCTGAGACTTAGTGGAGGCAATTGCCTCCATGCCCTTGGCCGTTGCCTCGCTGCCCCTTGAAATGTTCCAGCAGAAATTTGAATTTTTCTTCATAAGAAGTGCCCTTTACTAAGGAAAGAAAAAACACCGCCTTGCTCTTTACAAGAATGAAGTATTGGGCTGGAACATCAGTTATCAATTAAAGGGTTTTGAACATTTTTAATGGTTAAGTTGTGGTCGGTTGGGAAAAGGGCAAGATATTTTCTCTCCAGACATCCACTTACCGATTGGCACTGAGCCCCAAGATACCTCCAAGGTGTTGGTGCTTGCTCGCACAAGTTGAACTCTAGAGGGCCCAGGGGGTTTCTCCGTCTCCAGAAACCACAAATCTTTACAGCACACCTGTCAGACAACAAAAACATTCAACTCGAGTTCGTGGTGAAAAAAAATGCGGGAAAGAAATGTCAAAACGATAGTTTACCCGAGGCGCAAAGAACCTTTGACTTGCCTCATGCTCTGATTCCATTTTGACTTATAGGAACTGAAACTTTGTTTGACTGAGATCTGATCTAGTAAGGTTTGTGGCAACACCATGTTCATGAAATCTCTCTAGAGTTGTGGTGGTTCTGAACAGAACCTGTGGTACAACAACTCAGCGTTTCCAGCAGTATGCTCTTATTGTTTTCATTTCTCCTAAAGCCGATTTTGACATGTAAATTAATTTGAAATGAAATAAAGAGCAGTTTTTACATTCAGAAAAAGCTCAAGCGGTAAAGAAAAAACTTTTGTTTTCCCAATCAATCTAATGTAACCAAACCGAGGCTGGAAGGACAAACCAGTCTGGTTCCTTCATATGAGTTGAATATCAGAACTATCTTGGTCTGATTGTCTACTGGAAACCAGACCATACAGAAGGCCACACTTTGACAACAGTTTTACGGACCCACTTCACCTCGTACCATCATGCAATAAATCGTGCTTGCGCAATGTCGGTAGTCAGTTTTCCTGTCCATTACTGTGCAGTGGGGGCAATTTCGTTGCGCCTCGTATCGCTACAAGCTTTTTGACTGCCAAAATGGCAGACCACGGGCAGTCAGTAGTTGCGAGTGACCTCAGTGCAAGGGGTCAACAGGTACCCCACAACTTTGCCCAGCCATTGATATTAATACCTGATTATTCCACGCTTTACGATACCCGTCTCGTCCACTCCATACGTAGAGTCTTGAATGGATTGCCACGGAGCAATGACCCGCCCGGGCGCGGGGCACGTTGTCCTCAAACACCTCCATCGCCAGGGGCTCCCATGTCATCGTTTCTGGTAAAGAAAACAGAAATCAACAGTTTCGTCATTGTAGTATTAAAGTTTGGGGGTTGGGGGGGGGGCAACACTATGGAAATAATGTTAGAGACATTATTTCCATAGTAGTTACAAATATGTAGTTATCAAAAATGTTAGTACCTGATTCTGATGTAATGTATGGCAAATGTGGCGGGTCAAGGCTATGCAGTTCGTTGGGTTTACCCCTTGGTGATAATTTAAGCAGCTTGGGGGTTGTATGCTCCCCAGGGAGTTGAGAAAGTTTGAGGAATGGTCTAAGTATGCCTGATGAACAGGGATACTAATGTTGTCAAGGGCCTTGATCTAACTACTAGGATGTGCTATGTAAGAATCGTGTAGTATTTTATGTATGACGTGTAAAATTTGCTTCATTGCATTACTTTTTAAGACTTGGGGAGGGGGATGGGATAGTCCCAACAAGGCCTCATTGAGAATCTTGAATCAGTCCAAATTGACTATAACTAAAAACACAAGGAGTCCAAAATGGTCCACTTCCAACGCTTTGACATTGTAGCCCCTTCACTCTGGAACAAACTGCCACCGACCATCAAAGAGTCGCCCACCATCGAGCTGTTTAAGTCGCGCCTTAAGACTCATCTTTTTAAGCAGTATTTTTTAACATTGTAAAATTCAAATTGTCGTTTAATTGTACATGCTTTTTACATTGTTATATGAAAATGCTGTTGATATTGTCTGTTTTTGGTTCAGTATTTATAACATTGACATTGTTTTTAACTTTTGTAAATCTCATCTTTTTAAACTGTTTAACATTTAAATTTTTTGCCAGCTTTCTGTATCTAGATTCCTTAAATTATTTTTCTGTGTAATACTTTTATTATTGTTCTTTTCCAGCGCCTTGAGGCGGATTCTTTCTGCTATTGTTTTTGCGCTTTATAAATTTCTCTTTATTATTATTATTATTATAAAAAGCTAATAAAGTGGGGAGTCCTAATTCAAAGTAACATGTCCACTCGACAGTGTGACATGTAAATTACCAATAAAGCGGGGAGTCCTAATTCAAATTTGAATGTCCAAATCGGCACTCGTGACACATTTCT
This sequence comes from Pisaster brevispinus, assembly GCA_023634235.1. NCBI lineage: Eukaryota > Metazoa > Echinodermata > Asteroidea > Forcipulatida > Asteriidae > Pisaster > Pisaster brevispinus. Next base: position 3,676,515 of record JAMKCF010000004.1, on the reverse strand, counting down.
GATTAACACCCTAGCATCAAGCTTTGCCATGCAGAAGCCATCAGTGACTCCACTGTGGGTTGACGTGACGAGAGCCCCCAGGTTCCTTTCCCAGGCTCCCTGCACACTTCACCCTCTGCCCGGAATGTACTAAACACTCCACACAGGAAGCGGTGCCCACCGCTGATGAGTCATCCAGGGGGTCATGTGACCCTCCGATCCAGCCAGGGCCTCCATGACTCAGTATAAAAGGGCTTTGTTCAGCGAGGAATTGCATTGGTTGTCAATTATGGGAGGCGTATTAAGCCAGAGCAATCACTGAAGGTTAACCATGAGGAAAGTGCATTTTCCTTTAAGTCAAGGGAACTCTCTCTATTTGTCAAATTTATTTATACATTTTTTATTTTAAGCACGTTCACCACAAACAAGGCTAAAAGCCACTCTTGGTATAGAGGCAACAAGAAGCAAATACTTAAAGATGAAAATAACTCAAGAGAGCTGAAGGCAGGAATTGATACTCCTCTTGAAACAGTCTGATCATGGGATGGAGGGAACCATGCACCAGGAAAGAAGTTGCAAAGAGATGCAGTACTTGTAATAAAGCTGTTGGAATGGCTTTTTGTTCTACATCTCAGCAAAGCAAGAGTGTATGGGTGTGAAAAGAAGCAGAAAGCCTGGTTTCGCCCTCAAACATCCAGATATAATTTGAATAAGTGCCAATGGAACACTAGGCAGTGTTTATGACATCTGCTCTAAAATGCAGAGGTAGTGGTTTTGTCTTTTTAACCCACAAGACTGGGACAACACTTAGGTGCAAGGTTAAAATCGATCTAAACAAAATTTACCCCTGATGCAATTATTACATCAATTAAAGTAGAAATTTTGTTTTGGATATCCCATTTGGTCAGCTATCTTAGCGAAGCTGCCGCCATATGCAACCAGCAATCGGGGAGATTTTGTACAACAATCAAGGAGATGTCTAGAGTTACGTTCAACGTAACAGAGAAAAAGTTTCAACGATCAGGGAGCTTTTTCAAATTTGTTCACCAGAACATGGAAAGATCGGTTTATTTTCAGGGAACTTTCTGCAGAATCGGGGACAGTTGGTAGCCCTGTTATAGCTGTGACTCTTTACTCATCTCTTGGTATCAAGAAGTTGTGAAAATGCACCAAATTGTGTTGCACTCACCCTGTGATTTCAACGTCAATATTTAAACTTCAGATTAGAAATAACGTACCAAAAATGACAAAAGACGCAAGAGTGCTTTTTTTTCTTCGCCACATGTCGCCCAAGGAAACAAGGCCCTGCGCAAAACATATTCAAAACAGTTTCCAGCAATACGTTGTGGAATTACATAGCTGCTGGTAATATGGAGTTTATTTTGCTTCGGTGTGACCCCTGACCCATAATATCCTCGTTTGATATTGTCTTCATGAGCAAACCTTCAACATGACAAGACACGTAGTCAGTACACCCGCATGAGTGACTAACTCTTAACAAACCGAAAGTGCCTTACCAAGGTTGAGGGACGCCAGGGTGCTAGTGCACTTCCATTCTTTCTCGTGAGTGGCTACCTTCACATCGTCCATTACCAGCGGGACCCAGCCTCCAAAGACGTACATCCTGCAAAAAGGGAGATTGATACTTTAACAATTTTGTATAAAAAGTTAACATTCCATTATAGGTACCTTGCAATAAATTATTCTTTCCCCTCCTTTTAAAAAAAATATTATTATTATTGTATATTTCTGGTAATGAAACCAAGGATGCCTCATAAGTGAACTTAATCGCTGTAGCTCACAAGCCTGAGGAAACCTGTGAACAAGGGTGCTTGCTATGTGAACCAGAAACACCAGGGTTAACCCCTACTCTTCCACAATGAGTGTTCTGGGTTCTTTTACGTGCACGACCAACACTAGTACACAGGAGCTACAGCTTAAGGTCCCATCCGAAGGACAAATCCATTATGGTAAAGTATCTTGTTCAAGGACACAAGTGTCACAACCGGGACTCGAACCCACACTCTGCTGATCAGAAACACCAGAGCTTGAGCCAGGCGCTCTTAATCACTCGGCCACAACATTGCATAAATTTTGGCTTACCTGCATAACTTTTCACTGGGTGCAATTTTTAAAGTAAAGTTGTCAAGGAAAATTGTTTTTTCATGAAAAATAACATAAAGTTTCAAACGGGAAAGTTTGCTAATTGCTCACACGCCCACTACGCTTTCTACAAAGCAAGTTTGACTAGCTGAGAGCACTCTTGACTTGTGTTTGTACGCCCAGCTTGTTACTACCTCCAGCCAGCCTTGCTTTGGTAGTAATTATCTTTTTTTAAGAAAGCAAATAAACCATTACCAGACAGAGATTAAGGAGTCTAAAACCCCGACTTACTTGTGTCCAATTACAGTGGCTGAATGGAGACTCCTTGGCAGGGGACTCTGACCGTTCAGCTCCGGTTTTAGCCATGTCATGTTTTCTAGAAAACAAAGGAGAAATCAAAACATAATATAGGTCTGTTTAAAAAATATTTCACACAGAGCCGTGATGGGAATGTGGCAAAGGATGAGCTCTACTACAATGATTGTATCAAGATGTTAGCAAGGATCTGGAAATGGGGTTTACACTTTCTCGTTAAATTATAAAAACAGGAATGCAAAATGTAGATACATAACCATTCCAATAATGTATACAAGAATGATAGACAGGCTTGATCAATTGTTCAGAAAATTGCATACTTAAGCAGCTCTATGAAATTGGGTCCAGGGCCTTATTCCACAGAGCTGCTTAAGCCTAAAAAGTAGCTAAGCACAAAAACAAATATGCTTACCAGGTTTAGGTTACTAGCCAAAACAGCATGCCGTGTGTACCATTTGTGACTGGTATCCTGCTCAGTTTCGCTTAGCAGAAAATGCGCTTAGCAGAAAACTGTACTTAGCAGAAAATATTTCCTACTTAAGCGCTCTACTTAGAGCCCAAGGGCCCTATTTCATAGAGCTGCTTAAGCATAAAAAGTAGCTAAGCACAACATAATTAAGCTTACCAGAATAAAGGTTACCAGCCAAAACACCATGTCACATGTATCAATTATGACTGGTATCCTGTTAATTTTTGCTGAGCAGAAAATTGTCAAGCAATATTTTGTTGCTTAAGCAGCTCTATGAGTTGGGCCCAGAGCTGCTTAAGCACAAAAATAGCTAAGCAAAAAAAATGATACTTACCAGATTTAAATTACCAGCCAAAACAGTGTGTCGCGTGCACCATTTGTGACTGGTATCCTGCTCATTTTTGCTTAGCAGCTTAAGCAGCTCTATCAAATTGGGCCCTTCTCATGGGTAGTAGATAATAACTACTGCAAAAATTTAGGGTAAACAGTAAAATGAACCTACCCAAATTTAGTTGCCACAGATCCCCCAGCCTACAACCGCTCATTCCCCCATAGATGATGAGTCGACCCTGGTGACCTTTCTTATCCATGTAGGAGACGCACGTATGGGATTCGCGGGGAGGGGGCGCTGCACCGTACGTGACCGGCACCTCCCAGATCATATTGCTGTAGCCGGAGCGTAACTCCAGACAGTAGAGATCGTTGAGATATCTGTGCGAAAAATGCAAAAAAGGCAATTTTAATTTTAGTTGGGGATAACAATCACTTTCTTAAATTAAATTAACATTTAATTAACATATGTAACTAACCAATATGTATCAATAATTGAATTTATGTTCATAATTCATGCTTCATACTTCAAGAGTCTCTCCTCGAAATGAAATAATTTGGGGGGTTTAATGCAATAAATGCTTTGTATTATTAAAAAGATCGTTTGATATAAATTTGATCACCTAACTGCAAATCTGTATATTATTTCTTGAAGAGTATTATTAAAACTGTATATTGGTAGCAAATGTTTTGGCATTTTGACTTAAATTTGTTAAAAGGTGAAGTGTTTTAAAACTGAAATAGTGGTTTAATGAAGAAGACAACTCTGTATTTTGGGCACTCTCTCACCTGGGGATGTTGTTTTTAGGATCATCGCTGTCATTGGCGAGCCCGCCAAAGAGATATGCCTTGCTGCCATGCAGGGTGAAGGTGTGGCCAAGGCGGGGGCAAGGCAACGGACCGTTCTTGGGCGGCTTCGGCTTGAGGCGTCTCCACTCCCAACGGCTCGCCTGTAACTCATACAGCTCATTGGAGTATTTGCCGTACTCCACCATGCCTCCAAATATGAAGAGGCGCGTGCCATCGCAGACGAAGCCGTAGGCGGCGCAGCCTGGTGGGATGTCACCTCTGACCGCTGGCACAAACCACTGGTTGGTTGCTGTTGGAAGGATGTATACAAATAGACAATTAATCATACTGCTAACATATTGGTCATGTTACCTGTATCCAGTAACAATAATGGATGCTTACATACATTGTGAAAAAAAAAAGGAACCTGACTATTTTTCCTTCCAGCCTCGGTTTGGTTTCATTGAGTTGAATGAGCAAAAATCAAGATGGCCCCACCAAGTTAAGGCATCGACTTAGTACATTCCAGGGAATAGGGAAGCTGGCTTTGGGGATATTTTAAATGGCTTTTAGTTTGCATCATTTCTACAACCCAATGTGAAGCAGGTGGAAAGATGTGCAGAGTAAATAAGTGCGAGTAAAAAACATTTCTGAACTTATGAGTATAGATGTGTGTTGCTAATTAATACACAGGTCTGAGGACAAGTCAATATTCTTTCCAGATGGCTGGTTCAATGTTAAAAAGCATCCTTATTTATAGCTGTGATAATTGTAGCTTTTGGTCACATCCCCTTAGACCAGGGACCCTCACTTGGATCGAAGGTTAAAGGTTATTGCCACCTCCCTATGATTTAGAATGAAAAATGGACTACAAGTAGTAAAAAAGATGGCAGACTGATGAAACGATAAGCTAAGTGGTCCTGCTGACCATGCAGGTCACTGTAGAAAAAGTGAGGGGCGAACCCCTGAAAAGATTGCTTTTTCAGAGTACAATACTTTTCTTTTAACTTAATATCAAATGCTCAATTTTAAGTGTAGTCAACTCAACCCTCAGACTTTGACACCAAATGATTAGTATGCACCCACACACAAACTTATTCAACAAAAGAAGAGCTAAGTAGTACCACAACAAAGCTAAAAAAAAGAAAGAAAGTGGAATGAACAAACTGCCTCACAACATGGATGAAGGTAGGCCGTGGAGCAAAACGATATATCGTTTTGAGGCAAATGGAAAGAAAGAAAGGACAAATTTCCGTATCCAGCCACCACTTTTTCATTCGTTATGAAATAAAATAGTATCTGATTTACTCAAATGAATGAGATATTCCTTTGGGTAAAAATGAGTGGAAAAGTGGTGGCAGGATACGGAAATTTTTCCGAAAGAAAAAAGAAAATTAGTTGATAAATTTTGAAGAATCATGCCTGCTAAAGGTGTGAAGAAAATCTAGAGGCCTTTAAAAATAAGTATGCAATAAACAGGAGGTCAAGATGACCTCCTGGACTGAGATAGGAACAAAAAGTCAAAAAAGAAATGGGAAAATTCATGACAAACTTAAACCCTCTTTTTCGATCAATTTATGCCGTTTTCATGTAGCAAATTTCAGGGTTTGTTTGAACAACAACTAATATCGTTTACTTAATTTGGTACTTTATCTTAATCGTGTAATCATGGCCTTAAATTGATTGTTTTTCTCTGGGTCAACACACAGCCAAACGTCAACAACGGGCGCCGCCATCTTGAATTTTGAAAGATTTTATATCGTCAAATAACGTAAATTTAATTTGACAAAAAGAGGAAATTTGACTCGTATGAATAAATATCAGGCTAAGGCAAAGGATGGTCAATGTGTAAACTTGATAAATTGACTAAAAAGATGGATAGCGTCGTTTTCTCTTCAAATGACAACAATAGGGCGCCATCTTGGATTTGTTAGGCACCCGTAAAAAACATCAAGCTTACCTGTGTTATAAACGTGCAACTCATCCACAATTCCTTCGTTCCCACCACCAAACACTACCATGAGGTCCTTGATGGCCACAGCTCGATGTCCATGTCGTGGTCTTGGACAGGGACCCGTCGTATCTGTTACACGCTTCCATTTGAGTATGGGTGCCGCCATCTTGTCCCTTACCCACAATGCAGCATCTAACGCTAACCAAAAAGCCCGGATGTAGTAAATAACACAAATTTACCTCGTTCACTAACTTTGTGTAACAAAAATTGTATACAAATAATCTGTTTTCATAAATAAATAAAAAGTTTTTAACTGCAATCATTAAAAAATTGTCATTTACAATTTTTATGAAATATTTTGCATATTTCTTGTACAAATTGTAAGTAATTGTATGATATTGTAGCTCCATTAGTTTGGCGCGCTATTTATAACATCGCACAAACAGGCGGGAACAGCCGCAATGAATGAATGCAAGTCAGTTCTACTGTAATGGTATGCATAGTGTGTGGGGGGGGGGGGCGGGGGGGAGGATGGCGGGCCGAGGGATGGGGTAGTCAATGTGCACAGTCAATTTGAATGTGTGTGTGTGTGATGCCGCTGATGCTCTGCCCAGTGAGCCTCTTTTGTAACTATTTGAGGAATTATCCTGCAGTTTTATTACTTTGGGTGGCAGTGTTTCATAATGATTCTCTATACCATCAAATAAAAAAAATATGTGAGATGATTGACATGACGGCTATCAAAACGGGCCTAGTGTCCCGTTCTGTTTACACAAATATATTTTACCTCGTGGTTTCTCCCCTCCCCAAAAATAATAATAATAATAATAATAAATAAAAGATAAATAAAAGAAAATCATTTAAAAAAACATTAACAACAACAACCAACCAAACAAACAAACCAAAACAAAACAAACAACCAAACAAAAACAAGACACCACACCTCACCACCTTCTCATTCAGAAAAATAATAAAAAGAACAATTGACAACTTTGAAACTTAACACATAACAAAAATTATATAAAAAATGCTTAACATCAGTGGTTTAATTTGAACATCTTTAGAAGCTTGTTGTTTGGTGTAATAATTTAATATGACGTTATGAGATGTTGAATTAAATTGAATTAATTGAAACTCGACTGTTAATCAACTCGACCCGAGACAACTCTTTTAAATGATTGATAGCTACAAGTCGAGTTGTCTGAACCGATGTCTCGGGTCGAGTCAGCCAACCGTGGATAAGTTGTCTGGCGACTCGGGCGACTTCGGCTTCGCTTTTTTTACGTAGGCTTCGACTTTTGGACGTTCCCCGGCCGCACGCGTCAGCAGAGAGACGTAGACCATTCTAACTACACTGTGCTTTATTCATAGCTACTGCACACATGCAACCTCCTACACATGCATTGATTGGGAACAACCAACCGTGGGCGCATGCATCACATACAGTTTGAGTACGAAATGACACAATTGCGGAACAGTGAATGATGTCATTTTGTTCCGCGTGTAACGTGTTTAAATAGTACCTAGTAGTAGTCCTCTAGAGTATATGGAAACAGGGAATTTTTAAAGTTTTACCATGCCAGCTTATAGAATGTATTTCAGTGCAATTATCTTGACATTTCTAGCTGATTGTGTCTTCTCCATTGCCGATGGTGCAATCATCGTCGTGGACCGAACAGGGAAGGATGTTGTTGACAACATGACTGCCGGTAACGTCAGTACTTCTGACCCGCCGCAACATTGCAGTCGGGGAGCCCTGACCGACAGGTTTGGAATCATCACACAGGGCATTTTAGCGGTGCTGGCATTCAGCAGTTTAATTTGTAAGACTAAAATGTTTCGTTTTGAATATTAGTGTATTGTTTTCATAATAATTAATATTCAATTTTATCATATCAGTATCATTATTAGTAAAATATTAATGTTATTCATGAAATTAAAATAATTAAATTACTTTAAAGTTTGGTAAAATACAGTCAACCATGCAAGGAGGAGAGAAAAAGAGTCAACTGTATGAATGATTTGGAATTTGATTGAATGGTGATGGTAATTTATAACTATCTAGTATAAGTATTATATATAATATTAATAAATGTAGAAATTCAGTAATTTTGTTTACATTATATAGTTACTGGTTATTGCTGGTCACAGTCACACTTACTCCAGTCCTAGACGATGCGGTTCGGTCTGCTATCGTCTCCCGATAGCGGAACGAACCGCATAGTTCTAGGCGTAAGTCTCACTGGTTATTGTTTGGAGTGGTGAGTGGTCATGGTGGTACTGGTGGTAGGCCTAGACCATGCACAATCAGCACTTTGTTTGGTTTTACTACAGATTGATACAGAAATCATCTTTCCTTCTGGTCTGCAGTTGGTTTTTAGAATTTGAAAGGCAAAACAATGTATTACTTTAAAAAAATTGTTTTAATTAGGGCCTATGTTACAGGTCTAATGATTAGTATTAGTAATGCTTCTTGTATGGATGCAGTCAATAGCTAACAGGGGGGGGGGCATGTGCACCCCCACAAATTAACTGACTGAACCATTTACCTTAAATAAATGTATTGACGTCATCATGCTGCCATCTTAAAGGTAAAAACGACAATAAAACAATGGACAGATGGAATATGCACGGGACGAGCAGGATCAGCCAATAAACATCCTCTTTTTACTGCTCCATTTTAAGTCAAGGTTATTCTCCCAATCATTTTTTTTTCTGCAGTGAAACGACTCCGAGAACCCAAAGATGAGCGACGATCATGGACTATTTGGTAAGATTACATGTAGGCCACCAACGTTTGGATTCAACATTTGGATTCCTACATGTTCATTTTACTCAATTGTAGTTCTCATAAAAAAAAACACCAATAATTGTTGAGTGTTGTGGCCAAGTGAAGTGGTGTAGTGCACAGGACTCAAAAAAGTGTTCAGGTCTCGGGTTCGAGTCCCAATCAGGACACAGTTGTGTCCTAGAGCAAGACACTTATTGCTTTGTCTTTTGGATGGGGATGTAAAGCCATTGGTCCCGCGTGTCGTGTAAAGCTTGACAAGAAAAAAAACAGTACACTTATCCTCAAAACCCTTATTGTCCCAAATCCTTCATAATCCATTCACCAAAGTGAACTTAAGGATTCAGAAGTTCAGGAGCCGCTAGGCCCAAACAGCAAGTACTTATCACAGGTCAGGCATTCCAAATCTTTTCCGAAGTCCAAACAATATTTTGTGGAGTTACAAATGGGGCAGAGAGGACATTGGAGGAATATTGGGCCTCTCTCTTGCCAAACTGTATAGTCTGTAACTTAGGTTAAAAACCCTTAATCCCTGTTTTATTTGCTGGGATCCTTTCTCAACAAAATCAAACACCATTCAGTAACTCCACACCCAAACTGTTGGACTCTGATTATGGTGGTATGCCTGATCCCATGTAAAGCATGATCAGTTTACTAGTGCAGTCTTCAGTCCAACACCATTCAGTAACTCAACACCCAAACTGTTGGACTCTAATTATGGTGGTATGCCTGATCCCATGTAAAGCATGATCAGTTTACTTAGTGCAGTCCTCAGTTCATCACCATTCAGTAACTCAACACCCAAGCTGTTGGACTCTGATTATGGTGGTATGCCTGATCCCATTTAAAGCATGATCAGTTTACTAGTGCAGTCCTCAGTCCAACACCATTCAGTAACTCAACACCCAAACTGTTGGACTATGTTTATAGTGGTATGCGGGAACCAATATAAAGCATAATCTGTTTTCTCAGTCCTGAAGTCAATCTAACCTAATTAAACAAAACTTGCAGCTGTTGGAATTTGATGGGTTTAGGATTGTTTTGGTTTTAAGAGAAGGGGTTTCATTGGCCCTGTGTGTCTGGCATGGTTCAGACTGTGCCACATCACCTTGTAAACCAGTACAATTTGCCATATGAATGGGTCTCATTAATTCAAACATAGTTAAACATATCTGTCATAAAAATGCCTGATTGGGTTTGATAAAGCACTGTAGAAGAACTGCGTATTATCAGAACCATATGTTCGGCGTTTCATATTCAAAACTAAACAATCAAGGCAGGGTATTTATTTATTTTTATTTTTTTCACTAGCCACCAGGACCAGATAACTTATTTCTCTCGTCTCATACATTGCTTTTTCCACTGGTCCATAATAGGGCCCATTTGCATAGCCTGTAAGTACAAAAAACCTGCTAAGCACAGAACACTCTTGCTCAGCAGAAACAGGCAACAAGCTAAATTCTATAAAGTTTTGCAATGTTGTGACTGGTGCCCCGCTCCTTTTTTCACCATGCACAGTTTCAAATCCACTTCATGTACATGGTGTTACGGCAAATCTTACTGTATTGTACAGGTATCTCCACCATGCAAAGTTTCAAATCCCACTCATGTACATTGGTGTTACTGCAAACCTTACTAGATTGCATTCCCACCATGCAAAGTTTCAAATCCTAAGTACACGGTGTTACCACAAAACTTGCTTGTCAGTATTTTCTGTTCTACAGCGTTGTGAAAATGGGCCCTGGTTTGCTTTTAAAACTAAATATTTCACCATGCACAGTTTCAAATCCTACTCATGTACATGGTGTTACCACAAACCTTACTAGATTGTATCTCCACCATGCAGTTTCAAATCCACTTCATGTACATGGTGTTACAGCAAATCTTACTAGATTACATTATATCTTCACCATTCAAAGTTTCAAATCCCACTCTTGTACATGGTGTTACAGCAAATCTTACTAGATTACATTATATCTTCACCATTCAAAGTTTCAAATCCCACTCTTGTACATGGTGTTACTGCAAACCTTACTAGATTGTATCTCCACCATGCAAAGTTTCAAATCCTACTCATGTACATGGTGTTACTGCAAACCTAAGTAGATTGTTACGTATCTCCACCATGCAAAGTTTCAAATCCTACTCATGTACGTGGTGTTATCACAAACCTAAGGTTGTACATTATCTGCACCATGCAAAGTTTCGAATCCTACTCATGTACATGGTGTTACCACAAGCCCAAGTAGATTGTATCTCCACCATGCAAAGTTTCAAATCCTACTCATGTACATGGTGTTACTGCAAACCTTACTAGATTGTATTCCCACCATACAAAGTTCCAAATCCTACTCATGTACATGGTGTTACTGCAAACCTAAGTAGATTGTATCTCCACCATGCAACGTTTCAAATCCTACTCATGTACATGGTGTTACTGCAAACCTTACTAGATTGTATTCCCACCATACAAAGTTCCAAATCCTACTCATGTACATGGTGTTACTGCAAACCTAAGTAGATTGTATCTCCACCATGCAACGTTTCAAATCCTACTCATGTACATGTTGTTACCACAAACCTAAGTAGATTGTGTCTCCACCATGCAAAGTTTCAAATCCTACTCATGTACGTGGTGTTTTCACAAACCTAAGGTTGTACATTATCTGCACCATGCAAAGTTTCGAATCCTACACATGTACATGGTGTTACCACAAGCCCAAGTAGATTGTATCTCCACCATGCAAAGTTTCAAATCCTACTCATGTACATGGTGTTACCACAAGCCCAAGTAGATTGTATCTCCACCATGCAAAGTTTCAAATCCTAGTCCCTACCATGCATTGGTTTAAGGGTAAAAAGCAGGTTGAAAAATAGCATTCCTGACTATTTGTGTGTGTTTTGACAGGTTCTATGATACATCAAAGCAAGCATTAGGAGCTGGGGTTATCCATATGGCCAATGTGTTCCTGTCGTCGGAACTTTTCCAAGGAGATCCATGTATATGGTGAGTCTATCATCAGTTAGGATAGAAAATTAAGAATATTTGCGCGATATTAACTTTATCCACACTTGCTCAAGTGTATTAAAGGAGCCCTAAGGCATGGGGATGGTTCAGAATAAAAAACTTGGGCCCATATGTATACAGCTGCTTAAGCAGGGAATTATGTTTAGCAATTTTCTGCTTAGCAACTTTCTGCTTAGCAAAGTAAACAGGATACCAGCCATAGATTGTATGTGTGGCATGGTACTTTGGCTGGTAACCTTATTCTGGTAAGCATAAGGTTTTAAATCCAAGATAAATGCCAAGTAGAAAACTTTCCGAAGACCCTTGTTTCAATTTAGTATGCTTTGGCCAAACTTCCAAAATTTGGGTTCCAGAATGCCCCACAGTTTTGAAAAATCCTTGGGAGAAACTGGCTAAGCACAACAAAATTAATCTTACCAGAATAAGGTTACCAACCAAAATACAATGTCACATGTACGATTTGGGACTGGTATCCTGCTCATTTATGCTAAGCAGAAAATCGTTAAGCAATATTTTCTGCTTAAGCAGCTCTGATATTGGGCCCTGCTGGTCTGGCTGGATAGTGGCCAAAACAAATAAACAGATGACTCTCGCAGACAATTATGCAAATAACTAAATTGCATTTTTTTAAATGAATTGTTCCTCTCTCTTTGCAGGTACATTGTGTATTTCCTTCTAGACTCCACGTTTGGCCTGTTTTTTATCTACATCAGCGTGAAGATATCTCAGTGTATTGTTAAGCTGTGCGGCTGCAAAACATTGTATTTTGGAGAGTACGGCACCCCTCCAAAATGTGAATCGTTTGTGGGCCAGTGTGGGATGTTTGTGCTCATAGTCATCGTGGAGAAGGTTGTCATAACCCTGTTTGCAAGCCTGAAATTTTGGTCTGAGGTGAGTTTCATTTGAACATCTTTCAAGTGTAACACTGAACACCGGGAAAAAATTCTTTAACTAGCTCTGCTCAAGATTGTATCTCATTTCTTGGTTCACCGGACCCAAGCTCTGGTGTTGCCAGCAGCTGAGTGTGGGTTTGAATCCCGGTCATGACACTTGTCCTCCTTGGGCGAGGCGCCTAACCATAATTGCTTTGTGAAAAGTTGTGAAGGTAGTGGCATTCTGCGCTACCAGCCAGGCATCCTAGTGGATAATACACATACATCCTTACAGACTGTGAAGGGGGGTAACCCTGTTTCAGCCCCAGGAGTAAGTGGCAACGCGCCCCCGGTGGCAGTTAATTTGGGTTGACGGCCCAAAACAGTTCAGTGTTGCTCTCACTTTGAAGTGGTCGTCTCATAAATTTTTTTCTATTTTTTTTAAAAACTCAGGACAGTACTTACCCTCTCTGTGAACTTTAACAATGCTAGTTTGAACACCTTAAGAAGACCAGTCATAATTCTCTCCAAGTGGTCCAGCTGGCTGAGTTCAGTGTTGATAAGCGTCCTTATTTAGTATGAAATATGGACTAGTGCTAACGCTGGCGGATGAGTGCAATTAATTATCCTCCCACAATATGTTCCAAAGGTAAAAATCAAAACGGTGAATTTTTGTGGTTTTTTAACCAGGATCATTTTTCTCTTTTTTCATGTGCAGGTTGCAAGAACACTACTTTCTCCTATACATAATGCCAAAGTGGAGGTGGTCATTGTCATGCTAATAATTCCGTTTTTTCTGAATGTAAGTAAAAATACAAACTAACTTATGAATGCCCATTTCATGAAACTTATAAAACATGATTGCAGAGCGCGAAACTACGGTCCAAGATGGGACATTTTTCGCCCACTCTCCCTGCATTTCCGTGAATGTTTTTAGTCAAATTGTCTGGACAAATATGTGAAAATAGCTTTTAAAATAGCACTACAATTTGTGGGATTGTAGTGATGATTTAGGACTAGCTTTGGATTATAGGTCATAAGTGATTACTCAAAAAATTGATAAAAGACTTACTTGGTGAGAAGCACTTCAGCTGTTGATAGTACAAGCTACTTTGGAAAAGGATTTCCTTCGAAGTAATATGGTTTGGGTAATGTGTCACCCCAAAACATTTCAATCTGAGAAATGATTCGTGCATAAATCGTTTCTCAGATTTATGAGGGTTGGTGGCCATTCACGAATACTGCAGCCAGAGATGCAGTTGGTACCCGCTGTCACCTCGCTAACCGTGGATGGATAATGTTTCACCCAAAAACATTTGAATCTGAGAAACGATTCATGCATGAATCGCTTCTCAGTTTTCTGAGGTTTGGTGGCCATTCACGAATGCTGCGACCAGAGATGCGGTTGGTACCCGCTGTCACCTCGCTAGTTGCTGACTGTGGATGGATTTGAACATTCTGGTGAAAAAAACGTTGACAGTTTTTGCTGTTTTCTCTGCAAATAAACACTGTATTCAGCTGAAACTTTCACATGTGACTTTTATTGTAACTTTCTTTACTATTTTGCCTGTAAACCAATCTATGACGCTAACTCTAATCTGTGTCCAAAATGGCTGCTGCTGTTGACAAGGTGCAGCCACCAATTTGGACACAACCTTTATTTCTATAAACTTGATTCTGGTACCAAGCATCCTGAGAGGCATTTCTGTCTGAAATACTGTTTTGTGGGAGAACCTTGTCCTTGAAAATTCATCAACTGCTCTGGGGGGGAGGAGTTGCAAGACAAGCTTTCTCAATGTCAGTGCTTTTGGTAGGGAATTTGTCTTTCTTCCCTCATTCTCAAAACAACAGTGAAGCCCTTGGTTTAGGGACCTTGTCAAAATTAGTCCAGGACAACCAGCGGACAAGTACCATCGGGCACAAGGTTTTTTCCCCGCCGTTAATTCACCTTGTTTGAAAATGGGTGTCGGAGAAAACAAGGTAGAAGTTCATACACCGCGTTTACACTAGATCCAGAAAGGTGGATTGAGATCCGGCATTTTTTTAACGACCGCAGATCAAGATCCTGTGTCGCGTTTACACCAGCGCTTGATCCGGCTCCGATCCCACTTTTGAGCCGGATGTATATTGGTCACGACGTCACCGCTCCTCGCAAAGAGCTCAAGGGTTATGTGGCAAAGATCAAAGGTCACGATTACAGCGTGCCACTTCTAGAAATATTATCAATGCGAAGGTAGAATGCAGAAAATACAGTACAACAAATGATACGGATAACAACGACCATGCAGGTAGAAATATTTTGTAGATGGGAATTAACAAAATACAGCAACAAGGCAAGCTCCGAACGTAACGATGTATGTATAAAAACAACAAAACGTTTCACACACGCACAGTCCATGTGCACACAGCACACAAAAATACAAACAGCAACGGATGTCCCACCAAAGCACAAGCAAAAAGCGCGCCATTCGTAGCGAAACCGGAAATGAACACATCGAATTGCGGTGTCTGATCCACCTTTCTGTTAACACTTGTATTTGGAATCCACTTTGCCGGATCTGATCCACCAATTGCCGGCTTCAACCCTCCTCGAAAGGTGGATTAAAATTGCCGGATCTTGAACCGGGTCTGATCCGGCTTTTTTGCGTTTACACTAGCCGTTAATCCACATTGCCAGATCAGACCCGGGTCTGATCCACCTTTCTGGATCTAGTGTAAAGGGGGTCATAGTGCCTGGGGTTACATTTGTGTATAAACCGCAGAGACTTAGATTGTGGTCTACTGGAAAATGAGCAGGGGGTCTCTTTACACGTTTCACACAAACAAACAAAACTACCTATCTTAGTTAAATAAAATTACCTCCAAACCTTCCAGATCGGGGCAGAGTGCTCAGTGGGGTGCATTGCATAGGGCATGTCTTTAGTGCATCGGAGAACTGTGTGCCTTTAGAGTAAAATAATGTCGTTCATAGAAATACAGTCCGATGGAAATCCAACAGAAATCTGCTATTGCAGGATTGTTATCCGACTACCTGTCCTGGATTATTTTTGACAAGACCCCTTAAGTTTTCAGGCATTCACCTCCACCTCCTGTATGTGTCACTGCTCGGTCATGTTTAGAGTTAATATAAATACCCCGCTCAGTCTTCTGCCATTTCACTCTATTTCAGGCAATCATGTTCTGGGTGGTGGATAACTTCCTCATGCGGAAACGGAGAAAGCTAAAAGAGGACCCCAATAAGAACGGAGTGCAAGCCCGTTACTTCAAGCTGAACAATATGAAAGCCACAAGCGAAAGCCGCGAGCCTGAATCCGAGGTGCTCTTATCGCCAGACGAGGAAAGTGGCGACACGGTGATACTGCAGAGAAGTGCAAATGGCCGACCAGGTGCAGACGTTTAAACAGTCTCCTGACTCACGGGCCTGGAATTTCATCTTTGAGAGGGCAAAGCCGTTTTCATCTTGCAAAAGGCATTTCTTGGCATTTCAAAATCTTCAAGAAAAGGGAAGCTTTTGAAGGGGCACCAAGGCCAAGACCAGAGCAACAGAGACCAATGCATTCATGTGCTCCGTTTAGTTCCAGGCCTTGACTCATGGTAGACATTTTTTTTTATTGAGATTTGCAGGGCTTTAACCTCCTACATGAAGGCACATAGTTAATGTTCTCTGGGGTGGAGGACGTTGTTGTTAGGAAAAAAAATCAATTATTATTGATATGCAGAATTTTGATGCTTTTCATGGTGGATTTAGATATTGATTCATTTTTAGTACGGGTATAGTATGTAATGGAACACAAACCAAACCAAAATGCTGCATCTGACCCTCATTTTTCTAAGGGATTTTTGTGATTTTATCAAACTCTTAACCTGCGTTGTAAGATTTACAGAATGTATACAGAGATGAAGAGGTACAGTCGACTCTCGTTAATACGAGGTCCACCGGACTGGCCCATTTTCCTCGTATTATCCAAACCTCGCTTTAAACGCGTACTATTATAGATCCCATGTCGTCATACGTGTATAGGCTAGAACAGAGCGGTTTGCTTCCTAGTACAGTTCTAACGAGCATCCTGTACACAAAAATATCAATGATAAATGCATTTTTCCTGACTATGATCATAGAAATTTAATATTGTGTGTAACTCAAGATAAAAATCTTGGCAAAGTGATGTCAAACTTGCCGTTCATGTGACTATGACATGACAGAATCGATACTGCGTAGCGCCTGTGCTGAAAGTTGTTTTCATTGGTAGTCGTCCATGTGTAAGGGAAGTAGCATTTCAAGCATAGGTTACCAGCAAAATGTTTCTGGTGTTTGAATCGGACAGAACTGCATGGCTGGTCCGATCCGATAAATAGTTTGGCAACAAGAATGTAAATTCCGAACCTTGACTGAACAGTAAGCTCTTGTTACACAACAATATTTTTTAGATTTCGCTACAAAAGTATGAAAAACAATACATTTTGTCATCATGGGGCTGCAAAATAACCTCATATGATCCGTGTTCTCCTTACTCGGTGCTCGTATCTTCCATTTTTTAAGACATAGAAACTTCCGTGGGACAGTTCGGTACCGGAGAAAAACCTTGTATAAACCGGGGTCTCGTATCTTCCGAGCTCATATTAACGAGAGTCGACTGTACATGTACTTTGAATCCTAACCAAGGCTGGAAGTTTCCGAGTCTAGGGTGGTCTTGACAGGACAACTCGCCTAACGCCATTTTAGGTTTTTTGGGGCATGTGTGTGCGAGATTTCCGGCCACATGATGGAATGTCCACAAAAATTTTCTTGCCTATATGTCCATTCTACCAATTCCTTGTACAAAGGGAACTAAGTCGAAAATTTGTTGAAAAAAAATCCCTTAGAAATTGTGGGTCACATACAGGTTTTTTTTCAAAAACCAATTAAATAGCCAACATCTCTTCATAGAGAGATTGATACATAAAATTGATTTGACGACCTGTAAGATGAAAGCATCATAAGATTTAGGTTTGCGGTAACACCATGTGTAAATACTCTTTTGTGAGTATTTATGCTCTGAAAAGAACCAATAGTTTAGTTGACATTTTTGAACAGTATGCTCCGATGTACACACACACGCTTCCCTCCCCCCCCCCCCCACTATCCTGTACTATCCTGAATCTTGAACCAGTAAATTTAAAATGCATGTTAGCTGAAAGCACTATGATTTTCGGTTGCTACTGTGTGTGATTTGTTTTTCCTAATGAAACTAGTTTAACCTGACAATTTGACATGGACAAAATGTACCTTTAGCTTTAAGTTTTTCTCCCATATAAACCACTGAGTCGAGAAAAAAAAATTGTAGTGTAGAGGAAAAACTGGCAGACAGCTGGCATACTGGTTAACGACTAGACTTGCCTCAGGTGGTACTTTCGTTCTTGTTGTAAAATGTGTGTCACTCTGCACATGACATTCTGGATAACGCTTTTATTCATTATTGTGCGCCCTCACTTGCCAGTAATGTGCCAATCACCTTCACTACTGTTTCTCACTGGATTTCCTTCAAACCCTCACCCCCCCATTCTCATCGGAGACTTTGAGGCACGACAGACGAGCAAACTCACTGACACCTGAGGGCGCACATTACAAGCAATACAGACCAAGCGTAAGACCTGACTTGAACCAAGTCTAGTTAAACGACGGGCTTACTGGTGCCGCTGGCTCGTGAATGAAAAACTTTTAAGCAAAATAGGCAAATATTTAACCTTGGTCCAATTTCATAGAGTAGCTTCAGCAGAAAGTATTGCTTAAAAAGTTTCTGCTGAGCAAAAACTTGCAGGAAACCTATCACAAATTGTACATATGACATGGTATTTTGGCTGGTAACCGGTTTTGTTTTGTTTTGGGGTTTTTTGTGGGTTTTTTTGGTAAGCACAAGCTTTGATACTTTCGCTTAAGCAGCTTTATGAAATTGGACCATTTTTCTTCCAGTCAATTTCAGGATACTCTATGCGGTGTATGTATTAACTTGTTTCAACTTTGAAATGGTTTAGCTTGTAAAGTTGTTTTGTACATAGTGTTTAACAATTTGTGATATATATATATATATGCCAAAAATGTAATATAATAAATATTATATTTTATACTCCGATACATGTATGCAACTGATAGGTTTGACAACCCAATGGAAAGAGAACCGAAGTAGTCCTTAAAATTCTCTTTCTTGATGGAATTTTTTATCTTTGAGGAAAGAAATGTTGAAAGTTTTTCTAAACCTGTAAATCAATGGAGGATTACTATCATGTTTTTCTTGAAATGCTTACGATGTGATTTGGATATTTTTAAAATTCTGGTGTGGGGGGGGGCGTAATGGTGAATGAGGTTGTCCTTATGCCAAATAAAGTAAGAGACTCAAATTAATTATTTATATTAAAAGCTAAGTTACTCGCACCAGTATTTTTTTATTTCAAATAAATAATCAATCTTTATTAATCTTCATTGAAATAAACACCAAAAAGTTTTCATATTATACATGTATACGTACTCTGTGGAAAGTCTACCACAAGAAATGGAAGTTTATTATTTACTCAACTCCATAGCAAATTCATCCAATCATGTTTATTGAACATCGAGGCAGTGTTTGAAATTGACGGCTGCGGCTGTTGCTAAGGGTGTTGCTATGGGCAGCCCATGCTTTAACGCATGTTGACGTAGCGATCAAGCCACAGCCACTTATTCTGACTTGGCCTGACTTTTTTAACCAAAGTTGATGGTGTACAGCATTAATAAACAAACCAAAGTAGATGGTGTATTAAGCATTAAAGGTTTTTGGAACCGTTCGATTTTCTTAACCCTGTATAAATGTAGATACATACAATAAAACTAACCTGTGAAAATGTCATTTAAAAAAAATGTAGAGTTTTTGAGATTTGGCTGAAAATCTGGAGAGGTTTTGTCCACGCAGGAAGAATAAAACCGCAATTGGAATACACAATCTGAGAAACATATCTGATAGAAACATTTTACAGATTCAAATTTTGGGGGATACAAAATCTTTTTCCATAACCACATTATTTCGAATCAAAATGATTCTCAAAATAAGCTTTACACTATCGAGAGCTGCTGTACTTCTAACCTAGTAAGTTTTTATTGCCATTAATTTTAAGAGTGATTACCCAACGTATACTGCCCCTTGAATGCCGTGTCTTACAAGATAGCAACACTGCACGTTGATTTGTTGTGTCGGCCCTGTGACTCATGTTCTCCCATTGTTTGGACTTGACTATTTTTTTTTGCAATGTCCCCGCTGGTTTTTATACACAAAAGGGAGGCGAGGACATTCTCCTTCTGTCAAAATACCCAAATTCTCTTTTGATAAAGTCCTACAAAGAGTGGGGGAGGGAGGACACCCTAAAACCCCCAAACACTTTACAAAGAGTGGGGGGATTTATTTGTCTTGAGTATGATGTGGCCTTTAACCAATCTATATTTACTTGTCTAGTCTGGTGCAATAAAGTTACAATATTTCTTAAGCATGTACATGTACACTAATTATTTACAGTAACCTTTTTTAGTCAAGTACGTATGACCCTATTGTACCAAAAAAACGCTTATCATGTACTAAATATTTTTGTTGGTGTACCGGTATGTTTTCCCATACAATTATTTTTTCTATTAATATCAGTTTGTGAACCGTTCAGTTTTCCTGCAGCTTACACTCTGATTTTGCTTTTGTTTGTGTACAAACTCTTTCTCTGGTTTTTGTTGTTGTTGTCCTGAACTTCACTAAAATATTCTGACTTGTAAAATATGCATCATGACAAAATAAAATAAACATGAATACTGAAACTGTAAGAGGTAACGTCCAATCGGATCTGATTTTTAAACCTAAACTGACGTTAATGTGTATGGCTGGGTACATGTGTACACATTTTAGGTGGTGTCTCATCAACAAGATTGTTGGTTTGAACGACTTCCTTTTTGCTGAGAGCCCTTCTACTCTTGGGAAACATTTTCCAATGACTCGACCAGCCGTTTGAAACCATTTGACTCCGCAGCTTGTGGATGGCAGCACAACTGTGCACAGAACCCGCTGTGAACATGTGTGTATTGCGAAGATGCCTTCAACAAGGTTGGCTTCGTTTATCCATCAGTCGAAACCACAGTGGATGATATGAGTTGGTCGCACAGTGGGAGGGTTTTAATGAATCAATCGTCCGGCTTTTTATCAATGCGGTGATTCTACACCCATAAACTGACCCAAAATAGTATCCTTTGGTTAAATATATCTTTCGTGGTTGTCAAGAATAGTGTTTATGAACAATATTTCCTCTAATCAAATACATTTCTTGAAAATGAGAGGATCAGAATAAAACAATAAAAACAATGCCTTCTGTTTCCTTTAAATATATGACGCCCACCACAAGCACAGTGCAAGAACACAAATGTCTGGAACCAGCTGTTGGTGTCTCGAGGAGGGAACTGGTAACCTTTCAACATTTGTTGGATGAAGTTGCACTGAGGATGGTTGAAGTAAAAAGAACACTCTACTGTATTTTACACACACAGTTCGTCAGTGGTGTACCTAGGATTTTGAGTTTTAGGCCGTGTACGACTTGGGGGCTACAGCTATGGCTATGGCTAGACTCTCGGGTCATCATGGATTGAAGTATAGGACGTCTGCAGCAACATCCTTGGCAACAGTTGTAGCTGTAGCCAATTCGGATACAGCTTTAAGCTGGGGGATGGGTGGTGTGGAGGAGTTGCCCAATTTGAGTTATTTACAATACAGTGCGCCCTCTACAGTTTGCCCAGGAGAGGACATTTTCACAGTGCTTATGGAAAAAAGGTCACTGAGTTTTTGTCATCTTGCAGCGCCCATGCGTTACTGAGTCACGAGTTTGATTGTGCTTAGCTGACTTCTTTTGGGGAAAGTGGCCTCTGCGCGGTAAACTGTAGAGGGCGCACTGTATTGTGAATTCCACAAATTCATAAATGGGCTCCGACTTGGGGCCCTGTGGTCAAGTTTGGAGCAGTGTACATTTTGTACAATGTTTCCAACATCAAACAGATGCCAGGAGCTGGAGAGGGAGCCCTATCCGAGGTTTGGAAAAAAGTCACGGGATTGGAAATCAGTACTGGGGTTGACTGAAAGCATGCTACAAGACTTTGACAAAACGCCAACGCTGCTGCTTCCTCCCCATGCTTGATACACCACTGCAGCTTGTAACTGATTATTATTGGTTGATCAACAAATCAAATGACTCGGGAGCTCAGAGACGGAGAACTGCACACAACAGAAGCTTTGTCGTTGATTGATGAGGTCATCATCATCATGTCTTCTCGGGGGGTATAAGGCCAGCGGCAACAATGCGGTTCTCACTCACTAAATAATTAAAAGTTGAACAGGCATGTGGCTGAAAATGAGATCAGAAACAGAAGGTCAATAAACTTATTTTCGTTAACACCTTTCTTCAGTTGTTGTTTTTGCACATGTTAGTCAATAATAAAGTGATAATAGTAGTTGTTATGTAGTACCAGGGGCCGATTTCACAAAGAGTCAAGATTGATCTTAACTGCGAATCAATCTTAATTGCTAAGGAAAAAGTGTGATGTCACAATACACATCACTCTGGTGATACTGACAACTTATCTTAAGATGAGTTTTAGTGCTTTGTGAAATCGAGCACAGTATTTGTCGAGTATGGCACTCGTCAAACATGGCACAGGGTTGATTCATTACCCCTACAGGTGAGTACTGCCTGTGCACCAAGCTAAACCAATCACAAGAACCATCAATTACCCTCGCAGGTAACCCTTCACACCATGGAGAAGACGAGCAACTACAGTCAATTGTCCTTGCTTATGGTCACAAGCGCACTGACAAGCCAGGCAAGGATTCAAACCCACAATCTAGTGATTAAGGCCGTGTCCAAATTGGCGGATGCAGCTACGGCTACGGCTAGCTTTCCGCGTCATAACCTGTTGAAGTTTAATACCTTGAAGTATAGCAACAGTTGTAGCCGTAGCTGTAGCCGCCAATTCCAATACAGCCTAAGCCATCAGAAATTGCTGCACTTGACAACTAAGACACGGCGCTCTCTGCTCGGAGCCATGTTTGAGCTGCATCATTTTCTGCATATAGACCTTTCTTTTGCAACGTCACAGCCCAAGTTTTTGCCAACCCAGGTTGGAAAACTATCGAAAGCCATAAATGCAAAACAAAAACAGATAACTACAGTTAGTAACAATGTTACACAAATATTAAAAAATAGTGTTTAATTTATTGGAAACAAAGCAACCGACCATGGGAGGTATTTTATTAAATTAGAAGTTTACCGAAAATGTTGAATTTGGTTAAAACATCTGTTATCATTATTGAATGTTTTACTAACATTCGGCAGTCCATGCCAACCAGCGCTGTTTGTTTATCAACAATGGAAAGGTCTATAAGATACTTACTGTGTCTTGAACTTCAAGGGCTATTCCCTTTTGCCTCATGAATTTATGCAGCCCAGGATCCAATCTATGGTTGACTGCCCCACAGCCAAGAACAAGTATTTCTGGTCACGGGAATGAGCACAATAAAAAAAAGTAAAATTGATGAGTGTATAAAATTGGATCGCCAACTTTAAGAGAATGTAGAAGAAGAAAACAAACATGTATACTGTTTGATATTTTAAGCAGAGATAAGATTGGACAGGGCCCATTTTCATCAAGCCTGTAAGCACAAAAACTTGCTAAGCACAGTAAAAATCTTGCTTAGCAGAAATAGGTTACCATTCCATAAAGTTTACATTGTTGCCACTGGTACCCCGCTCATTTCTTGCTAAGTATAGAAATTTGTCTGCTTAACAGCTTTATGAAATTGGGCCCAGATATGACTATTTCTGGAAAATGGCTTGTGGGTCTAGGTCCCCCTTTATTCTGGACCTGGAACTTCTCAAATGTTACAATTCAGGAGGTTTACAGACTCTGTGCGTCATCAGAAATACAAAACTACAGGTTTGGAAACAATGTGGGCTTCATTTTTCTCCCTTTGGTGACTGCTTTACATCTTCCAAGAAAAATTGAAGGCTCAAGGAGATTTTGAGAAAATTCTGAAATCAGGAGAGTCTTTAGAATTCACAAGCCTATTTAAGGAGGGGGAGGGGTCACCTTAATAATAAAAAGAAATACTCATGATGCAGGAATGACAATTTCAAATGTTTGTTTTTGAAGTGTCTTATTTGAGACCAGCTCTGACTCAACCTGAAACTGTGGCATTTACCGCGTAGCAGCCATGAATGGGTCAAATAATAATCCCATGGACCGATTTGAGAGAAGAGTATTTTCTCAACGTTCTGCTGGATCAAGAAAATTCTGCGCTGTTGTGGAAAACATTGTTAATTTTAGAGATAAATACCAAAATCTGACTTTTGAAACTTTAGAAAATAGACCTGTGATGATATCAATGCAACGACAAAGGTTAATGGCCTCATGTGTCAACCCTCGGAAAATCTTGTTAAAGGCTAACTTAGTCCAAGTTTTGGGTTTTGCCAGCCACATTTAGGTGAGATTTTTCCACCATGTTAAGTTTTAACCATCTACCGAGAGCTCAACTAGTTCTTACCTATTTTGGGTTCCAATAAATGAAACAGTGACAGGCTCTCTTCGTTGATGTCTGCTACACTACCGACCTACAATAACAAGGATTAACAAATATCAGAATAATGATAATAATACCGGAGTCTTATAGAGCGTTTGTATCTACCGATAAAGTACTCATCAAGGCACTGGAACAAAGAGAAACATTACTAAAGACACATTTTTGAAGTCTTTAAGTTTTGAGACCAATTTAGGTAGCACCTTAGGGTTAAACAAGGTGCTGTATTTAAACAAGGTGCTGCTAGACAGAGCCAGAAACACCGGGGCAAATCCCTTCTCTTAGCAATATGTGTAACTGGGTTCTTTTTCATGCGCATAGAGGCTCCTGCATTATGCGCCATATAAATGTCTTGTGTTATTATTATTATTATTATTACACAAAACATACGGCTTTACGTCCCATCGATAGGACGAAGAAATAATGATCAAATATCTTGCTTATGGACACAAGTGTCATAAGCGTCACTCAAACTCAAACTCTGCTGATCGGAAACACCAGAGCTTGAGTCACGTGCACTAGACTTCTCGACCACAATATTCAATAGTACAACACCCGGTCCAAACCCCAAACAGATGTTTAAGCGCTAAAACTTGCAAAAACATAGCAAAAGGTGCGGACTGTACCACATCATTTTTTTTCTTAGCATGTAAACAGTGACAGTGCCAGGCTCTCTACACAATTACGGATGAGGATGGTTGAAGAGTGACTAACATTCCACTGGACCAGACTTCTCGGCAGAATAGCCAGAGGTCCGATCACCCGATCTCCGCTGACAGTGAATCCATGGATGCTGTAGTTGGAGATGAACGGTAGACCCTCGGACTCTTTAGACAGGAGGCTGATTGTTGTTCTCACATACAGCTCATCATCAGTCGGCTGAAGCTTACTCATGTGTCGACCTGCGTACCTGAGTTTAATCAACACCAAAATAGGAAAGACAGTGAGTGAACGACTATTTTATTCAACTACATGCGAAAAGCAGGGAAGAAACCACTTCTTATCAACCAGAATGTCGTGAATACAACAGTTACTACGGACTTAACAATGGAGCAATGTAGCGAGTAGCGCTGTCAAGACCACCATCCGAAAATGTCCAGGATATAGACCTAAATTAATCATGGAGATAAAGTGGTGGCCGAATGCAGAAATTTAGCCGCAATTAATCTTGCTCATGCTCCATGTCAGTGGACTCACAGTAAACTGAGTGAAATCAAGTATTGCCCTGTTGGAATGTTGGTGTTCGAAAGTTCATGCCTTAAATTACAACATGTACAACATTAGTTGCGATGATCGTAACCCTCCATCCTCCCGACGGTCGCTGGTAGCGGGGAGGATGGAGGGTTACGATCATCGCAACTAGTAGAATACAACATGTACAAACTACAAGGTTACATATAAAACAAGTTTCATAAATATCCACTATCCTATATTTCGACTTAAAAATATTTCTTTATCAGATCGGCAGAAAATCATTGACTTTTAACTTCCTGATGAACAGTTGACCTCCATTCATTGACAAGAAATTTTCACGAAACTTATGCAGTTGATACTTGATACAACACAAATGCATAGTTTCGTGAAGATTTTTTTCTTCAGTATTTCTGACCTTTGAATGTGCATTTATTCCATTCGCAGCACTATTTCAACAAGGGTAAATTGATTTAAAGTTTTAAACAATAGAATATTATAACAGCTTTTGAGAAGGATACTGACCTGAAAACATCGTGTCGATTACATAACAATCTCAAACTCCGTGCGACCATGGGAGCTGACATGTTGAATTTGTAGCAATGCATTGGGGTGCAATCATCAATGGTAACCTTTGACTAACTATTACAAAAACCTAGATTGTGCTGAGTACCAGTAACAATTTCGCGCATGATTCGGAAACGAGACCGAGCCGAAATAGCCAGCCGCGTATTCGCGGAACGGCCAGCCGCGTATTCGCGAAATTAGAACACATGCAGTACAGGGAGGTGACAAATTGGCTCATCGGGCTCATATTTTCATACATTATCCGAACGAATACTGAAATTCTAGCCATAACTTGCAAATATTCATTAAATAATATTGAAATGATATAGCTATTAATCATTGAAAAGCAAAAAACAAACAAAACAAGTCGCTAAATGACACAAAATTAGCCGCAAACACAGAGACAATGTGCGTGTGTTATGTCAATTTTTTTTATGCAGTTTAAATACTATAACACAGTTTGAAAAGTGTTTGTACCCTTCATTATGACTAAAAGTGGAAGTTTTAGCCCAGAATCTTTAAGACTGATACACTGGGCATACAAAACATTTTGAGCTGGCTAATTTGGTCCACTAATTAGAAGTTAATTAACCACTGTTGTACAGACAACATTTTCCATCTAAAATACGCACAAATGCAAATGCGGTTGAGACAACTACATCTTCTTGTAAAGAGTTTGTACCCTTCATTATGAATAAAAGTGGAAGTTTTAGTCAAGAACCTTAAAGAATGATACACTGGGCATACCAAATTTTTTGAGCTGGCTAATTTGGTCTACTAATTAGTGATTAATCAATCACAGTTACACTAACGCCATTTTCCATCTAAAACACACACAATATTGCATATAACACAACTACGTCTTGTAAAGAATTTGCACCCTTCATGATGAATAAGAGTGGAAGTTTTAGACGAGAATCTTAAAGACTGGTACACTGGGCACACCAAACATTTGAGCTGGCCCAGTTGCAGTTCCATTTTCCATCTAAAACACACACAATATTGCATATAACACAACTACGTCTTGTAAAGAATTTGCACCCTTCATGATGAATAAGAGTGGAAGTTTTAGACGAGAATCTTAAAGACTGGTACACTGGGCACACCAAACATTTGAGCTGGCCCAGTTGCAGTTGCAGCACCTGGGGCCCAGTTGCAGTTGCAGCACCTGGGGCCCAGTTGCAGTTGCAGCACCTGGGGCCCAGTTGCAGTTGCAGCACCTGGGGCCCAGTTGCAGTTGCAGCACCTGGGGCCCAGTTGCAGTTGCAGCACCTGGGGCCCAGTTGCAGTTGCAGCACCTGGGGCCCAGTTGCAGTTGCAGCACCTGGGGCCCAGTTGCAGTTGCAGCACCTGGGGCCCAGTTGCAGTTGCAGCACCTGGGGCCCAGTTGCAGTTGCAGCACCTGGGGCCCAGTTGCAGTTGCAGCACCTGGGGCCCAGTTGCAGTTGCAGCACCTGGGGCCCAGTTGCAGTTGCAGCACCTGGGGCCCAGTTGCAGTTGCAGCACCTGGGGCCCAGTTGCAGTTGCAGCACCTGGGGCCCAGTTGCAGTTGCAGCACCTGGGGCCCAGTTGCAGTTGCAGCACCTGGGGCCCAGTTGCAGTTGCAGCACCTGGGGCCCAGTTGCAGTTGCAGCACCTGGGGCCCAGTTGCAGTTGCAGCACCTGGGGCCCAGTTGCAGTTGCAGCACCTGGGGCCCAGTTGCAGTTGCAGCACCTGGGGCCCAGTTGCAGTTGCAGCACCTGGGGCCCAGTTGCAGTTGCAGCACCTGGGGCCCGGCCGGGATTCGAACCTCTCACCTTCTCTCTCGTAGTAGCTCGTCCTTCCTCTGCGCTAAGTTACTGCCAACCACCACCCTCTGTTTTTTCTAATATATAGTGTCAACTTTATTATTTTGTTTAGGGTAAAAAGAAAACAGTTCTTTGGTTTGAGCCTACCTGGGCTCGAACTCGGGTCTTTTGATATGCAATACCACCACTTAACCAGTTTTGCTAACTGACTGATCTACTGGAATTGCTTTATTTAAGATATTTATATTTCTTTACCTTTTATTGTAAGATGAAAAAAACCAGGGCTCGAACCCGGGTCTTGCGATTTACACAACCATAAACTATCCACTTGTGCTAACTGGCCAGCTCATAAATTGCGCTGTATATTTACGTTATAAATAATTTGTTACACAACAGTTGGTTTTTTTTGTAATGCTGCGCTTTGAACCGGGGTATTGTACTATGCACTCCCTCGACCTATTCTTCGTATTCAGTTGCGCTAACTGTCCTCCCGGTAACTGCAACTGGGCCCGGCTGCGATATTTTTTTACATACCACACGCTAGCTATTGGGCCACAAAAAAAGCGTTCTGATTGGTCCGTTTCTGCAGAGGTCTTGCATTTTAAATAAGGTAAACTAAGGAAAGCGTTATTACACGCAAAATTGTAATTTTCAGTTATAAATGGAAAATCATTTTGTAATTTGATGTTCTGTATACATAACTAAAGCTGGGGGTAGGGGGCCTGTTATTAATGATGATAGGAAAAGTAAATATCCAGAAAAATACTCGAGAGTGATGACGTATGGAATTTTATCGAAACCTTGATATATTAAAAGATAAAATTGGAAATAAATATATATGGAACAATAGTAATTTTTGCAGATAATTTTATAACATATTACCATTTAATTTGATGCTTAATTTAATGTCCAGAAATTTACTAAAATTCATGAGGTTAAAGGGTTAATCTTATTGATTACTTGTCATTTGTATGCGTTGTTCTATAAGTTGAACATTACCCTTTTCGTAATTTTGATTGGGAGGCAATAGGGGAGTTATTTTGTTTATGGTGAATTGTAATTTTAACTTAAAGAGGTAGCTTACTCAACGGCAAATGCAAATATGCATGTTATATATAGAAAAGGGCGTCTGTTTGGCTGTGGTTAATTAAGAACGAATTTGTGGACCAAATTAGCCAGCTCAAAAAATTGGTATGCTCAGTGTATCAGTCTTCAAGATTCTGGACTAAAAAACACAAAACAATTCATAATGAAGGGTACAAATTCTATACAAGAGGTAGTTGACTCAACCGAATATGCAATTGTGCGTGTTTTAGATGGAAAATGGCGTCTGTGTAACTGTGATTGATTAAGAACTAATTAGTGGACCAATTTAGCCAGCTCAAAAATTTGGTGTACCCAGTGTAATCAGTCTTTAAGATTCTGGACTAAAACTTCCACTTTTATTCATAATGAAGGGTACAAATACTTTACAAGAGGTAGTTGTCTCAACCGCATATGCAGTTGTGCGTGTTTTAGATGGAAAATGGCGTCTGTGTAACTGTGATTGATAAACCACTAATTAGTGGACCAAATTAGCCAGCTCAAAAAATATGATATGCCCAGTGTATCAGTCTTCAGATTCTGGGCTAAAACTTCCACTTTTATTCATAACGAAGGGTACAAACTCTTTTCAAATTATGTTATAGTATTTAAACTGCATACATTTTATTTTTTGACATAACACACGCACATTGTCTCTGTGTTTGCGGCTAATTTTCTGTTATTTAGCGACTTGTTTTTGTTTGTTTATTGCTTTTTAATAATTAATAGCTATAACATTTCAATATTATTTAATGAAAATTTGCAAGTTATGGCTAGGATTTTTGTATTCGTTCGGATAAAATAACGGATTCGCCGATAGAAATGAGGCAAATGAGCCATTTTGTCACCTCCCTGTACTGCATGTATTCTAATTTCGTGAATATGCGGCTGGCCGTTCTGCGAATACTCGGCTGGCTGTTTTGGGCCCAATTCTGTGCTAGCTTCAGCTCGGTGAAACGAGATATGCAATGAAATTTTCTTCTGTGTTTTTATAAACTTTTGCTCTTCATTTTGGCAGTTTCCATTTGGTTAACAGTTCACAAACTGTACCAGTCGACATGCACTAAAATACATATTCACCTCCTTCAAAAACAGAGAGGTAAGATTACGGGGAAATGTTTTTTCTTTTCACCAAATACTTTCACTTAAGTTTGACTTTTTGAGAATTAAAAATTAACTTTGTGTATTGTTGATTATTGTGCGGGTTTGTTCCACTCCAACTTGACAGTCGTCCCAACTATAGTTGGGACTGGTCCCAACTTGAGTGTTAAAGTTGGGGGGGGGGAATTTCCGTATCCTATCACCACTTTTTCACTCATTTTTTCCCAAAGGAATATCTCATTTGAGTAAATTAGATACTATTTTATTTTATAACGAATGAAAAAGTGGTGGCTGGATACGGACATTTTTCCGAGAGTCTGTACAGAGGGAGCTGAGACGCGGGTTTGAAATAAAGCTCTAGAGCTATGTGGTTTGTTCCGCTATCGGGAGACGATAAGCGAAACGAACTGCATAGTTCTAGGTAGGAGTACTATTGTACCATCTTATTTCTTAGTGTCACACAGCAATCCACGCATGATCGATCACGGTTATCCTGTTGGGCTCTATCCCAACTATAGTTGGGATGCCCGACTTTATTACACTCAAGTTGGGACCAGTCCCAACTATAGTTGGGACCAGTCTGGGACCAGTCCCAACTATAGTTGGGACGGTTGTCCAGTTGGGACGGAACAGATTAGCAAATCCATGGACTCGGATGGAGCAATGAACACAAAACAAAAATCATCCCTGCTGGGCCAGGGGAGTGTAAAATGAGGTTTAAAATGGATACTTAATTTTTTGAACTTTTGTTTTATGAAATAATATGATAATGCCAGTTTATAAATTTAGCTTCCCCCCTTTTTTATGGGGGTGGGGCATGGGGGAGGGGTACTCCTAGAACTATGAGGTTCGCTCCACTATCGTGGAGACGATAGCGCAACAAACGTCATAGTTTTAGGAGTAGGGACGATAGCTGACGAACCTCATAGATCCAGGAGTAGGGACGATAGCGGCACAAACCTCATAGTTTTAGGAGTAGGGACGATAGCGGAACGAATCTCAGTCATAGTTCTAGGAGTAGGGGAGGGGTAGACCCAGTAAGGACAGTAACTGGTGCGCTGTACTCCTTTTTTCGAAATTTTGATGAAAGAGTACAGCGCCCCAGAAAATTATCAAATGCTGTAACCAACTGCCACTTTTTCACTGACGGAAATCGTAACTTTTACAAATTGTTTGTACTAGCTTTAATTTCTCCCTAACAAATGAGTAATAAATCAATTTTAAAAGGTGGCTGTCTAGTGCTGTATTATGAATTATATAGCTGCAATAAATCTACATAATCATTGATCTTCTTGACAGCCAGTCGTATACTATGTACTAGAGTTATGTATACGACGAACATACTTTGTATTTTCAAATTTGGCCAATTTGTATTGTTGACTTTTTTTTCTTCAACATTTTACTCATTCCCAATTGCAATTATTGGGTACATCTTACAAATTTTTCAAAAAAAGGTGGCACAAATTTATAGTATTAAACCCCATTTGGTCTACGACTGTCACATGACTATCACATGACTGTCAAGAGGAGGATAGAGGCTTTTAATTGCCGCATCTGCTGTTGGATTTGACTTCCAAATTCTATTCTATTTTTTGTTCTAAACTTGCTTATTAGTCAAGGAAAAACTTCTGTCACAATGCCGCGTGGACCAGGAGGGAGCCAATCCCAAAGGCAGAAGTCACAACCGAAGAAAAGAAGACCAACAGCTGTTGCAGCAGTAGAGACATCTTCAGCATCCAGCTCGGTTTGTCAAACACTTGAGCATATAGTTTCCATAGTCTTACTCTTCTTTTTCTTTTTTTTAATCGGTGTTGTTTTTTTTAGAATTTGCAAATTGAGTGTGCATTTTTTTTTCTCTGTCTATTGGTTAGCCCTGCAAAAAGAAGCACTTTATAACCATAGCAGGCTTTGACAGTTTAACTTTTATTAAACCCGGCTTCTTTATCGATTAAGTATGATTAAAAGGGGCTGTAATTTGCCTTCTTCTTAACTTTGGGTCTTACACTTCAGCGTGTTGGAGGCCTACTCCAATAAAAGAATCGAGGATACTTGTTGTGAAAGAGAAGGGGCTTTCCCAAATTGTTGCGGGCACGATTTTGCATAATTTTAACAATATTTTGGTTACAAATTTCAATTGTAGTTTGCAGGGATGTGATTTTTTCGTTGTTTTTCCGGAAATCCGTTTTTTTTACTCCCCACCCCCCAATTATTATTATTATTTTTTTAATTAAGACCATAAAAAATATGAAGGTAAAACCAAATAGAATGCCCCAGAGTGCAGATTAGGGCTTTTAAAACGAAAAATGCAAGTTTTCGCCCTCGCAAGCTTTTGCGCTTTGCGCTCACAGTTCAGGGACATTTTTCAACAGCCTATCACATCCCTGAGTTTGAGATGGAAGATCTAGACCATGAAGAAACAGCGCTCTCCCTTAATAGTGATCCGCTGGCTAGATGCCAGTTAAAACACCTGAGGACCAGTCAAACTTCACTCCAAGTGGTCCGGTTGGCTAGTTCAGTGTTGAAAGGCATCCTTATTTCATTTGAAATATTGACTAGTGAAAAAGCTGACGGACTAGTGAAATGACAAGCTAACTGGTCCTGCTGGCCAGTCACTTAAAAAAATTAAGGGCATCAAGGTAGCAGTCTGCTGTCCATTTTCAGGTTTATGAATATTTTTTTAAATTTTTTTATTTGGGTTTGAACAAAGAAAAATTGACTGGAGCGGGACTTGAACCAACGACCTCCGGATTAACGTACCGGCGCTCTACCAACTGAGCTATCAAGCCCTATGTTGGCGGTCTGTCAATATTTTTGTTCGGGGGTTGCCAGTCAGAAGCAATTCTACTGTTAGCCGCCGTGTAGCCAGGGATCACAGATACAACCTGGGAAGCGGCAGCCATGGGATCACCTTAACGGGATGCGGCTTTTTTATTTATTTTTTTTTACACACACAATTGCCTGTGTCAATATAACTTTGTTTTGACTGCTGACTTGCACAGGAAGACGAGGATATGGACGCCAGTGAAAGCCAGCTACAGACACAGAGCATGACTCAAGCTGATAGAGCAGCCGCCAAGTTCACGCCAGAGCTCATCGAAAGCAAGGTGAGTCCATCATAGATCTTGGCAATAGGCTGACCTCTTTAAGCTCCGCCCCTCAGTCAGTTAACCAATCCAGGGCCTTTAATTATTAATAATAATACTCGGTTCTTATATAGTGCTTTATCACACACGATGGGCATCTCAAAGCGCCCAGTATTATTTTCCTACAAGATAAGTGGAGCTACGTTTTGAAATATGAGACCTTTTCCTTTATATATCACCATGTAATGGTTTACAAGGTGCTGTGGCGCAATATGCAGCCAATCAAACCAGGAACCAGGGTTGTCACTAGCCCAAATTGAGTGCCGGTCGGTAATTTTTTTCCGAAGATGCATTGCGGTATATTTTCCGCAAAATTTTGGGTCGCCCGCAAGTTTTTTCACTCGCCCGTATGTATTGATGCACACAATTTTCGTAGCATAAAAAAAAAAAATTAAAAAAAACACACACACACACACACAAGTGTGTAAACACCTCCAATCGGGGACCTCCTATTGTCCCTCTTTTGTTTGGACTCTAACTTTTTGGCAACAGCTCCCATTGGTTTTGTACACAATTTCTAACTGGGGACCTTTACCCAACCGGGGACCCTATTGTCCTCTTTTGTTATAGGTCCCCGGTTTGAATGTGAAAACAAACTCACACACACACAAGTGTGTAAACACCTCCAATCGGGGACCTCCTATTGTCCCTCTTTTGTTTGGACTCTAACTTTTTGGCAACAGCTCCCATTGGTTTTGTACACAATTTCTAACTGGGGACCTTTACCCAACCGGGGACCCTATTGTCCTCTTTTGTTATAGGTCCCCGGTTTGAATGTGAAAACAAACTCACACACACACGGAAATTTTTCCCCTAATTTCTGCCCTTAATAGTCCTGTTTTCATCAACATCCATTTTTATGGATTTGTGATTTGAGAATTGGTTTTATAGAACTTCTTTCGCAATGAAATCTTTGTGTTAACGATCGATCGACGACGCACGATGGAGAAAAAAATCAATGAACTTTGCCCTGCAACGCCCTCTATCGGCAACAGTTGTCGATGCTTGAATAGCCTTAACCCAACGCTGTGTATAGTACAGAATCCGCGGGCGTGCGCCACACTGTGCAGGATTTCTTTACTCGACTCGTGACTGTGTACAGAGTTGGAGGCTAGCCAAGCTTTCTTATGAATATGGTATTTTTTAACGGGCCAATCACAGCGTGCGGAATGTTGGTTAGGATGGACTTTGGACCCGCTTTTGTACTGTACAATACACCATGTGCTGTGTGCGTGCGTGGACTACAGGCGGGCGAGCGAACGTTGTGGGGCCTCTGTGGATACTCGCT
This sequence comes from Pisaster brevispinus, assembly GCA_023634235.1. Classification (NCBI taxonomy): domain Eukaryota; kingdom Metazoa; phylum Echinodermata; class Asteroidea; order Forcipulatida; family Asteriidae; genus Pisaster; species Pisaster brevispinus. The sequence continues at coordinate 3,642,124 of JAMKCF010000004.1, read as the reverse complement.
ACCATTACCATGTGGTTATGTGTGTGCGTGTTTTACCTATGAACGATCGTGATCGTGATCGTGATCGCGATCACGATTGCAGCTAGCCACATTAAACTTAGCCTTTAGTCAAGGCGCACCGCGGAACCCCAGCCTAGTCATCACGCACGAAAAAAGACTAGCGCGAGCGGCGAAGCCGCGAAGCGCCTTTACCAACTCGTTTTGGGGCTTTATGTTTTTCTTTACTTTTTGCTACCGATTTTGGTGGGAGAAATGTAATGCATAATGCATTAGCGTGATGAGTTGTTGGCCAATAAGAAAACACAATTACTTGCATGACGTCACAAGAACGACGTTCGATGCAACATCTAGTTGCCGGTGATTGGGTACAAGAAATTGCATATATAAACATTTCATGATCATGAATAATTGATTAGCTGAACGAGTTGGTAAAGGCGCTTCGCGGCTTCGCCGCTCGCACTAGTCTTTTTTCGTGCGTGATACCTGGGCTGGGGTGCCGCGGTGCGCCTTGACTAAAGGCTACATTAAACTCGACTGGACACAATTAATAGTCGCTCTATCCCTAGTCGCGCAGGCCTATAGATCAGTGAGTATATTTGTCAGAAATTGTCAGGAATGGATACTAAAACGAAACCCGATATATTTTGTCATAAATACGAAAATTTACTTTTGGCTTCTGATGACAAAACAATGAAATATTCAGCATTTTCGGTCGAATATAGTGCCGGTCGGTAAAGCTCCTAGCAAGGCAAAGTCCCGGTCGGGTAACTCCGAGTGCCGGCAGGCCCGACCGGCACCGACCGGCGTAGTGACAACGCTGCCAGGAACACCGGGGTGAACCCCTTCTCTTTACGATAAGTGCACTGGGTTCTTTTATCTTCATTATACACAACACACGGGACCTAAGGCTTTGCGTCTCATCCGATGGACGCAGCAATCATGGTTAAGGGCCTTGCCTAATGGCACAGGTGTCACCACCAAGACTCGAACCCACACTCTGCTGATCAGAAACAACAGAGCTTGAGTGCGGTGCTCTTGTTCGCTCGGCCACAACACACCGCCAGAATTAACCACTGGGTCCATCGGCCAAGTTCAAGCAATTTTAGTATTGGGCCAGTAACCACAAAACTAAACAATTCCTTCAGTCTAGTGGTTTCCAAACCTATACTTTGAAGAACTTGACTAATTTCCACTTGAGCTTTTCAATTCCTAACCACTTTCTGAAAGTGAAGCAAATATAATAGAAACTTCTACATATCAAGGTAGATTGTTTGGAGATGATTCTGGTGCAATACCATTTCTAAAGACCCATGGTCTAGTTGAAGATATTCAAGCTCTGCAATCACAACCACGGACGAGCACCCAGTAGTCTGACCAGTAGAATAAGAACTTTGGGTTGAACAAACTTACCTCCCATTGAGCCGAATATATAATGACAAACAATGGTGGCAGCCTGTCCATTCTTGTCTGCCAACTTTGCACAACAACATGACAAAGGTCTGGAATTGGGGTTAATAACCCCTGGAAAGGGACTTTACAAGGCATGTTTTCCAGAGCCTGCTGTTCAATTTTAAATGCGAAGCGTATCCTGGTAGGCGCCTTTCTGTGCACACACTACACACTGGAAAGTAAGTCCAGGTGGATTGAAATACATCAGCCGTCCGGCTGCCAGCAAAAAAAAATTGAGGACACTCTGAAATATGCCTGTCGTAAGTTTGTCCAAAAAACAAAGTTGCAGATAAACATGTTGTCGGACATGAAGTAGTTAACAGTGATCCACTGGCCAAATTGCTAGTTAAAACACCCAAGGACCAGTCGCAATTCTCACCAACTGCATCTGGTTTACACCTTAATTCTGAGTTCATTTGGATTATTAGATTTCGAGTGTTCTTCATTTTTCTACCGTTCTGTTTTTAAGGTCGGTGAGCTGGTGCAGTACATGCTGATAATGGAACAGAAGAAATTCCCAGTAAAGAGAGGAGGTAAGTGGTGTCGTGGCCGAGCGGATAAGAGCACCGGACTCAAGCTCTGGTGTTTCCGACTCAGCAGAGTGTGAGTTCGAGCCCCGGTGTGACACTTGTGTCCTTAAGCAAGACACTTAACCATTATTGCTTCGTCCTTCGGATGGGACGTAAAGCCGTTGGCCCCGTGTGTTGTGTAACGCACGTAAAAGAACCCAGTGCGCTTATCGAAAAGAGAAGGGGTTCGCCCCGGTGTTCCTGGTTTGATTGGCTGCATATTGCGCCACAGCATCTTGTAAACCATTACATGGTGCTATAAAGGAATAGGTCTCATACTTCAGAAACGTTGCCTCAATTACCGTGCAGGAAAATACTGAATGTTAAGCACTTAGAGGCTGGCCTGCAGTACGTGCTCTACAAATTCCTTATATTATTATTATTATTATTGTATAAACACACCCCCTCCCCCCACTCCAGTTTCTTCCTATTGATCATGTTTGTGATAAAATATACAGGGGCAACCAAGACTATTGTGATGACGATGTCAGATGGAATGGGTTAAAAGAACACACACACAAAAATCCTTGTCCTCAATTCAAACATGTAACCCTTAAGTCTTGAGCTAATCAGTTTTCACCTTTACATTCATTAAATCTTAATCATTTCTTCCTGTGTGTGTTTTTTTTTTTTTTTTTAAGAATGATTCATTTTGACTTATATTTCAGATATAACCAAGAATGTACTGAAGGCCGAGTATCGCAACATTTTACCGCATGTTCTGGACAGAACCAAGAGGAAGCTCAAGAACGTAAAATCAGAACCGTTTAAAATACACGTTGCATTTATATTTGCCTTACATTGGTGCCAGTGGTACTGACAGGATTTCTTATTGACTGGCCAGCAAGACCAGTTCAGCTTGTCATTTCACTAGTCCGTTAGCTTTTTCACTGGTCCATATTTCAACTGGGATGCTTTGCAACACTGAACTAGTTAGCTGGACCACTTGGGAGGGAATTTTGACTGGTCCTCATGTGTTTTAGCTGGTATTTGGCCAGCTGAGCCCTGTTAAGGGAGAACGCTGACTGGAAAATATTCCCATTTGCAATGCTTCCATAGCGAGAGAAAAAGGCCCACAACTCTCAGCTCGTGTTTTGACTTATCAACCAAAATGATACACAATATTTTAGAGCATCATGATAGAGTGTCATCCAATATGCAAAGTTTCAAATCTTACTCATGTACATGGTGTTACTGCAAACCTTACTAGATTGTATCTCCACCATGCAAAGTTTCACATCCTACTCATGTACATGGTGTTACTGCAAACCTTACTAAATTGTATCTCCACCATGCAAAGTTTCAATCCTACTCATGCACATGGTGTTACCACAAACCTAGGTAGATTGTATCTCCACCATGCAAAGTTTCAAATCCTACTCGTGTACATGCTGTTACCACAAATATTACTAGATTGTGTCTCCACCATGCAAAGTTTCAAATCCTACTCATGTACATGGTGTTACCACAAACATTACCAGATTGTGTCCCCACCATGCAAAGTTTCATATCTTACTTATGTACATGGTGTTACTGCAAACCTTACTAGTATTCCCACCATGCAAAGTTTCCAATCTTACTTAATTTGATGATGTTCAACTGCACACAAGGCAGTCCGAAACTCATAACACCTTGATAATAAACTCAAACTACTGTATTCTGTCCAAAATTGCAGGCATTCGGATTGGATCTTGTGGAGTTGGTTCACAAAACTGGAAAAAGTTCAACGAAGATGTATATTCTTCTGAACAGATTAGACACAGAAGAACAAGGGGACTTCATAGACAGGTATTCCACTTGGATCCTTCCAGTTTTTGTAGCCTCGGCATCAGCAGCAGTCTGGGGGTAGATTTCACCAAGCGATATTGTTAAATCTTAACTGCAAATCAGTCTTAATTGCTAAGCAAAATGTGATGTCACAATGTACACTGCACACTGTTAAACTGACTTCCAAATGGCGCAACCAAAATTGATTGCATGGTAATGCGGTCGGGTTGGAATGGGTCCATACCCAGTAAAGTCTGCTGCCACCTAGTGTCAATAAAAGTCTCCCAATACTCTAGCACGCTAAACTCTTGCAACAGTAAAGAGCGATGACTTGGTACGATTGATACCTGTAGCTCCCTTGAGGGATTTCCTAGGGTCCTTTCCTCACTCCAACAAAATCCACCAGCATATGGTTAACAACTTGAACACTCAAACTGTTGAACTCTGATTATTCCATGCATACAAAACATGATAAATTCACCAGTGAAGTCCTCAGTCCAACAGAATCTTAACAAAATATGCAGTTGCATTTCTGAAGGGTCTGGGGTGGTTAGTTGGGGAGTAAAAGAGTGGTGACGGCAGTTTAAGACGGGTAGGGTCAGGGCCGTGTGATAAAAAAAACAAGCCAAAGGTGAGGTCCTTCTTGCAGCACAACGACCCTGCAAGGTCTTAAGCGGATGTTGAAGAACGAGTCAGTTCTCGTTTATTTCCATTTATAACTCATTTATTTTCATTTAGAAACACTCGTTTTGTTAAAAAAGCACAATAATGGGGAAAATCTATGAAACTTTTCTGATTTGTTCATTTTTAATTCCTGTCGCGCCCTCGGGCTCTGTTTCGCATAGGGGTCAAATTGCACGCATCGCTCGATGGTTGTGCGTATGCGCGCACCTACTTATAGATTTGACATTGAGTACTGACTTGTATTGATTGTGTTACGCGTTGTTAGTTTGCGCTCCAACACGCAAATGGCTGTGAGTGCCGAACGCACTTTAGCCAACAGGTCTTAAGCACCTCCTGCTATGTCTTCACCAGCCGTTTAATACCAAGTAAACATGGTCATGTGACCACCTTCCAACCAATAGAACTGCTTAAACTGGGGTATTCATGGTTATTTGAAGGATGAGTTTGCCTGTTTGTTTGTTTTTTTCTGTACAGCTCCTCTGACGACCCAAAGGTTGGTCTCCTCGTAGTGATTCTAAGCCTCATCTTCATGAATGGAGGCGTTATCACTGAAGGTAAAGTAACGCCGGGGCTCGATGTCACAAAGAGCTAAGATTGATCTCCAGGTGTAAATCTATCGCAATTGCTTAAGTATAGTGTGATATCACAATACAAATCACTATCTGGGAGTGTCGTGGCCGAGCGGTCTAGTTCACCAGACCCAAGCTCTGGTGTTGTTAGCAGCTGAGTGTGTTGGTTCGAGTCCCGGTCATGACACTTGTGCCCTTTGTATAAAGTTGGGGAAGGTATTGCATTCTGCTCTACCGGCCAGGCTCCTATTGGATGATACCCCTGCCTACATCCTTACTGACTGTGAAGAGGGGTAACCCTGTTTCAGCCACAGGGGTAGGTGGCAACGTGCCCCTGGTGACAGTTGGTTTTGGCCGACAGCCCAAATCAGTTAAGTGGGCTGAAACACAAAAGACCAAATCGATAGTTACTATTATTCTGTAATGTTTTTTTGTTCTGCAATTAGTGATGTGGCGTTTTGACCGTAATACATCTCTTGAGTGTATGAATCTGCAGATGATGTGTATCGCTGGAAAAATTGTTCACTTTTAATGAGTCTTACCAGTAACATTAGACTTGATTAGACTTTTGTGATTTATTCTTTCTTTTTTCTTTTCTTTTTTCTTTTTTTTCAGTTGTCCTTTGGCACACACTTGAGAAGTTGGGTCTTAGACAAGAAGAGTGAGTTTCATTAATATCATTACTGTGTAACGAATGTTTGGTTTTCATAGTTCTGCCTCAAACTTTCCTATGATATGTCCCTCGTACTGATTGGCCATTCAGTGTCACACACTGTGGTTTTGAATTGATAGCTACTATGCTAGCCTGCAGTATGGATGCTTATACACAGTACACAGTTAACCCTCCTACTGCCTGACCATTCAGGGTCATCTCCAGTTTTTGAATGATAGATACTATGCTAGCCTGCGTTACCATGTGGTGAATGCACCTACACAGTACATTGTTAACCCTCCTACTGATTGGCCATTCAGTGTCACACACTGTGGTTTTGAATTGATAGCTACTATGCTAGCCTGCAGTATGGGATCATGAGTTGAATGCTTATACACAGTACACAGTTAACCCTCCTACTGCCTGACCATTCAGGGTCATCTCCAGTTTTTGAATGATAGATACTATGCTAGCCTGCGTTATCATGTGGTGAATGCACCTACACAGTACACTGTTAACCCTCCTACTGATTGGCCATTCAGTGTCACACACTGTGGTTTTGAATTGATAGCTACTATGCTAGCCTGCAGTATGGGATCATGAGTTGAATGCTTATACACAGTACACAGTTAACCCTCCTACTGTCTGACCATTCAATATCGTCCACTGGTTTTGAATGGTAGAATATGTTAGCTTGCAGTATCATGTGGTGAATGCACCTACACAGTAGTCAACCCTCCTACTGTCTGACCATTCAATATCAACCACTGTGGTTTTGAATTGATAGCTACTATGCCAGCCTGCAGTATGGGATCATGTGGTAGATGCATCCACACAGTACACATTGCATCTACACAGTGCACAATTAGTTCTGTGCACAGTTGTGCCACTATACACATTCCATGCAGTCAAAAGGTTTCATATGGTTGGCCAACTCAGCTGGGATGAGAACATTCTGATTTTTATTTTAATTCAGACTTGTTTATGTCTGGCTGGTGGAAATAAGTAGCCGTTAATATCTTCAGATATTTGTGGCGTGTCGTGGCCGAGCGATCTAGTTCACCGGACCCAAGCTTTGGTGTTGTCAGCAGCAGAGTGTGGGTTCGAATCCCGGTCATGACACTTGTGTCCCTTGAGCAAGGCACTTAACCATAATTGCTTTGTAAAAAGTTGGGAAGGTAGTGGCATTCTGCTCTACCAGCCAGGCTCCTAGCGGATAATACCCATGCCTACATCGTTACGGACTGTGAAGGGGGTAACCCCGTTTCAGCCCCAGGAGTAAGTGGCAACGCGCCCCTGGTGACAGTTGATTTGGGTCCATAGCCCAAATCAGTTAAGTGTAGCCCTCACCTCAAAGTGGCTGTCCGGCCTTGTGACATTGGGCGATATCTCATTAAATAAAATTTAAAAAAACAAATGCCCTTTGATCTACTTCTCTACTTCTCTAGTGCTGAGGGTACTGTTCCCAGCAGCTCCTTGAAATCTATAAATCCAGGGGTCGGTTTCACAAAGAGCTAAGATTGATCTTGAAGTGCGAATCGATCTTAACTGCAATGCAAAGTGTGATGTCACACTACAAATCACTCTGGTAATACTGACAGCTCATCTTAAAAGATGACACTTAGTGCTTTGTGAGATCGAGCTCAGGGGTTGTCAAAAGGTGGGAATGTCATCATTTCAACGTACCTCCTGAAATTTGGATCCTAGTTTCAGATCTTTTTGTCAGCAATGGCTCTCACCCATGTCACTGCAAAATGATACCATGATTAGGAGGGCTAATGTGTATGAGTTAAATTATGGATGGTTTGTTGGGTTTTTTTCCCCAAACACTTAATGTGTATGAGTTAATTTATGGATTTTTATTTTATTTTTTTTCCTAAGATGCAACACTTTTAACAGAGATTTTCCATGGTGGTTTTGCAAACCATTCTAGCTTGGGTCACTTAACCAAACGATCTTTTATGAGCTATTATATCTCGTGATTTTTTTCTTCATGTGGCCAACCTTTCTATTGTAAATTGTCTCTTCATTTTTTTCTTCTGACCTCTATGCGTTGAAATCAAACTGATATAAGGTGACTGATGATTTTCTTGACTGGTCTGCTGATGTTTTTTCAGGAAGAACCATGAGTTGTTTGGAGATATCAAGAAACTGGTGACATCTGAGTTTGCCTCCAAGCAATTGTAAGTTGTAAAAAAACACAATAATAATTGAATAAGACAAAAACTAAATATGATTTAATCATACAAAAACCAATAATAATTTAATCATACAAACCAATAATAAGCTGGTTTTACTGCACACCGATGTGTGATACAGCACTGTATACTCGGTACGTGTCATGGCCGAGCGGCTTAGAGCATCGAGTTCAAGTTCTGGTGGTTAAGTCATCAGATTGTGGGTTCGAATCCCGGCCACAAGAAGTTTTAGTTGCCCAAATTTGTAAAACTGTATGTATTAACTTATTCTGAAGATGGTAAGAAAATGTGCAGCAAACTAAAATGAGTTCACATTACAGTTTAGTAAGACGATGAATATAGTTGACTTTATTGTTAAAAAGCTCTCTTTGTCCCTTTTTTAAAATTATATTTATTTATGTGTGGTTTTGGGGGGGAAGGGGGTACTTCAAAGCAACCTCCCACAAATGACGTCAAAGTATTGTCGTTTTGACGCACGCCGTCAACAGCAGAAGTATAGCTATTTTTTCAAAACCTTGAAGTTGGGGCAAAAATTGTTTGATCAATAATTACGAAAAATTGAGAAGTATCAAATTATCAAAATGACAATTAAATGATAAACAAACACATAAACAAGTTAAAATAGCATTCCTGTTGAAAAAAAAATTCGCTCAAGTAGCTCTTTAAGGGTTTTTAAATGTTTTTATTTGTTTATTCCCAATAAAATTAAATTGTTACAAGTTTTATACAAACTCACTGATCATAAAGTTTGCATGTGTGAACTCTTTTCTTTCCTGTTCTCAATTTGCAATTATATCTCCTTTACAGGTATTAACATTTATAGATTATGTTCAATTTTGTTTTCTTTGACTGAAAAAAAACCCACCTAGATATTTAGACTACAGTAAGATTCCGAGCACAGATCCAGCATTGTACCAGTTCAAATGGGGTCTGCGAGCCAACGCAGAAGTCTCCAAGAGGAGTGTCCTAGAGTTCGTCTGTAAGGTGAGTGTATCCCCATAAATTAACTCTTTCAGTGCCTTCTTTGGGGTTTTTTGCTTTTTGAACCTAAAACGCCCAGCTGTTTGAGCTTTTTTACAAAATCCTGTATTAGAAAAAAAATGTGTAAGTCTTTCTCACCAAACAAAATGCCGATTTGTGCTGCCTTAGTACATCCCAAAGTCAATAGTGTTCCTTGAGTGATATTGCCCTTTCGTGATTACATGTTTATTGTCAGTCGTACATGTATGATTGATGACACTTTTTGAGTGCATGAAAAAGATCGTACATGAACGATAATGGCACTTTCGGAATACATAAAATAGTTCTCACATGTCGACTTTGGCACTGAAAGAATTTAGTGGACTGTTATACTCAGTTATATCACACCTCCTGCTAGTTCTGTATTCTGGTTGGCTGAAACAGGGTCACGTGGGGTTAACTAGTGTAGTCGTTCGCATGAGATTTGCAGCACATTGAACTAGACACGCATTGAAACATTGGCACGCATAATTTGCAGGAAATAATTTCTGAACCGGGCAATATACTTTACCATTTTTGACTGATTACAGCGCCCTCTCATGATGGGATGGAGAACAGCAAATATAAAACTGAATCTGCGTCCCACATCCAACGAGGCCAAACGCAGAAGCGCTATAACTATCTGTATTCCACTCCTGCTTGTGTGATAACTAATAAAGTTATTATTATTAATAAGTATTTCATAATTATTGTTATTATTTCATTGCTAGATGTACGGAGACGACAGGGAGATGAGCAGTTGGAAAGAGCAGTACAGGGAGGTGGAACATTCTAAAAAGCCAGGAAGCCAGCACGACGATGATGATTCCACTCCAGGGGATGAGTCCGATGAATCAGACGACTCAGACTGAGGTTGTAGTTGGGGCTATGTCACATGAGGCAACTTACAGGCAATCTCCAATCAAGAAAATTCATTCACGTTTCCGTTTTCTCATTATTTTCCTGGGGATAGCTGAGTAACAGCTGGAAGAATGTCTCCTGCACTGCCAAAGTGTTCCTTGTGCATGCAGTGCAGTTGGTTGCCTCCAAGTTGCCTGAAAATATTTGGGCTACTTTGCCCTAACTATCCTAGGAACAAAACAACTATGCACAATTTTTTTATCATAGGATAGTTAAGGCTTTGTGCAAAGTTTCCTAGGACAAAGTCAATGGACCTCTCTCATGAAATATGCAAATTGTACATCGCGTTTGCGCTCTAATTGCTACTGGTGGGCAGAAAATCAGGAAACATCGTGCCTTTTTTTTATGGGGCTGATGGTGGTGTCAAGCATACGCGTTTTGTGCATCTGCCTAGTTCACAACTTTATGGCATTTGTCAACCATTTGTGTCTATACTATACTCATGCGTGCATGTAATTAGCATATTATGTGAAGGCTAGTTACGGATTTTAATTTATGTGTCTTTTTTTTTTTTTAGGTTAATTGAGACTTTGCCTTTACTAATACTCAGAGGGGATAAAAACGTGAAAATTATTATTTTTTTTTTATCTAAGAATTTATCTGCACTTTTTAGTGTTGAAGGTTTAAAGAGGTGAACTGATTCATTGGGGGTCTTTTGGGATGCTAGGTGGCAGCAGACTTACCAGGTAAATCCATTGTTCTTGGTAATGTGCACATGCTCAGAACTACGTAAATAATGGAAATATACCTGGTAAGAGTGCTGCCACCTAGCGTTCCAAAGCCTCCCATCGACCCAAAATCGCCCGACATAATCACCTGCAATGAATCTTTGTTGCGCACCATATCTTCAAAGGCAATTTACTCCCAAAATGGCGGGGCCCACTTTCATAGAGCTGCTTAAGCACAAATAGTAGCTAAGCACAACAAAATTATGCTTACCAGAATAAGGTTACCAGCCAAACCATCATGTCACGTGTACAATTTGTGACTGGTATCCTGCTGATTTCGGCTTAGCAGACAATCGTCAAGCAATATTTTCTGCTTAAGCAACTCTATGAAATTGGGCCCAGGTCTTAGGCAGTCAGCTGTGTCAGGCCTGCAGCCGATTTCACGAAACGCTAGGATTAATCCTATCTCGAGTTAGGACGAGTTACTAGTCCTAACTAAGGATTAATCTTAAAGCTTACATGTTACAGTGCAAGGCTGGGACTCGTCCTAAGTCCTAAGATTAATCCTAAGTTAGGAAGAGTTTGGTGAAATCTGTTACTGGAATCTCATCTTTTGAGAGGGCAAGGCCATTTTCATTTTGCAAAGGGGCACTTCCATTGGAAAATCTGTAAGCGTATGGGGAACTTTTGAAGGGGCACCAAGGCCAAGACCAGCCGTCGATTTCACCAAACTCTTCCTAACTTAGGATTAATCTTAGGACTTAGGACGAGTCCCAGCCTTGCACTGTAACATGTAAACCTTAAGATTAATCCTAAGTTAGGACTAGTTACTCGTCCTAACTTGAGATAGGATTAATCCTAGCGTTTTGTGAAATCGGCTGCAGAGACAACAGAGGCCATGGCCTCCGTGGCCTCCCTGTAATTCCAGGCCTGCTGTGTGTGATGACAGTGCAAGGCATCTGTGGGGGGAAATTATCGTTATCTAACAGATAAATTTACAATTCATGTCAGGATTTGTGGTTCAGCGGAAAACAAAACCAGCAAGAATCCTCAAGAGCAGACAAATTTTGCCTGAAATAGCGTCAAAAACTGGGAAGTAGCAATTAAAGACCCCAGAATCATCCTACACGTGATGTTGTGCAGGGATCTTCCCGGGACTTTTCAAAACTGTTGGGCATTCTGGGCCCAAATTGTGGAAGTTTGGCCTCAGTAGGCCGAATTGAAACGAGGGCCTCTGAACGTCTTGTGATTGGTGTTTACCTTCGGTTTTGAAAGATTGTAAAAGCCCTGCTGTGCAATCTGGAGGATTCTGATTGGTTTTATCTTTATGATTTTTGTGAATTTGATCGGGGGGTAAAAAATACATATAATCTGCGTGTATCTGCCTGCAAGTTGTTTGTACCGGCCCGCAATTCGCGCATATCGGCCTGCAATTTCCGCATATCGGCCCGATACGCAAGCTTGTGCATTTGTGTTTGTTTTAAACTAGAGAGGAGGATGAGCCCTGCTGGGGGGAAGGATGATCCCAGCTTTTAAACTCTGATCAATTGCAACAACAAAAAACCTTCGTTTTGTTCATCTTTTGTTTATAGGTGTTTGTTTTTTTATATTACTGTGCCAAGTGTAAAGTTTTGTAAAATAAAATATTTCATATGGTTTGAATAGAAGATGATTTTAGTGTCATTTGTCTGATTCAATAATTTGGTTGCCAGACCGTTTATTTTGTAGTAGTCATCATTCCTGACCGCTGAAGATGCCTGGTTTTATTCTGACTTGTTATGGTATCACCCACTAAAACGATGGGCTTTGGACGGTTCATAACTAAATAAAAAGTCACATCCCCTTAAGGTGATCCCATGGCTGCCGCTTCCCAGGTTGTATCGTAAAACTTGGGTGTGATCCCTGGCTACACAAGGCAGTTAACGGTTGTATGGCTTCTGACTGGCACCCCCGAACAAAGATACTGATAGGGAAACCGCCAACATAGGGCTGGATAGCTCAGTTGGTAGAGCGCCGGTACATTAATCCGGAGGTCGTTGGTTCAAATCCCACTCCAGTCAATTTTTCTTTGTTCAAACCCAAATTATTACAAAATTTACCCAGTCAGTTTTCCTTGTGGTTTATTACTTGATAACTAAATATCCTATAAGTTTTGTTTTAGAAGCTAGTTTTAGAGTACTCGGGTCTGCAATTCATCTTTCAGGAGGCAAGGCCATTTTCATTTTACAAAGGGCACTTCCATTGGAAAATCTTACAGCCTATAAGAAACTTTTGATGGGGCACCCAGGCCAAGACCAGGGCAACAGAGGCCAGAGGTCATCACTGTTGAAAAACAGTGCTTTTTTAGTGGCCTCGGGTTTATAAGGGATTCATTGTCGGTTATTTCCTATTCTTCAGCATTGAGTTGAGTTTTACAAACGGAGCATTGTGTTTTCATTGCTATTGAGTAGGCATTACAGAATTTATGTAGCGCCAGCTATCAAGAAAATCCATCCGAGGTGAAAGAAAACAAATAGTCTAAAAGCAACCGAAAAAAGTGCCATGATAGCCAATGAAGAAAAACATTACGGAACCCACCCCAGCCAATTTCACATCCCCCCCCCCCAAAAAAAAGGTAAACTATTATTTTCAGTTAGATGATATCAAGTTGATTTGGAACCTATTTATTTTTGTTTGTTTTGCTTTGGTTTGGGTTGGGTTGTTTTCTTCTTCTTTTCATTGCATTATTACTGTTTGAGTAATTACTCGATAAAGCCATTTCATCATCAACGAATTTAGCGGGTGATTCGACTGATGAGGGCGCTCTATTTCTATCCCACACCCCAAAACACGGTAAGCAACCACAAATCGCATATCGTAGTATTTCATAGTAAGTACTGTCAAGTCAAGCGAACAATCAAAGCTGCTACTCTAAAATACATCATCGTTCTATTGTTGGCATTTATATAAACTCTTTACTCATCAAGATCTCCGGAAACAGCTTGTTTTAAAAGCAGAGTTGCGCCATCATGTTGCAAGCTGGGCGTGCAACAACGACACATTGTAGTGCTCTGTCCTGCAGATGTCTGAACGCAATGTTCGTGTTTTAATTACACAGGTTGGTGGTACGGTTTTAAAAAATTGTATGGGGCTAGAGCAAAGCTAAGCAAGGAAGGTAGGTAAAGGTGGGGTGGTGATGCCGTTAGTTTACGTAGGCTTTCCCAGTACTACTAGTTCTAGGACTAGAGAGGCGTACATTATTACGTAGGCTAGCCCCATAAATAGTGCCAATATTTATGGGGCTAGAAGTAGGCCTGCTTGGAATAATTTCTGTATCTGGCTGCCACTTTTTCATTCATATTTTGATATATTGATTATTGTTTACCCAAAGCAATAATCTCATTTTCAGATTTTATTAAACAAAACACCATTTTATTTCATATTAATATTATCCAACTGCAACTTTTTTACTCATTATGAATCATAATGAGTATAAAAGTTGCAGCTGGATGTGGAAATTTTGCATGTATGGACATAGTATGATAGTTGCGATGATCGTAACCCTCCATCCTCCCGACGGTCGCAGACTGGAGGATGAAGGGTTACGATCATCGCAACTAGTATGGACATGTTTGTATTTTGAATGTTTTGGCCGTTTAAATAATGATAATAATAATAATAAATTACAAGTTCCACAAGGTATAAAGGGAATTGGGAAAGGGAAACATAAAATTAAAACATGGACCAGTGAAAAAGCTGGCGGACTGGTGAAACAGTAAGGTAACTTGTTCCCCTTGCTAGTCACTGAAATAATTGAGGTTTAACCCTGTTTTGATGTAATTTATTGAATTTTGTGGAATGAAATAAAAATACTAACAATAAAAATAATCGCAACTAATAAAAAATCCATATCCAATTATCATTTATATTATTGTTGTGTTGATAGCATGAGTAGTGCTGAAACAATGGGTAAAGCGCAATCACATCTCAGAGGGAAACTCTCAACGTGGGGAAGAGACAAGGGTAGCGGCGGTAAGTTAACGCTGACCCCCGACCCGAGCAACATTCTAGAGGACCAGATTCTCGGGACGATCTACGGTAACTGCATCGGTGATGCCATTGGTCTGATGACGGAGTTCCTGAACAAAGAACAAGCTTCTAAAGTAAGCTATTTACATTAGGCTTGAGTAAAAAGTTTGGCAATTAACCACTTCCGTTGTTGTTGGTTTTTTTAAAATTCCTTGCCCACCCACGGTATTATTTTTCTGAACTTTTGGAGCTTCTTGAGTAATCATTTTCCTTTTAAAATTCCACAAAGAAACCCCGACTTGACAAAGGAAAGACAACAATTCTGCAATTCTGGAATTTGATGTTTTCTTGTGAGGAAATTGAGTGTACTGTAAAAGCCGTATGTCCTGTGGGTTGTAAAATACAAAGAACCATCAAAGAGAAGGGGGTCGCCCCTATGTTTTCTGGTATGGTTGGCTGCAGATTGCGCCACAACACCTTGTAAACTGTTACATGGTCATATGTAAACAATTGGGTCTGATAATTTGAACAAAGCTCTGCGTACAAACAAAACAATTAATAAGAATTAGCACTTTGACATTTTCTCGGGTGTGATAAAGGACTTTATGTTCAACCAAACTTGAATCCTCGACTCTGATTGGTAGCTCCATAGCAACAAGGAGTGTGATATAAACTTAAATCGCATGGCTCTTATCACACCCTGCATATTGCGCTGTTCTAAAGCTGCGTATTGCGCTATTGTAAGCTAAGTATACGCAAAGCGTAAAGCTTGAAGATTGATTGAAGATAAATTTGTTATTATACGCGCGCTGGTGGAATACGTGCGCATCTGGGTCCCATACCCAACTCAGCCTTCAGCCTTCCTGGATATGGGACGGAGAAACGCTATATTTTCCGTGTTCCACTCGCGCGCACTTGATAACTAGTATTATAAGAATTGCATATTATTATTATTATTTTATTATAAAACTGAAATGTATTAATGTTAATGTCAACAACCCGTGTCCGTGTCTCGGCAGTATTACAGTGGCAAGCATCTCGAATATTCCATGAAGGCCATAACAGCAGAACAATTTTTGCATCAAATGGTCTTCCCGGAAGCTGACTGGACAGATGACAGCGATCAGATGATCTTAATCCTCCAATCACTGATGGAGAATGATGGACAGGTACTGTTTCTTTTGTGATTGTTTTGTTACAGCCCTGGTAAAGAAATCAAATTTTACTCATTGCCGCTTGTATGCAGAGGTGCCTGCCATGAAACAAAAGCGCATCGTTCACCACCCAGTCACCAACTCTTCGATAACTATGATAACCCTCTTACTGTCTGACTATTCAACATGTTATGAACGCATCCACATAGCACACAGTCAACCCTCCTACTGTCTGACCAGTCAATATCACCCACTGTAGTTTGGAATGATAGCCTGCTATATGATAACATGTGGTTAATACATCTACACAGTACAGGCATGTACACAGTTAGTTTTATGACGCCCCATTTTTAGGTTCTGCATCACATGATGTGTCTTGATTTGAAATATAAATGTTGTATTTGTATTGGACAGCTGCGCAAGCACGATGCATTATTTCCCATAGCAACCAATGTACTATACCCATAGCAACCAGTACGCCTTGGTACCTATACGTCTTTTTTAGCATAAAACATGAGTTCTTATAAGATAAATAATGGCTGTCTTTACTCATGCTGTAGTTAAAGCTCCCCGTTGATCCCCCGGACTGTTCCACTGTTCCTCGGGTTTGCCTCGGCAAAATGGAGCATCTCGAGAAAAATAGATCGTCCAATCAACATTTGTTTCTTACAGGCAGTCGCAACGGATTTTGCTGAGAAGCTACTACACTGGCGGGTTCACGGTTTTCCCGAGCTTGGAGACACCTGCGGAATGGGTCTGGGAAGAACAACAGGCCAGGTTCTACGGAGTGACAACTTCAAAACCGACCCACATAAGGTACAGTCGTTGTACTCACTTGCAGGTGGGCAGATCATTGGGGGGGGGGGTGGAGAAGCAATTTTCCACGTGCCACAATTTGTTTGATTCCGCTGGATTTGAGGGGCTGTGCTATTAAGCTGATCACACTTGAGCCGTGTCTGAATCAAGCGACTTTGGCTGTGGCTACGGCTGTGGCTATGGCTTCTGGCTGCAACGGCAACGTTGAAGAATAGATAGGTGTTTTCAGCAGGCCAGCCATAGCCAAAGCCGGAGACATCATAATCAGATGCCAACAGTTTGGGTGTTGAGTTACTGAATGGTGTGGGATTTTGTTCGGGTGAGGAACGATCCCATCAAACCACCCAAGGGAGTTGGGGTAAAATGAAACACCACCCCAAATACCGCCATACATCTTGACTGCCTTGAGAACCTGAGGTGACCTATAACAAGATGACAATTGGGTTCTCAGTTGGGCGAAGGTCCCCAGTTGGAAAGTCTGTACAAAACCAATGGGAGCTTTTGCCAAAAAGTTGAAGTACAAACAAAAGAGGGACAATAGACCTTATGCACATGACGTCATTTCAGTAGGGCGCCCTCACCCAGAGGTCAAAAGGAGGGTGTTCATTGGCCAATCCTGTGCACCGCGCGTACAAATCTGTGCGATTCGATTGTTTCGTCACCGCTTTTACCTCTAAGATGGCGGTTGAATGACGTCAATGCATAAGGTCTATAGCAGGTCTCTGATAGCAGGTGTTTACACACTTATGTGTTTTGTCTTTATGTCAGGTTGCTGAGGAGGTATGGGAGAACGGTAGCAGGTATGTGGCCCCTAATGGGGGTGTGATGAGGACCTCCATCGTTGGAGTTCATCGCTTCGACGACATTCAGCAAGTCATCAGCAACACTAAGGTCTTCTGTAAAGTAACACATGCAGATCCAAGGTAAACGTTCATATTTCTTTACAATTTTGCGGGTTTTTTTTACCCTTGCATTGATGTGTGTTTAAGCACTGTACACTCAGTACTTTCCCAAAATCTGTGAAAAAAAAAACTACAGGCAATCACTCGGGTGGGATTCGAACCCACGACCTTTGCATTGCTAGAGCAGATGTCTTACCACTAGACCACCGGGCTCGATGGCTAGAGGCGGGTTCGAATCCTTAGCAGCAGGTACTGTATCGATTTAATAGATGTTAATTTTTGCATCGGGGAAAAAAGAATATAATGTGTTAAATTGATTTCTATTAATGAACAATAATGAGTGCAGGTATCTACCAATAAGATGTCGGGCCGAACAGAACCAAGGAGGTGAGGGAGCTGTTTAGACAGAGTGTGAAGCATCAAAGCGTCCACGAGGGAACCCTGGTGGCGCAAACCATGCCAGAAATCGCTTTCATAATGAGCGTTCTGGGTTCTTTTATGTGCCTTTTACAACTTTGTTTTATGGCAAAGTCTTTAAAAATCAATGTGCTTTTTGTTGTGAGCATGATTTTATTCAATGTTTTCATGGCTGATGAAAGTGAAGTTAGGCTGTTGTCTTCACACAATGCACAGGACCTACAGCTTTATGTCCCACTCAAAGGGCGGTCGGCAATTATGGTCATGTCCTCGTGCTTCGTTTTGCGAAGGGTCAAATTGCATGCAACACTAACACGGCTGTGCGGTCGTGTGCGTACTGATAGATTGTACTTTGAGTTCCGGTGTGTATTGATTGCGTTACGCGGAAAGTAGCGTTCATGTAAGCTTGCACGCCACCCGTTTGTTTAAACACTCCTCACCGTGTTTATATCGCACGTTTAAAAATGACCATGTGATCTCCTCTCGACCAATCAGAATGGATAAACTGTCCCTGTCAAATCCTTCCTCGGACCAGAGAGCCTTTCAGTCAGTTTTCAGTCCCATCTTTAACGATGTGGGTAATCCCCTTCTGATTTTTAATGTTTTTTTCTTCTTCTCCGAAATCGTAAGACGGAACATTTTTATTTGGGTTGCAGCTCAAGTTGCTGTAAGAGGAGCCCTCAGTTTTACTTCCAGAAAGATTTAGCCAATACAAGCATTTGAACTTTTGTTGAACCTCTTCAGGTGTGTCGCATCATGCGTTGCCGTGACAACAGCCATCGCAATGATGCTACAGGGGTTGCACAGGAAGCGCAATGGCAGTTACGACGTGGACAGTCTCACGGAGGCAGCGTTTGTTTACGCTAAGGAGTGTCTACTAAGGGACGATGAGGGCAATTTGAAAGCTAGGCAGGTAAGAATTGGAGGATGTCAAGTGTCAAAGGTTATCTTACTCTCTCCAACAGCTTGTTATAAAGCATCCTGTGAAACTATTTCATCTGAAATGCCCCCCCCCCCCCCCCCCCCCCCCCCCCCGTGATTAGAAATCAATTTGAATCTAAGAAAACATTTGAATCTAAACAACATTTGAATCTAAGACATGAATCGTTTCTCAGATTTCTGAGGGTTGGTGTCCTTTCACGAATGATGCAGACAGAGATGCAGGGTTGGTACCCACTGTCACCTCACAAAACATGGATGGATTCAACGTTCTTGTGAAAATAGTGGGTCATTTTGTTCCTGTTTTTGACAATAAGTAGACACCACATTCATCTGAAACTTTCACAAGTGAATTTTATTGTATCTTTCTTCATAGTTTTGCCTACAAATCAGCATTACGTTGACAAAAACCAAAGATGACTCTACCTTTCTATACATGTGTTGTTTTCAGAAGAATAAGCACATTCTATCTTTTTGTTTTCGACAAACACACCATACCACCAATCTGTAAAACCCTCATCAAATTAGGTTGTCATGATTTGAGTGAATTTATTAAAATCATGTCATATAAGCTTGCTGCAGTCGAAACAAGCTGTAGTTCTATGTAGGATTTTCAAATGCTTTTTTCTTCATTTTGACAGTATGACAGATAGAAATATTTTCTCTGGAGGGCTGGTACCTGTATCTGCATGAATCAGATTATTACTACTATTAATAATAGTGTATTTTAATAATGCGCCAGGTCTGTCATAAATGACACTCCGGGCGCTAAAATATCAAATTTTACGATAAGTGTACTGGGTTCGTTTACATGCATTACACAACACACGGGACCAACGGCTTTATATCCCATCCGAAAGATGCAGCAATAATGGTTAAGTGTCTTGCTTAAACAAGTGTCACGGCCGGGACTCAAACCCACACTCTGCTGATCAGAAACACCAGAGCTCGAGTCCAGTTTGCTTGACCGCTCGGCCACGATTGAAAGACACCAGTTTTGTTTTATACATGATTAAAACTTCTATAAATAATCTTTAGTTATTGATATTAATAGGTTGAGGAGGTGAAGTTTCATATGAACGCGTCACTTGCAGAGCTGAAGCTAGACGACAGACAGCAAATTGGGTATACCCTCAAATGCCTTGGTGCAGGGTTCTGGGCGCTGAGACAGAAAAACTTTAGAGATGCCATCGAGGCTATAACGTTGGAGGTACTTATTTATCTGAATCATTAGAGGAAAGCTCCACTAAAGATTTTTTGAGTTTTGCCACAAAAACTTGGAAACTATTTTATGAGATATCGCCCAACACACAAGGCCGGACGGCCACTTCAAGGTGAGGGCTACACTTAACTGATTTGGGCCGTCGACCCAGATCAACTGTCACCAGGGGCACGTTGCCACCTACTCCTTGGGCTGAAACAGGGTGACCCTCTTCACAGTTCGTAAGGATGTAGGCATGGGTATCATCCACTAGGAGCCTGGTTGGCAGAGCAGAGTGCACTACCTTCTCAACTTTTTATGAAGCAATTATAGTTAAGTGCCTTGCTCAAGGACACAAGTGTCATTACCGGGTTTCGAACCCACACTCTGCTGCTGACAACACCAGAGCTTGGGTCCGATGAACTAAACCCCTAGGCCACGACACACCACACTCCAACTGTGCATCCTTTGCACCAGTGGGTGTGTTTACATTGAATTACCTTGGTCATTAAAATTAATACTACTGGTTTGTTGTGCATGATCCAATTAAGTTCACTGTTTGGAAAAGCAATTACATGGAGATAACAGGTGTGAATTGTCAGATGAAAAGGATATTTTATTCAAGCCTCTTTCTTTAATGGAGCTTTCCCATAATGTGTTTTCCTGAATGCTTTGTGAACCTTTGCAGTCCCAATTCCTTTTATATCTAACTGCCAAAGAAGTGCAGGCATGATGTTTTTCTTACTTGAGCCTGATTTCTGATTTGTTTTAAAACCCCCTAGGTCAAATGTCAAGGTCATTATTGCTAAAATGAAAGAAATGTTGTCCGAGCAATAACTCAAGATGAATGCGATGGATGTCGGTGGGGCATTTGTGTTTGTCAACACACCATTCTTGTTTTTGTGTACACTCTTCTTCTGGTGTTAAGTGGTTATGCAAAAGATGTTGCGATGTAAATTTATTTGCAGAGCAAAATATTTTGCAAAGTATTTATTGTTAGAAGTAACACCCTTTAAAGTATTGCAGTTTTAGGAAAAGTGGTTACTATTCACCCAAACAAATTTGAACTTGAGAAAGGCTTCATTCTCAGGTATCTGCAACAATGGTGTTTTGGTTTTTTTTTCATTATTTTCTTCAACTTTGATGACTGATTGAGCCAAAATTTCCCTCTTTGATGTTTTATGCATAATGTTGGGATACACCAAGTGAGGATACTGGTCTTTGACAAATACCAAAAGTATACCCTGCCTTTGAAGGAGTCTGAGATGGTTTCAGGAATGCTTAAGGCCCAACGAACAGGGGTAGTAATATTAGGGTAAGGTACTTCGATACAATGTTTAAAAGTGTCTAATAAACACTATCACTAGTTCCATGACATGTTTTGTTTGAATCTGTTTTTATAGGGAGGTGATGCTGACACCAATGCGGCTGTTGCAGGAGCCTTGCTGGGGTGCAAGCTGGGGTACAAGAAGATACCCAGCTCCTGGAGAAACGAACTGATCCACAAGAAATGGCTGGATGACATTCTGGTCAGGTAAGAGATGTCCGATGTGTCTAGTGCAAGTATGAGTGAATGCCCCCAAGAGGTCAACAACTTGTTGACAGGGCAGACAGGGTGATGGCAAGATAATTTAACCTTCCTACTGGTGATTTGACAAACGGGTTGTGTATGGTGGGAAAACTGCGCACAGAACTAACTATGTACGTACAGTGTAACTGTGTGTAGATGCATCGACCACGTGATATCATATTGCAGGCTGGCGTAGTAAATCTATCATTCAAAACCCTTCAGGTAGTTTCAGAAAGTCAAATTGAGCAATTACTTTCCAGTGAGTTGACCAACGATTTCGAAGTACAGGTTGTGTATAGTGGAAAACTGAGCGTGATTTAAAAATTGTTTAATGTTAACCATAAGTTGTCTATATTTTGCACAGGTACTTCCAGATGGGTATCAAGTCAGAGAGCAGTGGGACATCTGTAGATGCACCACAAAATGAAAGCATCTTAAAGGCCTCCACAGGATCGGACAATATTGAAATCCAAGCCCAACATTCGCAGGGAGAGACACCGGATGGCGTTAATAGCGTCCCCTCGATGCCCTCTGCCGAGGTCGTAGATCAGAGTTCAGGTGTCAAACCTGAGTCTAATACAGAAGCTCAGCAGGACGGCAGTTCTGAAGTCGAACCCCAAAGTGAGTCATCTAAGGTCGCTGATCAGCTAGAGGTCAAAGGTCAAGCTAATTCCTCCGGGGACGATCCTCAAACCGATGGTGGGACCAAGGGGAAACTTGAAGAAACCTCATAAGATCACATCAAGGACAATTGAGAGACCCCTCCCCCCCCCCCCTGGAAAAAAAACAGGAACAAGACAGATGTACAAACTACGTCTCCTCCCTCTGTTATGAGAATGCTAGTTTCAAAACTTCATTAACAGAAATTGGTAACGAAAGTCAATATTTTAATGTGTTGTACCGTACCTTTGTGAGAAGGCAATGACATCATTGAACGTGGGTCGAAATTAACTCCAATTGCTAGGTAGCCAGCGGGGCCGCTGTAAAAAAACAACCTGTTACTGGCCCGCCAGAAAATTTGGTGGCCCTACTGTGATATTTTGAAGGAGGTTTAGACCACTGTCTGACAGGACTATCATTTTTTGGGTGTATTTGGTGGCCTGGAGATATTTTCATTGGTCACAGGCTAGCGGGCCACCGTTAACTTTGACTACTGGTGAAGAAAACAAAATAATAGTTGTCTTGGATAACGCCTGAATATTTTGTTTGTGAGTTCGGTATTAGAGTGTTCAAGCTGTGACAGATGTCACAAATCAAAAGGACTATTTCATAACAACAAAACTTCAAAAATTTTCATTCATCATGCCATCTTAAATGTAAACTATCTGTTTTTTAGAATAGAAAATGGGGCGTTAATATTAGAAACATATTAGATGAAATATATTTTGTATTCATATATTTTATAAGAATGTGCACTTTACCCCTAGATCCAAAAGATATATGTATAGTATAATATAGCTAACTATATAATATTTACAAGTAATTTTTTAGTTCTCAAAGTCACCTAACAAATATTTCGGTTCGACTTTAGAAAAATGGAACCTTGATAAATCAGCGATTTCTGTTTGTGTTTGAGGGATGTTGCGGCACTGTTTTTTTGGGGGGTGGGATGTTTCATTCCGTTTTATTGCTATTGTAACAAAATTACAAAATTGATTGCACAAATTTTGCCTGAAACAGTTTAACAGTTTGCCAAACGAAATCCATATACCTGATGGAGAGGGAGAACAACAACAAAATGCATTTTAATTTCAGTGTTTTGCCAAAATGCAGAGAAATGCCATTTTATCATGAAACTTAAATAACTCTTAATAAATACCTAGCATTAAGTTTTTATACCTGTCTGTGGTGGAATGGTTGGAACAACGGTTGTTTATATGTTACTTTTGTTTTACCTTTCACCATTGTTTTAAGCACTGTATACTAAGTGCTTTCCCGAGTCCTGTGGGAAAACAAAAACCCACAGGCAACTTACTTGGGTGGGAGTCGAACCCACAATCCTGACCATTCAAGAGTAGATAGCTTACCACATGACCAAATTGCGAGCCAAGATGACAAGAGCCAAGATGGCATCCTGTATATGAGTACTGCAACATTGGTTTTTGTAAAAATAGATATATATTCTTGCAAAGGCAAATCTGGAAATAAATCTGAAATTGTCACCTCTTTTAATAAATTGCGCATTTTTCATAAATGAAAGCAATATATGGATAGGTCCAAAATAGACACAATCTTGCAGGGCAACTTTGGTTTTGGCTTTGAGCTGCGTCAAGTGTTCTAATTTTGCTACGTGGAAAAGCGGTTCACCTACCAATCACGCAAGGATTGATAAAGTTCCTGCGTGCCACGCGCGGTATTTACGCACAACCATAGTTGTGTGTGTTTTTAAAAAATTTGATTTGCCCATCATAATGATGGCTGAGTGCCATCAAGTGGGACGCCAACTGGGAACTATCTACGAGTGATACATTGTTTGGGTTGAATGTGCCGTAGAACTGATAAAGGAAACTCGGTGGTGACATCCAGTAACCATTGTATCTGTGGGGACAAGTTGTGATGTGAAATTGCTATGCGTTCAAAAACAATTTTTTTTTTTTTTTTTTCCCAAATTCAAGATCACACCACAATTTGGACATTTTCATAATGCTGTGAATCGTTTATATTCTGTTCAGAAAAGTAGTGTTTGTAGTAGTGTTTAGACTAGGGTCCAATGATAGAGCTTCTTGAATATTTATTTATTTATTTATTTATTTATTTATTATTTATTTCTTCTTTACCCTGGGGAGACCTCTCAGTGAAACACACTGTTTTTCAGAGGTGCCCAGCTCAGTATTATTTTTCCCTGCAAGGTATGTGGAGCTACATTTTGAAGTATGAGACCTATTCCTTTACATAGCACCATGTAATGGTTTACGAGGTGCTGTGGCGCAATATGCTGCCGATCAAACCAGGAACACCGGGGCGGACCCCTTCTCTTTGCGATAAGTGCACTGGGTTCTTTAACGTGCGTTACACAACACACGGGACCAACGGCTTTACGTCCCATCCCAAGGACGAAGCAATCATGGTTAAGTGTCTTGCTTAAGGACACAAGTGTCACGACCGGGACTCGAACCCACACTCTGCTGAACAGAAACCCCAGAGCTTGAGTCCGGTGCTCTTATCCGCTCGGCCACGACACGCCACAAGAATAGACAATAGTGCTCAACAATTTTCTTCTGAGCAAAAATAAACCAGTCACAAATAGTACATGTGACATTGTATTTTGGCTGGTAACTTTATTCTGGTAAGCATACTTTTTATTCATGCTTAGTAACTTTTGTGCCTAGGCCGCTCAGATCGCGATCAGAAGGCGGGACATGTTGGCTAGTTCCTCGACTGCATAAACAACTTTGGTACACCGATTTGCATTATGCGAGCAATGGACACAGATATTGTTTTCCTTTCTACTATTCTTTTGACTGGAAATGATATTTGATTGACCTGAAAGCATTTTTGTGTGTGTGCTTAGTAACTTTTTGTGCTTAAGCAGCTCTATGACCTTTGTCTTGAATTTTCTTCAGGGAGTATGCAAGACAAATGTGGACCCTTTTGCATACAAGAATTAAGGATGTGCAATGCTTTTTATTTATTTATTAATCTTTTATTGCCAAATAATTAACTAATTTGAAGGTTATGATAATGGGCATGGGGAAGCTTCATGATGATTTTATGTGGAGAAAACCAACAATGTCTGACTTTTATATATTTTATTTCGTTTCAAAAGTAGTAGATTCTGCAATATTATCCATGTATGTTTTATTTTTATCTTAATATCGAAGGGAGAAATACTGTGAGGTTAAGATTGACACTGCCTTTATATATCTTGTATAAATTGTATATAATGAAGTTTTAACTGAAATGTCAGAGGGGAAACAAATTATATGGGAGTAAAAATTTTACTATTGTCCCAAAACAGAGAAACCCTTTTGGTAAACATGACTTAAAGCCACCGTAAGCCACGCCCACTTTACGCTCCAATGGTTAATAGACAAACAGAGGAAATGCATTGGGCTGTGTAGTTTTCCGTTCATGATTGAACCATTGCCAGACTTTTTTTCATGCGGAAATATGTGTTTATCAGGACTATGGTGTTGTATCAAATTTGTTTGAAACTGGCTGCCGCTTCCCAGGTTGTATCTCAAATTTGTTTGAAACTGGCTGCCGCTTCCCAGGTTGTATCTCAAATTTGTTTGAAACTGGCTGCCGCTTCCCAGGTTGTATCAAATTTGTTTGAAACTGGCTGCCGCTTCCCAGGTTGTATCAAACTTGTTTGAAACTGGCTGCCGCTTCCCAGGTTGTGTCAAATTTGTTTGAAACTGGCTGCCGCTTTCCAGGTTGTATCAAAAATTTGTGAAACTGGCTGCCGCTTCCCAGGTTGTATCGTAAACGTGGGGTGTGATCCCTGGCTATACGGCAGCTAAAGGTTGAATGGCTTCTGACTGGCACTCCAAGATAATATTGACTATAATAGGGAGACCGCCAACATATGGCTCATTGGTTCAAGTCCCGCTCCAGTCAATTTTTCTTTGCTCAAACCCAAAATTAAAAAGTTAAAAAAACTTTCGGATAACAATTGCGTGTTACATTTTATTCACTCATTACCATACCTGTGGGGCATTGTGGCAACAGGCTGTAGCAGCATTTTTAAAGACATTTACAGCCCAAGCCATGGATTTGCGCGCCACTTTTAGCCCCAACAATATTGCGAGCATCATTTTACGTTTGGTTATATTTATCTCTGGCATTCTCTATTATATAACACAACTATTTTGTGTATAGTAAACTGAAACTATACTTCTGAAAGTGGTGATTTATTTTGGAAGAGAGTTTTAAAAACATGTTTGTAGGCCCCTACTTGTTTTTATCAAACAGTGATTATATAGACCTTAAGTATTATCTTTTGGGTTTTTTTCTCTGTGTATAAACTAAGTTATTTCCGTTATTAAGTTGATTAAGGTAAATAATTAGGTAGGCGATATCTTTTTCTACCAGAGGGAAATATTTCACAGAAAAATTAGGCTGTTTACGGTAGATAAGTGGTTAGGTTATATCTTGTTCTGGTGTAAATTAAAAAACTTTCACACCTAAGTCTTGAAAGTTATAACAACAAAAAAATTAGCATAAAAATACCTACATGTGATTCTTTTGGGGTGGAATGTCTCTGTTATTCCGATTTTTCATTGCTGTCCCCCCCCCCTTTACTGATTTATTTATTTATACCTTTTTTGGGGGGGGGGGGTGAATTTACCCAGTCAGTTTTCCTTGTGTTTTATTACTTGATATTTAATTTTATTTGATTACAACATGTTTATTAAAGTTTTGTATTTTTAAAATCGTTATTAACAATAACATTCAAAGAGACGACGGAACAGCTTGTGGCTGCTTCGGTAGGTGACCATGGAGGGAAAACAACTGTTTAAATGTTGTGGGTTTTTTTCTGTATATAGACCTATGATTGGTCAAGTATTCATTACGAAGGCATACTTAATAATTTTGAATGATAAAAGCATTTGTTTAGAAATGCCTTGTCTACCTAAACAAAAAACATATTCCGAGAAGCGGAAAACGTAGGCTGGAACAAAACAATAAACAAAATCTAACAGAAACAAAATAGCATAACTAGAAAAGAAAAAAAACACATTGTAAGCAGATTTGAATATGAGGAACATTATCAGTCGAAGTAGAACAATTGGTAAATTGTTGGGTGCAGTGGTTGAAAAAGCCCCGTCGCCGTAAAAACTTGCCTTTGATTTTGCCCAAGTATAATAAAAAATATTGTTATAAATTCAAAACGGCCGTTGGGTAGGACTGTATGAGCCCATCAATAATACTAGATGATTCAGCAAGTTAGCATTACATTTCCATGTAGGAAGCTGGATTTAAGGACACAATACTTTCACGAAGGAGTCGGTGAAAATTAGAGTTGATCAAATTTCAAAGGTTTCGAAGAAGAAAACCACCACGTGCATCTCAGCAGTTTTGGTGCATTGCGGTTTATCAACAAATCTCGTGTAAGAATGGCCTTGCCGTTTTCTCAACGTGTGGTTGATTGATTTGATTGAATTTATTTGGATAAAATACAGCAAAGAACATGGCCCCAAAAAATACATACACAACATCAGGAGGTTAAACAATGAAACAAAATAAACCAAATTAGAAAACAAGAAAGAAAAACTGCACAAACTCATCAAAGGATTGCCCCAAAAAGCCAATTATTTAGACTTATATCCATTGGGATCCTTACAGAAAAAACGGCAAAAAACATCACTAAAAACAAAAGAAATACAAAAACAGACGGATCTAGAGAGAGAAAAAAGGCGGATCATGGAAAAAGAGAAGATCAAACAAAAAGTTAATAAATTAATTAAGCATAGATTAAAAATGGAAAAATAAAAACAAAAAGCACCGAAACTATGCATCCTTAGAAATTGGCTTTTACAGCAAGATTGCATTTTGACTAGGCCCCAGTTTTTTTAATTGATGCAGGCTGGTGGTTATGCAACATGTATGGCAGAGGCTCATTGGATAAGCTTTGCAAGATAATACAATCCGAATCTGAAAAGATAATACTCAGCTGAATTTGTTTGTTTTTTTGTTTTTTTACTAAAAAAGCTGAAATTTGGTTCATTTGGAAACGAAAACCTGACTTATACATTTGTGATGAATTGCCCATAGCCATGGGGAGGGGCATCATGCGCCGTGCAGTACTCACAGAGAGCAGGGTTGGGCGTATTGAAGCGCCCAACTGTTGGCGCTTCATTTTACGCACATTGACCAATCACGGTCCACGTTGTGTTCACGGTACCAAATCCAAAATGGCAGATAAAAAGAAGACCGCCTCCGAAAATGGTAAGTGATGTATTTTAATAAATCCTAAACTATTCACTTTTTAAAGTGTTTTCCCTCTTTGCATCCAATGTGTTTTATTGTGGTGAGGAGCAACGTCGTAGTTGAATGGCAAGAGTAACTTTGTGCATGCTGAAATACCGTGACAAATTACGTGCCCACATGATGATCGATTGTCAACTGAATTGAATGAATGATTGTTAACTTTTTATTTAATCACAACAACAATGGCGAGAACGTGTTGCATGTTCTTTGAATTTTATATGTAGGGGATGGGAGACCCTTTAAAAATCAACCATAGTGGCATGAATGCACATTGCTTAGATTTAGTGAGATTATTCTTATTATAAATAAATATCTGAATTGAATATAAATAATATATTATTAATATAAAAGAACAGTACAGACAGTGGAGATGTGATTGTTATTTTAATTTTATTGTTTTATTGTCAATAACCAATAGTCATGCAACGCCAACGGTAAATATTAAAATCATCCAAAATGCTGCTTTGCCGACAGATCATACATCGTGTCATATATATATAGCGCCCTCTTTGACGCGTATAGGAGTAGGCAACATTATACAGCGTATTAAGTTACTGAATTTATCGTCCACATCATGTTCTCATCATCATGCTCATGCCTATTTATTTAATCAACCGACACGCTGTGTGTGTTTTGAATGCCTGCTGGCGCTATTTTAAGAAGACTATTCTTTTATTATTAAAAATTGACCCTAACATTTAAATGTATACCTACCTAGTTTCTTTGTCCTTTTTGTGGCTTTATTTTAAGAGAAATAAAGTCTGAAATTGTGGTAGAGCAAAACAAATTAAAAAAATAATTATAAGTGATTGTCATGTCACTGACTGATATTTTTGGACGATTTATATCGCCACTAAAATATCCAAGTCCTAGTTATAATAATTTCCCTGCATTTGATTTTTATTTAAGAGTTGTTTGGAGAAAATGTTCATCCCATCCAAAACAAAATTTTTATTTTTTTTTTTACTGAATTTAGTGAAGGGTCTGGTTCTCTGCACATGCATCACAAGCAAAAACATAAGGCAAAAAACATGACATATTTAAAAAAAATTATAATAATATTGGCAACAACATCACTAAAAGGAAAAACCAATTTCGCAAAAAATCTGCCCCAAAATTTGTTATTTTCTCTTCATCAATGGAATTGCCTTAGATCAATGTTGTACCTGCTAGTTATTAAATAAGCACACCGGTTTACTGTGTACATAATTTAGTGATGAAGAATCATAGACAATAATTTTTAGATGGTTTTATAGAAATTTCAGGGCTCAGAATTTACACTGGAATCACAGGCACGAAGCCAGTGATTTTACCATTCAGGCCAGTAGACTCGGGACCGGACAAGTCCGTAGCTCTTGTGTTTTTGTTAAAATGTTGCCTTTCAGTCTGGTAAATCTCTTTCAATTTTGTGTAGTACTGAAGAATTTAACATGTAATTCAAATGAGATAAATATTCTCCTAATGCTTGTTCAAATTAGAACAGTTCAAATGTATGTAATGGCCATTTTTTTCCCTTCTAATTCTGGTTTTTAAAAAAGAAAGGATGGTTCCAGTAAACTTTTTGAGCTACGAGCCCTGCGGTCTATGCGGTGAATACATAGTCTTTTTTTTTCTTCTTTTTTTTCAAATTTGGTGCAGTAATTAACTTTTTAATAAAATGAAGTAAAACTTACTCCAAAGATCACATGGTTTATCCAAACCAAAAATCTGGTATGGATAAACCATGTGACCTGAATTTTTTGAAAGTGCTTGAAAACCACCAAATTTGATCAGGTTTTTTTAATGAACCTTTCCAGGAAGACATTTAGAGTTATGTTTGGGTCCATTTTGTAACCAAAATAGCCCAACGAAGCCAGTGTGTCCCTTTAATTCGAGGGTCAGTGTTGGAGGTAGTAACTTGTTTTCTTGCTTGTAACGCTGTTTTCGTTTTCATTTTACATTATTTAGCTAGCAGCCCTGATGTCCCTAATGAGTATGAAGTTGAAAGTATTGAAGAGTTTCTTAGGGATGAGAGTGTAAGTCATTTAAGATGTTATTGGATCATTTCTTATATAAAAATACTTTTGGTAATATTTTGTGGCGTTTCGTGGCCAAGCAGTCTGGTTCAACAGACCCAAGCTCTGGTGTTATCAGCAGCAGAGTGTGGGTCCAAACCCCGGTTACGACACTTGTGCCCTTGAGCAAGGCACTTAACCATAATTGCTTCGTTAAAAGTTGGGAAGGTATCAGTGCATTCTGCCCTACCAGCCAGGCTCCTAGCGGATGACACCCATGCCTACATCCTTACCAGCGCTAGGGGTAGGTGGCAACGTGCCTGTGCCCGTGGTGACAGTTGATTTGATTCGACAACCCAAATCAGTTAAGTTTGCTTTTTGCAGTGTCTGTCGATGTGACTTGCGCATCGCAAGGGGTAGAGCGAACCACCCTGTCATGTACTTTTCTTGAGCTGCCGCATTGCTAGCCATTTTATGGATTACCAGGTCTGATGGTCCGTTTCTGAAAGGGCGAGGGCGCCAAGGCGCTTTCTCCATGAGGAAATTGTAAACTACTATTGGGAGTTGGAACATTTCAAATGGCATCCAGGCAATGACCGGGGGCAATGGAGGCAATTGCCCCCGTTAAGTATCAGGCCTGGACTTAAAATGATGTTCCAATTTCGGACTTTTCAGTGCTGGCAGACATGAAAATGTCGCCCTTGATTGACTTCCTTGAGAGTCTTGTTTTACTTACTGCATGGAATAACCCAACTTTTGCCGCCTGTATTCGTTTACCAGGATACTGCCTGGTACTACGTGAAGTGGAAGGGTTACTCGACCAGCGAGAACACATGGGAGCCCCTGAGGAACCTGACAGGCTGCTCCAAACTCATCAAGAAATTTCACAAGAAAGAAAAACGGGACAAACTCAACCGGCAAGAGTACAAGCGGAAGCGCGAGCACTCCGGCGAAACTCTTTACTCCATCAAGAGCAAAAAGCCAAAGTGCAGCAACGAGGACGGCGTCATAACCCCGGTGGACCTCTCCAGTCAACGGACGGCCGTCCAGAAAGCCCTCAAGAAGTGGGAGAAAGATTTGAACGCAGTGTGTACGGAGAAAGCGCGCATTCTCGTTAAGAACAACGTGGATTTGGTCGGTCCACCCAAGGACTTCACGTATATAAACGATTACAAACCGGGGCCCGGACTTATCATCCCGACCGATCCCCTTGTGGGCTGTGAGTGCGAGGACTGCAGCACCTCGTCGGGTTGTTGCCCGCAGAAAAGCGCCGCCCCTTTTCCATTTCACAAGAACGGAAAGATTAAGGTGCCCCCTGGCAAGCCCGTGTACGAATGCAACATCAGGTGTAAGTGTGGCCCCAAGTGTCCCAATCGTGTGGTGCAGTACGGCAGGCAGAAGGATGTCGCTATCTTCAGGACGTCTAATGGATGCGGCTGGGGTGTCCGCACGCTTTCCGAGATCAGGAAAAATACATTTGTCATGGAGTACGTTGGGGAGGTGAGTGAGTCTATGGATGAAGTGGATTTTTTGTCAGACAAAAGTTGTTTTTTCATATATTCATAAAGCTTTGATAAGGTAACACTGACAAGGATAGCCAGGGTTCTCTCCATGCACAAGCTAGCGTATCATGCCGATATACACAAATTGCGGACCAATTTGCGCAAAATGTGGCCGGTACACACCCAAAAAAAACCCCAATAATAAATGAAAAGATATCTTTCTTTTACTTCAGATTAAATTTACAACAAAATCATCAAGCTAAAACCATTTAGAGTGGCCCAGATTGTGCAGCAGGGCTCTTGAAACCGAAGATGTACACCAAGCTAACAATAATCAGAGGACCTCTTTTCAATTCAGCGTGCTCAGGCGAAACTTCCAAAATTTGAGTCCAGAATGCCCCCCACAGTTTGGACAAATTCCTGGGGAGAACCTAGATAGCTCCATGACAACAGGCGAGGCCTTACTACAGGTCTCAATTCTTAAGACCACAAGCTCCTAACAATTGTGCAAATTGACTCTAATGTTTCGTTGATTTCAGATCTGTACACTAAACAGTCAACCATTTTAATATTGTGTGAATGACTTTGGTCTACAATATGAACCATGCATGTAGTGTATACTTCTGATGAGTTTCAAATAAATGTACAGCATGCTGTAATTCCAGCGGGCATGCTAGATCTTCCCTTTCAGTCTTGAGAAAGAATGGTTAGCCTGGTGGTCTACTTTTAAAAATCAAAGAAGATAAGAACAAAACGGTTACAGTTTCAGTCTTCGGTTTTCAGCAATTTCACGGTCATATGAAGAGTATGACGGGGGAGGGGGATCGGAGACTACGCAAGACTTTAAAAGCAAAAAATTTGATTTTTAAATAATGTGCATCAATTTTGAAAGAAAAGTGTTGATACTACTTTGGGAGAGGGCGGGGGGGTGTTCAAAAGTACTACTCTCTCTACGACCTGAAAATTGTTGAGAACTTTTGACAGTACCTTAGCTAGTACTGTCACAGGCATGCTACTTTGTTCATGAAAGGGCAAGGAATTTTCTCTTACTAGTAAGGGGCACCTCTAATGAAGAAAACTGAAATTGCTACCGGAACTTTTCAAGTATTTGGCCCACAGTCCTATTACGTTTCTCATGGTTTCTCTTCATTGTTGTTTCTGGCTCCCCAATCCCAACCCCCCCCCCCTTCTTATCCAACCCTAGGTAATAACTAATGAGGAGGCAGAGAGGAGAGGCCAAGTCTACGACGCTAACGGCAGGACCTACCTCTTCGACTTGGATTATAACGATGGCGACTGCCCATTCACTGTGGATGCAGGTCGCTATGGGAACGTCTCACACTTTGTTAACCACTCTGTAAGTGTGCTAATTAAATATGCTAATTTATATATGTATGCATGCGTATACACTATTGGTTGGCAAATATACCAATTACAATTATGTCCAGTACCACCCAAAGTTGTAACTTTACGGAACACCCATACCCCATATTATAATTTTTTTTTTGGGGGGGGTAACATTGTCAAAGTGAAACCATAACAGTAAAGACAAACATACTCATAGTTTCAACTTTGCATTTGGATTTATGTTTGTTTCAAGAAAATTTGAACAAAAACCCTCGTTATTTAGTGTGGCCCACCCACAACCCACGGCCAATAATTGGTAAACAGCCATCGCATGCTGGAATCTCACACTTGCCTCTGTGCTAAGAGTAATGGTGGCCTCCTATTGATCTCTAGTAATCATGGTTTGTCTGACCAAAAAAAACCAAACGAATCTGGAATTGGGGTTTAAACTTTAATCCAGGGATTAAATTGGGATTTAACTGTAATCCCTCGTTAAGAATGATTTTTACCATTGTTTGTAGCGGCTATTTTCCCTGTCCTATTGGTTCAATGAAGCAGACAGGATCCCAGGATTTTTTGTTTTGGTGACTGAGGCATTCTGGACCTACATTTGTTATCTTTGATTTTAAAAGCCCTAGTAAGCAATCTGGGGCATTCTAAATTGCTTTATTTTGATGTTAAGTTTTGGTTTTTTAAAAAATTTTTATCTGAAGTAAAAAAATATATATATACATAAGAATACAGGCCTCGAAATAACCCACTGCACCGACAGCAATTGCCGTGGTGCCCTGTGCTTTTGCTGTGGTGCCCTTTGCGAAGTTCCAATACAAATTTACACTTTCCTCATAGAGTGCCCCTCCTTACCAGAGGAAAATTGCTGTGCCCCTTCAAAAGCGAAGTCCAAGGCCTGAAAATAGTATTATTATTTTAGTTTATGTATCGGCTGCAATTTGTGCAAATCGGCCCGATACGCTAGTTTGTCCACGGGGACAACCCTCGCTAAATAGAGCTTTTGCAGCAGGTCTAAACATCAACCGCTGTCAAACTTGTATCTCACAGAATGTTCTGGGTGTGTTATGGCATCAACCACCATACATAGAGGGACACAAAACACGGACTCACCAGGCCTCCGTGCCTGTGTCCATGATTTTGTGCGTGTGTTTGTACATTTGTCTTCCGTCGTTTAAGTGTTGCAAAAGATGTCGCAATGTTAATATATTTGCATGTGGTTGGGCTTCTGGGCACCAGTCACAACATTGTGATTGATATGGCAATGGTTGAATGTGGTAACTAGTAACCTGTTTCTGCTTGTAGCAAACATTTTCTGTTCTTAGCAAATGTTTGTGCTAAACAGTTTTTTATTGGCCGAGTTTCCAGACCAGCGCTTTATCACTAATTGATTTCGTGCTTTAGAATTGTCAATGCCTCATTCAATCTTCTCTTTGCCATCTCTGTAGCAGCCCTCTTTTGTAACAGCCCTCTTTTGACTTTGTCACCCTCAAAAAAAATTGCAAAATTGTTTTTAAATAGCCTGTAAAAGCTATAAAAGTCTATACCATTAAATAGTTATTAAAATAACATGTAAAGGCTATAAAAGCCTACCATAATGGTTATTGGCTTTTATAGCCTTTTAGGCTACTTAAAAACAGTTTTGCTGATTTTTTTTAGGGTAACAAAATCTTTTTCTGGGTCAGATATCACGCTTGTATTTTACTGATCAGTGTGTATGGTATTATGTTTATGCTGTTTGTATGTTTTTGGTTATTGTACTGTTGGTGCAATTCTTTGAATACTTTTATGGTAACAAGTTTGCATTATATGTGTCTGTTTATTTACAGTTTTCAGTTTTATAAGAACTGATAAAGGAACACAAGTCATTGCCTTCGGATTGGGCACTTTGGGCTAAAAAAGAAGAAGTGTTTGTTGTGAAATTAATATGGTTGGAAAGATGTTTAAAAAGTAGACGATAATGATTCACACAAATATCCCTCGAAATTGTGTTCTTTTCCCTTTTTCTTTGTGAACTAACATAGTCCGTAATTTTGAGTAGTCAGAAATTTGGCTCGGTTGTACACAATGGCAACATGTCCCTTTAAAATGTGTTTATTTACTCAACTGTTTTTATGTATTTGTTGTACCGGAACAGATCCATTGCAGTCCAGAAGAACATTTTTAGTAAACCACTCCAGAATGATATTAATTTGATTCTACCCTCGTTCCTCCGGCAGTGTGATCCAAACTTGGTTGTCTACGGTGTGTGGGTAAATACACTGGACCCCAGACTACCGAGGATAGCATTATTTGCAAATAGAGACATCAAGGCTGGAGAGGAGCTGACGTTTGACTATCAAATGACAGGTAATAGTCAAGCATTCAGACTTGCAGTACGTTCCTTCCCATCATACATCACTACATCCTGAACAAGAATTTGTACAATCTCATTAGCCTGAACATCTGACGTCACACTTCGAGGCTTGGCCAGCTACCTGCCTGATAGGATGCTGCCAGATGTACCTTTGACCTCGTATTCATTTTACATGTAGATTTGCAGTCAATTCACACTATACATGTAAAGGTATTAAATAGTGAACAAAACAACATTACATGATGTACGCAACATTATGCACACGCTGCGTGCAGACGATCGAAAGTGCAAGCTGACAAACTACATCACCTCAAAACCTCAACCAATCATAACACAGAAATATGCAAAGCTTATGCCGAGGCATGTTTATCCAATGAAATCATTGTATCCAATAAAATCATTGGGCCTGTAAGACCAGTGCCTGTCTTTATCCTTGCGGAGAAAGACAGGGGACCAGTCTCCAATCTCATCAGCCCCATCCCAGCAGTCTTGGATGAGACCGATGGGGCTGAGGGAAGGCCATGTCTAAATTCATGACTTTGGTAGTGGAGGGCTTTGAAGCAGTCAGGTTGGCGTGGTGGCATCTTTCCTTGCCTTCCACCTCTGGGGACCCCGGTTCAAATCCCATCGGGGGCACTACGTGACTGCGTGGGTTTTCCCTGGAATATTTCTTTGGGGTTTTCCTCTCGCACCTAAAACTGAAACCTTGTCTTCTCTCCATGGGGTTCTTGGCTAGTACAGCGATTAAGTTTGCTGTTTCTGAGAGTCCTTGGCTTCACAACCAGAATTAATCAATGAAATTAAAGGGATACTAAATGTTTGATTTTTATCTGATTTCAGACTTTTCACTGTCTGTCTGGTAAAACAAAATTTGATAGGGTTACCAAAAGGTGGAAATGCCATCACTCAACATATCTCCTAATATTTAGGTCCAAGTTTCAGAACTTTTTGTCGGCAATAAACCCCCCCCCCCCCACGTAATGGCTGTGGTCGGCACACCAAAGAGTCCTTAACACCCGGTTCAGACAGGCGCTTTAGAGTCGCGCCAAACCAAATTATTGAATTAAGTACATGAAAAGTTTGACGTCTGAAACAGTTAGGAGCGATTGGATGCGCCGTACGTCGAAAGATCGACTGTTGCAGTCGTTCGGAACGACTCTGGAACGTCTTGGTTTCAGTTGTTGATCTTGTCATGACCCGAACCAAATGTTAACTTCCCTGCCTGAAACCAAAATTTATTTGGGTCGAACTACAGTTGCTCCTAATCTAATTGGTTCGCTGTCTGAACCGGTGTAATAGTGTTGCAGCCAACGGCCGTAGCCACAGCCAAAGTGGCTTGATGCGGATGCGGCTTGACATTGAGCTGGGGTGGAAAGGGCTCATAAATGTACCTTTGACACAGGTTTTTTTCTGGTGTGATTTCTTCCGCAGGTGAATTGAACGCTTCAGGGTCGTCCTCCAAATTACAGCCCATCCGCTGCAGGTGTAACTCCAAGAACTGTAGGAATTTTCTTTTTTGACTTGGTGTATTTATGTGTTTTGTCAATGGAAGTACAACTTTTAAAGAAACAAAAATGGTTTCTGTGTTTAAATACAGAGTATGGGGCCCCTTTCCAATTTGGCGTCTGGTCCTCAATGAGTGACATATCTCGGCTGGTTGTGATGAAGTTTGTTTTGTGTACATCACGAAAATATATATATATGTTTTATATCTTTGTTATTGTTGCTCAGTTTCTAATTTAAGATGACTTTATATGATTTAGCTTGTCGAAAAAACAATTTGTTACATGTTACGTTTGGTACCAAATTCTGAAAGAAAGCATCCGTGTTGGATCTCCAAGATCGTTGTGAAGTGACACTCTGGTGTCAATTTGAAGTTTTCTTTACGTGGGTTTGGATTGGCTGATTTGTGTGGAAAAATGAGACAGTACGGGTCCTGTTAGGAATTTTCCTGATTCCAGAAGTTATCAATGATCTTGCCTTTAAAAATTCTTGGAAGACTCGAGCTGACCACCTAGGGGAGAAAGATAGCTTCCATGCACATCTAAATCCCTGAAGTCCAAATGATGAATGTGCTCTAATTTCTGAGCTTGGAGCTGACGACTCTTCCCGATTCAGCAGAAAGGTGTCTGAAAATCAGCCAATCTTTCCATGTTCTGGTGAACAAATTTGAAAGTCTCCCGTATTATGCCGATTGTAATTTTTAAATTTCTCCCTGATTGCTGTACAGCATTTTCCTGATTTCAAGATGCGACTGTTGGCAGCTCCGTGAGCTTGCAAATAGAGCAGCAGTCAGCTCAACTCCTTCCAACTGTATTGACCAATGACAACCTGGATTGTGGGGCAGAAAAATCTGACGTCTTAAAATGCCTTGACAAAAAAAAAATGCAAACAAAGCCCTGGCATTGAGATAGCTGCATCTTTTGTCTGGCGCGGTGTGCTGGCACAATGATCAAAGAGGCAAAGAGGTGTGTGTGTGTGTCCCACAAGGTTGCCAGGGATAGGCAGTTGCCAGGCGGGGCTTACTGGATTAGTCTCTATTGAAACATAATGGCAGCTGTCCAAATTCACAGCAGCTCAAAATCAGATAATAATAATAATAATAATAATGATAATTCAAAGTTATAAAGAGCACTTTCTAACGTAACTACTCAAGGCACTGGATTAGTTTCATGAAATCGAGCCTTTGTTTGCTGAGGCTTTTTCTCAAAGAACTTGCCTTCAAAATGTTTAGAAATGTGTGAACTGACCATCAAGGGAAGAAAGACCTGGCTTTTTCGTCTCCAACCCTCTCAGTCTTACCATTTTGTGGTGATGTTTTGTCTGTAAATATTCTATATATTAACAACCTGGAAGTTTAAGTGAGTTTCAAGCTTGACCAGGAGGAGGCCGCAGCTCTTTTGTTGTTGCTTTTTGCTCCTATTGACGTCAATTCCACTGACGTCATCGTCACACTAATCTTGGCTGTGTGTCGTTTTGGAAGTCGATGTCCCCCTGTGTTACACACAGTATAGCGTGCATTTTAGGCGGTTACACACCTATGTTCCGACACCCCTATATTACGACACCCCAACTGTATTTTTCTATCCGTAAACTATAGTGTGAAAACCATGAGGAGATTTTCTGAACATAGGTGTGTCGGAATATAAGACCAATCACGCTTTAGGCCACACTGTGTAATGTTTACACGCTTACCATAATTGTTACTAGCAATTTGGCTCCCAGAACAGCGAGTGTTTCAGCAGTAGCCGCATGTTGACATTAGTGTAAGAGGTCAAAAGAAGATCGCCCAAATTTGGAGGAAAACACATTTTTATTGGGGCCCAATTTCACAGGGGTGCTTAAGCATAAAAAGTAGCTAAGCACAAAAACGATTTTGCTTTACACCATAATTAGGTTATCAACCAAAGTACTATGTACCGTTTGTAACTGGGTTGGTTTGCTTGGCTTTTCTTTATGCTTAGCAGAAACTTTTTTTAAGCACTATTGTCTGCTGAGGCAGCTCTATAAATTTGGCCCGGAAGTGCAGTCATTTAAAAAAAAAAAGTTCTCCTGCTCTTCTGCCCACATGTCCAACAACAGAGTCTGGAGGGACGATGCTGTCTGTTCACTTTTGTTTGGTTGATGAAAATTCATAGATGTGCACGTTGGGAACAAAATAAGGGTGTCTGTGTTTTTGTTTACATGTCTCCAGTGAATAATGTTTACAATAAGTTAGTTGATTATTATACAATACATCCACAAATTATTATACAGTACATCAGTTGAATTCAGTAGCAGTGTTATATTATAGAGCAATCTGTACGCGGAAGTGCTGCACGCTGTGCCACCATTGGTGGTGGCAGCACCGGGTTTTGCACACAACAGATTGGAAAAATCGTTGTCATTTTCACTTTTTAAGTGAATTAAGTGTCTTCTTTGACAATTTCCCTGATCGGACAGCATGACATGATGATGTAGAACATGCTGATAAAATATTTGCAACTAAACAGAATGTGAATAGTAACATTTTGAAATTCTGTACAAAAGCAATTTGCTGATGTAACCGTTTTAAACCTATGTCTGTCACACTTAAACTCGCCTATTGTCGACACATTTTTTCAGGATTTGGTTTGGTTTTTGTTAGTTGTGGAAAGTTGTGTAAATCGTTGAGCACGACACCCAACTCGCTTGAAAAGTAAAACAAGACAACTATTTTTCCATGTCGTTGTGTACAAAATCTTGCACTGTCAGCACCCCAGCTATGGTGGCGTGGCGTGCAGCAATTGCGCGCATTGATTGGGTCTGTAGGTATGTCATGTACCTCGACTCTGGAGCAGAAACCAGTTTTTCTTCTTTCAGGCCTCGTGCTGTTTTCACTTAAGTGCTGAAGTGCCGCACCCACGTATGAGTTTAGTTTGTGTGAAACTTCAGGTTTCGAGCACTAATTTTGTTTTCACGTTGTACAGTAGTTTTGATGGCGTTGTGGGTTTCGATGGTAAAGAGATGAGGTTTTTTTAATCGAGTGTGGTGGGAGTCAGTTTAAAGCGTTTTTAGAGTTTTTTATCTTCAGGTTTCATGAAGAAACCAAAGTTAGCTTATAGACTGTTAACATAGTGCAGCAATTTTTTTCTTTTTTCTTCCATTCAAATTAATGTAACCAAACTGAGGCTGGAAGGAAGTAATAGTCTGGCCACATTGTAATGAAACGTAGTTAAAACTGTCATCAATAATGGGAATACAGGGACCCTGTAGAACTGTAACAACATTCCTCGGAGAAAGACTCTGCTAGGGTCAAAATGTCGGGCCACTAACTATTTTTTTTTGCAATAGTCCTTGGCATTGGTTTTGAGAGATCAAGTTCAAAGTTAGAAGCTAGGACACATTTTTAAAACACAGAGATGTCATCGTATAATATAAATTATACTTCACAAATTTCACTGCTAAGCAGAAAGTATCAGGGGAACCAGCTGTCTCTGCTAAGTAAAATTTGTCAGTGTTTTTCTTGAACTCTTTCAGTGCCCACTTTCTTTTGTGATTTGAACCTAAAATACCCAGCTTTTTTAGGTTTTTTGAAATTCTGTATAAAGAAAAATTTGTTTTTAAAGTCTTTCTCACCAAACCAAATGTATCTTGCTGATTTGTGTTGCCTTGGTACATCCCAAAGTCAATAGCATTTCCTGAGTGATACCGCCCTCTTGTGATAACATGTATATTATGGGTCGTACATGCACGATTGATGACACTTTTCGAGTACATAAAATAGATCGTACATGTACAACCATGGCACTGAAAGAATTAAAAGACCTCTTTGAATTTCGACTTCAGGCGGTGTGCAAACTGATGGCTTCGGCAGTGGCTATAGCGGCATTGCCGAGAAGGCCTATTCTTGAACAATGTCGCTGAAGCCAATGGCCATAGCCGTTAGCCGAAGTCGCTTGATTCAAACATGCCCTTTATGTCAAGTCCTTCATTTATTTTGCTGTACCTAAATCCCCTACATGTAAATGGTTTTTAACATTGGCTAGTTTGATCAAACGTGTAAATTAACTTTTAAACATTTCTGAGAAAATATATGGATGATGTTAGTAAATAGTTACACTTGTTTATTTGTTCTATCATTTAGGTTAAGGAATCATTTGGAACTACACCAGTGTTTTCCCTGCCCATTCAAATGTGAGGCAGCTCAACTCGCGATTTTCATCGACCCACATCACTCATTTTTTGCCAGTAACACTACTTCGCTACGAAGACTTGCTATAAAGGAAATTGTAATTGCAAAATAGGCATTTTTTTGGGTGGTGCTTTTATGAGCTTGTGCCGTGACCCCTTTGTACCAAGAACTCACAATCTGGATGTGCAGATGGAATCAGTGCATATTGTGTGTGCGCTGCGTTCTTGTCGGTTACAAGCTGCCTCAATTTTGCCTCACTCATCAAGTTGACTTTTTTTATCGCCTCTCTCAGTTCATCCGCCAGGGGAAACACTGGTCTACAGAGTAGTTTCTGTTTCAATCCGCGAGTCCTAATTACTATAAGCTGATATGTAGAAAACGTTGCTTAGCAGAGGACAGGGGACCAGTGGGACAGTCACAAGCAATGCAAGCAATTACAGGGGACCAGTCACAATTAGCAATGGCATTTTTTGTTTGTTTGAATCAAAAACTTAGCAAATTTGTGTGCTCAACAGTTTGATGTAATTTGGCCTTGTTGGCTAAATTTCATAAAGCTGTAAGCAGATTGCAAATTTGCTTGTAACTGGTAATATTAGCAAGATTTTTAAGTGCCTTACAATTTCACGTGCGTAACACCATTATGTAATTTTGCCCTTGGGTGCCCATTTCATAATATTGAGGGGGGAATCTTGCTTGGAATCTTGCTTAAAATATCTGCTTAGCAACAAAATGATTGGAAACCAGTTACGGGCAGTGGAATTTTCATGTTATTCTGTGTCGCGGCAAGATTTCTGTTTACTTAGCAAGTTTGTGTTCTTAACAGCTTTATGAGATCAGGCAAAGCTTGACGCTGACAACTGAATATTCATTATGCAGATGATGTTTTTTGAACCTATCAGTGGAAGAATAAGAAACGAGTGGAAGTCTATATTCATATAGAAGAGAGGCTAGGCATTCACTGATAGTCATTTTTGTTGTTGTATATGATGTTACTTTACCAATTTTGTTTAAATGCCAACTGGAACGTTTTAACAAGTACACGAGGATTGGAGCTGTATATATATACATTGTAAAAAAAAAACCTTGAAAATAAAACTATGGAAATTTTAACATTCTTGTAGATTTCATTGACTGAGTACTTTTCCATTAT
The DNA here is from genome assembly GCA_023634235.1 of Pisaster brevispinus. Taxonomy (NCBI): domain Eukaryota; kingdom Metazoa; phylum Echinodermata; class Asteroidea; order Forcipulatida; family Asteriidae; genus Pisaster; species Pisaster brevispinus. The sequence goes on along the minus strand of JAMKCF010000004.1, from coordinate 3,599,697 downwards.
TTCATTATTTTTTATCAATAGTAGTTTAATTGTCATTACAACACTGAGATCAACAGGTCTATATAACACGTACATACATATCCTAATGTGGTAAAAAAAAATGGGCAAAATACCCCAATTTCAGAATGTTGCCTCACACCATCAAGGAGATGAGTCTCCACAACGAAATTCGGTCCAGATGTAGACTGGACTTGTGTCTACAAATGGTGTAAGTCTAATGTTGATGGGTAACTGTTGCCAAGGTTAAAGGTCACAAAGAATGTTGGTGTTTTGTCAATATTTTCTGTCTAGAAGAACCAACTTTGGAGCAATGCCAGCATTTTTTTTAATGAATAAGGGCTCTGTCCTTGTTTGAGAGTAACCACATGTGCCTAGATACAAAATACACATATCAGTATCAAGCTTTTAAAAATGGTCAGTTTTGAGTATTAGGGGGGGGGGTCTGAAAATGGAAATTGTTTGCAGATTAAATTAGTGTTTTCAGCAGCCTGTAGAGTAAACGGGATGAGATTCCCTTTTTTGAGGCCAGTTTTCAGTTGTGTGGGTGACAGGCACTTTAAAATATACATACAAATGCAAAATACTCAATGACGCAAATCACGCTCCCATTTTAAAAAGGGGTGCCATGCCCACTTCAAGAAGCCTTAATTCAGAAACAAGTTGGAATTTTTTGTTGTTGTGTATGTTCATTATACACATTAGATAAATGTTAGAAATTAATTTCAGCCAAATCTGAGAGGTGACCCGTAACAAATTTCAGAATATTGGTTGATTTGACATGGTATGACCCTCTCTTAAGTCTGCAGAATCGGACATATGGCTTGAATAAAGTATTTGATAAAAAAGGGCTTATAAATTGTATTGTTTTAAAGAGAAGGTACACGTTTGGTAATCACTCTAAAAATTAATGGCAATAAAAACTTACTTGTTTAGAAGCACACCAGCTTTTGATAGTTTAAAGCATCTTGAGCAACATTTCCATTCAAAATAATGTGGCTATGGAAAAAGATATAAGTTTTTATCCTCAAAATTTGAATCTGAGAAACGTTTCTGTCAGAAATATTTCTCAGATTGTGTATTCCTATTAGGGATTATTCTTCCTGCGCGGACATATTCGCTCTGGATTTTTCAGCGATATCTGAAAAACGCTACCACCTTTTGAAATGAATCTTTCACAGGTTAGTTGTATTGTATATCTATATTTTATGCAAATTCCTCAGAGCCCCCTCCATCAAAATACATGGTTTTGTTACAATTGCTAAAAACTGCACTTTTTTTTACACAAAAGATGATGAAGTATCGATTCGATTAAATTGATTAAAAAAGTGCAGTACTCAAAAATGTGTGTTTGATCACTAAATTCAAGGACAGATTATTTCATTACATCTTTTCCCAAGTGGTAACACATAATCGTCCAGTGACGTGAATACAGATATTACTTGTGTTGATTTAATTGTCAGTTCCAGGAGGGGGGGTGTATTTGCTTTTCTCTTGACTCAAGAAGAACAAAAGAACATACTATAATTAAACGATGTCAACCCCTTTCCACATAATCCGAAGGCAATTATCTTGTCGTACATCTTTGCCTTTGAGAGTCTTTGTTTAAAACCTCCATACTCAAGCGGGAACCGGTATTCTCAAAGCGGACAACACTGTGTGTATACGATCCTCGTCGACACCCTTTATAAATCATATTTTTGACAAAATAACAAAGATGACCGAATCGGAAGTTGCTTTGCGGGTCTATCAAGACATCGTGGCAATCGTTGGCTTCTTTGGCAACAGTTTAGTATGCTTTGTCATATGCAAAGTACGTGCCATGCAGACTCGCCCGAATGCCTTCATCTTCCACCAAGCTGTGATTGATCTCTTGGGCTGTGCGGCCATCCTCCTGAAAAGTGAGGTCCCACTGCCCGACTCCATCCCAAGTGATGCCTTGGGTTGGTTCATCTGCAATGCCTGGTACTCCAACTGCTTCCTGTTTTTCCTGTACGTTCTGTCTACGTTCAACCTGTTAGCATTGACCATGGAGCAGTATTTCGCCATCGTGCATCCCTTCAAGTACCAGGCAGCGTTTACCACTTGGCCTCGTCTCAAGGTCGGTGTTGCCATGGCGGTGTGTTGGCTTTTCCCTTTTTCTCTGGAGTTCATCCGCAGCGTCCTGTTTTACAAGGAAGAAAACGGAAAGTGCGTCGTCATTCCGGTTGCCGGCTCCAAAACCATTGGGGTTGTCACTTTATTCTTGCAATACATTTTACCAGTGGGAGTGATGCTGTTCGCCTACATCCGCATCGGTGTGGAGATGAAGCGGGGAGCGGCCCGCGTCGGACCGGCACCAGCCGCACATCTTCAAGACGGAGCAAATGCACCAGACATGGCAGAGTCCCTCCTCAGGGCAAGGCGTAAGACTTTCAAGCTGCTTCTAGTCGTTTTCTTCACGTTCATGATTTGCTGGACACCAAATCAAACAATTTTCCTCCTGTTCAACCTCGGCATGGACATTAACTTGACCGACTGGTTTTATTCTCTCTCCGTTGCAATAGTGGCAACCAATTCCTGCGTCAATCCCATCATATACGCTTTTAAATACCGCCAGTTTCGCAAAGGAGTACGTCAGATTTTTTGCAGCCGAGCAGGACAAGCTAATGACATAAGTTTAGGGGAAACTGGATGACCATGGAGAAACTCCTCCATGGGATAGCTACAGAATACAACTAACACTTAAAAGAGAACAAAAACAAATCCGCTAGCTCTTTCTAGGCCCTATGCCATTATAGCTTGTGTAAGCATAGGAACACAATGACACATGGGCCCAATTTCATGGCTCTGCTTACCATGGAATTAACATACATCGGTGTAAGGGTAACCCTAAATAACATACAAAGTTGTCACGTTGTGCAGTGAGTGTCTAGCTTTTTATTTCAACTCCATAGCCGATGTTCTTCGAATAAGTGTAACGTTCAAACCAAATTTCTTTGCGCATATCTTTGTAATTGTTAACATGCAAGTTGTACAATAGCTTACATCCGAACGATAAAATAATTACATAGTACTTATACTTACAATACCTTTTGACAATTTGTTTCAAAGATAGGTATCTATTTTGTTGTGCATACTTTGACAATATATTTAAATGTTGGTCTAGTTATTTGGTTTCACTGTTTATCATTAAAGTATCTTTTAATAATTTATATCATTAATAAACAAACACCAGCAATATTGTTGTTAGGAGACTGAGCTTGAGAAAAACAAAGCTTAGAACTTTTTTAATTATCGAATGGCATATCCAGTTGGGGATGAGGTAGGGTAACTTGCTCTCTCAGAATCAACTTTTCTATTGACAGGAAAATACTGTGAATTCTTATTATTTGTTTATTCCCGGATAGGCTTCAAACATTTTATTATTCAAATTCAATTATAGATTATTCAAATTCAATTATAGATTATTCAAATTCAATTATAGATTATTCAAATTCAATTATAGATTATTCAAATAAGGTTGGAAATCAGGTCGTATCAATTTTCAAAGGACATACGCATAAGACCTATAAATTTCAGACATATTTCAAAGAAAACAAAATCCCAATATTTCTGAGCATTTTCAAAAGCATTTGTTTTTAGGCAAGGCGTGCTTTATTGACTGATAGAATGAAAACAAAATCCTTAGGTTTTTGAAACCTTAAAAGCAACCTTTTTATGATTAATGTTTGGCTCAACTAATATTCATATGGAATATTTAGCCCGTTATCAACTTCTGTTAAACATTTTGCTAATCAGTTCAATGAACCTACCAGGGCCAAACTTCACGACGCTGTTAAGCCGAAAATTATGCTTAATACATTTTACTTCCCAAGCATAACAATTTTGGGAACCAGTCTTGAGCAATTTACATTATACATTATACTTTTCAGTGTTGAGCAAACCTGTTTTCTCAGCATTTTAAAAAATACTTGAAGTGCTTGACCTTTAAGATCTGTACATCCATTCTATCAGGTCCCAATTTCATAGAGCTGCCTAAGCACAAAAAAGTAGCTAAGCAACACAAAAATTAATAATGCTTATACCGAAACAAGGTTACCAGCTAAAATAGCATGTCACATGTACAATCTGTGACTGGTAGCCTGCTTATTTTGGCCAAGCAGAAAATTGTTAGGCGATATTTTCTGCTTAAGCGGCTCAATGAAGTTGGGCCCTGGGCCCAATTTCACTTTAAGATTCCTTCACGTTAAGATAACTTTTTTCCCCCCATTACATTTGCCTCATGGCTGACCAACCATTCAGCACCATTCAACTCATATGGTTGCGTAAGGTGGCAGAACTGTCCCCACAGAACCATCTCTGCATCCTGTAATGCATTCACCAATATATCATGTCGCAAGTTGACCAGCTGTACTTATCATACAAAACCACATGTGGATGATATTGAATGGTCAGACAGTAGGAGGGTTGACCATGTACTGTGTAGATGCATTCACCACGCTAAATTGCGAGGAAGTACGGTGCATACCGTTCAAAACCACAGTGGATTACATTGAATGGTCAGACAGTAGGAGGGTTGACAGTGTGCTTTCATCACAGGGTATAATTTTGCAGGCTAGCACAGTTCGTCTATTCAAAACCACAGTGGATGATTTTGAATGGTCAGGTAGTAGGAGGGTTGACTGTGTACTGTGAACTTTACATTATCCATATTATTGTTAAATCATATTGCAGTCTGGCATAGTGTATCTACCATTCAAAACCATAGATGATATTGAATGGTCAGACAGTAGGAGGGTTGACTGTGCACAGGGTAGAAGCATTCACCAAATTATATCAGATTGCAGGCTGGCATAGTTTGTCTGTACTTCAAAAGCACAGTGGATGATATGGAATGGTCCAACAGTAGGAGGGTTAAGTAACACATCTCAAACTTCACTGGATCAATAAAATTATCACATAAAAATAATAAAATTATGACATAATAAAAAAAAAAATTTCTATGATGCTAATTTACAATTTCTATTTTGCGCAAACCTTCTGTTAGGATACTGTGGCGAAAACCATTGATTTTTCCACTTGATGAATGTACAGATTAGCACAGACGCAAAGACACAGGATGGTGGCGGCGTTGTAGTAAATCAGACCCCTGAATTTCGGCGCTATATCCCCTTCTCGATACCAGTATATCTAAAAACCAAAAAACAAAAAAGGGAAATCGTTTAAAAAATTAGTATCATGGTTAGGCTGGCCTGGAATTTCATCTTCCAGAGAGGGTGAGGGCATAGAGTTATATATAGGAACTAGAGGGCGCACTGGTTATGCTACGTGCACAAACGCGACGGGACCGCAAGGAGACACGCGCGCCATTTTGTACGAGGGCAACATTGAATACGAAATACACGGTGTGCTTGCTAAATACACACTATGCGGTCTAAAAAACGATAAAGTGGCCATTTTAAAGTTTTTTCGTGTGGTTTATCTTATTCCTTTCAATAGAGGATGAACACACATGCCATGATTTATTGTCCAAAGTAAAGGAATATAATTCTAAAATATTATATTTATTCGGGGATTATTTAGTAGTATAAACGGTCTTCACTGGTGTTCATAAATTTCACAATAAACCCTTTCATTGTTAACCATTGCTCTGTTGCAACAGGCACAAATAGTTTAGACGTTGTTTTTGACTACTTACGAAATGGCCGCCGCGCTGCCCTTGTCGGGCCGCATAACTAGGCTAGTGCGCCCTCTAGTTCCTATATATAAATCTGTGGGGTGAGGCCATTTTTCATTTTGCAAGGGGCACTTCCATTGACAAATCTTTTTTAAGTCTATGGGAAACTTTTGAAGGGGCACCAAGGCCAAGACCAGGGGGCAACGGAGGCCATGGCCTCTGTGGTGTCCAGGTCATTCCAGGCATGAATTGAGATAGCCCGAACATCTGACGTTACACTTCAAGGCTCGTGAATAACGCTAGATACCTGCCAGACCGGATGTTGGCAGATGTACCTTTGACCTAGCATTCATTTCACACGAAGACTGGCAGTCAATTCACACGTACATGTTCACATTACATAGTAAATAAAACAACTCTACATAATGCTAGTTGCATGCAGCAGACGATCGAAAGTGCAAGCTGACAAACTACATCAACTCGTAACCTCGACCAATCATAACACAGATATGCTAAGCTTACGTCACAGCACGTTTATCCAATGAAATCCTTGTATCCAATTAAATCATTAGGTCTGTAAAACCAGTGCCTGTCTTTATCCTTGCGGATAAAGACAGGGGACCAGTCTAGAATTAAGATGGACTCGCAGAGTCGCAGTTAAGACAAATCTGAGTGCTTTGTGAAATCCAGCCCAGGGCCTGAGTATGGTCTACTCAACTGACCCAAAGTCGCGCATAAAGGTTCTCCATTTCCAAATGCTACTAGTGGCTGCCGGCAGCTGCAAGATTCACCTCCTACACTCGACTAAAAAGGTCATAGTAAAGGTCAGGTTAAAAAATTGACATTTTCTAAGGTTTTTCCAAAACATTGTGTGTCTACACGATTGAATGTTGTGTTTATTAACAAATATCATGTTCAAAAGTGTAATTCTGCTGTAAGCCACGCCCACTACACACAAACTTATTTATTTATTTATTTATTTCTTCTTTACCCTGGGGAGACCTCCCAGTGAAACACACTGTTTTTCAGAGGTGCCCAGCACTATATCAAAGCGCTCAGTATTATTTTTTTCCTGCAAGGTATGTGGAGCTACATTTTGAAGTATGAGACCTATTTCTTTATAGCACCATGTAATGGTTTACGAGGTGCTGTGGCGCAATATGCAGCCAATCAAACCAGGAACACCGGGGCGGACCCCTTCTCTTTGCGATAAGTGCACTGGGTTCTTTTACGTGCATTACACAACACACGGGGCCAACGGCTTTACGTCCCATCAGAAGGACGAAGCAATCGTAGTTAAGTGTCTTGCTTAAGGACACAAGTGTCATGACCGGGACTCGAACCCACACTCTGCTGAACAGAAACACCAGAGCTTGAGTCCGGTGCTCTTATCCGACACGCCACCAGTGATTACCAGAAGCCCGTAGGAGTAGCGTTTTTCTTTTGAGAATGTAGGAAAGAAAAGGTTAATAACTGGACTTGGCTGACATACAATCTTAAAAGACTAAGGTCTTCTCAGAATTAAAAGTTTATGTCATTAAAAAATACTTTTGAACAATGAATTTGGGTTTTTTCAGGGTATTCAATTGGGTAAAAACGTATGTCAACTTTGGTGTTGGAAGTAGGGAAATATTTGGGCGAGCAGCAGATCAGCTGGCGTGTGACTCAAAGACTCACCAACAAGATACGAGACTCTTCCAAAAAGCAGTGATGTACAGATGGGCAGGGCTCAATTTTTTTTGGGGGGTGGGGTAACCACAAGACTACAGGGCTTGTTGGCTCAAAACTTGCTGGACCAAAATTGTTTTTTTCAATTTCTCACACAAATAATTTTAATTCATTTTATCGCCTAAACGATAAAATACATTATTCGCCGCAGAAGACCCCCGCAGTGTACCAGGCCGTGCTGCAATACACGGTGCTGACAGTTTGGATATTGGCGTCCTCTGCTGCATGGTTGTTGGGCAATAATTTTGTTAGGCTTGCCTTGGTGACGTCCCTTGTGGTGGTTTGGACGTAAGCCATAAAGGTAACCTAACTTTCCCGGGGTAGCAAGGCTGACCTTTATGCAAAGTGTGTGTGGTCAAATTGACCTTTATTTTAGATTGCGTAACAAAAGCATAGTACTTCTGAGTAGCGGGAAAGCTAATCACTTCGGCTCTGCTTTCACTGAGAGTAACATTTACTGTTAATTGACCAGATCTTGTTAGTAATGAAAGCAGTTGAAGCTGCGCCAAAAGTCAAGTAATGTTTTTGCTATTATATTATTTTGGGGTGTCCTCTGAGAATAACTGCTTTTTATTAAAAACAAGCGTTTAAAAGGCATGTGAGAGAACATTTTTCTCAATTGTCATAAGGTTAAGTATACTTCGTAGAATAGAATTGAAAGGTATTTTGTCAGACTCAAAGCCAATATTTGAGATAAAAATATTACACAGAGTGAGGTTATATTATTTTCAACTGAAAAACAAAAGGCTGCCGAACTTGTCTGGTCATGAGGTTACTGGACAGACACTAAATTTGACTGGCCCTGAGACTGCAGTCCAGGGTAAAGTTAAGTTCAAGCTCTGATGGGAGGTTAGTCCCACTGAGAAACGTAAATTATCATAGTTTGATTTCATGTTTTTACAATCATCAAATCAAACAATTTATCATCTCAACATTTCAGACTCTATATTTATCTTCCAAAAAATTATTCAAAAAACGAACTTACCAGTAATAAATTTCCGATGCAAACCAAGACGATAACAAATGCAAAGATGATGTTCACAGTGGAGGGCGGCCATTTTGGAAATATAAATGAGCTAACAAATGTTACCTGCAAAAGTAATCAAATATATTATAATCAATTTGTTGAAAGTTTTTTTTAGGACAGGGATAAATTGAAGTCAACGACTGTATGTTGTCAAACAATCTTCATGGACTGCACATTCGTTACCAATTATCTGATGTAAATATTCCCGCATGTAAACACAAAATCTGTGAATTGCTTGGGCAACAATAGCGAACAAAATTAAGTTAAATATTAATATTTGATAATTCTGGTAATGAAACCACAGATGTCTCATAAGTGAACTTAATCGCTGTAGCTCGCAAGCCTGAGGAAACCTGTAAACAAGGATGCTTGCTATGTGAACCAGAAACACCGGGGTTAACCCCTACTCTTCCACGATAAGTGTTCTGGATTCTTACCTATCCTAGTACACGGGACCCATGGCTTAATGTCCCATCCGAAGGACAAAGCAATACCGATATTTAAGTATCTTACTCAAGGACACAAGTGTCAAGACCGGGACTCGAACCACCATTCTGCTGATCAGAAACACCAGAGCTTGAGACTGGTGCTCTTATCCGCATATAATTCAACAGATTATCAGTTACAGAGATAGAAGTCACTCACACAGGCTGAAATCAATCAAATTAACTTGAAATCTTGTTTCTACCAGCTTGAAAACAGACCATGTTCACAGCGCTATTTTTCAACAAGTGTGTAGCACGGATACGTGAACAATAGGTCTCCCATGTTTATTAAGCATTGTGTGCAACGGTCGTATACTTTTACCACAAGCGAAGCTTCCTCCGTGCTTGTACTTCTCATAAATCAGGAGTGGAATTGTTGAGCACTCATTGCAATTGTTATTTTGATTGATTAACTTTATGTGTCAAACTAAATGCAAGGCAATTTGGCTGCCAGTGCTGCCAGTGCTCTTAACAATGCATGACCTGATTTTCACAGAGAAAAAAAAATAAAAAATTGACAGATGATATAATAATCCTGTTTCAAAACAAAAATATACAAAACGTTCGGATATATGCCATGGACAATACACATATGTACATAAAATAATAACATACAAAATTGTTTGACCATGGCTGATGGACATGAGATAATGTTGGAATCACGACAATTACTAATTTTTTGTTTTTAATTAACTACCAATAATCATTGGCAAATTTTTTTTAAATGAAAGATTGTAACTGTCTCAAAAATATCTACAAAAAAAGTTGTTTAAAATGTTTAATCTCTTTCGGGTCAATCGGCCAAAAATCGAAACCTAGCATCTTGAAGGAGTTGAGATGGGTTTCAGCAGAGCTTTTTGCCCAAAGTACAAGAGTAGTAAGGCCAGTAATAGGCCAGCTGGCCACTCTTTGTGTAACAGTGCCATATTATAAAAGGCAAGAACTCAACACTCACAGTTACAGCAATTGCAGTAATTATCCCCAGTGAAAGATTAATGACTCTGTCCTGAAACAAAAGAAGAAAAATATAGATTTTTGAAGCAAACAACAGAAACTGTAATAAGGCCTTTTCACACTACCTCCATTTCGAACCGCATTGAAACCTACCCGGGTCCTCTCCGGTTCAGCCTCGTTCTTTTCGACACGGATCAGAGATAAGCAGTATTCACACTGGTCTTTACGTGAACCGGCTAATGCGTGAACCGTATAACGAAAAATGCAATTTCGATCCGGATTGAGATTTTCAACCCTGGTCCCTGCCAGGGTTGATTTCTATCCGGCTAGAGCATGCTACCCGGATCGGAGGCGGGTTGAAATTTTTACAGTGTGAAACAGGGTGAAAAAAATCTCCGGTTCGGAACCGGTTCCGACCCTGAGATTTTGGACAGTGTGTAAAGGCCTATAATTACACTGGGGCTATCGATTTAGTTTGACCCTAACACCCATTTGTAATAAGCACTGTATACTCAGTGCACCCATTGGCCTGGATAACCTAACTTGAAAAACCCACAAACACACTACCCAGTAGGGATTCAAACCCATAACCCTGGACTTCTAGATTAGCACACGTCTTAAAATAAATGAACCCAGATTTTCTTAGCTCCTTTAATCTGAAGACACCTTTTGAAGAATCAACTGTTCATAAGACCAACCTTCAGTTACAAGGCTAAAAAACAATTGATCAACCAATTCTTGTCCGTCATAACTCAAATCTGAGTTCGTGACCTGAACAGTTCAGTACCCCCCCCCCCCCCCACAGTACTGTGCAGAACTGAATCCATCAAATTCCCAAACCAAAACCATGATCATTCTTTTAAGGTTATCTGGGGAGTTATTGTAATGTAACTGTGGTGCCGCTCGGCCAGTAGAGGGCGCCAGCATGGCTAAAAAGTTTTAGAGTTGTATTGTCAAATAAAAGCTCTCTTCAGACGCTAGAGCATACACAAAGACAGAGTCCTTGCCATTGATTGGACTTTGTGAACCACAAAAGCTAAACCCACGCTAACAATAAGCTGATATTTGAAACCGTACCTGTGTTTGTCGTTCTCCAAAGAGTGGAGTTTGTATGTTGTCATTGTCATGGTAACTCATGATGCTTTCAGATTGTCCTGTTTACGACTAGATTTAACCTCTCCATCTATGTCCCCGATTATCAGTTCTTTCACTAGCTCTCCTTTTTGTCCCAGAGTAAACTATTATCTGGTTAGATTTAACTCTCCCATCAAAGTCAGTTGGTAACTAGTTAGTTTGGTTGAAAGACTCGTTAACTGCTCATCCAATCCGGTTTAGTAATCTCCATCAATTTCAACAGATAGAGTAATACACTAGCTGTTTAACTTATTAACTAGTTACTGCTGCCTGATTCAACGTCTTTGCTGTCAAAGAAAGTTTCAACTTGTTAACTAGTTGTTAACTGCTTATCTGGTTTAACCTTCCATCGGTTGAAGGGATTTACTGACTAGTTCTCCTTTTCACCAACATGTTATCCGCTTAACCAATCTGGTTGAAGTCAGTTTTATGCAACTTAGTTTTTCTTCTTTTCATCCACTTGTTATCGGTTTTAATCAATCCAGTCTAGTCTTCAGTAACATCAGGCACTCCACCAACAATCAAGCACCCTTGGCTTAACGTCCTCACTTAAGGATCCTGCCGAGTTATCAACGTAAACGTAAGCGTAAACGTAAATGTAAACGTAAAGTCCATCCTTCATAAACCAGATCTAGCTATTTCAAAACACCTTTCCTTGGACCACCTACGTGTTTCACTATACATGTGTTACTACGTGTTTCAAGGCTTCACTAAAATAATTTATCAGATTTGTGGTCTCGGAGGACGATGGTAAGACGATCAACCGCTCCTCTTGGGATAATCCTTCTGGGTCGGACAAAAACAAAATGCAGAAAAGATTTTAGGAAATAAAAAATGAAATTTTAGCTTTTTACAATCAGTCGATGATTTAAATCTTGTTGGCGAAATGGAAACAGGTAAACTCGTACCCCAATCATTAAGTGACCTCATACTTTAAAAACAGTACCCAAGTCAACTCGTACCCAGGTCAACTCGTACAGCCGATACATAAAGCAATCATTGCAATGTTCGCATCTTCACTCCGCCCACAACCCGGCCGGCCGATGACATCTGAATTCAATGGCATGATTGGGATCAATCCAAAATGGCCGCGGTCAGTAAACATCAAGCGAAGTAAATCAGAGGAAATAGACAAACTAATTCTTTAAATATCTTTTTAAAACTTTATTTATTTACTATCCAAAACACCCAGGTCAAGCTAAGACTAGAGGTAAGTGAACACATTGAGCTGGTTTAAACCACCTACCCACCCGTAGGGAATGCACCTTGAACTTTTTATGGGTCAAGGATTCAGCTTGGCCATGCAAGTGGGACTAACCAAAAACCAGTCCAATGTCACGCTCATGTGATTGTTGCAACAGACCTACTCCTGAGTCCTAGAACTATGCGGCTCGTAAAGAACCACATAGTTCTAGGACTAGGAGTACATCGGACCATGATCAGAGTCAGACATGCATTGCCTTGTCAATTTAAAGGGGTTGTGTCATCGAGATCAAATCAACAAAGCAGGCCTATAATGGCTGAATTTGGAATTATGAACTCTCCTCACTCACCGAGTTACTCCACGCCCCCTCCATTGCATTGGGGCGGGGAGAGGGCGTGTGCGTGCAGCAGCTGGGTGAGAGTTCTTAGTTCAATGTACAGCCACAGGCCTGCTTTGATCATGACGACACAGCCCTTTAAATTGACTTATCATTCATGTTTATGGAAAATTGCTGGTTTTTTTTAACAAGAACGAATTGATTTGATTGGACATGATTTGACCAAGTTTGGTGCATTTAAATGCAGCTTTAAATATGTGAAATGATCCCTGTTGTCGTTGATGTCATTGATGGAAAATCTTACCTTATTTCTGTAAACTGTGCTTTTATTTTTTAAGTTCTTGTTTCTCACCTTGTCGTGTATTGGGAGCTTGGCGAAAACAACACCCTCTCCTCTCTCTTTACAAAATACACACACACGCACATGACACACGTCACGTGTCAATGTCATCACAAGTTTTGTGTCTTCTTCATAGAGGGCGCCCTTTTGATAACAAGCAAGCAAGATGGCAGCGCCCAATGTTCTTGAAACGGACCGATGGCTCTCCGAAATCTTACAGTTTAGGAAAAATCCGGTAGCATTTTTCACATCCAGACAGATAGAAGCCGGCGATTTTGTCCTTGATATTTTACAGGTAGAGCTTCTGTTTTTTTTAAAGGCCTGCTGATGGTAAAGTTAGGACTGTTGTTATGACGGTCCGTCCGTCCATCCATATCCCGTCATGCCCGTCATTAGACATTATTGTGGGTGGATGTTTTGTGGGGTGCGGGTCGGCTGCTGCGGTCTCTCTCGGCATGGAATGGCTGTGCGGAATGGCCGTGCGGAATGGCCGTGCGGAATGGCCGTGTGGATTTATGTACCTCATCTCATTCAAGTATATTCATAGAGAAATAATTTCGCGACATATATTTATGTATCCAAATTCCAATCACCACTGTAATTATTTAAATGATTGTAGGTTGTAAGTGTTAAAGTTTTCAAGTACAGTGCTGAGTGAAGTGAAAATTATGTATTTCACGACTATAAAATAATGGAATTATTTTTAATGAATGCATTGTTGATGATGTCATTTAAAATGGGGGGGGCGTGTTATATGCATCTCCCCTATAAAATGGGTACAGATATCAAAATAGTCAGTACATCCTCTTTAGATATTTGACATTTTGGGGGGAAGTTTTGTTTTGTTTTGAGATAATGATTTCTGCCACTACTCGGTTGCTGCCATAATCACAACATTTTACATCGGTTGAAGGACGGAAGCATTTGCCGTCGGATTATATTTATGTTTATGAGGCAATGTACACATCTTAAAGTATGTAGGTAAAAAATGTCGTTTAAGCTAAGGTTACGCTGTTTATTAAATTATTATGTTACTGAAGCAGTTTATGAAAAAGAAATCCTATACGAATGTTCTCTTTAGTGTGAACAATTCAGTATTTATGTTTTGCGCAATCTTTGAAAATTGACATTTTTAAAAGTGTTGTATACTTGTTTAGTGTGCACATACGGGCTGTTTGAACCGAGATACAACGTTTTGTAAACAAACCTGCGTTTATTGCATTTATTTAGGAGATACAACGTTTATGCGCTGATTCAACGATTTGACTTTTCAATTTCATATTCGTATTTTCTTTCTCCAGGCCCTGTATTCGGATAATCTCGGGAATTCCATCAGACTTGTCCTCTTGAGCACTCTGCAAGAAAGTGGATCATGTCTCATGTCGACACCGGAAAGGTGAGTTGAGTTGCTCGGAGCAGCATTTTCCAGTAACGGTGATCCATCCATGTGGCACTAAAAACACCAGTAAAAAGTCTTGCAAAGAATCCAGCTGGGAACTCGTGACCAAAGATCAGGTAGTGCCGTAGGCACAAGATGTGCAACTCGGGCTGAAATGTGAAGTACGCACTGGACGCTATTTTTTTAGTAGGCAACAATTTTGATGCAACTATACATCGGTGCATACAATGACCAATATCAATATAAAAAATATCACTGCTAATAACAAAACATTTGCTTACTGAAATGGCGCCCATGTGACTTCATGTTCTTACAATAGATTGAGCTCCAGTTGCCCATCTTGCCCCTTGTGGCGTTACAGGCTTGTTGCTTGTGACTGAGCAAGTCATTGTGTACCGTACCATACTTTATTCTAATTGGTGAAGGATGTTGAACGAAAGACCAATAATTAGATATTAATTTAGTCTCTGAAAAAAAGGGGTCTTTATGGATATTATTTCTGTGTGTGGTTGGGTACATCACAGACAAAACACCTGTCATGATAGGATTTAGCATGTCGTGGTCGAGCGGTTTAGTTCATCGGACCCAAGCTCTGATGTTGTCAGCAGCTGAGTGTGGGTTCGAATCCTGGTCATGACACTTGTGTCCCTTGAGCAAGGCACTTAACCATAATTGCTTCGTAAAAAGTTGGGGAAGGTAGTAGTGGCATTCTGCTCTACCAGCCAGGCTCCTAGTGGCTGATACCCATGCCTACATCCTTACTGACTGTGAAGGGGGGTAACCCCGTTTCAGCCCCAGGGGTAGGTGGCAACCTGCCCCTGGTGACAGTTGACTTGGGTCGACAGCCCAAATCAGTTAAGTGTAGCCCTCACCTTGAAGTGGCTGTCCAGGCCTTGTGATGTTAGGTGATTTCTCATTAAAAAAATAAATAAATAGAAAATGTATGGTTTATGAAATTGATGTTATTTGTCACTCAGTATTGAGCAGACCGTTGGATCGTTGACGGGCATGTACAGCCAGACGAGTGCCGAGTCCTCTGCATTCTACATGAGCCAGCTACTCGTCACAATCACAACGATTTTACTGGAGTCCGGACAATTGGTATGAACGTAATCACATCTAACTGGATTCTTGGATGGGATGTTTTTTTAGGGTAAAATCATGTAAAATCTCTCTTGAGGAAGAAAAGTGCAACCATGGGTTGTGGACCACAAAGCAGGCATGCCACTCTTCAATTGGCGTGTCGTGGCCGAGTGGTCAAAGGCACTAGACTCACACTCTGGTGTTTTTTATCAGAGTGTGGGTTCGAGTTCTGGAGTTGTTGCTTCATCATTCGGATGCAATGTAAAGCCGTTGGTCCCGTGTGTTGTGTAATGACCCCTGGTCCCTCATCAGGGGCTATGCCCTGAACCCCGCCGGGGGCCTCAGCTGCCCCCCTACACCCCCGGCCAGGTTTGTCCCTGTTTCTAGGTTACAAACAGGGCTCAAATATGGGGAAAACCCTCAAGACCGCAGGGCTTATAGCTCAAAATATTTACTGGACCAGAATGTTGTGTACAAGACCAGAATTTAAATGAGAAGAAAATATGCCTACACAGGTAAACAACTGAACCGTCTGAATTCTAAAAAACAATAAGAGAAGATTTATCTCGTAAATATTATGTGTAGGTATTCTTCAAGAATCAAAATTATTTTAATTTATCAGTCTGAAAGTCATCTTTTGAACCCAAACACAAGACCGCCGGACTTGTCCGGTCATGAGTTTACTGGCCCGATGCTAAAATCACTGGCCTCGGGCCGGCGGTCCAGTGTCAAATTCGAGCCCTGACAAATGTTTGCAGGTCACCGCAGTTCGCAGTCACCTGATGACGGAACAGAGCATACTGTTGAGTCCACCGATTGTTTGGGGAACCACACATACTCAAATGAGAGATTCAACTAGATGGCGTCACTGCCAACTTCTTACATTATTGTCTTTCCACCATGTTGACCTACAAGACTTTTTTATTTAAACCCTTTACCCATCTTTTGAATATAGTGGTCTTTTGTATTTAATACCCGCTGTATTCGATAGATTTTTCTACAAAATGTTCAATAGATTTTTGCATCGGGGATAAAGGGCTAGCTTGGTGGTCTAGTGTTCTAACAATGCAAAGGTCTTGGGTTCGAATCCCATCCGAGTGATTTGCCTGTAGATTTTGTTCACAGAGCTAGGGAAAGCACTGAGTATACAGTGCTTAATACACATCGGTGTAAGGGTATTAAATTCTTTATCCCCGATGCAAAAATTAACATCGTTGCAGTACCCGCTGCCAAGGATTCGAACCCGCCTCTAGCCATCGGGCTAGCTCGGTGGTCTAGTGGTAAGACATCTGCTCTAGCAAAGCAAAGGTCGTGGGTTCGAATCCCACCCAACTGATTTGCCTGTGGTTTTGTTCACAGAGCTCGGGAAAGCACTGAGTATACAGTGCTTAATACACATCGGTGTAAGGGTAAAACCAAAATTAAATTACAAAATATTCAATGGTCAAGCATCTTGCCTGACATAAATAATTATTTTCTCAAAATGCAATCAGTTTTTAAATGGTTGCCTCCACAGGTTCTAATCAGATCCCATTTTCTCTACATCTTATGCAAAACTTTGAATCACTTCTGGAGACCTCTTTCATTTTGAATGTCCTCTTTGTTTCAGACGGCACAACCGAGGATGTTTACAGACTTTGTCGACCTTCTGTTGGACATTGTGTCAAAGGTCAACAGCGCTGTAGATCGGACTGTCAGGGGAACAGCCTGCCAGTGTCTGAGTGAAGTTGAGACCATGCATCCAGTAAGTAGGATTTGAAATCTTTTGGACAAACAGACACCAAACCCACACTCTGACAATATACCAGGGTCTAATTTCGTGGCTCTGCTTACGAACCTTGTAAGAAAAGTTGTTTCATGCTTAGCTTAAATTTCTGCGCTTTACGAAATTGGGACCGGGGCCCAATATCATGGCTCTGCTTACCGTAAGCAAAGAATCAACGCTTACAGAAGCAGCTAATTCCGAGTTGATGTCAAGCGTATTTCACGGGTTTGCAGGGAATTTTTTTGCTTGTGTGCGTGCGCACTCCACGTTACTAGGCATTCTTCACTTACACAGCTAGCGCACAATATCGGTGCTTGCACAGTAAGCGGAGAATGGTGATTGTAAGCGCAGAATTCGGCAGTAAGCAGAGCCATGAAATTGGGCCCGGAACTTTACTTCTTTTTAGGTTTCATGTTATCTCTACAGATATCTTATTTTAGAAATTACTTTTTACCAGTTTGTTTTCTTTTACTCATTTATTGTTCTAATAATTTTAGAATGAAAAAAAAAAAAATTAGTAGAGCGGGACTTGATACTGCACCTCCCAGATTAACATGGTGGTGCTCTACCAACTGAACACATATATTGACAAAATAGGGAGACCGCTAACATAGGGCTAGGTAGCCAGAGTCTATGTGGAGTCTGTGACTATGTTTCCTCTTTATTGCTTGCCGTTTTAGTCCTAGAAGTGCCTTGTATTAAATATGAGTTGTGTCACGTATTTGAAGCTGTAAATTATTGCCTTGTTTTCAGAAATTGGAAATACAAATTCTGGAAACAATGACTGGCAGCCAAGGCATACACAAGTTCAAAGGCGAAAATCCAAACTTTATTTTTGGTCAGAACTTGAATTGTCTCAAAGGTCATTTTAAAGTCAAGTGATGTGTTTGAAGGTTATTCATTTATAAATGGGGTGATTTTAATGGATCCTGTTTTAATACACAGTCCACAAATATGGCCGATTTAACAAATTTAAGTTACTGTTTTTATCATTTTCACTGCCTATATGGTGCTTTCGTATCCCCTTCTCTTTTTTCAAATTTCCTGTGTAAACCTGCTGTTGATACTTCATGTTTATTGATTTACATTCTTGTGTTTGATTTTGTATTTGCTGGTTGTTAATAATCTGTTTTTCATATTGCTAAAGATTTTGCAATTTGACCCTTGGCCGCGATGGAAATGCCTTCTAATAAACCGATTAAGATTAAAATAAATAAACAAATTTGCCAAATAAATAATATTTGTTAACAATAATGACACTTTCAGGGTATTTTGATGAGGAAACTGGAGCATTTCTACGCCATGAGCCAGTTGGAACACACACACATCTGTCAGAATTACATGGTAAGAACTAAAGCAAAGTCACTTGAAACAATGAGTATCATCAAAGTGAAGGAGGAGAATTGACAATTCTCATCTCTTTAATTAATTTGTATTTGTAGTTTATTTTATTCCAAAACTGGAACAAACCTCATAACCCTGGGGAGGGAAACATCGATACAATAATAAGTAACAATTAGTGAAGAAGTCGCAAGGAAAGCTAAAGAACAAAAGCAAACATTGGTTAAACCTAAGCACACAGTTTGGTTTCCTTTTAAAACAGTAAATAAAAATATATATTTGTCAACAGAATTAATAATAGCTTTATCGGGATCGTGCATCAAAAACTTCAATCTATCTTCCCTACCAAGGTTTCAAAGTCGTTATATATTGATGAATAATATAGTCTAACATAATATTCCTAAGGTCGTTGTATGTTGGGCAATCCGGCAGAAAATGGATTTCTGTTTCAAGATCAAGGTGACGATGCTGACAAATTCTTTGGCTTGATTCTAACCCAATATACCTTCCTATTTCAATAAGTAGCTTGTGTGAAGAGCATCTGAAACGGGCCAAGGAATGGCAATAAGAGGGTTTATTAACCCTTTCCTTACCATAGGCGACTTTAGTCGACTGCACTCATACCCCCTCTTCCTTACCATTGGCGACTTTAGTCGACCAAGCTTGCACAAAAAAAAGCACTCAAGCCTGAGCACAAAGGCCATTTGTAATAAAGTTGTAGTTTTGTCCATGTTCACCCTCCATACCCAAGCTTACCATCATTGGAAAGAGAGAGATCGGATCTTTCCAATGGTGGTAAAATAAAATAAGGTTGCTATTATGCAATCTCTTCAAATTGGAATAGGAAGATCCGAAATGCCAAACACCTACGGAGCGCCATATGGTTGTGTACAAAAAAGTGTTTGAGATTACAGATTGCACTGAGGAAAGAAAGACCAAGAACTTTGACATATATTTTACCAATCTCAATGAGTTTTAGATTATATGAAAGGGAATTCAATAAGGAAGAACTTTTTTATTACTTATTTTGCTGTAAAACAATATCTTCAAGGAGATAATGGAGTTTGTAAAAATGGCCTTTGAACGAAAGCTTTCTGTTGTGTAAGAATGTGTGCTTCACGCTTGAGTGGTCAAACAATGCGGTCACCAGCGGCTGTTTATGTCCAAACAATTCGGTAACGAAAGGGTTAACACAAACTCAAACGGGGTTTTGAAGATCCGGTAGGTCCTAATTAATGTGCATACAATTTAACAAGAATTTTTGTTTTAATTAGTTATATTAATTAAACTTAAAGCCATTAGACTGAAACATCTTCTTTGTCTCCAGACATTATTTGTCCAGGTTCTTAAGAACTCGATTGAAGTCTTGCAAAGAAGTGGAGACAGGTGAGTTGTTTTTATTTGTTTTTAAATTATTTGTTAGTTTTTCTTCTTCGCTTTTGTGTGTTGCTTATTGCTTTCAATTTTTAAACTCTTTTGTATTGTTTGAACCTGGAGTTTTTTCCCCTTTTTAAATGTTTTTGTTTTGCTCGTCTGGGCTTTGTGACAGTTTAAAGCTGTATAGCTAATTTTCTTACCTCCGTAGAAACAGACATTCCTTAGGTATTGTGAATAACAGATTAACAGATATCTATATTTGATTGATTTTGTTTAGTATCGCAGCCAGTGAAATGACCGACCTACTCTGTACAAGGAAGGAACCCCTAAAGGTAAAATGTTTGGGCCCAATTTCATGGCTCTGCTTACCATAAGCAAAGAATCGGCGCTTACGGAAGCAGGGAATCCCGCGCTTAAGCGTCAAGCGTATTTCACGGGTTAGCATGGAACTTGTGCACGTGCGTACGCCACATTACTAGGCATTCTTCGCTTACACAGCTAGCGTAGAAATTTGGCGCTTGCCTAGTAAGCGGAGAATGGTGATCGTAAGTGCCAATTCTTTTCTTACGGTAAGCAGAGCCATCAAATTGGGCCCAGCTTCTTCTTCATACGATGGAGGAAAAAAAATACATTCCTGGCAAAATGTTCTCTATGTTGGTGAAATATTGCAAAATGAGCTTTATGTGAAAGAATATGGGTTTTTTTTTCTCACATGTTCTATATTTCTTGCAAAATTTTCTCAAACATTGTGAAATTTTGTAGTAGGTACCAACCTGCGACAAAAACTTATGCTAGCTGAATTTTTTTCACAAGGAACCTTGTCATGTGAAACAATTCATTGTTTATTGTTGGGCGTTCCTTGCGAAAGCGGTCTAACCACGCACATGCTTGCGCTATCCTTTTTAAAATGTGCGTCTCGCTAACAATCTGAACCGGAACGTGCTGTGGTACGATATTCGTCATCATTTCACTGGTACTAGTGATGATCAATAATGAAAACTTGATAGTTCAGTGGTAACCAGCTATATACAGTCAACCCTATTATAAAGAGCACTGTTATAAAGAGGTTCTGCTTATAAAGAGTTCATCCTGAAGTCCCAAATCTCACTTCTGCTGAGTGTTTCTTTTTTTTTGCTGTCCTCTTATAACAATGTTCCTGTTATAAAGAGGTGTTTTGACCAGTCCCAGCAGTCTTGTTATAAAGAGAGACGACTGTATTTGTACTCTCCTCGCATGGAACGTTGGTCAATTCATTACCTGGTGTTGTGTTGAAGCTTGCGAAAGCTCTGAAGCGTGCCATGAGAAGTAAACAATCCATGCTCGTAAAATTTGTCTCAAGGAATCTAGGATTTTTGGGAGGATCTTGTGAAAAGGGCTGTATCCTTCACAGTAGTGCCAGGAAGTGGCAATAAACTTGCAGGTACAATCATGTGTTAAATCTCTTGTTTGCAGAATTCTGCTGTAAGCACTGCCACGAAATTGGGCCCTGGAGTAAGAAGCTTGAGGCAGCTGCTGTTGTCATAAAATTTTAAGAATCTACCATTTAAAAAAAACCTGCTGTGGATCAATTTCTAGTTTACAGTTTATTGTTTTCCTTTCTGTTTCAGCCGCTTTCTCTCCCAGATGGTTTCAACAAAAAAATGTTTCAACTTAGCCCACCAAAAGTAAGTGAACAAATTGTTTGTTGGGGTGTTTGTTTGTTTGTTTGTTTATTTGTTGGTTGGTTGGGGTGTTGAGGTGTTTGTTTGTTTGTTTATTTTTTGCTTGTTTGTTTGTTTGTTTGTTTGTTTTTTCGTCATTGGGTTGATTTGACTACTTCTTAGCAGTCTCTACATGCAGTCAGACAACTTCTCAGCAAATCAGCTAAATTCTTAATTTTTCAAACTTTTTTAAGTGCCGTTGAAAACTGAAATAACACTGGACAAAGTGTTGTGTTCTAGGCAGTATCTTGCCTGCCAGAAAATGTCTTGGAATGTTTATGGTAGGTAAGATCTGTGAGATAAGACAAAAATGAAACTAGCAAAACTTGCTAAGTACAACTATGTAAAAAACTCTTTTGGCTCTAAAAAGAGCCGGTGTGGTCTTGGGGTTTCGAACAGTATACTTTGCTTGTCTTCTGGAGAATGCTGGACTAATGATGTTTCTGGTGCTTAACACGTTGACTGCCGCCTACGAGTATACTCGTAGTAACAGGTGTAACGGATTCTGCCGCTACGAGTATACTTGTAGAGAATGAGAGGCTTTTGTATTGTTAATTGAATACACTGGCATCACTGAGAACGCAACAAATACACTTTTGGTAGTTGTGAGGACATACATCCTTAGAATTTGTATGTTCAAATGATATTTTTGGGAGTGTTTTTGCTGTTGGTATGCACGCATGTGCACCACACTTGGCAAATGGGAACGCCCTACGAATCTATGACCGGCAGTCAAAGTGTTAAGTAGGGCTTTAGGGATGCACTTTTGGGGGGGAAATCCAATGTTTTGTGGAACTGTGCTGTGTGACTTAATTTCTATGGCCTCCCAATCTCCTTGACTCTGTGCTGGGCCAGAACTGTTGACTCTTCTTAGAGCCAACACAAGAAGTTTTATACACGGTGGTACCGGCAAGTTTACTCTTTATAGTATTTCTTACGATCCACACCATACAAAGTTGCAAACATCGCTTGAGATCCGGGCCCACTTGCATGGCTCTGCGTACCGCTGAATTCTGCGCTTCTGATCACCATTCTACGCTTACTGTGCGAGCGCCAAATTTCTGCGCTAGCTGTGTAAGCGAAGAATGCCTAGTAACGTGGAGTACGCTTGCCCACAGGCAAAAATTTTCTGCTAACCTGCGAAATGCGCTTGACGTAGTGCCCGTGATGGGATTTGAACCGGGGTCCCCAGAGGTGGAAGGCAAGGCAAGATACCCTTCCACCAACCTGACTGCCCAAATACATCTTCTGTAACAGTCTTTAGTAAAAAAACACTCTCTGAATCTTCGACAAATATCTTCTATTTTGAAGGAGCTGCCCACCTCAAGAAATCCATTTGAGGACGTGGATTGTAAGGAACTCCATCGATGCTTCACATTTTTCTTAGACCAGCGTCATCTCATGACCACATCGTGTGCGGTCACTTGCATCCAGAAGCTGATTTTCTGTATGAAGGCAGTGCCCAAAAGGAAAGTACCACCCAGTGTAAGTCCAGTATAGTTGAGGATAATTTTGTGACAATCTAAGGTTGGAAAAAGAGCTCCGCTAATCGTCTAGAAGATGATTTTCTGTAAAACAACACTGATTGGCTCCAAAAAGTGACTTCTTTGTGTGCCGCATTAAAAAATTTTGAGCGCATTTATAGTGCTTGTAGAACTGAATACGCGCGTGTGAAAATGCAAGTATTTTGACGCGATTCCATTTCAAATGAATCATGTTTTTACACAGTCACCCTAAACTGCATACAGTTAGACATATCACAAGATCAAAGAAGAATGAGAGCGGGGGACCAGTTGCTCTTTGACTTGATGCCTCTTTTGCGGGTTACCATACTTGAGCGGGTGCGTAGAATGGATCGGCCACGGGCTTAATTAAAATGTGCCATATGCTGGCACATTCTAATGGGGTTATGAGCAAGCAACGCATATGCTTTGGGAAAAATGGCGTGGCGAGATCAATCACCCCTGGGAACGAGGTTGGATTTTCTGCGTAACGGCTGTGCCCAAAATACCACCCAGCACAACTGACTTTTAGTCGGGGATCGTTTGAAGTGAGTGGGTTTAGAGCACCATACTCGAGTTCTAGAGGCTGAGGGGTCTAAATTAATCCAGGACAGGTAGTCGGATAACAACTCTTCGATGTCAAATTTTTTATGGATTTTCGTCGGACTGTATTTCTATGGGAGTCACGGTTTTACTCACTGAAAGGCACTCGGTTCTCCAATGCACTAAAGACATGCCCTATGCAATGAACCCCACTTACAGTATGAAGGTGCTGTCATTTTCATGGTTTATAAACCATGAATTGTAAACCATGTTTTATGATGCTTGAATTTGTATGGTTTGTAAAGCCATGTTTTATGATGCATACATTTTCATGGTTTATAAACCATGTTTTATGATGCTTGAATTTGTATGGTTTATAAACCATATTTTATGATGCTTCAATTTTCATGGTTTTTAAACCACGTTTTTACGATTTAATTTTCATGGTTTGTAAACCATGGTTTACATACCATGTTTTATGATGAATTCAGTTTCTATGGTTTATGAACCATAATTTAGAAGCGTTGATTGTAAATTCACGGTATGTAAACCACAAAATAATTTTGGCAACACTTTCTATGGTTTACATCTAATTGTCACAAACTATCATAAAAACATGTCAAAAATACGCTAAACAATTTATTGACAAACGGGCGCCCCATATTACAGAGCACTCTGCAGTTTGACTGGTTGATTAAATGTAGTATTAACAAACTTGTGGTTTCGGAGCAATCTGGAAGGTTTTGGATGTCTAGGTGTGATTTTTTTAGTATGACCTACAAAGAGATCCCCTGCTTGTTTTCCAGTAGATGGTGATCTAAGTCTCTGTGGTTTGTAAACAAATGTAACCCCAGGCACTACCAACTTCTCCCATGTTTTCTCCGACACCCAATTTCAAACAAGGTGAATTAACGGCGGGTAAAAAAGCCTAGTGTCGGACGTTACTTATCCGCTGGTTGATCTGGACTAATTTTTGACAGGGTCCCTAAGTCGTTTATTCGTACTGAATGAATATTATGAATAACATAACGTCTTGTAACAAGGCTATGTTTAGTTTGCAGTTTTGGGGAATTGTGGGTTTTTTTTAAACTCTAAATTTTTCGCTGACAGATCTTGAAGTCTTTAGTGACACGGTTGGAGTCTACACAAGATGTGGCCATGTTTCATGCATTACTGGTGCTTAAGGTATGATAGATGTAAATTATAAAAACTAAGGCTCCAAATTTACTAAGAACTGCCGGCCCGAGGCCAGTGATTTTAGTGTCGGGCCAGTAAACTCATGACCTGACAAGTCTAGTGGTCTCGGTTTTTCATTGCAGTAATAATACCTCGCTGTGTCATTCAAAGAAGAGGTTCAAATGTTGACTTTTAGTCTAATAAATAACAATTCTGTTGAGTATCGAAGCAGACTCGCCCATGCATGTTACAAATGAGACAAATCTTCTCTTAATCTTGCATGTCCAAATGAAAGCAGTTTGCATACGTACACCTTGTGTCAAAAGTTTTGTAATCGTTTTGATTCTGGTCTCGTGAGAAAAATTCCGGTCCAGTAAAAATTCTGAAACTACAAGTCCTGATGTCCTGTGGACTTTTCTCCCAAACTCGCGCCCTGAGAACCCAAGCCTTACCCCGATACAGATCTCGTTTTTATTTCTTTGCCATACATGTGTTGGTTTTTTTATGTTATATTTATTTGGATTTTGACTGCCTGTTTTTCTCACTTGCCATTAGCAAATGAGTTTACACACTTTAATTATTGTCGTTTTGTAATCACATTAATATCTTTCTTGTAATTTATAGCATGTTTTTTTGGCTTGTCCCCTTCATTGCATCTGATGAAGTAGTTGTTGCTACGAAAGCTCATACAGGTTTTTTTAATGTAATTAGTTAGTCTTGAAGTGCTAGCACTACCTTCTTTGTTTTATCTTTATTGTGAATGCACTAATTTGTTCATTTCATAGTACATTCATTTGTCACAATAGTATGATTATTTGGTTGTTCCTTTTTACGTATGGTCCTTGTTTTATTTCCTTTATTTATTTTATACTGCCATTTAAAGGCAAAGTATACCTTTGGTTTTTGGAACCGTTTGATTGTTTTAGTCCTATATAAATGTAGGTATATACAATAAAACTAACCTGTGAAAATTTCACTTCAAAAGGTGGTCGCGTTTTTGAGATATCACCGAAAATCGGAGCGAATATTTCCACGCAGGAAGAATATTCCCTATAGGAATACACGATCTGAGAAACGTTACGGCCGTAACGCTTCTCAGATTCAATTTTTGGGGGATAAAAAGTGATATATTTTTCCATAACCGCAGTACTTCGAAATGAAAAGTTTCTCAAAATGCATTATACTATCCAAAGCTGCTGTACTTCTTACCAAGTCAGTTTTTATTGCCATTAATTTTCAGAATCATTACCAAACGTATACAGACCCTTTAAGCTCAGATAGACAGTTTATCGGGGCCACGGTGTTCAGGTACACTTTTGTCTATCCTGGCCGGCTTACAATGGTTACAATTTATTTATTTGTTATTTATGTAAAAAACTAAAAATTATTATTATTATTATTATTTTTTTATTTTTTTTTGGGGGGGGACATCTTGATATTGCTTGTTATGAATCTCTTTCTTTGGCCCTGTGCTTGTTTGCTCAACCTCAGCCCTGCCGTCCCCTTAGAGCTTGGTTCATGTTTTCTTACGGGAAAGCGAAGCAAACTTCCTGGCGTCACAATTGGAAAACAGCGCATACCTGATTGTTTGCGTCAGGTAATTTGCTTCGCATTTGCTTTTGCAGGAAGTATGAACTGGGCTTAAGACTGAATTACTTGTAGGGGCATTTTTATTTTATTTTAATTCCTTCTACCTGTAATTTATTTATTTATTTTATTTATTTTTGTATAAAGGCATTCCTTAATTACTTATTTTTCTCTTGATTCTTCGCTGAATAACTAATAATAATAATAATGGTTAGTATTTGATAAGAGGTGTATTTTTCTCTCTGATCAGTTGAAGTTTGGAAGCGATTTATTGAATGAGGAAGAAGAGGAAAGACTTCTGGGCAGACTCGTGGCTTCGACCAATCACCCGGCTCTCTCACCGGGACATCGATTACTCTGCTTTCATTGGTTACTTCACTTCCCAGAAAATAAGGTAAGCGTCTTACTAAAAAATCAGACATTCTGCCATTCTGGTAATAAACCACTAGGGCAACCGTCTGGGTAAACCTGAAATAATTTGGAGTTGGGACCTTAATCCAGACGCTTCTCAGATTCCTGGGGGTTGGTGCCCATTTGCGAATGTTGCGGCCAGAGATGCGGTTGGTACCCTGCTGTCACCTCCCAAAACATTGATGGATGCGATGATCTTGTGAAAATATTGTGACAGTTTTTGTCCTGTTTTCTTAACAAGTAGACACCGTATTCAACTGAATTTTTTACGAGTGAATATTGCCTATAAATCGGCATTATGTTGACAAAAACCAACTGGTGGTCCTACCTTAACAAGAGCAGTGTAATTACAAAGAAATTTACAGACAAATTTTTTTGTGAAGTCCAGTTTATTGCGACAGCAAGAATTCTAATAAATATGCCTTAATACACCGATGAGAAAACTATCCTTTATTATTAACAGGCTGTGAATCGAGATTCTACGAACCCCCTACCAGAAGGTTTGGACTACCAAAAGTTTGCCTCCATCTACCCGGCCGTGTTTGACGGGCTGGACACCACCCTGGTCAAACTCAACTTGCTGAGTTTGTGCTTCACACCGAGTGACTGCCAAGGTTGGTTTTTTTGTTTTTTTTTCGGACAGTTTGTAGTCGTTGTCTTGGGTTGAACTCCTCGCAGACAATAATGACTGATGTTTGGTGTGGGTTTTTTTTAATGTGAATTATGAATAATTGATGTTTTGATAGTTTGATTATTTATTTTGGTGCGTTTCCCTTTTAATTATTTGTTTAATTGATTTATTAATAATTGTTGCATTTATATTTCTCTTGTGATGTATTTGGTATGTCTCTTTTAATCACTTTTAGTCTCTTTTAATTATTTCAGCCATTTGTTATTTGTTTATTTTTTTAAAAATGTAAATTATTAATAATTGATGGTTTGGGTTTTTTTCATTTCCTCTTTAATTATTTGTTTATTAATAGTTGATGGATTTGAATGTTTCTTGAGGTGTATTTGGTATGTCCCTTTTTAATAACTCAAATCAGCCGTTTGGTTGAAACTTTCCCTGCACCCCCCCCCCCCCAATCACCACCACCTCTGTTGAATATTTTGGCTCAAATTTGCGCATCACACAAATCCTATTTTAAAGGGAAGGTAGACGTTTGGTAATCTCTCTTAAAATTTAAACAGCAGCTTTTGATATTTTAAAGTATTTTGAGAATCATTTCACTCTTCAAAGTTATGTGGTTATGGAAAAAGATCAGTTATCAATTTTTATCCCCCAAATCTGAATCTCGATTTTCGGCGATATCTCAAAAAAAGCTACCACCTTTTGAGTTTTATACAGTTAGTTTTATACGTCTATATTGGATGAAAACAATCTAAGGGTTCCAAAAATCAAAGGTATATGTGGGGTGTCATGTGGCCGAGTGGTTTAGAGCATCAAATTCAAGTTTCGATGGTTAAGTCATCGGGGTGTGGGTTCGAATCCCGGTCATAACACTTGTGTCCTTGAGCAAGATACTCTACTATAATTGCTTCTCTTCACCCAGGGGTATAAATGGGTACCTGCGAGGGTAGAGGTTGATATTGTGTTTGAAAAGCCTTCGGAGAGCCACCAGGCAGCTTGGGGCTGTATACTCCCCAGGGAGCTGAGAAAGATTACAGGAATGTTATTGGTCCAATGAGCAGGGCACTAATGTAAAGCGCATTGAGACGTTATTGTGAAATGCGCTATATAAGAACTAGTTATTATTATTATGTTCCCTTAAAAGAGATACAACGTTAATGCACTGACACAACGATATGAAGAATTGTTGTATGATTTGTTTAGATTCTGCATCAGCAACTCTGATTGGATGTCTGGTGTCGCTACAGAAGTCGATTCACTATGGAATCACAGGGCGACCAGCCGTGACGTTATACAGATCTCTCTACCTGTATTACTTGAGGCACCATCACACCGTGCTAAGACAAGATATTTATAGGTATGATGGCAATGTAATAAACCATTTATATAACTTAGTTAGCACATCAGGCTTGTACTAAAATGATAGCGGCAGCAAATTATGACTATGTTGAGCGGTATCCAAGTCCCATTATCATATAATTTAAAATTATTCTGCTTAGCAAAAGTCAGTAGGAAACCATTCAGAAATGGTACGTATGACCATAGTGTTTTGGTTGGTAACCTTGAAAGAAAAGTTGTTTCATGCTTAGCTGAAATTTATGCGCTTTATGAAATTGGGCGCAGGTGTTGTCAGAGTGTGGGTTTAGTTTTGGTCACTTTGTGGCTTGTGCCCCTTATGCAAGACCTTCATGTGTTGTGTAATGCACATCACTGAACCCAACACACTTATCGTTAAGAGTAGGAACTTGCTCTATGCACAAAATGGTCGCAAGATTTCACCTTCTTCCATTCATCTAAAAGGTTAATAGCTTAGGTCGTGTCCTGACTTTACATTTTCCACACTGCCCTAGTAACTTAAGTCCTAACCAATTTTGATATTTCTTCTGTGACATTCTCACATGGGTCGGGGATGTGGGGGAAGGGACAAAATAGTCGGACCTCTTTTTGATACAATGAGAATCTGTATTGGTTGTTACTATTACACCACAGGGGACATGGTAAAGATGGTGCCAGCCTGCACGCAAAGAATGCCTCATTGATTGATAGTCTGCTATTTTGTTGTTACAGGATTATTGTTGCCATAGTGACGGAGCAGCCAAAGTTCGTTCCTCATACAATCAACTTTATTGAATGCATCAACAGAATCAACACCACAGAGTAAGGAATTTGTATTATTTGTGTAATTCATGCCACTATAGACTGACATACTATTCAAGGAGGGTTGATGTTACATCCTGGAAATGTGTCGTAGTAATGTACATAAATAATGAAACTGTAGAGAGGTTTGGTAAATATACAACTGGACAAGTCTGGCACAGTCTTGTGTTTTTTAAATAACTGTGTAATATCCGTCATTTACTTACTTTGAATCAGATGGTTTATAACTCTTAATCTAGGTTTATGGTAGCACCATGGATATATATGTTATGAGTTGTGGTGGCTCTGTAAAGAGCTGGCGGTGTAACGACTCACAATCTGGAGAGGCTTGTGGTAGCACCATGGAAATATCTCTTATGAATTGTGTTGGCTCTGAACAGAGCTGGTGGTGTAACAACTCACAATCTAGAAAGGTTTGGGGTAGCACCATGGAAATATCTCTTATGAGTTGTGTTGGCTCTGTAAAGAGCTGGTGGTGTAACAACTCACAATCTAGAGAGGTTTGTGGTAGCACCCATGGAAATATCTATTCGATCTCTTTTGTGGCTTTTTTTCTTTCTGAAGTCATTTTCCTATTGCGCTGTTGAGGTCATCAATGGAGAATATTGTGTCCATTCCTCCCTCGGACGTCTTACCGGACGTGGAGTTTCATCTTCAACTGCTTGAGAGGACTTGCAGAGAAAAGGACATCTCACCGAAGGTTGGTAAAGTAAAATAGAATAGTTCACTTCAGTTATCAGGAGTCAAGGAAATTATTGGAGTAACACTCCTGGGCCTAATTTCATAGAGCTGCTTAAGCACAAAAAGTAGCTAAGCACGACAAAATTATGCTTACCAGAATAAGGTTACCAGCCAAACTACCATGTCACATGTAAAATTTTTGACTGGTATCCTGCTCATTTCCGCTTAGCAGACAAATGTTAAGCAATATTTTCTGCTTAAGCAGCTCTATGAAATTGGGCCCTGGGCCTAATTTCATAGAGCTGCTTAAGCACCAATTGTAGCCAAGGACTCTCCGAAGAGTGAACTGAATTACTATACTAGCCAAGAACCCCATGGAGAGAAGACAAGGAAGGAAGTTCCAGTTTTAGATGTAGGAGGAAAACCCTGAATTATTCCAGGGAAAACCCACACAGTCAGTTAGGGACTGAAACCACAATCCACATGGTGCCCATCGGTGGGATTTGAACCGGGGTCCCAGAGGTGGAAGGCCAGGAAAGATGCCACCACGCCAACATGACCCCCCCCCCCAAGCTGTTTCTGAGCACAATGGATTTACCTGGTAAGTCTGCCGCCACTTAGCATCCCAAAAAGTCTCCCATTAGCTATAGGTGCTGTCATGAGGCATTCACTAATATTGGCTAGTACCCAGACTTCACATACACGGTGAACTATTAATGCATAAAGATGTGTACGCATGCTGCTTTGCGCAGCTGTGCGCGAGTCGCAAAACACTGGTCTCGGGAGAGGAGTGTCCAGCTATAGAGCACCCTCTTTTTCTCCAATTCAAACTTAATTTATTCATTTATAAACTTGAAAACCGTTTTTCTGCTTTTGCAGCCCACAGTGACATTTCTTCATCAGCTCCTATCGTCCACACCTATTGCATCCAGTGGCGGCTGGTTGTTGGGTACCTCCATCCTCTCTGTGTGCCATAGCATCATGCAGCATCATGATACAACAGACATCTTCAAAGGTACGATGGATAACACTCGGTAATAGGTGACATATAGTGTATATATATAGTGGCTTCTTATATCTGTCGCTCATATCTGTCACTCAGTGACACTCAAGGCGCTTCAACATTCAGTGTTTTCCGGCAACGTATGTGGGGCTACGTTTGAAGTATGAGACCTACTCCTTTACATAGCACCATGTAATGGTTTACAAGGTGCTGTGGCGCAATATGCTGCCATTCAAACCAGGAACACCGGGGCGAACCCCTTCTCTTTTTGATAAGTTCCCTGGGCTCTTTTACGTGCGTTACACAACATATGGGGCCAACGGCTTTACGTCCCATCCAAAGGACGAAGCAATCATGGTTAAGTGTCTTGCTGAAGGACACAAGTGTCACGACCGGGACTCGAACCCACACTCTGCTGATCAGAAGCACCAGAGCTTGAGTCCGGTGCTCTTATCCGCTCAGCCACGACTCACCACATGGTGTTACTTGGGTTGTATGAACAAACTGTTCTTGGCCCTTTGCTAAAGACATTTTATCTAGTCTTGTATAGTGTACGTATTTACCAATAATGTACTCATGGTCAATCTCATTCCCAGTGATGTACAATCTGGCCGCGCCTTTTTTTTTTCTTTCCCAGAATGCCTTGCTTGGTCATAACCCCTGGAAGTGTGACTTTGAAATATCCAAATATATTTTAATTAGTCCTGTGGTTGATCCATTCTGTGTTGGAGACTACACAGAGGGCGCCGTCAAAAGACGCATCAAGTCTTGGAGCAACTGGTCCTCTTTTTTTTCTTTTTTAATCTTGTGATGCATCTTACTGTATGCAGCTTAGGGTGACCACGCTGTCGGCAAAAAAAATGGAGAAAAATCCTAAGTTGTTCTGGGCATTTAAAAAACGATCACCGTAAGTCTGTCCATAAAAGTTTGCGGCAAAACACGTCATCTGACGTGAAGTGGTTAAGCGGTAACTTGTGACTTAATACCAAGTCATGGTACCAGACATCTAACCAGACAGCTAACCAGACATCGTAGTGGTTATCTGAAAGTGTGGGCCGAGCCTGCTGCAGTCATCAATGTTGAAATGCCAAGACAACCTGCACGGTGCACGTCACAGCCAAATCCCTCAGTGATCTTTTGACCGCCTCCTTTATCTCTATGTCTGTTTGCAGAGTTTGGCCAGTTGCTGTTTGAGTTGTTCACAAACTACAACGATTTAGACATCAGAGACAGAGCCAGGTTCTATTACGCAATGCTCACAAACATCTCAAGCGAAAAGGTAACATTTGGGCTTACAGTGGCGCATTGTCAGAAGCCATGTTGAGATACGGTGGATACATTATTATCGCACTATTTGGTTTGGGTAAATCTACCTCAGTATGCACTCCTTGCACAACACGGAACGCACCTCTGAACCATGCGCGTCTACAATTTCCATCATTTTGGGAGTTAAATCTTTTGTCCCAAAATGCCAGACAGGCGCGTTGGAGTGCGCTGCGCATTGTGTAAGGGGTCTTACACCCAAATGAAACGTTGTACTCCTATGGTGTTTTTTCATATCTCAAAATGGCTAATGGCTTTACGTACTGTGGACATTTTTGCTTATGGTCATCGTTCTCTGCTTATAGGGTTAGTGCTAAGTTTCTGCGGTAGCTGTGTAAGGGGCCATTCAGAACAGTCAGTGTTAACAAATTTCAATTTTTGTTTTTTAAATTGTTTTGACCCACCCACCCACCCCAAATTTCGATTTTTAAATATTGAATAGCTTCATAATATAATCTATACACTGAAGAACAAAGTAATGCCTCAAATGAACGAGACATTGTGGCCCTGTTTTAGACCAACGGTCTCCAACATCAGTATTTTTCAATGGGTTTTTTTCAGGCATAAACAAACAACTTTGTAGTTTAATCAGGAATTAAATTGACAATCTTGGCCAGCTGTGTACTTTTTTCTTCTTCTTTTTTGTTTGTTAATTTATATACTTTTTTTTAATAATAAAAACTGAATTTCAATTTTCAGTTATTTGTTGTGACCCACCCACTCACAATTTCGACAAAAATATTGTTATATTCTGAATGGCCCTTAAACCAACAATATGTTGTGACCTCAATTACACACATGCACTAGCATGTAGGCATGGGTAATCATCCTCTAGGAACCTTCCCAACTTTTTGCGAAGCAATACTTGCTGCTTAAGCAGCTCAGTGATATCGGACCCTGCTAAACAAGCCACCTAGAACTCTCAAGAGTCCCTCTGTGGGACCTGCTTTATGAAATTTGGTTTCTCCTCTGCTAGTTCTCTCTGCTAGTTTCTCCTCTGCTAGTTCTCTCTGCTAGTTTCTCCTCTGCTAGTTCTCTCTGCTAGTTTCTCCTCTGCTAGTTCTCTCTGCTAGTTTCTCCTCTGCTAGTTCTCTCTGCTAGTTTCTCCTCTGCTAGTTCTCTCTGCTAGTTTCTCCTCTGCTAGTTCTCTCTGCTAGTTTCTCCTCTACGGTTCTCCTCTGCTAGTTACGCAGAAGAGAACCGTGTCCTTAAGCAAGAGCACACAGCGTGCAACCCTAATCTCATTCTCGCTAATCATGCTCTTACTTATGCAGACTTCAAGAATCTTATCATCAGCCGGAACTACACAGAGTCTGACCAGACTTGTCACCGGGAGCTCCAACTTCAATATTCCTCCACCAGTAAAGGACATCAGCCAACCTATTCTGTGTCTCACGAGGTAAGATGGTACCGGCGAACAAATGAGGGGGTAGTTATTTTACAAGCGCCAAACATCAACTATAGAGGGTGCTGTTCATTCAGTACATTGAATCATTTGATGGTACCGGGAGTGTTCTATTTTCTGCCTGGGAGGGGCAGTTTTCCTCTTCCACTTGTTGCTTGTAGCAGTCAATATGGCGTGTTGTGGCCGAGCGGTCATTGAGGTGTGTGTTGCACTCTCGGTCATGACACTTCTGTCCTTGAGCAAGACTCTTAAACATAGTTACTATCCTTCACCCAGGAGGAAATGGGTACCAGTGTGATGGCAGAGATGGTTCTTGTATAGTACAGGCTGCATGTTCTGCAGGGTGCTAAGATGGTTTCAGGAATGAAGTAACTGGCCCAATGGTCTGTGTAAAAATGTTCCTGTGCCATGAGCATCCGTGGTTGGTGGATACCAGCGCAACATAAATGTTTTGAATGTTTTTTTTTTCTTGTTATTGTTAATGTTTTTATTAAATACGCATTAATGATCGACAGAGTTGATGAAAACAGGAACGTTATTAGTTATCACGCAAGCGCGAGTGTAATATGGAAAAATATAGCGTGTCTGCATTCCATATTCAAGCAAACTTTTAACACAATGCATGGTGTTGGAACAGCTGTACATTTTATGTAGACTCAGCATAAAATAGCACAATACGCAGGGAGTGATATGGGCTGTGTGATATAGGTTTATATCACACTCCTTGTTGTTATGGGTCAATCAATCAGAATCGAAGATTCAAGTTTGCTTGAAGATAAAAAAAAGTATATCGACCCACACTGTCAGTGCAAAACCCAGTACATACTTAGAAGTGATTTCTTTTTTAACTTGATTCATAATCCCCACAGGATTAACAGACGACCTGATCTTGAGATGATCCCTGCTACTAATCCAGATCAGTATTTGCAACAGCTCAAGACTAATCCTAATCCAGTTATCCACATGGACTACTATCTTCATTTTGTAAGTGGAGAAACTGTTTACTTTGTCTTTCCTTTTACAGTAGCTGTAGCATTTTTAAATAGTTTTTTTCCTAATAAACAAGACCCCTTCCGTCAAAATTCAAAAGTTCTCGCCATTTATCATAATTTGAAACAGCCATAAAAAGGTCAAATGTTACTGCACCATGCCCGATCTGGGCCAGAGTGTATCCCCCCCCCCCCACAACGTTCCTATACTTCAACATGCTATTTTACTCTTGTACAAAAGTACCCCCCCCCCTCTAAAAATCCTCTAAAGAACTCCTGAGAATCCAATTACACAATGAAGACCAGAAAAGGGGGGTTGCACCATGCCCCCATATCCAGCACCAGATGAAAAATACACCCTGGGACAAATGAATGATTTCCATGTCACCTTGTAAAGCATTTTCGCTAGATTCTTACGGGAAAAGGAAATTTCTGAAACGGTGTCGGGAACATTGTTAATTTTCATGAAAAGAAATAGTAATACAAAATCTCATTTTTGAAAATCGAGTCAAAGTTGTGGCTTTTTCCCAGTTGACAATGATGCAAATCAAAGGAGGAAAATCCAAAAGTGAACAAGACTACCGTTCTTTAGAAATACTTTTTTTTTTTTACGGGCCACAATTTACAGACCTTTTTTGAGAAATGTTTACTGATTCTTGAACAACTTCTGAAGCAGCTATTTGGTCTTGTTTTGAATCCTCTCAACAGAGTAAAGAACTATCCATTCCTGAATCCATGGAGAAGCTCTACACGCTGGTCCTACACGTTGACGTCCCCAAGAATTACAAACCAATACCAGGTCATCAATGTTTACTGCTGAATGATGTCATAGTAGGGTCATTCTGTGTCAGATCACTCAGTGGGTTGAACCCCGACCCCTTCAAATTGTTTTATAATTGGTGTATGGGTTACGCTGACATTTTAAGTTTTAGCCCCATTGGACCAACAGTTTTTGCACTACGGCCCATCATTATAGATTTGTTTAAAGAAATTTTCGCCAAAATGGGGTACAGACACCAACTTTCAAATTATCATCAAATTTGTCGCCAAGTAGAGTCAATTCTCGTTTATAACAAGATCTAACAAGATTGCCGAGACTGGCCAACCTCGTTATAACAGGAACATTGTTAAACGAGGACAGCAAAACAAAGAAACACAAACCAGAAATGAGATTCGGGACTTCAGAATGAACTCTTTATAAGCAGAACCTCTTTGTAACAAGCTTTTTATAAAGGAGGCTTAATTGACTGTGTACCTGATTTACATATTATTTGCATATCTGACAAGTAGCGGTGTTTTGGGGTTTCAGAAATTACACTGAGCAAAGACAGCATTTCACAAATACCACAAACATTACTATAACAATATTGAGGTCCTTGCTAACCTGATTTTAGATATTTTAACTTTCCCAATTGGTATCTTAGTTTCAAATGCTGGAGGTTTTTTTCCGGTAATGAATGTATTTGTTGTTTTCATAGCCACAGAGCAAAGTTTCCATTGACTTATTGTTGATTTTTTAAAATGTAGATGTATCATTGCCTTGCCTTTCACTGGCGGATTCCAGTCGGCCCTCAGATACGTGTCAGGTGATCACTCTAAATGTACAACCCGAGCAACCTATTCCATCACAACTCCACATCAGGTGAGTTCACAGAATGGCTAAAGTCGGGGTTCGAATCCCACCTATGAATTTCTTTCAAAGGACTTGGAAAAGTACCGAGTATACAGTGCTTGGCACGTATTGTTGTGTGGATAAAAAAAAATTAAATTCTTTGATGCAAATTTGACATCTATTAAAAAAAGATGAGTTTTTTGCTGTTGATTGCAGTTTGTGTTTATAAAAGGGTCCCCCTATTCGCTACTTGTGCGGATCCGCCATGTGCGTGTAGAGCCTTGACTTCATGCTTCATTTGTATTGTATTTATGTATCTGTTTGGATGAAAGTGTCATTACACAGCCTCGCTACCATGGGCAGCGCGCCGTATCGATACCTCTCGTCACTAACCCCTGGTAGGGATGTACTGAGAAACAATGCTGATTGGGTCCCAAGGGTGACTATTTTGCGTGCACGCTTGTTAAAAACTTTCGAGCGCATGTATGGCGCTTGTATGATGCTTAGTACGCACGTATGAAAATGCAAGTATTTTGACGCGATTCCATTTCAAATGAATCATGTTTTTACATGGTCACCCTTAACTGCATACAGTTAGGTATATCGAAAATCAAAGAAGAATGACAGAGGACCAGTTGCTTTTTGACTTGATGCCTCTTTAACGGGTTACCATACTTGAGCGCGCGCGTAGAACGGATCGGCCCAGGCCTAATTAAAATGTGCTAGATTCTAGCACATTTTAATGAACCAATTCCAGGGGTTATGATCGAGCAAGGCATGCTGGGGAAAAAATGGCGCGGCGAGATCGATCACCCCTGGGAACGAGGATGGTCATTACACTACCGTGACAATACAGAGTTATATAATGCTTCTATTCACTGCTGTCCCAAATTCGAGGCTCTACATGCAATTGGCTGACCGTGCAAGGGGAGAATTATTAATGTATTTTTAACGGGGTTGTTATTTTTCTTGATTGTATGGACCCCTTGCATTGGCCGCCATTGCTTAGGTCAAACAATGGAAGCGTGTACGCGCCGCGTGCATCTCTCAGCCAATGATAGGTCTTCATTGACCTCAGTGAGGGCGCTGTTTGGGTCTCGTGACGTCGCATATAAAGGGTCTATTGTTGCCTTTTATCTGTGGAAATGGCTGGCTGGGTTTCTACAGTGTTTAATGTATTTGTTGCTTTTACTCTTTTCGTTGGATTTTACCATTTTGAATTATACAGTGTTTGTACTAATTTGGGCACTTTATGAGTATTATTACTTTAAACTATTGCATTTTATGAACAGTTTTTGTTGCATTATCTAATACTGTACTTTTCTTGTAATATCAGATAAAGTACAAATAATGGCTGGGCATTTACCCTGTTCAGCATATTAAATATTGAACAGTTATTGTAAACTGCCGTGTTTTTAAAATGTGAGATTTTATGTTTCTTTCATACAACTTTGAAGATTGTGATGTCATCAGTCATGTGGTTTAAAGAGGGCGCTGTCTGTCATGCTCACCACAAGCCTTGGCTTCAAGAAGATGCCTCCATTCTTATTTTAGTGTTTTTCTAGTCTCTTCTATATTTAATTGTAGGCTTTGTTGTTGATTTGTTTGTATTCAATTGTCTGTTTTTACCATGTCTTGCTATTCATCAACAGGAAAACTTTGGAACGCTAGGTGGCAGCAGACTTACCAGGTAAATTTCCATTGTTTGCGTAGTTCTGAGCATACGCACATTAACGAGAACAATGGATTTACCTGGTAAGTCTGCTGCCACCTAGCGTCTCAAAAGTCCCTCATTGGTACAGAATTAGATGTGAGTTTGAATTGAATTGAAACTGGATTTATGTCGTGATTTTTACTCTCCACTTACAGTACAATGTTCATCTCAGCAAACAGCGAGACTTTTTCCTGTAGTCTCTCTCCAGCCGTAATTCAGTTTTCTGACCTCTTCTTGCCCATACCCGTCATGCCATCAAGCAGACTGAAACTATTTGACGACTTGTGGGAGTACATCCATAATGAACAAGAACAGAGGTAAGTTGATCAAGATCTGGGCGTAGTTTTATTTAAATTAATTTGCAAAGGAAAACTAAGCTGGGTACCAGTCACAAGCATCTTATATTACACAACATTTTGGCCGGTAATCTACTTGAACTAAGCAAGATTGTTTCATGCATAGCAAATTTGAATACTTAACAGCTTTAAGCCAACTTTCAGTAGAGCTCTTTAAGCGCAATAAGAAACTAAGCACAAAACAATTTTGCTGACCACATTACGGTTACCGGCCAAAATACCATGTCACATTATCTGTGACTGGTTTCCTGCTTAATTTTGCTTAGTAGAAATCTTTAAGCAATATTTTCTGCTTAGTCAGCTCAATGAAATTGGGAACAGGGTTGTGATTTGTAAAGGACTTTGCAAAAGAGAGCTTGATAACGTAACTAAAGAGCGTACAAAATTGAACTTTCTTGGACTGGATGTTTAATCAAATCCCATTTTTGTTGAAGACAGGATGTTGGAGATGAATTAGCTAGCCTTTAAAATCCTTCACGGTACAGCTTTGGTTTGTTCTCAATGTTGAATTTGGTCGTCTTCTCGGGCAGTTTTAAACAACTGCTCTGTGAAACAAAGACAGGCTTGAAAATCTCCACCAGATCACAGATCTTAATCACAACTTTACTATAAATATTTGTGCGAAAACCCAAACATTTCTTTGCTGAATTTTTAGGGGAAGTCTGGATTAAAAATGCTATAGTATACGCAAGTAAATCTCAGTAAGTAAAAGTTTGGATAAACATTGATTGCAGGACTTGTTTGCTTGTGAAGTTACTTGCCCTAAAATTTTACTTTAAATTTTACTAAAATCTGGCCCAATGGTCCAGTGGGTCATTCAACCCATAAAGTGCTAATTCTTGGTTTGTTTTAATGGATTTATTGTTTATGCAGCCGTGAGAGTCTGTGTGCTGAATCCGTGTGCACTTTACAGATGGACAAGGCGGCCATGTTAGAAGCTATAGATAGTCAGTTAAACGACTACAGAATCCAGCCATATCACGGTGAGTGATCAGACAGGATACCAGACATCCACGTGCAATATTTTACAACTGTTGTTTCTAACATATTTTGCTAAAAGTATTAAACCAATCAGTGCATTTGACAACAAATTTAATGATCGTCCCATTTGTTACTGCAGTTTAGTCATATCTTTGTAATGAAGGTCATGTAAATTTTAACTTTATAAACAGTTGTATAGGCAGTCAGGTTGGCATAGTGGTTATCTTTCCTCGCCTTCCACGTCTAGGGCCCCGGTTCGAATCCTGCCAAGGGGCACTATGTGGATTGGGTTTTCAATCCCTACCCGACAGCGTGGGTTTTTCCTGGAATAATTCTCTGGGGTTTTCCTCCCACATCTCTAACTGAAACTTCCTTGTCTTCTCTCCATGGGGTTCTTGGCTAGTATAGTGATTATAGTTAACTTTTCTGAGAATCCTTGGCCTCAAAACCAGAACTAATAAATAAATAAATAAATATTACTGCTAACTACTTGTATTTGTATTTTTTTTTATTTGTCCAGGGCCTTCACCTTGTTCTTTTTAAACAGTATTTCTGTGTAACTTGACAGTATTTCTGTGTAACTTGACAGTATTTCTGTGTAACTTGACAGTATTTGTGGTTGGTTGTATTGAAACTTTGTATTGATGTTCTTAAGCTATATTTATTTGTGTTGCTGTCTGTCTAGTATTTTTTATGTTTCGTTAAATGGTTTGGGGGTCGTTTCTGCTTAAAGCAATTTGAGAAACTGAACAAAATGGCAGACTTTGGGACGTAATGCCGCAGCAAACATACCAGGTCACTTTTTTTCACTGTTCAGAGAATTGTTCTGTGTTTGCTCTCATTTCTCAGAGCAACGACTTTACCTGGTAAGTCTGCTGCCACCTGACATCCCTGCACGTCCCCCATTGTGATTCATAACAAAAAATCTGGAACAGTAACTGTAAATGAAGTTAATCCAACAATAGTTTTCGCTATGCTAATTAATTTAATCTTTTATTTCATCGTTTAAGTCCAAGTTGACAGATTTGTTTTTCTTTCCGGTTTGTTGAAACTCTTTTACATTTTCTTTTTTTCTCTGGATTTATAGATGATGAGACACAAATAGGAGTAGCGATCTGTCTGCCGCCCTCTTGGCACGTGCTGCTCAAAATTACAACCAATCAAGACATGGCGGTTGTTGCCATAGCAACAGACAACTGGAAAATCTTGCCGCTGGTGAATATGTTTCTCCATGAAATTGAGGGAAACGGTCAAAGGTGATGTTTGTGTTGACTGCTTGTTTATTTGTGTTTATCTTTAATAGTGGGATGGTACAGCATTGTTCCATGGAGTAACTATTGTAAAAGATTACAAGAAGCACAAGTTTACAACCAGTTTGTCAAATTTCATTGAAAGGTGTTTTTGATTTTGAAGGGAAAAAAAGGCATATAACACTGGTTTTTTAAATACTTTGTTTTTTACATTTTATGATGATTAATAGTAAAAATTGGATGCAAATTATAAAATCACTTCTTCTTTTTTTAGCGTTCTTACTTAAAAGTATCAAAACATGTTACAGAAAGTATACTTATTTCTATGCATAGCTGAGGGGGTTTTATGTTAATGAGGAAATATTGAATGGCATCCAATTTACAAATGATTACCGCCATTCTGTATGGGCGGCCATGAGTATCACATAAATTCAACTGGGTTGGAACAAATCTTCCCATTTTAATAAAACATTTAAGACCCTTTTTTTGTATGGATAATAATGTATTGTTTTTGTTTTTGGTATGTAGTGAATGATAAAACTTGCAGTGTACATAAAAAAGATCGTACATGAACGACAATGGCGCTTTTGGAATACATAAAACGCATCGTACGTGTACAACCTTGGCAGTTGGCACTGAAAGAGTTCATTATGAATTGTAGTTGTGGTGGCTCTTGAAAAAAAAGCTGGTGATATAACGACTCACAATCTGGAGAGGTTTGTGGTAGCACCATGGAAATATCTCTTATGAAAAGAGTCAGTGGTGTCAAAATGAAGGGCGTTTTTTTGTAACACGGTGGAAATATCCCAATGTAGCAATCGGTGCTCCGATGATGCAGACTACTGTGTAGCTTGGACAGCGCCCTCTACAGTCGGTGTCAAGCAGGCTTAAAGTACTGATGTTGCTCTTTTGATGATTAATTTGATACAGAGCTGTCCGAGCCAAATCCATGGACAGGATTAAGACTGCCCTGTTAAGATCAGTTTTCCAACGATCAAATTCAGTAACCTCGTCCCGCCCTTATCAATCCTAGGAAATTGATGTAGGAAATGTGGGCACAGGCACACGGGGTGAAGGTCCTTTTGTGATGATAGATTCATGTCTTACCCACGTACTCTGACATTCTCTCTTAAATCACACGGACAATGTTGGTGTTAATTTTGTTGTCAAAGACCAGTATCAGCATATATTTACAACCCAACATATATCTATGAAATGACAAACCTGTGAAAGTTTAAGCTCGATCAGTCATCGGAGTTAGGGTCCATTCAGAATAGTCAATGGTAATTTTTTATTTATTTTTTCTTCTTTTTTCTCGAAATTGTGAGTGAGTGGGTCACAAGAAATTCAGTTTTTATGTTTTAAAAAAGTATATAACTGATCAATTAAAAACGAAGAAGAAAAAGTATCCAGCTGGCCAAGATCATCAGTTTAATTCCTGATAAACTACGAAGTTGTTTGTTTATGCCAGAAAAAAAACATTGAACACTACTGATGTTGGAGACCTTTGGTCTAAAATATCTGGTTCATTTGAGGCATTACTTTGTTCTTCAGTGTATAGATTATATTATGAAGCCATTCAATATTTAAAAATCGAAATTTGGGGTGGGTGGGTGGGTCAAAACAATTTTGAAATTGTTTTACATTTACTTTTCAGAATGGCCTCGTACAAGAAAATAGTGCTAAAAAAATCTATGATTTGTTCACTGTTTTCAAACATCAGGTGTTACACTCATGAGACCTCAAATTACTCATGAGACCCCAATCTAATTGTTTTACTTGTTTCGCGTGAGCATTTTGAGGCAAAAGTAAAGTTTTAAAGGAAGTTGTCCACCCTTACCATCTTTATACCACATTACAAAGTTTTGTACAAATCTGTGCGCATTAATATATTTTTCTGTGCCCCCCCCAATATTGACCAATGAGTGGCCAGGTGGTAGGCAACCCTTCTACATATTTGATTAACATTCCTATCCAATGACAAACCAATTTCTCTGTGGCCTGTTGTGACCGAGCGGTCTTGTTCGCCGGACCCTAGCTTTGGTGTTGTCATCATGGTAGAGTTTGGGTTTGAATCCCGGTCATGACACCTGTGCCCTTGAGCAAGGCATTTAACCATAATTGCTTCAGAAAAAAGTTGGGAAGGTAGTGCATTCTGCTCTACCATCCAGGCTCCTAGTGGATGATGCCCATGCCTACATCCTTACTGACTGTGAAGGGGGTTAACCCTGTTTCAGCCCCAGGAGTAGGTGGCAATATTCCCCCCAGTGACAGCTGATTTGGTTGACAGCCCAAATCAGTTAAGTGTAGTCCTCACCTTGGTGTGGCTGTCTGGCCTTGTGATGTTGGGCGGTATCTCATAAAAAAAATTAAAATAAAATAAAACTGTATCATAAATAATTGGGTGTGATCCTTGGCTACACGGCATCTTTAGGTTGTATGGCTTCTGACTGGCACCCCCCGAACAAAGATATTGACTAATAGGGAGACCGCCAACATAGGGCTGGATAGCTCAGTTGGTAGAGCGCCGGTACATTAATCCAGAGGTCGTTTGTTCAAGTCCCGCTCCAGTCAATTTTTCTTTGTTCAAACCCAAAATTATTTAAAATTTACCCAGTCAGTTTTCTTTACGGTTTATTATTTGTTATAAATAAGGTTCATAATACGAGATACTATCGATTTGACAGTTACTGAAAGGAATGACACATTTTGGTTTCTGTAAGAGTAAAATGACCCCAATCTCCTATACCATGCCCGAAAAGCAGTTTTTTGTTTTGTCAGGATTTTGTACCGCTTTTATAAAGGTCTATATTTACAAGAAAGTGAAGTGAAAATAAGGAATCAAGTGTTTGGGAGCAGTTTCTGGTACAATTGAACTTTCTGGATACAATTTTTCCTTAGTTTTTTTTTTCAATCATAACCGCATCGGTGTAATAGCTTTAATGCAAAAAATTTCATCAACACAAATTGTATTTTGTCTCCTGATGACGGACAGAGTATACCGTCCGAAACGTTGAGTCCGTCGGCTCTTCTCAGAGCCGCCAATCACTCAGAAGAGATCCAACTACATGGTGTCACCGGCCCTAAATGTCTTATGTTTATTGTCTGTTCCACCATGCAAACCTTCAAGTCTTATTCAAATGGCATCTGATTTGATGTGATTCAATTTGTCACTATACTTTATTCCAGAACTACATCGATGTATCTCTTGTTCTTAACCAAAAAAAGTATAATTTGTCAACACAGAGTACCATTGTTACAATACATTTTTTTAGGTTAATTTTAATATCAGAAATACAATTCTTGGAACTTGTCTTCTGCAGGATTAGGAAATCATTATTTTTATACTGAAAGTATGCAATATTAAACACAAATTATATCAATAAAAAAAGTGAAGTGTTAAAATCAGTTTTGGAGTACAAAGAATTAATTTGAGACTTGGATGTGATTTGTCTTGACAGAGGAAATTGCACACTTTTTGTTCTTTCCACTGAAATACCCTTCCCCATGCTATTTTTTTATGACTGTGTAAATTCCATGTGTAAAATCAGTTTTTAGCAACACTGTCTAATCCAAAAAGAATTGAATTCCCCTTGAATGAAAAGAGTCGATCGTGATTCCTTCTTCGTTGTTTTATTGAAACAATCAATTAAAAAACCCTGCCACCTGTTAATGTGTTCGTACTATACCCGCAGTCTCTGCGTGTGTGGTGGAACTTATATGCTTCAGTTACCCTCACAAAGCAATTAGGCGAACATCAAGCTTATTTCCGCGTGTATTTTTCAGAGAAAATACAGCGAAATGATCGTTTAGAGAGCACCGGCCGGTCATCAATTTACCGCCCGTTCTCCGAACAGACGGGCTTGCACTCTCACTCAATTTCCTTCATCATGGTTTTATTATGCAGTCTTGGGTTTTACAAGAATTCGGAGAATT
The DNA here is from genome assembly GCA_023634235.1 of Pisaster brevispinus. NCBI lineage: Eukaryota > Metazoa > Echinodermata > Asteroidea > Forcipulatida > Asteriidae > Pisaster > Pisaster brevispinus. The sequence goes on along the minus strand of JAMKCF010000004.1, from coordinate 3,554,910 downwards.
GGTTTTTTTTTTTCTTTCTTTTTTTTTCGTTTCAGTTTCAAGGAGCGTGTTAAAGTTACACTTGCGGACTATAGCAAGTGAAACAGTAGAGAGATGTGTTTTGTTTTATTCCCTGAAAACTCTGTGACAGTAAAGGGACGTGACATTGGGACCAGTTATAAAATTCCTTCAGATTGTTTTACAGGGACCAAAATGTTGTCTTGTAGAGGATTCAGGTCGTGATGATGTGACGGGGAGGGGCTGAGATGGAGTCGAGAAGGGTCTACCTGTCCCATCAAAGTTAACGCTTCCTGCGTGGAACAGAGTTGATTTATTCAACATAACCTTACCACTCAAGGGCATGCTAAAAAAAAATTATGTTTTTAACTGTACTGAAAGGGGACTCTCTCCCCCTTCCAGCCTTTGATTTGAATGAGTGAACCATGAAAGATGGCTGTGCGACGATAAAATCATGTATAGAGAAACTTAACACAGACACGAATTTCCTTTTGCTACATAATCTGTAATAAAGGATGGTGGGTCTTGATGTTTTGCGGTCACATCGCTCTGATGGATCGTAGAAAAAAAAGTACCCATGTATCATTGACTTGGGTGGACAAGAATATTACTCCCTGCCAGTTGCTAGACCGATCCCAGCCAGATGACAGACTAGGAGATACGACTGATGACGATATGTATCGCCAAGAGAGGTGAAGATTTCAAGGTCACCATGTGCATACCTCTTAAATCTGCATCATCACTTTACCCAGTTGCTACGGCAACGTGCCATCCCAGCTGTATCGAGCGTGTGCGCACGCTCGGTGCCGTCACAGGGAAGGCAGATAATCCTCTCTTTTTTTCGAAGGCCGTAAAGCACGGAGGGAAAAAAGACATACACGTCAGGTGTACTGCGGGCACGTTCTCGTTAGCACACGTGTCGTGCAACGAGATGCAGTTCTTCGATGACAATATTGATACCTTAATTTGAAACAACTTCTCCTCAATACAGAAATGATGTGCACATACAGTTTCTTGAAAACAACGCATTATGAAAGCTTAGTCGAATAATGCACTAATGGTGAGGGACCAGATGGTAAATGGCGTTTTGAGTAAACAGCCAGCAACTAGGGTTTGTAGTATAGTTTAAACAGACACGTTTGCCTTGTATTGTACACAGGGGTTTACCGAGTCCTCAATCCAGTTACCATCAATAGTCAAAAGACGGAAGCGCATCAGGCGAAAATCACCCGTTAAGAGCTATAAGAGGGCAGCTTTGTTCTTTGTTATTATGGTGTAGAAATTAAGCCTACCTTTACAAGTTTTGTGTACAAGTTTTGTATACTTTCTTTTCGTTTTTTCTTTGAAAATTGTTGGTGTATATGATTAGTGGTTGCCCTAGATTTGTAGTATTTCATTCTCCATTTGAATTAAAAGCCATGCGTCAGTCAATTACATCGATTGTTCAGTCGAGGGCAACACTGGATGTTCACAATCCTGGCTCATCTTGCATACAAAGCACTCGAGCGAACATCCCTGCTTCTGACGTCATGATTCGTCTCGCATTGTAAAAAAAAATAATAATAATAAAACGCGGGCCGCAAATATTTTAACAATGACGTCCAATATTTCTTCTTCTACGAATGCAAAGCCTAAAATTTGCACATCTCCTGGTTTCTACGGGACCGGCTGGTTAGTGAGTGACTTGCACCGCTGATATTCCCCCCATTTTGGCTAGTCTAAACCGACTCAAGAACGAAGAGCACGGCCCTCGAATTCCGACCCCGGGTCCCCGTATGTAATTGAAAAGATTCAATCAGCGTGCAGGGTCGGGTAGCATCTCGAAACTTGTAAAACATGTGGGGACGAAGCCAGTTACAGTGGAAACACTGCATTGTAGTTTCTCTAATGAGTTGGGTTTCCAACAAAATTGTGTTGTTTTAAAAAGCCAAGACCGACTAACCAAGTAAGCCTATCCCCTTGACAACTTTGGCGATACTGTTGCTGTCGGCAGAAAGTGAATATAAATTCGGGAGCTATTAGTATTAGATCTACCGAAAGTAGTACGAGACCGGTTTCTTATTTACCGCGATGCAAAAAAGAAAGAAAGAAGAGAAACAAGGAGGGAGGGGACGAAAGTACAATCATAATAGGGCCCATTTTTGTCTTCGCAGAAAAAAATAATCAAGGATGCCCTGGTTTTCGTCCAACCGTGGACCAGATTATATAAAAACCCAGGTTGGTGTAAACAATGATCATCTCCTTTATTGGGAAAAACAACAAGGAAAAAGGATGTCAATTTAATAACAAACAACACCTCTTGGAATTCATGCAAATCAGAAAGTAGTTCCAGCCGCATAACAGGTGGCTGTAGGATACTTTCACCTTCCTCCATAGTAAAAAAAAACAACTTTTCCATTTCCTCAAATGACTGCTATCTCATCAAACATGAGCGGACTTCCTCTTCAGTGATGCATTTATGTAACCTTATAAGGCAGAATCCTGCGAGTTTCCCAATAGCATACGCGGAAGTTGATCGGCCTACAGAATTACTTAGAAATCCCATCGGCTCACCCACTTGCATTTTCCTTGTCACTGTTATCAAGGGGAATTTGTTGTTGTTGTTGTTGTTGTTTTTTGTTTGTTTGTTTGTTTGTTTGTTTTTTTTTTGGGGGGTGTTGATCCATCAACGATAGCAGGGAATGCAAAACACAACAATCGCCCGTATTTAAACGACAATTACATAGGACAGCAAACGCTCAAATGCAAAAAGCTCACCACAATTAATGGAAATCTAATCCGGAGATTGGTTTATAATTGTATCCCTTTTGCCTCGGTTGGAACTTGGGAAGGCATTCCTTTGCCATTTAGTTTTGCTTAATTTTGATGTGGAACCGCAGCGCTATTTAACTTTACCCTTTCGTTCGTTTCTGTGTATTTTCATACTGTGTTATGCGCTCGGTCTTGGACCCCTTGCAAAACAAAATGACGTAATGACAAGCCCAAACAGCGCCCTCACTGAGGTCAATGAAGACATAACCATTGATTGGCTGAGAGTTGTGCACGGCGTGTACGTTACCATATTATATGGAGTCTATACAGTGTGCAGTTTTGTTTAAAACTACAACCCCCCCCCCCCCAAAGAAGAAAAGATCACAACATTAATGCCCTCGTAGGCCATTAAATGCTTGTTGCATACAGCGCGTCATGTTCACCTTTGTTTCGTGGTGAACCTATTCTAACCACAGTTACACATGAGACACCAAAGTGTATTGCGTCATGTCATCAGCGTCCCAATTGATTTTTACTCAGGGAAACCAATTATGCAAGCTATTGCCACACTATAAGACCGCGTCCAAATTAATGGCTTCATCGGCAGTGGCTACGGCTGGAACGCAAATTCTTATGTTTACAGCGATGTTAAGTTTCTCAACTTTCATTTACCGCTGAAAATGCAGTGTTGTTTGTTTTTTTACTGACTGAAAATCTCTTGCCAATTTTTCAGTTGTTCTTTTTGAAAGGTTAGGGCCTAATTGTCTTAAAAAGATCACACATTATCTATAAGTGCACTCAGAGCACTCACGAAAACGATGCGCAGAAAGCCGCCTCGAAAACGATTAACCTCAACTTAAAAACCGGGTCGTACAGTGCCAGACATCGGATCGCATTGCGCCAATTCTTTCGGCATCGTGCCAAAACTTCACACCAGTAACGCTGCATGGAAAAAACAGCTCACGATGTTCTTCATCTATAGCGAGGTTACACCTTGCCAAGTTGTACCTTGCCAACGGTAATGCTTTGCCAATTTAACTGTTTTCTCATCTCCCCTGGACCCTCGCATTATGACAATTTCCCAAAATCTAATAATTCAGGTTCCCATGCCCTTTGCCATATTCCACGATCAACGACGCCTGGGGCCATAATGCACAGCGAAACAGAGTAATTTTGATTATACGGATCCAGTGACGTGCACAATTTTAACGGGAAAGTCCCGAGTGTCACCCAGGGATTTGATCGGGGTTCTCGTTAACGGATCACGGCGTCAATTCTCGGAAGTTTTTATACCTGTTCTAATGTATGGTTACACCAAACCGGATACTGGATTTTCGATCGTGTATAGAACGCCCGTACAGAATTGTTCGCAACGAATTTGCTAGAAAAACATGATTCTGGGAAAGCCGACGAGTAGTAGGGTCTAGAAACTAATCTAAACATACCGGTTGGTTCTACCTCGTGGTTTGGTTTGATTTATGTCCTACGTCGTTCGATGGAAAATTGGTAAATGCGGCCTGTGTGTGGCCCACATTGGCATATTATATAGAACAAGTTCATTAATACCTGAACATTCTGGTCAGCCAAATTTTAACTTAAAAATTCAAGTCAATTGCTTCAACAGTCGGCAGATAAACTACATGTACATACTGACTTGGAAGTCCGTTACCTGCGTGTACTGCCTAACTTAAATTCTTTCCGTAGCAAGCTATGAAATGTTAATTCACGGCTTGTTGCGTAGTGACGACACTCAACGCTGGCTGGCGGCCCAAAGTGTGTCACGCGGACTGGTTGAACGTAAACAAACCCAATGTGTACATCGGTTGCCGTAGATCGATGCCAAGAGACGGCGGGTAAACTTGCTGGGAGGGCCCCGTGGAGTGCCGTATACGAACCGTAACATAGCTAATACAAAAAAATGTAAACAAACTTCCCTCCATGCAACGTTCTTACGTCAGAGGTTCAAAAATCGCCGGAACTGCTTTTAACTCCTTAAAACCAATTAGGACTATGTATCAAAATGAGAAAGCGTGTGATGTTGTAACTAATGATGGTTTTGTAATACATGTTACTTAAAACCCCCGAGACATTATGTCTACGGCAAGCGAATTAGTAATTAATTTATGAAATATTTATACGAAACTTGTAATTCCCTATAAAAGAAAGGGTGTACATTAATTTTTTGGTCAAGTTAATGATCACACAAAAACTTAGTACCTGGTAAAGAGCCGCCCCTTTTTTACAGGGAAGCGATTATTTTCATAAAAAAAAAGTGAATACGAGGAAAGGCTTCAATCATGAAGCTTTTCTCAGGCATCTGAAAGCACACAATTTTATGCAACAAGGGTAGGTTTTTTCTTTCATTATTCAACTTCGATGACAAATTGAGCAACAATTTTTCACAGGTTTGTTACGTTATGCATGATTATGTTGGGATACATCAAGTGACGATAATTTGACAAATTATTACTCAAAGTGTAACTCTGCCTTTAATGTAAACAAACAAACAAACAAACAAACAAACAAAGAAGGAGAAAAGAAGAAGGTAAATTAATCGAAGGGACGACCAACAGCTAGCTCGCATAGAAAGAACCCACTCGTACTTAGGTTTACCATAGAGCAAGACAACTGAACGGTTGCAGACAAATTCAAAATTCAAATTCAAGAGTACACAGGCTTGCGTTCCGTTCATCATTTAATATGTTGTTTTTAAACAAATGTGGGAGGCGTAATTCGTGGTTTCTCATCGTATTAATGCAGCCCGTCATCTTTCAACAGCATGTCTAAACATAGTTGCACTTTATTTCCTTCACTGTGTTTGCTTATTTTAATACGCTCAAGTTCCCGACGGTTTTTGAAATGTTTTTCATTCTCAGAGGTGGATGGTTCCCCCTTAACGACTACGCTTTTTGAGATTCTGTTCAGATGAGGAGGCAAACTGTTATCAGGTGTTTGTAAATCGTTATGTTTTTAAAAGACTACACCCAATAACTAAAACTTGTTTCGTGGTGCACCCATTTTCAGTGCTGTGGGAAAACATGACTGGCGTAATAATTGTTCTCTTTTCGCGGGCGTTGCCTGTTTATTCGGTTGACGGTGTGTTTAGTTTACGAGAGGTCACGGCGCGGGCACACAATGGGGTAACATTCCTGGTTACCATCGTGCCTGTTCCCCGGGTGGGACTGCACTACTATCCATTGGGGTGTTGGACTGTGTACGGAATCAACACAAAAATTCAGTCTATTGTTATGCGTAGACTGTTGTGCTGTTGATACGGAATACCATGGGAAGAGGCATCCAGGGTACATACAACGTTAATCAATGAAGAGATGTCAGGTGATGCTTAACGCGGGGTCTGCCGATTGGCAACGTTCAGTGGAGGAATGGTCACAAGGAAAAAACCAAAGTCCTTGCTCTGTGGTCTCATCTCGTGATGTTATAGACCTTTATCATGCTACCACCATCTTGGTAATGTTCCCTGGGTATCCAACAGCAGCAATTAATGCTAACATTCTTTGCACAAGGAAGGAGCCAGACTATTATTTTCTTCCAGACTCGCCTTGGTTACAATGGTTTGGATTGGAGAAAAATCAAGATGATAAAGGTCTATAATGACCATGGAGCGATAATTACTGACCGTATGACCGCCAGACTGCCGCGTGCACAGTCTGCAATAGTGACCACATTATAGGCCTCATAAGCACAATAAGATCATTAGCAATTACAAACACCTCTATATGCTCATGCTTCGCGCCCGGCGAATGGCAATTAGGCAGTTTGCTCTCTCCAGCCAGTGACGTCAATCCACTCCACCGAATCATGGGAAAAGTGTATCTTGTTATCATTTGCGAAAATATACACATTCAATTAACTTGTGAAAGTTGGCGAAGCGAAGCCTCACCCCGGGCAGCAATATGGGTGTGGACTGTTTACCGTATCGGGGACAAATAATTGTCTATCACTGTCAAAATATTGCTCTCGACGAAAGGCTTTAAAGGGCATCTTCATAAAAATATTTTTTTAAAGATTATCAGGGAAAATAAATAGGCCTACTAATAATTAATTTCAAATCTGAAAACTACTTTTTATCGATTTTAAACAAATGTCCGGCTAGGAGAAAAGGTGTAGGCCTACATAACACCAGGACCTTTTTGACTTGTCAGTGATTAGGCCCTGTAACCTTGCTAAATAAGCACAAACATGTTTTTCGATATTATTTTTCCATTCTCTTAACCTTAATTTTCAATTGGACACTTTTGATATAGATGAAAGCAATGGCCACTCTAGCAAAAAAAAAACCAAAACAACAACAACCGTATCGTGCTTGAAAGTCACGTACTACATTATTATAAGGAGCAATTTTCAAATAATTGCAATGTAGGCCTAAGGTGGAAATGTAAACAGAGAGAATATGTAAGAAAAAAGTAATGTACACAAAAACGGAGAAAAGACAGGTGAATTGGATGGGTGTAATGGCCTACGCAGGTAACTGGGGAAACTTGGCCCAGATGAAACTTTACACGCATATTTGTCACGCGTGTTTTTTATCATTGATCTTTTTCGTCATTTTTGTTAAACTTTTAGTCAGTGCTCGTAAACAAGCTGCAAATGTCATTTGAGTAATTTGTTTATTTGTAAAATTCATTTCATGAGTGATTCAGACTGACTCCCCCAACCCGTCCTGGTTGCAAAAATTTCGATCATTTCCACGTGTAAATGAATCACTCTGGGTCCGAACGCCCTGCAATGTAAAACCAACCGGCACTTTTAGCATAAAGTACCTGCGCAAGACCCGCGTAAATGCCACTGTTTTGATTGGTCATTGTGAAATGACGAAGCAGAATGTTGTATTTACATCCTTGTACGTACACACGCACGTTGTGCATACAGCACAGTATGGCGCACCCAACCGGATCACTCAGTTCGTTCCACTAACACTAAACCTACTGATGGGAAAGATTCTTCCACCACTATACAGTACCTCGAAATTCCAATATTAGTCCAATATTCAGCTAAAAACAAAACACAATATTAACAAAAACACAAACATGTATACCAACTAAGATAATATTTCAGCATTATGTGCATTTTCTTTCGCAAAAAAGAGAAAAATACAAAGGATGACCTTTAGAAATTTGGTTACGCGGAGTGATATAGCCGGTTGCTAGCGAAGCACGTCACCAACAGCCCTTCTGATTTATGAAAACACAGAAATGCAACGTCAAATAAAAGCCGGTATTTTGGCTCGTAACCGCCAGATGAACCTTTAGCTGTTAGACGGTGAGCACCGAGCGTGTGTGTCGTACTGTGTACTGTATTGTTAATCTACATTTAGGTGGCTCTTGTGCGAGGGATCAACCAACAAATTATGAATTTCTCGCGGAAATTAACCAGTCAATTCGCTGAGATCTGTTCTATGAACGTGAAAAACATGGGCCGAAATAGCTGTGATCGAAATGGTAAGGATTCGTTCTGTTCGGTTGTGTATTTTTGAAATTTTGTTCGATTTGTACACAGACAGTTTTAATTTTTACTGGCAATCTCGTTTTATGGTATGCTGCTTACTCTGTATTTAAATGTACCATTTTTTTCTCATTTTTCTACAGGTAAGGAGAAGGAGTCCTTCGAAAAGACGTATGCAATCGGTTCACTGCTTGGAAGCGGAGGTTTTGGGACCGTTTACTCGGGCACTCGAATCAGAGACAATTTGCCGGTATGTACGCACAGCTGTTCTATTCATCTACCATTTTCGAATTCAAACATACTTAATACTAGAGTTACCGGCGTTGCACTGTTTTGTTCGGAAACACCCCAAAATCGTGCATGGAATATAAATTTGTCATTCTTTTATATTTTACAGGTTGCTATCAAGCTTGTGACGAAAGAAAAAGTGAACGATTGGAGCACGGTGAGTAGCAAAAAGTCCCACACATTTTTATCTGATCGAAAACAAAGACGTGCGTGGAAAGCATACCGGCATTTTTTTTTGTACACAGTCAATGCGACTGCAAGGTTGGCTCGGTGCCAAGTCTTCGCAGGATCGCAATGAACTGCCGGCCAGCTGTCATACACACACACATAGGTACATACGAAGAAAAAAAGCTAATTAAAAAATGGTTCAAGTCAATAAGATTTCTTGAAACAAAACTTGTTATTTACGGTGTGGAGTTACAATGTTCAGTGCGATGTTACATCACAAAGGGTTTAGTCGACTAACCCGGCACACAGTGGGCCTCGTTGTAAAATTGGGGAACAATAGAAACACGTGGCTTGGGTAAACTTGTGGTGGGGTCGCCTCGTGGTTCGTGTTTGGTCCTCGTGGAGTTTTGTTTGCATGGTGACTCAGATTCGAATTGAACTTGAAAATATTCTTTGTTCTGAAACCAATCAAATGTTTAAATTGTGTTTTAAAGATTTATTTTTGTTATTTTAATCTTATGATTTTAATTTTTTGCTATTTCAGATTAACGGACAGAAAGTTCCTCTTGAAGTTCATCTCCTGAAGAAGGTCAGCCACATACGCGGATGTATCAAGATGCTGGATATCTATGATAGGGCAGACAATTTTATCATCGTCATGGAACGGCCCGAACCTGCAAAGGACTTATTTGATTTCATCACCGAGAGTGGGCCGCTGGAAGAGGAAGTCTGTCGAAAGTTTTTCCACCAAGTTGTAGAGACGACTCGCCGGTGCCACGAGGCTGGTGTTCTACACAGAGACCTTAAAGACGAGAACATTCTGGTCGATCTCAAAACTGGAGACCTTAAACTCATCGACTTTGGATCAGGAGCTATTCTCAAAGATACCGTCTACAAAGATTTCGATGGTAAGCCCCACTTCAAAGTTCACTCAACACTTAACAAACTTTTTCTTTGTACCCAGTTTTAAAAAACTTCTTTGTTTTCAGATCTTTTTTTCCCCCACTGGCTTTATTAAATTGACCCAACTTTTTTTGAAATGAACTTATAAAATCCATATGGCTTGCCACCCACACACCAGTCCACTGTTAATGATTAAATGCATACGATCTAAATCATTGAACTTGATATCTGCCCACTCAGTGGTCTTTTTATCTTGCATATTTCAGATCAATTATTTCAACTTGACATTTTTGTTTGAATTCCATTCTTTGAATGTGTTTACTGGAATTTTGTGACACGTGTTTTATTTGCTGGCATGTTATTTATGAATGTCTTGATTGTTTTTTGCTACTTGCAGGTACTCGTGTGTACAGCCCACCAGAGTGGATTCGATCCCATCGTTACCACGGTCGTCCTGCCACAGTCTGGTCGCTGGGCATCCTCCTGTATGACATGGCCTGTGGAGATATACCCTTTGAGCAAGACGACGAAATCTGCCGGGCGGAACTCGTCTTCAAGGACGGCCTCTCACAATCGCTGAAACACCTCATCTGTTCCATGCTACGGGTCAAACCAATGCACAGACTCACTCTTGATGAGATCCTCGAGCATCCGTGGATGAAAAAGGGACAGTGTGATAACAGCAAGCCGTTGATGATGTGCACTCAGTCCACTGGTAGCGAGGAGAGCATACACCGATCTCCGTTGAGCAGTGCCAGCTCGAGCGAAGAGGACCTTATAAGTGACGCAAACAACTTCCTCGGGAAGAACATGAACGATGCGTCCTCCAAAGACTTAATGTGCCGGCATGACAACCAATGCAAGGACACTGCCGAAACGTCGTCGTGCTGCTCCGTGTTCCTCGAGGTGGAATGTTGACAAAGGCTGAAACTTCACTGGAACAAACTTGCAAACCACTCCCATGTTATTTTTAATGACTTTTAAAGCGTTGAAACCGTGGGGCGATTCGATGTTTTCAGTGTGGTTTTACTGTTTTTAAGATTACACAAAGTGCAATACTTATATTATTAAGTGAACTCCACAGTCCTGTTATTATTCAGCCTTAAGTAATTACCAACAGTGCATTGAGGTATCACATAGGGCCCTGATACAGTGCATCAAAACCACCATACTGTGCCTTCCATCTCGAACATACAAAATGAACCACGATCCCATGTGGCATGTGTCTATCCAATGTCGTTTTTTAACCTTGTTTGGAATTTCTTGATCTTCCAGAAGAGATTTATCCAACAGGGCATGCCTCAATGTACTGCAAAATGTGTTGGTTCGTAAAGTAGTGGGACAAATGTGTTGTGAAAAAATTATAACGTACTCAATGCAAGCTGGCAGCAGCACACGTTCACGTTGGTGGATTAATTTAATATGCGTTTTTTGGAAGTCGAAAGAGCAGCAGTTTTTTTGGCAAACCCCAAAATATTGTTTGGTGCAAATATCCACTGGCTAGTTGACTTAATTCTGTTTTTAGAAAAAAATTGAATTGTGCTAATGCCATCAAAATGCTGTCCAGCCATTTAACATAATGGTGCTGCCATTTCACTATAGGGTATAAAAAAAGGTTGTCTCGAATAACCAGTGTGTAATTGTGAAATGGTCTAAACAATAATGTTAATTTATTTATTATTATAAATGAGGTCTTGGACTCTTGGTGACTAGTCTGCACGTTCTCTTGTGATGTGGTGTATTTCCTATATATTTATTCTAGTGTTTCGATTCCAAATTCATCCGTTGGTCGAACATTTCAACTCAACAAACATTTTCAATCCAGAACTAAAAGTTACGTTTTATTATGCAGTTAAAGTTCGATTTTTAAAATTGAATGGAATGTTTTCAAATAAGAAATCTTTTTTTTTTTTTCAATCTGAAACGGTTTTAAGCAGTAAAAAACACTCATTCTTTTTCCATTTCAGTATTGAAAAAGTTTTCTTTCACCTTGGTTACAAAATTAATGTATTTTAGAAATCGACTTCAACTCGCAATGTTTTCCTCCAACTTGAATTTGGAATTAAGTTTTATTTATTTATGTGTCACTTAAATTTCTTTTTTCCTCTTTTGTTTTTAAACCAATGGGAGTGTACGTATCTACATGTAATTGCTAACTTATTACTGGTTAATACCTCATTGTATGTTTTATTTGTAAATGATGACAGAGTGTATATTTTTATATTAATATTAATGCAATAAATTCATGTTGCCATTGTGGCGTAAGATATACTCAATTTGTTTCCTCGACTTAATTATTTTAGACAACTCCCCAAGTAGACTTGGCAGGGTGACTTCTCTCTTCAGTGGATGTACATGTGTAATTCCTTTAGCATTTTGTGTGGGTGGGAAGGGGGAGTACAGCAATTAGGCGTGACTCATTACCATTCTCCAGTCCTGGAAATATTTGTGATGAAGACCGAGTCAATGATTCACCATACCATGGATATTTCATGAACCCCTCCCTGGTTGGCCAAAATTGTTTTCATCCTGCACAGACACACGGCAAAGGAAAGCAAAAGCCATTCCCTCCGTATAATATATACTTCTAATTTCATTTTTAGCTCTCGAGAAAGACTACTATGGTCAAATCGTCTGGCCACTAACTGTTTTTGCATACATACCATACGTCCTTTTGGTTGGTAAGCAGTTTGAACAGCTTATTATATTTTCTCTGAGATACAGTTCAAGATATGAGTATTTATACAATGAAATGGGGGGGGGGGGTATTGGATTGTAGATTCAAATGGGTCATGATTAAGAAATACTTTATTTGTATTAACCAAACATTTTAACTTGAAGAGCCAGGAAAATATTTTCGTAATTCTGTATTATTTAGGTCGGCAAAATGCAGCTTTATACCACCCAGTCCCACCATCAAGCTGTACAAAAAGTTCCATCGTCCCCCCCCCCCCATCACCCACATTGGGTTTATAGCTTGTTACTTTGTGCCCACCAACGACGCCACGAACTCTGCATCCTTTTCTGTAACCCCTACATAAAGAAGTTTTTGTCATGCATTCCTCCTTATTGACTCATCAATACTGGGGCTCGAGTCCATGTATAAGAAGTGGGCCCAGACCCTTTCTTTGTTCCCTGTACCCAGACTTAGCCCACAAAAGATAGCACCATCCCCCACATTCCAACCATGCTAAATCCAGTCCAGCTAGTTGCTGTGAAACAAAGAGGTCTACACCCTGTTGGGTTGTGGTGGTTCTAGTTCGCATTACATAAAGGATTTGGGGCCGATCTTGCTTGCATTGGCTTTACCGATGACGCACAATGTGCCGTACATGTCATAAACCCCAACTAAGGCAAATTATTGATAGCGGGAAAAAGATTGGATGTAGGTTATTTTGTCAGTTACAAACAAACCCCTTTTTGGGGGAAAGATGGGGGGAAAAGACCAAGGTCGTAGGTTGTCTACGGAGCAGGTGTGATCACCGTGTATGACGGGTTCAAAAGTTCATTGTGCAACATGTTCTAGTACACTATTTGTTCTCCCCATGTATTTCGGCATTTATTTTGTCCGTTGGCGGGCATGACAATTCACAGAAATCGTCTGGCAGTTCCAGAATAGATGTTGAATCTCTAGACCATGACATTTTCGGTGGTTACGAAAAGGGATCACAAGTGCTGGTTTATTTCATTGATTCGTCAGGAGTTATGTAGCCCATGCCGGACAAAAGGTCACGCCATCTAGCTATGAGCCGCTGGTGAACCCAATTCGCTGTAGAGTGGTGGTACCACCGTGGTACGAACCAAGTGTTCTGCCACGTGCATCGTGCTCGCCCTGGGCCTGGGTGACAAAGTGTAAAGGGGCGGAAAATCGGCCTTCACCGAGTTCAAACTGGGGCAAAATAAAACACATTGTTCGAACCATTAATTACGGCGAGTGATGAATAATAATCATACGTGTAAATGTATAATTGTGTACAAGCAATGGTCTAACCTGACAAAACATTAATGACAAAACTTCAGTAATTTGGCGCGAAACCCTTCAGCGTGCATGCACTTCGAACGAGTGCCGGTGTTCGGCGGCCGGAACAAAGCTATGTACAGAATCCGTACTATTCACGCACCACACCCACTGAAATCTAAACTTTACACAAGCGCATTTTTGTTGTAAATCAGGTAATAAAAAAAACCCTGCCTAGTCTCTACAGTCAACATGGTCCACGAAACAAAATAATCCAGGGTGGCGCTTCTGATGCGAAACTAGGGCAGAGTTTACGGGTTTCTTCCTTATGCTCTATGTTTCGCCTTGTCTGCTGGAAGGGGCTTAACCCTGACTGTTGCTGCATGCCTTATCATATCGGCAGACCCCGATCAGCCCAATATGCAAATGCTGTTGCGTAAATTAAAGGTGTGTAATCTATAGGGAATGTCTGAATGGCTTTGTGGCGTATACATTGTATCTCTTAAATCGTTAAGTAACTAGGCCTACAGCTTGCTTAATAAGGAAGGGTGCACTTTTGGTAAATGCCAGAGACCAGTATATCTCACTTGGTGTATTCCAATATATGCATAAAATAACAAACCTGTGAAAATTTGGGCTCAATTGGTCACCGTAGTTGCAAGAAACTACTGAAAGAAAAAACACCCTTGTTGCATAGAATTGTGTGCTTTCAGATGCCTGACAAAGGCTTCATGCCCAAAGCATTTCTCAGATTCAAATTTTAGTGTGAAAATTTACTACTTTCTTTAAAACTAAATTACTTTAAAGGGGGTCGTTTCAAACAATGCTTTACAACATCAACAGCTCTCCGGTGCTCGTTACCAAGTAATTAGTATGCTTTTAAGGTCATTAACTTGTGGAGTAATTACTACCAAAAGTACACCCAACCGTTAATGATTATGAAACAATGATTTGGCTCATATCCATAATGAACCCAAAGCAGCAGTATTGAAGTCGCATCATTCATACTACAGACCAAGTACCCTGTATTTGCTCTGGTATGATCATTATAATGTAAATTGAGAATTAAAAAAATTAAAATTTTGACGTGGGCCTACGCAATAAAAAAAAAGAAGTTATTTGACTTAGATATATTTTCCCCGATGAAATGCTTAGATGGTGCTATCAAAAATCCATGTCAGTACTGGTTAATAGGTCAATATTATGCACTGCTGTACCAACCTTCCCACAATTCAGTCTGTGACTTCAAGAAATATATAAACTTTGAAAATGTAGCTCACAAGAAATCTCTCTGCACATATTGTGTTTATTTGTTTACTGTGAGTCACAGGCAACACTCATTCAGTGAGTGCTTTGGGGACCTTGATGCACCTCTTTCAGCCCCCCTCCCCCCCCCCCCACAAATTTATATCCTAGTTATGCCACTGATTTTCAGGGCTCGATGGGGCCCAATTTTCAGGGCTCGATGGGGCCCAATTTTCAGGGCTCGATGGGGCCCAATTTCACCATGAGCTTTTTCAGCAGAGAAAATTGCTTTAAAAATTCTGCTTAAGCAACAAAACAGCAGGAAATCAGTCTCCGTGGTATGTGTGACAAGCATTTTGGCTGGTTACCTTATTCTTGTAAGAAAAATTGTTTTGTGTTTAGTTACTTTCTTTTGTGGTCAAGAGGCTTTATGAAATTGGGCCCTGCATGTAGAAAAACACTGTTTAAAAAACCTAAAAGAGTCGAAGATCATCCTTTGATTATCCCTGAAAGATTTTCACACATAAAATAATATATATCTTTGATATGGTCCGACAGCTCAGATACTGGCAAGGCATGGAGAAAGGGGTAAAACAAATAACACTACCAGGCAAACATATGTGGCAATTACAGTAACAAGGTCTCCCTACACACAGCAATAAAACGTGCTAATTGCCCATATCTGATCTCATAAAATCAACATAAGTAATACTAACACCTACAGTACACAGGCAGACCAGACACCATATGTTTCCTTCACAAGGAGAGACCAACTAGAGACACACAGACAAACCTTGCTGAATATCAATTCAATAGACCCGGCCTGGTTTTCTGCTATGCATGCTAAAGCTGCGTGTATATATACAAAAAATTGCTGATAGAACTTTATTTCCCCTTCTCTATAATGACCTCCTGTTCACCTTGTTGTATTTGCTTTGTCTGGTTGCGTGGAGAGGCAAAGCTACGACTCCCAAACAGCCTGAACGGAGGGTGAATTGGCGGTCTGTCTGGGCTGCTACTGCCAGCATTCCTGGACCCCAACTGCGTCATGCCACTAGGGATAACCGTCTGCCCATTAAAGGACTGGTTTTGGGCTCTTAAAAACACACACCTACATTTTTGTGGGTATGAAAACTGACACATTTTGATTCATGTCTGTTTTTTTTAACACTTTGCTTTTAATGTATAAATGTATTATATTGTCCACCACTTCAGTATAAAATATAAAATTTAATTGTAACACAACTACTATTATTATATATACATAAGATAATAAAATGGGTCAACATTGCTCTGGGCTGATTTATTTGGGGAACAGTAATTTAGATTTTAACAGAGAATAACTTGAAATTCATACTCAGAAAGACATTTTGTGGAGAAAAACACAAACAAAAAAATCATGACCCTGTGCTGGGCAAGATTCCTATTAAGTAGCAAACCTAAATGAGAAACAGGCCCGATTTCACTTTCATAGCACACTTGAAACTATTTTGCTGACTGCTATTTTTAGTTACAACTACCAAGTGAAATGTAAACCAGTTAAAGGGCGAGGGCCTACATAACATACAGTCAGATTGAAAATATAAATGTTTACCGATTTACAAATAACTTATATGGTATATTTTTATAAAGATGCTCTGGGAAAACTTCCCTTGAAAAAAAAATGTTGTCTGAAGAACTATAGTTTCGGAGAAATTAGTAAAACAATTAGTTTTGATCTCACAATGTTGGAAAACAGTGATGGGGTTTTTCACTATTTTCTTGTGACTTTAACTTACACGAGGTTGTTGTCTCATGCATATGTTGGGTCGCACACAGTGTGCAAACTGGTCTTTGACCAATTTACCAATGTTGTCCCATGCTTTCAGCTCACTTCAGCCCTTATGAAAAAAACTGTCAGCTGAGGTCGTCGAGCCAATTTCTGCCATGAGTCTTGTCTGAAACTCGACATTTCTGGACTCTAAAGCCCGGTTCATACTTCCTGTGAATGCGAATGCGAAGCGAATTTTGACGTCACATGGCCTTTTTCGCAGCGAATGTTTCGCAGGAGTTGAGCACATTTCAACTGCTGCGAATTATTCGTTGCGAATTTGTGACGTCAATATTCGCTTTGCATTCGCGTTCGCAGGAAGTATGAACCGGGCTTTAGCTGGGCTGCTCTGGGAAGCTCTTTAAAAAGAGAGGCTAAACTGTTTGGAATGTTTAAAACAGAGAAATCATCAAAATATTGAAAATATATAGCCGTCTCCACTTTGCAACTGTGCATTAGAATTCAGCATTTTTCCTGAGCTTTCGCAGCTTGCAAACTCCTCTAAGGTGTAACACACACCACTGGAAGTATATTTCAAGTATTTAAATCTCTGAGTGGAAGTTTTCACAGAGCTAGTTCTGTAAACTAAGAAAATAGAATTATCTGTTATAAACTGCCTACCAACCAAAAGGAGTTATGGCATAAATGCAAAAATTGGTAAACGGCCTTACATTTTGACGTTAACAGAGTCTTCCTCAGAAGCACCTTATGGTTGAAACAGGAGGCCATTCACAATTTTGGTGTTTTCAGTAAGCTATCTGGTTAACACAATTCATAACATAATTCTTAATCATGTTGCAGCCATCTTGTGTTGTTCAGGTAAAAGGTAACCAAACTGAGGCTGAGAGGTTCAAAATAGTCTGGTTCCTTTTTTGTCCAATAAGAATCAACATTTGCGAGTGTTTTTTTACATACAGGGAGTCAGGGACCATGAACAAAAAGATGGCAGCAGCCTAGTATAGTAATGGGGGTAGTGACAATACAAAGATGAGATTTATCCTTCGCTTTTTATTAAATTAATATGGAGGACCTGTCAAAAGAACGACAAGGCCAGAATTCAGAAGATGAAGATTGGAATGTCTGGATGTATGATAATTAGGATTTTGATAATTACGGCTAAATGTGCATGAAAACTACCGTAAAACGCCCAATACAAGTTAGCATAATGACATAACGACAATTTGTATTTCATAAGACCATAGTGTGAACGTGGGTCTTGTTGCAGCCTCTCTTGAGCAAGTATACCAGGAACCAGCCCATCCCATCAGTCTCAATCTATACAGAAAACACATGAAAAAGAAGAAAAACAAACACTTAATCAACGACAACTTGATAAACAACTGTCTATCGGTGCAAGAGTCATTTTCAATCCCTCAATTTGAACATTTGAAAAAAAATGGAACATCAAAGAAATAGCAACAGATCTTTCACACTCTCAATTTTTTTATATATCTGACACATAAATAGAACAATGCCGAAAGGGAAAAACTGTGGTTGCAGACTTATGGAGGCCGCAATACCTCGGTGAGTGCATTATGCAAATTCAAGCAGAGTACCTCAGTTCTTGTGTCTATAAAATCCAACACAGTTCCAACATGTCAAACAAGGATTTGAGTGCTAATGTAAAACCCAGTTTTTACTCATATTGCAGTTTCACTGTCTCTGAAGTGTGTGCAGTGGAGACAGTTCATGTTTCAATTCTGTTAAAATTGCTCCTCCTCACAAATATTTGAAAACGCTCCAATTCATTTGTTACAAAACATCCATTTGAAAATTTCTCAACTGTGAAACATTTGTAAGCCACAAAAAATAAAACCACAAAGTAAAGTTGGAGGCAGGCCTGCTTATGGGAAGAAATATCGCGCAGGGTATTTCTAAAATGACAAGTATGCAATACACGAAACTGCAGAACCAATCAAGGCAGCGCTCGACAGTTAGCCGCCTTGAGATCTACTACCCGCCCTTAAAAAAGCCTCCCAGACTGGGTTCATAACCAGGTCAGTGTGTGCACTTTCACAATGCTGCCCCTGAAGAAAAAGGCTGCATGCATACGGGATGGCTATTGCGACGGACTGCCCCGAGCCATAGTATGTCATCTAGGGTTTCAATGCAGCAATACTAGGCTCTGCAAAAGCATGCGTTGGGAGCTGGCCAACCCGAGTGTGTCTCTCTTCAGTGAGGAAAAAAAGAAGAAAAAAAAGCTGGTTGGTTTCACTTCACTTAGCGCTTTGAAGGCTCTGTGGGGTTCGGTGCCACATATTTGGAGGCCTTTGTAATTGGGTTCAAGAGTGCATTATTTAGGCCAATGCCCATGGACTTGCCTCCTGGGTAGTGGAAACTGCGGACCATGTCCAATGTGAAAACCCCTCCCAGCCCCTGGCCATATAATCGCAGACAGAAATGTCAACCGAAACCTAGTGGACCCCAAAGGTTTCAACACCGCATCCAGTGATGGTTCAAGAAGATTTCTGAATTAGTATGTAATTGGATCACATACTATGGCAGATTCATGATTGGATTAGTGCATATTTTTTTGGCTGATGTAAATTGCTTCTACTAAAAATATGACTAAAATATTCATTAGAAAAACTGAAAAACCATCCATAGAATTACAAACCTTACAAAAAACTAGCACAGTTTTTTCCCAAAACCTATTCAGATACTTATCAATTAATTATAATTACCAATTAACATTACTTTCCATTCAAAACACAGTTGGTTCAAACAAGGATCTAGAGTGTCAGGCTCTATTTCTTAACCTCTAAGAAATCTATCACTCAAAAGTATGAGTCATTAAAGGCTACACGTTTGGTAATTGTCAAAGACCAGTACCCTCACTTGGTGTATCCCCAACATATGCATAAAATAACCAACTTGTGAACATTTTGGGCTCAATTGGACATCGAAGTTGCGAGAAAATAATGTAAGAAAAAAACACCCTTGTTGCATAGACATGTGTGCTTTCAGATGCCTGCGAACGGCGGTTTCATGCCTGAAGCCTTTCTCAGATTCAACATTTTTTGGGGGGTGAAAATGACCTCTTTCTATAAAACTACACCACTTTAAAGGGAGTACTTTCTCACAATGGTTTATAGTATCAACAGCTCTTCAGTGCTTCTACGGTGTTTTTACGGTCATTAGCTTGCAGAAAAAGTTTACCCTGCCTTTAACCCTTTCCCCTCCAAATGAGCAAAGGAAATAACTTTGCTTTGTCAGAAGCTTAACTTCTTGAAATCCAAAAAGTGAATTCACTGACCTTATTTAGCCTCTGAGAAAGTTATGAAAACACACACACAAACACACAGACACCAGGCACATGTGCACCAGGGAACTAATAATATAGCCGAGGGGTTCGCCCTGCCCTTATATGACCAACTCTCTTAGGTCATTGGTTCTACTATTAATAACACAGTATCAACATACATGGTTGTGGTAGCTGGTGCTGATGGACTAATATAGGTCACAGTAGGTCAGCAGGCTGCTCTTGGTATGTCTGATGAAGTTTCTTTGTCTGGCCAGAACAAAGAACAAGAAATACTTTGTCTGGGAGCAATACAGTGGGAGATCAACCACCCAAGTCAATAGTCACACTGTTTTGAGTTTTGCAGACTCTTTTACGTCTGTCAATTTGATACAAAACTCGCATATTAATAGTCCCAGAAAGAAAGACAAGATTGTCTGAAGCAAACAGATATGACAAGTTAGTATAATACTAAACACTTTGTACAAAACTTCTGTCAGATACAAACAGTTGTCTCTTTTGTGCTTCACATGAAAGACCTCTGTGTAATTGCCTACAGGACCTTTTAGTGCTAAACAGTTTTATTTTCTGAATGCAGTCAACAATGGCAGGTGCTGAACAAAAGATACTGGTAGCCAGCAGAACGTTTTACTCTATTATACAACTGGTTTATTTCTACTTGCAAAAGGAACACAAATGTGAGCGAGTGCAGTAATTTTCCAATAGAGCAACAACTAATTTGCCAGCATCGCTGCTAAGTACTGTACAGGATACAAACAGAACAGGTATTAACAGGTGTTCGTGCAATACGTGCACGAACACCTCTTGTTCTATATAAATTTCTGGTAATAAAACCAAGAAGGATGTCTCACACGTGAGCTTAATCACGGTAGCTCTCAAGCCTGAGGAAACCGGTAAACAAGGGTGTTTGCTATGTGAACCAGAAACAAGTAAATTGACATAAGTGGGGAGACCGCCAATACAGCTTGGCTATATAGCTAAGTTGGTAGAGCACTGGTGCATTGGTTCATAGGTTCAAATCCCGCTCTGGTTAATTTGTCTTTGTTCATCCCAAAGTTAAACGAAATTCATGATAACAATAAAACCCTGTCTTAACAAACAGCGATTCCCACACTTTCCTCTTATCATGTCCAAACACACTATAGACGTTGTGTTTCAGCCAGAACTGAACACAGTCGTTGGTACTCTCGTTGAACTAATTCAGCTAGGTCTCCAGCCTCGCGTTTCTGCTCCAGTAGGGGACATCTGAGTAGGTGATCCATTGTCTCTGGTTCAGAACCCCATATGCAGGTCACATCCTGGTCGTTCAGATAGCCCCATTTCTTGAGCGTTAATACTTTGCAGGTGACCTGATTTGGTCGAGGCATTTCCATACGGCCCAGCTTGAGTCAGCACCGGGTGGGAGTTCTTCTTTTGCACTTACGGACATGGACGTTACTGTTGGAAGGTTGACAAAGGCCTTTCTCCCCATAAGGCTACTTATACTATACTGAAAACATAAACATTTGATATTTTCACCAGTTCGCTGTTTGATGTGCTTGTTCAAAACTAGAGAAAAAACAGAATGTGTGTAGACCTTCTCTTAAATCCATGAAGCTAAATAGTATAAGTGTATCATCCCTCTATATGTGTAAAAAAAAAAAAAAAAAAAAAAGAATAAGTTGAATAAAGTAAGCTCAGCTTCTAAAAACATGAAATCTTCTGCTTTTAAAACTGTACTACAAGAAGTTACTCGAAATTACAGATTTTGTTGTACTGCAGGCTGTCTTGGTTCTTCTCAACTACTAATGACTAATGGATAAACTGTTCCTTTGGGGATTATCCCTCAGTATGAAGCTGTACTAGGTAGAGCTATTTTTACGGAGAATGAGTCAAAACGCTATTTTTACATCCATCCAGGACCTTTTGAAAAACCACATTTTTCGACTTTGGCACTGCCTAAGGCTTTATCGTTGGGCTTTGGGCATTGGCATAACCAGAGGGGGGGAGGGCAGGGAGGCGGAAGCCCCACCCCTCCTCAGAACCCTTGCCCCGGCCTTCTCCACCCCCCCTAAAAAAAATAAAAATATAAAAAAAAATTATAAAGAAGAAAATGCACAAATGAACGGTTCAATACATTACTCCCTAAATTATGTCTCCGCCCCCGCTTGCCCTCCCCCCCAAAAAAAAATTAAAATGTCTGGTTATGCCACAGCTTGGGGTATGGAGTGCAGGCAGATAGCTTGAACCAATACCCATAATGCAGTTTGTCAATTTGAAAGGGAAAGCAAGGATTCTCAAACATGTTATGCGTTTGTCCCATCATTTTCCCCATGGGACATTGCAAAGTATACCCAGTGCCTAAGAAACCACTACGTAAATATTCTTTGATGGTTTTAAATTGTTTGTAGAACGCTAGCCATCATTCTGATACAGAAAGCTAGACATTCAAAGATGTTATCATTCCACTAAATAGAAAAGCAATTCTGTAAAGTAATACTATGAAAAGAAACTTTTCAATGAGAAGAAAAACCTTCACTTAACATTTCGTTATCTTTGCAGTGTAGTTTCGTATATGTTTAAAGAACAGTGTAAAAACATGAATCATTATTTGAAAGCTCCGTTTTTGTTTTCATTTACCCACTTTCAACAGTAGTACCTTGAAGTTAAGATACCCCCCCTTGACAAATCCAAACAAACTAAACACCAACATCCACCGTCCCCAACTGATACCCAACACCACAAAAGCACAGACCAAGCAAATCAATATTTTTGCTTGGGACTTTTCTCAAGTTACAAGAGGAAATTTTAGGATGGAGCAAAACATTCCTCAAACTCCCCCACATTATAAACATTTCCCTGCATGTTATGCAAGTTTTCACACTTTCCTCTAGACTCATTATTAACAAAAATCACAAATTGCATATATTATTTCCCGAACATAATTTTTTCCGAGAACAAAATTAGACTTTGAAATATAATTTTTCTCTGCAGGGATTAAAGTCTCGGGAATGATAAAGCAATGATAAAGATAATTTATACGAAAAACCATTTAATGAACTAAATGCATTAAGTCATGTGAACAGGTTTTATCCAATGAGAGTGTTTGAGAGTGCGAAAAATATGCCCGTTTGCATGTTTTTTGGGGGGATTGTGGTTGGGTGAAATACTTTATAATCCGTATGACACTTATTCGCCCCTTGCACGGTCAGCCATTTGCGTGTAGAGCCTCGAATTGAGGACAGCAGTGAATAGAAGCATTATATAACTCTGTATAGACTGTGCAAGTCTCGCGCGTATTAGAACATTGGGATCCGTTAAAGCGCGTGAGTTTGTTTCTTTCACGCGTTAAAGCAATGTACGTGGGACCACAGTGGTCCCAAAAATGTTCGAATACGCGCGAGACTTGCACGGTCTATTGTCACGGTAATGTAATGACACTTTCACCCAAACAGATACATAAATACAATACAAATGAAGCATGAAGTCAAGGCTCTACACGCACATGGCAGATCCACACAAGTAGCAAATACCAAAACTGAGCTCAATCACATGAAGCTGTATAAAGCACACAAAGAGGCCGAGTTCAGAAAAAAAAATCGTGCTTAGCAGAAACAGGGTTGCCAGACAAAAGACAACCTAATGTTTTCTTTTTGCGACTGGATCCCGGAAATTGTTGCTCCTGATATTCAAAAGAAAAAGGAAAAAAAGAAGAAGAAGAAGCTAAAAACATTATCTTATGAAACTGGGCCACGGGTCCCAGACTTACAGACATGTCTAGACTAATACACAGAGGCTGGCTCATCCCAATAGTGATTCTTTTGTACTTTTCTAATACGCTTAAACCGCTTTAAATTCCAGTCACACAATGGAAGATCCTTCACTCTAAATCCCTCCAGTCTGAGATTCGACCAGATTTAGAGAACTTGTAAATACCCTTCAATTACAATCATATCGCATAGCCTTCGGGTTCAACATTCAAGACAAGATGTATTCTGTTGGAGAAGAAATTGACCATCTTCATCTATTTATTTATTTATTTGTCTATTTCTTCATACATTTATTTATTTATTTATTTATTTATTTATATATTTATCTATTTATTTATTTATTTGATTGCACATCCAACAGTGCAAGCATGAATAGGAGATGATGAAGAAATGTTCAGTTTTAGACGTGGTGGAACATCCCCAATTGAGGACAATCTACACAATCAGGTAGGGCCGTAATACCCAATCAGGTAGGGCCTAAATACCCAGTTAGGTAGGGCCTAAATACCCAGTTAGGTAGGGCCGTAATACCCAATCAGGTAGGGCCTAAATACCCAGTTAGGTAGGGCCTAAATACCCAGTTAGGTAGGGCCTAAATACCCAATCAGGTAGGGCCTAAATACCCAGTTAGGTAGGGCCTAAATACCCAGTTAGGTAGGGCCTAAATACCCAATCAGGTAGGGCCTAAATACCCAGTTAGGTAGGGCCTAAATACCCAATCAGGTAGGGCCTAAATACCCAGTTAGGTAGGGCCTAAATACCCAGTTAGGTAGGGCCGTAATACCCAATCAGGTAGGGCCTAAATACCCAGTTAGGTAGGGCCTAAATACCAAATTCACATGCAGGGCTCCAGGTCTGAGGCTGGATCCGCCCTTGAGGTCCACGGAGGTGATTTATAAAGTTAGTGAAATATTATACAGTTAGCACTTAAGTCCAAAACAAGAAATAAATGAAAGCTTTGAAATGAAATAACCCTTTATTACTAATGTCTACTTTTGCTTTCAAAGAAATACAAAAGCTGTTTTCGTTTCTGACACAATCAACAGCAGTATAGTTGTCAACAACAGGATGCATGGATCAAGGTGAACCACTTTATCCCACCATAAATACTGAATAAATGGTTACAAACTTTCTGTGTGGAAACAGACTCCTATTAGTGATTACCTCAAAAGAGTTCTTGAATATCGAGAACGAAACAAAGTTGCTTCCTTATTTCACAACACATAGAATCCCAACATAAAGTTGGGAAACAATATCATATCTTATGCATTTTTTTTCTTCATATTTCATAATATCTACAATCATTGTTTGCTAACAGCTGGGCTTGCACCAATAAGTCTACGCAGGTCGAAATGTTTCAGAATCATCCGGTAATTCCACGGGGCCAGTCTATAAATAACAGAACATTGAATACAATGATGCAAATATAGTGGTGCAAAGTTCATTGTTAAAAAAAAGAAGTTTTGGTGACGAAATCCTTCAAACATGCATTGTGCCTGTCACAGACTGCACCTCGGATGGTGCTGCACGGTGCCCTTACATATGAGTGGAACATCCAGTTGAACAATGGTATTGATATAATGCACATGTGATTGGCACGAGGCCAGGCACTGATACCGCTCACTGCCACCAATGAAAAAAGTTCATATTTCATCATGCACAAAAAAACCCACCACCACGACTCAGAAGTGGAATAAACTTTTGGCGCAATCGCAAGAAGTAAACACCATTGTTATAATACGACAACAATTTTGAAATATAAGCAACTGGTTTTGTAATTAGGCAAAACAATGGTATAACCATGCCCATACGGCAGAGGCTGTCTCCCATACTGCAACTCTTGTAAAGAAGCAACCCCCCTAAAGTTGTCTAATAACTAAGAACTTATTATTATTATCATTATTACTGAGATTCCCAGAACACAAAGAAGACACAATAGAAGGGGGTTCACCTCCACCACGCCACATATCCAGCACCAAATAAACAACGGATGGGATCTCCACCGATTTTGATAGCTGTCTCTTCAATTTGATGATGCTGGTCTGTATCTTTGACAAACTTAACAAGGCATTGCAGACAGTTTTCATAATCGGCAGTGAGGTTTTCATCTCCTTAAAGGAAAAGCAAAGGTTTTTAATCTGAAAGTTAACTTCTTAAAGACTTGCTGTAAGAACAAACTTTCCGAAGAAGTGTTTTCCTCCAATAAAATATGGCAATGTGCCGGAGCATTGTTCCTTCATACACAGTTCTTATAATATGTATTTAGCAAATTAAATGAAGCATGAATATGCATAAGATCCTTCATACATCATAAACTGCTGTTCGCCTTTGTTTCTTTTCTTTGAGCTATCTTACCAGGCGTGGACTTAAGCCCTTTTCACACGACGAAGAAAGTACCATAGTCCCTTGCTACGAATTTTACGAGAGCTGATTGTTTATTTGTTGTCACCGGACCTCCGACAAAATGTAGCAATGTTTGACAAGATTTTTACAAGGGACCCTGGACAGTACAAACATTGTTGTCCTTTCACACGAGGTAAATTTTGTAAAATGTTACAACCATGCTACAATTTAGCAAGGGACCCTTGCTCAATTGCTCTCGTGTGAAAGGGGCTTTACATGGAGAACATCGCCTCTGTTGCCCCTGGTCTTGGCCTTGGTGTCCCTTCAAAAGTTTCCGGAGAGTCCAACGGACTTTAAGTGCCCGTTGCAAAATGACAAAAAGCCTTGCCATCTATCTCAAAGATGAAATACCAGGCCTAAGACAGGCCTGGAATTTCACCATGTGGTGAAATTTTCACAGATTGATTGAATGTTGTGTATAATTAAAAAAATGAAATAGCTGTTGCAAACTTCTTAAAAACCTTAATAACCTAGTGAGGTAAAAACACAAAAAGTGGCAATGGCGTCACGTACCAACCCTCGGCATTCTTTCTCACGCCCCTGTGTTTAGAGGAAATTAGCGGAGTTAAGTGAATGTAACTGGTTCCTTTAAATAAGTAACAATTGTAGTCCTGTCTATTTTGACGCACAAAAAACCATTTACTGAATTACACATGGAGTGTCTTCAGAAATAAGTAAGCATTATTCTGAGGAATGTTTCATGATGATTGTAAAAGCTTGAGGGTTCTTTAGTTCGAACTGAACTGAGACATTGACCAATTCTTCTGATATGTTCTCCACTTGATTTTTGTTTCCCCCTCGGTATAATGAACTTAAATTCCATTATTGAATGCCCAACAATGATGTCTTGAAGTCATGCCGATTGAAGTGCAATTTAGCTTTCTGAAAGGCACCGTTTCCCCCTTTCTGCAAATTCAAAAACCCACGATTGAATTGCAAATTGTGAATTGCGATTCGTAGGACTTGTGGACGAAGTCGTTAAATGTTTGTCGCGGCGAACCCTCGCTTAGACTCTCTCTCCCGAGACTGCCGGCTCTGTCGTCCCTAGAGAAGAAATCTCGAGGGAGCTAGCAGTCTCGCGAGAGAGCAACAGTATCATGAGAGCTGTTACGCTATCCCCACGACAACCATTTAAAACAACTCGTCCACGAGCCGATGCGATTCGCTGTTGAAGTCTACAGGATGACTTCACAAAAAAAAAATTCTCACTCTGGCCGGCTATGATGATGGACAATGGACCAACTGCAGAAGCTGTGCAAACCCCAGGGGGAGTCAGCTGGTGTTTACTCTATATATAACACTACCTGATACTAAATGTAAACTTTGCACCCAAAAATAGCATTGGTATGCAGGGGAGGGAGTCGTGTCCAATCACATTTTGTGTGCAGTCCCAGAGTCGTCCACAATGACAGTCCAATGAAAATATCAAATTAATCCACAGGGATAGTACTTAAACAGCGCTTTGTAATCCCCTTAAAAGGGTATCCCGACAGCGCTAAGACTTTTGTTATACAACTGCACTTCACAGGCATTGTTGGCAATATTGTTACAACTGATAACCAGCCTAAAAGTGGAGAGGTTTTGGATAAGCAAAGTAAGTCAAAGGTTGCGTGCTTTTCTGGATGGAACCGGTTTGCGCTGAACCCTCCTCCCTCCCTCATTTTTACAGGGGAACACTTGATTTTTTTAACCCTAAATGGTTATGTCGGTGTAAAACTGTCGTATCTCCTAAAACAGCACTTATGTTGCGCGTTAAAAAAATGTCAAAATGTTGTATCTCCCTTAAAATAGCCGGATGTACACACACACAAAAAACGTGCCAAGATATGTTGTTTATCCATGCAGCATTTTCGTGCAAGATACAACGTTTTTTTTGCAAAATAGACATGTAACTTTTTTGCACTGATGCGACGAATCTTTCTTCATACGCTCAGTGCAATCTAAACATCAAAATAACCAACTTTACTGATGGAGAATTCCTCAAATTGTCAGAAATCTTCGGCAAGATAATGGCGCGGCCAAATCAAGATGCAAGCAACAACATCTCACCCCGTACTATTCCGTTTACAATCTCAAAAAACAAAATGCATTTTAATATTTGCCATATGGAATCGGCCCGTCTTCTACTCCCACACTCTGACAAAATAAAACAGATTGAGGGTTCTCAGACTGACTGTCCTCGTCGCTCGTACAACTTCATTTATTCTGTCCATCCTAGAATGTCCTTAAGTCCAGACAGCCATCTACTGGGCTCATTATAATTGGAAATTTAATTAAAGCAAGTAGAATCCTTTTGGAAATGCCGAGTCACCAGCAGAAGAAATATCTGTAGCATTTATGCTATTCATCCGTGGGTTCAATAAAGTGTCACACACTGCCATATAAGGAGAGCTCAGTGATGATGGTATCAGAGCGGGGGATCAGTAGCCAGTCTAAGAACAGAGCCGGTACAACACTGTACATACATCATTCAGGGGTTTTCAACACCTGGGGTCATTTTCGTGCAGCTGAAGTGTTATGCCCACCCCCCCACCCCCCACCACCCCAAAAAAGTTTCCAACATTTCATGGTCATACAAACATATGACGGGATGGGGAGTCAGAGTGAGACTTAAAAGCAGAATGTACAACATTAAAAACATTGGAAATTGTCAAAGAGCAGTATCCATAAACAGACATTTTCTCCTTGAAAAAAAAAACAAAAACCCAAAACCCAGGATTATTTTATTGAGTACTAGGGCTGACCTACATGTCCACATGGTGTAGACTTTAATAGACATTTCAGGCTATCTGATCCCAACTTGTCTGAGTTTTTCTATGAGGGAAAAACAACTGGTAATCAGACTCAAGTAGGAAGAATATCCTTGCCTGCATAAAGGACACCAGTGGAAACTACGCGCCTCAAGTTATACTACATCTCACCCATTTTTCTGAAATAACAATAAGAAACTCAGAATAACATTTGATTTGAGCTGACAAATTTCCTTTTGTTTTTGTTTTAACTAGGGTTTATCTCATTCACTCAACTACCCAGCAGTGGGCCAAATTGTACAATTTTACAAAAACAAACTTTGTATTGCAATTGTACCAGCCCAACTATAGAATCCGCCCAACTATAGTTGTTCAGTGCCTGTTAGACCGATTCCATATAGTTGGGGAGAAACACAGTTACTTTAATGACAGTTAATGCACGCTGTGTGATTTTTTTTTTTATCACTGATGCTGATCTTTACCCTTAGGAGATCTGCTTGGATCATTTTTCTTATCTTAATCACCAACACTTGGATCTCTGTCAGTTTCTTGCCAGATCTAAACTACCCTTAATTAGCATGTCTACAACCTGAATACATTATCACTCAGTTGCAATGTTTCCCCAAACAAAACACAATACAGGACTACAGGTGCCATCACCAAAAAAAACCCCCTACCCTACAAAGAGCGCTGTTATAAAGCGTTTCTGCTAATAATAATAAAGAGTGCCTTCTGAAGTCCCGAATCTCATTTCTGCTTTGTGTTTCTTTGTTTTGCTGTCCTCTTATAACAACGTTTCTGTTATAAAGAGGTAATTTGGCCAGCCCCCGCTATCTTGTTGCGACGAGAGTTGACTGCGTGTTAAGTCAGCAAGATGACTTAAAAATGGCAAACATTTTCAGCTGGGTCCGAAATTGGGCGACTTCGGCTGCGGCTATGGCCGTTGGCTGCAGTGACAATGTTGAAGAAAAGGACCTTTTGGTAATCCAGCCGAGTCAGAAGTGGCCTTCGTCTGGATTTGTGTTGTCGGTGCTTCATTTACCAACCGAGTCTCAAACTGCTAGAGGGAAAAAAACTAGGGGGTGGGGCTCACACCCCCCTGCACTACGTTCGCTGCGTCCCTTGTCAATTTATTTTTTCCTTCCAGCCTAGGTTTGGTTATATTGATTTGAATAAGAGAGAAAAAAACCAAGATGGCTGCACCACGATAAAGGTCTATCCCATGACTATCAAGTCCATCGAAAAAAAGAAAAAAAGGGCATGACTGCCAGCCATATGGGTTAAGTACAATAATGGCCACATGATGAATCCAGGCAAGGCACGAGGGGAAATTACTTGCTTCTAAATACAGCTCTGCCCCAGACAATATGTCTCGCTACTTGTTGAGTGACTGAAGGAAATCTTAACCATGTCAACCAAAAGCTGCTCTCACATTATCTGGACTTGTGAGTTGCATCAAAAAAACATATTGTCCGGTTGACCCAGTATTTATGTGGTCTTCACATTGACCCCCGCCCGCCTGCTGCTTGGCCCACTGACAAGTGCAACGTTGAACTTATCAACTTTAGAAAAAGGCGAATGAAGGTCAAATATTCTATAGTCTAGAGCGGGCTGTAGTGAGAGGGAAGGGGTGTGAACAGCTGCACCCCAAGGCCTATTCCATTGACCCTGTACTTGAACCAAATGAGGGGTGTACACTTACTAATTTGACCTGTTTTTTTTGTGTTTTTTTTACCATGGAGTGTCTGGCACCAGTTTTGTGTTCTGGGCTAGAAGACACGATACTTTTTTAAACAACAAATTTGATCAAGGAGTAGAGCAAGGGACTCTTTATGATAGCTGTTTGTTTATTGTTGATTCAGATGTGTGTCTTTTTTTTCATCCCAAGAGAGAGTGAGTAGGAGAGAGAGAGAGAGAGAGAGAGAGAGAGAGAGAGAGAGAGAGAGAGAGAGAGAGAGAGAGAGAGAGAGTTGACAGTGTAAATGCCAAGCAGATGACAGCTGATCTCTCTGGCTGTATGGGTTTTGTATTTGTCTGGTACCAGTTGTTTTCCAGGCACTTCATGCATGATGCACTTTTTTCAACGATGCCCATTTAAGGATTCTGAGTTTGTCAAAGAAATCCATTTACAGAATGTTAAAGTAACGGATGTCAGAGTAAACTCTAGCATGGGAATGTCTTCATGAAAAATTCTGGACATAGTTTCATAAAATACCGAGATTCATCTAAAGTGTTGTCAATATTTCCATAGTGATTCCTATTGTGACATCCCCCAGTCCCAGAACCCTTGGTCCCCCCCCCAACAAAATGAGATTGAAACAATGCACAAATGAATGGTTTGATACAATAAATAGACCCCCCCCCCCCAGTCAAAGTCTGGTGACATCACACTTTCACAGGCAATTCAGATTGATACACATCTCAAGATTAATATTGGCTCTTTGTGAAACCGAGCCGGGCTAGTAGCACTAAGTGAATAATGCGCTCATCTGGGTGCCATTGACTACAGCTGTGACGTCACACACAAAGTGCTTTGCGTACAGCCCACAAGCCGATATCTCTCTCTCTCTCTCTCCGTCCACCACACTGCTCGTATCTCATGACATTGCTAGTTACATGCCTATGATAATGAACTTGACCGTTAAGGTCCAGCAACCAGACACTGATACTTAACATGCTAGGAACTAATGAAATGACAAATGACAGATATACATGAAAAGACAGGACATAAACGGGTGTAAGACAGAAAACAAGGCCGTTATTACCCCTACTATAAACAAAATTACAAAACTACACAAAATTACCCTTGACTGTCGCTGATCAATGTTTACCCTTGACTGTATCAGTGTCTAGCCAGCAGGACCAGTTAGCTTCTCATTTCACTGGTCCTCAGCCTTTTCACTGGTCCACATTTCACATAACAGATACTTTTGGAGTGAATTGTGACTGGTCCCCAGGTGTTTTAACCAGAGTTTGGCCTGCAGACGAATTTTTAAGGGAGAGCCACTGTTGATTTGTTACAAAGATGTACCAAATAAATCCCAACTGACCAGCATTACTGACTATCTTGTTCCTTTTGATCTTTGAGTAATATGCGGGAAAAACAAGAGTCTGGTCCCTTTGTGATGAGACAGAAATCTGCATTCATGGCTGCTAATGCAGGCTGGGAATATGACAAAGATGGTATGACAAAAAGTCTACTGTTCAGTTTGATAAATCCTCTTTTGTTATTACAGCAGAAGTCTTTACAAAGTAAAGATGAATTACTCACTTGTTTTAGGTAGCCCTATGTTCCGATGCGGGCAACTTGCGTGTCAAACCTGTCGTCTGAAGATGAAAAAAACAACAAGAACAGGCAAACCCTGGTTTCAATATTCACTGCTTCCATATAATACCATTTTGTTTTACCTCTACACCAAAGAACACTGGAGCAAATATTTTTTTGTTAGTTCTAAGAAATGCAAAACACAAGAACTGGCAAAAGCATTGCTTTACATCATACAGGAAGAACATTGGAGCAAACGTTTTGAGTTAGTTTTAAGAAAGACAAAACACAAAAAATGGCCAAAGCATTGCTTTAAATCATATAGGAAGAACATTGGAGCAAATGTTTTGAGTTAGTTTTAAGAAAGGCAAAACACAAGAACTGGCAAAACCCTTGCTTAAAAACATGGTCGAAAGGCCTTGCTCTATGCTTTTACTGTACTCGTGAACTTTCATACACTCTTGGGTACAACAACACAAGGTTCAAGGGTAATGTGATGTCCTTTTTTATTATGTCTCCAACATTTACCACAATTGCAAAAGCTAAGAGATCAAACATACGAACAAAAACATTGCAGCACAAAGGAGCAATACAATGTTGAAGTAACTATTTGAGGAATTTCATTCCTTCAATGTATAGACTTATTAAAGCAGTTTCATGTAAAACTTCAGCCCACTGCCAATTTGTCCACTACAAACTACCAGGAATGTCTGACTCATTGTTCCATCTTGAATCTTGTCCCAGTCT
Organism: Pisaster brevispinus; assembly: GCA_023634235.1. NCBI lineage: Eukaryota > Metazoa > Echinodermata > Asteroidea > Forcipulatida > Asteriidae > Pisaster > Pisaster brevispinus. The sequence goes on along the minus strand of JAMKCF010000004.1, from coordinate 3,522,151 downwards.
GGTTTACACTGTATCAATCCAGTATCAATCACACCAGCCCTTTACTATCCCCCCCACTGTAGGGCCACTTAAGGCAATTAGCGACCCCCACAGGGATTCCAAAACCTATGCAGGGAGAGGAGCCAGAACTAAAGCCTGGTCTGGTTCATCTGAGGACACAATCCCTGCACTGCATGGTCTGTAAAAACAGTACTATACAACACAATGAAAGGGGCATCAGACTCGGCATACTTTTGTTGATCCCATGGCCATCACATTAACGTTGTTTTGTAAACTTCATGTGCTTTTCATTTGGCTGTTTTGCTACTATTTACTTATTTCTTGTGTTTACTTAAATACAGCTTTATTTATTCATTTATTTTGTTACTTACTGACTGTTTGTGTGTATTTAATGGCCAAATAACGAATAAGAAGAATAGGACTAAGGACAGCATCATTTGTATTTTCCCTCCAACGAATCTCAAGTCATTTTGCTGATATTGTTGATGACATGTCATAACTGCGCCTCAGTCTGTGGTTCGACAGAGAAACACATCCCCGAGAAATGCACACAACAGAAATACTGGACAATTTATCTGTTTAAGAATGTGGTGTTTTAATTGCTGGTAGGCAAACTTGTGTTTCTGATTGTTCACTTTTGAATACATTCTCAGCCTTTCATCAAATTTGTGTACTTTTTGTATACTGCCGCCATTAAAATACCAGGCACTCTTTTTCGAAGACAGTGTAATATGGCATCACAAGGTGAAAATAACCAACTTGTTTAACATCTTTAGAAATACCTAATAGACCCTATAGGTTATAAAGGGAGGGTGTACCTTTGGTAACTGCTCAAAAAAATTAATGACCATAAAAACTTACTTGGTAAGAAGCACTGCAGCTGTTGACAATGACTAACATTTTGAGAAACGATTCCCTTCAAAAGAATGTGATTTTAGACAGAGGGATTCAAAAACATTTTAATCTGAGGAACCTTTCTGCATGAAACGTTTCTCAGATCACAGAGCAACTCATATTGTGTTTAACATTAATTACGGATTATTCTTCCTGCGCGGACATAACTGCTCCAGATTCATCGGCAATATCTCAAAAACGCCAACGCCGTTTGAAAATTAAATTTTCACATGTCAGTTCTATTGTATAGGATTACAACAATCGAACGATTCCAAAAGCCAAAGGTATACTTTGCCTTTAAGTGCCAACTGTTCTTCACATTTGTTTGATGAACGAAAAAAAAAGGAAAAAAAAAGGAAAAAAACCCAACCCAAAACAGTTTTGAGTTTTGGCAAGAAGTGCCTGGCTTCAGCAAGGATTGCCACAAATGACAGAGACAGTTCCATCATTACCAAAATTCCACACGTAAATGACATCCCAGCACAGACTATATCATCAAGTGAAATGTAGTTTGGGGTCACCCACGCTCTTCCTTTAATCACTTCTGGAAGCCACTGTTTCGAGACAGGAAAATGCTTCCAAACGTTCTTCTGAATTAAGAGAAGACACATTTCGATTCTGTAATAACAATAACTCTTGAGCAGCAGTTTCCTTTCTACCCACTGCACAAAATAACAACATTTCCAGATGTAGTTTTTCTGAAGAAACTCAAGTTTTAATATCGGGTTCCTGTGGAGGGCGTTCCATCATGTGACAAAATGGGCCCGGACCGGAATCGAGTTCAAATCAACACAGACTTTGCGCCTTCATGGACCAAAATAGCTACAGTGTTTACAGAATGGCCGTGTTGTCAAAAGGACTACTGAACATTTCTGATACATCACGCTTATCACGGTATGAATCAGCTTGTGTGAATTGAATAACAAAACAACAACAAAACTAACAAATATGTACTTATCATTGACATTTATATGTATATTTATCTTTGTTTTATTTCTGGGGCAGTCATAAATAAAGTACATAGGCCGACAAAATCAAACGGGCAAAAATGTTCAAAGAAAACTACAAAAACAACACACAGGAAGAGGTAAGTTAACCAGCTGGAGCCAGGCGGACTGCTGGAAAGAAACAAAAATTCTGCCTAGAGCTGGTTCTGAAATGAAGAAAAAAAGTGACAAAAGAAGTACAAACGTATTCAATAACACCAACGCAGCTATTTCTTTTAAATCATCTACTGCCATCAAGTTTGATTACAGAGACAAACTATCGGCCTTTATTCCCCTTAAGTTTTGTCTGCTCTTACCATGACCTATATGTACGGCGAACTTGAGTTTCAAAACAATAAGACAATTCGGTTTCTCCGAACACCGAATGACTGATGCTTCACCTTTCTAGGTAAACAAGCCCCACATCCAACAAGGCATCAGCTGTGTTGAGTGGAAAGAAAAAGGAAAAAACCTCTTACAAGACCTCTCCAGAGTGAACTTGACCGGACTTGCCGAAAGTAAACTATCGCTAGTTGACCTGTCATGAGGGAGGCATAGTTGGAATACTTTGAATCAATTGTTTGGCAAACCTCCAAAAAAGCAACGCACATCGGCCGCTGGAGGGTTCTTGTTGAAACTTCTTGATTCTTTCTTGGAGGTCTTGGCAAAGCACTCTGATAACAACTTGTCCTATCACTTCAGGATATCCATAACAATGTGGGAAAAGACAGGCCCTTTGGGAGTTGAATTTTGTGGGATTTTTTTATGACGAGGAATGTCACTGCGTGCCAAGAAAGTTGAACCAAGAGAAGTCTCACACCACTCAGCGAGCATGCCACAAACTTCCATTATATGCAAATTGTTGGAGTTGTTTGGCCATTACCTAACCCACAATAAAAGTCCAAACTTCAGTATCTGATTCAACTAAACTGGAGGGAGGCCTAAAGGGTGCTCAACTGTTGCAAATTGGTCTTGTTTACTGCCAAAGGAAACTTTGGAATCGCTGTAAAAGCTGTAGCTCTATGATGGTGGTGACATCCATACACATTCCAAGTTTACGTTGACAACAAATCTGAGAAACTTTCTACTTGACTTAATGACAAAAATGATACAAGGAGATAAATTCATGTTTGTTGGTCCTTTTTGCATGTTTGAACTTACAGTCTTCTAAAATGTACAGGGCTCAAATTGTTTGGAGAAGCCTACAATTTTACTGTAGCTGCATTTTTTCACAAGACCACACACACATAAAATGAGAAACTAAGGTATACACACAGTGTCACATATAAACTGCTTTTATTTGAACAAGCACCAAGAGAAGATTTATCTCATTTGTCTAATGGATAAATATACTTCAATACTGCACAGAATAAAAAGATAGGGGCCTATCTATCTGACTCAAGTCAAAGTCAACACTTGAACTTTAAAAAAAAATATATTATCAAAGATGCACGGGACAATCAAAAGTGTGACGGGACAACCATGAGTTTACTGGCCCGGGGCTAAAATCACTGGCCTGGTGCTAAAATCACTGGCCTGGTGCTAAAATCACTGGCCTGGTGCTAAAATCACTGGCCTGAGCTTGTGGTACAGTGTTAATTTCAAGTCCCGTTGTGCACAGAATTTTAGCATTGTGGCAATGATGAATGGAAATCAAAATCATTTAAATATGTAGTGAACCAGAATCACCATGGTAAACCAGAATCACCATGGTAAACCAGAATCACCACGGTAAACCAGAATCACCACGGTAAACCAGAATCACCACGGTAAACCAGAATCACCACGGTAAACCAGAATCACCACGGTAAACCAGAATCACCACGGTAAACCAGAATCACCACGGTAAACAAGAATCACCACGGTAAACCAGAATCACCACGGTAAACCAGAATCACCACGGTAAACCAGAATCACCACGGTAAACCAGAATCACCACGGTAAACCAGAATCACCACGGTAAACCAGAATCACCATGGTAAACCAGAATCACCGTGGTAAACCCGAATCACCATGGTCAACCAGAATCACCATGGTAAACCAGAATTACCATGGTGAACCAGAATCACCATGGTAAACCAAAATCACCACGCCATCACCTCTTCTACAACTTGTAAGTGTAAAAGACATATGCGACCAACGATCCAGTCACATAAGTGGTATGAAATATTGTATTACGTGTGATGCTTAAACCAGTTGGCCCTAATCAGCTCTTTGCCTTGACTTTAATAGCACACTTGACCTACAGATTGGATGATGGTAGTACATGATACAGACTCATCAAAGTACAACTTACTCATAGTCAAGGATGGTTGGGGGATATGTGTCATGCTTTCCAAGGGGCCTGCATCCCCAGAATAAACCAACCAAGTGAAAGTTTGTCATACGCGCTATGTCTGACTTGATTAAGGGGGTCAATAGAAAAGAGGGGTCGGGGGGTCGGCCCATCATGAGTTCAAGGCAGTGTCAAAGGGTTCACAAAGCACCTGATTATGAGCTGTGTGCGTAAATCCTTCAAACTCTGCTTCCTCACAACTGACCAAAATGACCACAGCTCCAAACAACGATCTCAGTCATGATATCTGAGAGCCATAAATAGCTTCTTAGATGCAGTCTGCCTTCCTGATAAGAATCTGATCACTTTAGAAGTTTTTCAAAAGTGCATTTGAGCTGAGCCTCGCAGCAATCTTGGGGGGTCAAGACATCCTCGGTATCTGATAAAGAGTTCAGATTCCAAAGATGGCACCGTTCTTTTCTTCGCAAGATTCCCGATAACTCTGTTTTAAATAGATATGTCTGCTCACAAACAGGTAAAACGAAACGAGAGAACTGAAATACATTTCTTAGACACAGCTCAAGAATTTAAGAGATTTTTCAGCTTTGGAAGTACATGTTGAAGTAGTCCACATTCACATTTTAAGATGTGCCAGTTTCTGAAACAGTTCTGATTATTTTGGTTTTAAAAGAAAGTAAATAAATAACTAAGTAACTTTGAGTAAATCAGCTGTTCATTAGTAAATTAATTTTTCAATCGAAACATTGAAAGACCGAAAAAAACGTCACCATAAAAAAAATGAAGAAGTTCACCAGCTGTTCACCTTTTAAAAAAGGTGAACGTCACAACTGAACTATCGAGCCAAGTCTTGGCTGGAAATGTCAAAAGAAAATCTTGGCTATACACAATGACAATAATCACATTTATTTCATACTATTAAATATCCATTTACGTCCGTAATTACTTAACTCTATTGTTAGAATCTAAAAGGGTGAACGCCAAATGACATCCAAGACTGACGCTAACAGATTGAGTTTCAAACTGCGACGACGGTCGTCATTCGTCCCGACAAAAGGAAGCCTCGCTAGGGTGTCACCCTCAGCATCTCAACTCCAAGCACGTCTTGGATTCACCCCTCAGCTAAAGGCAGCCGGCTCAGCTTCAAATGTCAACATTCTTCTACTTGACCAGTAAAATGTTTTCCCAAAAAACAACATTTCAGGTCTCCATGGCAGCATGAACTAGGGGGGTATTTACTCTGACCTTAAAAAATATAAAAGGGGAGAGTGTTTGTGAAGGTATGACCTCTTCAGAGTGTCCTCCTCAGGGACTGGGGAAAACTATTCAGAATCATTGTACAGAACAGCTCTTTCTAAAATAATTAAAATGGGATTGTGCTCCAAGTAACCGGGGATTTGTTGGCAACATTTTGTGACCAAAATACTGCGCCAGAAATAACACTTCATAAGCCGATTGACCTTTTGCTGGATGACATGGTGATAAAGTGCAGTGACAATTAACTGTGTTTCATAGAAATTAAAACTGTTTGTTTAGAGCTTGAAAATTGTTTTAATTGTATAAGGCATGCAGCTGTTTTTTTTTTTTTTTTTTTTTTTTGGGGGGGGGGGGGCCAGATGTTGGCCCTACATCAAGTTTCACCAATGGCAGTTTTTTTGTGTGAGTGGGGACCTTCATCAAGCAGATAAATTAAAACCAGTGGTGCATCCAGGATGTGCAGAAAAAAAATCCTGCCCTCCCTTCCTCCTTGGGGAATTAAAGCCAATTCGTCCTGATTGAATGACACACTGTCCTTGGTCATTACTGCAAAAAAAACCCAACAACCAGCACATTGCAAGCAAACAAAAGCAATTAGCATAGATGCCAGACACTAGCAGGCCCTGAGATATGGTAATGCCCTGCACTGATTAGGTCCTACCTAGTGACCTGTAGACAAGCCTAATTCAATTCTGTCGAAAAAAGTTGATGAATGATAATCCGTCAATCAGTTACCGCTGAGGACGAGTTACATAATTTTACACAGGCCTTTGAGTTTTCACAACACCTTGAGTTTTTTGTGTGTGTGAGTGTTGTTTTTGTGGTTAAATCTATAATTCTCATATAATTTGTGGCAATTTAAAAAACATTAATAAAATTCACACCGATTTTTATAGCTTATGAAATAATCATCTGAAAGACGTGCACTCCTCTCGCAATTTACATTAAAAAATTTGATGTGTGTATTCCTTTAAGTTATATATTAAACACATTTTCTTTTTCATGAACCAGCTAAAAATGAAATAATGCCAGAACTGTCATTTCCAGCAATCTGTCACGTTCTAGCTGATTGGATTCTCAATCTTCCAACTATTTTGTATTCTACTTGCACTTTCTATACGCACTTCGTGTGTCCCCCGCCAGAAGTAAACAATCTATAAATACAAGTAAAACAGTACGATGGGCAACAGGATAGCTCGCCCGTAACGATGTCGGAGCAATAAGCCTGGATTTATCAGGTTTCACTGCTAGGCTAAAGACGATGGGGGTGGGGGGGGGGGGGTTGGAAAGCTGTTGTCTGTTTTATGTAGGTGTTTGCGCACACGAAAACAAAAAATAACAACAGAATGGAATAGATTGAGGCTTTAATATTTGCATTATTTTTAATGCTGTCCTTTGTCAGTTGATAAGACGTCAGGAAGGGCACGTCCCAAAAGTTAGAATGGTAGGCTCATTCTAATTGGATCGGATAAGTATTCCAGCACGTGCACTTGGACCGTTTTCGTTGGACTGCCGGTACCTTCCATTGGAACGCTCAAAATATTATCGTGCCAGATTCACTTGTGTAGGATTACTCCCGTACTTTGGCACATTGATGCAGGCTAGCGGAGCGTTCTTGCGGTCTCCGATGGAGCGCGGGCGAGTGCCCACGGGAACGTTCCTTTGCGCCTAGATGCCCCCGGATTTTGAGACACTCGGTAACATTTACTTTAACAAACTCAGAATTGCATTTCTAGAAAGTGTTGATGATAATGTGGTTTAGTGCAAGGTGTGGTCAGTAGTGGTCAGTGCAAAATTCAGGACTGGGTGAAGCCTGACTTTTGAACCCTCCCCGTTCAACAGACAAGAGACAAAATAATGGAGTATAAAGACAGGAAGAACAAAAAAATGGTGGGATGTACTGGAGGGCCCTAGTTTTAGGAGCATTATGAGAAAGTGTTTTTGAAGCTTTAAAGTAAATATTCGGAGATTGCGTGGTTTCTTAATTGGGTCGTCTGGAACATTCCAGAATGCGACACCGCCGCTAGACTAGATAATTTTTAGATAATGATGTACGATCGAGGGCTGCCATGATTCTACGTTGATATCACACATAGACTTGAAATTCCGGGATGAAAAACTTCCAGGATGTTTTGAGCCTGGGCCAGAAGGAAACTTGGAAAGTAAAAACAAAAGACTAAAATAAAAACACTGTAAGTTCAGAATGCCCACTTGACAAACTAGCATGTTTTGTGAATGAGGTCGAGTCACATAAAAGTTGACTGCGTGTAAGAAAAAGTTAACCAAATGCATCAATGCCTAATTGTCCACTTTATCAAATGCAAACATGGAGGGCGGTGGGGGGGGGGGGGGGCGGTGGGGGGTTTAGGAGTCGAATATGTTGATTTAGTTCACCAAAAGGTTAAGTGGTTTGTCTCTACCGTCTTGGATGCGGCAGAGAGAGTATCTTGTAGGAGTGATGTGTGTGTGGGATGAAGATGGGTTGCTCCTTGTGATGGGATGAGACATAGTAAGTGGGAGGTTGATTGGCTCAAGAGAAGGGCTTGAATCATAGGAGAATAACAAGTTGACACAAGGTGACAAGACGTCTGCAGGTATCGATTGGTTACTTATAGGGTAACGCACGACTCCATCTTCACTGTTTACTTAATTTTCTATTTATTTGTTTAGTTTTTCCAAATGTTATACGCAGATTCGAACGAGACAAAGGAACATGTTATTCTTCTATCGTTGAGGCGAAAAAAATGAATAATTTTCATTGTTTTTAGTAAAATATCTTCTTTTCATTTTCTTGATGTTTTACAAATGTATTTACTTATGTTCCAATTTTCAAGTTAGGATTAGCAGACTTTCAACTCACAGTGTTTGAGTACACTTTTGTTAATCCTTGCCAACTTGATATGGGCAAACTTGTATATTGTACGATTGTTTTTTGAGAAGTGACCGAATCAATAATACTAATACTACTACTACTAATAATAATATTAATAATAATAACACAGTTTGTATACAACAATGAAAGAAATCAACATCTAGACTACAATGTCAATTGCGCAGTAAAATGATCTTGGTTGACTTTTAAACATTTCGTCACCGAGAATGTAAAGATGCCAGGTCCAATTTTTGGGGCAGATTTGACCCCCAAAATAAGATTTATATTTTAAATAGCTGTTGTTTTTTTTTAGATTTGAGGAAGTTCTAAGCTTACATTTAAGACAATGCTTGACAAAAAAACAACCCATTTATAATTGGTAATTAATTAAAAACTAAACATAAATTATTGTTGGTACTCCGACATCATCTCAAGTCTATCAGCCATGCACAAACAATTTTGTATAATGTTACATGTATTTTGTGCATTGACCATGTCATAGGCGAAAGCTAGTGTATGTTTTTTTGTTTTCAAACAGCATCTGCCAAAAATCATTCTGAAAAAACCCCCAACCCAAAACGTCCTTTTCAAAAAACCTTTCGGTTAGCCATGCAACTCTAACAAGTCAGAAATAAGGATTAAAATCTGAAACCCCCCCAAAAAATACAATATAAATATCTAACAATTAACTAAATGTCAAGTTTAAAATACAAGCTTATAATCTTAACACAAAAACAGCAGCAAGCATACACAACTAATTATCAATCTGCCTTGATGAATGCACTATAATACACAGTGATATAAAGTATCAGGATGTGTAACAAGAACTTCGTTGCCAAGTGGGAGTGAAGCCAACACAATAAATTCAACCAGATGTCAACTCCAATACACACACAATGACATTTATCTATACGGTCTGGTGGTGGGAAGTCCCCCAATTCAAACCCTTTTCCTTGCTTTCCGTGTATGTTGAAAATTAAATAAATAGGAACTGTGTCTTCATTAATTCTGCATCTGCCAATGTTTTGATTCACTATGTTGTTTTTAGCCCTGCCAGGAGTAGTGGTTTTGCTACAACAAGGGTTGGCTGGGAAGGAGTTGATTTTGTGGCATTTAAACCCTTACAGTCGCATTTCCTCTAATAACCAATCGCCCAAGTGAAGGGTTTAGAAGGATTTTGGGCCGGCGGGCCCATACGATAGTTGCATATCACAGGGTCAGGCATTCCAATCTTATAGTCCAAACAATCTGGTTTGGAGTGACGTCGGAGACGAGGAAATGGAAGGATTTGAGCTTCACTCTAACCCAAACTGCCTAGTCTGTGATCTGCGTTCTCACTTCTTACCAATCCCCACAGATGCAATCTATACTCTTTCCACAAAATGGTCAAAGAGCCTTCCACTTCATTGCACCTTCGTTATGGAAGGACTTACCTACTTCAAGTTCGCCATGCAGACTCGCTTCTGTTTTTTTCAAGGGACTTTTAAAGACTCATTTGTTTGAATCTATATTTTTGTAACAAATAGCTTTTACATTTTTTTATTTCATTGTTTTATGTTGTGCATAGAGGCTCCTGCAGTATGCGCTATATAAATGTCTCGTATTATTATTACAAATATTAAAAGTACATGAACAGTAACTCAGATAAGAGATTCCAACTGCCCTCCAAAGGGGCAACTTGTGGAAGAGAATTTTGTTTGTTTTTTGCTTTGTCAAAACTGCTGAGACTGGACTGATACAAGAAACAGATTATTTGTTTCAAAATGAGTGCTCATAGGAAACAGATGAAGTGAAAATAAATACCGTGTTAAATCAATCAAAGTTAGAAGTTATTACTCAGCATGCCTTTTTGGTAAGAATAAGACAAAGAAACTTCTTTTGTTTGTCTCTTTTCGAGATAACTAAATCTGAAAAATACAATAAGTAATGTCCAAATGAGGGGCAAAAACCTTCAATGTGACTGTGCTCCCCGATATTCAGTTTTTCTGAGAATTTTTGAATTATTAAAAATCTCTTCACATTTATATTTTTATTTATTTACTAAATTATTTGATTGTACTTATTACTATTTAATGTAATTTGCTTTCTTTTTTTGGGGGAGAGGATGTGACCCATGATGCAAGGAGCATGGCCAGCATTGACCAAGCATTTGAAGTAGAGACGCTGGATTAAATTCCATGTGGGTTAAGATGTTTGCACCTACACAGTGTAGGAGGAATAATTCACCATGGAAGAGGTCGACAGACAGGCCGCCTCCAGAGACATCGTGTGAGGGGCAGTAAGCAGGGGGGCTGAGGAGAGGGGCTGAGGAGAGGGGCTGAGGAGAGGGGCTGAGGAGAGGGGCCTTGAAGATGGAGAGGAATATGAGATTGCATGGGGGTAAATCCATACAGGAGACGGATGGGGGGAGGAAGGGGTTTAGAATCTGGAATGGGGGGGTTGGGGAAAGGAGATAAAACTTAAGGGTTCGTACAAAGTTGACCATTATGCATCAGGACATAAAGAGGGGCATGTAAGAGGCACACTGCATGCCAGCAGGTGGGAAGACTTTGTGATTGTCTGGGATTCTCTTTGGGGGGGGGGGGTGAGAGCATATGAAAGAAGAATAAAGGACTGAGGACTTAAGCTGGGAGGGGATCAGAAGAAGACAGAAACTGTCTTGAGGGGCTGTATATACCACAGTAAGAGAGAGCCCTGGAGCCTAGTGGTAGATCAGGAAATATGTAGTACGGGGAACTTGAAAGCTAAGAAGAAGGTGGTGGGGGTAGGGGAAGGATTATGTCAGTGAAGAGGCTCCTATAGTGGAACTTAAGGGACAATAGAGCTCTATCTGATAGAAAAGAAGCTTCGGGCTGAGGGAAAGATTGCAGACCTGGAGGTATGAGGGGACAGGCCTTTTGTCCAAGTATCCATACAAAAATAAATACAAACTTGTTCCTTTTTTAATGCGACATACATCAAAAAGTCACAACGATAATGCAGAACATGCCCGCAGAATGTTTCTTTACCATGCCTGATATCGGGGGGGGGGGGGGGGGGGGGGGTAGAGGGTGCCCCCAACGTCCCCACACTTTAATGCACTGTTTTCCTCTTGTACAGAAGCACACCTCCCCCCTAAAATCATCTGAAGAATTCTGGAGATTTCAAGTACACAATGGAGACACAACAGGAGGGAGGACCGACCACCATCCCCCCATATCATGCACCAAATGACTTTTTCAGTCAACAGAGACTGGCAGGGAAAGTAGTCTGGCCCCCTTTCATTCAATCAGAAAACAGTGTTCCTGGGTGCTATTGCACGCAGGGAACATGACAAATGGTTGCAGGGTCTATAGTGGGGACAACTGGAGTGAGGGGGGGGGGGGTGTGGGGGGGTGAGTCGCGATTGACAAGCTGACTGATTCATATTTCTCTAAGGACGGCTGGTGGCTTGAAATATCTAAATATGGTCCCTTTCTCCCCGCAAGACCTGGCATAAAAATACATTGGACAGGGTGACTAGATGCCTGAATCACGTCTTAATCACACTGCTGTGTAAAACCAGTGTCAGCCTTGATGAGTCAATCCCATTGCAATTACCAAAGTTCACCGCGCCGTCTTAGACAGTGGTCGTTATACACACACATAACAGGACACCCAGCCAGCCCCGTCACGGCATTCCTCTCTCCTAGCTGGACTAACCAAAAGAAGGAGACAGAAAATCTGGTAATATATGTCTGATGGGTTCACACCTAAAGAATGCTCTCTAGCCCTTGTGCTGTTGACCTCATTACTAAGCTTAATAAGACGGCCGGCCGGGCACTCATTAAGGCGAGACTGCCGGTCACAATACACTGATTTGAGACCTGGCGTATATACACACAGCGCTGTAGATTTATCTGTTTGTGCTGTGTGTCATTCAACTGTGTATAATCTACACTCGTCTGATTGTGCTAGGTTTTTTTCTTACTTTCTTTCCCCCTTTCTTTTTTCCTTTTTCTTCACCTGCGATGACAGGTCCATGAGGAATCTTCGATGACGTCTTTGGGTGAATTTGCATGGCTGGGGCTTGAATAGGCTCCTATGTTATCTCTCATACACTGTGTATTCAAGAGCCCAGGGAAGACGAAAAACATGTAATGTGTTACGCACGTCCAGCGACGTAGACAAGAATGTGAGGGCTGCTGCAGGGAAATCTAATCTTTTGTAAATGAAGATTGACTTGACTGTGGAATGAGATTAACTTTTTATACAAACCCTGTGGAATCACCTCACAGATTCAATTGCACTTTCATTATGTTAAGTTAGACGTGAAGTTAGTATTAATATCTTCTTCTTTTTTCAATTAGAAACTGATAAAAACACCACCCAAATTCGGAATTTATTTCATGGGGTTATTTTTTTCCAAAAAAGGATTTCCTGGAAACTATTGTTGTTGTTGTTTTTTTACTGCTTGTTTGTCTGCGTGTGCTTACTGTATAATAAAAACAAAACATTGAAACACGTAGTTCAAGATTTAACCAGGTCATAAGAGCCCCAATGGAAACGAGTCCAAGTTATTGGCTTTTTGGGGCTATCCTTTGATGAATTTGTGTAGCTTTTCTTTCTTGTTTAATTTCTACTTTCGTTTACTTGTTTCCGTTGTTATACTGCTGTTACTGTGCTCATTTTTTTAAAAACCATGTTCTTGCTGTGCTTTATCTGAATAAATTCAAGTCAAATCAATTCAATTCATATTATTATTATTGTTATTAAATTCCTGATCAAATCAAACAGGATATTTTGTGCTCAAATGTGAATAACTTTTTTCTTCAAATGAAGATTTGTGTTTTCTTTTTCTTCGAGCGATTGTATCTTTAAAACTAGGGAACCAGGGTGAACAACTTTTTTTGTGAATGTGAATAACTTTTTCCTTCCAATGAAGATTTGTGTTTTCTTTTCCTTCGAGCTACTGTATCTTTAAAAACCAGGGAACCCTCCCAAGTGTCTTGCACTGTAACCTGAGGGTACCTGGGAATACAGAATGAAATGTTCGGGGTGGAAAAAACCCACAAACCAGGTGAGGACTGAAAAACCCAATCTACATTGCAAGGCTCCGGGTACAGTTGTGTCCGAACAATCGGCTTCAACAACAGTGACCATAGCCGTCGAGCCAGAGTCGCTTGTTTCAGATGTGGCTTGTTGAAGCGGGACTTGGACCAGGGGGTTTACACTGAGGCGAAAGGCAGGGAAGAACCAACCCACCGAACCAAACTGAATCCTATTGTGTTCCTTGACTACTTGGTAAAAACTCGAGTAACCTTTGGCGGTTTGTAGCAGAAAATTCATACCGTCTCCAAATTGTTGACATTGGTTTATCAATTTAAACATGTTGAGATGATTATGAATCCAGTGGCTGAGAGGCGAGGTCTGTGAGTAATACAATAACCCTCTGTTCAATTCACAGAACTCGAAGAAAAAAAAGAAAAAAAACAAGGGAAAGGCAGACCTACGTGGTTTTGACTGGAAGGAAATTACCAGTGTCTAACGGATGCCTACGTAACAAAGATTACTATCACTCCTTTAGCGGCTTATTTCCACTAAGAACCTTTCCATTGCATTAAAACAAAACAAAGATTGAACAAAGTGAGGAAATGACGTGGATTGATCAGTACAATGGAAACAGTCAAAAAAACCTCCACTGGTGTTACACATACCAGGAGATGTTGACCTCGCATGGTGGGACACGGCTGCACTTTGACAGGAAATAATGCAGTCATTGATTCAATGGTTTTAAATCTGAAGTCTACACAGTCCAGCATACAAAGACAAATGACTTTAAAAGAAAATGCCCCCCAAAATAGTTGGTGACCTGAGGTTTGGACCCTAGCAGAGTCTTTCTCGAAGGCTAAATAAAATCTCTAATGAATATTATAAAAGTATGTTGCGCATTTCACCACAAACATGTTCAAAAGCATAATAATTGGGAGATAATCATTTTTTTTAAAAGGGGGGGGGGACAACATTCTATTTTCTGAATTCTGGACCGAAAACCCTTTCCAAACTTCTGGTTTGTTGCTGTTCCAGAATAAACAAAACAAATAATAAAACAAAATTGTGCACAGCCACTATCAAGGCAGCATACTTTGTTAGTACACCTATTAGGACAAATAGAGTGCAAGCCACTTGATATTGTTAGCAACTGCTTCAAAATGACCTTAAAAATTAATGAACCGATGTTTTGTCGGATGACAACCCAAAATACTTAAATTTGTTAAACATAAAAAATTTGCAAAGAGTCACTCCATATTTTACTATTGTGCACACTGGTGTCTTTGTAACGAAATAAGGACATAGTTGGTTTAATGGCGCCGTTTTTCACTTGTTTACTACAGGGGAAAAAAAACCACTGTTGTTTGTTTACATCGTGAATGAATGAGAGTAAACATCAATATTTCCCCACAACAGATGCGGCAAACATACATGTACAATTTTAATGTCAACATTCAATGCTTTACAGCTGATCTAGTTTCTGAAAAAAAATTGAAATATATTTTTATGGATGAGTCTAGCCAGAAGCATTAAATATTCTGTAGCCAGCAAGGGTCACAGTCTGACGAACATCAAGGCAAAGTACCGAATTGCACTTTTTCTCTAAATACCACAACCAGCTGGGCATATCTCCCCCGTCCAGCCAATCACAGTCAAGCTCTTGATGCACCTGACCTTGCTTCGTAATAGAAAAAATAGTTCCGTGTGGCTGGCTGGTTGGGCTGGCCAATCTGGGTTGAAAATAATACACATACCATGTCCTCAAAGAAAAGGGTTAAGTTTCATGACGATTCTTCTTGCCATTTTCTATTCAGTTTTTATGGTCCCAAATTTTATGTGGATTTCTAACCTTCAAATTTTTTTTTATTGATCAAGTTATTCTTTGAGGCAGTGTGATTATTCTGATGGTATTTTCTTTCATGATTTGGACTATCATATGCTCTGTTTACCATGAGGAGACTGCAGACGTTTTCTCTGGGAAAAAAACCCAAAAAAACTCAACGACCTTAAAAGTAAAAATGGCTTCCTTGTAGGGTAAGGCATCTTGGTCACCACGATCGATCTTAAAACATGGACGCCTTCAGAACGTTTTGATAACATTTGACTTTCAAATATTTTAATAACTTCTTCACTCATGGTTTAAACATAAAAAGAGCCTGAAAGGGGTGTCTGACCCATCTCGGGCCGTGTCCGGATTGGCGGCTATTGGCTATGGCTGTTACCAAGGGTGTTGCTAAGGATGTCCTATACATCAATACTGCATCAATCCAGCAGTAGCCGTAGCCACCGATTCGGACATGACCTTATTTCAGTCACAGGAGATTTAAGTACAGTGAAAGCGGCACCACATCATCTCTTCAGACGGCAGTGCCTCACCTGTGACCTTCCCAGGTACTCCGGCATAAATAGTGGTCTCAGCAAAAAAAAACTCACGTCGCCTAATGACGAGGCCCTCATGGTCTCTATTACAGTTTTTGCCTCACTCATTTGACTCCAGAGAGATTCAATTGTGAGACTTTGGTGCGTCAATCTGTTCGGCTGATGCAGGATGCACAGCGTCTTTAGAGAAAGCATCGGTTCATTAGGCCCCTACAATGTATTGATAACAATGATACGCGAGGACAATCCAACATTTGATGTCGTTCATGAACCAGCCTACTCAGTATGCGTAAATGATAACATTCCTTCATCATTCACTGTTTCATGCGAGACAACCAAAACTTGCTCATCAAAATATCATTAAAATGGTTACAAAAATACACCATGCCTACTGATTTTGTTGTTGTTGTGCACTAGTAAAAAAAAAAGGGGGAAAAAAACCCAGAACGAATTCCTTCTCCTCATTCATAATAACAAATTAAGCCTTTAAAAAAAAAATTCAACGTACTTGTATAAAATGTTAGCTTTGTGGCCGTCTAGACCTGATACTTCATGGCGGCGATCTGCGATAAGATGCAATTTTCTGTCCCCAAAACGCACGTGCGCACACAGGGTGCCAGACTAGACTGCACATTGTGTTGTGCTACATGTGGACCGAAAATGGCGTCCAGCAACCACGTGACCCCCCTCTCCCAAAAAAAAAACCAACCCAAAAGTGGTTCCTCCATGTTGTAACTCTCTCAGTACACAGCTCTGGAGGTTACCGTCCTTTGCACTTTGAAATTTTCCAGTTGAAATTCCTTCCCAGAGGTGCCCTTTAAGGGAAAGCTACCTTGCCCTTACACGAAAAAAAAAACCCAAGTATCAGACCCTGAAATGAAAATCGCTCAAAGCTGTTAACCTTTCTCTCTGCTTGTTTCTCTCTGCTTGGGAAGAGTAAATAATCACTTTTTTCAATAGACTTGACAGAACACACTGCCTATATCCGTACAAGATGAAATGATAAATAAAATATTGTTATATTTACACTTTCAATACTCAACTTAACTTTATTCATGCAAAAGTAACAAACACCTCATCAAAATACTTGAAACTGACATTAAAAAAAAACCCCAGCAATATTATTATTATATTTCTCTCAACAAACGCATACTGTGTAGAAATATAGGCGTTAAAAAAAGATGGGTAAAAAACCTTCAACGGAGCAACGTAGAATTATAATTTATCTCATGTCTGAAAATTCACTAGCATCTCAAGTATACTGGGTGACCTATGTTAGAATAACTTGAACTCCTGCAGTGCAGAATTTGTATTCGGGTCAATCTCAGCTGAAGTATGTAGTTCTGTATTTAAAAAAAATAAGACTGACTAACTGAAGGACTGAGTTGCTGGACTGAGTTGCTAGACTGTGCAATACAGAAATTCAATTTTAGTTTTGGTCTTACATTCAGTTTTTTAATATTGGCATAGATAGGGTTTTTGAATCAGAGAAATAACTGCTTAATTTCAAACCATAGTCCTAATTGATTGTATGTTTTGTTTGGATTGAAAACAAATTAAATAAATGATACTTTACAGAAGTAAATGCAAGAAGTGGCTGTCTTTGCGCAGTGGAACTAACAAGTTGTAAATAAATTTAAAAAAGTAATATTTAGTTTTTGTTGCAGATTTGGATGAATACAGAAATAGGGAGGATGCCGCATTACTTTGTTTTATTATATTTTATATCACACTTAAAAATTTAAACTTCTGTTTAAACATTCTAAGAATGTAGAATGGGGTCGTTACATTTTGTATATCATGTCTCGAAGTAAATGTTTGTCGTGCAAATCGTTACACCTAGAGAATGCCAAAAATGGAGCCCCTTCTGGTATGTAGAATTTAAATCCAGAAAAATAATTTCTGCAGCAGACATCCATGGTGCATGCAGGAATGGTGCTGGCTGCCGAACACACCATAGCAATATTGGAAAAGGGTATATATATAAGCAGCCACGTCTACATTATTGCATCAGCTTTATTACTACACAACAACACACACACACACACACACCCTATTTTTTTTTCTTCTTTCAGTCTATATACCCAGCATGCCAAACTGCGCATGTCTGAACTCCACATGGACCCCCACAACACCCTAGGATGGTACGTCGTCGTACACAGACAGACGATATGCACGCCTGCTTGCCTATAATGCATTCACACACACAGCCCATACTCCTATAGATCGCACAGTATGGGATAAGGTCACCTTGCCAGCAGTTCCTTCTATATCTACACATTATCTACTACGGGCCGCATATTTGATGAGTAAACATAAATTCCAAAGATTTTCTTCCTTTTTAGTCACTGCATGATGGACAGACTTTATACCCTCTAAATTTATGATTATGGATTCACCACCAAACAGTGGATGAAGATTTAATGTATTGTACAAATTTAATCAGTAATAATTTTCAATAGGGCAGCTAAAAATAAAATATATATAAAAAAAATAACTACAAACACCAAGGAAAAATTGGAAAAAAAAAAGAAAGCTTTATGCAACCATAAAAATAAAAAGGGTGTTCACAATGGCATTTATTGAAGAAAAGGAATGTCTTATTGTTTGCTAATTATCAACAGAATATTTCAACTGCAAACCACAAAAAAATATATTACAAATAGAAACATCCCTGGAGAAAAAGTCCCCCATGGATTTCCAGAACGAAAATACTATTTATTGGGAAAAAGTAGAAAGAACGCGTTACAGAGTTTCAAAAGACCTAACTAATCTATAAAATTAAAATTTCAAAAAATGTAGCCATTTGAAAAAACACCAAATTGTGCGTCAGTATATTCTAAGTCACGGCGTGTAATTTCTGCTGAAAAATAGTCTGGAACAGCCCGAGAGGTTTAAAACTACCCCCAGGCTGAATTTCCCATTCCCATGTAGCCTATCCAGTAATACATCCACCCACCACTATAAGACGAACGTCATTCCGAGATCGCAAGCACGGCCAAACATCTCATGAATATTAATGAGCCACGTCAGCTCAGACCTGTGGGACGTGTCTTGTAGAATCCTTCATTAAACTTTGGTCTGCTCTGCGTTATGTGAATATTCAAACATCCCCCCCCCCCTCCTCAAACGTACTAATTCACATCTATTTATAGATTGCATTAAATTCTGTTACCCTATATACAGCGCGTTGCGCAGGGGGGGGGTGCGCCCTCGACGCTGGTAGAGCAGTGTCGCAGTGGAGAGGCTTATAAACGTCATCCTATTGACTTTAGTCTCCACGGTTCTATTTATAGAATGATGCCGGCCTATATATTGCATAGTGTGCGCGGCAGCAGTTCACACCATTGGGGCTGCATATATAAACTGATGCTGTATATTGCATTACCGCTTGCAGGCACAGCACGGTCACACGCAGGTCAAACACGTAATACTAAATGACAGGTTACGTAAATATGTAGGTCACCATGGGATAGGTGTTGCAGACAATAGACTGTCAGCTTAGAGTAAAATCAGCGACAAACCTTTGGGGGGAAAACAAGGTAAAGGCGTGTGTGTTTAAATCAGGAGTAAAAAACAGGTTGACCCCTTTTTTAAGTTTCCCTTTTTTTTTTTAAGAAATAATTTTTGATTTATTTTACCAACCTACACTTAGCCAATACCATATACGGAAAAACTATACTGAATTGTACTGAACCTGTATATTTATTTGTATGCCTATTAGGCCCTATGGTGATAAAATATTTAGAATTGGCATTATTTTGAAATTAGAATTAAACAAAAATACAAAATACCACAGAGATGTACTCCCAAAAGGTTAGAATCTTAAAACCCTGGATTTTCAAAAAGGAAGAGAATGAAGTGAAAAATGGACCTTCATATTTTGCTCTCTAAGTTGAAGTGGAGAGAAAACTGGTGTATTTTGTCCAAGGAAAGCGGGTATTGTCTTTATTGCAATTCTATAATAATAATAAAAATAACAATAAACATTTTTTATACATGGAGTCCCAATGCACTGTGCATTTGAGAACAAACAAACAAACAACAAATTCTCCTCGAAACGTAAAAAGAAGAAAAAAAAAAAAAGCAAAAAAAAAAAAAAAAAAAAAAAAAGCATGAATTTTTCACGATGCTTCGGTCACCTTACTCTTTCTTCCTCTCCGGTAAAAAAGAAGAAATACCTCCCAAGAAACTGAATCTCACATACGTGAACTCCAGAGCACACCTAGTGAATACAATCGACGAAAATGAACGAAACTGACCTTCAAACTGCCGTTTAAAGACAAAAAGGAATAGTAGATGAACGAAAGGCGTACACCCAGCTACCATGAACACCATTGTCAAGGTCTGGCTGAATTGAAAAAAAAAAAAAATAATAATAATAAAAAATGCAGACAACACAGGGAAGAAGGGCCCTTCTCAGAATCATTAGCGTGATTAATTGGGCTTATCTGTGTTTACATCGTCAAGGGAACACCTGTAAACAGACGGGGTGGATCTATTTTTAGCGCGCCGCGCAGGCATCCGTGTTTTTTACAATGGGTTACCATGGTGATTGGTATAAACAAGCGAATGGTTATTGCGAAGGGGGGGGGGAAGGGGGTGGGAAATGCCGCCAGGGTCTCTGGGGTACGCGGATACCTGGAAGGGAAGCACATGTTTGATTCATTATTGTCTTCATTAAACGTGAATTGATGTTCTCTATAAATATGTCTAGACTCTAGATATAAACGAAGTTCTACTGACAAGCTGCCGTGTAGCCAGGGATCACACCCAAGTTTACAATACAACCTGGGAAGCGGCAGCCAGGGGATCACCCTTAAGGGGATGCGACTTTTTAATTTCAAAATATCAAGACATAAACCACAAGGGAAACTGACTGCGTAAATTTTAAAATAATTTAGGGTGAATTGTTCAACTTATTTGAGAATGGAAAATGTCAAACAAACCTTTTATGCTTGTGACAGCTTTTGCAGAGCTGCAGACATCTGCATCTTGCAATCAGGGAGACAGTGTACAACAATTAGGAAGATACTTAGAATTACATTCAACATAATGGGGACAAGGTCTCCATAATCATGGAGATTTCCAAATCGGTTCTCTGTTCATCAGAACCCAGAAAGAATGGTTTATTTTCAGGGAATTTTCTGCAGAATCAGGGAGAGTTGGCAGCTCTGCTTTTGATAATTTCAGCCCGATGACTACAGCCTCTTGATTTTTTCTGTTTTTAAAACACTAAGGATCTATTTTTAACAGAATAAAAATGGGTATTTATTGATGGGAATTAATAATTTACAACTATTTCTTGGCACCTGGGAAAGCCCTTTGAACATCTGTAGTCATTGGTGGTAGACAGCCTCACTTTGTATTTTTCATTTTTTATATAAACAAAGACAAATTTTGAATACATAAGAGAGAGAGACCTTCAGAAGTGCAAACCAATGGCAAGACCTTGAGAACATCCTCCAGCGTTCCGTCAGGAATTGCTGATGGCCAATAATCGACCAATGTTCACAGTCACGTTTCCACAATTATCAACGTGGCAGGCTCCATTCATGAAAAGGACTACTATAAAAAAAAAATTTGTATAATATGATGCGTGTCCTTGCACGAAGGTAATGGTCTATCAGTTTGGATGGGAAGCCTTGAGTGGAGTGGTCTAGACCCGACTGGACTGGCTGGGGCAGGCAAGATGATACCTGGAGATCTGGACACCTGGGGTTTTCATTCCCTTTGAGTTTCTAACCATTCCCACGTCTTTAATGTCCCTCAAAAAACCCTGGGGTGTAGAGCTGGGAGGCTGGCAAAACTTTCCATTAATTTAGCACGTCTGTAGGAAAATTCCATGGAAATGTTTTTTTTTCTTCGTTTTTTTGAGCATTTGGAGTGAGGATTTTGGAAAACACAAAAACCAGAGAACTACAAAATTCTAAATATCTGGATTTTGCTGGCATACTTTTATTTTTATTTTTTTCATTTTGAAAAAATTCCATGGAAATTTACTACTACATTTAATTTGATGGGTGAGTGGACTGACATGGAAATGTTCTTTCGTTTTTTGTTCATTTGGAGTGAGGATTGTGGAAACACAAAAAGCCAGACAACTACAAAAATCAAAATATCTGCATTTTGCTGGCATACTTTTCTATTTTTTTTTCCTTTTGAAAAAATTCCATGGAAATTTACTACTACATTTAATTTGATGGGTGAGTGGACTGACATGGAAATGTTCTTTCGTTTTTTGAGTATTTGAGTGAGGATTGTGGAAAAACAAAAAGCCAGACAACTACAAAATTCTAAATATCTGCATTTTGCTGGCATACTTTCATATTTTTCCTTATGAAAAAAATCCATGGAAATTTACTACTACATTTAATTTGATGGGTGAGTGGACTGACATAACACAGAACAACAAAATGAAAATCACAGGCTTGGAATAACATGGAGGCAACATAGGTCACAACCTCCGTTAACCCTGGTTCTGGCCATGGTTTCCCTTCAGACGTTTCCCATAGACTTATTAAAGGATACTCCAGTAAAAGTGCCATTTTGAAATTGAAAATGGCCTCGCCCTCTCAAAGTTGAAAAAATCCAAGCCTGAAATCACACCACAAAATGAAAATCCCATGGCATTTTGATGGGGGAACTTTTCATTACTTTCAATTTAAACAGTCGGAAACAAAATCCGTGGACATTTTGGATGTCAGAATGCACATTAAATATCAGAAGGAACGATATTATGGATTCTTGGATCAATTTATTAGCGATACTTAGCTTAGATGCTTAGTTTGCAGCAAGTTTGCAGAACACCTGTTTGCAAATTACCTGACACTTTGGCAAGTAAAATTCTTCTTCTGAGCAAAACTGTTGTCAGCTTATCAAATTTGTGTGCTAAAATATGAAATTTTTTATGGAAGTCGACTCACAGACAGAACATGTTGCCAACAAAGTTCTGGGTAAACTTCTCAACCCAACCCGGTTAAAAAGTACATTGCGTATATGCCCTTAACTCGCAGTTGGGTGCGATCCTAACAAATATTGTTTTTGACAATTTGATGTGTTCTTGTCGCATTTTAAAAACTATTCCTGGAATAGAAAATAAGTTTTTTGAAAGGGTCCTTGCTCTGTGAATGAATATTAAGGTTACGATAACATTTCCCCCCATGCTTGAATGTCAGGGCTGTCTAAGAGGCTCTCGGCAGGATAGAGAGGGTTTAGGAATGATGCCAACGTTGCATTAACTTCAAATCCGACCAGACAGATGTACGCACAATTCATGCACGTTTTTTTTCTTCTTGAAACAGGTCACTGAAGGCCTTTGGCTCCAACTCAAGTTCTAAATGGGTCCTTTTTTTAATATCTGGAACTTTCCAATTTATACCTGTTGAAACAAACCTCAACCTCTTTCAAGCAAGGTTTTTTTTTTAAAATGGGGTTCCAGGTTCCAACAAAATGGAAAATGAAGTTTCCAAAATGCTCACTTAGTATAAAGTTGAATATATCAGACAAACTAGAGTGTTCACATTCAAAATAAACTGTTAATAAGATACCTAGGATGCCCCCTCTGGATTTCAAGATTAAAATGGGGGTGGGGGAAAAGGTAGCAGCTAACCAACAAATATGGCCAGTGGTAGAAAATGTGTAAATGAAAAGAAGACAAAAAAATGGAGGGAATCAAGTTTCGATCCCCAGCAGAATCATCCTCAAAGGCTCAAAAGCAAAAGACTCTGCTAGCGTCGAAATGCGAGGCAATAACAACAAAATATTTGTACAAAATCAACGCGGAAGATACCGACAACAAGGTGCAATCCAAGCGAGCCTCTCCTCTCTGAAATGTTTTTGTTGCTATTTTACGAACAAATCAACGTCCGGGTCTAAAATACATTGGCTGTGGTTTATTACAGGCGACTTTCAGCAGAATCACAGACCACTACAGGGACGACGCCAAAGCCAAAACTGAGAATAACATCAAAAGTTGTAGACTAGTCCAAGGAGAGTCCATCATGTGCGTGTGTAGAGAGTTCTTTCCCAACAAAGTATAACGGCAGCATTAAGTAAAGACTTCCCTTTCAAAAGTTCCTTGAAAGTGGGACAAGTCCAATCTTTTCCCGCCTTTATTTTGTTGTATCGCCTGCAACTTGCAACAATGGATGATAGAAAAAGACGATTCATTTAACGGATTACGGAATCCCCCCCCCCTCCTGTAACTGAGTAGTCCACCACAAGATAATTGGCATCTTTAAGCGAGACAGGATTGTCTTAATCATAGCCGGAGTGTGGTGAAGACTTGCAAGAGGGTAGTGGCCAATGACGACTAGGCACGCAATCTCGACCACGTTGTCCCCCCCCCCATGATTAATGATATCCTCTCCGAAAAAAAATCAAAACAATAACACGCTGATCATGACTAGACTACTCACCTCTCGTACACCCATTTCCCCCCCTTTGATTAGCAAAATATAGCAACAAGGCGACTATTTATAACTGACTGCGTTTCCTCGCTCTACAACCATATAACCACCATCTGTTAGGTCTAGACGCCATACTGCTGGAGAGAGAACGAGAACGTGACCGTAGCACTACCACACGGTCACTGGATGTCACCTGGAACCGATCAATTTAACCCCCCCCCCCCCCCAGTAGAGTGTGTGCGTGATGAGATCAGTTGGCCTTGGAGTGAGGAGAAGCTATCAGGGAGGACACCCATGCCTCTCCGGCCCGAAGGTCTCTGAATCCTACTAGAGCTGGCCTGTTAAGGGGTCCCAGGGACTGGAGTCATTTAACATGAAGGTCCAATGGGTCACTTCATTACTCCCAAGGTCCATTGGACAGTTTGTATCAGGGTTCTCAGACAAACTGGTCATGTCCGAACTGCCAGTTTGACCCAGGTCATGAAAAGCTTGATTGATGGATTCGTGTCCAATTGACATCCTTTTATATCACATTAATTTTCGATCTCGATTATGCGAGACAAAAAACTTCAAATCTGGAGTACCTTTTCAACCGATTTCCTCCTAACAAACAATTTCATGACCCCCCCCCGACCTCTTGCCTGAAAGAAACTCAACCCTGTGCAAGACAAGTTACTTTCCGATGAGCATGGGCAAGGAAAATCTGCAGCCAAACTAAGCTGCTTGAAATACTTCTCAGCTATAATTGAATTTTCTGAAATTATGCCGACTCATTCAAACCATATTCAACCTTAAGCCCAGTTCTTATACATGCCCCCCTACAGATTTCCAAAAACAGAGCTTCAACATCAAACAACTTTTTGTGAATGACTGAGCAGTTTTGAAGTACCTAGAAGACAACCCACAAAACTGATTGGTAGAAAATGCTGCTGTAAACATTTTTCTTAACTATAACCCAAAGAAGACAAAATTTGTTTTTTTACGGCCACTACTTTGTGTTTTAGGAGCCAGAGACGAAGCATTTACTTGGCTAGCTAAGCATTACGAACCAGTCATAAGCATTTTCCAGTTTACCTGGTAACCAGTTTCTGCAAAGCAACTTTTGTGTGCAGAATTTCATGAAAGTGGAGTTTTCCCAATATGTAGCTAACAAAGGAACATTCCATTCAAGGAACTAGTGAATTTTGTTTGTGTTTTATCAATGCAGTGCAGTGCAGTGCATGCAAAAGCCTGTACGACAATAACACGAATCAGCAAGTAACACGATTCGGGAAAAAACATATCCCACACAACCTCACGCCCACAAAACTGACCAACCTATCCATTGCATGTGTGCGAGGAAAACAAGGATATGAAACATGAGAGATAAAGGCCTACTAGGCAAACAAAACAAAGGGATTAAAACTTTAGGGAAATTCCATGGGAAAATCAAAACCCGTGGTTCAGTTTTGGGTGTGGGTTGGGTGAAGGTGGGTATGGTGAACCAAATCTACCACAGGGTCAATATTTGTGAATTTTTGACTGATTTATTCTCAGAAATGGGACAAAGAAGTATCTGTGTGGGGGGAATTTTTACTGGGAGTATGGGATATGGGCGAGCACAGGAATTACAAAAATGTGTCAAGTTGTTTTCTTTCTTTCTTTATCAATACAGATGAAGGATCGAAACAAAGTGGGTGGAAGTTAAAGCTGCACAACAATCTTCCTGAAAAGGACCTAAAACAAGAATGAATTCAGGAGATCCACGACTCGTTTTTTAAACAGAGTCATTTCTGACCCCCATGTCACCAGAATTCACCTTCAAGATGCAAGTTTTGAACCTCACAGAGGTCCCTGAAGCAACTGCCCCAAAAGACTCTAGGACCCTGTTCACTGTTTTTGTCCAAATTAAAAAAAAAGCAGGCTTGAAACTTACACAAAGTAACAGAGGGACACCGCCTGGCATTTGCTTCAATAGCCTCCATGCACCTGGCCTTTGTCTTTGTCCAGCTCCGAATAAAAGCCAGAGGGGCAACAGAAGAAAACAAAAACTGTCTCCGTGCCCCAAAGACATTGCCTCGGTGCCCCTTGAAATTCTTCAACTGGACTTCACCCAGAGGAGATTCCTTCCAAACACTCCCTGCTTTCATCACTGCCCTTTCGCAACACCGTACGGGCCCCTTGCACATACTGCCACCGTCGAAGGCAAACAATAGTGTGTACAACGCGTCTGTGAGGGCGCTGTTTGAGCTTGTGACGTCACACCCACACGAGGGTCCCCTTGACCATCACAAAGGTCCCTGCCTGGGTTTGCTGTACACAACGTCCGAACGGCTGTCGGCGTGACACATATATAACACATGACTCCGTTACGTGAACACAGCACAGAACAAAACAAACAAGAATGACTCAACAGGATGAATCAGAATGAACACTACAAGATCCTTGTTGAAACCAGGAAGTCACTCTTGGGTCAGCTCTGTGTATTGTTCACAAACAGCCTGAATTTCTCCCAGTCACAGGGACACTGCATTCATACAAGTAGTCCAGAGAAGGAAGTGCTTACATCACAACTGAATCCAATCCCTTTTAACAATAGTGGTTTTTTTTGTTGGTTTGTTTTTTTTTCCAAAAGTTCACAACGCTGGGATTTCCCCCCAACAGTCCAGCTAAAAAAAATTAATCACTTCAGATACGTTCTCACCACATACCACAATCAACTTGGCATGTTTTTCTTTTCATTCAGTTCTTTGTGATATTTACATTCTGGTTTCACTCCAAAAGGGATTTTTTTCCCTTCCCAATTTCTGGATTTTTGTCAATTTTTTAAATCGGTTCTTTACGAGAAAGGTGTACCCCTTCAGCGATTGCATTTTATAATTCCCGAGGGGACAGAGGGGTGCAATTGCCTTACATTTGAAGTGCTGAAGACATGACGTCCCTGAAAGTCACTGGAAAAAGTCACACTATCATAGGTCGGCAAAAATAGGAACTCTTTACACAAACTCACAGTCATTGACTATAGTGTCTGTCTGGGCGTGTTTTGGAAACTCCCATTCTGAATTAGGATACACTACTTAATCTTCCACTTACATTATGAATGAGCAATTTATACACTCTGGTTCACAATTTCAAGCACTCTTGAACGGCGCGTTTTCCAAATTATGGATATGAAGCAATTGATTCAGTCCAACAAAAAAAGAACAATCAAATGCTCTAAAATAACGTCAATCAACCATCTTAAAAAAAAAAAAACACCACCAAAAATAAACAAACAAACATATTCAAATTGTTCTTTGCCATTCCAGATTGTTTGTTTCTATTTATTTGAACAGGTTTCAGCACACAGCTTGTCTAAACAATTCCTGAAAACTGGCTAAATTTATACCAGATAAGTTTAGATAAGTTTGTGATTGTGTCTGGTTCTTACTTTTAGACCCTGAAGCTGTAACCACATTAGTTTTTACGATGGGAACATTTTCAGAGTTTGTACTGATAACAAGTCATTTTTAAAAGTTTTTGTTTGCTGAACATATTTACACATCTTCTGATAACAGTCATTGACCTCTTACATAAATCGGTACCTGACTGTGTTAAGGTTACAACGCTATAAAAAGATACGTACTGGTTTAAAACTGTTGTTTCTACTTGTTTACACCCTTACCAAAATGTCCAATTCATTTCAATTGGAAATCCAGTTGGAAAGAATTGGATTGAGTTGGTGTGAGTTGGTTTATTTTGGAATACCGAATTTCCAATTTGAACAAAATCTTAGACCAACTCAGTCCAATTGGAAATCCAATTGGAGTCAGTTGACGCGATTTAATTGAATTGGAATTAGTTGGAATTTGCTTCTACCAATTGGAAATTTCACATCCTAACATATTTCCAATTGGACATTTTATTTCCCAAAACAGGGTCCAATTGGAAAAAAAACAGTTCTTCATTCCAATGTGTGCCAACTGGATTTAGAATTAGTTAATTGTAAAGATGTAAGTCCCTCGAGTGGAATGGGATATAGATTATGTCCCCATTTAAAGTTTGTTTTTACTGTCAGTCCAATGGGGATATACTAATTGTTTTGCTCGGTATCCTGACGGACTATTGTGCTGTCAGACCAATGGGCTGTGAGACAATATGAGTAAATAACATGTTTTTTGGGGGACTAACTAAGTCCAATTGTGCCCAATTGGAACAAATCGGGTCCAACTAGTTTTGTGCCAAAAACACAACATTGGAAAAAAAAATCCTATTGGTTTCCAATTGGAAATTTTTGGTAAGGGGCAACCATCAGATAGAGTTGGAACTACCTTTTAAAAATGAACACAGGCGTGCCTGTGCGCTACTTTACAGGTGAACTTTTGTTCGCACGCAACAACAAAGCAGAGCACTTGAACTGAACAGAACGGGTCTGCCTAGTTCTCGGTAAACACACCTTGCCAGCGAGTCTCATACCTGTGGTTTTATTTAGAAAGAAAGTTCCCATACCTGGGTTTATAAAAGGGCCCATTCATTGGGCATTGTCGCCTGGAATGCGCCCAGACTGGGGGTGACTAAGCACAAAGAGTGTGAGGGCCTGCAGAGAGAACAAAACATACCTCCATGTACCTTGTCACGCCTTGATGGTCGAGTGCACACAATTACAATTATAAGGAATGCCAGTGGAACAGTTATAGTGAAAATATATTCATTACCCATTTTTTTTTCTCCACAAATTACTTCCGAGTCACACCTTAACAAAAAAATCCGCAATCCGCCGCTAAAACTGTTTGCTATCAACAGTCTTAAACGAAGATTTATTTTTCGATATTTCCTTGGCAGTCTGTAAAGCCGATCAAGTGTCTGTTTTTTAAGCAGTCGCTTGTGGCTTGTCCCTCTGGGTAAGTTGTTTTTATTGTTAACCCCTGCCTGTTCTATTTACAGTACTGCAGTTTTTTTACTATTCCGATGAACTACAAACAACAGAAAATGTGGAGTGTTTCTGGATTTGTTTCCCATGGTGACTGAAATAATACGGGGGCTATGCTGTCAAAACGAGTGGGAGGGCACAATGAACGAGTTTATTTTTGTACATTCGCGCCAAACAAGGAGAGAGAAAAAATGAGTCGGAGCTTGGGGGGGGGGGGGTGGTAAATCCTGAAAAACTGCACCCCAGATTTGCAGGATGAAGTGGATGGGTAAGTAAAACTCAGTTTTCAAGCTTTATACACCATACTCCATAGATATAGAGAAGCACTAGGCGAGAACTTGTGCTTACCAGCCAACATTTGAAATCTGGGAAAAGGGACATGTACAGAATGAAAGGTGCAAGCGGATTGTCTAATGGCAAGGTCTAAGGTCAAACTACCCAGGCACCTCCCCCCCTCCTACCCACAGGGTCCAGGATTCGGGTTCATTTAGACTTTCAGCAGCTGATCATGACCTCTTTGTGAAATAGCTCCCTCATGATGATACAGCGCCCTCTAATCACAAGCAGTATCAGTCTCAGACTGCCATTTTGTTTTTGTGGTTGTTGTTGTTTTTTTTTTTGGGGGGGTGGGGTAATTTATATACGCCTTTTTCTCCCGTTCATAAAAATTGAGATGTCCCAGTTTTTAAGTTTTTTTATTATTTGGAAACTTGGCCAGTCACAATGAAAACAGGATAGAGGGATATGCAAAGAGTTCCAGGATAATGAGGCATATCTTTTTTGGATAATTTGTATAAAATGATGATGCTCCCCCTACCCTAATCCCCACCCAACCACTCCCCTTTTCCAGGTTTCTAGCTAGTCTCCCAGCCTCCAGTGTGAATGTACAGATATGACCAATTAGTATTTACATTACAACTTGCAACTTTCAGGGCCACTTCGTTCCAGCCTGTACTGTTTCAGTTTACAACTTTCCAGCTTTACTTTTCCCACTCCTGTAGACAACACCTTGAAACAATGTCATTTCATGAAAAACAAGCAAACACAATCACACCCACACACTCAAGTTGACCACATACAGATCCCGCAGCCTCCAACAAGCGATCAGCTGACTGTGAACAACAACAGGACAGACAGAGTGGATTGTTCCTGGTGGTGAGTAAACAACACCGAGCCAGGTACAAGCTGGCCGCACTTCTCCTCGTCACGCAACCTCGGCGTGGCAAAGTTGTTATACAACCTAATTTTATTATCTGATGATTAAGCGGGCATGTGAGCAAGCAGCTCACTGGGCGAAGCTGTGACCATTATTCCCCCCCCCCCCCCCCGGCAAATTCCGCAGCCAGCCCATGAATAGATGGAATTAGCTTCAATACTGCATGAGAGAGTGGAGTGGATACTGGCAGGGCACTCACCTCATGGCTCAAGAAGCTTCCAACGACCTCCTGATTAATGGACCTGCACACTGGGAAGGACAGTCCTTGCTCCACTGTCTATGCCAGGCCCCATATGTGGCAGAGGCTGCCCCCCCTGTCCAAATCACAATCTGTTCCTCTTGTACAGAAGTAACCCCCCCCCCCCCCCATTTAAAATCCTCTAAAGAATTCCTGAGATTCCCAGAACACAATGAAGACACAATAGGAGGTGGGTTGGGGGTGTACACCTTGCCACACTGTCGCATCCTAAAACACAGGGATGTGATAGGCTGTTGAGAAAAAAAACCTGAACTCTGAGCGCAAAGAGCGAAAGCATGCGAACATTTATCTTTGGTTTTAAAAGCCCTACTCTGCAATCTGGGTGTTATTATATGGTTTTATCTTCATTTTTTTATGAATTTGATCTTAAAAAAACCCAAATAAATAAATAAATAATTTTTTTTTTTTTTTTGGGGGGGGGGGCAAAAAAACGGAATTTCTTTTTTTTAAGGGCAAAAAAAACCACGGAATTCCGGTTAAAAACGGAGAAATCACATCCCTGTTAAACAAGATCCAATAACCTGGAGCCCCAACACACGAAAATGTTACTTACACAAATTTCCCTGCTTAGCTTGTACTGTGGGCCCAATTTCATAGAGCTGCTTAAGCAGAAAAAGTTGCTAAGCCTATTTTTGCTAGGCAGAAAATAATTAAGCAGTATTTTCTGCTTAAGCAGTTCTATGAAACTGGGCACAGGGCCCAATTTCGAAGAGATGCTTTAAAGCAAAAAAGTTGCTAAGCACAACAAACTTGTGCTTACCCGAATAAGGTTACCAGCCAAAATACCATGTCTCATGTACAATCTGTGACTGACATCCTGCCTATTTTTGCTAAGCAAACAAATTTAAGCAATTATTTTCTGCTTAAGCAGCTCTATGAAATTGGGCCCTGTAACCACAGAAAAAAAAGAAAAAAAAAGAAGAAAAACAACAACAACAACCATTTTAGGTCCCATTCTGTGTAATCAATGTTTTAAAATGTCAGGTTTTTGGTGGTTTTAAAAATTTTGTTTTCGAATATTGTTTTTTTACAAGAAAACAACACCTATATGGAAATTATTTTGGAAATGTTATCTTCATTTCCTTTTGTGCTTGTAACATTTAATGCAGTATTGTGTATCTCCATTCTGTTTACTGGTTTTATCGCTTACTTCAATAACTATTTACTTAATTTTGGCTAATTTTGTCTTCATAAATATGTGTCCACTGCACTTTTACTTGTTTTTCTGGGCGTTTTTTTTTTCCCCTTTCGATTACATTTCCTCCTCATTTTTTTTGGTGTCTCAACATACAAAATGAATGCAGCCCTTGGCGGCCATGTGATATTTGTCATGAATAAACCAACATTGACATGAAATTTTAAAAAGAAATCTCTCAAAATGTCATTCATTATGCCGGCGGGCAAACATTTTCAACAGTTGTGTTTTGCACGAGCAAGAAAAACACGATCAAGGGATCTTTTTGTAAAAAAAACCACACCATGGCCACAAACACTCTGACATTAACCGTGTTTTACCCAAAGCTGTTTTTTTTTGTCTAGTTACAAGAACAACAACACCCTAACCTGAAAAGGAACATACAAAATGAGAAATTAATACCACCCCACCCCGTCTTTTTAGGACAATAAATCCATCATCCTTCGGTTATAGTCTCTGGGGGCTAAAAAGAAACAAACAAATATTTCCACGCCGCCTACTCATTAAATCATCGGGCAGAAGAACGCTGCCACGTATGTGGATGATTTATTAAAATGAGACGCCACAATCAATGTTTATAAACACACCCACGTGTTCGGGCTGGACCTGCAAGACTTATCGTAACCTTTTTCGGTGCACACTTTACTCTTAACGCTGATAACACTGGGGGCAATGTGTAGGCTGCACACAGCCACGTCAATGGAAAAAATCACACCGTAACCGTAAAAAAAAACCAATATCAAGTAGACTTGATCAGGTCCTTACGACTACGGTTGTGAACCACACTGTCTGGACAACTATGAAACTCATTTGAAGGTGGGTTAAAAAAAAATTGACAATGAGTTGACTTGGGGAAGTCGAGCTTACCCTATTCCGACGGAGTCTTGGGTTCTATGGAGTGCCACCTCCCTGTGGGTGATAGATAAACCAGTCAAGTCACCCAAGAGAAACAGATCTAAGAAAATCAAAATCGTATAGAGAAAAAAAAAATCATGGAATAAGCAACTTCGAGGAATAAATATATCATGGAATGGATACTCAATACTTGAATTCCGTTGGGTGTATCAGTTCTGATTAGTCGGGTTCATTGGGAATACAAAATAAATTGGAAAGGGAGAAACACTAAACGATTTTAACAACAAAAACAGAATTGAGCGGGAATATTTTCCATCAAATGTTATACCATGACAGACCCCCACTGGATTGACTGTTAAAATGGAGATGAACAAATTCCATTGAGGAGGAATTTTAGAAAATGTTTGTATCTGAGCCAAATAATAGTCAGTTAAAAATCTAGCTAGCCTGTGCCACGGGTGTAAGCCTGAGGGGAGTCTGGGTGTTTCGAAGGACACTCTTTAAAAAAAATTTGAATATTAAATTATATCTATTTCAATCTTGCGACTGTTTTGATGAGTTATTCAATTCCTAGACACATTTGTCATGAGAAAAGAAATGGACGCAGAGTGCCGTCAGTATACCGAGATTTATCACTTGCAAAAATCGGTCAATAGATTCATCACTTTGTGAAAACGCAAAAAATCATACCACGCATCTTTGGCACCGCGCCATCGCTTTGTGTTTCAATGGATAAAGTAGCGAATCTTGATCAGTTTCTCCATGAAAACGCAAAATGGCAAATCTAGTGATTCCTCAGTCCTGTTAGTTAGGTCTTTAAACTTGCTGAAGGTGTTAAAACAGAAATGAGTAGGTCAAGAATGTGTACAAAGACCAATTTGAAAAAATTTCCGTCGGTTCGCGGAAAACAGCGACGAGTTATCAATGAACAGATCAAAAACTGACTTGGTAAGAAGCACTGCAGCTGTTGATAATGAATAAGGAACAATTCCCTTCTAAGGCATGTGGTTTTAGAGAGAGGGATTCGAAAAACATTTTAATCTGAGAAACGCTTCTGCATGATCATTTTTCAGATTGTGTATTCCAATTGCGGATTATTCTTTCTGCGCAGACATACACGCTCTAGATTTTCGGCGACATTTCAAAAACGCGACCACCTTTTGAAGTGAAATTTTCACAGGTTAGTTTTATTGTGTATATATATATCTATATTTATATAGGATTAAAACAAACAAACAGTTCCAAAAACCAAAAGTATACTTTGCCTGTAAACATAACCCGGGGTTTACAGAATTGCTAACATTTGCATCTTTTAATCACGGAATTACATTTGGGAAAAGGTTTCCATAATCGGGAGATTTCTTAACTTGTTCATCAAAACATGGCAATATTGGTTGGGGTACTTTCTGCAGCATCAGGGAGAGTTGGTGGCAAGCCTGGGTTTAGTGCACAATGCATGTGTACATTTAATCTAAATGAAAGTACATATAAATACATATATCTTGTGCACACAAGCTTTTCTGTGTAAAGTTTGGAGTTCGTTCAAATTTCAAGAAAAGCATCCTTTTGGTTTCATTTTCAGAACGGACTGAATGACTGAACCTGAAAGTGAAACTCCTCAGACCAAGGCTCTGATTACCCTGCAGCTACCATGTGCTAGAAATTCAAAATGGTGCAGCCATGTTGGTTCTGTTTTTCCCGTTTAAACATATGGAACCAAACCGAGGCTGTAAGTGAGAAATAGACAGGTCCCAATGTTTTTGTTTAATGAAATATCAGTAGTTATGAAGGTCGTGGAATACAGGGGGACAGGACAAAGTAGGTGGCAGTATTTTGTTGAGAAAACGAACCCCCCAAAAAAATCATCTTTTTCTAAAATAAAAAAAAAATAAAAAAGTACCAAGTTGAATAAATTAAGATGGGGTTGTTTACGTAAACAACCATTTGCCATCTGTTTTCCTGGATATATGCATTGCAAGTTGCCGGCAGCTGCAAAATTGAAATTCAACGGCTTTAAATGCCTTTTGAAGCTTTATCTTTACTCGAAAACCCCCCCGAGCCCTGAGGCACAAACTACACATGAATTAAACCAAAAAAAAATGTTTTATTCATGTATTTAAGTTCCTTTCCCATAATTTGTTATTGATTGGAATAGAAGGGAGGACAGACTATTTCACAGAACTGGAAAAAAAAATATAACTAACAACAAAAAACTCAGCCATGAAGGCAAATAAATCAGTGACTTTGGCACAATGGGAAGAAACCACCCCCCTGGGTAGCACGGTACCAGGGGAAGGCTGGCAGAGGCTGGTGCACAACTGGGAAACTCATTATTCATAAACTAGTACTTCTTCGGAAAAAAAATGTAAAAAAAAAAAATTGATTAAAAAAATTAATAATTAAAATATGCGTAAATTAAAATGAATGAACTGAAAAATATTAACACAATTAATTGTCCGTTCACGACGATTCCGGGAATAACTAAGTTGATTTTAAATTGAGGGGGTGTGTGGACACGTGAGTTGGTACCAGCAATGGATTTGGCTTTTGTATCTAATGGATATTTTGGACTACTTCCAGGACATTAAGCCAGGTGGTTGTGTGCGTGCGTGTGTGTGAGGGGGGGGGGGGGGGTAAATTTCTTCACCAATCACTCAAAATAGACCCCCCCCCCCTTAGCATATGACGTCATACTCTCAAAACAGTGCCCTCAATAAAGCAAAAGGAGGCAGATCATTGGTCGGTAAGCTGTGCGTAAAAACGTTTCGCGTTACGCAAAGATTTCAACACATGGCAAAATAAAGCTATTAACAATCAGCAAAGTCGAAAGATTTTAACAAAGCAACACAAAGCTGTCAGCCATCTGCATAACTACACTACTCGGATCAATAACAACAAAAATCAAAGTCGGCATCGGCAAAGTGGGCACGTCAATAATTAACAATGAAATGTCGAGGCATCTGTCCGTCCGAAAATAAACCTATAACTGTGTTTTTAAACACTAACCCCTTTTCCTTTTGCTTTCCCGACAGAGTGACAGAATAGTCCGATTGTGTTTATGGCCAGTTTATGGAACAAAACACAGCTTTGAAGCAGTAATGGCTGTGGAAAACATGTTTTTGCATCAGCCATGTGCTTCCATTTCAATGATTTGCTTATTTCATTGCAACTCAGATTTTCATACTTAATACGTAAATGTTTTATTGTTGTAAGCATGTCTTTTTTTAGTATAACCTTCTGATACTAGCGACCATGGGTTGCGGGTTTTGAATAATAATAATAATGCCTGTGGTGGTTTTGTTTTCTTCCAGAAAAGTATACAGTAAAAACAAACAATATTCTTCAACACCGATGCAAATTCAACATCTATTAAAACTAGCGACGACGTTTTGTGTTTTGAAACTGAAATTAATTCAACTATAGGCGTTCTATTTCCACACATCATCCATAAATACACATCACTTTTCTTTTGTCAAATTTTGCATTACTATTCAAAGTGGTTCTTTTGTGGTTGACCCATGCACGGCCAGTATTACAGGTTCATGCAAATATTGGGCTGGCACAAATTAGATGGATTTATGCAAATGATATGGACTTATGCAAAGTTTATGCCATGAGGGGGTGGTAGATTCCCCTTGAGTGTGGGAGTCAATCAATATGGATTAACCGCTAAGCATGAATTTAGATCTTGATAAGACACCGGGGAAAAAAATGCAACAACAACCTTAATTTATCATTTGTGAAAAAAAGACGAACAACATTTTTTCTCAACCTGAGTGTATTTCATGTAGACACCTTTAATTGTGGAACTTGAATCGCACAATTTTGTTTATAAAAATGGATGCCTTTAGCCAAGCTAAGATGTTTTTTTATTTGTTGAATTAATAAATTGTTAATTTTTAGAATAAGAATCTGGCATAATTTTAATATGAAATGATAAACGTTCCAAACAACAGTTTTCAATGTATGGCTTTCTGTAAAAATTTAAGCCGTTAATTTTTAACAAGATGACTATAAAACAGGCTTCTGAAAATACCATTAAAAAAACCCTAGAAACTAGTTCTATCTATCTTGTTGACCCAAACACACAACATCATCATCACAATAACCTTGGTTGCGCCATTAATTTCTTATCTGAAAAGCCCATTTTCACAAATGATACCGTTTCAAAACTGTTTCAAAGCTGACATAGTATAATATCATTCAAAACCAGCATTGAAACTCAAAGAAAAATTTAGGGGGGGGGGACAAGGTGGTGCCCTTCTGGCCATTTAGAACTGTAAATTTCATTTGCATTTTTTCTTAAACGTGCCATTTACTATTGTTTGTAAGATAATCTGATGTGAAAAACAAGTACACTATCTGCATGTAAAGGGAAAAGTAGTTTTCAAAACATTGAAATGACCACAATAAAGTTTATAAGATGTAACACTTTACCTTAAATAATTTGGGTTTGAACAAAGAAAAATTGACTGGAGCGGGAATTGAACCAACGACCTCCGGATTATCGTACCGGCGCTCTACCAACTGAGCTATCCAGTCCTATGTTGGCGGTCTCCCTATTAGTCAATATCTTTGTTCGGGGGTTACTTTAAAGGTACAAATTCCAGATTTCAGGCATCAAAGGGGGGGGGGGGACACACGTACCCCCCTCCCCCTAATTGCACCTCTGTTCAAAACTAAAGTGAATGATACTGGGTAAGTCAGTTAGACTGTCAACTGCTAAGACTATACCAGGACCCAATTTCATAGAGCTGCTTTAAGCCCCAAATATTGTGTAACAATTTCCTGCTTAGCAGAAATGAGCACAATACCAGTCACAAATTGTGCATGTGACATGGTTATTTTGGCTGGTGACCTTGTTTTGGTGAGCATAATGTTGTCGTGCTTAGCTTATATTTTGAGCTTCAGCAGCTCCGTGAAATTGGGCCCAGGAATGAATGCCACTGTACTCGTCATAAAATATTAAATTGCTTATCGCTGAGATAGGATTGCAAATAATTCCAAAAACTGCGACAGACTGCAGAAGTGCACACCGGAAGTTTAAATCAATTAGCAGATTAAACTCACACTATTCAATTAGCGATTGCTCGCATATATACGCATTATGCTCTTTTGAGTGGTTGCAGTGATGGGAGAATTCACAGCGTAAGTATACGTCTGAACAAAACACGTGATTTGTCTAGTCAAAAACATTTTCAGCTATACAAAAAGGTCACGTAAAAAGCAGGTCAGATTGTTGTCATACCAAGAAAAACAAAACCACAACAACACACGGAAAAAAGTGTACACACCATTAGATTGGCATTCGGAGAGAGCGAAAAAGCAAAACAAAACACTATTTATAGCTCAAAATGAACAAGCAACTTTCTTTTTAGTAGGTACACATATTTTGTTTGTGTTTTTTGCCGAAAGCAAAACTTGTTGTTGTGAAATGAGATCGATGAAAACAAAACACACTGAAATTAATCCAAACAAAACTTCATGAACTTGAATCAGCAGTTTATTAATAACAAGAGTGTAAATTTATAATGCACCAATGTCTGTCCTAAATGACACTCTTGCGCCGAAGCGGAGCTTACAATTTTGTTTTTAACCTTACACCGATGTGTATTAAGCACTGTATACTCAGTGCTCTCCCGAGCTTCGGAAAAAAAAAAAAATCCACAAGCACATCACTTGGATGGGATTCGAACCCACAGCCTTTCCCATGCTAGAGCAGATGTCTTACCACTAGACCACCGCGCAAGCCCGGTGGTTACGGGTCATACCGAGTATACAGTGCTTTTAGCACACACATCGGTGTAAGGGTAGAAACAAAATCATAGTCTCTATCCCAGATGCAAAAATAAACATCTATTGTTGGAGCTTGTTAAGAGTCATTTTTGTGAGATGAAGCAGCCTTACTATACTACAACACCTTGTAACCTCACTCGCTCAATCCATTTTGGTCCCTAGTTGTCTTTTTCCATTTATTTGTTTCTATTATTTTTATATTTATAATTATTTGTATTATTATTATTATTTATTTATCTATTTATATTAATAACTCTTATTTTTCATGTTAAAATTGTATACATTCACTTATTCATTTACTTTATTTACTTAAATATTAATTATTTTTTCACCCTTATTACTGATTATTTTTCTAGGGCCTACTTACTTATTTGTTTGTTATTGCTTACTTGTTTTGCTTTTGTCTGGTTTACTTCTTTATTCATCTTCTTGTATTTGCTCCTTTGTAATTGTGTTTTGTTTGTTTGGGTCTAATAAATAATAATAAGAATAATAATAATAATAGTAATAATAATAATAATAATAATAATAATAATAATACTAACAATAACAAGGTGAGGTTACAGACTCTTAATTTTTCCCCCTTTGTCCATTTAAAAAAAAAATGAGAGCATCACAAAACGTATATTTGATCTTGGAACCCGTATTTAAATGACAAACTGGGCCCACTGGTTAGTCACTGAAAAAATTCAGAGCAAATCCTGCAATTCTTCCCTAGGCCCGCCATGCGTCTATATCTGTACCAATCGCCCGATTGTATAATCATACGCCCAACACAATTACATTTGACTCTATCTGATACAACTGTATGAGTCAATACTATCTAGTTCAATGCAGTTACCTGTTACATACTGACCCCAACTAAGAATAGTTTGGTAACAAAGTCGGACCACCCAGTTGATAACACATCTACAGTGATAAGACTTCCACCAGCTAATGCCAGTTACCTAAATGTGCAATTGTTTCCTCGAAGGCCTCTGTTTCACAACCAGACTAATGAGGTGTTGTACAATAGAACTAAACTGATAAAAAAAAAAAAAAAAAAAAAAAAAAAAGTTAAAATGTTTAAAGAAGAAGACAAACAAATTGGAGGCTATGATCAGGGATGCATTTTTTTACTAAGCAGCTAAAGAAAGGTTTAATCACTAAAAGTGTCTGCTAAAGCAAATAGGCACAGGAATCCAGTCATAGACAGTAATGTTGCCGTGGTCTCCCCATTTTGTCAATGTCTTTGTTAGGGGGTGCCAGTCAGAACACATACCACCTGTAACTGCCAATATAGCCAGGGATCACACCCAAGTTTTACGATCATAACCTGGGAATCGTCAGCAGAGGGGTCCCCGAGGGAATGTAACTTTTTTTTTCAAAGATCGAGTAATTAGCCTCAAGGGAAACTGAACCTGCATGTTTGATGGTACTTTGCTGCAGTAATCGTCGGACTGCATAAAAGGGCACGCCCAAGGTGTTGTTTACATTTAAAGAGCGTATTGTGTACAGTGTAAACAAAGAGTCTGGCATCCATGTGATCATAACTAATCACTCAAACAAATCCGGGACAAAAACCCAACCATTTGACATGTATACGCATCTCTCACTGTATAGACCATGTAACCCGTGACATCACATGTTTACAAAAAAAGCCGCAGAGCCTGGACTTCCTGCAGGCACAATTTGCACAGCAGCTCAATGGGATCGAGAAGACATTTTTTTAAATGTGTTATAATTTAAGGAGATTGCACTGTCTGATTTTTATCAACTTTTGATATGAAGAAAAAGGGGGCACATCTCCAAACTTGTTATTGCTGTAAACTTAACAGCTCCTGATTGTATGTGGGAACTATGGTACAAAATGTACCATTTCCCAGTGTGACCACTGTACTGCAGTATCTTGTTGCCTGCCAGGAAACGCCCTGGAATGTACAAGGTCATCCTTTTTGTAAACATAGAATACATGGTCTACACTCAACACTCCATATTGATCAATGTCTGTGTTACATTAGTTCACCCTCCACACACACACACAAGTGTGTAAACACCTCCAATCGGGGACCTCCTATTGTCCCTCTTTTGTTTGGACTTTAACTTTTTGGCAACAGCTCCCATTGGTTTTGTACACAATTTCCAACTGGGGACCTTTACCCAACCGGGGACCCTTTTGTCCTCTTTTGTTATAGGTCCCCGGTTTGAATGTGAAAACAAACTCACACACACCACACACACAACCTTATGGATCGGGTTTGTGGGGTCCTGCTATTGTTCTTTTATTATTCTCTTTTCTAAAGAATTCTCTTGTGGGGTCCAGGTTGGACAAAGAATTCTCTTGTGGGGTCCATTGTTCTATTGTTGAAAATACCCCACAAGGGCGCTCCCGTAAGCCCACCCCTTATGGATGGTGGCTTGTGGGGTCCTGCTATTGTTTTATTATTCCCTTTTCCGAAGAATTCCCCTGTGGGGTCCAAGTTGAACAAAGAATTCCCTTGTGGGGTCCATTGTTCCATTGTGTTTTGGACCCCACAAGGAACGGTGGGTGTGTGCCCACACATGTTTGTAAATGGTGTAAACCGAGAACATCCCATGGTTTGGACTTCATTTTTTTTAGCGACGTCCCCATCGATTTTGTACACGAAACAAACTGAGGACTGTCCCCGATATGTCATTTCCCCGGAACCTTATTATTAAAGTCCTTGGTTTGAATGCGTAGACATGTTCACACACACACACACACACGGCAGGGCCAAATTTGAGGTTACCGGCAAAACTTCCATAAAGTTTCCCTTGCTGCGACTGGTGCCTCACTCGTCTTTTTTGCTTAGCAGAGAAGTTTGCTCAGCAGTATTTTCTTCTTAAACAGCTTGAGCTCTCCCCCAATTAATAAGAAACCTTCCGAAGGATGAAAAACACAATTTGTACTAGTCCATGAAACAAATCAACAACATTACAAAACGTCCTTACGAAAGAATCCTAGGTAAGTAAGGCTTGATTAGAAAGTATGAAAGTGCATTTCAGGGGCAGCGCATGAGTTGATGATTGTAGCTGAGGGGGTGGATAGTCATATGCTAGGGTGGTCATTATAAATCAAGTACGTCATCATAATCAGGGTTTGAAATTAACACTGGACGGACAGGCCAGCCCCCCGAGGCCAGTGATTTCAACCTCGGGGCCAGTAAACTCAGGATTGGACAAGTACTGCTGTCACATGCTTGTCAATGACTTAAAGAACCACACTGTGTAATAAAAAAGAAAAGAAAATGAAGTTCAAACAATGACTCTTGAGTCTTGTAGTCAATATCTTTCAATTGTATCGAAGCATACTTAAAACCTTCAGACAAAATGAGATATTCTCTTGTTCAAATTAAACAGTTTACAAAGTACATTGTTAAACCGTGTAGACATTTTTTTTTTCATTAGGTTCCAGTCTTGTAAAATAAATTCCGGTCCAGTAAAAATGATAACATACAAGCCCTGCGGTCTTGAGTTTCTCCGCCCCCCCCCCCCCTAATTCGAGACCTGATAATATACAAAGGAATTGGATTAATTTTGTTGGGGGAGGGAGGTAAAAATACTCTTCTACTCTTTTGCTTGATTTTTAGTGCCTTGACACTGCAAACAACCACTAGAACTTACCACAGGCCAATAAGCTTACAGGCCAAGCACTTTCAGTCACTTAGTCTACAGTGTTTTTTTTTAGACACATCTTTTTTGAAGATTTCCTTTCAAATTCTGAATCTTTGCATTGCACTGACAAACTTCCTCCTAAAAAGTTCAGCAAACACAAGAGAGAAAGAAAAAAAACGGGTTATGTAAAAAAAATGAAATCCTGGCCAGGATTTTCTTTAACGTCGCTAACGCTCTGCTTCCCAGGTCTCTTCTGAAGACCAAATGTTGAACCTCTTTTTGTTGTTGTCTAGACGAATCAACTTTGACAGCGGAGAGGGCACACAGCCTTGCGTGGGTCGAGACAAGACTTAAAAGCTGGTACCATCATGTCTTAAAATAGCGTGCAAACCGGATATCCGAAACATCTATCTATATATTTCTGGTTCAGTGGACGTTGTGAAAAATAGAGTCAGCTGTTTTATTTTAGCATCGGGTGCTCAAACACTTCGACCTGTAAAGTTCTGTTTCACAAAAACTTTCTAGGTTTGTCTATTGATAAGTGTATTAGTTATTAAATAAATCCTAAATGTATATATCTATCTGTCTGGTTCTGTGGATTTTGTGAAACACAGAATCCTGTTATGCAGCATCCTGAACCCGTAACATTTGACCAAAGTTCTGTCTTTAGAAACAGAAAGACTGACTTTCAATTGGTAAAACCAGGCTTTCCTATTGATTAGGGTGTGTTGGATATTCCTAATGTAAACATGATAATAAATGATAACAAATAATCAGACAGTGTGTCGGGAAATATGTGGGTGGATAAATCTGCGATAACGGTATGTTGTGAACAGGGAATCCGTCCTGGCAGCTGTTAGCGTTAGTAGACAAGCTGACCTCCGCTTCACCGGGGCCTACTGTGAGAACATCGACCGGGTACCATAAATACATGTATGAAAACTACAACATATGTTGTTGTTTACCTAATCTGTTTCCGTTTCCTGTCTTTTGTGTGTATTTTCGTGCACAAGACAAAAAAATCTCACTTTAATCGCTTAATTTCGTCTCGTTATCTTGTGGATTTATTCGGTCAAAAATAGCCGAAATGCCACGAAGGTGAGTGCTGTCCACAACATGAGCGCTAAGAAATGTAACCACGCCCACACAGAATAACACTCATAGTTCACAAACTGAAGTGGCACTTGTCCCATATTCACCAACAGAGGGAGCCCTACTAAAACTATGGACCAAACATGTAGCTATTTTAATTTCAGTTTAATACTCACGGCTCTTTAGCGGTTAAATAATATGGTCGGCTGTCACAATGCAAAAACCAAAAGCAAATTAACACCAGCTCATTGAACACTATGCAATTAATCTCAATT
This sequence comes from Pisaster brevispinus, assembly GCA_023634235.1. Taxonomy (NCBI): domain Eukaryota; kingdom Metazoa; phylum Echinodermata; class Asteroidea; order Forcipulatida; family Asteriidae; genus Pisaster; species Pisaster brevispinus. Next base: position 3,478,858 of record JAMKCF010000004.1, on the reverse strand, counting down.
ACTGGTAAATCACTGGGAACACTACAGAAAATCGACTTCTTATAAATTTCTGGACAAATTAACTGCTGACAGACCAAGAATTAAATTATTGCATCATGTGGCTGGCCATGAAATGATGTTAAATGTTTACAAACGGACAACGGTTAACAGAGCTTTTACCGTTTACAAAACATCATTGATTATAAAAGCGGTTAAGCAATCAGAACACGTCATTCCCTTGCAGTTGATTGTCTTAAATTCAGTTCAAATCATTTGGTCCATCGGATGCCGACTGGTTCAGGCCTGGAATTTCACCTTTTGAGATGGCAAGGCCCTTTTCACTTTCCAAAGGGCACTTCCATTGGCAAATCTTGAAGTCTCCACAAATGTATGGGAAACTTCTGGAGGGGGCACGAGGCAAAGACCAGGGCAACCGAGGCCGCGGCCTCCGTGTAAATCCATTCCTGCTGTTTTATTTTTAAAATTTCACTTATCATATCAAATGCTTAAACAATTATGTAATTATAACAACCTTTAGTGCAGATAACTTCAATAATTTTACCCGTATCATCTCTTCCCAAAAAAGAAAACATTTATAAAATAAATAAATGGTCAATGAACTACACAAAGCATCACATTGTATAGTCTTGAGAGGCAAAGTACAATGTTCACTGCACATGTTGTCAACAGAGGGCAGTATGACAGAAACATGGTTCCAGCACACACACTCAACCACATGGACATCTGGGGCCCATCCATAGAGTTATAGTTATGTAGGAACTAGAGGGCGCACTGGTAATGCTTTGTGCACAAACGCGACGGGATCGCAAGGAGACACGTGCGCCATTTTGTAGGAGGGCAACATTGAATACGAAATACGCGGTGTGCTTGCTAAATACACATTATGCGGTCTAAAAAACGATAAAGTGGCCATTTTAAAGTTGTTTCGTGGGGTTAACCTTATTCTTTTCAATAGAGGATGAACACATGACTTATTGTCCAAAGTGAAATATTTTATTTGTTCGGGGATTATATACTCAAGTACTGTAAACTGTCTTCACTGGCATTAATAAATTTCACACTAAATCCTTTCATTGTTAACCATTGCTCTGTTGCAACACGCACTAATAATGTAGACACAAATATGTTGTTATTTTTTGACTACCTACGTAAGGGCTGCCGCTACCCTTGTCGGGCTGCGTAACTAAGCTAGTGCGCCCTCTAGTTCTTATATATTTAACTCTATGGGTCCACCATGCTAAATATCCTGTGTTAGTAGGCTAATTCAAGGGCCTGGCAACCTTGTTCTCGGGTGGCCCCTTGGTTTTGACCATCCACGGTTCCAGCAGCAATGTTTTCACCTCCAATAGACCCCTGGAATGGACGCCATCGTCGGGGTCAAAAAATGGAAACTTGCACAACATGTGTACGTGCCACGCACAACTCTCAGCCAATGACAGGTCTTCCTTTGACCTCAGTGAGGGCGCTGTTTGAGCTTGTGGCATCGCGTAAAAGGGCTCTACTGGTCCCCATCAGAATATTTCCAAGTGTGCCGTCTCCCAAACCCCACTCCCTCGGCCCCCACCGGTCTCATCCAAGACCGCTGGGCTAGGCTGATGAGCTTGTACAAATTCTTGTTCATTGCATGATGGGATTGATTGTACTGCAGTCAGTGCAATGCGCGCAATTGCAACATGTATGCAAAGCATGGAGGCTCCGTGGACAATGTTACACTTTTTAAACCAAAATAATGTTGTGATCATGCCCTATTTTTAATACAGTAAAAAGAATGACATTAATTGTTTGCAATGGATTTAAACGACGAAGCTAACATTATTATTGATAGTCAAATCTTTCTTTAAAAAGGAAGAGATGACCAGGGGTTATCAGGTCAAGGGGAATGATTCAATATACACATATTTATGTCAGCCCATCCCTCACCCCCCCCCCCCCCCCCCCCCCCGAATAATCCTTGACCAGCCAAGGGAATAGGGGATGTTACCCGATGATGATTTTATATTTATCTATTTATTTAAATATTTATTTCACATCTTCGCAACAATAAATAGAATTGATAAAATATTAAAAGACACATTCTCGAGCTTCACGACTAGAAGTACATTTTCTTGAAGTGGTCAACAGAGGGAGTTTTTGGGCCATTACTGGGGTACCTTCAGAAAGTTTGAGGCCATGCCGAAGAATGTGTGGTGTATTTACTAAGAAATGGGAGTGGGCCTTGAAATAACACAATATTATGGGACACCTGTTGACATACACAATTAATGGAGGATGAGTGAATACAATATTTTGAGGGGGCATTACCAATTGTCCTTTGGAAAGTTTGTTACCAAAGCTGTTAGTTTAGTTAGTTGAGTTTTCACCTTTTGTTGCACAAACACCAAAGTAAAACAGGGTGCAATAAGGAAAACCCCAAACAGGCACTATGGGGTCCCTTGATCACATAACAGAATAAAACCAAGAAAAAAAACACAACAGTAAGAATGCAAAAAATAGGCAACTGTAAAAACATGGGCAAGTATATTTACAGTAATAAAGTTATAAAAACACAATAAGAATTTACATCTATGTAAATGTTATAGACAATTTACAAAACAACGACGCCTACAGTTACGTGCTGCACATGCAAGATGGCAAAGAAAAATAAATAAATAAAAATTGATAGCAAACATTAAGATATTAAGTGACATTTCAAGAATCATGACGCGGGACCAATGAAACGTACAAGCAGTCTCTTCCACAATTTCCTTGGCCAGCAGAAACAAACATGAAATTGACAATAACAAACACCCTTGTGACAACAAATCAAACAACTTTATGATCAACTTTACGATAACCAACAGTTTACGTATAACTAAAACTGTTCGTTGGTTATCGTGGACCAGTGTTGCGCGCATTTATACCATTTATTACCAGCATACGGATTGTGAAACCAAACTGGTATGCTATGCACAACACTGGTTTACGATAACCAACGGGTTATGTACAAATACATACTGCTGGTTATCATGGACCAGCGTTGCGTGCAGCATACCATTGATTACGAGTGGGAACAGCCATACTTGTTACCAAAAGGCACTGATAACACTGGTTACAGGTGCTGCAGCGAGTACGCGTGTTCGCTCATGAGCAATGTAACTTCTGCGGGACAGGTTGTTTGAAAGAGTGGTCTAGAAGGAATTACAAAATGGTTTTTTTTATGATTCAACATGTGCACTCGCTGCAGCGCCTGTAACCAGTTCGCTTTTTTAAACAGTCGTTCATTTACATGCACTAAAATGCATTAGCGGCAAAAGACACGTGATGTGACCACTAATCTACACACCGCGACAATGACGCGACGGCAGGGTACCACTGATGATAGCCCAATGAGGAGGCTAGACTTATTGACATCATTTCTCCGATTGTGGACTTTAAAAAAAATCATTGGTTTGGAGCACAAAAAATGATCATGGGTCCAATCAAATGCCTGATGTTGCATCTTTGATGTATTGAGAATCCAGAAGTAGGCAATTTTCAAGCTATTTGGTTTGGTCTGTTTTGTTATTTTGGGGCATTTTTTGTGGCTGGGTGTTCAGAAAATCATAGCAAATTGCTGTTTGCTTTGTGAGGGTGAGAATTTGTCGGGGGCGCTAGAGGACCAAACCATTTTTTTTTAAGGAGTACAGTGCCCTAGTTACTGGGTCTAGGAGTATACATGATTTGAAAGGATATTTATGAAGAGTTTTAGGCAAAGAAATTATCTGTTGATATTTGATAACAGAGGCAGTCGTTTTTATTTTCAAAGTTATGTTGTAATTATTTTCAATCATATTTTTAACATATTTTCTCTTAGAAATGACAGTAAATTTGAGAAATAAATTTGTGCACAACTTTCCACCTAACATGAGAAGCAATGTTTCCTAAATAGCTGAAAATTTGTCAATCTGCTTTTTACCATATTAGAAACATTAGCAGCATTCGTAAAATCCTCAATAAAAAGTCTGCCTCTATCCTTATACATGCTTTCATTACATCCAGGCTTGATAATGGAAACTCATTGCTTTATGGTATTAACAAGCATCTTATAAAAAAACTGCAAAATGTCCAGAACGCTGCTGCTCGGGTATTATCTAAAACACGTAAATATGATCACATCACACCTGTGTTGAAACAGCTTCACTGGCTCCCAGTCTGTCAAAGAATTAAATTCAAAATCATTTTGCTTGCCTGGAAAGCTTTGAATGATAGGGCTCCTCACTATCTCAAAGAAATTCTCTCACCATATACGCCAACTCGCAATCTTCGCTCTACAAACCAACTTCTTTTAACTGTCCCTAAAACAACCACTTCCAACGGCGTTCGCGCTTTTTCTGTATCTGCACCCACACTCTGGAACTCTCTTCCTTTACATATCCGAGCTACAAAGTCTCTGGACATTTTCAAAACATTGCTAAAAACTCACTTATTCAATATTTCTTATGATTGACTTTCTGTTTGTTATTTTTTTTTACCACTTGTTTTTGCCGACACGTTTAAATGTAAATCTGTTTTATTCAATGTGCTCTTATTTCTTTCTTAGCTACGTAATTTGTTACTCTGTTTTTTGTTTGGTTTTTATGCGCCTCGGAATAAGTTTAGTCTTAGATAGATGGCGCTTTACAAGTTTTAATTATTATTATTATTATTATTATCTGTCTGTGTTTCCAAACTCACTCAAAGCTTCAGTGTCATGTGGTAAAGCAAAGAACTTTGCAAATCCGGTCCTACTACTTGCCGTCAACTCGCCGACTTGCCGTCAACTCGCCGTCAACTCATTTTCGTGCCGTCAACTCATTAAATATACATCAAAAATTTATAAATGGGGCATGGAAGTATTAAGTCTGGGCTAAACTACATATTTCTTATGGTTTTCGGTACAATTTCATTTATAAAAACGATTTTGTGTTGATAAATAAATAGTCGCAATCTTTCCTTTTCACGGAGCTTGGACTGTACCATTCATGGTATGGGTGTGAAATGCAAGTATCAAGCTATGGATGGACAACAGAGGGCGCTATATTGCAGACGGCTGCGGGTGGATGGTGCACTCTGGATATCAGAATATTGCTGCGTTTATACTATTTATTTATTAACACAAAATCGTTTTTGTAAATGAAATTGTACCGAAAACCATAAGAAATATGTAGTTTAGCCCAGACTTAATACTTCCATGCCCCATTTATAAATTTTTGATGTATATTTAATGAGTTGACGGCACGAAAATGAGTTGACGGCGAGTTGACGGCAAGTCGGCGAGTTGACGGCAAGTAGTAGGACCCTGCAAATCATTCAAAAGATAATTTCATCCTTAAATAAACTTAACTGGAGTGGTAAGACAAGAAAATAATCACAACAAAAGTTTTCCACGGATTTCTAAGTACAGCAGAAAATTTTGTTAATTTTCATGCACGGTCAAGCAATACATCACTTTCATTCACACTTGGGTTTTGTGTGTTTTATCTCTAAATAATTTTAAATGTAACTTTTTGCCTTTGAAAACTGACCATTTCAGGGTGAATTTTTCCCCTGTCGAACAGTGTTTATTTTGTGTTTCAAATCAAACCGTAAAAATACATTTTAAAATGACATTTTAAAATGACATTTTAAAATGTCTTTCTCGAAGGCAAAATGTCTTGTCATTTAGCCTTCGAGAAAGACTCTACTACTAGAGTCGAAACGTCAGGCCACTAACTATTTGTTTGCATACCATCAAATTCAAAGGTCCTTTTGGTTGGTAAGCACTTTGCAACAGCTATTATACTATTTTTCATTTTAAAATGACATGACTTTTTAAACAATCCACCAGATATGCAATTAATAAACACTCCACATACGCAAGTAAAACTTTCCTACCTTGAAACAACACGGTTTGTGGTGTTAAAACGAGCAGCAAAATCACAAATTCCAATGCATTCCTCGCTTCTTCAGATCGTCAAGTCAGCCCGTGTTTCTCCCAAAACCTACCGGACTGAAGCTAGCCGCGTATTCGGCCAGATTTCCCATCCGCGTATTCAAGGGCCGGCCAGCCGCGTATTCAGGAAAAAAAAGAATCCATGCAGTAAAAGGCGGTGAAATTTCCGTCTCCTTTTCTTTTTAATTTTAACGAATTTTTAAAAAATATTACTTTAAAAGTATAATTTTTTCATTATTTGTAACTAACATATCAATGACAAGACTCGTAGGACTAAATAAGCTCATTGGATTGCATAATTAGTGAGTAATTAGCCGCCACAATTAAGACCTCATCATCAAGACCGTATTACGCAACTGCTAAAAAACTTGCACTCACCCCAAAGTAAATGTACCCTTCATGTTGCAAAAAAGATGGAATTTTATTCCATAATCTGATAGACCATACCACTGGGCACACTTAATTTTGGAGGGGGCTAATTCGGATCACTAATTAATACCTAATTAGCCGCTACAATATACCCCATTTTCGACCATACGGTAATGTATGGCACATTTACACTATACTTACTATTTTGAATGCACTCGCCGTAAAACAAATGTACCCTTCATGTTGCAAAAAAGATGGAATTTTATTCCATAATCTGATAGACCATACCACTGGGCACACTTAATTTTGGAGGGGGCTAATTCGGATCACTAATTAATACCTAATTAGCCGCTACAATATACCCCATTTTCGACCATACGGTAATGTATGGCACATTTACACTATACTTACTATTTTGAATGCACTCGCCGTAAAGTAAATGTACCCTTCATGTTGCAAAAAAGATGGAATTTTATTCCATAATCTGATAGACCATACCACTGGGCACACTTAATTTTGGAGGGGGCTAATTCGGATCACTAATTAATACCTAATTAGCCGCTACAATATACCCCATTTTCGACCATACGGTAATGTATGGCACATTTACACTATACTTACTATTTTGAATGCACTCGCCGTAAAACAAATGTACCCTTCATGTTGCAAAAAAGATGGAATTTTATTCCATAATCTGATAGACCATACCACTGGGCACACTTAATTTTGGAGGGGGCTAATTCGGATCACTAATTAATACCTAATTAGCCGCTACAATATACCCCATTTTCGACCATACGTTAATGTATGGCACATTTACACTATACTTACTATTTTGAATGCACTCGCCGTAAAGTAAATGTACCCTTCATGTTGCAAAAAAGATGGAATTTTATTCCATAATCTGATAGACCATACCACTGGGCACACTTAATTTTGGAGGGGGCTAATTCGGATCACTAATTAATACCTAATTAGCCGCTACAATATAAGCCATTTTCGACCATACGTTAATGTATGGCACATTAACACTATACTTACTATTTTGAATGCACTCGCCGTAAAGTAAATGTACCCTTCATGTTGCAAAAAAGATGGAATTTTATTCCATAATCTGATAGACCATACCACTGGGCACACTTAATTTTGGAGGGGGCTAATTCGGATCACTAATTAATACCTAATTAGCCGCTACAATATAAGCCATTTTCGACCATACGTTAATGTATGGCACATTTACACTATACTTACTATTTTGAATGCACTCGCCGTAAAACAAATGTACCCTTCATGTTGCAAAAAAAGATGGAATTTTATTCCATAATCTGATAGACCATACCACTGGGCACACTTAATTTTGGAGGGGGCTCATTCGGATCACTAATTAATACCTAATTAGCCACTACAATATACGCCATTTTCGACCATACGTTAATGTATGGCACATTAACACTATACTTACTATTTTGAATGCACTCACCGTAAAACAAATGTACCCTTCATGTTGCAAAAAAGATGGAATTTTATTCCATAATCTGATAGACCATACCACTGGGCACACTTAATTTTGGAGGGGGCTCATTCGGATCACTAATTAATACCCAATTAGCCGTTACAATATACCCCATTTTCGACCATACGTTAATGTATGGCACATTTACACTATACTTACTATTTTGAATGCACTCACCGTAAAACAAATGTACCCTTCATGTTGCAAAAAAGATGGAATTTTATTCCATAATCTGATAGACCATACCACTGGGCACACTTAATTTTGGAGGGGGCTAATTCGGATCACTAATTAATACCTAATTAGCCGCTACAATATACCCCATTTTCGACCATACGGTAATGTATGGCACATTTACACTATACTTACTATTTTGAATGCACTCGCCGTAAAACAAATGTACCCTTCATGTTGCAAAAAAGATGGAATTTTATTCCATAATCTGATAGACCATACCACTGGGCACACTTAATTTTGGAGGGGGCTAATTCGGATCACTAATTAATACCTAATTAGCCGCTACAATATACCCCATTTTCGACCATACGGTAATGTATGGCACATTTACACTATACTTACTATTTTGAATGCACTCGCCGTAAAGTAAATGTACCCTTCATGTTGCAAAAAAGATGGAATTTTATTCCATAATCTGATAGACCATACCACTGGGCACACTTAATTTTGGAGGGGGCTAATTCGGATCACTAATTAATACCTAATTAGCCGCTACAATATAAGCCATTTTCGACCATACGTTAATGTATGGCACATTAACACTATACTTACTATTTTGAATGCACTCGCCGTAAAGTAAATGTACCCTTCATGTTGCAAAAAAGATGGAATTTTATTCCATAATCTGATAGACCATACCACTGGGCACACTTAATTTTGGAGGGGGCTAATTCGGATCACTAATTAATACCTAATTAGCCGCTACAATATACCCCATTTTCGACCATACGTTAATGTATGGCACATTTACACTATACTTACTATTTTGAATGCACTCGCCGTAAAACAAATGTACCCTTCATGTTGCAAAAAAGATGGAATTTTATTCCATAATCTGATAGACCATACCACTGGGCACACTTAATTTTGGAGGGGGCTAATTCGGATCACTAATTAATACCTAATTAGCCGCTACAATATACCCCATTTTCGACCATACGGTAATGTATGGCACATTTACACTATACTTACTATTTTGAATGCACTCGCCGTAAAACAAATGTACCCTTCATGTTGCAAAAAAGATGGAATTTTATTCCATAATCTGATAGACCATACCACTGGGCACACTTAATTTTGGAGGGGGCTAATTCGGATCACTAATTAATACCTAATTAGCCGCTACAATATACCCCATTTTCGACCATACGGTAATGTATGGCACATTTACACTATACTTACTATTTTGAATGCACTCGCCGTAAAGTAAATGTACCCTTCATGTTGCAAAAAAGATGGAATTTTATTCCATAATCTGATAGACCATACCACTGGGCACACTTAATTTTGGAGGGGGCTAATTCGGATCACTAATTAATACCTAAATAGCCGCTACAATATAAGCCATTTTCGACCATACGTTAATGTATGGCACATTAACACTATACTTACTATTTTGAATGCACTCGCCGTAAAGTAAATGTACCCTTCATGTTGTTATTCCATAATCTGATAGACCATACCACTGGGCACACTTAATTTTGGAGGGGGCTAATTCGGATCACTAATTAATACCTAATTAGCCGCTACAATATAAGCCATTTTCGACCATACGTTAATGTATGGCACATTTACACTATACTTACTATTTTGAATGCACTCGCCGTAAAACAAATGTACCCTTCATGTTGCAAAAAAAGATGGAATTTTATTCCATAATCTGATAGACCATACCACTGGGCACACTTAATTTTGGAGGGGGCTCATTCGGATCACTAATTAATACCTAATTAGCCACTACAATATACGCCATTTTCGACCATACGTTAATGTATGGCACATTAACACTATACTTACTATTTTGAATGCACTCACCGTAAAACAAATGTACCCTTCATGTTGCAAAAAAGATGGAATTTTATTCCATAATCTGATAGACCATACCACTGGGCACACTTAATTTTGGAGGGGGCTCATTCGGATCACTAATTAATACCCAATTAGCCGTTACAATATACCCCATTTTCGACCATACGTTAATGTATGGCACATTTACACTATACTTACTATTTTGAATGCACTCACCGTAAAACAAATGTACCCTTCATGTTGCAAAAAAGATGGAATTTTATTCCATAATCTGATAGACCATACCACTGGGCACACTTAATTTTGGAGGGGGCTAATTCGGATCACTAATTAATACCTAATTAGCCGCTACAATATACCCCATTTTCGACCATACGGTAATGTATGGCACATTTACACTATACTTACTATTTTGAATGCACTCGCCGTAAAGTAAATGTACCCTTCATGTTGCAAAAAAGATGGAATTTTATTCCATAATCTGATAGACCATACCACTGGGCACACTTAATTTTGGAGGGGGCTAACATTGATCCTCAATGTCAAAAACAACGATGTCAAAAATCATCCAAATCATTGTCAGATGACGTAGATATCAATATGATTTCTGATAATGACTCATTCAATGTTTTACGTAGTAACAAGGAGAAGCAGAGTGTGTCGTGTTCGTCAGAAACACCTGTGCAACCGTCAGTTCAGAAAAAGCCTAATCTAGTTATCATTGATCCTCAATGTCAAAAACAACGATGTCAAAAATCATCCAAATCATTGTCAGATGACGTAGATATCAATATGATTTCTGATAATGACTCATTGCACTGTAGTTCTAGTGAGGGAATGAACAACATTATACCCGATGATGTCGTTACAGGTATGTGCACAGAAAATGAAAACAATATTGACAATCACAATACTTTCTGGACGGCTAAATTGCCTAAAGTTCAGAAATGTTTTTTTTATGTTGATAGATCAGAATGGACAGCCCTTAGAAAGAAACAGAACAAAAATTCGTTTCCGAAAAACTGGATACATGTTTTTAGTAAAGGACTGAGGAAATTACACCCGTACTGCTGTTTTCAGTTTAGACGTCATTACGTTTCCCCGAAGTATAGTCGAAAGAAATCAAAGCACGCCTTTCAAGCCACTGGGTATTGTAACTTTACCAGTTGCAGTGTAACATTTAACTTGGTAATGAAATCAGAAAGTGATTTAAAAGTTAATGTTTCGTTCAATGGAAAAATTAAACATCACAAAAAAGAACGACGGGCACGATATGTGCGTAATACTCAGAGGGAAGCTCTAACGAAATTACTTAGACACAAAAAAACAAGACGCGAACATCTTGACAACCTTAAATCTTTAAGTGATCGACATTTTCTGTCAGGGTGTCGAGACGACGCACCAACAAAACAAGTGCTACACCAAATATCAAGCGAGGCAAAGAAATTATCCAACTCTCTTGGAAGTGAAATAGATGGTCTGATAAATATTTTCAAAAAGCAATGCGATTCAGAGAAGCAAATACCTGGAATTTTACGAGGTGTTTCTGTTATTCCTCCCTCTGTAATATTGTTCTCGGAGCACAGTATTAGAGTATACCATCATATTGCATCAAGGGATATAATCTATTTAGATGCAACGGGTTCAATAATACGCAATAATTCAACATTTTCTGGCTCGAAAAAATACCAATTGTACGATCTTGTCATCCGACACCCAGTAAAAGGGTCCCCGCCATTCGTTATTGCCTCTTTATTAACTACAGATCACAGCTCAGTTTCAATTTCTCATTTTTTGCAGTTCTTTTTACATTCGGAGCAACGTGTTTACGGTCATAATGGCACAAAACAACCACTTATGGTTATGATAGATGGAAGTTCCACACTTCTACTTTCCAGTCTGAGGTGTTTTACAAATGAAACTGTATTGGAGTATTTCCATCGTTGTTACAGAATCGTGAATGGGTCAGCGACGGATAGTGATTTAAAACAAACAATAGTTCATTGCTGTGCCAGTCACTTCATGAAAAATGCGGCTAAGACATGCAGGAAATATTACAAACACAATTTTCGTGATGCAATGTATTGGATGGGATTGCTCCTTCAAGCTACTGCTATCAGTGCCCTAAATGAAATCATAGAATCCATATCAATCCTAACATGTTCTAAGTTAACAACAAACCTGGTAAAAACACATTATCAGAAACTACAACTTAAAGTAGAGCAAACCAAGCAAGATTCACCAGAAAATAGTTTGTTTGATGAAGACGCACAGCTTGGTGAGGATTTCGATTACGAATCATGGTTAGGCAATGGAAGCGAAAACATGAATATAACCCAGGATGATTACATTTCCAAAGCTCCGAATTCTCCTTTCAAACTTCATTTCCAACAAATTGCAAACAATGCCATTGCCAAAGTAAACCGAAATAACATGCTCAACAAAGACAGTTCTACATTAACCAATAATGCATATTATGGAAAAGATTTTCTCAATCATTTACTTGAATTTTCTCTGCCAAATATACCGAATTGGTCATCGATAATGATTTATGATTTAGGTAGACACGGCACTTCTGAACCATATGCAAATTTCTCAAATATGTACAAATCACTACAGAAATCAAAATTTCAAAATATAACACGTGATAACCGTACCCAAGGGATTATCGAAAAAAGCATGGAAGAAGTTAAGCGGACAAAATTGGCAAACAACAGGTGTAGAAAACTAGATGAATTTGTACATATGTATGAACGTGACATGTTACCTCTTCAAAGGGAATTCTGCGAGGCTTTCTGCAAAAATAAAAATAAAATGGTCAATGCCAAATCGATCAACTGACTAGTGAAACTTGGAGCAAGCGTGTCCGAACCAGCACCCCTAACAATAAGGGAGTATACCTAACACCTCCATCAAAAGGATTAATCTTTAAAGCAAAGGCTAGAGAAAAGCGCACGAGAAAACCCATTATTACTGTAGACTTAGATATGGGGGAAAGCATACAGCCTAACAAAAAAACTAACTATGCCACCCAAAATAACCCTGCAACGGAACAAACAAATGTCATGAATAATGTCAGTCAGTATCCATCGTCACTGCCAAGGGGTATTTCAAATGACAGAGTATCTTGTTGGTGGATTGCAACAGTTCAAGCTTTGAAGCCATTCATATGTAAAGCTAAACTAAACATTTCCAAATTTCAAGGAAGTGACGTCTATCTTTGGCGACAGTTGGTACAACTGTTTGAAACGTTGTCATTAAACATACCCACAGCAATTTCTTATCACACAGTGCGCCCAATGATTAAGGGAATACCCAAAAAATACTCAATAGTCAACAATCCCCCCAAACATTTAAGTCAGTGTCAAAAACATGCTTCCAGACAGGCACGTTTTGCGAAGTAATTTTTTTCCCCCTTTTAGAAAATAGTCACTTTACTTTGTATGTTGTTGACAACATTAAAAAAAAGCTCACTTGCTTTGATTCATTGTGTAAAAGTCGGGATACTCGGCAGAAGATATCAACCCATGGACAAGCATTCTTTGATTTTTTTCAAAATGGAAGAATGAATCGTTATTGGAACCAAATGCCTAATGTTTTTGAAAACCAACAGAAATTTGCAGTCAAACAATCACCATGCATACAACAAACTGATTCTGGAAGCTGCGGGGTGTTTTGCTGTCTGTTCGCTGAACAACTTTGCAGCTCTAAACGAATTTTACAGTCTCATGATGTGGAAAACCTTAGAATATACATCACAATGCAGCTGTTGAAAAGATCTCGAATCGTCGACCCAGAACTGAAACGATTGTTTTCAGCTTACATATAGTGCCCACATCATGCATGGTAGTTATTTACTTTAGCTTTGGTTACTTTAGAATTGCGGTAAAACACATTTTAATACACCTTATAGGAACGCTTAAACAAAAAATAAGAAGAAGAAGAATAAACAAAGACAATCAGACACAAAGTTTAGGTGTTCGGGAACATTTCACGAAAAGTTTGTTCTTCCTTGTTTACTTTGAAATAACTTTCTGTGCTGTCTAGTGTAGTGTTGTGTTGACAACACAAACAGCGGGCAAATTTCCTGTCACAACTTTTTAAACCGTGTTTTCCTCCCCCTAAGGTTTCAAGTATGTTTGAATTGATATTACACTGTTTTTGACACAATTTTATTCCCAGATTTTTTAAATTGAAAATCACAATTTTACGCTTGTAACCTTTTGAGGCTGTCAATATTGACAATATTTTACATCTTAAGAAAGATCTTGGATGAGTGAAGAAATATGCAGAGATTTTTGTCAATCTCTTTTTCTCTAGAGTTGTTTGACTAGATGCAAACTCAAATAAGTTAGCACCAATACAAAATGCAACAATTTGAAGAAGTTGAAAATTATTATGACGTCACCATGACGTTTCAGCTGTCACGTGACATCAAAATTTGTTCTCATGAAATTTGTTATTATTCAAACAAACATGCCATGAACGTGGGGTTTCAGTTAATGACTTTGATACAATTTGTAGATCGTGTCAGTCTTTTATTTATTTGTGACGTCATCAGGATGTCACCAAACGTTTTTTTTTTCCTTTTGCGCACCAACCGACGGAAGAATTACATTATAAGCCAAATGACGATGACAGGTTTTGTGTGTACGAAATTATTGGTACAATGAGCGTGGGTAAGGGAGTGTATCATGAGTCTCATAAAACCGACTGATAAAGACCCCCGTTACGCGCACACTGCAGCTATAGGCCCTGCATAAAATGACTACAAAATCGCGGCCTCGTGGGTTGAGTCAGAGTGGCCCAAAACATTTTATGCGTTTGTTTAACAAAAAAGGTACCTCTTGATTCAATTTTAACAATGAGTCCTGAGAAAAGAAGAGGAAGCGTGTCTTCCAAATTACAATTTCAGTAGACCTGTTCTTAGTTTTGGTAATTGTTTTTATTTATTTTACCTCAAGGTTGAATGGTCTTAATCGCATGTTTATGTGCAGTTTGTTTAATTAAATGAGGTAAAGTATATACATGTACAATGTATATTATGTACATGTAAAGCAAAGCCTAGTACTGCACAATGTAAAGGAGTACGCTAAGTTTTATATATTTAAAAATTTATTTTCAACGTTCTGGAACGTTTCGTATATTACAGAATAGGAAGGGTTTATACATTTCCTTCCTTTCCCTCTTGGTTTGTATTGATTAAAACATGACATACTGCTTGTAATGTAATGACTATTTATAACTATATCAGTCTTTGTTTAATTTGTGCATCGAGTAGGAAATAAAGTGAATTGAATTGAAAAACTGAAATTGACAAGTGCATTCATTTTTATTTAATACTTAGGGTAAAGCTACCGCATATTATTTTGTGTATAGGTAAAAATGTATTGGGTTTTCATTAATGATGATCCGAATTAAGTATTTGTGGCAAGTGCCATACATTAACGTATGGTCGAAAATGGCGTATATTGTAGCGGCTAATTAGGTATTAATTAGTGATCCGAATTAGCCCCCTCCAAAATTAAGTGTGCCCAGTGGTATGATCTATCAGATTATGGAATAAAATTCCATCTTTTTTGCAACATGAAGGGTACATTTACTTTACGGCGAGTGCATTCAAAATAGTAAGTATAATGTTAATGTGCCATACATTACCGTATGGTCGAAAATGGCGTATATTGTAGTGGCTAATTAGGTATTAATTAGTGATCCGAATTAGCCCCCTCCAAAATTAAGTGTGCCCAGTGGTATGGTCTATCAGATTATGGAATAAAATTCCATCTTTTTTGCAACATGAAGGGTACATTTACTTTACGGCGAGTGCATTCAAAATAGTAAGTATAGTGTTAATGTGCCATACATTAACGTATGGTCGAAAATGGCTTATATTGTAGCGGCTAATTAGGTATTAATTAGTGATCCGAATTAGCCCCCTCCAAAATTAAGTGTGCCCAGTGGTATGGTCTATCAGATTATGGAATAAAATTCCATCTTTTTTGCAACATGAAGGGTACATTCACTTTACGGCGAGTGCATTCAAAATAGTAAGTATAGTGTTAATGTGCCATACATTAACGTATGGTCGAAAATGGCTTATATTGTAGCGGCTAATTAGGTATTAATTAGTGATCCGAATTAGCCCCCTCCAAAATTAAGTGTGCCCAGTGGTATGGTCTATCAGATTATGGAATAAAATTCCATCTTTTTTGCAACATGAAGGGTACATTTGTTTTACGGCGAGTGCATTCAAAATAGTAAGTATAGTGTAAATGTGCCATACATTACCGTATGGTCGAAAATGGCGTATATTGTAGTGGCTAATTAGGTATTAATTAGTGATCCGAATTAGCCCCCTCCAAAATTAAGTGTGCCCAGTGGTATGATCTATCAGATTATGGAATAAAATTCCATCTTTTTTGCAACATGAAGGGTACATTTACTTTACGGTGAGTGCATTCAAAATAGTAAGTATAGTGTTAATGTGCCATACATTAACGTATGGTCGAAAATGGCGTATATTGTAGTGGCTAATTAGGTATTAATTAGTGATCCGAATTAGCCCCCTCCAAAATTAAGTGTGCCCAGTGGTATGGTCTATCAGATTATGGAATAAAATTCCATCTTTTTTGCAACATGATGGGTACATTTACTTTACGGTGAGTGCATTCAAAATAGTAAGTATAGTGTAAATGTGCCATACATTAATGTATGGTCGAAAATGGCGTATATTGTAGCGGCTAATTAGGTATTAATTAGTGATCCGAATTAGCCCCCTCCAAAATTAAGTGTGCCCAGTGGTATGGTCTATCAGATTATGGAATAAAATTCCATCTTTTTTGCAACATGAAGGGTACATTTGTTTTACGGCGAGTGCATTCAAAATAGTAAGTATTTGTGACATTAACGTATGGTCGAAAATGGCGTATATTGTAGCGGCTAATTAGGTATTAATTAGTGATCCGAATTAGCCCCATCCAAAATTAAGTGTGCCCAGTGGTATGGTCTATCAGATTATGGAATAAAATTCCATCTTTTTTGCAACATGAAGGGTACATTTACTTTACGGTGAGTGCATTCAAAATAGTAAGTATAGTGTAAATGTGCCATACATTACCGTATGGTCGAAAATGGCGTATATTGTAGCGGCTAATTAGGTATTAATTAGTGATCCGAATTAGCCCCCTCCAAAATTAAGTGTGCCCAGTGGTATGGTCTATCAGATTATGGAATAAAATTCCATCTTTTTTTGCAACATGAAGGGTACATTTACTTTACGGTGAGTGCATTCAAAATAGTAAGTATAGTGTAAATGTGCCATACATTACCGTATGGTCGAAAATGGCGTATATTGTAGCGGCTAATTAGGTATTAATTAGTGATCCGAATTAGCCCCCTCCAAAATTAAGTGTGCCCAGTGGTATGGTCTATCAGATTATGGAATAAAATTCCATCTTTTTTGCAACATGAAGGGTACATTTGTTTTACGGCGAGTGCATTAAAAATAGTAAGTATATTGTAAATGTGCCATACATTACCGTATGTTCGAAAATGGCGTATATTGTAGTGGCTAATTAGGTATTAATTAGTGATCCGAATTAGCCCCCTCCAAAATTAAGTGTGCCCAGTGGTATGATCTATCAGATTATGGAATAAAATTCCATCTTTTTTGCAACATGAAGGGTACATTTACTTTACGGTGAGTGCATTCAAAATAGTAAGTATAGTGTAAATGTGCCATACATTACCGTATGGTCGAAAATGGCGTATATTGTAGCGGCTAATTAGGTATTAATTAGTGATCCGAATTAGCCCCCTCCAAAATTAAGTGTGCCCAGTGGTATGGTCTATCAGATTATGGAATAAAATTCCATCTTTTTTTGCAACATGAAGGGTACATTTACTTTACGGTGAGTGCATTCAAAATAGTAAGTATAGTGTAAATGTGCCATACATTACCGTATGGTCGAAAATGGCGTATATTGTAGCGGCTAATTAGGTATTAATTAGTGATCCGAATTAGCCCCCTCCAAAATTAAGTGTGCCCAGTGGTATGGTCTATCAGATTATGGAATAAAATTCCATCTTTTTTGCAACATGAAGGGTACATTTGTTTTACGGCGAGTGCATTAAAAATAGTAAGTATATTGTAAATGTGCCATACATTACCGTATGTTCGAAAATGGCGTATATTGTAGTGGCTAATTAGGTATTAATTAGTGATCCGAATTAGCCCCCTCCAAAATTAAGTGTGCCCAGTGGTATGATCTATCAGATTATGGAATAAAATTCCATCTTTTTTGCAACATGAAGGGTACATTTACTTTACGGCGAGTGCATTCAAAATAGTAAGTATAGTGTTAATGTGCCATACATTAACGTATGGTCGAAAATGGCTTATATTGTAGCGGCTAATTAGGTATTAATTAGTGATCCGAATTAGCCCCCTCCAAAATTAAGTGTGCCCAGTGGTATGGTCTATCAGATTATGGAATAAAATTCCAT
Organism: Pisaster brevispinus; assembly: GCA_023634235.1. Lineage (NCBI taxonomy): Eukaryota > Metazoa > Echinodermata > Asteroidea > Forcipulatida > Asteriidae > Pisaster > Pisaster brevispinus. The sequence goes on along the minus strand of JAMKCF010000004.1, from coordinate 3,460,496 downwards.
CTTTTTTGCAACATGAAGGGTACATTTACTTTACGGTGAGTGCATTCAAAATAGTAAGTATAGTGTAAATGTGCCATACATTACCGTATGGTCGAAAATGGCGTATATTGTAGCGGCTAATTAGGTATTAATTAGTGATCCGAATTAGCCCCCTCCAAAATTAAGTGTGCCCAGTGGTATGGTCTATCAGATTATGGAATAAAATTCCATCTTTTTTTGCAACATGAAGGGTACATTTACTTTACGGTGAGTGCATTCAAAATAGTAAGTATAGTGTAAATGTGCCATACATTACCGTATGGTCGAAAATGGCGTATATTGTAGCGGCTAATTAGGTATTAATTAGTGATCCGAATTAGCCCCCTCCAAAATTAAGTGTGCCCAGTGGTATGGTCTATCAGATTATGGAATAAAATTCCATCTTTTTTGCAACATGAAGGGTACATTTGTTTTACGGCGAGTGCATTAAAAATAGTAAGTATATTGTAAATGTGCCATACATTACCGTATGTTCGAAAATGGCGTATATTGTAGTGGCTAATTAGGTATTAATTAGTGATCCGAATTAGCCCCCTCCAAAATTAAGTGTGCCCAGTGGTATGATCTATCAGATTATGGAATAAAATTCCATCTTTTTTGCAACATGAAGGGTACATTTACTTTACGGCGAGTGCATTCAAAATAGTAAGTATAGTGTTAATGTGCCATACATTAACGTATGGTCGAAAATGGCTTATATTGTAGCGGCTAATTAGGTATTAATTAGTGATCCGAATGAGCCCCCTCCAAAATTAAGTGTGCCCAGTGGTATGGTCTATCAGATTATGGAATAAAATTCCATCTTTTTTGCAACATGAAGGGTACATTTACTTTACGGCGAGTGCATTCAAAATAGTAAGTATAGTGTAAATGTGCCATACATTAACGTATGGTCGAAAATGGCTTATATTATAGCGGCTAATTAGGTATTAATTAGTGATCCGAATTAGCCCCCTCCAAAATTAAGTGTGCCCAGTGGTATGGTCTATCAGATTATGGAATAAAATTCCATCTTTTTTGCAACATGAAGGGTACATTTACTTTACGGTGAGTGCATTCAAAATAGTAAGTATAGTGTTAATGTGCCATACATTAACGTATGGTCGAAAATGGCGTATATTGTAGTGGCTAATTAGGTATTAATTAGTGATCCGAATTAGCCCCCTCCAAAATTAAGTGTGCCCAGTGGTATGGTCTATCAGATTATGGAATAAAATTCCATCTTTTTTGCAACATGAAGGGTACATTTACTTTACGGTGAGTGCATTCAAAATAGTAAGTATAGTGTAAATGTGCCATACATTAACGTATGGTCGAAAATGGCGTATATTGTAGCGGCTAATTAGGTATTAATTAGTGATCCGAATTAGCCCCCTCCAAAATTAAGTGTGCCCAGTGGTATGGTCTATCAGATTATGGAATAAAATTCCATCTTTTTTGCAACATGAAGGGTACATTTGTTTTACGGCGAGTGCATTCAAAATAGTAAGTATTTGTGACATTAACGTATGGTCGAAAATGGCGTATATTGTAGCGGCTAATTAGGTATTAATTAGTGATCCGAATTAGCCCCATCCAAAATTAAGTGTGCCCAGTTGTACGGTCTATCGGATTATGGAATAAAATTCCATATTTTTTGCAACATGAAGGGTACATTTACTTTGGGGTGAGTGCAAGTTTTTTAGCAGTTGCGTAATATGGTCTTGATGATGAGGTCTTAATTGTGGCGGCTAATTACTCACTAATTATGCAGCCAAATGAGCTAATTTGGTCTACGAGTCTTGTCATTGATATGTTAGTTACAAATAATGAAACAATTATACAGATAAAGCAAGATTATCAAAAAATTCGTTAAAAGCAAAAAAAAAAGAGACGGAAATTTCACCACCTTTTACTGCATGGATTCTTATTTTCCTGAATACGCGGCTGGCCGGCCCTTGAATACGCGGATGGGAAATCTGGCCCAATACGCGGCTAGCTTCAGTCCGGTCAAAACCTCCAATTCAGCACGTGCACCAAAACGGCATCCAGACGTCAGTCGATCACATCCACAGAGTTATATTTCCGGTTGCATTGCACGGTAGATAAAACCGTAAACAAAGCACCAGACTGACTCTTGTTTACACATTTTGTGCTGGTGGGCACTGCTGGTGGGCGCTGGTTCTCTAGCATTGGTCTGTCCTCCAAAACATTATGCGTATTTTTTACGCGGGAGAATTTTACTGCACACGGTTTCTTTCAAATGAATCCATACGTACACGATACATTGCGGGAATGAAAAATTAGAGTAGTATAGAACTACATGGAGCAAAATCATCCGCGCACTCGATTGATTACACTGAATTGTTTCAGAACAACACTACATCACGGCTTGAGCGAAGGCTAGACGCTATTGCCGTATTCGCAGCATACACCGAAAACAGGGCGTGGCTTTAACTGTCAAAAAGCTAGTTTTCAGTGTTAACTCGAGAACAGTTTAATTTTATTATAAGGGGCTCTTACAAAAAGCCATTTGTTAAATTTGTTGCTACAGACGTTCTAATTGAAGTGAAAGCATTTTTTGTTTCACTCTTTTTTTTAGGGGGGGGGGGGAGGAGGGTGGAGAGTGAAATAATACCCATACACAAAACAATCAACCTGCGAAAATTTCATGAAATAAGGTGGTCACGTTTCAATGGAAACAGCTGAAAGTTTTGTCACTAATTTTCCGCCTGTTTACATCAGGCTTATTTCAATTTCTGCAATTGAAATAAACAACAGTGGCTTTGATGGTTTGTAAACAAAATAACGTCCTTGTCTTTTCACAACAATTATTTCAGGCAGAAGTAATTCTCCTGAGAATTGGAACTGGCATGGAATTTACAGTCAAAGTGAATTTCAGGTTGAAAATTCACAACCAGTTTTGATCTTGCATTTTTTTTCTTTTATTGCAATAGTTGGCAATCCTCTTTTTACCCCCCCCCCCCCAAAAAAAAAAAAAAAAAAAAAAAAAAAAACGAAAAAAAAAAAGAAATAAAGAAAAAAAAACCCAGAGCACTCAATCATTATGAAGCCTTTTCTAATGCAGGTAATTAAGATCGGAATCTGATGTACCAAAATTCTCCCAGAAAAGCGTGATGAGTCAACATTCATAAATGGAGGGGCTTCAGGAATAAGTGAAACATTTGTACTGGGACCACTTCATGTCAACTTTGACTAGGGGCTACCACAAACAAAACAGTTTCAAGTCACAATGAATTTTGTTTGTATCTTTTCTTCAACAAAAAAAAAGGTAATTTAATATCAGTTTTCATGACATTTAAATGATGTTTAAAACAAATTGTTTTCCCCTTTAACTCTTCCACCAAAAAATACCTAGATCCATTGGATTTCAATAAAACTTTGTTTTCCTTAACTGCTCTTTCAAAATACAGGACAGATCTTTAAACCCAACTGCCCTTTAACAATACAATATAAGTCTCATATCACATCACACTTTCATAATACAAGACAATTCATCTTTAAAAAATGGCGATAATGTCATCTTATTGAAAGAATGGACGACTGACATTTGATTGTGGAGTTTACGTGTTGCTGATACAATTAAGAAAATTCATGATCTTTGTGACCATGTTCAAAATGTTGGCAAGTTACTTGAACGGTGTACGTCAAATAAAACAATGGTGTTTACAAAAACTGGGGTCATGTGATCCTTAACGACCTGTGAGGCTGGTGTCCCCCCCCCCCCCAACAATAAAAAGATGTGCTGCCCTCTTTGGGAATGAACTTCTATTCATCAAAATGCAGGTCCAAGGACTAGTTTGCTGTCTGCTCAAGGGATAGACACAGATGAGTCAAGGGAAGAGTACGTTCATTCCAATCCTCTCGTTTTCAAGAAACATTTTGAAAAGGTACAGTGCATAATTTTTGCTTGTTAGAAAGTGCCCCCATACATACAACTCCTCTAGTTTTCAAGAATCTTCTTTACAAGAATCAATTTCTTAAACTCCAGGTAAAACTTGAAGGTGTTTACACGTTGTTGGTTTTTGAGAAATCATTGGTTAATTTGAAAATAAGTTAAGTTTTGTATACTCACATTATAAAAGCTGCATGGTAGACAACATTTTAAAACGTGTTTATTCTTGTCATCATTTCTCAAGTATAAGAGAATTTCAACCAAACATACTGCTCATGACAAATTAACTGTGTCCAATTTCGTAGAGCTGCTAAAGCAGAAAATATCGCTTCAAAATTTCTGCTAAGCCAAAATGAGCAGGATACCAGTCGCAAATGATACATATGACACAGTATTTTTGGCTGGTAATGTTATTCTTGTTAACATCATATTGTGCTTAGCTACTTTTTGTACTCAAGCAGCTCTATAAAATTTCACCCTATTTGAAGTACTACCTATACACTATTTACCTACGGAGGTAATTTCTTTGTGTATCATCACCATTCACCCAGACAGTGCTGAGAGATTGGTTTTGTTTTTAACACACTTTGTCCAGTAAAAATGTCTAAAACAAATAGCATGGAACATAACCTTTTTTCTGTTTAAAAGACAGAGTGTACTTTTAAGGCTCATAAAAACTTACTTGGTTAAAGAGCACTGGAGAGCTGTTGTCATTATAAAACATTGGTAGAAACGACCCCCTTTGAAGTAATGTAGTTTTAGAGATAGATATCATTTTTCATCCAAATGTTTAATCTGAGAAAGGCTTCAGGGATGAAGCCTTTTCTCAGGCACCTGAAAGCACACATTTCTATGCAACAAGGGTGGGATTTTTTTCTTTCATTATTTGTTTGCAACTTTGATGACCAATTGAGCCAATTTTTTTACAGGTTTGTTATTTTATGCCTATGTTGGGATACACTAAGTGAGGATACTGGTCTTTGACAATGACCAAAAGTATACCCTGCCTTAAAGAATAATAGATGATATGTCAATGTTGGAACATTGGAAAATGTCAATTCTATGTCAACATTGTGACCTTTTTGGTACAAGCCAGTCTCTTAAGGGTTAACTTAATAGCTAAATATTATATTTTGCCAATTTTTAAACCGCCATTCTGCCACCATCTTTGTTATGTCCCCTGTGTGCAAGAGATACAGTTAAAAGTAAATCTCATTGTACCAAATTGGGACCCGACTATTTTGTCCAGCCTCGTCTTGGTTACAGGGGGGGGGGGGGAAATGGAAAAAAAACAGAACCAATACAGCAAGACGACAATAACAGTAATTTAATGTACTGTCTCTTTTAGCAAAAAAATAAAAAATACTTTGGGAGGAGAAAAAGTAGAATTCTTGATGTTCATCAGTTCTTGCCAGTGTCCTCTTTGAGTGCCACCGTCCTGTTGAACACGATCTGAAGACGAGAAAATAGACCAAGTCAAATATACAAACTGAAGATCAGGTCTACTGAGGATTCTCTTCAAAAAGTTGCAGTTTGTTGAAAGTAAGAGACAGAATTAAGAACAAAACTTTTTTTTTTCTACAAACCCCACCCCCCAAAAAAAAATTAAATAAATAAACCCCCCCAAAAACACCAACAACAACCTATTTTCAGGAGCAGGTTTTTTGCTCTTTAAGGTTTATGGGAACAATAAACAACAACAAGAAAATATTAACAAGTCAAATATAACAAACTGTTTATGGTAAACTGTGACCTTTTGTTAATATAAACACAGAGATAAGCACAAACAAATTTCATTTCCTCTAAAAGAGCCCTATCAGAAAGACGTCTTGATCTTTTTCAGGATTACAGGAAAAATTAAACTGATTTAGTTGACCTGAGACACTGCTTATATTGTTTATCCTTTTTCATGACTGTCATCGCATCTTTCAGGGCAGGTCTTCAGGCAAGTCTCGAGTCTTTCAAGTTAAGTCCACGTCAAGTCCCAAGACCCACAATAATGGGATTCCAATGCGACTTGAGTCCAATTCTCAGACTCATATCCCCCACATCTGTCAAAATCTCACTCGATCAAAATTTCAAGCTCATGACAAAAGTGTCGAAATAACCAAGCGACAGAAATAACTATGCCCCGTATTGCAATCAGGGTAATTACATTGCTAGGTGTAGAGTCGGGATCAACGGAGAAGTAGCCGTTTCTCTCAAACTGAAACTTATCGTAGACTTTTGCTCCTTTGACGGACTGGTCCACCAGAGCGTCGGGTATGACCCTCAAGGAGTCCTGGGGAAAAGGACAAATGGAAAATATATAGATACTGTAAAATCTTATGGGTACCGGCGATGTGATGTTTTGAAATAACGATTTTCAAATTTCATCAACATGATTATTGACAAAACTTTTGGTGGTAGTCAGCAAAAACAAAAACAAAAACCACAAAAAAACAAGTGAAGGAAATACAAACAAGCTACTTGGTGAGATATCCTATATAAGAGCTTCTCGGGGTAATTTCCATCCAGCTTCCTTGGTTTTATTATTAGAAACGAGTAACAAAGATCAACTTTTATTTTATCCTCCGATCCTTCAGTATGTGCTAATATCACTGTTTACTCTCAAAATGTCAATAACTTAAGCCCAGTTCATACTTAAATTAAATTAAAATTTTGTATTTATTGGTTGGTTGATTAAAAACATTTCAAAAGTCACAGCTGTCAGTATACTTCTCGCAAATGCTTTGTGCGAAGCGAATTTTCTTGGGTCACAATTAGAAAAAACAGTGCGTACCGATTATTATATTGCATCACCAAAATTCGCTTTGCATTTGCATTCACAGGAAGTATGAACCGGGCTTTAGAAGTAGAGACAAAACGGAGGAAAATGGCAAGCACATGAAGAGGGCTACGCCCAACACTGGATGAACACGGCCTAGGCAAGGCAAGGCAAGACGAAAAAGTACAACATTAACGGCGAACTTAGTTTTATATCGCTTTTAGCTGAACACATTTTCAATGCAAATCAAGAATTATATTGGCGAATGAATTTGTTATCTTTTAGTTTGAGGTGAAGTGCGAATCACCGTCTCTCACCTGGTTACAATCCGTCAAGAAACCCCCAGGGACCTCCGCTGGATCCTCCGGGTTCTTGTGCTTGAACCTGTGATAAATGTCAAAGGTCAGGGATGACTGTTTGTCTGATGCTAACAAGGGTGACAGGGGGGGGGGGGGTGTGGAATATAAACACCCCCATCCCAAAACCTATCCAAAACTTTTAAGACTGGGGTTGGGGGGGGGGGGGATGGCCGAAAGGAACTTCTCAAAATTCATGAACAAATTTATTCTTTGAGTTTATGAAATGCTATTGCTGCCAACAAAATCAGACAGATTGGATGGTGGCCTGTAGCTGCACATGGGAGTTATAAACTCTCACCCAATTACTGCACACACGCTCTCCATAAATTGATACGGAGAGAAGGCTCGCACATACAGTAACCGGGTGAGAGCTGATAGTTCCATGTAAAGCCACAGGCCTGCTTTGATCATGACGACACAGCCCCTTTAATATACAAATATTTCACTATTATTATTGGAAATACAAACTGCACAGCGTCAACCTAATTTAAAACACTGCGTGAAGTCTTGCTTTTATTACAACTGAAGACAAATAACTTACAATCGCCCGTAGATCCTGACCTCAACTTCCATAGGTTCGGCCACCCAGTGTATAAAAGCCTTGGGTTTGGATGCCGTGTCCACCGATTCTGCAGTTACCTTCAGCTCGGTCACTCGGCCTGACTGGTCCTTGGTGATGGACTGCAGCGTGAGGACTTGAGCTGCGTATTTCAGGCCGACTGACTGGGTTGGGGTGAGTCGCCGGTATCCCTTCTCGGGATTCTGGGCAAAGAGGAATCAATAGTAAAGAGAAAAGATCAACATTTTGTCGTATACTCAGTTTGGCTGAAAGGTGATGTAACATACTTTTTCCAAAACCACATAACTTCGAAGTGAAATGGTTCGCAAAATGCTTTATGCTTTCGAAAACTGCTGAACTTCTAACCAAGTAAGTTGTTAATTGCCACTAATTTTAAGAAAGATAACCAAACAAATACCTTTCCTTCAATAATATTTACCTCACTAAAGTCACTCTGCTCGATGTAAATGACGGACGTGAACGCCACCTGGCGTACCCCCTTGCTGCTATCGTGAGGTATAATGGGTATGCTCAACATCTCCCTCTGTTAAGAATAGAGAGGAAAATCAAATAATTAAACCGCAAATATGAAAATTACACAAGTAGTTGGTGTTAACAAAAGTCCACTGCAGGTCAAAATGTCTTGAATTTGTTTTGCATTTTTACCACAGGTCCTTTTGGTTGGTAAACAGTTTGAAACAGCTAATTCTATTTATACCATAGGTACTTTTGGTAGGTAAGCAGTTTGCAACAGCTAGTTCTATTTATACCATAGGTCCTTTTGGTTGGTAGGCAATTTGCAAAAGCTATTTCTATTTATACCATAGGTCCTTTTGGTTGGTAGGCAGTTTGCAACAGCTAGTTCTATCTATACCATAGGTCCTTTTGGTTGGTAAGCAGTTTGCAACAGCTAGTTCTATCTATACCATAGGTCCTTTTGCTTGGTAAACAGTTTACAACAGCTAGTTCTATCTATATCATAGGTCCTTTTGGTTGGTAAGCAGTTTGCACTAGCTAGTTCTATCTATACCATAGGTCCTTTTGCTTGGTAAACAGTTTACAACAGCTAGTTCTATCTATATCATAGGTCCTTTTGGTTGGTAAGCAGTTTGCACTAGCTAGTTCTATCTATACCATGTTAGTGCTTCAGTCCTTTCTGATACAGCTTGCACAATTTATTAGTTATACAAACATTGATGTAACCCTCCTGTTGCAGTTTCGGAATATAACACGAGTATTGTTAACATTTTGAACACCATCAGGGATGCGAATGTTACCTTTCGATCTGGAACTATTGTGACTTTGATTGGTTCCAACACGGCCATCACCCTGGGTGCTGTATTGTTGAGGAAGTCCCTGACGCACGCTTCAAGAAAGGATGGGTCAAAGGTCACTCTTGACATTGTAACACCGATCTATTTACAGAAAGACAAAAATGTAATCAACCTAAAAAATATTTCCCGCTGTGGAAAATGACATGGGTACCTGTGAAGTTACAGTCTGAACTCAGCGGGTTTTGAAGCATTTTTGGCCCAATTTCACGGCTCTGCTTACCGCCGAATTCTGCGCTTGCAATCACCTATCCATGCTTACAGGGCAAGCACCAAATTTCTGTGCTGCCTAATAATGTGGGTGGACTACGCACGCGCACAAACAAAAATTCCCTGCTAGCCTGCTAAAGACACTTGGCGTAAGCACAGAATTCCCTGCTTCCGTAAGCGCCGATTCTTTGCTTACAGTAAGCAGAGCCATGAAATTGGGCCCTGGTGTCATCGAAAACCCATGGCCCAAAACTTAAAACGTCAAAGCTTCTGCACAAGCAAATAAAATACAATTAATCGATATACTAAAGAAGGACGAAATATAAAGTAGGATTCGAGGCCATATTTAGAGTCATGATGGACATTGATTGACATTGATTGGATAATCTCTTCTGGAGGTAGAGGCAGCTTTTAGAAGAGCTGGTTCATCATCTGGATGTCTCGTTTTCTCGATAACTTGTGCCCAGCCATGCCACAAACCAAGCACTTCCACCCAAACTAAAAACTGGGTTTATTTGCTCATCCAATAGATGAGCATAAGAGCTTTCAAACAACACATAAATAGGGTCTTTAACCCTAACCCCCATTAGGGTCTTTAACCCTAACCCCCATTAGGGTCTTTAACCCTGACCCCCATTAGGGTCTTTAACCCTAACCCCCATTAGGGTCTTTAACCCTAACCCCCATTAGGGTCTTTAACCCTGACCCCCATTAGGGTCTTTAAGCCTGACCCCCATTAGGGTCTTTAACCCTAACCCCCATTAGGGTCTTTAACCCTAACCCCCATTAGGGTCTTTAACCCTAACCCCCATTAGGGTTTTTAACCCTAACCCCCATTAGGGTCTTTAACCCTAACCCCCATTAGGGTCTCTCTACATAGCCTGCCAAATACAACAGAATGCAACACAGTTGAAATGAGAACCATGCCATATGCAACAAAATGCAACAAGGGATATTGTTGCATTGTGCAGGCATGCTGTTTGTGTTAGGACTGAGCAAGGGTGTTTGCCCTGCTAAATGCAACAGTACGCACATGTGTAGTGGTGACTTGTAACTGTTAACTGTTATTATACAGTCTTTTGAATATAATTTGAATTATGATTCTTACCTAATATTACATTGTACTTCTCAATACTTTTCCTATAAAAAATATTTTGAAATACCCATTATAAGTTGTTCAGATACAATAGAAGCACCCAAACCTATATGAAGTCACTTCACTGCTGAATGCAACAAATTCAGTCAAAGAATGACATCTGAGTTGACTGCCAAATGCAACAGATCACAGCAACTATTGCCATTTGGTGCATATTGTTGCATTTAGCATGGTTAGGGTTAAGGTAAATATTTCACAACATAGAATGTTTCAGACACTACAGCACATTGATATCAAAGCTGATGTTTTGGTTGTCTTAACTTTTAATGCCATTACACTACTTCTGAGAAGTGCCCGATTTTGGTGTGAGAAGCATAATTTAAAAAAACCAACAACTTTGAAACAAAATCATCACACAAGAGTTACAAGAAATACACACTTAAAACTATTTTGGTCTGGTACCTTGGCACAGAAGTTATTGATGGCTTCAGGGGGGAACCCACGTCTCCTAAGAGCAGTCAGGGTGAACAACCTTGGGTCATCCCAGTTTCTGTGGAAACAAGTGAACATCCAGCAATGCTTCAAAATGCTTTCATAACTCCACAAAAACCACAAGATTGATATAACCGTTTAGAAAATGGTATTTAAGCTCATAAAAACGTATTAGCTTATGAATATTTATTTGGTGTTTTCATAACTGCTAATACCATGCAAAAAATTACAAATTATTCCTATTACTTTATCAAGTTATAAACCTCATTTATATCATAAAGACATTTTATTTCCATATTCCGACCAAAAAGAAAGTTGGTTAAAAACTACAAAATAATAAATACAGGTAAAGTACAGTATAAATACAAGAATATAACCAATAACATTTAAACCAAAATAAATTGGGGAACAAATTGTAAGAAGGTTAAACAGATAAGCCAAGACTTGTGGGGAACAGATGAATAAATGGTGAATCTTGGTTGCAAACAATTGTTGGCATCAGTTTTCCTGGGGTCCATATTCAACTATAGCTAAACATTTACGCGCAAAAATAATCATTGGCTTATGTTTAAAAGAACATGGACAAAAGAAGCGAGCTCATGGGGAAGACAAATATGTGACGTAATTAGAGAAGACTCTTTTGAACAAAGCTTTGTTCTCCGATCATCGTCTACTGCCCACCTGTAATTTAACACTGGTCCTATCCCCGCACTCGCTACGGAAAAAGCGCCTTCTCAACTGCCACACCCACTCTATGGAACAACCTTCCCATCCACATCCGTGCCTCCACTACACTGGACTCATTTAAGACTGCTCTCAAAACTCACTTATTTAGATCCATCTAAGCTGTTACAGTTTCAGCTACTTCATCCCACTTAAAATTGTATTTTTTTGTTAACGTACACTTAATGGTCTTTTATAGTGTATTTAATTACTTTTATGTTTCAGCGCTTAGAAACCCTGTATTAAGCGCTATATAAATGCATGTTATTATTATTATATTATGACAGTTGTATCCATTGAGAATAACAGTATCACCTTATGAATAACCACTAGCTTATGAACATGTATAAAGACTAATCATTTTTCATCCCTGACAATATCATTTCTCTATGAGTTTGGCAATTTTCCTCTTTGACACAACATGACAGAAGTTTCATCTCATGAATCACCATAAGCTAATGAATATGTACGAGGGCTAATCAATATTTAAAAACCATTCTCTAAGAGTTTGCCAATTTTTCCTCTTTGGCACAACTATTTACTCATGGCATTTTCACCAATGAGAGAACAGCATCACCTTATGAAATACCATAATCTTATGAATATGTATGAGGGCTAATCAATGTTCATACCTGACAAAATCATTCTCTATAAGTTTGCCACTTTTCCTCTTTGGCACAACTATTTAATCATGGCATTTTCACCAATGAGAGAACAGCATCACCTTATGAAATACCATAATCTTATGAATATGTATGAGGGCTAATCAATGTTTATACCTGACAAAATCATTCTCTATAAGTTTGCCACTTTTCCTCTTTGGCAAAACTATTTAATCATGGCAGTTTCACCAATGAGAGAACAGCGTCATGAATTGCCATAAACTTATGAATATGTATGAGGGCTAATCAATATTCATACCTGACAACGCCATGCTCTATGAGTTTGCCAATTTTCCTCTTGGAGACCACCGTGTAGTTCATGTTGAGTCTGCCGTACTCCCACTGCACTGGACAGTACTGCTCCAATGCATTGCACAGCCAGTAGTACGACTGGCGTCTAAAATCATACAAAAAAACAAATGGACTGTGACAAAACTTCTTGCACAGAAGAATGTAAAAATCGACCATACATACAAATGCAACGACAGGAAAGTGTGGCATAGGTTACTTTGCCGCTGTTTGCAGAGCATATTGGAGAGTTTGAGGCATCTTGAAGTATGCCCCTATAGACTGTGCAAGTCCAGCGGGTATTTGAACTTCTGTGACCATTGTGTTCCCAACCATATGTAGTTTTACGTCGGCAAGATTTTGTTTCGCCAATTATTTCAGTTTAACGTAGTTTATGACCATGACAATTAAATATGTTGTTGGGAATGAATTACTAATTGATAGAAAACATTAAAGTAAGTCAATTCAACAATATAACAAAGACAACCCAGGAATTAAACTTGACCTCAGCTTCAGGTTACTTGCAAACAATTCAGAATTTGTGCCCACCTCCGATCACCAAACTTACGTAAGCGCTTGTTTTGGACGCTGTAATTGCCAATTGCTAAGCCTTTTCATTGCTTGTTTTGGACGCTGTAATTGCCAATTGCTAAGCCTTTTCATTGCAGTCTATGGGGCGTCAGCGTCTTCTATAAACTGTGTCACGCGTTAATTCTTTCTGTGGTTGCACATTATGCAGGCGAGGATTTACAAAAGGGGTTTCTAAAAAGCTAAGATCAAATAAGCATCCTTGTCCCAGAGTTTAAGTTTTGTGTAAAAAAAAAATTAACACATTATTTGTGTGTTTATTATAAAAGCTAAAAACTCATTTTAATAAAAATTGCAATGAGTATTTTTGTTGTTCAAATTTTTGTCCCAAACTTAAAACAAAGCTTTGATTACAGAAATAAATAGGAATGAGACTTCCACAGGCTATAGGAGGGTAAACCAATTCTTGCATCCTCTTTCATTAATGAGCCACGCCCAGTTCCATCTGGGCCCAATTTCATAAAGCTGTTAAGCAAAAAATTTCTGCTTAGCAAATTTCTTTACTTAGCAAGAAATGAGCGGGGTACCAGTGGCAACAGTTTAAACTTTATGGAATGTCGGCTGGTAACCTGTTTCTGCTAAGCAAGATTTTTGCTGTGCTTAGCGAATTGTTGTGCTTACAAACTCTATGAGTAAGACAAATTGTCAGTATCACCATAGTGATTTACATTGTGACATCACACTTTACTAAGCAACTACGATTGATTTGCAGTTACGATCAATCTTAGCTCTTTGTGAAATCGGCCCCTGGTCTTGCAAGAATATGGGACATTATTTCCACCTTACCTGGATTGAAACTCCTTGGTGCATAGTGAGTGGGTTATATGCTCCAGCGAGTCACACAGACAATGAGTGTAGTCATAGGTTGGGTAGATACACCTGGACCAAAGAAAATCAAATTTACAAGGAATATAAATATGTGGTGAATACGAACACATCTTGGTCTAATTTATTTGCTCTGCTTGTGGAGGAATTCTGTGCTCACGGCCTGCGGAGCCACACGCTCTACATGGTGCCAGAAGCAGTATGGAATATAAAAATTAAAAATATTACTAACTTCAATCTGAAAGCTTTGTGATTATAAAGTTCATACTAGTTCCTATCCCCAAAAGAAATAATTCTGTCTTAAAAAAAACCCTCTCAAAATCACCAAAGTAGCCTTCAGAGTGCCCCAATTTTAATCCTCATTGCTTGTTTTAATCGTGGAATTCGGTGGTAAGCAGAGCCATGAAATTGGGCCCTAAGCAAGGTCAGGGCCCAATTTCATAGAGCTGCTTAAGCAGAAAATATTGCTTAACAATTTTCTGCTAAGCAAAAATAAGCAGGATACCAGTCACAAATTGCACATGCGATACGGTGGGTTGGTCGGTCACCTCAATCTGGTAAGCATAATTTTGTTATGCTTTTAGCTACTTTTTGTGCTTAAGCAGCTTTATGAAATTGGGCCAAGGACAACTGAATGCGCTATAAACTGGCTCCATGAAGTGAAACCCTGGCATCTTAATGGCGCTCAAGTGATGTTTTTCTAACACCGTTTTTCTTAAATCATTGCAGTACCCGCTGCTAAGGATTCGGACCCGCCTCTAGCCATTGGGCTAGCTCGGTGTTCTAGTGGTAAGACATCTGCTCTAGCAATGCAAAGGTCGTGGGTTCGAATCCCACGCGAGTGATTTTTTTCACAGAGCTCGGGAGAGCACTGAGTATACAGTGCTTATTACACATCTGTGTAAGGGTAAAACCAAAATTATTTATTTATCACCAATGCAAATATTAACATCCATTAAAAAAGTTTTTCTAACATTTGTTTCAGCAAAAAAGAAAAAAAAGAAGCTTTTGCAAACTGCTAACCAACCAAAAATGACATCTGGTATAAACTCAAATAGCTTTAAAGACAGACTCCGCAATGACCTCAGGTTCAAAGCCTAACAAAGTCTTTTAGCTTTTGAGACAGACACCACTGGCGACCAAACATGAGGTCATTTCTATTCTTTGCACTTTTCTTTCCCAAGTGACGTACCATTTATCCTTGGAGCGGTGGTGAGGTGTAAACTTGATGCGGTACGCTACGGGGTCCTTCTTGCCCTCGGCCAGGGTGTGTTTCATACGGAGGACGGCTTCACCCTCCGCTATCTTCCCTCGTCTCATGTCCTGTGACAAATAACCATATTATGAATGAGGCCATTAAGACTGGGACCCTGACTGTCCTGGCATAAAAGATTTGGATATAAGATTTGATTGAGAGCAGCACCAGCTTTATGTTGGACCTGGGCCTCACTGTGGATCCTGCGGGTGTGAGCATTGTACCGTAAAGAGGGTTTTAAAATTTACAGATGCAATAGATGCCATAAACTTTATTTTGTTTGATTACACTTTGCAATGGCAAAACAGCAATTAATCAATAAGCGTTACAATACACACAATATAACTATGACTGAGACCATAAATACCAAGCCAGTAAGTGGCAAGTAAAACAGGTGGTAATTACCTCTACAAGCACGTTCTACCACAAAAATTGTCAATTATTTACCCTTCCCAGCATAATAAAAACAAAGACAAAGGCAGGACAGACAGTTACATCCAACAACAGGAGCAAACAACAGTGTGACACCTAAGTATACACATCATCTGCTGAGAAACCAGAGGCAAGTGTTTCGTTACAAACATGAAAACAAACTGCTCTCCTCTTTGCCTTGGTGCCCCTTCTTAACTCAACACCTTTTTTTATTAACGAAACATCTCTACACCTTTCTATTATGCATCTGTCTGCTGGCGATGTTGATACGAGAGGTTCATAGACTACTTCACTACTCACATCAAAGAGTTTGAGAGATTCCTCAACCGGTCGATCCCTCCACGGAGAGTCTGGATTGTTATAACCCTTGATCTCCTCAGGCTTCATGTGACAGATGTACGCAAGATCTCTGAGGAAAGAAAAACAAGTTTTTTGAGTCATCTGTTTTTTTTTGCCTTATTAGGAATGATTCAGACACACAAGACCCAAAAAACTATACTTGGCAGTTACATAAGCGGCTATGGCTGTTGCCAAGGGCAGACTATGGTGATTCAGCCGTAGCCGTATCTGTAGCCATCAATGTAGACATGGCCTTAGCCCCAGGCCTGGGCCCAATTTCATAGAGCTGCTTAAGCAGAAAATAATGCTTAACAATTTCCTGCTAAGCAGAAATGAGCAGGATACCAGTCACAAGTTGTACACGTGGCATGGTAGTTTGGCTGGTAACTGTATTCTGGTAAAGCAAAATTTTATTGTGCTTAGTAAATTTTTGTGCTTAAGCAGCTCTATGAAATTGGGCCCTAGCATAATGACTCCATGGGATTGTGGGTTACCCAAAGGAAATTTCTCTCATTCATGACGGATTTCATAGCAACGCTGCCATACAAATAACCCTTCTCTTCAGCTAATACGGTGCGGACACCGGTGAAAATTACCAATAGTCTGACAGTTATAAACAAGCACCTTTTCATTCGTGAGAGAAAGTTTTTTAAAAAACTAGGTGGAAGGGACGACCGCTGAGCCTACCTTCGGATGAGGTCCACAGCCAGGTCATACAGGTTCTGGAAGTAGTCTGATGCGTGGGTGACCTTGTAGGGCTCATACCCAAGCCAGCGCACCATGTCTAGGATCGCTGTGAAGAATTTCTCTTCTTCCTTCTCTGGGTTGGTGTCGTCGTAGCGCAGGAACGTGATACCTCCGTGGGCCTGGATCAAATCAAATCCAATATCATTAAGTATGTCTGTAATTCCGCCTCAATGGACCGGTCCACTAAGCCCCACCCACCACGCCAGCTGCAAGGAGGGGGGCACCCACCATGTCAGATGCAAGGAGAGGGGCACCCACTTCTCTGTTCCTCGATGATCGAGCCAGACAACAAGTCAACACCCAAAATGCACAACACAAGTATCTTAATAGTGACAAGTTTTTTTTTTTTTACATTGTGTAGAGAGACTTTAAAACAATAATAATTTGGGAGGCTATAATCATCCTTACTTGCAGCTGAGAAGCTGAATTGTGTGAGTTGAGAAGGGGTGTTTAACTTAAAAACTCTGAATAGTTTAAAGGTCTTACTCTTGCATAACCAAAGTTGAAGTTGATGGCCTTTGCGTGGCCGATGTGGAGGATACCATTCGGCTCGGGGGGAAAACGCGTCCGCACCTGTCAACATGATAAATGAATATAATAATAATACACAATTCTTAAATAGAGCTTTATCACACCCGGGCCCAATTTCATAGAGCTGCTTAAGCACAAAAAAGTAGCTAAGTGTAACAAAGTTGCGCTTACCAGAATAAGGTAACCAGCCAAACTACCATGTCACCAAGTACAATTTGGGACTGATATCTTGCTCACTTCTGCTTAGCAGATACTTGTTAAGTAATAATGTCTGCTTAAGCAGCTCTATGAAGTTGGATCCTGATGGTGTCTCAAAAGCGCTCATTATTTTTTTTCGACAAGGTATGCGGAGCTATGCTCGAAAGATAAGACCCATTTATTTACATACCACCACATGATGGTTTACTAGGTGCTGTGGTGCAATCTGCAGCCAACCATACCAGAAAACACCAGGGCGAACCCCTTCGCTGAATGATAAGTGCAGCTGGGTTCTTTTACGTGCATTACACAACACACGGAACCAACGGCTTTACGGCCCATCCGAAGGACGAAGCAATAATGCTTAAGTGTCTTGCTTAAGGACACACCATGTAATTAACTTTCTCAATGAACGGTGGTGGCCCTGAGAAAAACAAGCGGTTGTTAGAGTTGTTATACACTGGTCCCCTGTCTTTATCCGCAAGGATAAAGACAGACACTGGTTTTACAGGCCTAACGATTTCATTGGATGCAACTATTTCATTGGATAAACGTGCTGTGACGTAAGCTTTGCATATCTGTGTTATGAATGGTCGAGGTGATGTAGTTTGTCAGCTTGCACTTTCGATCGTCTGCTGCATGCAACTAGCGTCATGTAGTTTGTTGTTTTATTTACTATGTAATGTAAACATGTACGTGTGAATTGACTGCAAATTTTCATGTGAAATGAATGCTAGGTCAAAGGTACATCTGCCAACATCCGGTCTGGCAGGTATCTGGCGTTATTCACGAGCCTCAAAGTGTGACGTCAGATGTTCGGGCTAGAGTTGTTAAACCACCGGTTCTTCTCTCAGAACCGCCACAGCTTTTAATAAGAGACTGTTACATGGCGTCTCAACAAACCTCACTTGAATACAAAACGAGAAAAATCACAAGTTCATTGAAAAACATCTCAAATACTCAAACATTTATACAGACAGAATTACAATATTAGATAAACTTTCAATTTCGCTTTGCAAGGAGTCATAAATATTTCAACCCAAGAGTTGTTTTATTTACCCCTCCACCGGTGAGCTCCAGATGTTCCTTGAGTAACTCCATGACCTTTGGAGTGACGATGTAACCGTCCGTCTTGTAATTCTCACCTGCAGAAAAAGCAAACACAAAATTATTCAACTGAGCAAACCAGACAAATTAACAGAAGAGTAGAGGAGAATTTTTGTTCTTCTAACAAATCAGAGCAGTGCTGACTCTGCACTGAAACCTCTGAATCCCTATAAAGAGACCAGGGGTCGATTTCACAAAGAGCTAAGATTGATCTTTAACTGCCAATTAAATCTCAATTGCGAAGCAAAGTGTGATGTCACAATACAAATCACTGTGGTTATACTGACAACTCATCTTAAGATGAATCTTATCTCTTTGTGAAATCGGCCCCGGCATCTCAAACACCCTTCAGTCTCCTGACGATGACTAGAGCAGGCTAGTTCAAACGTTGAGACCAATTAAGAACTCCGCGGCAGTGAAGTCAATAACGAGAGGTCCCCTCGATCCACCAAGCAAAAGTAGTAGTCCCGGCCAATTTCCTACATCCCCAGGTAGTAAAAGACAGTATTTTTCAGAACTAAGTAGTCTCCTCGAATTCCAAAATCTACTCCTTGCCAGTAGAATAAATAGCAAGACAAGTTCTCAAAGAACAAAATCTAGACAGCAAAGTAGATATACACCACATGGTGTTACCGCAAACTGAATATACATTGATACCCCACCATGCAATGCCTCAAAACCCACGTACCAATGTTGTGCAAACCCTTTTAAATGCTTGAAATGCAGTTTGGCCTCTCTCACAATCTGAAGATGAAGTGAGATCAATGGAAATAATCCTGACAAATCACTGCCCCACTGCGGAACTAAATTAAACTGAACTATCGTGGCGTGTCGTGGCCGAGCGGATAAGAGCACCGGACTCAAGCTCTGGTGTTTCCAACTCAGCAGAGTGTGGGTTCGAGTCCCGGTCGTGACACTTGTGTCCTTAAGCAAGACACTTAACCATTATTGCTTCGTCCTTCGGATGGGACGAAAAGCCATTGGCCCCGTGTGTTGTGTAACGCACGTAAAAGAACCCAGTGCACTTATCGTAAAGAGAAGGGGTTTGCCCCGGTGTTCCTGGTTTGATTGGTTGCATATTGCACCACAGCACCTTTACATGGTGCTATGTAAAGGAGTAGGTATCATACTTAAAACGAAGCCCCACATACCTTGCAGGAAAATACTGAATGTTGAAGCGCCTTGAGCGTCACTGAGTGACGGATATGAGCGCTATATAAGAAGCCGTTATTACTATTTACCAGGTTTGTGGAACTTGACCGCTTCTCCCATGAGTTGATTGATTGTTTCTGCTCCACCTTCAGCCGGGGACGCGAGCTCCTTCTCGAGCTCGGATTTGCGCTGTTCCTCCTTTGTTTTGCTCTTCCCTTTCGGCTCCTGTTAACCAAACGGATCAAAGGTATTATTCCAACCCTTTCAAAAACACATCATCCTGCAAAATCCTGGGAAAATTTCCTCGAGTAAGGTGGTCATGCTTCCAGAAAACCAGCAATCACAATTCGTATTGGTGGTGGCGTGTCATGGCCGAGCGGTCTTTTGATTTGGACTCAAGTTCTCATGACTGAACTAGAGTGGTTTCAATTCCTGGTCGTGACACTTCTATCCTTCAGCAAGGCACTTAACCATAATTGCTTCTCTTGACCTTGTAGTATAAATGACAACCGCCGAGGCAGTATCGTGTTGAATTACCGCCTTAGCGCTAATATAAGCAGCTTGGGGTTGTATGCTCCCCAGGAAGTTGAGAAAGAATAAAGGAATGGTCTAAGTAAGCCCGATGAACAGGGATAACAATGTTGTGAAGCGCATTGATCTAGCTACTTGGATATTTCTGTGCACTATGTAAGAACCAAGTGCTATTATTACTAACATACGCAAATTTTTGTAAGCTTACTTTGATTTTGAAAATCAACACTAGAGACGAGAAAATTCTTCTCCTACCTTTGTCTTCACCGGCTTTTCACGGTCTGCGTCCGTCTTAGGTCCGAGTAAATCCAACACCTGCATATCTACCTCGTTCTTGATTGCCTTCCCATCGGCCCACTTCAACAGCTGACGTGCCTCCCCTGAACATAAAAAAACCCAATCCAGACTGATAAAAATGACTAGCACAACACTCATACTCTGCTAAAAATGTCGAGTTCAAAACATCCATCTATTCTTAACACTCTTTTTGAACCCGCGGTCCGCAAACTTGTAGGCCGGCGACCCAATAAAAAGTTCAAGCACTTGATCATGACCCACCCACAGATCACTAGCCCACTGAACTACCTGCTGCAGAGGTAACAGCATAACACAAGCTTTATTTTCTCTGGCCAACTCTGGTAATATTACATCTATAAAATCGTTGCAGTACCTGCTGCTAAGGATTCGAACCCGCCTCTAGCCATCGGGCTAGCTCGGTGGTCTAGTGGTAAGACATCTGCTCTAGCAATGCAAAGGACGTGGGTTCAAATCCCACCCGAGTGATTGCCTGTGGATTTTTGTTTCACAGAGCTCGGGAAAGCACTGAGCATACACAGTGCTTAATACACATCGGTGTAAGGGGAAAAAAAACCCAAGTTAAAATAATACTCTGGCAAACTCGATGGATTGTGAGGCAATTTCTGTTGACAGAATAACAGATGTAAAATTTCCATCAGGTCTAGTGACAAGACATCTGGTCTTGCATAGCAAAGGTTGAGGGTTCAAATCCCAACCGAGTGATATGCCACTGTTGTTGTTTTTTTTCCCACAGGACTCAGGAAAGCATTGAGTATACACTTTTTTTTACAAGGGGAGCATAGCAGTGCTGTTTTTGTTCATAGAGGGAAATTCTAGAAGCTACAGTGCAGCATGCGACCTCAATGTATTTTAATGTAAGGATAAGGGTCATAAGGTCAAGGGTAAGAGGTCAACTGCATCAGGTCATTCTTACCCATTAGGATTCCCATACTGTAGTGATACCGCTTCTCCATTAGTTCAGCAGTGTGCTTCTTGACCACTGACTCCACCTACAAATTCATACCAATCAACAAAAATTAATACAACTTTTACCAATGATACCAAACTACTGACAATGAAATATTGATAAATTAACCCCAAAACTTAAGAGGGACTTAAGGACAAGATTTTCCTCTTCACCTTTACTGTTGGACAAGGACTCTTGAAGCTGGCAATAAAGCACCTTGCCTATCAGAAATAGCTCAGCACAGAAAGATCTTGCTTAGCAGAAACAGGTTACCAGCTAAAGTGCAATGTCACCGGCACTGATGGAACTGGTGCCCCGCTATGACTTAAATACATAAATTAATAAATAAACCAAATAAATTCACTTAACCATTTCTTTCTGCCAAACAGCTTTATGACAGTGGGCCTTTTATGAAATTGGGCATACCAAATCCTGAAGAATTTTTTAGGGTGGGTGGGGGGCGGCGGGATTAGTTTTGTGTTGGACATTGGATCTGTTCATCTACATGACTTACTGCATCTTCAATCTCCTCCGGTGTGACGACCACCCCAATGCCACACGCTAACTCAAAAGCTTTCACGTCAACCGGATCAGTCGGATGTGACTTGAAAAAATCCAAGGCAGCTGAGAAGAAGGGAAAAATATATATAAAACAAAAATCTTTTTTTTTAAACAGTAGAAGATTTGGACAAACCGTTTCCAATAATGTAGAAAGAATCTAAGCTTTGCATTGGGAAAGGAGATACAACACATTTTTGGAAATTTGCAGTAACAGGATTAGTCAAACCTGCAATTTCTCAGATATTGCATTTAATATCGCTTGGTAGGCAGTGAAATAATCAGTTCTATAAAATAAATAAAATTTCTACATTTCAACGATACTCTTGTTACACCAACTACAGTTACCAGAAATCTTGTCAAAGTTAGTTTTTGTGACTGGATGTGTTGAAACGTTTGTTACTGTCGATGACAAATTTTAACATTTTGAGTCACTCGAAAGTCATTCAATCAAAGTAAATGCCCGATATCTGTGACCAATTTCTTTGGTCAAAGCATTGTTGGAGTTACCCTGTGATTGCAGATATCATGCCTAATACTTCACTGAGGTGACAGAGGCAATCGTTGCCTCCGCTGCCCCTGGTCATTGCCTTGGTGCCCCTTGAATGTTCGAATAGAAGTTTACAATTTCCCCGTAGAAGTGGCCGGGCACCAAGGAGAAAACGCCTTGGTGCCCTTGCCTTTTCAAGAACGAAGCATCGGGCCTGGCTATGCATGGTCAACCGAGTGGTTTCTTACCTGCCTCTTACCTTGGTGACCCTGGTTCGAACCCTGCACGGGAGCCTTGCATATGAATTGGGTTTTCAGTCCCTACCTGATTGAGTGGGGTTTTCCTAATTTGGGGTTTTCCTCCCACATCTTAAAACTGACATTTATTCATCGTCTTCTCTACACAGGTACCATCAGGCCTGTGGGTCACAGTGCTAGTCGCTTTTTAAGGTCCCTTGCATTAATTACGAAAACAATAGTAACACGAGTGACCCTAGGCCCAATTTCAAAAATCTACTTCGGAAAAAAATACTGCTCAGAAAACTTATTTGCCTAGCAAGACAGTCGCAAGAATATAAACTTTATGGGATTTTGCCTGGTCACCTGTTTCTGCTGAGCAAGACTTGTCTGTGCTTAGCAAATTTTTTTTTCTTGCAGGTTTTATGAAAACGGGCCCTGGAATCAACCATAGGTGGGAACACACCTGTTAGTTGAGGCTCTGAGCCGATTTCCTTGCGTGGGGCACCAGTCGTAACAGCGTAAACTTGATGGAATTTTGGATGCTCACCTGTTTCTGCTTGAGCAAGATTTGTCTGAGCTTAGCAAGTGTCTGTGCTTACACGTGGTAACATACCTGTTAGTTGAGGCTCTGAGCTGATTCCCTTTGAGACGATGTAGCCAAGAAGAAAGCCCAGTCTTTTTTGATTATTCAATCTTGTGGCTGTGTGGTACAGCAATGTTCCACACGCTTTGTCAATACTGCTCCCACCATTCTGCTTCTTAGCCTGCAATTAAAAAAGAAATTAAATAAAGCCATTGGTTAGCGCTACTGTTAAACTGCATGTGCATTTGAGGGTTTGGCAGCGTTCTCCCTTAACAGTGGTCCGGTGGCCAAATGCCAGTTAAAACACCAGAGGACCAGTCAAAAATTCACTCCAAGTGGTCCAGCTGGCTAGTTCAGTGTTGAAAAGTATCCATATTCCATTTGAAGTATGAACCAGTGAAAAAGCTGAAGTGGACCAGTGAAATGCCAAGCTAACTGGTCCTGCTGGCCAGTCACTGAAAAAGTCAAGGGCAAACCCTGTTTGGTTTGGTTCTGGGTTTTTTTCATTTTTATTTGGTTCCTTTCAAGTTTAAGCATGCCTGCATGATATTTGGCCCTTGAAAAAAAAAATGTAGGAACATTTTATTGAGTACAAGGACTGACCTACTTGTTCTTATGGTACATAGACTTTTCATGGTATTAACAACAACTTCGCTGATTTTTCTCAGGACCCCAAAAAATATCAACCAAATGAAAATCAGGTAATAGTAGGAAGAATATCATGCCTGTTTATGGGTAGGATGCTGTATTGCACTGTCCCTGTTTTCTGTTAATCCCTACCTACAGCCAAAAACATTATTGAGATAGAAAGATACTATTTTTGTCCTAATGAGTCGGATTCTTGCGGATATATACATCGTATGTACTCAGGGCTCGAATTTGGGGTAAAATTCCACAAGACTGCAGGGCTTGTAGTTGTAGCTCAAAATGTTTACCGGACCAGAGTTTAGTTCACAAGACCAAAATCTTCTCGAGAAAGAGCTTTCTACACAGTTGAACATTATTAACAAGCACTAAGAGAAGATTTATCTAATTTGTCTTATGGGTTAGTATATTTTGATACTCAACATAATTGTATAAATACCAGACTCAAGGTCAACTTTTGAACATCATTTCTTTCTGTTAAAGATATTACACAGTGGCTATTATTCAATTGAAAAACACAAGACCGCCGCACTTGTCAGGTCATGAGTTTACTGGCCCGAGGCTAAAATCACTGGCCTCGGGCCGGCGGTCCAGTGTCAAATTCGAGCCCTGGTTTTGACTAAGTTGAATCGCTTTCTGTCACCCTTCCTGCTAAGTTGGTCCATGTTGAGCCTACAGTCCAGAGTTACACATCACAACCACATAAGTTTAAGCATCAAAAGCGCTAGCTGCGAGTAACATCTGGCGTAGCTCTAGTGCCGATACTCCACTTCTTGGCCCTAGCCCCACATCTCATCAGGAAGTGTGATAATATTTCAAAGAGTAGACTAGAAACTCACATTTTGTCCCTAAATTTCCCCCCAGTTGTCACCTATCATTGCCTAATTGTGGAGAGTACATGAACTATTTTTTGCATGCTCATTTTGGTGGGAGTACAGAGTATTGGCTCTATTTATGGGATACCATTATTGTACCAAATAAAAGCACTATATCATTCTCATTTGTGTTAATTACATACTGTTTTATTTCATAATGAATGAAAAAGTGGCAGCCGGATACTGACATTTTTCCATGACACCATATATTTACACTGACAGCTCCCACTCCCATTAATTAATTTCAAAACAAAAATTAATATTAATTTGATAATAATTATTCGTAATCATAAATCAATGTCTTGCTCAGTTCAGCAGTTATAATTTATTTCTTTGCTAACCTAAGCATAGTTGCGATGATCGTAACCCTCCATCCTCCTGCGACCGTCGGGAGGATGGAGGGTTACGATCATCGCAACTAACCAGCAAAACATGAGTTTAGGACCAGTGGCAGAAATGAATGTAAACTTAGGCCTTTATAAGATTTTGGCCAGTAACCTGTTTTGCCTAAGCAGAATTTTTCTGTGCTTAGCGAGTATTTTGTGCTTACACACACAAAACACAGGCTTTAATGAAGATGAAATTAGGCCCATGCAGTCATGCGACAGCAGAAACTTTCTTGATTGACCAGCAACAGCACAGCCGCAGGGGCTTGCCTCATGAACTTGTCAAACTTACCTCATTAATAACTTCTTTCAAGCTATTTGCTAAGGCTCCGTTTTTTATAGTTTCTGTTGCTTTCTGCTCACTTAACCCAATACTCGTAAACAAGTTGACTAAATCAGTAGAAGACGACATTTTTCTGTATTAATTTCGTTCCTTCTGAATTTCTCAAGCAGCAACAACACACGCAACACATTGTATGATGAAATAAGGTATAGTCTGGTGCATTATTCTGAACTTAAAGTCCCATTCAAAAGTAAAGGGACTGGGTAAGAAACATGACAAAAGTTGTTTTACTCTTAACTACAGAGGGCGCTACACATATAAAGCGTGGCACACTTTTCGCCCAACCATAGAGAAAGCCCAACCATTGCCACAATAAAATCGGCGTGAACACCATTTACGCCAATACATTGAATAATTTGAGCGGTTTTACATCCTTTCGTTCGATATTTAATTATATAAAAACATTTGTTGGTTTGGAAAACATCCCCATAACATAAGGGCTGAAGGAAGTTGGGTCAGAAGAAACCATCCATAGACTGGTTCCTGTCTTTGAGTCCGCGAGGTCCGAGGTCAACTCGGTCCGAGATCAACTCGGTCCGAGATCAACTCGGTCCGGGGTCAACTCGGTCCGAAGTCAACTCGGTCCAAAGTCAACTCGGTCCCAATGGGGAAATGTACACGATGCATGATTTTTCTTGTCACACGATGTCGCACAAATTATCAGTTATGTCTATGTACTATAAATAGAAATATGAAATTTTCACTAGAAGAATCATGAATGGATATCATCTGTACTGTTTTCCCTTTTATTTATCAGCCCCCTTCATTCTTTTCAGTCTCGAAGTTCATCCCGTCTTTGTTTGTTTGTTTGTTTGTTGTTTTTTAATTCCCCCTCCCGTATTATTCTATATATTAGCCTAGTTCCCGTCCCGTTTGTTTTCAGTTGTCGGACGGACTACAGCCCTTCTAAATTTTTGCGGGAGACTTCGGTCGAAATCAAATACAAACAAATTGTTCATGTTGTAAACTAAGTGAAGGCTAAGGTTGGTGAAGGAAATGATGCCATACCGAAGACACTGTGGGGGAAGAGCTTTGTATAGGATATTTGCACTAATGTGAATTATTGAACTACTAAATAAACTCAAGAAAACAATACAATAGAATTAGCAGTAAACCATTACATTCCGGCATCAGAGCAAAGGATGTGAAACGAACTCAAGAGGTTGAGGAATTAAATACCTTCCTCCATGGTACGCATAACCAGAAACAAAATCAAACTTAAAAGCAATGTGGATTGGCGACGCTGGTTTTTCAGTCGCCGGCAGCGGGCATAACATTTGCATTCGTTTCCCCATTGGGACCGAGTTGACTTCGGACCGAGTTGACTTCGGACCGAGTTGACTCGGACCGAGTTGACACGGACCGAGTTGACTTTTCGGACCGAGTTGACCTGAACCCCTCCATCCATAGACTGGTCCCTGATATAATTTTGTCATTGGATAAACGTGCTGTGACGTAAGCTTTCCTCATATCTGTGTTGTGACTGGTCCGAGGCAGCCTCGCTACCATGGGCAGCGCGCCGTATCGATACCTCTCGTCACTAACCCCTGGTAGGGATGTACTGAGAAACAACGCTGATTGGCTCCCAAGGGTGACTACTTTGCGT
The DNA here is from genome assembly GCA_023634235.1 of Pisaster brevispinus. NCBI lineage: Eukaryota > Metazoa > Echinodermata > Asteroidea > Forcipulatida > Asteriidae > Pisaster > Pisaster brevispinus. The sequence goes on along the minus strand of JAMKCF010000004.1, from coordinate 3,433,381 downwards.
GCACGCTCGTTAAAAAAACTTTCGAGCGCACCATGGCGCTTAGACGCGCGTGTGAAAATGCAAGTATTTTGACGCGATTCCATTTCAAATGAATCATTTTTTTACACGGTCACCGGCTTAACTGCATACAGTTAGACATATCGAAAATCAAAGAAGAATGACAGGGGACCAGTTGCTTTTTGACTTGGAGCCTCTTTTACGCATCCTCGTTCCCAGGGGTGATCGATCTCGCCGCGCCATTTTTTCCCAGCATGCCTTGCTCGATCATAACCCCTGGAATTGGTTCATTAAAATGTGCTAGAATCTAGCACATTTTAATCAGGCCTGGGCCGATCCGTTCTACGCGCGCGCTCAAGTACGGTTACCCGTAAAAGAGGCATCAAGTCAAAAAGCAACTGGTCCTCTGTCATTCTTCTTTGATTTTGTGATAGTCTAACTGTATGCAGTTAAGGGTGACCGTGTAAAAACATGATTCATTTGAAATGGAATCGCGTCAAAATACTTGCATTTTCACACGCGCGTACTAAGCGTCCTACAAGCGCCATACATGCGCTCGAAAGTTTTTAACAAGCGTGCACGCAAAGTAGTCACCCTTGGGAGCCAATCAGCGTTGTTTCTCAGTACATCCCTACCAGGGGTTAGTGACGAGAGGTATCGATACGGCGCGCTGCCCATGGTAGCGAGGCTGTCTTTTACGGGTTACCGTACTTGAGCGCGCGCGTAGAACGGATCGGCCCAGGCCTAATTAAAATGTGCTAGATTCTAGCACATTTTAATGAACCAATTCCAGGGGTTATGATCGAGCAAGGCATCCTGGGAAAAAACGGCGCGGCGAGATCGATCACCCCTGGGAACGAGGATGGGTCCGAGGTGATGTAATTTGACAGCTTGCACTTTCGACCGTCTGCATTTAGCATGTGCATAATGTTGTGTACATCATAGTGTTGTTTTTATGTGTATATTGACAGCGAATTTCTATGGGTGCGTTCGAGTAGCTTACACGTGTAAGTAAAACTTACACGGGAGCGTTCGATTGGCCATCACGTGATAGGCCCCCTACTCAAACTTAATACGCTGATTTATCGTCTGTGAAACAATATGGCAAATAGAAAGGAAATGCATTTCCTGAAAAACAAACAGTTGGTGAGTGTGTGGAAAGTATGAATGATAAAATTAATTTGTGTCGTCACGGACATCAACGTTTTCCAATTGAGCAGGAATTATCATAAGTCATAATTATGACCCTTTTTTCTCTTTTCTCTTTCAGTGTCCCTTTAAAGTGCTACCGTTTATCCCGTAGCAACAAAAAGGGCCACTCCCATTTTTATTTCGCTGGTAGTCCTACCATGGAGGTTCCTTCTGGTCCTACTGCAGCATTACCAGGAAGTGCACAATGGTTTTGGTTTTACTTTTTGAGTCAGAAGATTAATGCAAAATTCATCACACATACATGATTTTGCCTCAAACATGGATAGACCTAAGGACTCAGATGGTGGAAGACAATCCAAAAAGTTAAAAGGAAACATCAATCCACATGTACCTAAAGGCATAGAGCAAGGACCAGATGTTAAAGGTAAGGAAAATACAGTATGCCTAGAGTAAACTACCCACTCCAGGTAACACAATAGGCCTACGTTGTTACAACAATGCACAACGTTGTGATAAGGTTGCAATTTGGTCGATGGGATGGCAACGTTTTGACTACGTTGAATAAACGTCAGATCTTAACATGATTTTCAACCAATGTTGTACATTATTTGCATGTTGGTAGTTTATGCAACGTTACCGACAAGTTTTATATGCAACGTTGTCACATTATTGTATTTTGGTATAATTACAAAGTAGTATTTAAGTTTGGTAGTCACGCAGTCTACATGTTGTATTTTGGTAACATTAAAACGTACTAACTAAATTGTGGCGGGCACGTTGTCTTGTCGTTGTACTTTGGTATTAGTAAAACTAAAACGTACTATTTGCGTCGTGGCAGTCACGTTGTCTACACGTTGTATTTTGGCAATATTAAAACGTAACATTTAAGTCATTCGGCTTGTTGTCTTGTCGTTGTACATGTATATGGTACTGTCAAAACGTAATGGCTAAGTTTGGTGATCACGTTGTCATACCTTTGTATTTTGGTTTTGTAAAAAAAGTGTAGTATTAGAGCTGTGACAGCCACGTTGTCTCAACCTTTCACTACACACGTATAATTGTGAACATCACGTTGTAGGCCTTTTAATTTTACCACAACGTCATCTTTGTTTTTACCATCACGTAATGTGAAAATGTACTTTAGTTTAATTACAACGTACACATTATATAGACCTTAGTTGTTTGTAAACAAACACGAAGCTGTTCCGTTTTGTTTTGCTTTGACTAAACGCTCTATACCTCTAAAGTGAGCCTGACTTCGAGATACAGGACCCTTCACCTTCGACATTGCCTTTAAACTTTAATTCAAGACCTAAACCTAATAAACTTCATTCTGATACTGACTCTAGCTAAAACTGATTTTAAACCTGACCCTGAATCTGACCTTACATTTGACCTTCATTCCAACTGAACCATGTGCTATAGGACCGTAATTCGTACCCTATGAAATAAGGGAGATAAATCTCGCGGTTTTCGTTGTTTATTATCATGTTCAGGTAAGAGTTTACATAATTCCTGCGTCACTGCTTAAGCCAATTTGGTTTATTTTCCCTTCGGTCGTAGTAGACATGAGGCTCTGTGTTGCACAATAATTGTATTAACAAGGAAAACAATACCTTGACCTTTACTTGTGTCAGCTATCAATTGTATAATCTATTTACTGGTTAAATGTACACAATAGTGTCTAGACACTGAAGTTTTAAAGTGTAGTGCAAACATTGTATCTGATGAATTTAGTTTTTGTAGCTGTAGTGGCCGCTACAGTTTAAATAAACAGCAAGTGTGCGAGTTACCCGCAGACCGACAGGGCCCGAGTTTCGTAACGACTGTCATTATTTTGACACTGTTCGACTACCGTATTCTTTCATGATAAAATTATATAACGCAATGTGTGATTGCAGAAACAATGTTACTTTAGATGCTAGGTCCGAATTTTATTAGATATGAATCCTAAAATTAAACGAGTCTAATTTATTAGGCGAAGTTTGATTGAGATTCTACCGATCCATTATGACGAACGAAAGAGATTACGTGAGATAGCGCTCACCAGCCAGCTACAATCAATCTTTAAAGCACAAGTCAAAAGGTTCAAATGACGAAAAGGGAGGTCACTGATGAAGAACGGGTGGGCACGTAATCTCTTTCGTTCGTCATAATGGATCGGTAGAATCTCAATCAAACTTCGCCTAATAAATTAGACTCGTTTAATTTTAGGATTCTACCTCACCATTATGACGTAACTCCAGAGACCACGTGAGATGTTTAGAGCAAGAACATGTTGACTTGGTAACATAGAACAAGGACTCACAACATGGAGTACCAAGAGAACAATACTTACGTCTGGTTCAACTCGTTTTAATGTAACTCACAGAAAAAATACACATCCTTTCTTTAATAAGGAGTGAACATAGGCTACATGACAGTTTTTACCTCTTGTTTATAATTGAAGTAGAAAATGCAGGGTTTTCAACTATAGGTTTGTTATAAAACTTTGCGAACGTCTTTGCGCCGGACCATATTGCAGTCTTCAAGATAACCTGTATTGGAACTCCTGCAGTTGCAGCTGCTGAAGTGGAGGCTGCTCGTACACTGTGAGCTGTAAAGACACTTGTGTCAATTCCTGCATACTTTAGCATATCTCTAATCCATCTGCTTATACTGTCTGTAGATAAAGCTTTACATGGCTTTTGAAAACTTATAAACAAACGTTTCTCTTCACCACGAACATTCTTTGTTCGTTTTATATATTCTGATAAATTGGTAACAACACAAAGATCAGGATTTTCTGATAAGATGGGTAAAACAAAATTGGCTTGATGTACTCCTGGCCTACTTTGCTTTAATAAATTTCCCGCTGTAACACGACACTCTGTGTCAGATATTGATACATCATCAATGCATATTAGATGCAATGTTTGGGTTCGTTGGGCTGTAACTAGAGCCAACAACGTAACTACTTTCTTACTGAGCAACTTCAAAGAAAGCTCCTTTGTATTACCTAATGACTTCAGGAAACTAAACAAAATACCAACGTCCCATATTTCTTTATATCTTGGGAACGATGGTCTACAATTAAACACTCCTTTCATAAATCTGGTTGTTAGAACATGACTGCCAAAAGTAACACCGTCTATGGGCAAAGTATTTAATTGACGAAATTGCTGACCTGGCACAATTAATAGAAACTGAGCCCTCGTCAAATAATTCTGTTAAGAATTGTAATGCAATGCTTATACTTGGTGTTATAAGATTTACGCTTTGTCTGCTGCAAAACCATTCCCATCTCCTGATATACTCGAAGCATACTGTTTTTGTGTGGAGTTTCTCCACGAAGCCACAATGATTTCAGTTGTCCGGTCTGAAATACCTGTTCTTGCAAGTCGCTCCCGGATAAGTGGCATGCCAGTAGTGACAGCTTCGATTGAAGTGGGTGCACCGCTGATATGTTCTGCGGTAGTTTGAGTGGGTGCAGCGATGCTGGGATGAGTATTGGCTCTGCTTTCAGCATATGTATCAATTTCGGATACCAGAACTGGGTTGGCCAGTAGGGAACAACCAGAAGTCCTTCTGCCTGGTCGTTGTGTATCTTTTGAAGAACTCTGCCGATAAGGCTAAAAGGTGGAAAAGCATAGAAACTGTAATTGTTCCAACACAAAGTGAATGCATCTATATCAATAGCCTCTGGGTCATGTTTCCACGACACATACGGTTTGATCTGATAGTTTAATCTAGAGGCAAATAGATCAATATTCGGCTTTATAAGTCTAAAACTTATTTGTTCAAAAATGTGTGGCTTGAGCATCCATTCCCCATCGACATTCTTTCTTCTTGATTCAATGTCTGCCACTACGTTTTGTTTGCCTGGAATGTGAGCTGCACTAAGCCAAATATTGTTTGCTTTAGCCCATTGCCACACCTGGCGTGTGACTTTGTCACACTCTGTCGATTGTATTCCACCCATTTTGTTGATGTATGCAATCGCTGTTGTATTATCAATATACAATCGCACATGCGAGTTCATGCATTCTTTCGAAAAGGACTTCAATGCAAAGAAAGAGGCAAGGATTTCAAGAATATTTATGTGAGCATGAGCTTCTTGATGTGTCCAACGACCCCTGTGCGTTTGTCATTACAAACAGCACCCATCCTGTAAAGGATGCATCTGAAGTAATAATAACACTTGGCTTTGAGTGTATTATACTTAAATGTCTAGTGGCTTCAGTGGATTCGATATTTTCAATCCACCAATTGAGGTCATTTAACGCCTCTTCCGACAAACTCATTTGACAATCAAAATTTCCATCATTTTGTTGCAGTGCTTTTTTTTTGTCTTTTTCGACTTGTCGGTAAAACAGTTGGCCAAACATTACACCTGCATGCCAATAGCCTGAGCCACTTCTCGTATTAACACAGATTCTTTGTTAGTCAAGTTTTGAAATGTTTCTTTTAGCTTTCCAGCTTTCTGTGATGTCGGGGAAATTGACATATCATTCGAGTTTAACACAAAGCCAAAGAAAGTTATTTCCTGTACCGGAATAGAAACCGACTTTGTGTCGTGAATTATGAAGCCTGCTTGGGTCATAAGTTCTTTTGTCGCCACTGTATTATTACAACATTCCTCGTAAGTTTTCCCAAACAGTAAGGAATCATCAATGTATGCAACTGATTGAAACCCTTGGCTTCTGAGAGCCGAGTATATAGGTTTCATTAATTTTGTGAATAAACGTGGAGCTGAAGCAAGTCCATTTGGGAGGCAGGTGTACTGATAAATGGTATCGCCCCATTGGAATTTCAGATATTTTGTATGCTCATTTGCAATCGGCAATAGGCGTCTCTAAGATCAATAGATGACATGAAACAACCTTTTGTCATTAAATGTGTTGCAGACTGTAAAGTCTCCATCTTAAAATGATGGTATTTCACATGTTTATTTAACGACTTTAAATTCAATATCATTCGGTATGTACCGTCTTTCTTTGGCCGCAAAAATATATTTGACAAGAATTCTTCTGTCTCATGTGAAGATTTCTCAATAACATTTTGCAAGGAGCTTGTCAACTTCCTGTTGAACAATTTGTTGTTCAAAATCACTCAAGGCATATTGCTTCGGTATGAACATTTGCCTCGGTGTGGATTCAAACTCAATGTAGAGTCCCTTTACTATGCTCAAAATAGATTGGTCTGAAGTAATGTTACTCCACGTTGAAAGGTAATTTTGTATTCTTCCTGCAACGAATGAGCTTGCTTTAGCTTCACTGATTTCAGCAAAATTTGTGCTAACCTGTGCTATGGTGGAAGAAGTACTTGGTGCATTCACGGGCGTGTCACTGTGCTTTGGCCCCGCCTGTATCCTCGTCCCCGGCTGTGGTTGCCTTTTGCCGCTCGATCCCTTTGGTAAGGATAGGACTGGTACTGGTTGTACTTTTTTGCCGACATTGAACGGCCTGAGTAGTGTCTATACCCAAAGGTTTTATTGCGTCCATCAGCCTGATGACCAAGTTTATTTCCAACTTTGTTGGTTGTTTTTATGTCATGAACTGCTTTGGACAAATCGTCCCCAAAAAGAAGTTGGGTAATTGGGACAGATGGAGTGCAGAGGCGTTGGTACTGTGTGTTGAGATCGGGACGCATTAGTTCCCTACGTCTCAAGTTTAGCTCAATGTTGGCATTAGCCATTAACGTTATGGTGTCAGTAGCTAGTTTTACCTCTTCTTTGACACCTTGCTTTGCTAGTAACTTCTCTGTTAGTTGCAGTAGAGGAACAAGTGCTGAAACCAACAATTTTTTGACTCTCAAGAACTTTATGTCCCGGATCCGAGTACTAGGCTTGAGTAGTGCCCATATTTCCGGGTTCACTTTCGTTTTTATCAACTTAGTACAGTTTTGGGGCCTGCTATAAGCTTTTTGCTTTTCAGACAATTTATCATCCGACAACTTTGTCATGAGGATTTTGTCAGTCAAGGTAGCAAGCTTGTCTTTTATTTTGGGCCCAACCTTATCATCTGCCTCATATTCCTGTTGAATATCGCCCAGAAGATCGTCATTTGACGAACCATTTTGTTCATCCTCCGAGAACAGGCGTCTCAGTTCAGCTTCTGTGTCACCAGAATCTGTGGTGACTGGGTTGCGAATAACCACGGCTGATTTCTGCCGTTTGGTTTTTTGCTCGGGCACATTGGTGCTCGAGACGCTTCGCTTGCATTCCGTTTGTCCTTTGTTAGTTGCCTGAAGGAAATCACTTGTGAATTGGGAAAAGCCCTCCTTCATTGCTTGCACCAAGGTGTTATTTAATCCTTGCCACGGTTCATTGGATGCGGACATAGAAGCAACGCCCTGTAATGGCATACTGACTGTACGGGGGACAGTGTGTATGAGTTTTAGACAATTTGGTCTTACCTTTACACTTCAAAATCTTTTCCCCCGTAACCTCTGCTGGTTTTTGAACTTCAGTTTCTGAAGTTTCGGAAATGTTGGCTATTAAGCCATCTTTCATGGGTAAACCAGAACCCTGCCCGGAGGTGTCGTTTGCGGAGATAAATCTGAGAAATCCCCGATGTCCAAAAAACTATCCATAGCTTGGTTTGTTACCTCTAAAGGACTAGGCCTACAACATGTAAAGGTTACATTCAGTGTGCAATAACTGTTCAGTATGATACATAAGCATTGGCCTATGCACATAACACGGTGATTGGAGAGAACGGAGTGTAGGCGTCCGTTCGTCAGCTGGCTAGATCGCACAATGATTGTAGCTGGCTGGTGAGCGCTATCTCACGTGGTCTCTGGAGTTACGTCATAATGGTGAGGTCGAACCAATGTTTAAATTACATTTTTAGACAAAACAGACTCGAGCTTTTATTTGATAACTGTATTGCACAAAAAAACGCAAATGGTTATGGATAGTTAGTTTTAAGCTTCGAGGGTTGTATTGGATAAGCGACCAGGCTCACGCAATATTTGTAAGAATTAGCCTGTGTCACTCCACAAATTTGACTTTAAACTGTTTCAAACTGAGTCCTTTATTTGCAACTGACCAATGGTTCGGTAACGTCAAATTGGGTCAGGGTTTGAAACACTGTTTGGCGTCTGATTTAAAACTGAAAAATCACAGGTAATCTTAAATCTGTCGATCACAAAGAAGCAAGAAATGCAGTCTCTAGATGTTGATCTAATTATATCTGCAATATCCATTTCTCAAATTTGTTAAACATCGTGGTGATTATCAAGGAAAACTTCAAAAAACTTCAGCCCATCTTTCATAGAACTTGCTCATATGCTGCAATGGTAAAAAATCAAATCTGGCACCGTAACCAACACATAAATGTATAGTGTACTGTACATGAAAACAAGTACCAATCTAAAATGAGGATGGCTGAAAACAAAAACTGGGGGCGCTGTATGTTCCAAATTATTATTTGAATATTTAAAATAAATTTATTCTTATGTCTTACAAAACTGTTGTACTTGAAGGAAAGAAATGAAGGCGTTATCCACATTGGCAAAAGCTGGTTGAAGAATGTCAGTCTGATATTTAGATTTGCTTAGTTTTTTCTCCAGGTTTCAACCTGTTAAAGTGCAACATCATTTTGACTTATATTTAAATATTTTTGTCCTTCTAATTCAGTAAATATTTTACCTCCAGATGCAGAAGTCCTTGGTGATGAAACCATGGAAAAAGTGGCAGAAAACGTTGGGAAAAGTTTGTCGCTACCTCAAGATGTAGAAGTTCTTGATGATGAAACCATGAAAAAAGTGGCAGTAAAAGTTGGGAAACGTTTTTCAGAGCTGGCCCAGCAACTTCAAACTAAAGCTAAGAGAGATGTAGCTGACTCCCTGGATGACACTACCCTTATTGATCGGGCTTTGTGGATGCTTGGCAATTGGAAGCAGAATTTCGACCGACTTAACTACGTGGAGACCTTGTGGAGAGCTTCCTTGGCGATTGGTCTCGACCTTTCCCAAGAACTTGGTAAGATCATTAAAGAAGAAGAATAAATATTGTGTAAACTGAAAAATACTTGCATGAGTCCTCAAACTTGCGAATCCGAGTCCTCAGTGTCGAGTTCGATGCCAAGTCCCGAGTCTTTTGGGTCGAGTTTGATTCCAATGCCCGAGTCCTTTGGGTCGAGTCTCAGTCCTATTATCGAGTAAAAAAGGGCGAGGTGGAGGCACGAGTCACTTAATGTTAAAACCTGTTTGAAAACAAATACTTACTGGAACATGATGTACATCAAGTTTTATAATAAATTTAGACAAGGCTACTGGTATCTAGGCTACTTTACATCAGTTGTTAATAAGAAAACCGTCAAAAACAAAACAATATCAAGTGGTTCTTTTTCTTCTTTTTGAACTTCGTTTATACAAGTCTCTTACAGTAGGAGTCTGGTTGAAATGTTAATGAAACCCTGAAGCTCGCAACTCTTTGAACAGTAGAGGGAAAAGACAAGGAGGGAAATTTCACTAATCAGTACTTTCTTTTTGTTAAGTCCCGAGTCACAAACATCGGGTCCGAGTCTCGAGTCCAGACGGTCAAATCTGAGTCTGTGTTATTGAGCAACTGTGACTCCAGTCTGAGTCCGATTCACGAAGAATAATATACTATCTATATACGAACAAACAATGTGTGTTTTGATTTGGTTGTGATCAGTTTTGCTTTTTCCCTTTTACAGGACCTTTACAGCAAAATCCTATCTGCCCATGTGGTAACAACGTTTCTGTGCGGTTCAGGCGTTACATGTACGTCGATCACAGTCAAAATGATCAGTCTCTACTTATTGGCATCTGTTGCATACCTTGTGGCCAGGAGTGGCTCAAAGATAAATATTTGTACCATCCAGATATAGAAAATACACGTCCAACGGTCGAGCTACATGGAGTTGTCCTCACGATAGAGCTTGAAGGACCTAGAGAGAAGAGCCCGATATTTCAGGGAATTGGTTTGCTGCCGGAAATCGGACCGTTAGATGTTCTAAAAGTAGGGGATCACATCGCCTGGAAACGTCCATACATCCTATGGCATCATGCAATAGTTTCGGGGGTTAATAAGAACAAGGGGCCCGGGGTTATTAAGGTAATCCAATGGAACAAGACAACATGGGGAAGTTGTACAAAACAGATAGTGGAAGAAGAGATCAATCTTGCTGATCAAAAGGGTGAGCTGCATCGCATCGAGTATGGAGAAGAGATGACCAACGCCAACCCAACAGAGCTCGTCATTGCTCGTGCCAAAAGTAGAATAGACGATAACGGATACAGTGTTGCAAACGATAACTGCGAAACATTTGCTTTTCATTGTAAAACAGGAGTTGCAGAGAGCTCACAGACAAAATGGTTTTACCGAATGGTAAAAAACGTGGCAATTGAAGCAGTAGGCCTATTTACTGGGACTTCACTGGTTAAATGGAAATTCGAAAAGGCTGTGAATGCACAAGCTGGTAACGAGCTTATGGAGTTGTTGAATAGACTCTCACAGAGTAGCAAAACGGGAGCTTATATCATCATTGCCATGGCAGGTTTTGCATGCATTGTGAGCCTCAAAAAGTTTTACGAACAGATGAAACAAGATAACCTGTCCCTTAAGGACTTTGCTAAAAACGTCACACTTCGTGTGTATGCAGCGTTGGTCGGTGCCGGATTAGCTGAATGTATGAGCGAGACTGTGGCGGGGGCTGCTGATGCGTGGACATTCAAATTGCCGGGGTTAGAGATAGCCATAGGGGGGTTTATTGGATGGTTTGTTGGTGATTCAGTTTCAATTGCAGTACAATCAGCTGGTTCCTTCATTGGGCCTCCAATTGGTCGTGCACTCGCCAGGGCAATCGGTACCAACGACAGGGACGTGCGCATCGTGGACCTGAACCCAAAACCAGGAGACCAAATCGTTGTGTACGGAAAACTGCTCCATCCAAGACACCATGCTATAGTTGTATCATGCGATCAAGAAAGCAAGAAAGTCAAGGTTATCCACAGCACCTATGAGAAGGGTATTGTTGAGGAACAGGTCGACTTCCGTGATCCAGTGTATAGAGTAATATATAATGACCAGGATTGCTTCCCATCCGAAGAGGTGATCGCAAGGGCTGAATCCAAGATTGTGCGCGGTGTTAACGAGTACTCATTGGTACTGAATAACTGTAAGCACTTCGCTGAATGGTGCAAACTAAAAAAGTTTAACCAAAAACCCAGAAAGAGTTAGTTTCTCGCTCAAATGCAAATAATCATACTCAAAGATTTCAAAGAACAACAACTACTCTCTTCCTCCATTCTTATACGTAAGAAAGTACATCTGTTATGTTTTTCTTTGGACTTTTGGGGAGGTGATTACAAAAGGAACACCAAAATAAGTGACAAAAGGACACAATATTGTTTTAACTTTTGGTAGGCCGCGAGTGAGCTATACCATACCTTTAGTCAACACTTGACCTGTAACCCTGCATTCATTTTATTCAATATAAAATATTTCGCTAGTCTTCATACAGATAGCCATTTCTCATGTAAATTAATATAATTATTTTAGGATATTTTGCTAACTTAAGCAAAACCATTCTCAACTTGACGTAACATTCTCGTTACTTTATTCTTTATTAGGCGTATAAATTACATGCCTAGTGATCGTGATGTGAGTAACTAACATGGAGGCCGTGTCCAGTTTGAGATCGGCATTTCTTGCGATTTCGGTCTTCCATCTGCCGTGCTTGGATGTTAAAAATGAGGGAACCTGCTCGTGGCAAGCCGCCACCCCGTCGCCACTCCGGACCACGAGCTGTGGAGGCCGTACATGAAGACATCGGGTATTATGATGGACCAGAGGGCTTCCAAAATGATCTCACGTATACGAGATAGCTTAGTGGTTGTGTGGACGTAATGAGGCCGTATTTGATGCTGACGAGTCTATGGAGCACGGACAGGGGAGAGTCAACAGGGTCTCTTGCAGCAGCAAAGTACCGCTCCTCGATGGAGCTTCGGACTGTCCGCATTGCGAGAGTCGAATGTCGTTACCTCCCCCCCCCCCAAAAAAAAAGCACAGGAAGCCTGCATGTGAAAGGAAGCAGACAAAAACAATTCGCCAATCAGCGAGGGTGGTGGTTGTTAAAAACGTCCGGTGTGATTGGTTCTTTCCTACTGGTCGCTGATGAATTCAGACGCTAACCTAGCAGGGTGTTTTTTTTTTTTTTACCACCATCGTTGTCTCTGCGGGAGCCTCCTGTAGCTGCTGCTGTGACGGACTCGGCGATTGTCTTATGACCGGTGGTCGCAAGATGTGCTTCTTCCTCTTCTCATCTTGTCCACACACGCTAGATGTTGTGCTTTGTTTACACTTTCGTTGAACTCAGAAAGGTCTCCAGCTTCACATTTCTGCTCCAGTAGGGAACATCTGAGTAGGTGATCCATTGTTTGTGGTTCAAAAACGCATAATGCAGGTCACATCCTGTTCGTTCAGATATCCCCGGGAGCGTTACTGCGTTACTTTTTTTGCAAAATGATGATATTATGTGCGATCTACTATGAACAGTTGGACAGGCATTTCTTTGTAGTTGAAGATACTTTAGATGACATGAGCAGAGATGGTAGCAGGTTGGTTCAGGCCAGGTTGCTTTAAGTTGTTTGTAAGAGAGGAATGCCGATTTGCTCCTAAATTCTCTGCTAAATAGACAAAAAAACTTGGCAATGCCACTTTGGTTTAACATATGCACAAAACAGTGAAGAATTAGCGTTCGTTTCGTGAAGTAGAACTTTAAAAGTACGCAAAACATCGATCGATAAAAGCTCACTCTCCAAATTGATGAATCGAATTTTCGGTAACCTGGCACTTTAATGGAGGTAGGGTTTGCTAGGTATGGCTGTTTGCATTGATTTGTTGACACAGAATACATGTCATAATAATAGCGTCGGCTGTGCTTTAGAGGCGGGACAGGTTAGCGATTTAGTGATAAAATCAAAAGGTGAAACACTTATTGAGTGTCCTAGGATGGGATACTGCGCTCTTTTAGTGACTGCGCCTGTGTGGTTTTTTTCCGGCTGCTCCAAAGTTGTGGGATGGACTGCACTAGGCCTACCTGGGGTTTTTTTTACGGGGGAATTCTCTGGGGTCTTTCAAGGCTGTAATAAAGACTCAAGTTGTTTTGGTAGGCATATACAAGTGTTGATGATTATATTAATTGTGTGCATAGCAAGATTGAACTCTTTTGTAATTGTTTTCTACTTTTTACTGTGTTTATACTAGTAAACCCCTTACAAAGTGGCGATGGTGTCTGCTTTAAAAAAAAATTTGCTTATGTACCATATTTTTATGCTCCATCTGTAGTTGGAAAATGTATGTATTTTTAGGCTGCGTTGTATGTACATGTGTTTTGATGTAATAGTTCAGCTTGGTTGTATTGAGTGCTGGCCCACTGATGACGTTGGCGCTCGGTGGCCACGAAAAAGGAGAAGAAACGTTTTATATTAATTTGCTGTATATTCGCTAACTAAAAAAACCAAACCAACATTTACCCAAGTTACAACATTTCTATTTTACATTTTACATTTTACTATGGTATACTCACTTATAATTGTTAGAAAATGTATCAGTGTAAATAAAAGAATAACAGTTAAACGATTTCTACTTTCTGTTTCCTCCAGGAAACCCAAGTTATAAACTTAAAACTAGTTTGCCAAACGATCAGAAAGCTATCAATTTAAATTAAATGCTGCTTAGAAATATATTGTTTAGAGCAAAAATGACTTGACCAAATATTATTGATTATGCCTATATTAATTTCTCACGATAGTAGATTTAATAAAAAAAAAGATTTAATTTGATAAATAAAATGTAGTGTGCCATGTAGCTACTGAATAAGGTGTGCTTTTCTCTTATTTAATTTAATACGAGTAGGTTTGGGAAAAAACACATTCTTTTCCGGGGTGTTTTTAACTCGGGTAATTAGGCCTACCGAAAATTGAAAGAAATCTCAAGTTTAGTTGTCTGAAAGTATATCCAGTTGGTTTTCAAGAGGCTGAGAGGCTTTAAATATGTTTTTAGTATTTTGTGAATGTAGAGCCACAGGAAGGAGACCGGTCCTCTATTTAAAAAGGACGAGGATTCACCAGAATACAATAACAGCAACAAATTCCATAAGAGGACGTGTAAAATATAAAATGATCTCCTGTACTGATTTTAATCCTCCAATGCTATAGCACTAGCACACAATACACAATCAATATAGCACAGCACAGTCAGTCACTTGTATAAAGGGCAAAAGGTCAACCACGAGGCTGGCTACATACAACATACAAGTTTACAAGTTTACAAGTTTACAGTACAGTATCCGATCTGCCCTAAAATAATGACAACAATTCTCTCATAAAAGATGGGTCATACCAAGTAATACTTACATATAGCTCTATAATTCTACCCCTCCCCAGATAAATGTTTTTTTGAGCATTCAGGGAACGATTTGGTCCCAAATTTTTGCATAGCAAAACTGCTATGCAATTTTTTTTTTTGCATAGCAATCTCAAAATATTGCATAGCAGTCCATAAATTTTGTATAGCAAATTTTAAAATGTCTAAATATTGTTGAAAATTTAACCCTGTGACACAGCCGTTTGTTTGTGTGTTTTTTAAGGCTTAATTTCAGGCCAAGGCTACTTTCAGAATGTCTATAATTAAAGAATAAGACGCTCCAAAACTTAATATGAAAAAGGCCTATTCCCTTAACTTTTTTTTCACTAGAGACAACTTAAATGTTGGGTTGCCCGCAAGTTTTTCCACTAGCCTACGTGTATTATTAAATGCACACAATTTTCGTAGCGTCAAAAAAAAAAAAAAAAAAAACTTTACGAAATTTTTTTTTTTTTTTAAACGATCTTATCCCCTATTTTCTGCCCTAAATAGTACTTGTTTTCATCAACAACCATTTTCATGGATTTGTAATTTGAGAATCGGTTTTATAGAACTTCTTTTGCAATGAAATCTTCGTGTTAACGATCGATCGACGACGCACATTGAGAAAAAATTCAATGAACTTTGCCCTGCAACGCCCTCTATCGGCAAAAGTTGTCGATGCTTGAATAGCCTGAACCCAACGCTGTGTATAGTACAGAATCCACGGGCGTGCGCCGCGTTGTGCAGCAATTCTTTACTCGACTCGTGAACGTGTATGGAGTTGGAGGCTAGCCAAGCTTCCTTATGAATATGAATTTATTGACGGGCCAATCACAGCGTGCGCAATGTTGGTTAGGATGGACTTTGGACCTGCTGTTGTACTGAACAATAATACACCATGTGTTGTGTGCGTGCGGGCGAACGTTGGCTACCCACTACCATGTGGTTAAGGGAAGTGCGTGCGTGTTTACTATGAATTGAACGATCGCGATCGCGGTCACATTAAATCTAGCAAATATCAAGACTTGCTAAACCATTTTATGAACTTAAAAATAATCTCTCTTTGGGATTTTACAACTGTACAATTTTTTGACTAGCCTGGCGGGCTACTAAGGGAAGGGTTTTGACTCGCACGCCGCTGTTTTCACTCGCATTTGGCGACCGCTAATTTCGAACCCTACCGATGCTGCTTCCATCGACCCATCATGTGTGGGGGAATGTGGATCACAGCGCGGCGTTGTGCGCGATATGATTGTTTCCCTTGCTCTAGTCTTAGGTTGTCGGACGTCACGCTAAATAAAAGGCAATTCCTCAAACACCCACCGCCACAGCTTAGGTAAATGTGAATCCGAAACCTTGTGGGTGTAAACTTATTTTTATAACTATACAATTTAGTAAAACTTGCATCGCAAATTGCATCGCAAATTGTGCGATGCACTTTGTAAAATTGCATCGCAAATCGCTCCAATTGCATCGCAAAATGCGATGCGATACAAGGGAAATCGTTCACTGAGCATGGCCAGAGCCATGCTCCTTACAAAAATAGAGAGAAATACCACTAAAATAAAAATGTGCTCTCTCTTGCTCGTAGCTAAAATAATTGGAAAAGAGAGTGAGTATATAGGTCGCGACCCCAAAGTTAACTTTTTACAGTAAATATGTAAATAACAAAAGTTGGAGTATTGATGAGAACACTGAGGGCGCACTTGGTTTCCCTACATGAATATTTAGCATTTAGCGTTGGTTACTTACGAAAGCCCAATCGTGCCACTGAAGTATATTATATTATCAGCGGGAACTAATCCGTTAAAACGAATTAGTAATCCGTTATAACGAATTAGTAATCCGTTAAAACGAATTACTAATTCTTTAAAACGAATTACTAATTCGTTATAACGGATTAGTAATTCGTTATAACGGATTAGTTCCCGCTGATAATATATACTTCAGTGGCACGATTGGGCTTTCGTAGTTACTATGAGAGTTTATTTAGTGCTTGTAGTGTGGTGTTCCCAGTATTGTCTGAAATAGCGCCCTCTTGTGGAGTAATCCCGACATTAACCTTTGATCACAGACTTTGGAATCTTGTTCGTCGGTTGTACACACCCTATTTTTTTTACATCTAACCGTTCATATTACAGGATATAAAACAAAATACAATACTTGTATATTAAAATATGAACAGACACAGCAGTTTTAATTGGCCATAAGTTCCCTCTACGAAAAAACAGCAAACCAGAATCAACGCGTGTATACGTGTATTCTTTTGTACTTGATATTTGGTTCTCGAAACACATTTTGAGGAGCTACAAATATATATTTTTTTGACGGACATCAACTGACGACGCTGGCAAAAGGAATTCACAGCTTATTGCAAAATTGCATCACCTAGCCGTTTACGACCAGTGCTAATGACTTTAGGAACAAGCCTGGTGCACATTTCCTGTCGATGGACGTAACAGCAATCCCAGAGAGCATTGCGATTACTGCGTCCCCACTTACCAACCAACCTGTCCTACCACAAATTTAACATCAAATAGCTAGCCTCAATTAACACCTTTAGAAATAGCTGTAGAGATCAGTCGTGGTTTTTATTATATGAAAAAACGGTTTTACACATCGACCAGTGATGTGTATTTAGGCGTATTGTAAAGGCATGACGCCATATCACACTACGCGGAGACACATGCCATCAAAGTGACTCATGTTTCATATTTTAAAAAATTTAAATGTATAAGACAGCTTTCTAAAAATCTGAAAAAAATCACCAATCAACCCCTGGCGTTGATTTCTTTGTACACAGTGACACACAGTGTAGTACACACGCAACAGACTGCAGCAAATCCAATCGTGAATTTTAATACTAAAAAATCAGAAAAAAATATAAGTCAGCGTTGAACAAATCTAGAAAAAACACAGTAATACTACATGAAACCTTCAGTGTATGAAGTGCTAATCTTTGATTGGTTTATTTCGAATGATGAAGGGTTGAGAAGTGTTTTTGTTGTAGGATAGCCAGTACAACGATCAATTCACAAGTGTTATTCCGTTGTTTGTAGGTTTCTGTTTTTGATTCAGACAATTCTTAATCTTTTTCTTATAATTGAAAACCCAAAGTCGCTGATTTTATTATTTTTTTCATAAAGCTGCAAAATATTTATTTCTAATTTTTGAATATTTAATTTACAAGTCCCGTTGCTGCAATCAACGCGTTTGTACTACGCAGCCGTCCGTCCGTGCGTGTACACTACACTAAGAAATCAACGCCAGGGGTCGATTTGTAAAACGGTTTTCTCAACACTTTATCATTCGAATTAAACCAGTCAAAGACTAGCATTCCATACACAAGGGATTCATGTAGTATTATTGTTTTTCAGATTTTTTAAACGCTGATATATATTCATTTCTGATTTTTAAATAATAAAACCCACGGTTGACTTTTTGACTTTGTAGCAGTCTTTGCGTGTGTGCTACACACTGCTGTGCGTACACCGTGTACAAAGAAATCAACGCCAGGAGTCGACTTGTAAAACAGATTTCTCAACACTTTATCATTCAAACTAAGCCAATCAAAGACTGGCATTCCATACATGCAGGTTTCAAATAGTATTACTGATTTCTTCTGATTTTTTCAACGCTGACTTATATTTATTTCCGATTTTTAATAATAAAACCCACAATTGAATTGGCTGCAGTCTGTGCGTGTGTACGACGCTGCCGTGCGTATACATACACGTTGAAATCAACGCCAGGGGTCGATTTGTAAAACGGTTTTCTCAGGGAGAATAAGCTCAAAGCAGTGTAGCGAGTCTACGTATTACTACTCTACTGACTACCATTTACTTCGGATCTTTATACACGAGTAGCGATTGACTCCTGGCCCCAGCCCAGCCTCGCTACCATGGGCAGCGCGCCGTATCGATACCTCTCGTCACTAACGAGCAAGGCATGCTGGGAAAAAATGGCGCGGCGAGATCGATCACCCCTGGGAACGAGGATGACATCTACCGGGTAAGAACTTCGCTCGGCCCCAGCGGCCTATCCAGGACCGCTGGGATGGGCTAATCAGCTTGCACAGATTCTTGTTCAGGAAGTATGTCATGCGTGCAGTGCTTGCAGTGTGAGTGTGATGCATGATGGGACTGAGCATTAACCAATGAGCGTGCTTGATACGTTTGCCCATCCCAGCGCCTTTGGTTTTAAGGCAAGGCGCTGGGGACGAGCGAAGGTAAGAACATGACAAAAGTTCGCTCGTCCCCAGCGCCTTGCCTTAAAACCAAAGGCGCTGGGATGGGCAAACGTATCAAGCACGCTCATTGGTTAATGCTCAGTCCCATCATGCATCACACTTACACTGCAAGCACTGCACGCATGACGTACTTCCTGAACAAGAATCTGTGCAAGCTGATTAGCCCATCCCAGCGGTCCTGGATAGGCCGCTGGGGCCGAGCGAAGACAAAAGTTGTTTTACTCTTAACTACAGAGGGCGCTACACATATAAAGCGTGGCACACTTTTCGCTCCACCCATTGCCGCAATAAAATCAGCGTGAACACCATTTACGCCAATATATTGAATAATTTGAACGGTTTTACATCTTTTCGTTCGATATTTCATTATATAAAAACATTTGTTGGTTTGGAAAACATCCCCATAACATAAGGGCTGAAGGAAGTTGGGTCAGAAGAGGGCGCTGTAAAATTATAATAGCGGCTGCCAAGAAAACAGACGGTCCTCCTTCCAGTGTATGATATGCAAAGAGAGCAACAAGAAATACAATGCATGAATTTCAACCAATAATCAATTGCAAAATACCACAATACATTCAAGAGATAGTGATAAAAGCGATCGACTGCGACTGGTGTTGAGCGCCCAAAATGGACGACTACTCAAAGAGTTGGAAATAGTTAGCCGCCTCAGCATAAATATTGCAAAAGATAAAAAGTTTACACTCATCAGGCAAAAAAGCAAACAAAAACAAATGAAAAAGTTGAACCAGAAAATAGGCCCCAAAGTGCTATAGTCGCTGGTCTGTTACATTGAAAGAGATTTGACTGTGAGCCACTTAACTTTCCATACAATTAAATTAAGGCGTTTGGATTCACCGAACGACGAGTTCACACTGAAGATTCTTTATCCTTTGCGTTTATACATTTAGTTTTTTTTGTAAAAGAGTATCACAAGTTCAAATTCAAATTCATCAGATTTCAGATTAGAAAGTGCAATCGAATGGAACTATTTATAATATTAATACAACAATTTCAATATAGTTCGAAAGTAGGTTTTCAGACAGTCGCAAGTAGGCCTAAGTAAAGTTGACGAAATCCATTTTATGAACAATTTGATTTTTGGTGGTAAGGTTTCCATAAACTATAAATTATTTCCACGAAAGTCTGTTCCAGATATACTATAAATAAAGGACGGCCCTTTCGTGGCAAAACAGCTTAACTCGAAAAATGACATTTTGAGAAAAGCAAGTAAAGAGATAACCTGCTTTGCCATACAAACGGTATGAGAGAGCAGAAGAGGCTGGAGAGGACATGGTATAGTCAAATCCATACATAGCATGCCTTTGAAACTTTGAAAATGGAAAAAAACGCCCTCAATTTACCCAGAAATGATCTTACATAAAAAAAATAAATAAAAAAAATTGATTTGGGCTGTTTTGCCATGGAGTGGCCGAGGAGAAACCATGGTTTATCTCGATAACCATTGGCAAACATTATAACCTCCATAGGCCCACAATAAATAATTAACTCGGTGGCATGATTTTCTAAGATGCTTTTCGAAACAAGGGCTTGGGATTAGCATCCGTCACCAACTAACAGAGCTTTCAAAAGTGGCGTATGCCTTAAGCCAGAGCCCAAGCCGAAGACGTGGTCGAGAACTAGCTTTATATAGCCTTTGTCAATGCGGTCATCTCGTAAACCTGGGTGGTGACCACCGTGAATTCAAGAGTGCTGGTCTGTACGAGCGCCTAGAGTAAAGGCTAACTATGGCCGAAATAGCAGCTCTGGATGCGAGGTTGATGAAGTTGATCGTCAAGCCATTAGTATACCAACACTCTTGGAAACAAACGTAGACTTGTGGACAAGTCGTTAAAATGTTTTTTGTTGCGATGATAGCGTTCCGACTTAATCGCGGAGAGCTGATTAAGCTATCAATCACCGCGACAAACACTTAACGACTTGTCCACAAGTCTAAAACCACCGCAGCCGTACGTAGGGCAGCATCAATTCGGGCACGGTCTTGTCTCACAACAATCTGGACCCAATTTCACAAACCTGGCAAAATCTTAGAACGAGCTGGTTAAGCAAAATAGATTGCTTAAAAAATTCTGCTAAGCAAAAATAATAGCAGGAAACCAGTCATAGATTGTACATGTGATGCTGCATTTTTGGCTGGTAATCTATTAGCCTTTTGTCAAGGCCTTTGTGGCCTTTCGTAGAGCCGCGATCCCAAACAACTGGAACATCTGGAAGGGGAGAACACGCACGCGGTCTACCTGAGCTGTCCATGGTCCAAGCCACGAAGGCCTTGACAAAAGGCTAGTAATCTATTTGCTGTTCATAGCTTCTTCTTCTTTTTTTGGTGCTCCGCAAATTGGCCCGGTTTACTAATTAGGAATGCCATTAAATAGATTATTTGTGACCGTCGACCGATCCTACTGACTTCTTGCTAAGCACCATTTCATGCTTAATGGCTTTAATGAAATTGAGCCGTGATTGGAAATCCTGGGTCACTTTACAAACTGCGCCTGCCTGGTATCAAACCTATATATATTATACAAACATGATAATACAAAAGAAATAACAAAATATATAAACAAAAAAGAAGGATGGAAAAAGAAAAGTTAAAAAATAATTGCGTTGTTTATTATTATTATTTATTTATTTATTATTATTGTTATTTTTTTAACCGATTTATCGTATTGAATATTGGCCATCATTATTTTAAAATATCCAAGTCAAAACTATTTGACAATTGACTCTTCTTTTGGCCGACAATGTATGGTAACAATTACATTTTAAACGAAATGAAAGACCAAAATAATATAAAGCGAAATTGGAAATATCCTGAAAATGACTGACGTTTGCCTTGACAAAAAGACAAACGTCAATCATTTTACGCCAAGATAATAAAAAAAGTTAATGACATAGTCTTTCTCTGGTTTGTGAGCAGTTTGTAACAGCTAAATTTATTTTCTTAAAATATAAATAATTTTCATCTTTTAATTTTGTATGTTAAAATAATATTCTGATCAGAAGTGCCAGCCATAACATTAATCGAACTTTCTTATTATAGCCTCATGACTAGTCACTCAAATAGCTAACGATTTTTAGTAGCAGGGGTGGGCTTACTTTTATTAGCAAAGTAACACATTAATAATGAATCATGCAGTTTTTATCGGTGACTCGAACACTATTCATCATCATCTCGAATATAAACCAACTGCACTAATTTGCATATGAATACCTCTTTTGTTAATTGGTCTATTTTGATCACGTGATATCTGTTGGGTGGCGACGTCAGGTGAATGACGTTGTAAACAAGAGAACAGCCTGCGTGTATCCAAGGAAACACCAGGCAAATTCCTTAGTGCTGTGGACAGCGCCGCTTGTGTTGCATTTACCAAAGCATTACATTAACGTTCAGTCTGCCATTTTGGATTTATGATAAAATTTTACGTGCGGGACTCGGAATTGGTCCTGCAAAAAACATGCTAGTAAGTGCTGAATCAAGAAAGATCGGTGTAGGAGAGCTGTAATTCCTTTGAACTGTGAGTGAAAGTAGAACATGGTCGATGCAACAATGGTGGATACGTACTCAATTTCGCGAAAGCCCAACGTGAACTTGCAGGGGGCTTCGCGGACTCGTTCACTGACAACTGGCGAGCCGCTGTACCCGGCACACATCACAGACAGCACGGGGCGGACGGTAGGAAACCACGCTCAACATGTTGAATTACCACCGATTAAAAGTCACACTATCGGGGGATCGAAGGTCCAGAAAACCAGTGAAAATATTCCGAATGGTATCCAAGTCCAGCAGTTATTTGAACCGGACGATAATCATAATTATAAACGGCAAGTTCAGCCGCCGGGGAAGGTCTCGAACGGCATGGTAACAAATCACGCCCGCCGGCCGTCCAGTGACAACAGCACGGACTCAAAATCCAACTCGGCTAAGCAACGCTCTTTACCCATGACACCAGAAGAGGCTATGAAAATGTACATGCACAAACTCACATCCTATGAGCACCATGAGATCTTCAACACACAGCAGATATATTTTGTTGGACCGAACGCCAAGAAAAGACAGGGCGTCATTGGAGGAGCGAATAATTGTGGATACGACGATGACCAAGGATCGTACATTCATGTTCAGCATGATCACGTCGCATATCGCTATGAAGTGTTGAAGATTCTTGGAAAAGGAAGCTTTGGCCAGGTGGTGAAAGTATATGACCATAAGACAAACCAACACATAGCCATTAAGATGGTCCGCAATGAGAAACGATTTCATCGACAGGCGCAGGAAGAAATCCGGATCTTAGAACACCTTAAGAAGCAGGACAAGGATAACAATATGAACATCATTCACATGATCGACAGTTTCAACTTCCGCAACCACATATGCATCACCTTTGAGTTGCTAAGTATGAACTTGTACGAACTCATCAAGAAGAACAAATTTCAGGGATTCAGTCTGCAACTGGTACGGAAATTTGCGCACTCATTGCTGCAGTGCCTAGATTCGCTACACCGTAATCGTATCATTCACTGCGACATGAAACCAGAGAACATTCTCCTGAAGCAGCAGGGGCGTAGCGGCATCAAAGTGATTGACTTTGGGTCCAGCTGTTACGAGCACCAGCGAATCTACACGTACATCCAGAGTCGCTTCTACAGAGCACCAGAAGTCATACTGGGAGCACGATACGGCATGCCCATCGATATGTGGAGCCTCGGCTGCATCTTGGCAGAGCTTCTCACGGGATACCCTCTCCTCCCTGGTGAGGATGAAGGGGACCAACTAGCCACCATGATCGAACTCTTGGGGATGCCCCCGACAAGACTGATCGAGCAGTCCAAGAGAGCGAAGAATTTCATCAACTCCAAGGGTCATCCGCGCTACTGTACAGTCACCACCCTCCCGGATGGAACCACCGTTCTGAACGGTGGACGTTCAAGACGGGGGAAAGTACGCGGTCCGCCGGGGAGTAAGGATCTTGTGAAGGCACTGAAGGGTTGTGATGACCCACTGTTCATAGATTTCCTGAAGCGATGCATGGATTGGGATCCGCAGAGTAGGATGACTCCAAGTCAGGCACTGCGTCACGCCTGGTTACGGCGGAGGTTACCCAAACCACCTGTCGTAGATGCGTCCTCGGCAAAACACAAGAGGCATGGATCATCAGCTGTCGCTAAGCTGCCTCCAACGGGCCAGAATGCAAGTGCCAAGACACGTCAGGCTGGAGATCCATCGGCACGGACTGTACTACCAAAGATTGTCACATAAAAGACATCAAAAAAACAGTTGTGTATGGACACAAATTGATGAAAACCAAAGTGTGATCTTTCATGGCAAATGTTGAAAATGATGAAAACTTCACATGAAAATCTTCTTCTTTTTTAATCGTTTTATTTCTTGAGTACCAGGACCAGATTAGTTAAATCAAATTCCCTATTTCGACTGCCAGTACTTGCTCTTTCTTCTTAAAAATTAATGGACTGATCATGAATTTTTACCATCTTTTATGCAAAGAAATTAATTTTTATCGTTTTAAACCCATGTGATTGTTTGTCTGAATTTTCAAATGAGTTTTTTTTTAAAGCTATGCCAGGGAGATCACACAACTTCAGTTTGACCATGCTGTCATTTTAAACCAGGAATGCCAAACAGTTTTATTTCTATCAAGTTACCACTGTGTACAAAATGTATAAATTTTGTAAATATGACTATATTTTTATGTGCACTTTTTACCTGATTCCATGTTTTTAATTTGTAAAAAATATTGTTTGGCATTCTTTGTTTCCTCAGATGTTTTTAAACTCTTGAGGAGTGAAGTAATGACAGTACATTCCTAACGTGACGGAGATTATAAGTGGTGCCGTGATTTAAACCCACACTGAAAGAGGCAAGATTTTTATTGTATAAATGTCGTGAGTTTAAAATGTAAATTCCATTCATCAATAACACACAAAAAAAAACGGTCAAAAAAACGATTGAGACTCAAGACAGTTTAAAGTAATTGAATTAAATGCCATCATCTCTGCTGAGCATTCTGCCTTTGAAATTGTGAGTCGGGGAATTCTATGATTTTTTTGTGTCTTTAAATAACACTGTGATGGCACCAGTAAACAGTTTCCCTGTTATCATTTTAAAAAATAGCAAAATGTTCCACATAGCGGAAATTACAAGATTGTTGCCATTCTAAATTTTCCGGTCACAAATTGAACACAAATAAAGGTGAATTTTTATTAGTTTTTGTCTTGAAATGATACTGTGGTGGCACCAGTTAACAGTTTCCCTGTTATCATAAAAAAAAATACCTAAATGTTCCAATTGAACACCAAAAAAGGGGAATTTCTATAAATGTTTGTCTTGAAATGACACTGCAATGGCACCAGTCAACAGTTTCCCTGTTGTCATAAGAAATTTAGCAAAATATTCCATATAGAGGGAACTACAAATGAAATTGCAAGATTTTTGCCATTCAAAATTTTCGGTCACAAATTAAACACCCCAAAAGGTTTCGATTTACAAAAAGAAACATTTGTTTTCTTAAAATTGGGAAATGAAACATTTGCCTATTTGGCACAAGGAAATGCCTTTTTATTGGGATTTGTGTGTGAGTATGTAGTTTTTCATTCAGCCTACATAAGAACACAATTTTCTGTCTTCAGAAATATTTTCTATTAACACACGTGTATCAGGGACAAAAAGAGTCTTTTTTTGTGGGTGCGAATTAGTCATCATATTTCTACTGTATACACAATTCGTACACCACAAAGCACTGTAAATGCACAAAATGGTCCTTTGTTCCAATTTGAGGATTTGTCGTTGTTAGAATTGTTTTGTACACAATACACATACTACACAGTGTATTCATGTAAACAGAAAACCCACCTCCATGTACCAATGTGGTGTTAACATTGTTCATGGTGGCTAGAAAATCCCGTTTGTTGTTTGTTTAAACCTTTGGGGCTGGATGCTTGGGAACGATTTAAGGAAGCCAAGTGTGAAGGTTCGAAGGGGTAAGCCATTGTCAACGGGTGTGTCGAACTGGGTGAGGGTCAACAACACACAAAAACCTGTTCCATTAGCTGTGGGGTCAAGGGCTGGTAGAATCTGTTCAGCTCATAGGGGTTTTAACAACAATAAACTGCAAACACAAACCTGAAACCATTAGCCTTTGATAAAAAGAATGTTTTGCGACATGCATTGTCAACCTTGCTTTTATGTCTGGGCCTCATGAACAGTCAAGGTTGTTTGTATTGTGAAACCCTGTTTTCATAACTGATTCAACGCTTTCTTAATTCCACAGAGGCAAGAAATAACCTTTAAAATTCCGTAGTTTACACAATCAAGCCAATATGAGTTCAGTATTTGCCCTTCACTGATACGATAAGCATTGTGTACTCGGTGCTTTATTGAGTTTTTTAAAACTGAAAATCCTTATCATATAAGTCGGTGTTGGGCGTCGCTGAATCATATTTTGTGTCTGTATCCCCGATGCAATAAGGACATCAGCTCCACATATTAAGTTGGCATTTTGTTGTGCCGTATTTATGCAATTTGAAAGTGATTATATTTCTTGAAAGTAGATTCTCATAAAAAATATCAAAGATATTGACAGGGATTGATGATTGTACCCAGAGTTCCTTGAAGTGTGATGACTATCTTAATAGGCTATGCAATTTCACAGAACCTGACTATTGAAAAAAAAAAACTTGTTTGGGAGAATCCAAGCTACGTTGGACAGCATATGAAGGCCTTGATATTGATTTTGTTTAAGATGTTAGTGTCTATGACACGAGCATCCCGTGTTCTTTCACGACAGCTGTAAAAATAAATATCCACTCTATATGCAAATTAATGGTCATGCAAAGAAAATGGTACTGTTCTGCTATTCAGAACACAAACACTTTGTTTTCTTACAAAGAAGTCCAGTATAAATGATGTTAATTTATACAGATAAGTCCTTCACATCGGATGTATGAAATATAATGATTAAGTTGATGAAAATTACCAGTATTTCTACAAATTTGTTTTTGAAATTGCTACATTTTGGGATTTTCGTGTCTATCTGAAAATAAACATGATGGTTGAAGTCACTTTAATGACGGAATTAATTTCAGTTTTTGTCGTTAAAACTCTTTAAACTTGTACGCCAAAAGTATTTTGAGGAAGAAGTTTGCGGTGTGATGGACGATGAAACAACTTCAAAATCTGTTGGTCAGGTTGAAAGATCAATTTTAGATTGGATTGGAAATGCGGTACGGATTTTACATTGTTAGAAATGCTCCTTTGATTCACTGAAAGACTTTTTTTTTGTTCAGCTCACGGAGGAAAACAAGAATTGAGTAACACATTTTAATTATTTTCTGTACGTCTCGACTAAAATGCATCCCGTACCATTAGGTAAGCCCTTCATTACCATAGCAACGCTATTCCGCTGAATCAGAAAAATTGTTCACGGTGAAGATGACAAAAGAAGAAAAATATGTTTATGTGGTGGGGATAATGACATTTTGGGATGAATTTGTAAAGAAAATGCATGGGTGAAGGTTTTGGTGAAACTGATTATCGTAGAACCGAGAGTATTCCAATTTTTAGTGCATTGGGAAGAATTTCGGATTCTGGTTGTGCTTGAGTAAAAATGTTACCCAAAAGAACACAATGCCATCTTTCTTCTACTGAGAGTAGAATACTTTTATAGCAAACCAAAGTCACTACACATATATTAAATTCATGACCACGCATTACTTTAAATGATGTACTAGATGGGTTAATTAGTTTTGGTAACCTGACCAACTCATCAAAATCGTGACATTTTGCTGGGAAGGGTTTCCGAATGGATGTGTGATTGAAAGATATTTGGCCTTGGGTTTTTTCTACATGATGAACATGTATGTCCATATGAAACACTCCGCTGTAATGACTTGTGTGTAGCGTTGATATTGAAATAGAATACATGCACCATTTTTGACATAATGCCCATTGCTAGATTCCACAGGCCTGAATACAAAACGGACAAGGAAATAGTAATGGCTATTTTTAGTGTGCAAATTATTATTCTTTTTGCAAATTGTTCATTGAAATGGCTGAATCTTGATACTGGGTGTTTTTTGTTGTTGTAAAGACACAGTGTACTGTGCACGTTGAGTCATGTACACAAACAATTGTCGATACCTTGTACAGAAAGAGAAAAACATGTATTTATTTTGTTGACAGCTCCATGTTTTACCACGTAATCTACTTGGCTACATTGAAGAGTTAACACTACAAGATTGTATATTTACTGATAAAAGTTCTAGTATAAGTTTGATTGTATTTTGAACTTTGCCCCCACCTTGATTCTGACTGTGGAAAAAAACAGCAGATTGTTGAACTAATCTGTACAGCTCACAACATCCACAAATAGGACACATATTTCTTGGCTGTTTGTATAATGTATATTTTTGATTATTATTCCTTTTTTTTCAAACAACAATCATTAAGAAATGTTTGGGAATGTGACTGCAATGTGAATTGTGTACAGCGTATATATGGAACTAAATTGAATTTTACTCTGTATTCATAGAGGTGTATTTTAGCACCACAGAAGACAAATTTTAATAACATTTTATACAAATGCTGGCACATTATTCAGAAAGTGTGTGGTTTTGATTAATGATTGTGGGTTGAAGGTGTCTTAAAAAACGTGCACAAGTTATAGATAATTCAGCACTCCGTCCAAAAAAACAAAACTGCTCTACGTCAGGTTGTTATTGAGTGAATGCCAGTGTATGTGCAATTTTGCACATCATTTTGGTATTTTTTGTTTGTATTAGGTGCATGGATGTGTGTATAAAATCTTGAATTTATGTTGACTATGTTAATAGTTTATTACACTTACAGCATTTTACCCATCAACTTCTGGTTTAATTTTCATGCAGTTTTTTTTTTTTTTTTTTTCCCCATGTACATGCATTAAATTTTATAATACATGTCAACACAAAAAAAATTAGTTGTCGTCCGATTTGTCTTTATTCATAACTTACTGAGTAATATGGGCTACTTAAAGAGGATACTGGCAGACTCCCCAGTGCATGTAAATGTAACGCCCCATGCCAAAATGAGGCACCCTGTGAAATAGTGAATGTCAGTGATGACGAACAAAGCGTTAGATCTCACATCTCATGGGCCTAAATTGAGTGATGTAACTTACTTGAAACTTCTGTCTCCAACTATTCAATGGGTAAATAGCCCTGCTTTAAAAATATTTGCAAGAAATACCTGTTTTTGGGACATGGAGCGTCTCGGCTGTTATCTTCGCATTAATGTGCATGCTCTAGTTTGAGTAACCACTAGAGTTAATGTGTGCTGCACCCTGGAATCTCAAAGCCTACAATTCCTCGTTTTTGTTCATTAAATCCAGATAATTAGTATTTCAAGGAAATTTGAGAGAATCATAACGAGACATGTTTGGGTTGGGGAGGGGGAGCGGGCCAAGGCTAAGAAATAACTTGGTGGGGGGGGGGGTGTGTTTTGATGGATTAAGAGATTCAATTCATTCTTTGCGGATTGATGGGGGGGGGGCTTAGAGAGAAATTAGCAGAAAGAATTTTACGAGTTAATAAATATATTAGGGTATGACAAGTTTCATAATGTCATGATGGAAACTCATTCTGTACGTAAATTACCACATCATGGTCAATTATGAAAAACGGAGATTGATATTCAATGTCCTGTTTTCAGAATTCCCCAAACTTCAAGGAAAGGAAATCGATGTAAACAAATTTATAAATAAATAAAAATGAAAAAAAAGGAAGTGCTCTTGCACTCTAATTAGATGATCATTGACAATTTATTGATTTTTTGGTTTAACGTACAGATGTACAAACAATACATGTTCAAAGTTAATTCACAGCTTGGTTGATTCCTGTTTCCTCGGTACATGTATTTCTTTCAGTTTTGGCAAAAAAAAAGAAGACCCCCCCCCACAAAAAACACACATGTTTATAGAAGTCTATCTTGTAAAATACATGCAGCTATATTCTGTATAGCATTTAGAAGAATTTGAAAAATTCAATGACCAAATCGAGGGTTGGAGGACAGAATGAAGGAGTCGGGCACATGTTCAGTTTTTAAACAAGAATCATCAGTTGTGATTTATACAGCACATTGAAGATGATCAAAGATGGCGACAGCATGGTACACCATGGGCTATATTATTATACACTGTGATAAAATGCACGGCAAGGCAGACAGTGGCTTTTTCCATACAGAAACACACCTCAGGGCGGCTGCTACCAGTATTAATTATAACATTTCAAGGGAACCTGTCAGATTAAAGTATTCGTGGATTCATGCTCTCGATGATACAGTAAGCGCCAAGATTAAAGTCAAGTCCCCCCACCCCCCCCCCCCAACCGTTGTCTGGCTGGATACGCGTGATTGGAACTACAATGTACAGCCAGATTGTTATACTCCACGGTATTCGCGTCTCAGTCAATTTCCTCTTCGTCGGGGCTGACCCACAGTAGTGTTCATAATGCATAGACAAGGGCACATGACAAACAGCAGAGTGACTGATATGCATTTTAAACATTTTCTTCGATCATCATGTTTTGCCACCAGAGAGCCACAGTAGTTGGTCATTTATAGCGAACTTAACACTTAATACACTTAATCCTGGACCTCAGATGCATTTTTGTTCTGAATCATCATGGGCACTAAAAAAACATTTTTGCTGTGCAAGTACATGTACAAACACTCTGCGATAAACTTGGCAATTTGACGGTCTACTGCCGATGAATTTGTATCGCCATTGAAACTCGGTGTGTCAATAAAAACACATTCCATTCCCATTCCATACATACAATAAACGATGTTCATCGATGACTACATAAAACAAAATTATGGTATTAAAACGAGTTCATGATGTTATACACTTGGTGGTGTGTTGGCAAAGGCCTAGATGCAAATTGTATTGGTCTGCATGACATTCATGCATAGCCGTGTTATTATTCAAAAAAAAATTCCGTGGTTGAATACGATGTACGACGTTTCCTGAAGAAGGCATCACATGTGTGCTCGAATTTATTTTTGTTAATAGTAATTTCCTCAATTTAATCTAAATCGGGGTGTTATTGTTTGTACTCGTCTTGAAAAGGGGCCGTCCCTGTTCGGTGAAAACAAAGCATCGGACAAAATCACTCCAGTTGCCGACGGTTTGGGGCAAGGCTGGGGTGAACAGCAGTAATGACATCACCACCCCTGTACTGTCTTCCCTGGATAGCTTCATTGCACTAATAGGTCAATGACCTTTCCACTTAACGCAAGGTCGCGCACAACTATAGTTACACAGTCATGTTGTCCCTCTCTTCAGTGCACGAAACATCAATATTATCCTCGACCAAAGATTGGTAGCACCATGGATCACTGATGCATTATGTGCCGTATGTATATTCAGCGTAAATTCAGGCAAAATGTTGGCTTTCCCATCGAAAGTTTCGACTTTAAAATAACTACACCTACATGGATTGTATAAAAAAAAACCGTTATAGGCCCTACTGAAAATTTGATGTTAACCAAAAGTAAAAAAGGGCTTTCCCACTTTCGACTAGAAGTATAAAAACATCACTGTAAATGGACTGTTTTGAAGAAAAAAACTAACCCACAAACAAGAAAAACTAAACAACAATATTGAAAATTCGATATTCTTATCAAAAGGAATGCATTAACAGTACGTATACCAGCAACATTGGCAATTTCCAACTTTCGACTATTAAAGGGGGAGATACTTTTGGTAATTACTCCACAAGTTAATGGCCATAAAATCTTACTTGGTAAAGAGTGCTGAAGAGCTGTTGGTATTATAAAACATTGGTAGAGACTACCCCGTTTGATGTAATGTAGTTATTCGTTATTTTCTTGCATTCTTTTTGCAACACGATGACCAATTGAGCCCAAATTGTTACAGGTTTGTTATCTTATTGTATGCACACATGTTGGGATACACCAAGTGAGGATACCGGTCTTTGACAATTACCAAAAGTACACCCCGCCTTTAAATACTTACCACGCAGATTGTATTTAAAAACACAATCGGAAACGGAGTGGGTCCACGTGTACATACAGTGTGAATACAGGAAAAGGAAAAAAATGGCGACTGCATTATATTGGTACGGTACTCTGTCCTTTGCGTGACCTTACCCCTCCCATGCCTTTGCAATGAGAGTTTGCAATATTTGGGTGTGTCTACAAAATGGAAACATAAATAATTATCTGCTGGTAACAAAAATATTTCTTCCCCCCCCCCCAGGGAGTCCATTCAACAGAAAATCTTATTTGTTTAATGCATGACGCGTTTATTTTAAGTATACTCTTTAAAAAAAAAAGACTTTTGTTGTTAATAAAATTGTGTTAAATAAAATTATAAATACACATGCGGGCAAGTGTTCGTGTAATAGTTTTTATTAAAAGAGATTTATAAAAATCTTCATTGTTCCAAATTATAATGCTCTTGAAACATAGACCTCGCCTATTATTTGCCTAAATTTTAGTTCAAGGAAAACGAAAGTGGATTTAGCGAGGAAATGTTATAGTCTAGTTTTATTATGCAGATCAACATTGTCTCTCAAATTCCCATTGTGTGCAAACAAAGCCACGATATTCAGAAGTCATTGTTAGACTATTATATTATAACCCATGAATTATTTATTAATTGCAAAAAAAAAAAAAAAGACGGGATGTACAGTAACTGTAATTAGTTAGGAATGCCCGTGTGGTGACTGTGCCCGGTCGTAATTTTATGCAAAGCCGGCCAGGTCCGTGAAAAAACAGACAAAGAGATAATATGTTTGGGTGTGTCACAAAAGACATGTATGCGTGAAAGGATTGCCAAAGGCCTAATGGACAGCGTCTATAATGCAATAAGAATACGGTGCATACAATCGGCAATAGAACGGGCTTTCACCCAGACAACCGACATTGGCTTATTGAGTAATACAACAATGATTGACAATTTTGATGCAGATTGAAGCCCAAAATATTGTATAGAGAATTATACTTGCTTCGCAACGCGGGAAGGTGAATCGCATGACATTTAGCTGGTATGGGTCTTCGCCATGACTATATTAGGGTCTATAATTTTGTACTAAACATTTAGTATTAAGCTAGTTTCTATAAGCAGGTTTCTGTGTTTGCTGGTATGGCGCGCAGGAACGCCCATTTACAAAATTCAAAACTACCCCAAGCTCGAGAGAAAAGGGCTATACTTGCTGAAAATGTTATTTTAATGAACAGAAGTTAATTGTTGCCGTTAAAGTAGTTAGGGGCCATTCAGAATAGTCAATGTTAAAAAAAATTATATAAAAAGTATATAAAACAACAATTGAAAAAGAAGAAGAAAAGGCACCCAACCTTTGGTCTAAAACAGGACTACAATATCTCGTTCATTTGAGGCATTACTTTGTTCTTCTTCAGCGTATAGATCATTATTATGAAGCCACTCAATGTTTAATATATTGAATGGCCCAATAAAGTGAAGTTCGAGACATTCTATAGCTGGATATCATTGTCTCAGGCCGTAGCGGCTACGACTGTTGCTAAGGATGTTGCTATGGACATCCTACACTTAAAAGCATGGTGAGGCGGCGATCTAGCTGAAGCCGTTGACACGGCCTTAACTTACATGCCGTCATTTTCACGCCCTTAGTGAAATGACATTTTTTGTCATTATTGGATGCTCTCAAGCCTTAGCAACGTTGTGACGTAATGCACGTGGTAGTGAATCGCTGCAAATAATAGCCGGTTATGCCGCTTCACCGTAGTTGCAAGGGAATATCAGACCTCTGGATGGAGCATTTATTGCCCCCTTCTCAAAACCCCAGATCCCAACAATGGTCACAAAAACAACAGCTCAAACAACAGAAAGAGCATGAAAGAAATATTACGTAACATACAGCCACCCTGATTGACAATGGCCTTTTGTAAGTTCTTAAAATTGGCAGCATGGATCATTGTTCTCTTGAAATGGACACTTGCAGTGCCACAGGTTTTTAAGCTGATAACCAAACTTCAATTAACCATGGAGGAACCATCCCCATCACACACTCTCCATCGAACGCCCATTAATTTGACCTTTCATTTCACAAGGTGCACCCTCGGTAGACAACGATCCGCCATCCAAATATAAAGATGACTTTGTATATACTGTTTCCCCGTAATAGAAGAACACGGAGCGTGTCTAAATAAAATCACGTGCATGACCAATACAAACCATCTTGTGTAACACGCCAGTTTTGTAATCGAACTTTAGGCCAAGAAACACATACATGAAGAAGGAATTGAATGAAGGTAGGGGAATGCCCTCCACCCAACAGTCCACCCAAAAAAGGTCACCAAAAAGGTATACCTACGAAGAGAGAATCAGCAAGCCCTAAAAAGTGCGCAGTACGCAGATAGTTATCATTAAATTCTCAACGGGCACTATCTTGGTTTCCCATAATATGGTGTAATATTAGCTATAAATAAACAATGAATAAACATTCAAAAAATATACATACATTAATAAATTCATAACAATTCACGATCCACCTTCACTTTGGATTATGTAAAATTTGAAAGCTCTCTCGCCGTTACATGCAAAACTTCATTATAGGCTGAGAGAATTAGCAAACCCCAAAGTGCCAAATACGCAGATAATTTTGCATAAAACGTTTGACTTTAGTTTTTAGACACTTAATCTTCAACAATTCTGAACTCTGCAGAAATAAACCTAAAATTGCATGTTCTAATCGGTGATTATGAACAATTCACCGAGCTCAGTTGCTCGATTGGATTCCCGGTGATTTCCCCAAGCACCTTCAGGAAATCTCCGGTATTAATACATGTTGTTGCACCCGGACTGCGTGTTCGCATCGCTTGCTTACAAAAAGGGCGAAGTCGATAATAGCAATTTCGCCACACCTATACAATTTGAATGATTACTCATTTTTGCTTGGCTAGGAGTGCGCTATTTACTAATGAACCGCGACTTCATCGATGATCATATAAATGTGGCGGGACATTCTGTTCTCCGGAGATTTTATCCCCCAAATTATTATGGTGATTCGTGTAGAAATTTCGTCTGAGAGCGCCCTCTTTTGAATCGATCAGGCATCTCACCGCAAGCCTCGGCTTCTAGATGATGCCTCCATACTTTTCTGGCTTGTAAACAAAAGTGTTGGTTACTTCTTTAAATTAATGTTTTGGCTGTGTATTGCTTGGAAGTTTTCATGAAGTATGAAAATAAATGCGAGTTTTGAATTGAGTTGAACTTCCTTCAGCCCGTTACACACACACACAGGGGACACAATCCACTATGACAACAGCAACACATAAATAAGTCTTTTCGAAACAGGGGCTTCGGCTTGGGCTCCAACTTATGAGCGGTCACTTGTTTTAAAAACATGCGCTTTCGACACGGGATTACAAAGAGTCCGTCTTCCACGGGCAGACGGAGCCCAAGTCGGAACCCACCGAGCCAAAACCGTGGTCTCGAAAAGGGTCCATGCAAAGAACGATTTCGTCCGGCAATTTTTCATCTATAGCAAACTTAGACTAATAAGTTGTGTGCACACTGAATTATAATTATCGAGCAGCAAGTGATGTGTAACTGATAGTAATACATTTTGTGTTGCATTTTGCTACGATAAATAAGAAAATTCGTTCACCGCTAATGAGTTAAATGGTCTACATGAACTACGTGATCATAAACAACAAAATTATCTTTTACATCCAACCTACTGACCGTCTATAACTGGGTAAAATAATGACTTTTATAACAAACACTTATGTCAAATTGTGATACTGAAAGTTCCTGCTCAAATATCGCGTCCAAGACATGGGCCCTTTTTTACACGAGGCAATTTACCGGCAACCATTCCAGGCAATCTTCAGCGAGCTTAAATCAATCAAATTTAATTTCCATTTAATTTTCTCGACAAAAGTAGGACACCATTACAGAACAGTGTCACACGGTGCTTTCGAAGTGTTCCTTCTGCACACAGAGAGAGCCGTTGCTTGCCTCCAAGTCCAAGTTCTCTCAGCGTGAACGTTGCTTCGCGAGAAAAAAAAGGCTACCGTACGCGTACACCCACACACAGAAAACTCATTTTCTATTTCATACAGCGATAATGAATTACAGAATGATGAATTGTTTTCAGCTCGCACTAACCATTTTGCGACAACGAAATTCAATTATGCTTACAATTTACTAAAACAAAATTGTTAATAAAAAATATGGAGCATGGAAGGTATAATAACTTTAGGATTGCTCCATTTTTCCTTCCTCCATGTCTAACTTAGGGCCATAGCAATTTTTGTTAAACTTGGAGACAACCACTTGCATTGTTTGCAAAAGAAACACTTTGGCAACACAACAGATATTCTTCTAGCTGTAAATTACTATCCAAAAGAACATTATGCGAACATTGAAACGAAAACGGATTTTCGAGCTGGGGATTGCCAGGAAGTGGTTTCCTGTCAATTAACCCTATAAATGTCTAAAATAACTCTTCTATAAAACCGCATGCAAGGAAACAATCACAACCAAGTAATAAAATAATGCACATCTGGCAAAGCATAACAAAATGCCAACGTCCAAAAACGAATTGAACACACCTTCGTAGACATGGTGACAAACAGTTCATCCCATTTGTACGGACAAGGTAAACTTCTAAAGCTTGTTTGGACCGCGGTCGTCTCAATCAATAAAGCCCATAATAAAAGTTGATCGATCACTAGATCGGCAGCCTTTTTTAAACTGTCAAAGAGAAGCTTCTGTGTATTTATAGCTGTCACGCAGGAGGCAGCCAAAACAAGCCAACAGGTGTATGCATTATACAGGGATGATATAAGACTGAGCACATCGACTTCACTACTTGTTATACTGTACATTTAGGGTAATGAAATCACCTCATATAAGAGAACTTAATCGCTGTAGCTCGCAAGCCCGAGGAAACCTGTAAACAAGGATGCTTGCTATGTGAACCAGAAACACCTGGGTTAACCCCTACTCTTCCACAATAAGTGTTCTTGGTTCTTTTACGTGCACTGCCAATCCTAGTATATAGGACATGTGGCTAAATAATATCCCATCCGAAGGATGAAAGTAATGGTAAAGTGTCTTGCTCAAGGAGACATGTGCCACGACTGGGACTCGAACCCGCACCTCCAGTGATCAGAAACACCAGAGCTTGAGTCCAGTGCTCTTTAAACCGCTTGGCCACAACACGCCATCTTGTCAACATGAACAAAGCAGCGAGATTGCAATTTTTTTAAAGCTTTAGTCAGCTTTGACACACCAGTCAGGTTTACTTGAATGGATTTTTAAAACTGCACAATTGCATTTGTATTTAGGTTTTTTAAACATGTTTTTTAGGTGCACTCAAATGCCTGCCTAACAAAATAACATTTATTTAAAATTGTGAAATTTCCCCATTCAATACACACAAAGTTTGCTTGCAAATACAAGTGTCCAGCCAAAAGAATGTTTCTGACTGACTAAATATTTTGTTTCCTCCTTATTTGTTATGCATACATATATATATATATATATATAAATTATAATAACAATTAACACCGCAGATGCAATATTGGCACATGCATTTATTTTAATGAGGGATTTGGCATCTAAAAACACCTGGTTTTTCCTTCTGAAAAAACCCCAAAACAAAACCAAAAAACAAACAAAAAGAAGACAACCTTTCTATCTCAGGCATCGGCTCATGCGATATAACTGAATATAAAAGCTGTTATTTACTTCTGCTAAAACAAACAAACAAACAAACAAACAACATCGATGTATCAGCATATACTGATTCTAAACCACTCCAGTATCTGTGAAAAAAAAAAGAGAATCGCTCAAACTAAAAAAGTCTGTCAAAGTGCGACCACTTAACGCCCCTCAAATTGTACACAGAACTGTACGACAATTACCCCTTTGTAGAGGTCAGACAAGGAATGCCTTCGTAACAATAAGCAAAGTCTCATGCATGCGCATAGACCCCCTTTTTTTTATTCGCAAACATTGGCCACCATTTTGCATGAATATAATTAGTTTTTTACCCTTACACTGATGTGTATTACGGTAAGCACTGTATACTCAGTACTTTCCCAAGTTCTGTGAAAAAAAAAACCCCACAACAACAAAAAAACATGACAAATTACTCGGATGGGATTCTAACCCAATACCTTTGCATTGCTAGAGCAGATGTCTTACCACTACACCACAGAGCTAGCCCTAGAGCTACTTTACGCAAGCACCCCGCTTTAAATTCACCAGGTAGCATAACAACAACTGGTATACTGTATATCAAGTACTGCAGTACCGTGCCAGTATTGTTATGCTACCTGGTGAATTCAAAGCGAGGTGCTTGCGTAAAGAGCCTTGGACAAGGCTATAGAGCTACTGGCTAGTGGGGGTCCAAATCGTACGTATGAGTATCACAAAGATGCAGCGGCACAAACCATTTAAACATGCTTTTAATGAAGAATCAGGCCATGTCAGAAATAACAGCTTCGGCTGCAGCTATGGCTAGATTGGTGAAAAGTCCTATTCTTCAATGTTGTTGCTGCAGTCTATGGCCATAGCCACAGCAAAAGCCACAGCCGTTGTTATTTTTTGTCTTGGGTAGCACAATAAAAATTAAAATATCAGTGATACAGGTAATTTTATTTTTATATACAGCAATTGTAATCAATGATAATTAACTTTTTAGGTACTGTAACTTTGCTAAACAAAACTCGCAGAACTGATGTCGCTACAGAAAGGTCTATACAAATATTTTTGAGTAAATTGGGTTCTCGCGTGTTTTACCTGAACATGCGAGTGAAACATCATCTTGGGTCCAAACAAACCTGCAAGACTTCACTTGCAGTCAACATGCGACTTGGCAATAGGCTAACGAAGTTAACCCAAGTACACTTCATAA
This sequence comes from Pisaster brevispinus, assembly GCA_023634235.1. Classification (NCBI taxonomy): domain Eukaryota; kingdom Metazoa; phylum Echinodermata; class Asteroidea; order Forcipulatida; family Asteriidae; genus Pisaster; species Pisaster brevispinus. The sequence goes on along the minus strand of JAMKCF010000004.1, from coordinate 3,394,679 downwards.
AATACATGTAATGCTATGCATCTAAACATTGAACAGGCCCAAGACACTGCTAGGGTTGCAAGAGAAAGTATGACTTCAATTTTTAAGTCATACATGTTAATCCGTTACCCAGGGCCCAATTCCATAAAGCTGCTTAAGCCGATAATGTCGCTTAACAATTTTTACATGATTGTACATGTGACATGGTATTTTGGCTGCCAATCTGATTCTGGTTAAGCATAATTTTGTTGCGTTTAGCTACTTTTTTGTGCTTAAGCAGCTCTGTGAAATTGCATCCTCTGCTCTGTAAAAGAGTAATGTGACAAGAGGCAATTTAAAGTCATTCAGTTTCTCCAAGAAGAAAACAACATTTCAAATTATACTTAAATATTCTTTGGGACTGCATGACACTCTCCAACAAGTATAACTCTTGTGCTTCTTTCTGGTTGCAATAACAATTGCCCCAAAGAAAGGCAGACGGAAAAATTTCAACAAAGGTTACGCCTTTCTTTCAGCTATGGTGATAAAAATACGCAACTGTAGTGTACTTATAACTTTTACTCAACAATGCTCAGTAAGTTTACAGCACGTCACCTGTGAACTTAACAGGGAAACACGATAATAAAATCATTGTATTTATCACAAGTGCCTGGAGGTACAATTGTGCAACCCCCCTCCCCCCGAACATTCGTTCCAATTACATTTCTGATAAAAACAGGATTGTTTCAGGGTGTTCTTTTTGTTATGAAAAAATCAAATGATATATAACTATTGAGGGTTAAAGTTAGTATATAATCTTAATTACATATGTACATCGACAGTTTCAAAGTAAGCTGATGGCTTGCGCAAGTCTATTTATTTCACTGCACCTACAAAGCACTGTAAACTTACATAAGCAACAATAGTAGTGTTCATTATTACTACTCCGCAGGTCACAAAATTATAGCTTCTACATGATATAATGGTCCCTTAAAGTTTATGGATTTAAAATTTTTTTCAATTTTGCAGCGCTGACTCTTACAAATATTAACTTTCAAATGCATATCTCTCTAAATTTTACAAAATCAAAAATGTCTGGATTCCACAAATTGTCCAGAAAGAAATTACAAGCTGTGAGTAATGACTATAATATGCAAATAACCAAAAATATTATCTTGTTCTTTTTACTTTAATTCTTATTTTTTAATATTCCCTTTTTTCTTTTTTGACAACCGGTGGTGAATCTTGATGACTTTTTTTTTCTCTCTACCAGTCCCTTGTAAATCCCTGTTGAAGTTCTGCCGGTCTTTGTTCATCTGAAACTAAAATCAAAGAATTGCGACAAAAACCATATCAATACAACGGATCAAAAATATCAAGGTTTGTGTCTACTAATGACGGTTTATCGAAAACTGTCTCCCGTGATCAGATGAGCGGAGGTTGACCCTGACTGACCCGTGATTATTTCTTTCAGTGTCAACTCTTCAAGTAATTATCCCTCAAGGTCCAGGCAGAAAAACAGCTGAACCAAAATGAAATTATAATACTAGGCTCACTGGGAATTTTTTATTCCACATAACAATTAATTTTTTGTAAAAATGTCCAAACGACAATTTTGTATGCCTGATATTGTCCCAGTGCATGAAGCTGTTTTAATAAGACCATTGTCAGCTCATGCCATTCTACCCTTATTAGTATATTATTATATTATTAATATATTTGGTAATGAAATCAAAGCTATCGAAGCTGTAACCAACAGGCCTGAAGATGCGCTGCACCTGTGAAGAGTAGAAGAAAACTCAGTTTTGCCAATAAATATATGTTTTTTATAAGAATATTATTTGGATAGTTTCTGTCTTCTCTTAATATGAGGTTGAAAAAAAAAAAAAAATCAATACCTGCTCTAGTCCATTTTGCTTTGTTCAACCACAAGTTATTTACAATTTACACAGTCAGTTTCCCTTGTGTTTATAGCTTGATGTTCTCTCAATACGCATGCAAGATGTACCTAAGTAATGGTCCTTGAAAATATCTTCAATTTTTTAAAATAATCATTATTACCTTTAAATTTAAATGTGTTTCCGAAAAATTACTGATGCTCTACACATTCTCAAAGTCACCATGATTCAATTCTAGTAAAATGTCGAATGCCACTAGCCTTCCCCCTCAGGCTGAGGGACCCCAAATCTAGATGCAAACCCATCAAAATCCAACCGCATGGTTTGTTTGATTCTGTTGGACTGAGGACTACACTAGTTTACTGTTTATGCCATAATTAGAGTCCAACATTTGGGGTGTTGATTTACGGAATGGTGTTGGACTGAGAACTGCACTAGTAAACTGATCATGCTTTACATGGGATCAGGCATACCGACTTAATCAGAGTCCAACAGTTTGGGTGTTGAGTTACTGAATGGTGTTGGACAGAGGACTACACCAATGAACTGAATGCCTTACATGGGGTCAGGCATGCCACCATAATCAGAGTCCAACAGTTTGGGTATTGAAATATTTCATTGGATTTTGTTACAGTGAGGAAGTCTCCTAGTCAACCACTCGAGGGGGGGTCGAGGGTTAATCAATAGAAATACTCCACGTTGTACCAAACCATCTGAATCAATATTGAAATCATTGGCCAGTATGAAGTCTATCGATCTGTACGAACAAAATATCATACGGACTTGACTCAGTGTGGAAAGGATGTTGTAGCTGATTTCCATGGTAACTCGCCATATAGACTGTGCAAGTCTCGCTCGTATTCGAACATAGGGACCTGTTAATGTGCGCGCGTTCGTTTCCTACACGCATTAATCAAAGTATGTGGAACCAAAGTGGTAAAAAAAGAAGAAGTTCCAATCAGCGTGAGACTTGCCTGGTCTATTATTTGAGAATGGTTTTTGAGTGCTGGGCTTATGGTGTTTAAGTATCTGAGTTCCTTTAGGCCAACCATTTGTAAAAATCATTTGAAACGCTACTTCGTCTTTCACTCAAACATATTGCAGGTGAGCAAATTAGATCTATTTCGTCGAAGCAGATGTTAAATTTCAACATCCTGGCTAAAACCATGATTTAGTGAAGTAAAGGTCAACACGATTAGGTAAACGTCAACGAGATTAAGTAAAGGCCAATGGGATTAAGTAAACGTCAGAGAGAATAAGTAAAGGTCAAAGAGGACGTCATGATCCAGTGCCTATTAACCCTCCTACTGGCTGACCATTCAACATCATTCATATGGTTTTAAATGAGACAAACTGTGCAGACTGCAAATGTGATAAATGCATCTACACTGCACACAGTCAACCCTCCTACTGGCTTACCATTCAACATCATTCATAAGGTTTTAAATGATAGACAAACTGTGCAGACTGCAAATGTGATAAATGCTTCTACACTGCACACAGTCAACCCTCCTACTGGCTTACCATTCAATATCATTCATAAGGTTTTAAATGAGACAAACTGTGCAGACTGCAAATGTGATAAATGCATCTACACTGCACACAGTCAACCCTCCTACTGGCCTACCATTCAATATCATTCATAAGGTTTTAAATGAAACAAACTGTGCAGACTGCAAATGTGATAAATGCATCTACACTGCACACAGTCAACCCTCCTACTGGCTTACCATTCAATATCATTCATAAGGTTTTAAATGAAACAAACTGTGCAGACTGCAAATGTGATAAATGCATCTACACTGCACACAGTCAACCCTCCTACTGGCTTACCATTCAATATCATTCATAAGGTTTTAAATGAAACAAACTGTGCAGACTGCAAATGCGATAAATGCATCTACACTGCACACAGTCAACCCTCCTACTGGCTTACCATTCAATACCGCTCCCATGATTTTGAATGATAAATTCACTATGCAGCCTGCAACATAAAATGTGATAAATGCGTACACTGTGCACAGATAGTTATGTGCATGCACACCACGTTCTATCATACACAACCAATGGAGTTGAATCCCTACGAATGATAAGTAAACTCAACAGGCAAATGTTACAGAAAGTAGGAACGTTTTGAAATCTGAAAAATCTCACCATACCAGTCTTTACTCCCCACTCCGGCAACACACCAAGTTACTACACTGGAGGTTCTGGCAGCCGCTGGCCGTGTCTGGGTACGGACCCTCCAGGATGTTATCACAGTAGAAGAACTCCTCATGATCGATGCCGTGACAGACCGCTGCCAGCTGGTTGAGTCCAGCGGATGTGACGTTGAGGCATCCTGATAGGTCAAGATGCTTCAGACGAGGGAGCCCTCCATTTGTGGCTAACAATCTACAAACGCACCCAAAATGCCGCAGATTGAAAAAAAAAAAAAAATAAAATAAAATTAGACATTGACCCAATTCACTGTGGAGGGCGAAAGGGGTAACGCCATAAACGCGCCACCTACGTTGAAAATAATCTCAATTGACTCTAGCAACGCGAACATGTTGAATCTCTACGCATAAAACCAATAACCATTGTGCAAAGGGCAGAGTACATGTACGTTCCCTACAAGTACACATGTATAAACAAGATTCGAGTTACACGGTTGTTGATAGCAAGCTCCATGCTGCATGCTGGCGGCTGTTGAGACTGCCTGGACTAGTCCATTTTTATCTTAGGGTGTTGATATCTTCAAATATTGTAAATTCACCAAAGCTGTGCACTGGAGTACATTCTTCAATGATTTTTTTTTCAATGCTAACTGCTCCAGTCATTAAATTATTTAATAAACAACATAGTTTAAGGTAAACAATTATTTATTATATATCTGTTGAAGATGTGTACACTACCTCAGAATAAGTATTACGGCAAATGTTCCTGTCCATCAACAGACAAAAACTATTGCCATCGCTTGCATGCAACCAAGTATAGGCAGAAACAATTTAAAAACAAACTAAAAAAACGTCAAATATCTGGAGGATGTAAGGAGGGATTTTGTTTACTCTTTCAGAAATGAAAGATCTATCCTTAAATATTATGTTCAGGGAACAAAATCAGAGGATGAAAGATACAATTTTGTTTCACATTATGCCAATATTTTCAGCCATTTAAGGGGAGACGATTTGTGATGAAATTCCCACCTGGACCCATTCAGACATATGCATTGAACCAACGAAAAAATGTTTGGTCACATAGGCCATTTTATATTTCTAACCGACCTTAACAACTGCAAATGCTCGTAAAATCTTGATAAAGAGAGCATTTCAGTGGTATAAATGGTTTTCTTTTTTCCTTTTTAATGGTCTCCACCTTAATGGAGTGTACGCAAACCGCGATTACAATTGATTGCGCAATACCCCCTCTGCACCATTTTGTGAATGGAGCATACTGAATTTTGACGGTGGGCACTAAACACGACAGGAGCTATCAAACGCCGCCTCACCTGAGCCCATCATCAGTGACCTTAAAGCAACCAGCAAGGCTGAGAAACTCCAGTTGACTACCCTCCTCGTTCTCATTGCCTTCCTGATTGACAGAGTCTTGTTTTGAGTTGGTGTTGGAGCTACAAGTCCTTTGGGCCACTACGGGGCCTCTGTCATTGCTCCAACCACCTTCTGTCCTGTAAGACGTGTCAACAGCGTCACGCTGAGTCACGTTAGCACTCAAGATTACGTCCGTCCTCTCTCTAGTACTGCTCAGTCTGGTAACTGCACTCGTCCGGTTGATAATCTCTGGGCCGCTGACTGCAAGTTTGTGGCACTGCAGCATAGGTCGGCCGTTTTTGTCGATGGGTAACTCGTCGACGGAGATCATCCCGCGGCAATGGCTGTTACATCCACTGTTGGTGCACGATTTCCCATTAGTCCTTTTTGTGTTGTCACACTTTGGCTGTTGTTTTTCTATAGGAGGTGCAATAGCGCTAGCCAGTCTCCTCAGAGTAGAGTCAGAGATGCTGGTACATCCTGTGAGGTTAAGATACTTCAGCTGTCGTCCAGAGCCATTCTTACCAAATCTAAAACGAGAGAAAACGCGTTACATTTATCACAACCAGACTTCTGCTTTCATTTATTTGCTTGATAAAAATGAAACTTATGAAAGTGAAATCTGTAGGAGACATGAAAGAAAGAAAAAAATTGAGGTTACCAGCCCCTAGACAGGATGGAAGACCTAGATTTACTTCCTGTAGTAAGCGAACACCCAAGGGAAAGATGAGCATACAATTGTTCATACTACACTACTCTGTATAAACATGCTGAATGATATACTTCGTGCACAAATTTTCCCGTCTGCATTTCACACAACAAATTGGAAGACAAAAGCTAGCTGATACTTATCCAAACATTTGAGATCGACATTAAAAAAACAATAACAAGATGGAAGCTATACCCGATATTCATGCTAAAAGGCATGTTGGGACACAAAATAAAAACGTTAGCGTGCACACACACTGTTTCTTCCTACAGTTAAACAACTGGTGCCCATGTTTACGTTTACTTCTTCAACTGTTGACAAATCTTCAGTTGCAGTCTACATTTTGAGACGCTCTCCACCAGCGCTAAATGCAACTTTGTTTATTTAGTTAGCTCTTAATATTTCTCCCAATGGAAAGTCCCTGACACAAGGCCAGAAGGTCACTAAAAAGTTGAGGGTTTTAAAAGTAAAAGAAAATAACTTTCGAAAAGGCAAAACAAAATGAAAAGTATGTACACTGGATCTTCATAAGAGGTACTGACTCTGTCTTACCCTTTGAATGCAATATCTGAAACCTTGGTGAGTGACAAATCCAGATACTGCAAGTTAGGTGTGTTTGCTAGTAATCGGTACACCTGCATAACATCCAAATTAAAGAAAAAGGAATGGATTGGTAGTTGTAAGAAAGTAACGTCACCAGGGCCCAATTTCATAGAGCTGCTTAAGCATAAAAGTTATTGAAGCACAATACTAAGTTACTTATCAAGATAAGGTTACCAACCAAAACACCATGCCACATGTACCATTTGTGACTGGTATCCAGCTTTATTTTTGCTTAGGAGAAAATTGTTACGCAATAGGCCTACTGTCTGCTTAAGTTCACTCATTATATAGTTTTAATATGCAAGGACTAATCCTCCTGAGAAATGTTCGACTGAAAAACCATCAAAATAACCTTTGAAACCTCCACCCCTAAATCTCATCATTGCTTATTTTGATTGCCTCAACTGAAATAAACATTTGCAAGTACATAGGAATCCCTTTTGCTTGTGCGCATGCGTACTTCACTTTACTAGGCATTCTTCGTTTACACATCAAACGCAAAAATTCGGCGCTTGCCCTGTAAGCGAAGAATGGTGATCGCAAGCCCAGAAATAGGTGGTAAGCAGAGTCATGAAATTGGGCCCCGATTTGATGACCTTTTCACAGGTTGGTTGGATGGTCTGTTCTGTTTTTTTGACAATTAGAGGAGCGAAATGAATTTACTGTTCCAAAAACCAATGATGCGATTGACCTTAAAAGTTTAGCGTACAGATTGTACATGATAATACTGGCAAACAAAATGGAAAGCCACGTCACTCTTCCGTGTTTTCAATTACTTCAAAACAACATCAGATTTCAATTAGAGATGATTCATAATAAGTGGACTGTGCATTGGGTTCATCTCGTGATGAAGTGTACACTGTGCAAGATCAGAGTGGTTCATAATATGTGATGTGTGCTTGCAAAATCTGACAGAACTAGGGTAAGGTTAGCATGTCAGTGACATTATGTGGTGACAAACCGAGGACTTGGGAACAACAGGGACAATAGGAGCACGATTGCTATCTCAGAGAAAAATAATGGGGTCCACGTTTGTCAGGATAAAGAGTTGAACAAAGGAGGGTCCACGATTGGAGATCATTACACACTTGTGTGGGTTCGGGGGTTGGGTGAGGGGTCAAGTACAAGCTATTGGCTGACACTGAAAGAGGTGTAAAATCTCTTTACAATGCTGATTGTTTTGTTGTATTTAGATGTTCCCTCAAAACGTTGACAATTTGGATAAGTTTAGATAATTGAAAATTTTGCTTGGGGTTGAACAAAGAAAATTGACTAGAGCGGGATTTGAACTAACATCCTCCGGTTTACTGTGCTGGTGCTCTACCAAACTGTCCACCACTGAGCTATCTAGCCCTATGTTGGCAGTCTCCCTATTTTGTCGATATCTTTGTTCGGGGGTGCCAGTCAGAAGCCATACAACCGTTAGCTGCTATGTAGCCAGGGATCACACCCAAGTTTACGATACAACCTGGAAAGTGGCTGGGGATGCAATTTTTTTCCCACAAGGGAAACTAACAAAATGATGTCTGATTTTGCAAGAACATATCCCAAATACCTACAATTGTGCATTTTGAATGATTGTTTCAAAACCCATTTATTTGTATTACAGAAAAGTACACTTTTTAACATAAATGCAAGTGTTTCCCAGGGCTCTTAAACCCAGCAAAGAGGTGAACACAAAGATTGAGTAATGAGTCCACAGTACATGTGGACACAGCGAAAAAGTAAGGGTTAAAATTAAATAAATAAATCAGAACTAATTAAGGATTTAATTAACATATTTTAATGAGCAATTTCAAGTAACATCAGCAAAAATGTATGCATAGGATTACAAAAATACAATTGAGTTTTTATCACTGCAACCAGCCACACGTCTGATCCCCTGTTTACAAAATGACAATGAAACTCATTTCACAATAAGGAACCACACTATATCCATCTTCCAGCCAAGTTGGTGTAACAGGCAGTGTCCGAATTTGCGACTACAGCTACAGCTACGGCTACGGCTACGGCTGCGGCTGCAGCTGGATCGATGCATCCTGGTTTGGAGTACAGGACATCCTTTGCGACATCCTTAGCAACAGACGTAGCTGTAGCCAAAGCCACCAATTCTGATATGGCCATCGGCTGTGCCCACATTAGCAGCTGCAGCTGGGCCTGCTGCTGAGGGCAGTCAATGCTGCGACGCTTGTAAACGTAGTGATTAAGCTGCAGCTGTTAATTTGGAAATGGTTATCCATTGATTTGGACTGAAGAAAAACAAGATGGCGTCACCATGACAAGCAACACTTGACAGTATTCAAATTAGGGGCTCCAGCAGCGGCTATGGCTGGATCGCTTAAAATGCCACTCCTTCAATGCTGTCACTGCAGGCACAAGCCATAGCCATAGCTGCAGTGGCTTGTTTCGGACACGGCCGTAGCGTTAACAATGAAAAAGCAATAATGTCTCATTCTTGGCATGCGAGGGCAGCAAACTGACACTTACCACTGCATTATTGAGTCCTCTGCTCTGCGATAGATTCAATCGCTCCACTCCGCGACCCACCACAGGAATCAGGTGTTTAGCTATCCCGTCCAGCATCTTCGTTTCTTGTCGGATACTCAACACCGACTGGTTGGCTGCATGGTTGTTCTTCTCATCACTATCGGCCGAGGCTTCCGACTCGTCAAAGTCCGCGTCCTCATCTTTGGTCACGAAAATTTCTTCTTCGTCGTCTTCGGGAGGGATGTCTTGCAGGTCGGCGTCGGATTCATCAAAGAAGAAACTCCAATCACCTGTAAAGACAAAGGCTGTACTGTAAATCAGGGTATCTCCACACTCTACACCAAAGTCAAATTTAAGACTTTATACGACCCTTTTAATGCTACACTTAACCAAATTTAAGAACCAAAAATAAGTGAATGAAGCAGGGGGAGAAACAGCTACAACTGCTCATATTTTGTAAATTTTTTCCATGCAGCGTTATTTGGTTCTCTTTGGAGCTGATAGGAAATTCATTACACACCTCATCAAATTTTGTTAAGACCTCAAATAACTGAATTTAATACTTTTTAATGCTTTTTGAGGCCTTAAATTTGGATAGTTCAAAGACTTTTTAAGGATCCGCGGAAAGTGGAAACCCTGTAAATACTCGACTCAATCCTACTGACTCTTCATTCCATGCTCTTCAAAAAATTCTACATGATCATGATATTTCGGCAGCCTGTGATATGACGCCATGTGCTGAACACATCTAAATAGGGCACAGTAAGTACAGGTGCTTGGCTGTCCTGCACCGATGCCATGACAAATCAGGCACTACGAGGCTGGACATTATGGTGGATCTAGAGTGATCCTGCACCAATCATGTCTGTACGCATGCGTCAATGTCATTAGCATATTTCATGGGCATGGCTAATTTCCTTTTCTGACTGTTCTAACCTTGCGCCCATCTGACTGGGTAGAGACTCTTCCACAGCGATCCATCCAGGGCCATTGCGTTCCAGTGGGAGGACACCTGGGCACAGTGGCCGAGCTCCTTGGGGTTCAGGTAGGAGAAGATCTGGAGGAGAATCTCCGACGGGAGGCCAGATACCCTGCATGACGCCACATCCTCAATGTCCTCCTTCAATCCATCCACCTTCTCTGCTGGTCAAATTTGTTCACAAATGCAAATATATTAGGGATGGGATTTCAGGGCTTTGATTTGGGGGTGAAAAGCCAGCCCTCATTTCATGTACAAAAAGAGAATTACTACTATCACGCATGATATTTGGCACTTGGGAAAACAAGTAAGAAAATTCATTATTAAAGTACAAGGGCTGACCTACAAATGGTACATGTATCTTGGCCAGGGGCTCGAATTTGGGGTAAAATTCCACAGGACCGCAGGGCTTGTTGCTAAAAGTGTTTACTGGACCAGAATTTATTTCACAAGACCAGAATCTTCATGAGAAAGAGCATTCTAAACAGTTTAACATGAAAATTGTTTCATGTTTCATTTGAACAAGCACTAAGAGAAGATTTACAATGTATCTCATTATTTTGTCTTCATACTGAACAGAATTGTATAAATACCAGACGCAAGGTCAACATTTGAACGTCATTTCTTTCTGTTAAAGATATTACACAGTGGCTATTATTCAATTGAAAAACACAAGACCGCCGCACTTGTCAGGTCATGAGTTTACTGGCCCGAGGCTAAAATCACTGGCCTGGTGTCAAATTCTAACCCTGTAGGCTTTTATAGACGTTTTCCCTCAGATTATTTGTTAATGATTTTGCTGATTTTTTTTCTGAAGGAAAAGAAATAAAACAAATAAAATAAATTGGAAACCAGATTAGAGCAGAACGAATATCATGCCTGTAAGATTGACCTCTTGCATATATGATGTCACAAGCTCAAGCAGCTCCTTCACTCAGGTCAAAGGAAGACCTGTCGTTAGCTAAAAGGTGTGCATGGCGCGTACACGTTTTACATTGTTTGACCGAAGCAATGGCCGCCTGTGCAAGGTGTCTATAGATGTACGGGCTGAAGTTTGTGTCTGTTTCAGAAGGTTCCCCAGCACAAGAGAACTCTACACAGGGGCTGTTGACATTATCTCCGCCACGTTCCCCGTGTCTGATAGCAATAATGAATACCGATTCCCATCCTACCAATTAGGGATCAGACTACTTTGTCACCTCCAGCCTCGGTATGGTTACATGGCTTTGAATGGAAGACAGTCAAGATGGCGGCACCCGAATGAGGGTTTTACCTGAGGTGTCCTTAAGAGATGACTCCTTGTCTTGCTCTGAGCAATACTTGGTATGCAGAGAATGCTTCTCAATCACATTATACCGAATCTCTTTCAGCTCGTCATATGTGAAATACTGCATCAATAACGGCTGGAAGAACTGCACAGAAAAAAAAAGATAGGCTTGGGTGTTGACGGAACAGTGTCTTCAGTGGGAATTATGACTGATTAACCCTCTTACTGTCTGATCATTAAATATCATCCACTGTGGTTTTGAGTGACTGATATATAAACTATGCCAGCCTGAATTCTGATACCATGTGGTGAATGTATCTACACAGTACACAGTGAACCCTCCTACTGTTGGACCATTCAATGGAAGGATAGATAAACTATGCCAGCCTGCAATCTGATACCATGTGGTGAATGCATCTACACAGTACACAGTCAACCCTCCTACTGTCTGACTGTTCCATTACCATCCACTGTGGTTTTGAATGATAGATGTTCATTGCCAGACTGCAGTATGGTATCATGTGGTGAATGCATCTACACAGTACACAGTGAACCCTCCTACTGTTGGACCATTCAATGGAATGATAGATAAACTGTGCCAGCCTGCAATCTGATACCATGTGGTGAATGCATCTACACAGTACACAGTCAACCCTCCTACTGTCTGACCGTTCCATATCATCCACTGTGGTTTTGAATGATAGATACTATGCCAGCCTGCAGTATGGTATCATGTGGTGAATGCATCTACACAGTATACAGATGTACGCAGTCAGTTCTGTGCACACTCCTGGCACTGTTCTCAAAAGCATAATTAATTGACTCGTTTTCAAAAAGCATAATTTATCATATATGTCATGTAAATTGAACTGTTTACACAGTTTAACACGTAAACTATTTTTATTCAAACAAGCACTTAGAGAAGATTAAACTAATTTGTCTTTAGGGCAAGAATACTCAGAAAATCAACAAAAAATAATAAATTGACCAGAATGAAAGTCAACATCTCAGCATCTCGAAATTGTAAAGTAGAAAGAGTCAAAAAGGAATCAGAAATATAAAAAGTGCATAACAGCAAAATAATCAACATACCTCTTCTTCCTCCTGCATATGAGGCAGGAAATTCTTGGTGAAGACATCCAGGGCATCTTTGATCCGACTCCCGATGGTTCTCATCTCACTCGGTGACTGGAGATGCTCCGTCCTTTGACACCCGTCCTCTAGGAGACATTGCATGTCACTCAGACGGTTGTCGGAATGCACGTTGTACACGGCTTGATTCTCAATCTATACAAACAAGCAATGGCATATTACCAGTGAAATTAATTTTGATATTCAACACTGTTATTTTATGAAAGATATGACGCATCATAGAGTTTGCAACATCATAGAACTTTACCTACATGTACATTTCTGTTTTTTTGTAAACATTTAAAAATTTTGCCAAACTGACAATCAAATTATCAATTCAGGTATGATAGGCAAATGGAGTTTCTAAAAAATAAGCATTCTCCTCCCAAGTTTCAAGTTTGTTTTATGTTAGTTTTAATAAATTGTTTGTACCATAAATTGAAACAGTATTGATAAAAAAATTGCAATGGGTATTTTTATTTTCAAGAATTTTGCATAACAAATTTTTTTCATAACAAAAATATAAGCTCCGTTTGAGTTTAATTCTCGTCATCCATAGGCGTGAGACCCTGCACAATGAATTGGGACCTGGGCCCAATTTCATAGAGCTGCTTAAGCAGAAAAATGTTGCTTAACAATTTGCTGTTTAACGCAAATGAGCAGGAATACCAGCCGTAGATGGTCCATGAGAAATGGTGTTTTGGCTGGTAACCTTATTCTGGTTGGCAGAATGTTGTTGTGCTTAGCGACTTTTTGTGCTTAAGCAGCTGTATGAAATTGGGCCCAGGTGATATAGATGTATTCATTACACAATCTTGAGTTGCATAAGAAAGCACACAAAAATTTGACAAATACCTTGAGAAAATCCAGCCTGTGTTTGAGTTTCTGCATGATGCACTCATTCTCGATACACTCATGAGTTTGAAACTCTCTGAACGTCGACCGAAGACTCCACAGTAGTTCCCTTAGGTCGGCATAGTTGGAGAAGTCCGTCACAGTCAGCTGTGAGCAAAAACATTGGAATGAGAATAGACTCTGAGAGACCTTGTTCTGCATCATCATGGCATGGGACTCGGGTGCTCTTAAAAAGTATTCCGACCAAAAAGTTTTGATATTTTAATGGCAAGTACTTTTAGTTTTACTCATGAACTTCAAAAAAGAAGTTCCAGAGCTGATTTCACAAAGCACAAAGATTAATCTTCGAGTATGAGTTGTCAATGATGCCAATGAGTGACTTGTTTTGTGACATCACTCTTTTGCTTTTAATGGAAAGTACTTTTAGTTTTACTCGTGAACTTCAAAAAAGAAGTTCCAGAGCTGATTTCACAAAGCACAAAGATTAATCTTCGAGTATGAGTTGTCAATGATGCCATTGAGTGACTTGTTTTGTGACATCACTCTTTTGCTTTTAGCAAATAAGATGGACAGAGCAATCCTAGCCCCAGGACAATGAAGAAAATGTTGATATTTCAGGGGAAAAGTTCCCCTCCACATACACACATCTTCCGCCATGGGAACAATGTTGTGTAAATTGGACGGTTAATCGTGCTACTTAAATTATTGGGGGAACAATTTCGGCAAAAAAGAATGCAAGTTTCCATTCGAAAGATCATCATCACAGCACCTGGATACCCTATATGGATGGGCGATGGGGCTAGCTAGGTAGGGCAAAGAAGAAGAGGGCTACACTACAGAGGAGTTCAGACAACTCGACCGGTGGACAACTCGACGGGTCGGACAACTCGACGGGTCAGACAACTCGACGGGTCAGACAACTCGACGGGTCAGACAACTCGACAGTGAGACAGCTCGACGGATCGCCTAGACAACTCGACGGGTCAGACAACTCGACGGGTCAGACAACTCGACGGGTCAGACAACTCGACGGGTGAATCAGACAAATCGGATCGCCGAGACAACTCGACAAGTGCTGCTGCTAACAATACCGCGCTAACGCCGTTAACATCAAAAGGACTGCCGTGGTGTTAACTAATTATAGTATAGAAGAAAGCAATCAATCAAACTCATTCTTTGACACTCTCGATGAAAAGTTGCTAAACTTCTTTTCAAATTGAAAAACCCCAAAACAACCAGTGGTCTTTAATACAATTTTTTACAACGAAATGGAACACTGCCGGGGATCTTCATGGAACCTCCATTTAGTGCATACAGAAAAGTTAAAGCGTAACAGAAAATTATCAGAGCCAAACTAAATCATAATCCACCTGACTCACCCTCTGAACCTTTCTCAGTGAATTCACAATAAATATAAAGTTACCCTTGTATAATACTACATATGCCAACACATTTTACACTTCTTGGAAATATTAAACGGAAAAGAATGACTTTGTCATCAGCACGCCCTGACAGTTTTATGAATTAATGTTCCGAAGATTTATTTTATTACACATTTTCACTGGCACAAAACTACAATACAGGGTTATATAAAGATAAATAAGTTTTAATTAATACTACAATATTAAATTAAATAGTCTGCCAATCGATTGGAATCGCACAAAACATATTATTCAAGTCGCATGCTTTGCCAAATTGCTTGCCAGTGTCATAAGAGGTTGTGTGTACGCCCGGCCCCGTTCGCAGTCAGCTGGCGCCTCACGTAAATCTCCGGACAACCCCGCCGTCTTTGCGTGTCCCCCCGGGCCCCTGCGAGTCTGCGAGCCCACTCCCAGCCCGTGGACGCCCGTGCGTGCCCAGTCGGTACATGATCGTCCCCCGTGCTGAACAGCCCCACTCTGCCAGACGTCATGCGGATTTACCATCCACCCGTCGAGTTGTCTGATCAAAAGTCGAGCTGTCTGACGCTTGAACGGACTACCCGTCGAGTTGTCCGACCCGTCGAGTTGTCTGACCCGTCGAGTTGTCCGACCCGTCGAGTTGTCCACCGGTCGAGTTGTCTGACATTCACTACAGAGTGACACAGTATTGCTGCTTTTGGCACATATTTATCTTGGGGCTACTTTTTTCAGGGACAAGGTTATGTTTTGATCATGGAAGGAGTGGAAAAATGATGGTCAGAATCAGCATATTATTACTCTTTATTTTAGAATCAGTGATACACAACATGCACGAAGATAACTCTCTTGTTTATGATCGAGAATGATGATGATGAAGATGACAATTATTTTTCAATGTAAAAAAACTTGCACGGAGACGGACATGACGGAACATCATTATTATTCATATGAAATACTTTGAGTACTTACACTCAACTAAGTTTCCCTTGGCCATTTAATCTAAATACAATGTACAACGTTAAACTTTATTCAGATGAAACTCAACAAACCACTCTATCTTACCTTGTCCGAATAAATGCGAACAAGCTCTTTCATGCGACTGTGCGGTCCTGAAAAAACGTCAACTTCACTTGGGGCAGGCGCCATTACGGCCAAACTTCCATATTTTGTGGTCTGGTAATTGCCGCACACTTTCCATGCCTAATTTTCCGTACGATAATCAATGCACTATGATTGCGGGTTTGGGCCGTGTGCAGACTGTCTACTAGAAAGTCTGTTGACCTCCTTTGACGTCATTCTGTCATCATTTTTTTTTGTTTACGCGCGACAGCAGGACAACCGCCCTCTTGCGGTAAGGCTCAACACATACACACACACCATGTGCATTGTTTCACACGCGGCCATGGTAACAAGGACTGCAAAGACTTTTGCAGTACACTCCAGATTGGCAGCAAGTGTTGACGAAAAGTGTGTAACAAATGAGGCAGAAACTTGTTTTTTTTAGCATAAAAACAACGTAAATTGCTGATAAAGAATCCTGTCCATAGCCACTCATCATGAGCAGAGAATTGTTTGACGTCCAACGCCAGAACTTCTGGACAGAGTCGATCCACAAGGAGGCCTACACCCGCCTGGCATGGCACGAAAAATACAGCAAGGAATTCGCCAGGGAGTCTCGGCAAGGGGTTGCCCGTAAAAACCGCCCAGATATGGTGCCAAAAGTTCACCATTTCCCGACCAAGAAGAGCCAAAAGCAACCAGATGCATCACAGAGTCTTGGCGAACTTGCGGCCAAGAAAGAGGCGAGGAAGGCGGACTTGGCCACCATGGACGCAGATGCTCTTCTGGTCGAGATGAGATCCGTCACCCCTCAAGTTAAACAACAACTGTATAAAGGTTTCAGCAAGGAGGGAACCGGCAGATATGCCTATCTACAAATCAGAAAGCTCAAGAAGCCGGAGACGAAATACGACTTCCCGATAACAAGCTCCTGGGAGTATGGCTGGAGACTAGACGACGTTGTCAAGGAGTTCAGAGCGCCATCGTTCGGCCGATCTCGCATCGTCAAAGACTCATTCTACCGTACCAATGGCATTTTTTAATCATCGAAACACAGAACTAACTTTGTGCCTTTTGAATATTGAAATTCTGATGGAGCAGTGTGATCCGACAACCAAAGCGTTAACACTAACAGATTTAACCATGTTTGAGGGAAAAATCTCCCTGCTAATTTAATTTGTCATCGTGTAGCTTTTTTTCTTTCAACACAGTTTGTGTCGTGAGACCTTGCTTGAATTGACAAAGCAAAACATTTTGTAATCAATAGTCAGGTCTTTTAAAGTAAATAGTTTTAGAAATCAGAAATGAAGATGTTACAATAAGAGGACAGTTTCTCTACACCTAAATCAAAATGTAGTCCTATTTCAGTCACTTTACTTTGTTTATGTTAGTATTGTGACAACTTTTCAATGTTTTTTTTTTAAAACTTGGCATTCAGACTGGTGCTTCAAAGGCAGTTTTGAGTTTCTGCTTATTTTGAGAATTCTCAATTGTTTGTATGAAATAGTTCAATTTGAAATAGCTTGGTTAACAATTTGAAATTGAGTTCTTGAAAAAACAAATGGTGCAACAAAAAACCTACAGTTCCAAGCTGGCATTGGTTACAAAATGAACTTGATTGTCTGAGACTTTCATTTGTCCCTTGACCAGGCTGCTCTTGACGATTCTTTTGTCGCCGTGCAATTTGTGCCGCAGCCATAGATTTTGATATTAATTTTGTTTACAAAAATTAATTAATTTTGTGAAATAATGTGTAAAAAATGTACTCTTGGAACACCTTTTATAAGTGTGTCCAACAATGAACAATTTTATCTCATTAATCTCTTTAGATTGGTGGATAAAACAAGACCATTCGCTTTATTACATAACAAACGGATATATGGGTTGTGAACAACTATGGCACTCGCTGGAATTAAACAAACTTCCACAGTTACATAAGTCATTTGGAGAACAATACTTGTAAAACTTAAACTTTTTATAGAAAAAAAAGTCATTTATTTTGTTTCTCCGTGGACCTTTGCAAAGGACAATCAAATCTGATGTAATTTTCCAAAGAACTTAAGACCAATCCATTACGCCTAAAGACCATCATTTTCTTGTGACAGCAAAAAATCTTCTGCAAATACTGATGGACACCTTATGCTGTTGTAGTCATGATGTCATCTCTAGGTCACCAAACCGCAACCATAGCAGCTGGTTCACGCCGTCCGGTACACACAGACAATTACGAATTGTATTCAACATCTTTCTCCTTCGGTTGCCGAAAATAACTGCACTTATGACTTTCACTAGTATGATTACAACCTGCTGGAAAGCAGTTCACCATATTTTACTGTTATTTTTGCTAGATTCTGATACTTTTGTGACATTTAAGTTGGTGCTCTGTGCTGAGTGTATAATCGAATGCATTGATATAGAAGTGGCGTAAACCAGTGATCAAGGAATTGAGCGTGACCTCAGGAGGAAACGACAAATTGCACGGCATCATCACACAACCAAATGTCTTACATGATAAAATTATTTTCACGAACTGTATGTTTGAATGTCTTTGCATTATTGGTTGCAGCTCATGTCATCTGAGAAGTGGAGGCTCGTGTTTGTCGTTGCTAGGCAGTTTCTATGGTCAGCAAGCCTTAATGGATTGGTCTAAAAATTAAATTTGCTTAACAATCATGTCTTTGTTACAGTTTCTTTTAACAAAATGGTGTAGAATATTAACTTTCACCACATAATGTAGTTTATGTCACTAAATAAATACAAAAGCAAACATAAAGTTGTGTTAAAATATTTGTTGGAGTTAGTAGGCCTAATGCACGAGTGGCTACGGCTGGTCTAGTGGAAAGGTCACGGCCTAGTTTCATGGCTTTGAAACATTGCGATCACCATTCTTCGTTTATAGGGCAAGCGACAGATTTCTGAGCTAGCTGTGTAAGCGAAGAATGCCTAGTAACGTGAGTACGTATGTGCAAACAAAAACATTCTCTGCTAACCTGTGAAACAAGCTTGGCATAAGCACGGATTTCCATGCTTCTGTAAGCGCGTATTATTTGCTTGGGGTAAGCAGAGCCATGAAATTGCTTGAGAAGCTGTGAGAAAATAATAGTAATTTGGATTTTTTATATTTTTCAGCACCTTGGGGTTGAAAGTCTAAAATCTTTTCAGCTGATCGGCTGCTTTCCTCTTTTTTCTTCTTTTTTAGTGCCATAGAAAATTGAAAAAACACTGTACAAAGTTTAGTATGCTTGGCAGTTTCTGGTTATCTTAACTTGAACTGTTCCAAACCATCGAAATCATTTCGCTGTTCTTGTTCGATTCTGTTGGATGACAGAGGTTTTGCCCAGCCAAACTTTGCTGCCAAGACACACAGTCCAGCAGCTGAGTTAAGAGAGCATGCATTTGACTTTGGGTTTGGAACAATTTGAGTAAAAAAACCGCACCATTTTGTCTTCGAAAGACTGTATGTGATTTTTAATACTTTCTGCTTTTATGTTTTTGTGAATGTACAATGAAACATGTAGTCTTTTGACTCCATAGAATACAGTTTAGCACAAAGGTTGTAGTCTCGGATGTGAAGATATTCCAAAGATGTCACAGGAATTCTGGCGACCATCTACAATAGTTTGTTTCGATGCCGCTACGAAGTCGCTTTTCTCAACTTATTTCTGAAAGATATAACACAGTGTGAGAACAATATTGATTAAATGCTGAAACAATCAATGGGTTACTATTAATGACTTGTATGGTGGCAGCAGCCTCGCCAGTAAACCACTGTTGCCGACTCTGCACAGAGCTTGTGCATGTGGCACGTCATGGCTGAGCAGTCGAGCACATTGGACTCGTCGAGCTCTGGTGTTTCTGATCAGCAGAGTGTGGGTTCGAGTTCCAGTCTTGACACTTGTGTTCATAACAGCAAGACACCTAACCATTATTGCTTTGTCCTTTGGACGGGACGTAAAGTGTTGTGTTATTCACATAAAAGAACCCCGGTATACTTATTGTTAAGAGAAGGGGTTTCAAAAGCTCCGATAGTTTCTGGCAGTGGCTGCTGAATGCACAGCAGCACCTGGTAAACCCTTCTAAGGTGCTACATAAATGGGTCTCATTATTTAAACAGTTTTAAAAACCTGCATTAACAATAAGCGCTTGGAGACACCTGTAGACGAAGCACTACACAAAAACTAGTTATTAATTAACATTATTATTAACTTCAGAAGTGTGTAAACCATTCTGAAATGAGAGATATCTGCTGTCACCTATTGTCTCATACATAGTCAGTCTTTCAGCGTATCAAAAACTATCTGCAGGTTCTAAAAATTCCGAAAGCATTTTTGTAGGAACAAGCAATAATTTTATAAAACTGTGTTCCACCATTTTTAGATGCATTAGCGTTATGGTGTCATGTTTATAGTCTGGGCCCAGTTTTATAAACTTGCTAAGCACAGAAAAATCTTGCTTAGCAGAAACAGGTTACCAGCTAACATGCCTTAATGTTGACTTTGCTGTGACTGGTGCCCCACTCATTTTTGGCTTAGCAGAGAAATTTGTTAAGCAGTTTTTTTCTGCAAAATAGCTTTATGATATTAGGCCCTGGTAATTTGAATATTCAAAGATCAGCCAGTAAAAGGCCAAGTATTTTTTTTAGATGTATGTATTTTCTGAGTTTGACTGTGTACTGTTTAGATCCAATCCTTGCTAATGCAAGATATCACACCGCATTTTAGTCACATACTTTATTAATGTTGCAAAAAGTGCATCAATTACGTTGAATTAATCAGTCAACAAAAAAGTGAAAACTCTTCCTTGATTTGTAAATCATGTATATTCGTTGATTTATTGATAACCAGTGACTTGATTGCATAAGAAGTATGTAAAATTATAAATACTGTGGAAAATGGTATAATTTTTATAAAACTATTGATTTGATGTGAAAACTACCTTGTTCTGTAATAAATCCGATACCACCGTTTTATATCATATATTTAAAAACACTGTACCGAGATGTGTCATTTCTTTATCATTTCATTCATTAATGTTGTTTGGTTGTGAAGCCAAGGACTCTTAGAATATACTAGCCAAGAACCCGAAGGAAGAGAGAAGAATAGGAAGTACGTTTCAGTTTTCGATGTGGGAGGAAAACCACAGAGAATTATTCCAGGAAAACCCACGCAATCAGGTAGGGACTGAAAACCCAATCCACATAGTGCCCCCGGCGGGATTCGAACCAAGTTCCTAGAGGTGGAGGGCGAGGAAGATAAACACAACTACGCCAACCCAACCACACATTTTCTCAAACATTTTCGCAAAAAAAGCTGAACAAGTCGTTGGTGAGTTAGATTTTTGAATAAAGTCCGTTGCAATGACTTAAAAAAAAAAAAATGTTTTTATGAGATATCGCCCAACTCAAAAGGCCGGACGGCCACTACAAGGTTGCGGGCTACACTTAACTGATTTGGGCTGTCAACCCAGATCAACTGTCACCAGAGGCACGTTGCCACCTACTCCTGGGGCTGAAACAGGGTTACCCCCTTCACAGTCCGTAAGATTATAGTCATGGGTATCATCCACTAGGAGCCTTGCTGGTAGAGCCGAATGCACTACCTTCCCAACTTTTTACGAAGAAATTATGGTTAAGTGCCTT
This sequence comes from Pisaster brevispinus, assembly GCA_023634235.1. NCBI lineage: Eukaryota > Metazoa > Echinodermata > Asteroidea > Forcipulatida > Asteriidae > Pisaster > Pisaster brevispinus. Next base: position 3,373,165 of record JAMKCF010000004.1, on the reverse strand, counting down.
GCTCAAGGGCACAAGTGTCATGACCGGGATTCGAACCCACACTTGAACCCACTTGATTGTTCACAAGTGAACATTCAAGTTGGATTGCCCTCACTAAAGACGGCTACACCAAATGGTTTGGGACAGCTTTCCTTTAGCAACCTCCAGGGGCCAGTTTCATGAAGCCTGTAGCACAAAGACTTGCTAAGCACAGAAAAATTCTTGCTTTGCAGAAACAGGTTACCAGCCAAAATTCCTTAAAGTGTAACATTGTTGTAACTGGTGCCCCACTCGTTTATTGCTCAGCAGAGAAATTTACTAAGCAGTATTTTCTGCTTTAAAACAGCTTATGAAAATGCCTTGATGCGCAAACCCTGGTACTATTGTGCCATGGATATTTATTCAGTATTGTGTATGGGTGTTTGCTGTCTCGTCCGTAACTACGCAAAAGTTTACCCCGACCCCGAGCCATGTGACATGGCAACTGTCTCTAGTCTGACGAATTCAAAGCTAAGCAAGCAAGTCATTGTACCAGACATTATTCAAATCTAACCCACAACTGGCTTATTTCACAGACCTGCCGAAAACAGTGCTTAGTAAATGTGTCCGCTAAGCAAATATTAGCTGACTGCTGGTCACAACCCAATACCTTTTACATGGTATTCTGGCTGGTGACCAGTATTTCTGCTAACCAGGATTTTTTTTGTGCTAAGCAGATTTGAGTGCTTCACAGCTCTATAGAATTGGATTCAGGGACTACTTTCATGCATATGTTTAACCACACAAATTAACTTAGTGCAGGATAGCAACTTGCTTTGCTAAAACAGGTTCTCAGTCAAAATGAAATTTACCACTGGTCCCACACTTATTTTCGCTTAGCAAATGGACTCCTTCAGTGATATTCTCTGTAGAGCAGCTGTGAGATTTGGCCAAAGTTTAAATTTCAATGTACCTTTTTTGTTGCTAGCTGGAACTGCTCCGTCTTTCCTCTTGCTAGAGTCGACGATGGTGTCCTGATTAGTTTGACTGACTCTAGGCGAGGCCGCTCCGTCGCTGTCCTCCACCTCATTATCCTCATCGCTATGGCAACAAAACAAAAACATCTTTCACCACTCACATTTGGAATTCACAGTCATTGTAATCGGCAAAATAGTGAATTTACCTCATGTAAATGAAGTTTGCATGGAGATGTGGCAAATACTACTTTTTCATTTTTACCTGTCAGCTTTAAACATTAGACTTGGACCTGAAGAGTTGGCACAATGTCTTTCTAGGCTCATCATTTTCACTGTCAATTTGGTGATGGGGGGGGGGGGGGGCGGAGTTGATAGGTAAATGATTCTAAAAAAACACCTTGTATCTTAATGTGATGTCATCATGAAATTGAAATCAAAGTTTGTCTTTAAAAACACACCTGTCCAGATAGGAGTCTGTGAACAGAGACTTTTCCATGGAATCGTCAAAATCCGGGATGAGGTAGTATTGTAAGGGATTGCTCCACAGGTCATCCCGGATAACCTACAACAACAAAACAATCTAGAATGAGATACTGTGGTATTGTAAGGGATTGCTCCACATGTCATCCCGGATAACCTACAACAACAAAACAATCTAGAATGAGATACTGTGGTATTGCAAGGGATTGCTCCACAGGTCATCCCGGATAACCTACAACAACAAAACAATCTAGAATGAGATATTGTGGTATTGCAAGGGATTGCTCCACAGGTCATCCCGGATAACCTACAACCTTCAAGGAATTATCAGCAGATTAAATAGTGTAATTACACTCATTGACTGGCACACGAGAGCTACATGCATGCATTAGCTCGTGTATTTATCTAAGAAATGCGTATCACCCTGTGTGCATAATTACTTTGTAAACCGCAAAATTAGCATCTGGCACGTGATGGTGAATGGCTAATGCCAAGAAAAAATAAAGCAGGGAATCAGTCACAAACAGTGCACATAACGTAATACTTTGGCTGGTAACCTATTTTTGGTTATCAACATTGTTTTGAGCTAAGCTTATTTTTGTGCTTAAACAGCTCTATGACATTGGGCACAAGGCTCAATGTCAGAGCTGCTGAAGCAGTAAATAGTGCTTCAAAAGTTTCTGCTGAGCCAAAAATTTGCAGGATACCAGTCACAGATTGTACATGAGAAATGGCATTATGGCTGGTAACCATATTCTGGAAAGCATAATTTTGTTGTGCTTAGCTACTTTTTGTGCTCAGCAGCTATATGAAATTGGGTCCTCGTCAGAGGCAACAGCGAAGTAGTACAGACATTTGTTTTGAGATTTTCTGTGAGTTTCATTTTTACCTTTATTGCAATGGAAACTGAATTAAAAAAAAAAATCTTTAAAATGTGCACAATAAATAAATGCAATCTATTATGACTTATCAACTTCTTATTTTCTAGACATGGCACAAAGTAAAAAAAGAAGGACTTTCTGATCCTTACATCGGCAATCTCATCATTCCCAGCGTCGAGATGATCACTGAACCACGTAAAGAAGCTCAAGCATTTAACTTCCATCTTGGATTTCTTCTTGGGCACTCTCTTGGTGAGGTCCATGCCAGGTTTCCATCGAATGATGTCACACTGGCTGGTGGGTTCCCCTGTACAAGACAAACAAGTATCACAGTTTGAATTAAAGGCAGGGTATACTTTTCGTAATTGTCAAAGACTAGGGCCCAATTTCATAAAGCTGTTAAGCAGAAAATTCTGCTTGGCAAATTTCTTTACTACGCAAGAAGTGAGTTGGGGTACCAGTGGCAACAATGTAATTTTTATGGAATGTTGGCTGGTAGCCTATTTCTGCTAAGCAAGATTTGTTTGTGCTTAGCAAGTTTTTGTGCTTAGCAAGTTTTTGTGCTTAGCAAGTTTTTGTGCTTACAGGTTTTATGAAATTGGGCCCAGTATCCTCACTTTGTGTATCCAAACATATGCATACAATAACCAACCTGTGAGAATTTGGGCTCAATTGGTCATCAAAGTCCCAAGAAAATAATGAAAGAAAAAAACACCCCTGTTGCATACAGAATTGTGTGCTTTCAGATGCCTGAGAAAGGCTTCATGCCTGAAGCCTTTTTCAGATTCAAAGTTTTGGGTGAAAAATTACCTCTTTCTCTAAAAAACTACATTACTTCAAAGGGTGTCGTTTCTAACAGTGTTTTATAATGACAACAGCTCTCCAGTGCTCTTTACCAAGTAAGTTTTTCTGGTCATGAACTTGTGGAGTAATTACCAAAAGTACACCCTGCCTTTTAAATGTAGAGCCATACTTGTAATGGCAGTAGGCAGCCTGTGAAATTATTTCGTCGGAAGTGCCCCTGTTGGTTAGTAATCAATAACAGTATTCAGGCACAAGGGTTTTTGGTCCAGTGTGGGATTTGAACCCACATCCACTAGGCCTACCTGATAAAAGAGCAAACAGGTATTTGTTTTAAAATGATAACTAGAACAGCAAAGCTGCCATGGCGAGCTGCCGATCAATGACTAATTGCAATAAGGAGTTATGACCATTTAAGGTTTTCATTGTTTTAGCTCATTCAACTGGAACCAGTGATAAACTCTTTCAGTTTTATCTTTTCATATGAATCTACATGTAAGAAGCAATATTTGATTCAAGTTTCAAGTCAGTACATCATTGCAATAAGGAGTTATGACCATTTAAATTTTCATTGATTTAGCTCAGAATTCAACTGGAATCAGTGACATAGAATTTGGTTTTTGTTTAAACAATTTCTGCATGTCTGTTGTGTTGTTGTTCAAATTTAGGTCTAAAACATCCAACGCTTAGTCTAAAGTTTTTTATAAATTCCCGAGGGCACAATGTTCAACATTGTAAAACAAACTTCAACATTTCTTTTTAAATTCTGAAAACATTTGTGTAAATTTTTTTTTTTGAGAAACACAATACATGGCTGTCATTGTACAATTGATTCACTTAGGGCTTTTATAATCCATAAAACAACTCAAAACATAAATGTTGAAGCTTGATGCTAAAACTTTAACATTTATTGAATGCGGACGGCCAGACAGACGGACGGACGGACGGAAATTGTCATTACATAGGCTCACTCTGCTTCACAGCTCGCCAAAAACAGAGGGTACAATCATTTCAAAATGTGTAAAGTGAAATAAGCTTCAGCTTTAACTCTGCTAAGAATAATTTCAACTGTCGATCACTACTTTGTTACTTCAGCTCCTCATTTCTTCTTGATCAATCTCTGACTGCAAAAATTGACACAGAGGAAAAAAAGCCATTCCTTTCTTACCATCTCCAGAGAAACTGAATTCCTTGCAGATGGTCTTGTTCTCTAAGAAGGGATTTTCGGCAAAGTGGAATGTGATTCGATAGCCCGTCTTAAGGTCCTCGTAGTTATCGATGTTCAGCCTCCTCAGATAGTGGAGACATTCTTCATCTTCTTCGTTTAATCTTGGAGCAATCTGAGGGTGGTTAACAAACTGATGCCGGAAACACGGGTTAAGGAAAAGTCTGCTAGAATTTTGTGTATAAAGTTCAATTTAATATGAAGTTCAATTAAATTTTCTTACAGAAACTACAAAGCAGAATAGTATTAGCCAGCAATGCATCTGGGCACCCTCTGGACCCCTTGCTAAAAGTTTTTGGACACCCTGTTTTTCAATCCACTCAAATTTGGACACCCTTTTTTCAAATCCCGGCTAAAAGCCTGCAAAGCAGACTTTGAATTTCATCAATGAAATCGGTGAAAAGGCATTCTAAGTCTAAGGAAACACCTTGATTGAGTTTTAACACCACCAGCTCTTGTCAGATCCAACACAACTCATAAGAGATATTTCCATGGGGGCAAACTTTTCCAAACTGGGTATAGATAAATAACTTCAAGGATACAGTGCAGATCCAGAAATTCGGTATTTTCTGAATGAACTCGTTGCGCTTATCGGTGTAAGGTTTCCGTAGTCTGTTGTACTTTTCTTCGATGCGTATTATTTCTTCACTTGCAGCTTCATTCAAGTTCTCAATTTCACCCTGACAATTGTCAATCTGTTCCAGGACCTCCAGAGTGTCGTCCTGCTCGATGGGGTCTTTGTCTCCAGAGCTTTGAGGTGTGGGTTCCTTGGGCTTCGAAGTGGTCGGAATTTCTGATGGACCTGCTTCTGAGTCTGTGATTTTAGCCTGTTTTTGAGGTGACGGACCATCCATTTTCATTGTTAGTGTTTGTCTACGATCCCAATCTGGGGAAATAAAATGTACAAATTTGATTATTAAAACTAAGTTTTTTTAAACAAACATTCTCTTTTCCAGTCCAAAATAGGCAATATTAAGGAGAACTAGAATTGTAAGCAATGGGAAACAAAAAACAGTGACAAATATAACCCCAAGATCATGATAGCAATTTTTTCTTTCTTCGACTTTCAAAATGTTCTCAAAATATTTATAAAGTAATAAATTGTTTTCTTTAAATAGACAATACTTTACTAACAATGTTACACATTTTACATTCATATTAATTAAGGATACTTTTAACTTTTAACACAAAATTATTAAGCAACATGTGTCAATAAAATCTCACATTTAAAAAAATAATTAACCATCCACAAGTATGGCACCCGAACGTCCCATATGATGGCTATCACATGAAAAGACGGGCGGTACCTGATCTGAATAAGTGTGTGTATTTTATATGTAGAACCGCTGATTTCGAAAAGGCAGTCCAGGAGTGATGATGGCAAGCAAGTTTATCAAATTATCATCTGGACGTTTGCTCCATATATATTGAAAATATAAATAACATGGATGATCAGTTAGTGTCAACAGATAATGAGAACATCGTACTGCCGGAAGGATTACAATTCAAGGTAAATCATAAGTTTGGAAGAAAACAATTTTGTCTCGCCATGCGCTCGCTTGTGTTGTACTTGTACGTTTTTAATCCAAGTAAGCCCTTCGTTCTTCTTCTTCTTTGTAGACAAAGTCTAAACACAGTCATTGAAATGATCTTACACAATGCACTTACAATGTTTGTAATGAATTTCTCCTTCACTCCATCGTCTCCTGAGAGGTTCAACCAGAATCAACAAACTCCCGTATACGGAAGCAAGTGGTCTTAACAATTTTTGACACTGATGAATTGATTTTGACTGCAGCGCCGATTCAGTCGCTTATAATCCATTTCGCACACAAGAGGGCGCTACACATGTTTAGCAGTCCTTTTTTTCTGATGAAATGAAAGATCCATAAAAGTTAATGCCCCTCTAAAATGCTAAAAGGTCGAAGTTTTTTAATAGATCCAAATCATATTAAAATGCCTTATCCCGCCTTACTAGGTGATTTCATTGCTGCTTTTACCAGAATATGCTTCCTTTTTCACTTCCGAAATAAAATGTGTTACTTTAGAACGTGTTTTTTTAAAGATAAAGAGCAAGGAAACAAAATTGTGTAGTGAGATTTTAACTGAGATTTTTTCTTTACAGTACACATCCACCAATGTACCGGGTCCTGCACTAGATACCCATCCAAATGAAATCCTCTATGATGGTTGTGTCTGCACCCAGGCATCGTGTCCACCGGACTGTCCATGTGTACAGCGCTTCGGGGCAAACTACACCAGCAAAGGGCGATTTCTAAAAGGCCCTGGCGTCAGCCAGTCACAGCCGGTCTTTGAATGCAACAGCAGCTGCCGTTGCGGACAAGAGTGCGTCAACAGGGTGGTGCAGAACGGCGTCAAGTACAAGCTGGAGGTGTTTCAGTCCAACAGTGGGAAAGGTTACGGAGTGAGCGTCTCAGAGCAGATACCGAAGGATTCTTTCATTTGCGAGTACGCCGGGGAGATTTTGACTTTAGACGAGGCAAAGAGACGAACAGTCGCGATGACGGCAGAGGATATGAACTTCATTATGATCATCAGAGAATGTCTCGCCAACGGGGAAGTTATCCGGACTCATATTGATCCGTCGGCGACCGGGAATATCGGACGGTTTGTAAATCATTCTTGCGAGCCAAATCTTTACCAGATCGCGGTACGCATCGACAACGACATACCGAAGGTTGCTCTGTTCACGAGGAGGCAGATTGAGGTCGGTGAGGAGTTGACGTACAGTTACTGGGGCGACCAGCAACCAGCGAGTCTCGCTGGGAGACGGACTCCAGAGGATGTGAAGATGAAACCGTGTCTCTGTGGGAGTGACAAATGTCTGGGGTTCTTGCCGTTTAATGAGAGTTTGTACCAGACAGAGTCACTTTAGTCCAAGTTCATGTGCAAGGGGCACACACTCAGGGTGCTATTTACCGGGATGGGGTATAGTAGGGGTTTGTGGAGAGTGTCAATTGCCTCGTTTGAATCCAGTGAGCCATTGATGAGCCGGTGGGGGGGGGGGGGGGAATCTTCCTCCTCAATTTAAAACAAGATATCCTCAAAGTTGGAAATTTGAAGGACTGATACAAATCTAACCGAGGGGGGGGGGGAGACTCCAATCAGAGCCTTTACCTCAAATAAGATTGAAAACAAGAAAAAAAGAAAAAAGAAAAAAAGAATAGCCTCCCAAATTATGTCTTTTCCCCCGCTTGCCAAAATAAAAATGTTTGGTTACGCCACTGGTACTTCACAAAGCCTGCAACTATATATTTGTTTCTTAACACGTTGACTGCTGCCTACGAGTATATTCGTAGTAACAGGTGTAACGGATTCTGCCACTACGATTATACTCGTAGAGAATGAAAGGCTTTTGTAATTGTTTATTGAATACACTGGCATCACTGAGAACGCAACAAGTACGTTTCTGGCAGTGGTGAGGACATACATCCTTAGAATTTGTATTACAACATGTAGACACCAAAAAAGTACCTATTTGGTATGCGCGCATGCGCACAACGCTTGGCAAATGGGAACGCACTACGAATCTATGACTGGCAGTCAATGTGTTAAAAGACAAATTTTATGAATCTTAACTGAAGGGGGAAAAAAAACTGCCTGTGCTTGCAGTCTCTGTAAATAATTTTTAAGTTGTTTTATTGAAAAATTCCAATCAGACAAAACAATGCTGTTTTACTCGTACAAAACTCATTTACATATACAACCCATATTAATTTCATAACAAAATTACATTTTTTGCCTAAAACTACAGTGCAGTGTCTCTATTGATTGAACCATGTGAAGCACCTCTACATAAACCTGATACCTTACAATACTTCACCGTATGGTACTGGACTTATGAGCGAGAAAGAATTCTAGAAAATCTCTCAAGAGTGTTGGGGTTTTAAGCTTTCTTTATAAGGGATTGCCTTGAATCGGCACTTTGTGCCCATACCATAACACAGCGCCCTCTATGGTTTATTCATTACATATTATACATTGTCCATGTATGTTCAGTGTACTTGTAAAGTAAAACACCATGGTCTTGGAACCAAGACTCCTCCCCACCATACTTTTCAGTTATTGGTTGGATAAAATGAGATTGGCAGAGGATGTGAGCACCGTTGCTAAACAGTTGCTTTTGTGGGCAGGGCTTAGCAGATCAGTCTTGTGTTCATCAAAAACTTTTTAAAATTTGTGTTATATATTTTATTTTTATAGAGAGTTCGCCCCCAAAAAGGCTAGAACTGTAGAAGCCACTCTTGGTATAGAGGCTACAAGAAAAAAATACTGAAAGATGAAAATAACTTGATATTCCTCTTAAAACAGTCTAGATTGTAGGATGGAGGGAACCATACACCAGGCAAGGAGTTCCAAAGAGATGCAGCACGTGGAATAAAGCTGTTGCAATGGCTCTTTGTTCTACATGTACATCTCAGCAAAGCGAGAGTGTATGGGTGAGAAGAAGCAGAAAGACCAGGTCGGACACACTGGTAACACATTTACCATGAAACTATCTGTAAAACATCTTGATGGATAAGCTTCCTGAAGTCCATCTTGCATAATTAATTTCACATGAAGAGAGGCAACTTTGCAAAAAAGTTTATAATTAATCGTAGAATAAATTATTAAATGGCTTTGTTAAAAAAACAAAAACAAGGATAGTTGTAATTCTGTTCTACTAATTATTCCATACAAAATATAATTTCTATTTTTTGAGACAATTGTACAAAACTTTCTAACTTGTGCATTTTTGTGTCCATTTAACAATGTTTAAAAGTGATACATATAATTTATACAAGAGGCTGACAATTAAATGATAAAGAGATAAAAAAAGAGAAGAAAAGGGTTTCTTGTTTGTGACACTTTAGGGTTCTGAAGCAGAAACTAAATCTAAACATCATTTGAAATCACTTCAATATAAAATTATAAACAGGTTAGAGATTTGATCTATTTTCTGATACATAATTGTTCCTTAAAAAAAAATGCTGGCATTTAAAGAAACATTCAAGAAACATTAATAATTGGTTTCACAAAGTTTACTTGTGAAGAACAACATAAAAAAAAGGCTGAACAAAAACATCTGTGAATCTTTAAGACAATCGGATATAAATGAAAGCTATTTATAGTAACACTTACTGGTTGGGATGTCGGGCATACTATTTCACCATTAAAACAATTTGGCAAAACTCATTGAGTACAAGGACCTACACATAGCACAAGAACCTACACATAGTATACACTGAATTGTTTTTAGGTGGTTATTTATACTATTTTTCAGAGAGGAGACGAAAAAAACAACAAACAAACAAAAACCAGAAACCAGATTAAAGTTGGAAGAATGGCATGCCCGATCTACATAACTCAAGTTCAAGAATGATTTAATTACAATTAATATTAACATTCTGAACAACATTTTGCAGATCAGCAAAAACCCGATTCTTGTCCAGTGAGAATAAACTGTCAAATACGCCTAATGCACCAAATCTCATTTGAGTAGGGCGCCCTCAGCTAGAGGTCAAAACAAAGGCTGCTCATAGGCACCACCCACACATAGCAGTACGTTTCCACGGTATCAGCATCCTTTTAACTCTAAGATGGTGGTGTGATGATGTCAATGCACCAGGTCCATTAAAATAGAAAAATAGTCAACTTTACACCCCCCTCTCCCCGAGTCAGACATACCATGGCCAATAGAGCAGAAAATACCGCTTACCAATTTGATTTGTTTTTGCAGGAAACCAGTTACAAGGAACACACATTATCATGTGTTGTTTTGGCTGGTGACTGTTTTACAGCTCGGCAAAATATTGCCATGAGCCAAGCAAAAATGTTGTGATAAAAAGGACACTGGAATGTGTTAAAAATTTTCCTTTGACGAAGTTGATTACCGGCCAAAATGTCACGTAATGTACATTACCACGTGACTGGTCTTCAACTTATATTTCACAAAACAAACAAACATCTAATACTAACAGTAACAATATTACAAAATTCATATAAAGCATGTTAGCATGCCCGAAAGTCGACTCCAAGCACTCTTTATTTATGCAGGGCTGTGTTTAAATTATGATATGCCTGCAGATAAATAATTTTAAGACGTTGCTCTTGATGTTGCGTTTCTGCTTTCTCTTCTGGTGCGTTTTCCAGTAATTAATTGCATAAATCTGGTACCAGCTTTACCCTGTACACAATGGATACTGGGACTTAAAATTCCTGCAATAATTGGGTAAACTCTGACTGTTTAGTCTGAGTTTTTTATATTTTTTAATTATTTGTTTACTTAAACATTTAATTACAAAACAAAAATACACACAACTCGACTTCCTGGGATTAATTGCAACTGTCTCATTGAGGTAAATTCAACAGGGAGGAACAAGGCTCAATTCAAAGATACTCGACCTTCATCATGCCTCAACCAGATCTGTCTTGTTCCCCGGTAAACCCTTACAAATATGAATACTAATTATGATAATATACCTAGGAACCACACTATTTGCCCCTTCAAGCCTCGTAATGGTTATACATTGATTTTAATGAAAGAGAAATCCAAGATGGCTGCCCAAAAACTCTACGTAAATGTTCCCCCACCATACGAGGGCTTTGTCTGAACTGGCGGCTACAGCTATCGCTATGGCTAGATTTTAACTTCCTCATGTGCTGATGTACAGTTGCAGCCTTTAGCAACACCGTATAGCAACAGTCGTAGCTGTAGCTTTAGCCGCCAATTTGGATACGGCCTAGCATTCAGCACACAACAGCAACTGTTGATCCAATGGCCACAGCTGATTGGTCTAGCTGGTGTCATGTGATCCAATGGCCACTGCTGATTGGTCTAGCTGGAGTCATGTGATCCAATGGCCACTGCCGATTGGTCTAGCTGGAGTCATGTGATCCAATCTTGGATAGTATCCTCATGGCCTCAGTTCGTTGATTAGGGTTCAGCTGTTGACTGATGTGCACAATGGAATCCATGGCAATCTCCGGATTGTCTTGAATTATCCTGTAGAATTAAACATCAAAGTTCTTAGAATTAATTCATTGTCAACAAATATAAATTTAAGGGTTTTTACCATCCACGGAATATACAAGGCTTTATTACACATCAGTGTTCAGAAAACCCCCCATAAATTTACATACAATGAACTGGAGACATAGCATTGGTACAGTACGCAAAACTGCTACATGCTTAAGTATTAATTTTACTATGTTTGAGTCAAGATAAGGTACAACATGAATCATTTTGAGATGAGTGCTGCTACTGGTATGCTTACTAATTTGAACTAAGACAAAGGTACAACATTTGTAACTGCCTCTAACCATCGCGCTAGCTATGGTCTAGTGGTAAGAGATCTGCTCTAGCAATGCAAAGGTCGTGGGTTTGAATCCCACCCGAGCTATTTCCCGTGGACTTTTTTTTCCACAGAACTCGGGAATACAGTGCTTAATACACATCGGTGTAAGGGTGAAAAAAACCCACAAATTGTATTCTTTATCGCTGATGCAAAAGTTAGTATCTATTAAAGCAATTGTAACGTTGGCAAAACTGCTACTCGGCATATGCTTACTCTCTTTGAATCAAGCAAAGGTACAGCTTTGGTATAATTAGCAAAACTGCCACTTTTGTAATGCTCACTGTCTTCTTTAGCCCAGCCACTACACCAAAAAGTACATAGCGTCGCGCGAGTGTAAAAATGTCGATTTTGCTAAAATATTGTATCTCGCACAAAAATATTCCGTGCAAAAACATATCTCTGCATGTACTTGTTTTGTGTGTATATTTTTTAGTTGAGATACAAAGTTTTGAAAATTTCAAACTTGCGCGCAACGTAAGTGCTATTAGAGGAGATATGACAATTGAACACTGACATAGCAACAGTTTTTCTTTTTGTTGATAAACCAATGAGTGTTGGCCACAGGCCTGTGTCTACTCAAGAAAGGAGTTATTTTCAGGAACCTGATATGACTTACTGTCTGATGTGCTGTATAACTTGATCTCTCTTGATGGCTTTGATGTTGTCCAAGATGGCCGACTGACTGTCTTCTCTCTCCTGTCTCTCTTGATCCAACAACCAATCAGAGGCAGCTTTATTGTCCTCCCAGAGATAAGACTAAAAAAGCAATTTCATTGGATTATTTTATTTTATATTACTATTATTTTTGGGGGCCACATTGCCTCCTGGGGCTGAAACAGGGTTACCCCCTTCACAGTATGTAAGGATATAGGCATATGGGTATCATCCACTAGGAGCCTGGCTGGTAGAGCAGAATGCACTACCTTCCCAACTTTTTACGAATCAATGATGGTTAAGTGCATTGCTCAAGGACACAAGTGACTGGGATTGGAACCCACACTCTGCTGCTGACAACACCAGAGTTTGGGTTCGTTAAACTAGACCCCTTGGCCACGACACAAATTGAAAAGCAAGAATGGCATTTGGATATAGTCTTTATTTTGGTGGATGGTTTGTGGATGAAATAACATCCCAAGTTTTGTGCAGACACAACATCCAAAAAATTCTCTTCATAGGTACGTTTTAGTTGATGTGTGGATACAACTAACAAATTAACTACTTTAACTTATCCACTCACTTGTAAATAGCTAGAGTGGATAATAAACAAACTGATCTAAACAGCCACTTTGCCTACTCACATTGATGTATGGATACAACTAAATCAACTACTTTGTATACATATATTGACTGCAGATACGAAAGGCAAATCAACTATTTTGTGAACTCATAATGACAGCAAAAAAAAAACCATTAGCAAATCAACTTATCTGTATACTCATACTGAATATGTGGAAACCACTAGCAAATCAACTTCTTTGTGTACTCCCATTGATGTGTGGATACAATAAACAATTCAACTACTTCGTAAACTCACATTGACTGTGTGGACACAATAAACAAATCACCTACATGTACTTTGTGTACCCACATTGAATGTGTGGGTTTAATAAACAAATCAACTACTTTGTAAACTCACATTGACTGTGTGGATACAATAAACAAATCACCTACTTTGTAAACTCACATTGACTGTGTGGATACAATAAACAAATCACCTACTTTGTAAACTCACATTGACTGTGTGGATACAATAAACAAATCACCTACTTTGTAAACTCACATTGACTGTGTGGATACAATAAACAAATCACCTACTTTGTAAACTCACATTGACTGTGTGGATACAATAAACAAATCACCTACTTTGTAAACTCACATTGACTGTGTGGATACAATAAACAAATCACCTACTTTGTAAACTCACATTGACTGTGTGGATACAATAAACAAATCACCTACTTTGTAAACTCACATTGACTGTGTGGATACAATAAACAAATCAACTAGTTTGTGTACTCACATTGACTGTACCCTTGTCTTCCACAAAGATCCTCCTGAGCATGGCAAACACCTCCCCTCTGGACAGCTTCTTGTTCACCTGCTGGATCCTCTCACACATCTTGTTCTCGAGGAGCAGACGGCGAAGACGCCAGTAGAAGAACTGCCGCGAGGTCTTCCACTGGAGGATGTCCTAGAGAGAGAGAACATTCAAAAGTATGAGAGTGGGTTCAATCCAGTTCAATTCAATGGGGGACTTTTCGGGACACTAGGTGGCAGCAGACTTACCAAGTAAAATCCATTGTTCTCGGTAATGTGTGCATGCTCAGAACTTACATAAACAATGGAAATTGACCTGGTAAGTCTGCTGCCACCTAGTGTTGCAAAGTAGCCCATTCAAAGTAACAATTATTTTCTCGCTAAAATTCATAATTACAGGATACAATAACTGAGATAATACAGAGGCATGTTCCGAAAAAACAGGGCTTGTCCAGGAACAACCAATAAACAGAAAAACCCCCAGAAATTACACAAATCAACAACTAACCAAAAACACTAAACAATGTGCATATAGATTATACAAAGCAGAAGTATTGGAAATTGAATACCTAGTATGAGGGAAACGGCAATAGAGAATGTGTAAGCTTCTGTTTCAAAAGAGCAACTGATTTACAAACAGAAAGCGACAACGGAAAGGAAAGCTGTTCCAGGGTTGTACCCTTTGGATCATGCACACTCGTGATTTCAAATTGAGGCGACATCTACCGCTCATTAGACTCGACCCTTTAGACTCAAAAGTTAGACTCGATAATTGAGACCCAAGTTTTAGGCTCAAACTTTGGCTCAATTGGCTGCTCAAAATACCAAACGGTCACAATTGGCGAAATTGTGGTGTCTTGGTTTAGGGCTGGAGGCTTTAAGACACAAGTCTTAGAACTGGACAACCCTGTAGTGACTTACTGAGATGACTTGTTTCTCTTGCATTCTTCCTGCTCTATCATGAAGATCGGCGAAGTTCACAGCCACGGTGTGGTAGATCGGTAGCAAGTATTCCTCACGATCCTTCAACTTCTTCTCCAAAACTGACGGGAAACAAATGAGAAATAAGTTCAAGAAATACAATGAGAACTGCTGAATTAGTCAGCCAATGATAAGAAATTGTTGTAGGCTTTAAGCCATGGCAGATACAATCTGGATTTACACTGATATTGGGGCTGCTTGACCCAAGTCCCTTTCTGCCGAAAAAGGTCACCAGAGTTCCCTGTTGAGTTACCAACTTCTGTCTTCTACTAAATGACACAAAGTTGCTGCTTCAATTTTTTTCCCCAGGCATAGAAATGTTAAAAAAAAACCAGCATCTGCAGCTGGTAAACAAATGTAACCCCAGGCACTATCAACTTCTCCCATGTTTTCTCCGACACCCGATTTCAAACAAGGTGAATTAACGGAGGGTAAAAAACCTAGTGTCGAACGTTACTTGTCTGCTGGTTGTCCTGGACTAACTTTTGACATGGTCCCTAAACCAGTCTGGTCCCTGGAGGGTGAACTCACCAGCCTTTTCCTCTCTGTTCACGCCCGGTGCTGCGATCTGACTCAGCAGAGAAATGCATGTCTCGTCAATCCGACGCATCAACTTCACTTGGTCCTTCTTGCGGAATTTAATCTCCACGGTACCTTCGGGTTCAAGCACTCCACCCCTGTCATGAAAAAAATGAAGTTGAGATCAGCGACAAGACTAAGTTTTTTCCTAATTAGAAAAAGGGCCTTCCCTGTTCTTGCTGGGTTGACAACAATTTTAGCATTTATAACACTGTGGAAAGGACACTGCGCGTTGTGACATTTATATTATTTATTTATATTCAACTGAAATGACATTCTGAGAATTCTACAAACTCTTTGAAGAGTTGCGGTGATTCCTGCCTCGCTACCAAGGGCAGTGCTCCTTATCGTTACCCCTGGTAGGGATGTATTGTAACAACGATAATTGGTTCCTCAAAGCGACGAATTCGCAAGCACACTTTTTTTCCCGAACCCTTGTATGGCATTTATAGGGTGCATATCAGGATGCTTAGCACTGCGTGTCAAATGCAAGTATTTCACTCGTACCTACTTCAAATAAATCATGTTTTTACGTAGTCATCCTGAACTCTCATTTAGACATTTCACAAGATGGAAGAGGAATGAGAGGGAACAGTTGCTCTTTGACTTGATGCCTGTTTTACAGGCTACCATACTTGAGTGCATGCGTAAGGTGGATTGACATTAAAATTAACCAATAACAGGGGTTGTGAGCGGGCTGGGAAAAAAAAATGGCATGGCCAGATTGATCATCCCTGGGAATGAGGTTGTGGAGGTTCTGAAAAGATAGGTTCCATAAAGAACCGGTGTACAGGTGAAGCAACTCGATATTTCAATCAGTATGCTCACGGCACAATTTCAGCTTACTGTGGAATTCTGCGCTTACGGTCACTAATCTCTGCTTACAGAGTAAGCACCGCCATTCTGTGCCGCCAGTCTTACCTGCTGTCTTCGTCTGCGTACATCTCCATGTAGAGTGGATTAATGGTGGAGTCAATCACCACCCAGGAGCCTCCTCTCAGCTCACCGTGGGGCGGGATGTACACCATCACAGGCTGTCTGTATTCACACAGAGCGTCCACGATGTACGATCCATACTTGAGCACTTGCTCGTACATGTCTGCAGGATCATCAAATTCGGGCGTTTAGAAAATATCAAACCAAAATCAAGTATCTACCACTGGTGTCTTTAGTACAGACCAGAACTTCTCCATTTTCTTTGCAAATTTGATTAAAAAAAAGCTGCCACGACAAGTGACCTACTTTTAGGACAAGTGACTTTTGATATACAGTGACCTGAAGTGACATAATGACCTTTTGGTAGTTTAATTCTTGACAACTTTCGGCGTCATTATGCTGAAAAACGGTGACCTACCGATCTTTAGCTCTCGCTATTCGAGTACAAACTCTATGACAAGAATACTTTGACACAAGGTGCTGTGATGAGGGCTAGCAACCTTTAGGTAGAAACATTCTTGGTAAGTGACCTTTGACATTGTTATGGTGAAAAACAGTGACCTACTGACCTTTGGTCCCCGCCATATGATTACAAACTCTATGACAAGTGAACTTTGACACACCGCAACCTGATGTGAGTACTGATCTTTCATTCCCACCATTTGAGAAAAAACAAAACTAGTGACCTTTGACAAAATGGGGGCCTGAGGGTCACCTACTTACTGACCTTTCATTCCACCAGAGAAACCTCGCCAGTTTGCAAAGACTATAAGCGGAAGCTGCTCCCGCCCAAAGTCCTTGATCGCCTGTGCTGTCTTGAAGGCTGAGTCGGGGAACCAGACCATACCCGCTTGTGCTATGGACTGAAAGTGTAGAAGATAAACGTTTAATGAATTGAGAAGGGAAATATAACAAATGAAGGCAGCTGTTTTCAGAGGAATATCAGTTCCTACCTTCAACTCCCCTGATTTTCATCTAAAATGTTTTCTTCTTGTAGCCTCTTACCAAGAGTGGCTTTTAGCCTTGTTTTGGGCAACTTGCATTAACCCTTTCAATACCATTGTCGAGTTTACTCGACCGTGCGCCGTGTGTGCTTCTGTACCAATGTCGAGTTTACTCGACAAAAAAAGTCGCGGCCTTTGAGACCCTGTATTTATTTTGTTTGCCGCCCTCTGTTGTTGACCCTTATATAGACGGGTAGCTTGTTTATCGTGCTTTCCAATGGTGTGTATTGTATAGGGGGTCGCCATTATGATTTTCCGAGAAAAACTACGTTGTGTGCTGCAGTACTTCCAGATTTCACGCTTCCGTTTTCCCGACAAAAAATCACCATCATGGCTGTTCATGACCCGTAGGTTTTGGTTGAAATATTTGTCGTTAGTGACTCTGAATTGGACTTGAAAATATGTGAAGAAGAACCTAGTGAAGATTCGGATGAAACTTGTAATGTTTCGTCGTAAGGTATGTTCAATGATGGCAGTGATCCTGACGATATACCGGTAGCTGGACCAAGCACTCCAACCCTTCAACGCCATGGGCATGGGCATGGGCTCGGCGGGCCTTGACCCATTCTCGCCGATCGAGGTGGCAAAGGACATGAAGATAATATATACAAATTTGACATCAAATGAAAGATCATTTCATTAGCTACAAATTGTATGCACAAAGTTTTTCCACAAAAATATGTCTTCACATAGAAAATCAAGATTGAAAAAAGTGAACACTGCACTTTGCTTTTTGTGTGAAAAAATGCGGTACACAGCAGAGTGACCCCTGTAAACAATGCGGTATTGAAAGGGTTAAAAAAAAAAAAAAAGAGAAAAAAAAAGAAAAAAAGAAAGAAGATAATGTGAGACGAGGTCAATGGGAGGTCAATCTGAGTGTGATTCATGTACCTTAGCATCGGAGTCCGGATTGCCTGGATCTGCTGGTATGTCCACATTGACAGTACGTGTCTCTACAGCGACCACACCAACTGGAATACCACCCAACCTGCACAGCACACAAACGCAACAAGACCACAGTTACTACTTGAATTGGACTATAGCCTGTGCAATGTGTTCCTCGTTTTGTATTGTATTTGTTTGTCTCTGTGTTTTTTAAGGACCCCAATGGAAATTAGCGTTAGTGTTAGTGTTTACAAAGTTTTTGGGGCTTTCCTTTGCTTTGAAATCAGTTAACTTTTATGTATTTTCTCTGTATGTTTGATTGTAAATCGTCATGTGAAATGATGTTCGCTTTGTGTATGGGTGTTTGTCTATTTGAGGCCTTCATACCAGGCAGTATTTATGGGTAACTTGGTGGGAACTAATTAATAAGCTACTTGCAAGTTAGATTTTAATAATGTCTGGTACAATGACTTGCTTAGTCACAAGTTACCGCTTAAAGTTAAATTCCTCAGACTATTGAGACACCAAAAGAGATCAAAAAAAAAAATGCACCAAACATCATTCTTCTTAATCACTCCATTTCTGACATGATTTTTCAGGGCATTGAGGCACTAGGAAACCACAGAGAGACTATTCGTCTGAGTGGGGAGAATTATGGATAAGGCGTCTCCAGACCATTCAACCCCACGGTCTAAAGACCCAAGAAGGAAATGACTGATAACTTGTTGTCTTTGCCTTCTCCTTTTCTCCACAGATATCCAAATGTTACAAAGAGTAGAAGGGTTAATGTATACTCACTTTGCTCGACCGACGACGACAGTTTGTGCCCACGCCTGAAGTATCTCCATAAAGGAACCCTTGTCAAAGAAACCCGACTGCCATTCGGATGGATTATCTGAAATCAGTGGGGAAAAAAAATTTCTACATCAGCGTTTTCTCAAGATTGTACTTTGACTCTGTGAAAAATCAGTGTCTGATTTTGCCTAACCCCCTCGGCATCTCTCCCAAATCCACCAAAATACTTCGGAGCTCTAATACCTAAATGTTTAACCTCTGATAAAATTGGTACGACTGGATCTCTGGTGAAAAGAGTGGATGGCTTGGGGGTACAACATCAATTCCTGTTGGTGGTGGGTCAGGGACCCAGACAGAGTGGGTGGTTTGGGGTACGGCAATGATTCCTGTTGGTGGTGGGTCAGGGACCCAGACATGGGGGAAGTCTTACCTGGATTCATCCGTCCAGCTAGCATATGTCTGGGATCATAGGGAGCCTTGGTTGGAAGAAAGTCAATCTCTCGATCGACGACGTCTATACTTTGCATTATGGGTACACCAGCATCACGGCACTGAAATAATTGAATACAATCAAACAAAATATGAGAATGATAAGGCTGAATTGTCCACACACCAGACAGAAGTCCTGGACCCGGTTTTCATAGAGCTGCTTCAGCATTATGCTTAGCAGAATAAGATTACCAGCCAAAATACAATGTCAAATGTGCCTCTGCGACTGGTATCCTGCTTTAAGTTTGCTTAGCAGAACATTTTTACACAACCTTTTTTTCCCCCTAAGCAGCCCCTCTTTTTTTTCCTAAAAAAACAAAACAAAACAAAAAAACCCTCTGTTTTTTCCTAAATTGGCCCCTGGTAGCAAAGACAAGAGTGTGGGTTTGAACTCTCTCATTATGCTTTCATTCTTTTTCGATCTTGTGATACGTCTAACTGAATGCAGTTTAGGGTGACCATGTAAAAACATGATTCATTTGAAATGTATTGCATCAAAATACGTGCATTTTTACATGCGCGTACTAAGCGCCCGACAGGCACTCAAATTTTTTAAGAAGCGTGCACGCAAAGCAGTACATTTTGGTAGCCAATCAGCATTGATTTTCAGTGTTTCCCTACCAGGGGTTTAGCGACGGGAGGTATCGATACGGCTCGCCGCCCATGGTAGCGAGGCTGGGTCTGTTTTTTTTTATATCGAGATATTCCAAGATGGACGACACTGACTCTCTTCTAACTGCCTCTTCTTCGGCTGCTTACCTTGGGCATATAGGCCAGCCACTTGAGCAGTGTGTAGACTCCATCCGAGTCGTCTCTTGCCACGGCGTGGGTCACTCCGTTGTTGTGCATGATCTGGATACCACCCAGCTGGTTGTTAGATGTATACACTTCACGTCCCAAAACCTGACACAAGTCAAAATGGAAATTTTTTAACATTTTTTAATTCTCTGATAATGAGAACTGAGAACATCAAATGATGCATCTTGCTTCTTTAACATGCTCTCCTATAAAATCATTACTGCTGTGCAGGAGAGGGTGGGAGGCAGTTCCATGTGTGTTCTGTGTTGGTGCTGTTAGGGTGCTTATCAGATGGAGGTACATGTATATTGTCAATTTGACCTGAGAGAGATTGGCACCCCCATCCCTCTTAAGGCTGGCAGTGCTTCTCTCTGGGACATACCAGACGGATACATATAAAAAGCACGCAGAGATCAAGACCACGAGTCTACAAACCTTGTTGAGTGCCCCGGCTCCCGTTAGGATGATGTGGGAGTTTTCGACCTGGACGATGCGCTGACCGAGACGGACCACATATGAGCCGATGCCAATCGCGCGGCAAGTCACCTGATTAAAAAAAAGAAGACAAATAAATAAATTACAACATACTGCTGTTCTATTCACTTCAAAACAGTTGGTTTACTTATCCATGCAGGCAGTTAAATATGGATTGTAGCTCACTACGACCGAAATACAGCATCACAGTTTCATTGAAAATACTTTTATTCCATCCGCTATTTTTCATTTAAAAACCAAAACTAAAAAAAAAAAAAAAAACTATGAAAATTTGAGCAAATTCGGTCACGTTCAAGAGTGAAAACTACAAAAGTGGTCCACGTTACGTCAAGGATTCCATGTGGATTCATATTCGTGCTTATTCCAATTGCTGCAAACCCCAAACGAAGCAATGGTAATTTGGGAGTCCTTAATAGATGCTATTTTTTCCAATTTGGGCAGTATTTATGAGACAAACATATCTCCACAGGATTGGCTCTGGTTTGAGCTTCATACTTGAGAATTCAGATTAAACCCTTCAAAGATTTTTCAAAAACTGTAATTGAAGTTAAAACTATTGTTGTTTGCCCTTTGTAAGTATCCTTCGTAAAGTTGAAGTACTCTGGGAACAATGTAAAAAGCGCTTTGTAAATACTATAATTAAGAAATATTATTATGATGTTTTTTCCCGAAGATCGAACCGACCATATTGAGGGTGATGATCTCTTCATAGGCTTTGGATGATCCTCCGGCGATCATTCCACTTCCGCTCAGATTCTCCACGCCTATACCATCCTCTTGACCTAAACAAAACAACAACAAAAACCCCAAACCAAGGTGTCATTTAAGAAATGGAACGAGTAGTTAATGGCCTGTTGTTTTGACCCTAGTGGAGTCTTCCTTTTCTCCTTTCAGAAACCTCAGTTTCACATTTCGGACAAAGCGCACACAGTTATTCAACTTCAAAGTAAAACTGGCATGTTTGCATTCGGTGCTGTAAAGAGAAAAATCTTCACATGTTTTTGGGGGTCGACACAAATCTTTAAAAACAAACTGTCACCGAAACATGACTTCTGACCCTTTTCCCAAGACCATATAGTAGTCAGACCCCAAAGGAGTCTACACACTTAAGTGCGTCTCACCAATGATGTAAGTGATCTTGTATCTAGACTCCCCATTTTCCTGTATGTGTTCAGCACGTACAGAGTTGAGAGCCAGGAGTTGCTTGTAGTCAGATGGCGTTAGGTACAAATACTTAAAACCCTGTAAAACAAAAGTAAGACGGGAAAAAATGTCAAAGAACTTTCGGGAAAAACTCAGTCAGTTTTCACAATTTGTGGTGTGTCCTTAAACTTAAGTGAATTTATATCACTGTAGCTCGCAAGCCTGAGGAAACCTGTCAACAAGGATGCTTACTACGTGAGCCAGAAACACCTGGGTTAACCCCTACTCTTCCACGATGAGTGTTCTGGGTTCTTTTACGTGCACTACCAATCCTAGTACACGGAACCTAAGGCTTAATGTCACATACGAAAGACAAAGCAATTTTGGTAAAGTATCTTGCTCAAGGATACAAGTGCCATGGCTGGGACTCGAACCTAAACCCTGCTGACCAAAAAACACCAGAACTTAAGTCCGGTGCTCTTAACCACTCGGCCATGACACACCAATATGATTGAGCTCATTCAACCTGAACATCAACTGCATAGATATAATTTTCTTTCTAGTAGCACCAGTGACAAATAATGCCCCAAAAAAAAGAAGAAAAAAAAAGAAGAAGCAATTTACAAACTTGTGCATAGGCTTTATCTTCCACATTTACATATTTCAAGATGGGCAACTTTACCTTGTCTGGTATGTTAGGGTCTTCCCAGGCTATCTTGAACCTTTGTTTCACCTCCTCGGCCAGACCTATCCTTGCTCCACTGTTTGCCGACAGGTAAATGCGAGGAATACCCAGGGACCGTGCCAACTCGGAGGCTTTCTGTTCAGATGTTTAAAACAGGAAAAATATCATTATCAAAAGCATCTTTTCTATAATAACAATTGTTGATAACATTCGCATTTATAAGATGCTTTTGTACCAAACAATAAAGTTCCTAATAATATAACAACCGATGTCGACCAGGCCAAATGCTTTCCGGAAATTGTCTCAGCTCCGTAAGAGTATGCAGCCCCGGCAGCATCATTGGCACACATGTTGCTGATCAATTACAATAACGATTTCTATCTTACACTTCCGAGTGTCGAGACAAAGAAACAGTTAAGTGCTATTTCATTAATGCAAGGGCAAGACAGTTTTTCCTTAGTAAATGGCAATTAAAAATTCTACTGGAACATTTCAAGGGGCACTGAGGCAATGGCCAGGGGCTTGGATGTGATTAACACAGTGAAGTATCAGAGTGCCTGAGTGTCCTGTTCAAGGTCACAAGTGTCATGGCCGGCATTCAAATTCTTATTTTGATGACTCGGGATCCAAAAGTCGAAAATGTCAATGTTCTTTTCCCTGAAATTTTTCATTAAATTGTGTAGGGCTAATGCTTTCTTTTTTCCACAGTTTCTCTTTTTGATTTAGTTTTGTCGTTTTTTTGAGGTTGTGATTTCTCAAGATTGCTGATCAATTTTTAATTTTGCTTTAAAAAGGAGATTTAAGGTCCAATAAATGTGCATAAAGCAACGACCTACCTCGAAGAGTTTGTCTTCTTCAGGACCGAAAGATCCGATCTTGAATGTGATGTCATTGGCAATGATGATGACATCACGACCCTCGGGATACTCAGGGGTCATGAAGGTGAACTTCCAGGCCACCATACTGATCTATAAAAAGCAAGAACAGTTGGGTCATTCAAGAAAGTTTGACCTTGGAACAAGAAGGCAGATTTTATTTTGGTCATGAGGAATAAAAAATGAATTGAATTGACTTACTTTGTTCTCCCCTTGCATTCTGTTCATGGAGACCAAGTCACCTTGACTGTCTAGTACCAGCTCACTACTGCTTGCCTGTAAGCACAAACAAAATGACAAGAATGATGTGTATGACCTGAGGAGTCCAAAATGGCTTCTGGAGGATTCCAAGACACACACCAAGTTTGGACTAGACACGCCAAGTCCTTCTTGAGTTATCGCTTGGACAATGATTGCACACACATGCACATACATGCAGTTTACACATGCAGTCACTCTGTGGACATTCCTTTGTTCTGTACACTTAAGGAAAACCATATTCTCTAACACTGTAAAAACACCGTGTGGACGCGTGTAAGTCCACATAGTGTTTCAAGTCCCTACATCATGTGGACCTCTTTTGTTCTCAGGTCCACACTTCGTAAGTAGCGCTACAACATCCTGACACATCAGTTTTGTGGGGCCCTGCATTGTTCAACCTGGGGCTTTTTCCAAATCTCTGCTTAGGATCCCGTCTCTGGCTCTGGGCTCCGTTTGATGTTGGAGCCCAAGCCAGAGCCGGAGCCCAAGCCAGAGCCGGAGCCCAAGCCAGAGCCGGAGCCCAAGCCAGAGCCGGAGCCCAAGCCAGAGCCGGAGCCCAAGCCAGAGCCGGAGCCCAAGCCGGAGCCCAAGCCAGAGCCCAAGCCAGAGCCCAAGCCAGAGCCCAAGCCAGAGCCCAAGCCAGAGCCCAAGCCAGAGCCCAAGCCAGAGCCCAAGCCAGAGCCCAAGCCAGAGCCCAAGCCAGAGCCCAAGCCAGAGCCCAAGCCAGAGCCGGAGCCCAAGCCAGAGCTGGAGCCCAAGCCAAGATTTGAGAAAAGGACCCATTGTCCCTTTTCAGAAGAATTTCATTGAGAAGTCCATTGTTCTCATTGAGATTGCCTTTTTTTGGGGGGGGCGGGGGTCTATTGTTCTGATGTTTTCAGCACCTCACAAGGCAAACGCTACACAAAACGTAACAATTATTGTAAATTTACGAGAGAAAAAAAAAAAGCAAAATAAAAAGCATGCTTTATGCTACAATTTTCAACAAGTGCTCTCTTGGTGAAGTTTATTACATAACAATTATCTGGGCTCGGTGTCACAAACACAGAGATTCATCTTAATATGAGTTGTCATTATTGCCATAGTGATGTGTTTGTATTGTGACATCACACTCTGCTTAGTAAAGTAACACTATAGCAACCTCGGGTTTGTTTACAATGGTTTGTATGGGAGGGAAAAAAAAAATGGCGACTGCAAATTTTCCTTACCACTTCCCCAGGAATAACTGTATCTTTGTAGACATTCTTGTGCTCCTGCCAGATCTCACGCAGTTTCTAAAATACACCAAAAACAAAGGAAAGAAATTTTAAAAATGAGAAGAAAATCACATACACAAAAAGTGCCGCAAAATGAGAATGAAAGAGGCATTATGAGAATGCCCTGCCGTCTTCAAAAAAAAAAGAAAGAAAAAAAAGTTGTTTCAATACAAGGGTAAGAGTCATTGCTTACTAAAATGTCTGAAACAATGCTCCAAATTTCAAGAGGTACATTGAAATGATAACCTTTCCTTCTTTTTTATAATCCTGGAGTTATAGATTTCAATGAGCTTTCGGAAACAGTAACCCCACCCAAAAAATTATTTAAATTTACCCCGTCAGTTTCCATTGTGGTTTATAGTAACTTATTATAATATTTGAAAAAAAAAAAAGTCGCATCCCCTTAAAGTGATCCCCTGGCTGCCGCTTCCCAGGTTGTATCGTAAACTTGGGTGTGATCCCTGGCTACACGGCAGCTAACGAATGTATGGCTTCTGACTGGCACCCCCGAACAAAGATATTGACTAATAGGGAGACCGCCAACGCCAACATAGGGCTAGATAGCTCAGGTGGTAGAGCGCCTGCACCGGAGGTCATTGGTTCCAATCCCACTCTAGTCAATTTTTCTTTGTTCAACCCCACATTATTTAACATTTACCCAGTCAGTTTCCCCTGTGGTTTTATAACTTGACATTGCCACAAAAGAAGCAGATAAATGAGCAAAATTCTTTCATGCATTGAGAAAATATCAGCTTCTTTTAACCGGAGGTTGTTCGTTCAAATCCTGCTTTAGTTATTTTGTCTTTGTTCAACCTCAAACTATACAAAATTTACCCAGTGGTTTACCTTGTGGTCTATCACCACAAAAGAAGCAGATGAAAGAGTAGGTTTCTTTTATACATTGAGAAAATATCAGCTTCTTTTTTTTCGCGAGGCAGGCACAACAAAGTCTGAATTCAGATACAAGTCTGAAATGTCTCATCCCTGGCGTTACCTGTTCAAACATATCAGGAAAGTCATAGACGTAGGTTGTTCCCATGCTCTGGGCCTGGTAGCGCTTGTGCTGCAGATGGTCCTTGGTGACGTAGGGAGTATTGACCAGACGGCCATGGAGGCTTCCTTGCTTCTCCGTGAAGGACGTGAATTTCACCTGAAATCAATCAACGATATTTAAAAATAATAATGATAACTAGTTTTTATATTGCGCTTTATCTATGGGCATCTCAAAGTGCTTATCAATATTAATTTCAAGACAAGTGTTTTGAAGCTTTTGCATTGTGAGACCCATTTATGTAACACCTTGTAACGGTTTGCATGTACAAGATGCTGCGGTGCATTCAGCAGCCACTGCCACATACGAAGGGGGCAAACAATTTACTGACATGAAATAGTTGACTGGTATTACCTGTCCGGTGGTGGGGTCCGTTTCTTCCTTATACAGAGTGATCTCCAGACTGAAGCCAGACTCATTCGTGATGAAGATACGAATCGGAATCGACTTCCCAGCCTGCAGCCTACGAACAAAACAAAGGAAAATTATAAACTTAATAATAAGTTTCAGTTTTAAACGTGGGAGGAAAACCCCAGAGAATTATTCCAGGGAAAAACCCACACAATCAGGTAGGGACTGAAAACACAAATCCACATAGTGCCCCTGGTGAGATTCGAACCAGGGTCTCAGAGGTGGAAGGCGAGGAAAGATACCACTACACCAAGCTGACCACCCATAAAGGTTCTTGAGACTTACTTGACGGTCATCTTGAGCTCTGCTTGAAGGACTCTGAGCTTCCACAACCTGTGACCATATCTCAGCACCATGGACCTGAGACTGTCCACCACCTTCATCGGATCCATAAACACAGTCGGCACAAAGTTCAGGAAGATGTGATTGCAATCGGTTCGCTTGGACTGTTAGATCAAAAACAAAATAAACATTAATCTATGGGTTCAATTTTATAAAAACTGCTTAAGCAGAAAATAGTGCTTGAAAATGTTCTGCTTAGCAAAAATAGGCAGGATACCAGTCATAGATTGTACATGAGACAGCGTATTTTAGCAGGTAACCGTACTCTAATTAGTATAATTTTGTTGTGCTTAGGCCTTGTCCGAATTGGCAGCTACAGCTACGGCTACGGCTAGATTTCCGCGCCATCATGCGTTGGAGTATAGGATGTCCATAGCAACCACTTAGCAATAGTTGTAGCTGTAGCTGACGATTCAAATACGGCCAAAGCTAATTTTTGTGCTATGAAACTCTTTGAAATTCAGCCCAGGTACTCAATCTCTTAGAACAAAGAACAAAAAACCAAGCTAAAAAAAAAAATAATAAAATAAAAAATAACGATTGATATCTGCAGACCCTCAGAAGAGAAAACAACTTCAAGAAGATGTTAAAAATGTATTTTTGATTGACAGTGCAAACAGTGTGTTTTCCTTTTGCCTGTTGGTAGTAGCTACCCAACAGATGAGTAGTGCAATTTGATATCATTAAGTTTGCTGGGTTAATTAAGGCATGTTACTATTTGGAAAAAAAGTGACAAATAATTGCCAATGGGAGACTTTGGAACACTAGGTGGCAGCAGACTTACCAGGTAAATTTCCATTGTTTACGCAGTTCTGAGCATACGCACATTAACGAGCACAATGGATTTTACCTGGTTAGTCTGCTGCCACCTAGCACCCCAAAAGTCCCCCTTTATAACAACTAAATACGTACATCTGGATGGTTGAAAGCCAGCTCCAGTTCATCCAGTGCTTCAAGGAGCATCCTCTCTGACTCATTCTGAAGATACTCAAACGAGGCCTCCTTGGTGATGAGATCGGAGTGACGGATGATGGCTCGGACAAAGAAACGATAGTCTGTCACCTCCTGGTCCTTAGCAACCTACATACAAGTCATAGAAGCCTGGTTACTACCTCCGGTAATATATAAAAGATGGGTACACTGCCATGGAGTTAGCCATAAGAGAGTCCGGGTGTGTTTTGAACACCCCGATTTAAATTTGGACACCCAACTATATCTTTCATATTAAATGTAACATTACTGCAAGTGTGCCCATTACTTTTAAATTTCAGAAAATGTAAAAGATGAGCAAAAAAAGGAGCAGGGCACCGGTCACAAAAATAAGAATGATATTACATTTTGGATGGGAACAAGTTTCTGCTGCGTAGGATTTGAAACTTGACATGGTGAAAATACAAGCTAGTATTGGAGGTTTACGGTAACACCATGTACGTAAATCTCTCTCCCGAGTTGTAGTGGTTCTGAAAAGATCCTGTGGTGAATTGACTCGACGTTTCGATCAGCATGCTCTGCTTGTCTTCAGGAGAAAAACAAAGTCTCTGATAAGCAAGACCCAAGACTCTGTACCAAGCAAACTTTTGTGCTTATCAAACTTCATGAAATTGGCCTTGACACTGGTGGCTGTAAGTGCAGTATCGTACAGGATGCAGCCCCCAAACTAGCCAGCTCAGTTTGTGCCGTGATATTCCTTGAGTATTAAATACTAACCTTGGCTGATCCGAGGTACAGATGCATTCTGTAGTTTGCTCGATCCATGAGCTGCAGATCAAAGTTACTCATTCTGTTGATCTCCAGCTGGAAGGCTAGAGCCGGCTCAAGATGACGATAGATCCGATCCTCGTGGAACTGAGACAACCAAGAAAAATATTGGAATTAAAATAATTCTTTATAGGTATTACAGATCAAGGAAAATAGTAGGATCTCTGGACGTCTCTTTATGGCTCAGGCAAAATGATAACCTTAGAATTTCCTTAAGAGAAGAAGTTTCTCGGGTAAGAAGACAAAAAGGAAAAATGACCCCCCCCCCAAAAAACAAAACAAAACCCCACCCATAATTTGGTTTTTGCCCTTACCCTTACAGTGTATCAAGCACTGAAAACCTAGTACTTTCCCCGAGTTCTGTGAAAAAAAATCCACAGGCAATCACTCGGGTGGGACTTGAACCCACGACCTTTGCATTGCTAGAGCAGATGTCTTACCACTAGACCACCGAGCTAGCCCGATGACTAGAGGGGATTTGTTTGTTACAGAACTCAGGCAAGTACTGAGTATACAGTGCTTAATACACATCTATGAAAACAGGCTGTTTAATCACAATTTTGGTTTACAAGGTGCTGCGGCGCATTCAGCAGCCACTGCTAGAAACACCAGGGCAAACCCCTTGTCTTAGCAATGTGTAACTGGGTTCTTTCACGCGCATTGCACAACACACGGGACATACAGCTTAATACGCCCCATCCGAAGGACGAAGCAATAATGGTTGAGTGGCTTAATTAAGGACACAAGTGTCAAGACCGGGACTCGAACCCACCCTCTGATCAGAAACACCAGAGCTTGAGTCCAGTGCGCTTGACCGCTCGGCCACGACATGACACAGCAGCAAACCAAACCACCCCCTCAATGTTTACTTACGTCTAGGCGAGCTCTGTATGTGAAGTACTTGGGGAAGTCGTTCTTACTCCAGTATAGGATTGTGATCCTGCGAATATCTCGGCTGAAAAGTTGCTTTTTCTGTTGTCAATCGGAAAGAGAATCAAGAAAGGAAACAAAACGAAACATTTATAATTTTAATCCAGCTGGGGGTCATTATTTTGATGATTATGCATAAATCATTTTAACAAGTTTGCCATTTATTACAAAAATAGATTCGCGAAAATCAGTGGTATTGTAAACTTGGGTTTGATCCCTGCTTATACGGCAGTTACAGGTTGAATGGCTTCTGACTGGGACTCCCGAACAAAGATCTTGACAAAATAGGGAGACTGCCATCATAGAGCTAGACAGCTCAGTTGGTAGAGCACCGGCACGTTAATCCATGGGTCGCAGGTTCAAATCCCATGTAAATGATTTCTTTGTCCACCATAAAAATTAAGTTGTTTCAGTATTAAAAGTGAGTAAAACGACATAAATGGGTTAAAAATGCTTTCAGTCTATATGATATCAATTCTAAAAATTGAGGCCTTAAATGTCGTACATTTTGTCCGAAAGTACTCACCCTTTCTTGGCAGAAGACGAGGAATTTCTCAGCGACCTGGTTGTCCGTTAGACTACCATCGTACATATGAATAGCGACATTCACAATATGGATTGGTTCTCCCTGCATACACAACTACAACAGCAAAGAGACACCGAGTGGTCAGTCTAATAGATGCTAAATTTGCATCGGGGATAAAGAATATGATTTGGTTTCACCCATGCACCAATATGTATGAAGCACTGTATGTATACTCACTATGTTCACTAGAGTCCTGTGAAAACAAAAAATCTACAGGCAGATCTCGGGTGGGATTCGAACCCACGACCTTTGCAATTCAAGAGCAGATGTCTTAAAACTAGACCACTGATATTTCCTCTAGCTACTGGGTAATCTCTACCTGCTCTAGAATGGCAAAGGTCGTGGGTCCGAATCCCACCCGAGTAATATGCCTGTGGTTTTTTTTTTCATAGGTTTCGGGAAAGTACTGAGTATACAGTGCTTTAAACATACATTTGGTCATTCCATGGCAACTTATTGACCCTTTGTAAACTAATGTTGTGTTCTTGGGGTTCACCATGGAATAACTTTTTGTGGTAAGTGTGTTGGCCCTCCATGTTTGACAAAACAATTTAATTGAACAAAAGAAACTAAAGTGGTTTGGAGCGGGTGATTTGATGAGTCTGTAACTTACGCTTGCTTTTCTGTCCGCTTCGGAGAAACTTGAGAACTTAAATCGTACATCGGCAAACTGATCGATGACATCATCAAAGTAACTAAAGTGATTTAGACAAGAAGTAATTTGAGACAAAATTACTGAGTCTACTCTGTGAATTCGGTGATAAGAGGTAGTCTGTTAATAGGAGGAACTTCGGATCAATCAATCGATCAATCGATCAATCGATCAATCAATCGATCAATCAATCAATCAATCGATCAATCAATCGATCGATCAATCAATCAATCAATCAATCAATCAATCAACCAATCAATCAATCAACCAACCAACCAACCAATCCATCAATCAATCAATCAATCAATCAATCAATCAATCAATCAATCAATCAATCAATCAATCAATCAATCAATCAATCAATCAATCAATCAATCAATCAATCAATCAACCAATCAATCAACCAACCAAACAAACAATCAATCAGTCAATCATTGAAATTACACAGAAGCAACCAATGCAGTTGCCTCTGTTGCCCCTGGTCAGTGTCTTGGTGCCCCTTGAAATGTACAATTTCCTCATAGAGGTGCCTTTTACCAAGGAGAGAACGCCTTGGTGCCCCTTGCCCTTTCATAAATGTAGCATCAGGCCTACTTCTGGCATTCCTTTTCGTGGTGAAACGGTACAAAGAAACAGAGGAAGGTGTGATCAACTATAAATTGTTGTTGAGAAATCTCTAATGGTTGATAGACAAATAAATCAATCAATCCTTGATAAGAGTACCGTATATTGATACAGCGCATACCACTGATCAACCATCCAATGATCACTCAACCAATGATCGATCAATCGATCGATCAATTGCTCGCTCACTCACTCACTCAATCAATCAATCAAACATCAATCAACTAACTCACCTACTCACTCACTCAATCAAGCAAGCAATCAAACAATCAATGAACTCAATCAATCAATCGATCGATCGATCAATAAATTAATCAATGAACTTACTTCTGGAATTCCTCCAACGATGAGAAGGCAGCTATGATACCCATTCGTTGACACGGAGGAATTTCCGATCCGAGCGGATCTTCCCCAAAGCTGGCCGCCCGTTGATGAGTGGATGAATCAGGCATTATCCTGATGATGATAAGAAACAAAAACATTACATTCATGCAACAAATCACTGTACAAAAAAAGTAGTAAAAAATGTTTGTGATAATTGTTCTTCAAACTGGTTTTTGTCTCTGCTAACTTTCTTCATATACGAGAAATGGTCACAGAAATGGCCCCGGAACCTGGATAATGTAAAGTGCTTTACTTCTATGTGTTTCACATGCAACCATGTCATTACAAAAAACAGCACCCTCCGGGGCATTCTCTGGGTTTGTTATCTAGTAAGGATACCATGGGCCTTGGGAAACAGACTGGCCCATTTTATGCGTACATACTCAACATCATGACTGCATTAGTAGACAGGGGGACCAGACAAGAGGGCCTCAGTGTTGTGCAAGGTTACAGAGTGATACAAATGACGGTGGCATCATACTGGTTATCTTTGCAAACCAGTCCAAAGATTTCATCAACTGATGAAAATGAAAAATCAAAGTACAGTTCAGTATCAACATGAACAGAGTATGTCTTTAATATGCCAACACCTGACCCAAGTTACGCACTATGCGGTGATTTTTGTTTTAGTCTGGAGTTAAACTGAAATGTTGGAGAAAGAGGTACCTGTACATCCCAGCACTTTCAGAATCAAGATGTAAATAAAACTAGCAAAATAGACAAGACATTTATAAGGTTATGCTATGTAGTGTATTAAGAACAATAAAGACAAGAGAACTGGCTGACTAATCGTTTTTCTATCTTGGCATGTCGTTAGGCAGTTAGCAATAATATAGCTTAAACAGCACATGCATGTAATTGTCAACAAGAAGCAGCAAATAATTCAAGGGTGTAATTAGAAAGCTAGAGGGCAGCAGTCTTAAGCCCAGTTCATACTCCACACAAATTTCGAATGTGAAGCAAATTTCTTTGCGACACAATTGGAAAACAGCGCACATCAGATTGCTTGTGTTACATAATTCGCTTTGTAATCGCTTTCGTGTGAAGTATGAACCGGGCTTTGCAAGGTAAATTTCCACTGTTTGGGTAGTTCTGAGCATGGGCATGTTTCCAAGAACAGTGAATTTACATGGCAAGTCTGCTGCCACCTAGTGACCTCAAAAGTCTACTAATGGCAGTGGTTACATAAAAGAAATTCCATGGATCTGCTTGCTGTAATCGATAAATTCATGGTAACAAATAAACTCATGCTTAGCATCGACGTATTTCACAGGTTAGCAATTTTTTGTTACTTGTGCATGTGCGTACGTCACGTTACTAAGAATTCTCTGCTTAGACCGCTAGTGCAGAAACTTGGTGCTAACCATGATAAACCTTCGTTACGCTAATTTTGGAGTCAGATTCCTCACGTGTTACTTTGCAGTGTTTATTTAGGGCAACGTGCACAGCGTTAGACGCAAACCATATCTACACATGCAATTTGACTCCCGAAACGACAGAGCGTGGGCAGACAGTCGCTGAATGTGAGATTGTCAGCGCAAAGCTGACCTCATTCACCTGACGTCATCATCACAGTAATCTTAGGCGCGCCTTTTTGAGAGCCAATATCCCTGTGTTGTTTACAGTGTAGCATGCATGACAGGTGACGCGGCGTTCACGCGCTTACCATTGACTCCCAAAATAGCAAGCGTGGCAGTCAGTAGTCCAGGGTTTGCCCTCAACTTTTCCAGTGACTAGCCAGCAAGACCAGTTAGCATGTAATTTTACTGGTCGGTCAGGTTTTTCACTGGTCCATATTTCATATTAAATAGGGATGCTTTTCAACACTGAACTAGCCAACCCAGATCACTTGGTGAGAATACTGACTGGTCCTTTGGCCTCTTAGCTGGCATTTGGACCATTGTTTAGGGAGAACGCTATAGTTGCGTGTGACGTCATTGCCAGAGGTCTATAAAAGCAGCATTACGTGGTAAGCTGGGCCTAGCTTGGCTCACTATATAAGCAGCATTACGTGGTAAGCTGGGCCTAGCTTGGCTCACTATATAAGCAGCATTACGTGGTAAGCTGGGCCTAGCTTGGCTCACTATATAAGCAGCATTACGTGGTAAGCTGGGCCTAGCTTGGCTCACTATATAAGCAGCATTACGTGGTAAGCTGGGCCTAGCTTGGCTCACTATATAAGCTACACCGATGTGTTTCTTCCACTGATGGTCAGTTCAAGTCTCCCAAGAAAGTTCAAAAGCAAAGAGAAATAGAGGAGAAAATCCTGGGAAATCAGAAGCCTGACAGTGACAGGTGAACTTGTTTCACATCAAGCCGCTAGCTTACTGAAAAAAAAATTGAGACAACTAGAACTAACAACCAGTGAAGGCAGGTTAATTTGGAGAAGGATACAGGTTCCAATCTCACATTTCTTTTTTGTAGGACGCTAACTTTTAAAATGAATAAACTTTCTGTTTCGATGAGAGACCGTAAAACCCAAATTACATGCAATATGACGAACAAGGTACTTCACAAAACTGAAATAATAAACATATTATGAAGTTATTTTTGTTTGTTTTACCCTTACACTAATTTCCAAATCCTGGGGAAAAAGTCCAGAGGCTACTTGGGTGGGATTTGAACCCACGACCCCTGCTTTCTAGAGCAGATAGCTTAACAATTAGACCACCAAGTGTGCCCAGTGATAAGTTTGAACTCTGTAACTAGCAGTGGGTACCACAAACATTTGTCGGTCCGAATCCCACTGAGTAGCTTAAAAGAAAAAAAA
Organism: Pisaster brevispinus; assembly: GCA_023634235.1. Classification (NCBI taxonomy): domain Eukaryota; kingdom Metazoa; phylum Echinodermata; class Asteroidea; order Forcipulatida; family Asteriidae; genus Pisaster; species Pisaster brevispinus. The sequence continues at coordinate 3,338,758 of JAMKCF010000004.1, read as the reverse complement.
GTATATTTAATATTAATATTTATTTTCTTTATTCCCAATTGTATTTTTACAACAAATGAAAATGTATCCATTGCTAATTACAGGATTCGAACTGGCCTCTTGTCACCATGCACGGTGGTCTAGGGGTAATAATACATCTGCTCCAGACCAGAGTGCGGGGGTAGTGGGTTCGAATCCCACCCAAGTAGAACTGTAGAATGCCTGTGGATTTCTTTGTTTTGGTTCACAGGAAATGTAAAGCACTAGGGTATACTGTCACCACTGAGAATACAGTGCTTAACACACATCGGAGTATGGGTAAAAACCAAAAATAATATTCTTTATCCAAAGTGCCAACTGTTACATCAATATTATGAAATTAATTTTTTTTGTAGATGTCACCTTTCACAATCGATGGGGCTGGAAATCATTAAAACAATAACAGAAAATCATATCTTTCAACTCAAAAAAAAAAAAAAAAAAAAGAAGAAGAAGAAAAAGCAGTTATCCCTGTCATGCTGCGTTTATGGCATATTAGTTTGACATGCTGTGAAAACTACTGCCATTGGACAAAGAAATAAATACAAACAAGTAGAAAGAAAATATAACAAGAGTGAAAAAAGAAAAAAGAAAGAAAAGTGAAATGGAAGGAAAGATTTAACCATGCAGAATTCAGGCCTGGGATGTCATTCCTGAAACCCACAGTGCAACTCAACAATTATCTATTGCATACGACCTAGGGGCCAATGTCACAAAGCTGCCAAATACTCCAATTTGAGAAAAAAACAAGTAACAGGTGTTGTAAATTGCTTACAAACCAAAATAACCGGTGGCATAAGCGCAAAAGGTGGTCTGATGGTCTGACGTTTCGACCCTAGCAGAGTCTTTCCCAAAGGCTAAATGAAAACACACAGTTATCAGAAATCTGGCTTTATGAATGATTTTTTAAAACAACTCGTTGAAATTTGTCATTGTAAATCTAAAATTCCGATGGACCATGCCACAACAATTGTTTTGAAAACCATGTTTTTGATAAGTGTGTTCAATGGAATGTGAGAGATTTTGGAATAGCCCTCTATGCAGTTTTTGTCAATGAAGCAGCTGACGCGATATCGGACCCACGGTAATGGAGGTCGCGTTGCTTCTGCGACATCGAATGACATTCCAGGCTTGAAAGTTAACATAATCCAAATTAAAAAAAAAACAAAAAAAAAAAAACATTTATATGCAGGACTTTGAAAACTTCATGGGAATTACCTTGTCCTTGGGGATGTGACAGTACTAACCGGCAGAGGGGAAAAAATTGTAGTTACGAAAAATATGATACGTGAGATATAAAGAATTGCATCAGCAAGCACAGTGTGGATTACAATGCAAATGTGAACCAAGTGATCAAATATAATCCAAGGAGTTTCCCCCATGCTTCTTAAGACAAAGAATGTGTGGAACCCCATACATCCACTGCCGAGAAAAATAACAAAATAAATACGAAATATCAACGTGAAGTTGCAAAGCCACGAGTGCTTTTATCGACTCCTTCAAAAAGACAATTATTCATTTATTAAAGGGTATCATGAGGACTGGTAAGGATAAAATACTTCATTGTTTAATTTTAGTCTGAAAGCAAACTGATTATGAAGCTCGTGCTGTAGAAAAAAAATTTTCTGTGAAATATTTCCCTCTGAAATGAAGTCATATTCGAGAGGAAACCGTATCTGAAAACCTACAAAAATGATTTTGATGTTACAACCTTTTAAAATTAAGGGCAATGGGTTTTAAGCTGAAAATTGCCCATGATTTTTCACTATTTTCTCCTGACTGAGGATTGAGCCCAAATTTCCACAGGTTTGTTATTTCATGTTGATGGTTGATCACACAAAACATGAACACTGTCTGCGACTATTTTGTCAGCTCTACCAATGCTGTGTAATACCTTTAAACCTGTTTGAATTATGCAAGTGTGCAGATTTTTGCGAACCAATCGCCAGACATGACCTCATGACCTCTTGATATGGCCTGAAGACATGTGACCAACTCTGTAATAATTACGCGAAGGAATTGCTCTATAAACAAACTGTTTCTGCAAAGTTGATGAAGACACACGTGGCTTCGCTAGTTTGCACTGGTCATTTTTCTTGGGTGCCATGCACGCCTTGAGTCAAGGCTACCTACACCAACTCATCCCAAACCCTAAAACTGTTCATGCCTACAGTCAACATATCAAGTCAATAAAATCATTCCAAAGTTTCTGTTGTCACTACAACACAAACGACCATAGACCTTTTTCGCAAATATGACCGCACTATGCATCCTGGGATAGCTAGCGACTACTCTAGACAGTCTAGTCGTGGGTTGGTATACACATTCAAGCTGGGGACCTATAACATAAGGGATAATGAGGTTCCCGGTTGGGTGAAGGTCCCCAGTTGAAAAGTATAGGACATAGAAGGTCCCCAATTGCAGGTGTCTTCACACTTGGGTATGTCTGGGGAAGTAGGTACACACATTCAACTGGGGACCTAGGACAAAAGAGGACAATAGGGTCTTCAGCTGGGTAAAGGTCCCCAGTTGGCAATTGTGTACAAAACCAATGGGAGCTGTTGACAAAGAGTTTATATTAAAGTCCAAAACAAAAGAGGGACAATAGGAGGTCCCCAATTGCAGGTGTTTACACACTTGTGTGAACACACCCACTGATCCTTGTGGGGTCCAAAACACAACAGAACAATGGACCCCACGAGGGAATTCTTTGTGGAACCTGGACCCCACAGGAGAATTCTTTAGAAAAGGGAATAATAGAACAACAATAGCAGGACCCCCACAAGCCACCATTGGTAAGGGTGTGTGTGAGTTTGTTTTCACATTCAAACCAGGGACCTATAACAAAAGAGGACAATAGGGTCCCCAGTTGGGTAAAGGTCCCCAGTTAGAAATTGTGTACTAAACCAATGGGAGCTGTTGCCAAAAAGTTAGAGTCCAAACAAAAGAGGGACAATAGGAGGTCCCCGATTGGAGGTGTTTACACACTTATATGTGTGTGTGTGGGTGGTTCAGAGCTTAAATGCATAATACGTAAACAAACCAAGCACACATCAAATAAAAAACAAACACCTGTTTCAGTCTCCATTTGTGCTCAAATAATCTTTCTTTGCATATGGCAGACTGATTTTGATTTTACCCCGGTAAGGCTCGTCACTGTCTATTCATCAGACAACACACATGGACACCTTGCTTGTTGATCAACAACTAGACCAGCATGCATCACGAAAAAAATGTTAGCGCACATGTAGCGGCACAACTGCGATAGGGTCTATGGAGTTACCCCCAACAAATATGAAAATGATAAATAAACTCAGAACCAAAAGTGAGAACTGTTGTAACTAATAACTGAAACTTGAAGTTGACGTGACAAAAGGAGCTATCCCAAATCCATCAAAGTCTGTAGTGACTCCACACTCAAAAACCTGAAAATCTCATCAAGTTGGTATACAGTACGCCAATCTCATAGAACAACTCAGCATAGAAAACTCTTGCCTAGCAAAAACCAGGTAACCAGCCAAAACACCATTGAAACCATGTTGTTTGTGACTGGTTGTTTGTGACTGTTGCTTAGCAGATAACATTTTTAAGCAATGTTTTTGTTTTCTCTGCGAAGTAACTGTATGAAATTGGGCATTTGCTCTTTAAAAAAAAGAGTGTTATCCATGCAGGAAAAAATTCAATCAAACTCAAGCAAAGCATGTGATTGATTACGATGAATTCAGGAGATTTTTTGAGGGGGTGTTAGTTTCTTCGGCTGCGTCTGAATCAAGCCACTTTGGCTATGGCTGTGGCTGTTCGCCACAGCGCAATGCTGAAGAACATAACGTTTTGCCGAAGCCATTAATCCGGACACAGCCTCATTTTGGATGATATGTGGCGTGATGTGACTAAGCAGTAAAGTGCACTGGACTCAAGCTCTGGTGTTTCTGATCAGCAGAGGGTGGGGTGGGTTCCAGTCCTGGTCTTGACACTTACAGTACATCCTTAGCAAGACACTCCATTATTGCTTCATCCTTCAGGTGGGATGTAAAGCCGTAGGTCCTACGTGTTTAGGCTAAGAGAAGGGGGGGTTAGCCCCAGTGGGTTCTGGCATGGCTGTCTGCCGGGCCCAATTTCATAGAGCTGCTTAACGGCCGATTTTGTGCTTACTGTGCAATTTCCATTACATAACGCTGCTAACCGTAAGCACACGAAAAGGCATGCTAACCTTCCGCTGCTTACCGTTTTTAAAATGAATGACGTAACGATGCAAATCCATAGTGAACGCGCAAGATGGCTGGCTAATTTTCTTACTAACCTGTGAAAAATGCTTACGCAAATTTTTCTGCTATAGTTAACACGAAAATTTGCTTACCGTTGTAAAATTGGGCCCAGGGCCCAATTTCATAGAGCTGCTTAAGCAGACAGTTTTGCTTACAAATTTTGTGCTGAGCAAAAACTTGGCAGGATACCAGTCACAAATAGTGCATGTGACATGGTAGTTTGGCTGGTAACCTTATATTCCGGTAAGCATAATTTTGTTGTGCTTAGCTACTTTTTTGTGCTGAAGCGGCTCTATGAAATTGGGTCCAGGTTGCACCAAGTCACCTTGTCAAACAAGGTGCTATATATATGGGTCTCATAGTTCCAAAACTTGGCAAAACCCGTCTTTAAAACAAAATAAGTGCTTTGAGACGCCCGTAGATAAAACACTACAGAAGAACTGATTCTCATTAGGTACATACCTGTTGGGGTGGGAGCTGGGCAACATAAATTGGAATTCGAGTACACAGAGGGCGTTCCTGAGTTGAGAATGTTGAAGGCAATTAAGCTCATAGGCGATGTACGCTCTCCTGACATAAACCTAGCAGCATAAACAATTGTACAATTAGATACATAGATCATCTTAGTATTACTTTACATAAAGACACTAAGGTCAAAATTCAGTTACATGGATTTTCAAATAGAGTCCTCCCCCAAAAATGTGTGGAAAAGTCCCTCGCCACACGTTAAAACGGTGAAAAATTGTATTTTATTTTTTTACTCTTTCAGACCTTCCTTGGTGTGACTCAAGCTCGCATACGGAATTTGGGAAGGGTAGAGTATTACAAAATAAGGTTACCGTAAGGGTAGATTGTAAGGTCAAGTCTACGGAAGTGTCACCTTTATGCCTACAGAAGTGATATCGTTAACATAACAAAAAGAGTAAATACTATTACTATTATTATTGAGTGGATACCAAGTAGTGATCGCCAATATGAAGAGGTGTTGGTTCTTAAAAAGAGGTGGATGGTTTCCTCCAGGAGACTACACCGAGAGGATTGGCTACTTACTTCCAATGCAGCTCTCCTGACGACTGGGTTGCTGTGGAAAAAGAAGCTTGGTAGGACGTCAAAGATGGTGGTCTCAGACATGATGAGTTTCTGCCGAGGAAATAAGGAAGGATAGAGTTTTTGAAACAGAGACGTGGAGAGAGGAGAATGCGGACGACCTCAAACCCTTCATGCGAATGCGAAGCGAACTTTGAATTCACAAATTCACAACGAGCAATTAGCTCGAGTTGAAATGTGTAAACATTTGCTGTGAGTATTGAGTTCCGAAGTCAAAATTCTCATTTGCGAAAAGCAGGGGGTCAGAGTCATTGCTAAAAAATAGTATAACACTATTAGGTTTGGATAATTTTGTCTAAATGCACCCAAACCAGACAGTGACTTCCCATAGTGGGTCCACCATACCCCAGAAAGGCTAATTCAATTCAATTCACCCAGGTTTACTGTACAATTACAAAAACAACTGGAGAATAGTCCTAAGACTAAACAAGTCAAGTTTACAAAGATAAAAGATTGCGTTAAAAATGACAGATTAAGAAGGCGTTGAATTAAAAAAAACAACAACAACAACAACAAAAACCAAAACAAACAAATACAGAGACTTACAGAACACCTTATATTAGTTTTGGAATACCTTGAGACTATCCGGGCAGTACTGATGTCCGTACATGTCGATAGCGGACAGGAAAATACTCTCCACCTGATTATGCCTGAGTTCATACGACGGTTGGTGAGCTGCTATCAGGACCTGGCGAGCTCTTAGGGCCACCTTTGAGTGGTCTTGCTTGCTCAGTGTCGTCAGCTCGCCGAGGATCTCGGAGAGCTCTTCAGTGAGCCCGGCCTCACGAGTACTTATGCGTTCCTGAGAAATTTTAATCAAAGAAGTTCCATGTAGACACAGAAAAAACTTTTCATAGCTGAATAATTGATCTTCAGGGCTCGAAATTAACACTGGACCGCAGGCCCGAGGCCAGTGATTTTAGCATCGGCCAGTAAACTTACAACTGCATAAGTCTGGCAGTCTTGTGTTTTTTAATAATAACACCTCACTGCATTTTCAACTTAAACTGACAAATGCAAAACAATTGATAAATCTTCTCTTAGTGGTTGATAGAAAAACAGCTCAAATGTGAAACTGTGTAGAAAGTGTTCTTCTCGTTTTGATTCATGTCTTGTGACAAATTTTCTGGTCTAGTAAAAGTTTCGAGCTACGAGCCCTGAATCTTATATGAATTCATTATAACATGTGACATTGAGTATTTACTTTAAAATGACACAAAGATGATGAATTTAACGTGTGTTGTTCAGGAAATATGAGTTTTAATATTGTTGGTATACTGCTAAAACAAGGAAGGTAGTGGCAGCACTGAAAGACTAATTAATTACATAAAAAAACTGCATGAGCTTTCGTAGCAGCAACTATTTCATCAGATGCAATTAAGGGGACAAGCCAAACACAAGGTATATATATACAAGAGAGTTATGGGTGGATGAGTCCAATAACAAAGGAAGGCTCTAAAAAATTAGCGAATCGTGTTCTGTCATGAAATTACACAAAAAGCACAACATTTCAAGGGATATTTACGTGACAGGGCTCGAAATTAACACTGGACCACAGGCCCGAGGCCAGTGATTTTAGCATCGGTCCTGCAAACTTCAGTGGTCTTGTGTTTTTGAATAACACCTCACTGCATTTTTAATTTAAACAGATAAATACAAATATCTTACAATTCCCTTAAGTATTACCTATAAGAAACATAAGATAAATCCTTTCTTAGAGCTTGTTCCAAAAACAGCTCAAATGTGAAACTGTGCGGATAGTGTTCTTATCATTTTGATTCCGGTCTCGTAATAAATTTTCTGGTCCAGTAAAAGTTTTGAGCTACAGACCCTGCAATCTTGTTGATTTGTTCCCCAAATTTACGCCCTGGTGAATCATTATACTCTACTTTTAAAATATCTTGCCAACCATATTCATTTCAAACAAACGCTTTTTATAGCCCGAAGCGATCCATCTGAAAGCAATGTGGGCTTTTTACTAATCATGGCAGTGAACATGAAACGAGACCACTTACAATGATCAGCACCACCAGTTGATTCTTCTTGGAGATCTGGGAGTGAGAGAATATACTCCAGACGACCGTCTCCATTTCCGACTTGAACTCGTCCCGTAGGCTCATCACGCACTTGTCGTACGGCCCCTGCTGGAACTTTGTCTCGACCCGCAGATACATGCGTAGAAGGTCCTGAACAACTGACTTCATGTGACCGCGGATGCCATTCCGATACCTGAAGTTATAGAAACCGACCGGGGCCACATTTGTATTAAAAAGAGAAATAGTCGTAGAAGCTGATCATCCTTACTCGTAGCTGAGAAGCTGTATTGCGAAGGACGCAGCTACAGCGTGTTCGAGTCGCAGGCGTGTAAGGCCATCTTTGCCAACCAGCCTTATCGACCCCAAAATGACCACGGAGCACAGCCAGAGATTAAAAAGGTTTTTACGGAGAGAGGAAAACCACAGGGCCCTGGAGAAAAATAACCCTGTGGCATACGAGCCAACCAGCGCCCAACTCTACTCACTAAATTTATAAAGCCGTTAATGAGCAAACTGCTTTATTCGACAAAGTCTCCGCTGAAAAGTTGCTCTCCACTGGTTCCCGTCCCCAATATTGTCTGGCAGCTCCTTTTTAAGGGACCAGTGTCTTTATTTTTAAAATATTGCTAAGCAAACTTATCTATTGAGCAAAAATTGCAGGGAGCCAGTCACAAGCAATGTGAAGAATGACATGGTACTTTGGCCGATAACCCATTTTTGCTAAGCAAACTTTTTTCTCCACTAACCAAATGTGACCTGCTCTATCGAATTGAGGTATATATCGACCCCTTAATGAAATTGAGTTATGCATACCGTGTTAACAAGTAACTCACTGGCTTTCCAGCAATGCCATTATTATTTCCGTAGCTTATTCCAGTCCGAAGTTATCGGGAAATGAAGAAAGTCTACAAGACAAAGCCACTTCCATTTTTTTACGACGTGTTTGTTTAGAAACTCGTTTTTAACTTAGCTTGCTATACGCGCGTGGCGTGAACGACCACACACGCAGAGACGATTCTCGATGTAGCTAATGAATAATTCATTTTGGAATAAACAGCCGACAGCACCAACCCCAGCCCCAGTGGACCGAACAACGGCGCAACGTGAAAGCGCACAGTCACGCGGTGAATGCGTGTATACATACACCGTACAATGTACATGGAAGTATCGACACACGCAATGCAATGCAATAGCATGATGTCTTTACTTCGCCTATCAGCCATGCTTAGTTTAGTAAAACTTTGAACGCAAAATTTGAACAGTAAAACTCTCAATAAAATACAAGTTCACAACAGGTAAGAAAGGTAACAGCAATTTAAGAATGCAAATGTGAAAATCTTATCTTTGGTTCACTAAGTATCGACTGACAAGCATTGCAAATTCACGAAATCACTCAGTTAATTCACACGAGGTCGGTCGTCGTTCAACTACGTTGTGTGGACGGCGGCGTGTGTAGACTCGCGCGATCGCATGGTACACATCGCGCGGCCGTAAAACCGGCTAGAATCCTTCAGAGAATCGGGTAAACATTGAAACTGCGCAGACTCGTCACAATGGTTGCCGCCTCTCATCCAATCAATGATCTCTATTGTTGATAGTTGGAAAGCCCGGCTAATTTAAATATCAAGTTTTCAGCCGATAATTGAACAGTTTTTCGGCCTCCGGACTATGTTATCATAGATAAAAAAGAACAGTTCAGGTCATGACCTTTCTAATGGTACCAAACACAGTCGTTCAACGTGAACGGAACTGCTCGTACGCTGCCAGTGGAAATAAGCAAACTTTCATGTTTTTGAAGGTAAATGAGACCGACTTTGAAGAGAATTAATTGCATACAAACATGCTCAAGAAAACGTACTTTTTGTGGATTTATTCATCTTTTCAATTAAAGGTAAGACCACGACAAGAAAGATCAAATTTTATTTAACCTCAATCCACCGAAATCGCAGAATCGTGTTTTGTAGTGTTTTTTTATGATTTTCGAATGTGACCAACTTTGGTATGGCGAATTACACGTAATACGTCCTGTCTGATACATTCCTCATTTCGACCTATCAGGTCACAAATGTCGTCTGTTTAACAGCTCTATGAAGGTGATAAAGTTTTTCAGTAAAACCAGTGAAATGTGCAACAAGTATATTCTGCTTTGAAGGGGTTCTCCCCTGTGTTCCTGGTTTGATTTGCTGCATATTGGGCCACAGCACTGTGTAATCAATTACATGGTGCTATGTCAAAGGAGTAGTGTAGGTCTCATACTTCAAAAATGTAGCCCCACAAACCTTGCAGGAAAATACTGAATGTTGGAGCGCCATGAGCGACACATTTGAGCGCTATGTAAGAAACCATTTTATTATTATTATTAATGATCATAATTACCTCTGGACAAGCTGAACGATGCCCTGTGTGTGCATAAAGAAAGCGTCCCTCTCCGAGCGTTTTTGTGTGGCAGCATGGCGGTCAACGACATTGGCAATCTGCCAAGAGAAAACATATAGAGCATTAAGGGTAAACAACATATTTAGAATATCTAAGGAGATCCTTGTCACTTGATTGGAGGATTGTAGGTCACGTGGCATCGATTAATCAAAACATTACATGGCAAAGTCGAAGTTTGGTCCTTTTATCGCACGACCACGTTCCTCCCAGTTTTAAACAGTAATTTAAGGCATTGTCGCTACTCTTTTATTCCTTTCAAAACCAAAAGAACAATAGACCATATGCATGTGCCGGCATTTGGGAAGGGCGCCCTCGCCTAGAGGTCAAAAGGAGGTTGTTCATTGGTCAATCCTGTGCGCTGCACGTAAAAATCTGTGCGCTCCATTGCTTCATCATCGGTTTACCTCTAAGATGGCAGCTGGATAACGTCAATGCATAAGGTCTATAGGAGGTTAGACTCTTTAGAAGAGCTGGTGGCTCTAAACAGAACCCGGGCCCAATTTCATAGAGGCTGCTTAAGCACAAAAAGTAGCTAAGCACATTATTGCGCTTACCAGCCAAAATATAATCTCACATGTAGCATTTGTGACTGGTATCTAGCTCATTTTTGCCAAGAAGAAACCTGTTGAGCAGTATTGCCTGCTTAAGCAGCTCTATGAAATTGAGCACTGAGCTGGATGGTTTATTTTCAATATAGAAACTAGTGAGATGGAGTCATCGTCACTGGACTGTACTCGTTTCACAGACCATTCTACCTTGTTTAACTTTATTGTAAGGTAAGTTTTTATTAACTAGAGGATGGGATCGAATTTAGTTTCCCCTTAAAACTTTTACCTGCTGGCTTGGGAACTGACACAAGACAGACGTGATGTTACTTCCATACGCGTTCAGCTGTCGTCGAATTTCCTTCTCAACCATTGAGGGCAGTCTTCCAGACACGGCGGCGATCATCTCTTGCATCTCAAGCAAGGGGAGGGCGGGGTCTCGGATGACTGTCATTAAACGCTCCACAGTCTCCGTCATCTGGAATTAAATGGGCATTTAAAGGAATCAAAGAGGCGTGTCGTGGCCAAGCTCACTAGCACATCGAATTCAAGTTCTGATGGCCTAATCATCAGGGTGTGGGTTCATGGCCGAGCGGATAAGAACACTGGACTAAAGCTCTGGTGTTTCTGATCAGCAGAGTGTGGGTTCGAGTCCCGGTGGTGACACTTGTGTCCTTAAGCAAGCCACTTTACCATTATTTTGGATGGTAGGTCCCGTGTTGTGTAACGCACGTAAAAGAACCCAGTGCACTTATCGTAAAGAGAAGAGGTTCGCCCCGGTGTTCCTGGTTTGATCGGCTGCATATTGCACCACAGCACCTTGTAAACCATTACATGGTGCTATGTAAAGGAATAGGTCTCATACTTAAAAACGTAGCCCCCACAAACCTTGCAGGAAAAAATACCGAGTGCTTTGAGACGCCAATTGGGTGTGATAAAGCGCTGTATAAGAACTCAGTATTATTATTATTATTATTGAGTCCCAGTCATGACACAGGTGTCCTTCAGCAAAGTACTTAACCATAAATTGCTTCTCTTAACCCAGGTGTATTTGGGAACCTGCGAAGGCTTAGATATTGTTGTGTTGGATTGACCCTTTAGAGGTAATTTGGGACTGTAAGCTCTGAGGGAGTTGATAAAGTTTGAGGAATGGCTTAAGTATACGCGATGAAAAGGGATAAAGTTGTAAAGTGCCTTGACCTAGATCATCTAGCCACTGGGTGTACAACGACCGCTTCCAAGGTTGTATCGTAAACTTGGGTGTGATCCCTGGCTACACGGCAGTTGCAGATTGTATGGCTTCTGACTGGCATCCCCAAACACATTGACAAAATAGGCAAACTGCCAACATTGGGGCTAAATGGCTCAGTTGGTAGAGCGCCGGCACGTTGATCCATTCAAACCCCACTCTAGTCAATTTTTCTTTGTTGAACCCCGAATTTATTATTATTTTTAGTTAGATGTATAACTATCCTGAACCCTGTTTAGATTTTTATGCCCCACTCCAAGCTAAGAATGGATGGTTTTCTGTGTAGAGGTGGATCTATCAAGCTCAAGCCAAACCAAGGTACATTCATAAGGTATTTTAAGGTGTTTGGGGTAAACATTCAAGATTCTGGTGTGACGCAGACTTGGGAGGCTTTGTAGTCTAGTTTTGATTAACGATCCATCATTGTGTTTACCTTCTTGGTGAAGTGAGGCTCTGGCAGACAGAATCCGTTCATGATGTTCTCCAGAACTTCCCTCGACTTGCGGAATATTTGATTCTGATTGAGTCCCTGGAACTGCGCCGATTGCCTTATGGGTAGATCCCCCTCGAACAGCTGGGCCTGAAATCATATTTGATATAATACATTTATATAATTCATAAAAGGGTGAGCGACCAAAAGCAAGACATAAACCCTAACAGTACCAGTCCATTCAACATAATCCAGCTGTGGTTTTGAAGGATAGATAAACTGTACCAGCTTGCAATATGGTATCATGTGATGAATGCATCTACACAGTACATAGTTAACCCTCCTACTGTCTGACCATTCAAAATCATCAAGCTGTGGTTTTGGAGAAAAGATCAACTATATCAGCCTGTAATATGGTATCATGTGGTGAAAGCATCTACACACTTAACCCTCCTACTGTCTGACCATTCCATATCATCCACTGTGGTTTTGAAGGATAGATAAACTATGCAAGCCTGCAATATGTTATCATGTGAGGAATGCATCAACACAGTACATAGTTAACCTTCCTACTGTCTGACCATTCAGTATCATCCACTGTGCTTTTCTATTGACCCCTTTCAACAATGTCACATGTTGCTACTGCCAGCCTTGCTCACCATTTTTGGGAGTCAAGAAGCCTGTACAATTTATGTTAAGCGTGTAAATGCGAGATGCGAGATGCGAAAAAAATGAACATTACACTCTATAGCACACGGGGACAGTAACTCCCAAAATGGGCAACCAAGATTACTGTAATGACGATATCAGGAGAATCGGATCAACAGGATGTATTATCAACTCTGCTACATGTGAATTATTAAAATAACCCACTCAATAATAGCATAATAATGGAAAAAAAAAAGTTGTTTTCATACAAACTGAATAAGCCATTTTGAGAAAAAATGGACACAATACTATGACACTATTAGGTTTGAGCAGAGGTGAAGGTCTTGACCGAGGTCTCGGTCTCAATCTCAGTCTCAGTCTCGGTCTCCGACTGCAAGGTCTTGGTCTTGGTCTCAGAAGATAAGGTTTCGGCCTCGATCTCGGACTTCGAGGTCTCGACTTCAACACTGTGTTTGAGTAAATTTGTCTGTATACACCCAAACTAAACAGTGCACTCCTATAGTGTCCACCATATCTCAAGAAGGAAAATGAAGAGAGGTGTACCTTGTTGACCCTCGTTGGATCGTCCAGCTCTAGTTTAGCCACTACACTTCCTTGATCCAAGACCGCACCAGGCCGCTTAACAAAGTGAACACTGTGGGCAATAAAATGGCATGACATTGTATGTTAACGATTATGGATTTACTCATGTGCATTTGTAAACAATTTCACTTATGAATACAATTTGTTTTGATAAGTGTCCGGTAAATTTCAAAATTTAAAGGTCTAAGATTAGGGTAACTGGTAGCTGTGACCTAGTTATACTTCATCAATAAAGGTCAAGGTCCAACTTTATAAAGCTGAATTAAGCACCAAAATTGCTTAGCACAGAAACAAATATTGCTTAGTAGAAACAGGTTACCAGCCAACATACCATGTAATGTACATCGTTTGTAACCGGCTATCTACAAATTTGTGCTTAAGAGACAAATTTGCTAACCATGGTTTTCTGCTTAACAGCTTTACGAAATTGGGCCCAGTATTGACCCATTTCACGCCTATGCTATGCGCCATTTTAGGAATCAAAATGTACGCAGAGGAATTGACTCCCAACATGGCGGAAATGGTAGATGCGCATTGTGCGGAGATGCGTTCCACATCATGCAATGAGTCAATAGAGTAATAAAAACCTTATGGGGTCATTAATAATCAGGTCAAGCGAGGGCGTATCTACCAGTTGCCCTTTAGAGACTTACCATCCACTTTCTGGAACTCGTAGACTCATGACCATCTTCATGACCTCGATCTCGGCGTAGGCTTGATCACTGAAGACGTGACCTCCGTCCTCCACGAGGTACTGGATGAGCTTCCCTGCCGAGGACGACCTCAAGATGGACGGGTCGTTCTCCTTCTCAAAGACACAGGTCTGGTTGCCGATGGTGATACGGTAACTAGGGATGGAAGATGTGGAGATGTTGATTTGTAAAATTTAGGGAGAGTTGAATAAGGTGAATGGTATCTGATTAGGGTTAGGGTACTAAGTAGAGTTGGGCTAAGAAATGGGTGGTTGGCCTGGGGTTAGGGTTGGGGTTAGGATTAGGGTTAGGGTAAGGGTCAGAATTGGGTCGTTGGACTGGGGTAGGGGCGGGGTTAGGATCAGCGTTAGGGGAAGGGTTAGAAATGGGTGGTTGGCCTGGGGTAGGGTCGGGGGTTAGGGCAAGGGTCAGAAATGGGTGGTTGCCCTGGGGTAGGGTCGGGGGTTAGGATCAGGGTTAGGGCAAGGGTCAGAAATGGGTGGTTGGCCTGGGGTAGGGTCGGGGTTAACATAAGGGTTAGGGTAAGGGTCAGAAATGGGTGGTTGGCCTGGACTAGGGTCGGGGTTAGGCAAATTTCTGAACAAAAATGTACAGACAATGTTTTTGAAATGTGATGTCAAAAAGCATTTTTGAATTTTGCAAACAAATTGCACTTGAAGGGTATCAATCACAGTGGCGTTTTACACCATTTCAACCTGAGGCTAGAGACTTGTAACCTTTCTCCAATTTTCATAAGGACTCTATGTATTGGAAAATGAGTGGATCACAAAACTGAATTTGACCTTGGAGTCCCTCTTTAAGGGTGGGTTCAGGTAGGGGTACAGACAGGGTTAGGGTAAGGGAAGGGTTTTAAGGTAAGGGTAGAGTCTGGGTAGCCAACCTGTCAATCTGCTCCTTGAAGTACGAAGTATAGCTACTTCCGTCAAACGACACCAGCATTCCTCCGTCCGTCATACGATGGACGTCCACCTCCAAGGTGGACTGGTTCAGACAGAGGAAGTAGCTGCTAGGTCCTTGTCTGGTCACCCGGATGATGTACTTGTAGCCCTCGTAGATCATCTCTACTTCCCTCGTGTTGCTCAACATGTTGGCCGGCAGCACTTGGCCTCTGTAATTAAGCAATCCAAGTGTTAAGGGGGCTTGTAGAACGTTGGTTTTTTGGCGAGGCACATTCATGCAGTAATTTTATTCAATCCTTTTTTTTTTGGACTACATTCTGCTTCTCTCTTTCCATATCTTCCCACCAGACTGCCTGTTACATTAGTTTACTTGTATGTGTGTGTTGTGTTGTCATTTAGCATTCGAGAAAGACTGCCTGGAAAACACGAGAACTACAATAATTAAACTTACCTGCATCTCAGTCTCACAAACAAGATTGGATTCAAACACAAAACCAAAGCGCGGAATTCAACTTCTTAAAAAATAAATAAATGCAATCCTTTCATAGAGCCCTTCATCAAAAATCAACTCAAAGCACTTTAAGAAAGTAATACAAAAAGAAAGAATCACCCTCAAAATTCAAACAGATCACAGAATACTGAACAGTACATAAACATAAAACACTGAAATACAGGAAAATTAAAAAGAGGCATAAATAGAGTGAGTATTGGAATTAAAATGCAACTAAGATTCGTGCGGTTTTAGCAGTGACACAAAATGTTTACCTTTCTAGAGAGGTCTGGTAGTTGGCGAAACTCTCTTTGATGGAGGAATCAGCGATGTGGAGACTTCCGCAGATCACCCCAAGGATGGTGTTGGGTTTCTCCACCTGAACACGAACAAAACAAGACAACGACGACGACCACGATTAATAATAATAATAATAATAATATATTGTATTTGTATAGCGCCTACTGCAGGCCAGCCTCTAAGCGCTTAACATTCAGTATTTTCCTGCAAGGTATTTGGGGCTACGTTTGAAGTATGAGACCTACTCCTTTACATAGCACCTTGTAATGGTTTACAAGGTGCTGAGGCGCAATATGCAGCCAATCAAACCAGGAACACCGGAGCGGACCCCTTCTCTTTTCGATAAGTGCACTGAGTTCTTTTTCGTGCGTTACACAACACACGGGACCAACGGCTTTACGTCCCATCCGAAGGATTAGAGTTATTTCCAACTGAAATGTGATTTTATTCAGTAGTTAAGTCTCCTCACTTTCAATAAGGGTGTCAAAAAAATTGAAATATTGGCATAAAAATCGAATCAGACAGGTCAGATCGTTAACCATTTTCCTTTCTTGAAAACATCTGCCACAGTTCCAACAAAAGAATCGTTCTTCTAAAGGTCATTTGTAAATTGTACATTGTTGAACAAGACAACTTTTGTAAACAGCTAACTAACTCCCTTCGGTTCCTACCTGGACTTTCTCCAAGATGAGTGCGTCCAGCCAGGCGGTGTCAAACTCGTTGTTCTGGAAGTTCTTGGTCTCAAGAAGCATGACAAGGTACTCGATGGTGGTTCTGAAATCACCACGGATTGACAACTCCTTCAACGCCACTACCATGTTTCTGAGGGGGGGGGGGAGGGGGGAAACAAAACAGCGAACATGGAGACATGAAGACGTGAGTGCAATTTGAATAATGTCTAATTTAATGACTTTCCTGGTCGTGAGTGAACAGTCAAATTGGAACTCCTCTGAAAAGTATGAACGGTAAGAATGTTCCAATGGGGGTCTTTTGGGACGCTAGGTAGGTGGCAGCAGACTTACCAGGTAAATCCACTTTCCTTGGTAATGTGCGAATACTCAGAACTGCATAAACAATGAAAATTTACTTGGTAAGTCTGCTGCCACCCAGCGTTTCAAAGTCTCCCAATGAATCAGTTAAGTATTCCAGTGGCGTACATGGAACGCTACATTGGACTGCCGGAACATTCCGTAGAATTGCTAACATTCCGTAGAATTGTGTAGGATTGTTTCCTAAGTTAGGCAAAATGTCACTCTCGATACTCAGATAGATCACAGGGAAGACCTGGACCAGACTGGCTAAAAAAGGAACAACATAGAGGAGTCTGACAGTGGGCCAATCCTGCAGTGGATAGACAATGCCCAGGTACAAGGTACAAAGTACAACCAAGGGCAAGCTACCTTGGTTTGGGTCACTCTCTCAGTAAGTCACTCTCGATACTAAGATACATCACAGGGAAGACCGAGAGTGGATGAGTGAGGTATGAGGTACAAGGTACAAGGTACAAGGTACAAGGTACAAGGTACAAGGTACAAGGTACAAGGTACAAGGTACAAGGTACAAGGTACAAGGTACAAGGGTACAAGGTACAAGGTACAACTCACAGGAAGCTACCTTGGTTTGAGTCACTTTCTCATCGAGTCACTCCTGATACTCAGATACATCAAAGGGAAGACCTTGACCAGAACGACTAAGGAAGGAAGAAGTCTTCATGGAAGAGTCTGACAGAGGGCTTCATCCTGCAGTGTATGGAAGACGCCTAGGTGCAAGGTACAACTCACAGGAATCTACTTTGAGTTGAATCCCTCTCTCATGAGTCACTCTCGATACTCAGATAGATCACAGGGAATACCTGAACCAGAATGGCCAAGGAAGATACTCGACTCGATACTCCCAAATTTACTTGTGCTGAGTGCACTCAGACCGACTAACAATATGCTACTCACTTCCGTGCGTCCTCTCTCTCCTCTCCCCATGAGAAACAATGACCGAACTGAGAGTCTGCAAACTCGTGCAGGCCTCCTGATGCTGCCACGCTGAAGTAACCCCAAACGTTCTTGTTACTGTGGAAGTTGAGCTCCGTCACCGTCCCAGAACTAGGCTTGAAACCCTGTTGGTCAAACCACACAAAACAAAATAATGTCAAAAACAGTGACTTAGAGCATGTCCTGGGTCCAAGTATATAGTATACAAATAATGATTGTTTTATGAGTGCAATGGTAAAAAAACTTTCATAGTTGAAATATCGTCGCTGGTCCAACGAAGTGACCTATCTATCAAAAATCACAAAATTTCGCAAATCTGTTTTTAAACAAATTATTAATAATTAAACTCATTACTGTTAACATTTTCAGCAAGTTTCAGCACCTAACATGTAATAGTTTCACAGTTACACTAATTAGTATGATCGACAAATTACTAGATTTGCCATTTTGTGTTTCCACAATGTGACTTATCACGATACGCCACTTTACCCATGATATACATTGTGCTATAGCACAGCTCCTAACATAGGGCTAGATAGCTCAGTTGGTAGAGCGACGGCGCGTTAAACTGGTGGTTGTTGGTTCAAATGCCACTCTAGTCAATTTTTCTTTGCTCAACCCCAAATTCAAATAACCAAACTGTACAAGAATGTATTCTTGCATTGACTTTGAGGGTGTTTTGCACAGCTTTGTTAAAAACATGCGGCTAGTGTGTGGTCTAATGTGCATTGATAAAAAAGAATGAAAAAAAAAATGCAGTGAATGGTAAAAAAAAAACACGGTTTATGACCGTGCAATTTTGACCCTTCGCAAAACGGAGCTCAATGATGTGACAGAAATGGGAAATTTACGGAATAAAACAAAGAAAAAGATTTTCAAAATTTATTGTGCTTTTTATCGAAAGGGCATTTATGAATGGGAATAAAAGAGTAGTGACTCGGTCTTAAACAGCCACTTAAAACCTCGCAAGGTCGTGGCCGCGCCATAAATTGCCACGACCCTGTCGGTTTCAAACGGCCGTTTAAGACCTCGTCGCCTACTCTTTTATCTTTTATTCCCTTAATCTTCACTGACGCTAGGGGAAAGTGGAGCTGGGCCTCTGGAAGTGAGACTCTAGGTCTAGATTTACCTCGTCAGGGTTTTCACTTGTGATTCTGCAGGCGATGACGTGACCTTTGGGTTCAGGAAGCACCCGAGGGCTGAAAGAAAGAATAACAGATAGAAATGTATTATTATATTTCATTTATTTATTTGTATCGACAAAATTAATTATTCTTTCCTTTGGCTATTCAATTACCCCTTTTTTTTGTTTTTCTGTGTTCCTTTTAGGATCTGACCCCAACATGCAACTTCTCCTTTTGACTTTAAGGTTATTTTTTCCCTTTCAGTGTTTTATTCAGTTTATAAAGTCAATATTCTTCCTTGTATAATTTCCATTAAACTTGTTTCTCTGGATTCATCTTGTTGTAAATGATGTAATTAATGTAATTGTATATGTCTTTTACTGTTGATGAATAGAATTATTATTCAATTCAAAACTCGCATTTATTTCCATACTTCACGAAAATTTCCAAGCAGTACATAGCCAATACATTAATTTAAAGAAGTAACCAATACACATTTTACAACGCAGAAAGTTAAATAAGTATGGAGGCATCACCTAGAAGCCGAGGGTTGTGGTGAGATGCCTGATGGACAGACAGACAGAACATACACAGGAACAAGAACAAACGGACAGACGGGTAGAACAAAGACAGAAATGACAAAGATAATTAATTACCAATGTCCATCAGGCCATTGTCTGTTTTGATCATTCATTGCTGGTCTCGATTTCTCAGGCAATGGACAAAACGCAGCACTATGAGCTAATACTAGCAGGGAGCCAGTCAGAAGCTGCAACTATTGCATGAAACTCTGGTTGGTAACAAGTTTATTTCAAACTTAACCTATCATGCTTAGGCCCTGTCCAAAATAACTGGTTCGGCTACAGCTATGGCTAGATTGCTGAAAAGGCCTATTCTTCAACATTATTTGTCTGATACAAACAGCCATAGCCATTGCAGAAGTCACTTGATTCAGACAAGGCCTGACCTTACTTCAGCCAGGTTAAGCCTGGCCTGTTCATTTTACTCCAAGTACCCAATTATGGAATGAGTACAGACCTACAGAATCTCAGTCAACAGAGAAGGGCGCTGGGCATTTGTTTTTAAAAAGCTCTGTGAAAGTTTTCATAGCGATGTCAAAGCGCGACAAAACTGTTCACTGTGCAAAGACCAGCTGCAGGCCAGTAACAGCAAAGTATTTTTTATGATAAAATGGCGTGCTCCGGCCAAACTTGAGGGTCAAGAATGCCTCCCACTTTTGAAAAATCCTGGGAAAAACCCTGGTGATTGCTTTCTAACAGGAAAAATTTGTTTGTTTTTACTCAGCGGCAAATTATGGAAATTGGCTGCAGGAGCTGATCAAGCTGATCTCTACTTACTTATCAAAGTTAATGGGCGTATCCTCAAACGGATTCTCCGAGTACAAAACACGAATGTCTTTGATTCTGTGTAGCGGAATTCCCATGGCAACCTGCGAAGGTAAATATAGAGGAACGCAATTCAGTCACATTTGAAAACGAAAACGTCTGTCTGAAGAATCTGCTTTGAACATAGAAATAAAGAAACTTTGGGTGGCATTACACACAAACGTTTGCCGGCACCGGAGCCAGAAGTGGTGAAAGCTCCGTACTTCCAACCACTGAGCATGTCTGACATATTGACCTAAAATGAACAGGGCCCAGTTCCACAGAGCAAGCTGCTTAGCATAGCATAATGCTTACAGAATGTATGCAAGTTTGCCCCAAACAAGGCTAAAAGTCACTTTTGGTTAGGGGCTACAAAATATTAACCCTCCTACTGTGAGACCATTCAATATCATCCACTGCAGTTTGGAATGATAGTTGTACTCTGCCAGACTGCAGTATAAAAATCAAATGGTGAATGCAGGTACAAGGATATTTTGTTGGCACAGTTGCTCTACCCTACATAATCCAAGCAGTTGAATAGTTTTGAATGGTTGGTCAACTCTCTGGCGAAAATAACTGAGAGTAAGAGACCATGGGAGAATCTCACCTGAAACTGCAAGGCCGGTAGATTGACACCGGCTACCATCTCAGTGCAAGGATGTTCAACTTGAAGACGGGGGTTCAACTCTAGAAAGTAAAAGGAGCTATCGTGGTCATTGTAGAGGTATTCCACTGTTCCAGCGCTGACGTAGCCCACCAGCTTGGCTAGCTTGACTGCAGCCTGTTTTGAGGTAATTCAGAGTTGACAAAAGTTACTTTAAATGTTGCAAGTAAGTTAGTTTTGTGTTTTTGAATACAGGGTTGAAATTGTAAAGTCAACTGTCTGTAAGAGAGGTTTTGCAAGTCTACGGATACATGGATGCGGATACGATAACACTTTCTGTGTTCACGTGCCACGAACAACGGCCTCCATGTTTTGCATGGACGCCGTTGTTTGTGGCACGTTAACAACAGATATGGGAGTTCATACACTATGCCTTAAAAAACGGATACCGTTTTCAAAGGGGCGCAAGCGCAGAATTCTTTGGTGTGCAAGGCCATGAAATTTGGCCCTGGTAAGCAAAATTTGTTTGTGCTTAGTCACTCTGTTTACTTAAGCAGCTCAATGAAATTTAGCTTAACAATTTCATGCCAAGCAAACAAATTTGCAGGATGTAAGTCATAGATGGTACAGATGGACAAGGTTTTTTTGGCTGGTAACATAGTTCTGCTGAGACTAATTTTGTTGTAGCTTCTTGTAGTGCTTAAGCAGCTCTATGAAATTGGGCCATCGTTAGTAAAAACCTACTCGGATGTCCCCTACTGGAGCAGGAATGCGATGCTGGAGACCTAGCTGAATTTACTGAAACTGCCAAAAAACTGTGTTCAGTTCCGGCTGAAACACAACAACATCTAGCGTGTGTGGACACGCTAAGAAGAAGTAACTGTGTGGAACTGTGGAACCGTAAAACTGACAGTTTTTTTTTAAGCATAGACTGTGCAAGTCTCGCGCGTATTCGAACATTTTTGGGACCACTGTGGTCCCACATACATTGCTTTAACGCGTTAAAGAAACAAACTCACGCGCTTTAACGGATCCCAATGTTCGAATACGCGCGAGACTTGCACAGTCTATTGACACATTATGCATAATCTTCCACAACAAGCCTTCTTAAGCAAAGCACAAAGTAACCTCTGAAAAGTGACACACCTTCTCCATCTCTCTGAAGATCTCAGAATGAGCGACCGTGGCAGGCGCCTCTTCAATGATCTTCTGGTGGCGGCGCTGGATTGAACAGTCACGGCCAAATAAGGAGATAGCGTTGCCGTACTTATCAGCGATCAGCTGAACTTCCAAATGCCTTGCACTGAAAAAAAAAGAAGAAGACATATTTGGTGATGAGATGGTCAAGACTTTCTCCCCCAACTAGCAGCTTTAACCCTTGACGGTCAAATTCCTTCAAAGTCCTTCGTATGATTTTGCTTGAATTTGATGGATTTAGTCGTGTTTCCCTCAACCAGTCACTCTTAGCATGATGGATAGGTTCTGGTTCTGGTTCTAGTTTTGGTTCTGGTTCTGGTTTTAGTTCTGATGCCTTACTGCATAATCCCTCAAATGAAATGTAACTAATAATAATATATTGTATTTGTATAGCGCCTACTGCAGGCCAGCCTCTAAGCGCTTAACATTCAGTATTTCCTGCAAGGTATTTGGGGCTACGTTTGAAGTATGAGACCCACTCCTTTACATAGCACCTTGTAATGGTTTACAAGGTGCTGTAGCGCATTTTGCTGCCAATCAAACCAGGAACACCGGGGCGAACCCCTTCTCTTTTCGATAAGTGCACTGGGTTCTTTTACGTGCAGTACACAACACACGGGGCCAACGGCTTTACGTCCCATCCGAAGGACGAAGCAATAATGGTTAAGTGTCTTGCTTAAGGACACAAGTGTCACGACCGGGACTCGAACCCACACTCTGCTGAGTCGGAAACACCAGAGCTTGAGTCCGGTGCTCTTATCCGCTCGGCCACGATACGCCACATGTACTGTACGCAGGCGCTGGTGGCTAAATGCACTGGGCGTATCAATCTAATTAAAGTCCAAATATTTGGGTGCTGATGTAACACTACTGTGGAGAATTCTGATGGATGTGACAATCTAGCATTTAATTTGTACTTGTCAGATTAGACTAGCAAAGTCCTCTTTCCAGCTCTTTATGCAACCTGACCAGCTTACCTCTTAGCAAGCTTCATGACAAAGACTGGCGATCCCGGTACTTCATTTTGCACTTGTCTGAATAGACTAGCAAAGTCCTCCTTGTTTTCTACTTTCCGGATGCCTTTGCCTCCACCACCTTCGGAAGCCTTCACCATAACAGGGAAACCAATGCGCTCAGCTTGCTGGGAACAAAACAAAAACGAACTTGTTCTAGTGTTAACTCTTTCAGTGCCAAGGTCGTACAGGTACGATCTATTTGATGTATTCCAAAAGTGCTATTATCGTACATGTACGATCTTTTTATGTACTCAAAAAGTGTCTTCAATCGTACATGTAGGACCCATAATTTATACATGTTATCACGAGAGGGCATTTATCACTCAAGTAATACTATTGATTTTGGGATGTAACGAGGCGACGCAAATCAGCATGATATATTTTGTTTGGTGAGAAAGACCTTTTAGAAATTGCAAATTTTTGAGCTTCAAGCGAGATTTTTTTTATGCTATGAAAATTTTACGCATTAACAGCTTCATAGTGGTTCCGAAATAGTATCTTCATCAGGCAGACAACTGGGCCCAATTTCATAGAGCTGCTTAAGCAGAAATAATTGCTTCACAACTTTGTCTGCTAAGGAGAAATGAGCAGGATACCAGTCACAAATTGTACATGTGACATGGTAACTTGGCTGGTAACCTTATTCTGGTTAGCATTATTTTGTTGTGCTGAGCTACTTTTGTGCTTAAGCAGCTCTATGAAATTGGGCCCTGGTATTAGAGAAACTGCACTTGGTACCTTCAAGGCTTCCTCTGCATCGTTGACACATCCCTTGCGATAAATATCATCTGGGACTGTGATGATGTTGCCGCTACGAGCGTCCTCTTCTGTCCAACTGATGGACAACTGGTCTCCGCTCCAGGGTAGTGTGGGCACATTGGCACTCTGGGCGACGATAGACGAGGCAATCTTATCACCAAGAGCCCACATGGCCTTCTCAGAGGGACCTAGGGCAGAAAAAGGGGGAACGAGTTAAGACCTAAAGATTATACCTCCATCAGCCATTCTAAAAATGGACGGTACTGAAAGTACCAATGCAAGATTTGGGGTTGGGCGCCATTCCAAGAGATTATTTAGTCTGTGAATGGGAGATGCTGTTACTCTTAAACAGGGTCCTGGCACCCCCTAAAGAAAAACCCACATGCCCCCCCTCCCCTAAAAAAAGAACCCACCCCCCCAAAAAAAACCACCAAAGAGAACTTGGGTATGATTCTAACTGTTGACCTCCGCATTCTATTGGCCTCACGCATGTAATGTCACCATGGTAGCTCGGTAGTCTAGTGGTTAAGACATGAGCTCTAGATATGAGGAGCCCTGGGTTCGAATCCTACCCAAGTTGTCTTTTTTTCTTCCGTAACACTCAGAAAGCGTTATCATAAATCAGTGCAAGGTTAATACCAAAATACTACTTACTGTCTTCATGACAAACAACATAATATCTCACTAACAACTCATGAACATAAATTACTCTCGAACAGTAAGTTACTCATGAACGATAAATTGACTTAATGTTTACCAAGGTACTCAGGAACTACAAACTACTCATAAGCAGTGAGTTACTAGCAAACAGTAAGTTACTCATAAATGATAAATTACAACAACAAACAACAAGTTAGTTATCGATGATAAATTTCTTACAAACAATAAGTTAACCCACAAATGAAAAGCTTACTCACGATTGATAAATTACTCACAAACAATCAGTTATTTAAAAATGACAAATTATTCATGGATGATAAATGACTCAAGAATGATAAATAACTCAAAAATGCCAAATTACTCGTGAAAGACAAATTACTCACAAAAAATTATGACTCAAAAACGATAAAGTACTCACAAATGACAAAGTACTCACAAATGATAAAGTACTCACAAACAACTAATTACTCACAAACAACTAATTACTCAAAAATTATAAGTTACTCAAAAATGATAAATTGCTCACAAACGATAAATTACTCACCGATGAAAGCGATGCTACTCTTGTGGAGCATCTCGGGCAGTTTGGGGTTCTCAGAGGCGTGTCCCCACCCCGCCCAGACTGCATCCACCTGCTCTCTCTTAGCGATATCAAGAATCAGTTCCACATTAGCGTAGTTGTTGTTATTGGAGCCCCCCGGCACTGGAACGTAGTGGTCAGCATGCTTGATGTACTCTGTGGAGGGAAGGTTCTCTTCATTACTTCACTATTACCATCAAACATTATAGCAACAAGAGTGTGATGTTAACCTTGGTCTAACACCTTGAAGTAGATCCTTGCCGTTTGATTGGAGGATAAGCGGCATTCATTACTTCACTACTACCATGACTACCATCAAACATTATAGCAACAAGAGTGTGATGTTAACCTTGGTCTAACGCCTTGAAGTAGATCCTTGCCGTTTGATTGGAGGATAAGCGGCATTCATTACTTCACTACTACATGTACCATGACTACCATCAAACATTATAGCAACAAGAGTGTGATGTTAACCTTGGTCTAACGCCTTGAAGTAGATCCTTGCCGTTTGATTGGAGGATAAGCGGCATTCATTACTTCACTACTACCATGACTACCATCAAACATTATAGCAACAAGAGTGTGATGTTAACCTTGATCTAACGCCTTGAAGTAGATCCTTGCCGTTTGATTGGAGGATAAGCGGCATTCATTGTTCACACCATTTCATTTTCATGGCCAACGCTGCGTGAATTTTGGTTCTATTCAGCGTGCATTTTCTTTCCATCTTTTTTTGTACTATTGCATGCTAGACCACCATGCACGTGCACGTGTAGGGCGGCTGGCCGCACGGCTGAAAATATGACACGCGATCTGAGGCATCGTAATCAGTATCTACTCGTTGAAGACGTTGGTGCCCGTTTTGACGTTTATCATCACGCGACCGACTACAAACTGGCCATTCACAGCTGTACAAAAACGGTCACGTAGTGGATGCCATTATACTATCTAGTACATTTTGGTGATTTTTTTCCCCCCTCCAAATGACAAAGATCTACCTGGGTGTTAAATAAAACAAATAATAAATGTCTTGTATTTGTGCAATGGAGAGAATGTTTTCATTTCGTGAAAGATGAAATTTCCATTCAACTCGGCTTCCCCTCTCGAATGTACAAATGTACATTCCACCTTTCCACATGTCAAACTCAATAAACAATTCTCATCATTGCACTCATAAACATTTATTATTTGTATAATTGCACTTCAAAACCTGTTCTAAAGCACTGTTCTAACTTTGCACATTGCACTTTTTTAAAACTACGCAACAAGTTTGCTTGAAGGAGAAATCATTATCACATACCACGAGCTCGGTGTGTATGGGATGCAGAAGCACTGTATTTTCCCGTATTCCCCACACGCTTCTTTGACAACAACATTCACTCACATAACGCAAAAGCCAACTTGAAATCTATACAAACTGCACTAATATTAATATATAATAATAGTGGCTTCTTATATAGCACTCAAACCCGTCACTCAGTGACGCTCATGGCGCTCGAGTATTATTATATTTTATCCTGCAAGGTATGTGGAGCTACGTTTTGAAGTACAAGACCTTTTTCCTTTACTTAGCACCATGTAATGGCTTACAAGGTGCTGTGGCACAATGTGCTGCCAATCAAACCAGGAACACCGGGGCGAACCCCTTCTCTTTACGATAAGTGTACTGGGTTCTTTTACGTGCATTACACAACACACGGGACCAACGGCTTTATATCCCATCCGAAGGACGTAGCAATAATGGTTTAAAGAGTCTTTCTTAAGGACACAGGTGTCACGACCGGGACTCGAACCCACACTCTGCTGATCAGAAACACAAGAGCCTGAGTCCGGTGCTCTTATCCGCTCGGACATGACACGCTCTAACGACCTTGTAGTCCAGAGCCGACGAAATGTTATTAAAATTTAACTTTTCTACTCACCGGCATTAGCCGTCAGATCCTCTGGTGTTACCATGACAACGAAGCGTATGGCTCTATCGTTGCGGAACACCTCAAAAGCCCAGCGCCTGATGGAGCGCATGCACTTGACTGCTGCAATGCCATTGTTAGCAATCAGAACCTGGTGGGTGTATTAAGACATGTTACATTTATTGTTATATAATTCTCGTAACGTAAACCAAGGATGCCTCATAAGTGAACTTAATCACTGTAGCTCGCAAGCCTGAGGAAAGCCCGTTAACAAAGGGTGCTCGCTATGTGAACCAGAAACACCGGGGTTAACCCCTACTCTTCCACAATGAGTGTTCTGGGTTCTTTTACGAGCACTACCAATTCTAGTACACAGGAGCTACAGCTTAAGGTCCCATCCGAAGGACAAAGCAGTTATGGTAAAGTATCTTGTTCAAGGACACAAGTGTCAAGACCGGGACTCGAACCCACACTCTGCTGATCAGAAACACCAGAGCTTGAGTCCGGTGCTCTAAATCGCTCGGCCACGACACGCCATTCATTTCATGAATACTAGGGCAATAGATTGATTTATTGACCAAGTAAAGGACTCATAATGATAAAAATGCAACAAAAAACACCACAAAATTCAAACTGAAAGCTCTTGGTCATTGATTATAAAATAAATTGCACAGTGAAGGTCAAGGAACCAGCATTTGGGCACACCCCCCAAAACAGCATTGCTTATTTTGATTGTCTCAATAAGCCATTTCCAAGATGGATTGGAATAACGTCTGGTACAATGACTTGCTTAGTCACAAGTTACCGCTTAAAGTTAAATTCCTCAGACTACAGAGACAGCTGCTATGTTACATGGTTCAGGGAAAGCTTAAATATTGCAAAGTTTGGCGAACACCCATACACTTTTGAATGATCGTGTATCGCACGATGATACCAGGGTTTGCTGGTCTAGAGGTTGCTGTAGAAAGCTTGCCCCGAACCATTTGACATTATCAACTGTCTCTATAGATGTAGTCTAAGGAATTAAAGTTAACAAAATAGGGAGACCACTTTACATTAGGTCTAGATAACTCAGATGGTAGAGCGCCGGCATGTTTCCGGAGGTCCCAGGTTCAAATTCCGTTCTTCCGTCAATTTGTCTTTGTTCAACCTACTTTTGAATGAACTTGTAACTAAGCAAGTCATTGTACCAGGGATTATTCAAATCTAACTTGAAAAATGGCTTAATGAAATACAACCAACATGAACGTTCACAAGATCCACAAGATCCTAGACAAAAACATCAACTATTTTTTTTAGTTTTCACTAAAACTTGACCATTAAATTTGACAAAATGTTCACAAGTTGTTGTTTGTACGGTGTTATTTACTGAAAACAAAAGGATAAGAATGATTTGACTCTCCCAGAAAACAATTATGTACTGTCCATTTATTCTAAAAACTTCCTGCGTCTAACGATCAAAAACGAAGTCAAAGAATGCCAATTACCTTGTTGATGACATAATCCCCACCAAACTTCTTGACAAATTCGGTGGGCGTGGCAACGGAAAAATCCTTGCTGTCACGCTTTCCTTGTCTCCATTCGCTCTTACTAATTGGCAGATTGCCAAGATCGACCAAGTTCATGCCAGACATAGTATGGCGAAAGCTGTATACAAGCAAAGAGTCATTTTTCAAACCATACATAAAAACAGACAGTTGATGCACAGATGCGGTATATTGACTTGAACAAAAATGTACAATCACGAACTACACGGGAGGAAAGTATCGCTAATGACCTGATCTACCCGACATCATCATCACAATACTCTTGGTCAGTTGGTAGTGCCATTTTGGGTTAATGTCACCGAGTGTTATACAGTGTAGTGCGAATTTTAGGCGATGCAGCGTTTACACCCAAAATGTTGAGTGTGGCACAGTTACCACATGTGACATGCGTTCAGGGGGGGTCAATACACAGAAATAAAACTGTACATACATGTAGATTGATTTTGATTTGAGGCCATGATCTTGAGAGGTTTTTTTGCTGGTGATTATGTCATGAATGAGGACACTGTGGTAATAGTTAGTAACACCGAATTCATGTCAAATTTCGGGTCATTTTACCTCAGAATGAGAGTGTTATGTGTGAACGTGTCAAATTCAGGTAGAAAACAAATTTCGAAAGAGAAATTTAAGAGTGTTAATTTTTCTCACCGAAGCAAAACTGGTATATATATGCCAAATGAGAGAATTTCTTCAGAAGTTTTTCAATTGGTAAAAGTATTAAGATAAAAAAACAAAATCAAACAACTTAAATTAAACAAATTGTTGGTTTAATTTTGTGACCATTAGGCCTAACAAAAAATGTTTTTGTTTCCTGTAATATGCTGGAAAAAAGGTTGGTAAGTGGAGGAAAAAGGAGTTCATTTTAGGATTTACAAGTCTCTAACATCACAATAAAATGGTGTAAAATGCCACTTCATGTGAGAGCGAAATTTGAAACATGTCAGCATCGAACATCAAAAACAAATGGATTAAATTCTTTATTCCCCGATGCAAATATTAACATCTATTAAAAAACAAGTGGGTCGGTACATTCCAAAGAGGAATTTTTGCGCCACCCAAAAGGTCAAATTCAGTGTTGCTTTGACTAAATATCATCAATTCAGGAAAGAACTAAAAATTATCTGTACGTAAATGTCCAGAATATAATATTTTAAACCTGACATCATCAAACTTTGGGAGATTTTGACAAATATTGCAATTGAGGGGTATAAAACACAGCGGCATTTTAAACCCCTTTAACCTGATGAGAGACTTGTAGGTTCCCCGGGCCCTATAAAATTCTTGAATTCTGGTTGTATAACACTGACAATATACAGTTGGTCAGAAAAAGTGGTTTCTAAATCTTTTCAAAAAATTCAATAACAAAAGTATGGCTAGCAGGTTTTTCAGCAGACAGGTTTACAGGAAACAATTTTTTGTTTTGTTAGACCTTACATACATCGTCACTTTTAATACAAATTTTGTACTGTATTGAACCACTGATCTGACAAAAAGTTTTAACACAGGAAAACTGTATTAATGTGAGTTAAAAAAACAACAACAATGTGTGGAAATGTAATCTGTACTGGTTTATGTAGATGGTACTTACTCATCGAATGAGGACCTTTTTGGGCGTAATATGGAAGCAGGGCATGTCTCGTGTTGAAGGGACTGACCACTGTAGGATCAAGTAAAACAAAGGGCGCCATGCACACACAGGCAAGCACAATAAGACTCAAGTAAAGAAACACAGCAATCTCTACACATTCAATCTAGAACATTTTCAGACCACAGACTAATCTAAGGGCCTTTTACTATTGGACTCATTTTGTGAACCTTTGCTGCTTGATAACAACATTTGTTTCAACAGAAACATTCCAGTGAACAAAATCGCAAGGAAGTTTTGGGTTCTTTCACTTAAACGTGGGGAGTAAGGTTTGTTGTACAAAGCGTGCAAACAAAACTTGGCAGAACCAAGTGCTGCTTAGAGGGGCAGTGTCATCATGATCAGAGCAGGCCTGTGGCTGCACATGGAATTATGAAAGTTCCTTTCACCCGGTTACTGCATGCACGAGAGCGGCATTGATACAGAGGGAGGGCGTTTGCAGTAACTTGGCGAGTGTTCATAATTCCACAGCCACTTATAGGCTTGCTTTAATCAAAATGACACCAGCCCCTTTAAGACATTCATATCAGATATTTAGAACTCTATCATATTGAAAGTATTAAAAAAAAAAAACGATAAATTTCTGTGAAAACCATGGAAAGAATGAAAATGGCGTAGTAGATTTTATTGAGCATGATTTTGTTTGTCTTTGGTTGACATGGTTGGACCCAAACACCATGATAAAGTGCAATGATCAAAGATAGTTGATAACCATGGTAACAAGAGGATCACCTAGAGTAAAACAAAAACAAAAGAATATGACATCAATTTTTCCATTATCATTTCTACACAAATTCTATAGACGCCCTTGCAAGTAACATCTGTTGCTAAATTATCAAAAGGGCACGGAAAAAAAAAAAAGATGCAAAAATGTATGATGTCTCTGCAAGGACGTCTAAAGAAACCATGAGATACATTGATTAGAACACTTCACGTACATGTACACAACACCTCATGCAATGAAGCCTCGCTCAACGCACATCCAATCATAATCTTTGAAAGGGTGTTACAAAGTTTGTGAGGCTGTTTAGGGCTCGAACTCTACACTGGACGGCAGGCCCGCAGGCCGTTGATTTTAGCTTTGGGCCAGTGAACTCAGGACCAGACAAGTCCAACTGTCTTTAAGTGTTTTTCAATTGAATAATAACACCTCACCAGGAAATATCCTCAACGAAAAGAAATGATGTTCAAATTTTAACTGGTTGAGTATCAAAATATATAGGCCTACTACCTATAAGAAAAAATGAGACAAACCTTCTTGTAGTGCTAAGTTCAAATAGAAAAGTTCATGTTAAACTTTGACGATAGCTCTTTCTCATTAAGATTTGGGTCTTGTAAAATAAGAGTCTGGTCCGGTAAAAATGTGAAGCTACAAGCCCTCGGGTCTTGTGGAACTTTACCTTAAGAATTCGAGCCCTAGACTGTTTGTTGGCGCCCATTTGCAAATATAGGCTATTCCTTGAATACCAACAAACTTAACCCCAGATCACTGATTGAGTGTAATATGCCATTACAAATGCTGTAAAGGCGTTAGTTTTGATACGGACGCAAGATATATGCTTTAGCTAGCCTGCAAACATTCAGGGAGTATTGAAACTGTTCGTCAGTCAAACATAAAGTAGTTCAACCGTGTTTGCGATCACAACTTCTTTGCACATTTAGAGTGTAGACTTGGTGTTCTAGTCAATGTATAATTCTCAGTAGTTGGAAGGAATTGGCACTGGAGAAAAACCACAAGACTACAGAGACAAGCTCACTCAAGTTATAGGCTTTTTACAGGATCTTGATCAATTGAATTTTCATGAAATAAAAAAGGCCACAACAGTTTCCCAATCCTAGCAAAGCTGACAGTCACCAATTAAAAGCATGAACTTTGACCCCATGTCACACACCACTTGATGCCAGGCCAGTGAACAATGCATTGTTCCCTTTAAGTACACATTCTCCGTAGTCACGAAACTATCAGCAAAAAATTATCAGCAAGGATTTTTACAAAGCAAACCTTTTCCCCGTGGTCCAAGGAGAAGAAACAAAATAAAAAATGTGGTGTGATCTCCAAAGAACCAAATAACCATTCAAACAGCAAGGTCACTCACTGTCATACCTTGAATACAACACAGCTCTATTCTAAGGGATTATAGGGGCTTTGTCCAAACCTACACTTAGGCTCCTGGCTCCATCTTGGGCTCCGTCATCAATTCTGTTCATTTTGGTGAATTTGGCACAGTAAAAGAGTCCGAAGCCAGGGGTGGATTTCACAAAGAGTTAAGACTAGTCTTATCTCGAGTTAGGACGAGTTACTCGTCCTAACTTAGGACTAGCCTTAAGTTTTTAATAACTCCTAGGACTAGTCCTAAGTTAGGACTATCTTTGTGAAATCGACCCCAGGGCCCAACTTCATAGAGCTGCTTAAACAGCAAACATTGCTTAAAATTAACAGTTTTCTGCTGAGCAAAAAATAAGCAGGATACCAGTCACAGATGATGCATATTATAATAAATGTGGAAAAGTATTTTGGCTGATTTGATTGATTACCTTATTCTGTTAAGCATAATTTTTCTGTGCTTAGCTACTTTTCGTGCTTAAGCAGCTCCATGAAATTGGGCCCTGAGCTGGGAGCCTAAGCCAAGGTTTGGATAAAAAGCCCTAGGGCAGGTTGTAAGAGAGTCACATTCATGCATCCCACATTTACAGCTGAAGTCAATTTTTTTACGGAATTTAATAGACGTTTATATTACAATTAACCAGCGCATTGACTGTGCAATGTCTCTTGAAACTAAAGGTGCTTTTAAGTGTGAACAGCTGAAGTAAAACAGTTTCTTCCGACCACATTGTCTCAGAGACATTTGACATCAAAAGTTAAGTTATTTCAATACTGCTGTGCTGATAATAGTGTTTTGTTAAAAAACAATTTTGTTGCATATTGCACAACTTTTTTTTGTGGTGGGAGGGGTTAAACATTGCTCAGTAAATAGCAACAAGTTGTCGATATCGACCCTATTTTGATGAATAGAGTTATAACTTACCGTGACCGCTTGGTCGTGATCTCTTTAGCCATCTCCTCTGGATTCGTAAACACAGAGTTTTCCCCTGCACCGCTCTTCGGATCCGGACCGCTTATCATATCCTCGTCTATGGCCTCCTCTGACAAACTGAATACGACATGCTTTGTGCTTTCCCTTCGAGGTTTCCCTTTTTCATTGGGGGTGGATGAAGTAGCACCACTGGTGGTCGGGGCCGTGCCGTTTGTGCCGTTCTTCTCTACCTTGCCAGAATTTGTGGCGTCGACGTTTGTTTCGGCTCTGCTGCTCGACATGACGAATGGAATTTAGAACAGTCACTGGCTGAAGACTTTGGCCGCCTGCATTTTTATCTCACGAAGACTTGTTAGTTTGATTCTGAAAGACAAACAAATCATAATAACAGAACAAATAGTCGCGAAAAAAATTGCATACGTCAGGCCCGAGACTTCACACAGGCAAAAGGAGGTCATTGCCTCGACGCCCCCTGGCCATTCATGCCGTCGCCTTTGTGCCCCTTAAAATGTTCCAGTTGGAAACTTAAATTTCCCTCATTGAAGTGCCTAAGTTGTATAAACTGCCCTGCTCCCACAAGAACAAAGTGTCAAATCTGATGCATTGAATGAATGACCTGGCAAGCTGTCACCATCGTAGTTATGTACCCTGTGTGGAATAGCAACAATGAATAACGTTCCCATAAAACAAGAGCCAGACCTTTTTACCTTGATTAGCTTCAGTTTGGGTACAATTTTTGAAATGGCAGAAAAGCTAGTTTTCTATGTACAGCATGCAACATAGAGCTCTTCTGCATTTAAGTCTCCTGCACCCAACAAGCAGCACGTACTCTCAAAGTCTTTATTTAGCTACACAACATAATAATTTATGTAAAGCTCTTTAAGTTGATGTGTTCATAGATTTATATGAGATTTATCAGATAAATTGATCATCCTAGCTATGGTACCGGGCTCGAGCAAACAACATAATATCAGCTGTTATTTATTGTGCAATTACGCTGGCCGGCTGTACACTGGAAGTTGAGTCGTCCAGAAAGTAGTGAAGATTAAAAAACTTCTTTTTTTTAAACCACAAATTTATTTAAATGACCAAAGCAGGCCTGGAATTTGCTCCCTCAAAAGTTTCCCAAAGACTTTAAGATTTTCCGATGGAAGTGCCCTTCAGGGCACCTGTCCAAATCACAGACTAGCCAGGTATATCAGAGATGGCTGTGTCATGACGAATTGATCTCTCCAAGTGCGACTTAAAAAATCATCAATTTGGAGCTCAAAAATGATTGCGAGTGCAATTTCATGCCTGATGTTGCATGTTACAGAAATATCAAGAAGCCAGTAGTAGGCAGTTTTCAAGCTAGTACGTTGGGTCTTTTTTCATTTTGGGGCACTTTTTGTGGCTTGGTGTGGTGAGAATCATAGCAAAATGGGGGGTTGATTTGGGGGTGTTGCCACTCACTTGGGCGCTAGTTAGTATGACCGAAGATGTCAACATTTCGAAAAAAGGAGTACTGCGCCCCAGCCCAGTAACTGGGTCTACTGTAAACTAGTACAGTCATTTGACCAGTTCGGGATCACTTTTTGGATTCACATTGTTTTTGGTTGCAATCTCTTTGACATTTTAAACAAAAAAGTTTATCAGTTTACCTAAACATGTTATAAAACTCACCAAGTATCCACTGACAAAAAAAGATTAGTACATTTGAAGAGGCTTTGAGAAAAGTATTGTCACCTGTTTGACCAGTTCAGGATCAGTTGATTCTATTCTGAATCAGTAGCTTGCCCTCTATTGCAAACCAATACTCCCATTCATAAAACTGTCTCTCAAGGACACAAACTTCACAAGTGTGTTGGCATGGACATGGACTTCCTTTCTCCAGAGAATTTCATGCAAGTGTATTCAACAGCAGCGCAAAAATCCAGCAACAAAAACACAAAACAACAGCAAAGGCAAATGAAAAGGTGAAGCACGCCTAAAAGCAACATTGACCCAAATATCTATTCTTACAGTCGCAATTTCCTCCTCCAAGTTTCATTTTCTCACAAAAAAACAATATTCCTACAAGAATTTGTTGAAGAAATGTATCTTAAAAGCAACAAATAAACTTTCGACTGCAGCAGTAAGATTTTACCTCCACTGAGTGCGGCACCATTTGACGCAATGAGAGATGCTGAGTAGTGAGTGATCCCGAACTGGTCAAGGGTACGATGCCCCCCGAAAGACGATTTTGGTAATTTTGTCTCCTCAAAAAAACAAGACGACTGCTCAGTATTTACCTGAAATATTTTTAGCACATTCTAAGCATTTAACATAAATTGTATTCGCCCTGGCGTTCAAATTTTAAAGGTGAGAAGTTTTAACAGCGTTTTTCAACCAACATTTAAAAAAAAAATAATGATCAAAATCGCAGACAAACTTCACAAGAAAATTGCCATAATTTATTTGTTGATGAAGTTTGGAACCTTATTTTGGGTTTGTTGGTTTATTGCATGTTATTCTTCACATGTATCAACAGAAATTGGTAATGTGAGAAGTAACTTAACTATGGGGTTGTTGCAAAGTTGAAGTGATCCCGAACTGGTCAATGATCCCGAACTGGTCAAATGACTGTACTAGCCTAGGTCTAAGTCAAGTGTTGTCCAATTTTCCTGTTTTACTTTTAGTTACTAAACTAAACCTCACATTCCATTACAATACAGCAAATACTTATTCAGTATAAAGCATGGAAGGTTGCGGATACATGTGTACAGTCATAGAGCATGGAGGAAGGAAATACACCTCCATGCATAGTCTAACATGTCTAAGACTAAGAGCAAGGATACAGCGGAGCCGATAGGAGCCGCAGACTGGACCCTTTGCATCCGGCCACCCAAGCCTGCGCCTACGGCAGGGACAGCCCCTGATGGGTCCGGGCCCGTACCGTATTGTCTACCTTCCCAACCCAAAACAAACGAGCGTGGAGTCCGACTCTTAACACCCCATTTTCAATACGGCGGTTTAGCTTACCTTACTTTGCAGATGCACAAGAAAATAAGTGGCTGTCGCTTCCCAGGTATCAAACAACCTTCTGATCTTCTATACCTTTTTGACAAGAGATGAAATTTGGACTATTCTACCTATCAATATCACTCACTGATCACTCGTTCGTGGAGTTGTAGTTGATGATGATTTGTATGTCAGGCCAGCAAAACATACGATATGACGTCACGAACCGGATATGATTACCGACGGCTGATGCATGTTCTCACGCACAGCTGAAGTCAGTAACGTCCACATGTGCGCAAAAACTACCTGCGTGACCTTACCGAATACCGACATAAAATAGTTATGTGGTGCATTCTTTGAAAAACTTCCGGGAAAGTGTTACAGGGGAAAGTAGAAAGTTCGTCCACACATGCGGATGCGTGGATAGTTTAGCGATGTATGGTTTGAATGGCAAGATAACAAAACAGAGGAACTTAAGTAGATCCGTGTTTGGCGTAGGCAGAATAAAGCTTTGGTCAGTTTATGACCTCCATGGTTTACATCCCTATGTAAAATGACTTAAAGTTGCCTAAAACATAAGAATTTTAACAGAAAAATACCCAAACAAACCCAACCAACCCACCCCTATGGAGAGAAAAAAAAAATCTGATAAAGCTATCCTTAACATGACAAACAAAGAGACAATTTAGAGCAAAACCACATTATATTCTTACAAAAAGTTTATCACACTGATAAATGTTGTTCATTTAAAAGGCCGGGTATTCTTTTGGATTGTCAAAGGCCAGTATCCTCACTTGGTGTATCCCAACATAAGCATAAAATATTAAAAAATATAAAAAAACGGTGAAAATTTGGGCTCAATTGGTCATCGAAGTTACAAGAAAATAATGAAAGAAAAACCACCCTTGTTGCAAAGAGTTGTGTGCTTTCAGATGCCTGAGAAAGGCTTCATGCCCAAAGTTTTTTCTCAGATTCAATTTTTGGGGTGAAAAATTACCTTTCTGTAAAACTACATTACTTCGTTTCTAACAATGTTTTATAACATCATCAGCTCTTCAGTGCTCTTTACCAAGTATTTAAGTTTCTGGTCATTACTTGTGGAGTAATAACGGAAAGTACACCCTGCCTTTAATAATTGAAAAGATCACTGAAAAATTATGTTATGAGCTCACAAAATCCTCGGTAACAAGATGTTTTTTAAAAGTCACATCTCCATTACCTATTCCCCATTCCAAACCCAG
This sequence comes from Pisaster brevispinus, assembly GCA_023634235.1. Classification (NCBI taxonomy): domain Eukaryota; kingdom Metazoa; phylum Echinodermata; class Asteroidea; order Forcipulatida; family Asteriidae; genus Pisaster; species Pisaster brevispinus. The sequence goes on along the minus strand of JAMKCF010000004.1, from coordinate 3,301,352 downwards.
AATACATCGTCAGAGAAAACATTTCCACTTAAAGTTTACTTCCAAACCCTGGCACGGAGCGTACACAAAACCTAACAAACCACAAAACACAGAAGACGCAGTATGTTTAGAATGTCAGGTATTTATTCTGATCTCAAACTAGTCAAAGTAATAAATATAAATCATGACAATTTATCTGTGAAAATGATTGCAGGTAATGCAAATAGTTGAACCCACTTCAAATCACATTAAATTCATTATTTCTTTTCAATTTTACCAATGAAAAACTACGAGATTTTGAAGTCTAATAACAAACATATTCATTAACGAAACTATCTCAGCAAAACAACTACATAAAGTTACACAATAATGACACCACTCTGTTTATAATGTCATTTACACAAATAAGCTATTTTGAGGTATGGTGGACACATTCCTAGGACAGTACTTGATTTGGGTAAATTTTTCTGTCATACACCCAAACCAAACAGTGAACTCCTATATAGCGTCCACCATATATCAAGAAGGCTAATAGGGGTCATTTCTCATTAAGTTACCAAAGACACCGATTCCCAAATAGTTGCTTCGCATAAACAGGTTATTTGGAGATATACAACATCTTAAACTTTTCATAAAATATAGAAATCCGTCTGGCATTTATTGTCCCAAATAGTTGTTGCTTGGAATGACTTCTCAAATGGCACATGACAACTATTTGGACAATTTTTACTACAAATATTCTATTATGGTGCCCCCTTCTAATAAATAATCTTTCACAGACTGTTTTGCATTGACCCAATTCACCCGGCCCCAATTTCATGGCTTTGCTTTGTGTGGAATTCGTGCTTACAGCCCATAGATTAGTGTGCTTTACAGGGCACCATAAGCGTAGGATTACGTGGTAAGCAGAGCCATAAAATTGGGCCCAGACGTCATCACCACAATAACTGTGGTTGCACCACTTTGGGAGTGAATATTCCAGTGTGTTTACAGTCTTAGTGCACATTTAAGGCGGCACAGCGGTTTAAAAGCTGACCATAACTTGTCTGTGCAATTTCACTCCCAAAATTGCGAGCATGACAGAGGGTGGCGGTGTGTGACAGCGGCGCAAAGGGTCAATAGACAATTTGTGTTGACATCTTCCCACACTGTCATCTTCAAAATCGAGCCATGATGAAACAACGAAGAGCAGTCTAAAAGATGTTTGTTTCCTTTAGGGCCGGTGCGCACGAGGCAATTTACAGGCAACCAGTTCCAGGCAATCTCCATTAAGAAAGTTCATTCCCATTTCAGTCATCTTATTATTTTTTTCCCAACGGATAGTGAGTTACAGTTAGAGGAGTGTCTCTTGTGCAGCCGAAGTGTCCCTTTAGCAAGCAGTACGGATTGTTGCCTCCAAGTTGCCTGTAAAAACTGCCTGTGTGACAAGGCCTATACACATACATAGATGGGGGAAAAAACCCAAAATGTCTCCCAAGCAATCACCGTCTGAACCATGCTTGAAAATAGAAAAAGTAGTGAACCACATAATGACTGATTATTAAATGTGATGAAGAATCTACTGCTATAATCATCATTCACTGCAAACAACTTCTCGAAAAAAACTTGACCAATAACCCTAACCCCTAAACAATGTCTTCAAAGTATCTTCATCACAATCTGCGATGAAAATGCAACAAGACCTTTCACATGATTGACATGCCAGGGCCAAAGCTTAGTCTTTGAGCAGGACGTTCTTAACAATTCAACCGATAGAGGGCGTTCACAGGAAGCCACGAACCTGTCAGTAAGATGTTGTTTTACGTGTGGCGGGCTTTTGGTGAAAGAAAAAACAAATCAGGTTTCAAAACAAAGCCTACTACCGCTAGATGGTTCGTGTGAAGTGATAATGAACAACAATGTCTTGCACCAAGACTACCCCAAGCTAAGAGCCTGTTGGTTGTTCATTATTAACAGTCAAAACAAAGCACAATCAACAGTAGTCATTTGAGAGTTTAAGGTGGTTAGTTTTACAAACAAAATGAGGTAATGTACTGGTAAAGTTATGGCAAAACTTAAGTAAACATTGTATGACTTTACGATGACACGCTAGATCGGCGATCACCACAAACAAAGAACCTACATAAAATATCGGCAAATAAAGTTCAAATAACTCGTCAGAGCTGTTGAAGAAACTTGTTCATCTTTTACACACCAAACTTCAATTTTTTTATGAAGGCTGCCTACAATCAACTGCAGACTTGTAAAAGTTTTCTTTCCCCAACAAATCCAAAACTAAATTCATCTGACAATACAAAGTATGAAATGTTTGCACAAAACATTATAACTAGGTGTCATTTGAAAAAAGAAAAAAAGAGAAACAACTTTTTACTTAAATCTTACTTATTACTAATTGATCCCTGAATTGTCGGTTTAAAACATGAAATTTGCTATTCACTTACTCATCAAGAAAAAAGTATTGGATTTATGATAGAGAAAGCTTGCATACATTTCATAGACAAATTAAAAATATAAATGGATCTGAGATTAATATCACAGGGGACTGAACAATCCACATGGCTAATGGCCAGAGTCCAGTAACTTTAGCACTGGGCCAGTTATCTGAATACTGAACAAGGATGGCGACCAAACACCCATTTTCAAGCTTGACTAATTTAGACTTTTAGACATTTTTCCAAACCTCTTCCTAAAAAAAGTTCAGGAACTACAAAAGAGGAAGAAATAATTATGGTCTTGTCAGAAATCTGATTCGCTGAGCTGAAAAATCTGAGATATACATGCACAAGAAATGATATCGTGGGGAACTTTCTCCAAATTTAAGCCCGTGTTTGCCAAAAAATGGTATGCATCAGAGAGAAAAATGACCGCTTCCAAGTGATCTCCTAAAGTTTTTTATTCAGTTTGCGGCAACACCATGCGTATATCTACTTTGCCAAGTAGATTTGTTCTTGAGAGCTTGTACATGAAATGATATCGTGGGGAACTTTCTCCAAATTTGAGCCCGTGTTTGCCAAAAAATGGTATGCATCAGAGAGAAAAATTACCGCTTCCAAATGTTCTCCTAAAGTTTTATATTCAGTTTGCGGCAACACCATGCGTATATCTACTTTGCCAAGTAGATTTGCTCTTGAGAGCTTGTCTTGCTATTCATTCTACTGCCGCAGAGTAGATTTCAGAATTCGGGAGACTACTCAGTTCTGAAAAGAACCGAGTTCTGCTTATTAAGTACTACCTGGGAAGGTAGGAAATTGGCCAAGACTACTACTTTTGCTTAGTAGATCGATGGGGACTTTTTTGTCGTTAACTTTACTGCCGCTGAAGTTAAAAGTGAATTGTTTGTATTTGCATCCATTATGTATAGCAGTCAGCAATACCATGTATTTACAATAATATTTAAACTGTGTAACAGTTTTTGATGAGTCACCTGCTATGCTGGCAAGAAAATGGTGAGTGTGGATTGTATTAATTTGAAACTGCAGAAGAAAACAAAAAATAATGGAAATGCCAAACACACAAACTTTACTCGCCGTCCTGTGGGTGGCAATAAAAAACATGTAAAGTAGAGGATGCAAGATAGAGGAAATCAGTTAAGTCTTCCATGCTTGCATGGTGTTTGCTTTTGTCACCTTTCCCAAAATATACATGATAACACTTCTCACTGTGTAAATTTGTTACGTGCACCAGACTATTTTTTGACCTTCCTGTCTCACTTTCGTTCTCCTGACTATAACGGAAGTACATTTTAAAATCTTGATACTTGGCAAATATAAGAAAATTTATTACTCCCAGCAGAAATTTAATCACCACCCATTTAACATTTTGTACCCTATAAGGTCATGTCCAAATTAGTGGCTTCTGCAGTGGCTATGGCTGAAAACTCCTATTTTTCAATGGTGTCCTTGCAGCCAACAGCCATTAGCCATAGCCTAAGTCACTTAATTCCGACGCGGCTGACTTGGGCTCAAGCTGCTAAATGCACACAAAATAAAACGGTTGAGCACAGAAAAAAACTGGCTCAACAAAAGCAGGTTACCAGCTACAGCCTAATGCTGAATAATTGTTTGTCATTGGTCAACTGTTATGCTTAGCTGCAGTCATACTTTTAAATAGTTTTTTTTTTTAAATTGGACCAGAGGTTTATATTTTAGAGCAGTTGGGAACATTGGTTAACAAATTCCTCTGCTCTGAATTTCATTTTATTTTTTTAAATAGCAAGGATTTGGTCACAAACAAACAACTTTTTAAAGCTTATCAGGTTTATGAAAGGACATTGCTTTAGATTCCCTCTGGGCATCGACCAATGGTTTTAAACTCTTCATTTATTTAAGACAATTTACATCAACTACGTGTATGAAACTACTTCATAACTCTACCTCAATACTTAAAATAACTTAATTAAGTGCTCAAAAACAAAAACTCAGACAATCCAGAGCCTAACTTACTGACAGCATAAATAATTCTACAATTTACATTGTGAGATCTGATAAATAATGACGGGTCATTCTTAAAAAAAAAAAAAATCCATATTTACAAAGTTGCCAACAATAAATAGTAAAGGCCGTTTAGACGATGGAAAAACTGTTACCATTCCCGTAATGTACATTCTGGAATGGAAGTAGAAAGTATACATAATAGTAGTAAAAGTTGAAACTTGAACTTGAATATAGCGTTCAACTACAACAATATTAATACAATGGAAAGCATTGTTCAGAACCTTCACTCTTTGAAAGGGAACATACAGCCTTCTGGTTTTTTTTTTTAGAAAAATAATTTTATTCCAATCCTTGAATTTTCCAATGTTTTTTTTAACAGTTTCATCACAAAAAAGCTGTTGATTGCTGGATTTTTAATCAACATTTTTTTTTAAACAACAGTTTGTGTGTTAGGTAAAATTGGTAGCACATTGGACTTTAAAGGCAAAGTTTACTTTTGGTAATTGTCTAAAACTGGTATCCTCACTTGGTGTATGCCAACATATATTTGCATAAAATGACAAACCTGTGAAAATTTGGGCTCAATTGTTCATTGAAGTTGCAAGAAAATAATGAAAGAAAAAAACCACCCCTGTTGCACAGAATTGCCTGCTTTCAGATGCCTCGGAAAGGCTTCATGCCTGAAGCCTTTCTCAGATTTGTTGGTGAAAAAATGACCTCTTTCTCTAAAACTATGTTTAGGGAGTCGTTTCTAACAATGTTTGATAATGCCAACAGCTGTCCAATGCTCTTAAACAAGTAAGTTTTATAGTCGTTAATTCTTTGAGCAATTACCATAGGTATACACTACCTTTAAATGACATTGGATCATTTTGTCCGAAATCCAAAGGTGTACCTTCCCTGTAAGTTGGATTTGAAGCTCTGTTTAAGATATTTTATGAGTGGAGGTGTTATAAAATAGCATGGAGGTTTGAGTGGTATGTTTTTGAAAATTGAACCCTTTTATGTGTGTGTTCTACAAAATTTCAAAATTGGACTCCAGCAAAATTTCTCGATCAAAATCTGTGGGGCACTCCCATTTCAGCTTAGCTTAGATGAACCATTTGTGTGGTTTTGGTGCTATAACAAATGTGTTTGAAATCATTTGAAAAAGCATGACGTAAACTTTTAAAAAAATTCAAGTAAACGGTACATAGCTGCAATGTTCTTTTGTATCGACCATCACATGTAGGTAAGTATTACAATCAGTTTATTGCTTTCCCAAAAATAATAACAGATAAACAAACGACGCCTTGTCTGTCTGCTTGCAAAACAGAATACCAACCAAGCCTGCATGTTTGGTAGAAGACGGAAGAGCTGATGATTTGTTTTCCATTTCGGCGGGTTGCAAGGCTCATTCTTAACAAGTCATTGATTTGGTTTTGGGCACGGAAACATTCCATTTACAGATGTCATTGTTTCGGGGTCTGGGGCCAGTTTTGTGATTTGTGAGGATGTGGTATTTCCTTCTGGCCAGATGGAAAGTCAATCACCCCAACAAAGTTTTAAACAGCAGATTTCCAAACATACACGATAGAGTTTGCCCTTTTACTTTTTCAGTGACTGGCCAGCAGGACCAGTTATCTTAACATTTCACTCTAGTCCCCCAGATTTTTCATTGGTCAGTATTCAAATGCAATAGGGATCCTTTCCAACACTGAACTAGCCAGCCGAACCACTTGGCAGGAATTCTGACTGGTCCTCAGGTGTTTTAACTGGCATTTGGCCAGCGGACCACTGTTAAGGGAGAACGCTGCTCGGTTACCACTTAAGAAATACATGTAAGTATGTATGTCCTGGATGGTTAAGCAACAAGTTATGGAACTCATTCAGCGGGGCCCCAAAACATGGCTCTGCTTACTGTACGAAAAAAATTTGTGCTTACGGAAGCGAGCAACTCCGCACTTACGTCAACCGCATTTCACAGGTTAGCAGAAAATTTCTGCTTGTGTGCACGCGTAGTTCATGTTTCCAGGCATTCTTTGCTTACACAGCTAGCGCAGAAATTCGGTGCTCGCCCTGTAAGCACAGAACGGTGATCGCTAACGCAGAATTCGGCGGTAAGCAGAGCCATGAAATTGGGCCCTGATGTCATGATAAAAAATCTTTTGTTTCGGATGTCAGATTCCCTGTAGTACTTGGCCCTTTTCAAAACCCCCAGTTTGGACTTGGGCTTTAGGCTTCTAAAGGCTTTGATAGCTATTTAGAAAATGTTCACTTTCCTTACAGGGTTTCAAACAGGAGGGAGGACCCCCCCACGCTGGAGCCCGAGCCCGAGCTGTGTTTTTGAAAAGGTAAGCAGGGCACTGCAGGGCGCATTCTAAGCCACGTGCGTGGTTAGCAGTTTACAATAGATTTACATGGGCAGAGAGTAGTAGTCACATGTGATGTCTGTGCAAGCAAGGGGGCCATCTGTCAATGAACTTTCAATAGTCTGGATGTTTGTGGCATTTACAAGTGTAATTGCATCATGATGCATATATATATAAATTGAAAGGAAATATTCACAGCCCAATTTCATACAGCGGGTGAGCACAAAAGTATGCTGAGCACACAAAAGTTTTGCTTAATAGCAGAAACAGTTAACCGGCCGAAAACCCCATGCGATTGAAGCCGTTGCAAACGGTGCCCCGGTAATGTTCCGCTAAAAGGAACGAAATTTGCCGAGCAGGATTTTCTGCTGGACAGCTTCATGATGGCCTGGGGCTTGTACTTAGCACACTTTAGAGGCAACACGGCAATGGGAAACTTGGGTACGCTACAATTCCGGCCACAGCTCATTGGACCCCGTCCCCCCCCTCCCCCCGATCAACGATGGTTCTCATTGCGAAGTCTGCGCTCCAACTGGCGTTAACAGCATTGAGCGGGGGAACGGGGGAGGGAAAGTCGATTGTCACGTGGCCCAAGCATTTAGGCCGGGATTGTAGGTGGCGGTAGACTTACCAGGCAACGTTTCCAAGAACAATGGATTTACCTGGTAAGTCTGCCGCCACCTAGTGTTTCCAAAGTCATTCCCAATGCCTTGGTGTCCATGATCATTGCCTTTGTGCCCTTCAAATTGTTTACGTAGACATTTTCATTGCCATAACATGTAAGAGGTGCACTTGACAGGCGAAGAAACTTCAAGTGCCTTGAACTGTCAAGAACAAAGTACTGCACCAGGCCTCAGAGTTATTCCACACAAACACTCTACAAACTGTCTAGACCGTAGGAATAAATAATGAACCCTGAAAAATAAAATACCTTGATGTGGCTATACGGCTCTGAAAGAATCAAGGATTTCTTCCCAAGATTTGGGGATTGACATAACTATATGAAAAAAAAAAAAATCTTAAATTACATTCCAGCAATTCGTGAAAAGTTATAAATTTATTACATGGTTGAATAATATGATAAGCACAAAGTACCCGCTGATTTCAACGACAAATCTGGCGTCTTAACAGTCGACTCTGAATGGTAACCTTTGACCTCGTCCATGAGGATCACTCAATGACTCATCAGGCCTGATACTTCACAGAGGCAACGGCCTAAGTTGCCCCTGGTCATTGCATTGGTGCCCCTTGAAATGTTCCAATAAAAATGTACCATTTCCTGATAGAGGTGGCCTATTACCAAGGAGAAAACACCTTGGCGCCGTTGCCCTTCCAAACACGAAGCATCAGGCCTGAGTTACAGTATCATCTCTTCGGAACCAATATCGATGAGATCAAGTGACCTTTTAATAAAGTATACCATGCCAAAACCCTTGTTTCCCACTTAGCATTCTGGTGGTTGCAGCCAACGAGAGTCTAAAGTTTACAACCAACACAGTCCTCTTTTGGTTTTTATGATCAAGTCTTTTTAAATAAAAACACTAAAGCAGAAAACCATTGTTAATCCTTCCATATGTTCTTATTCCACCTTGCCACAAAAAAAATTTCCCATATGGAATGCACACACGGTGAACTAACCCGTGCCACACCATTTTTTCCCCCCAATGTTTTTGTATGTCATGTATGTGGTCAATCAGTAAACCAAACTGCACAAGCTGAAATTGACCAAGGTTGAGGACCTTAATCTCAAATGCCATTGCACGGGTGATTGCTTCTCCAGTTTACCCCACTCTCATTGAAGTACTTTGGGCAATGGCTCTGCTCTCCACATCAGCATTTGTGTGCCTCAAAATGCCATGGTGAGGTATGGGTTGGTTTTTCTCGAGAAACAAGCTGATAGCGGGAGGGTTAAGCAGAATGTGGTACCCATTGATTTCAAAGAAAATAGCAGGGCACCGGTGGCACCAATTTGTCCCATGACACTTTGAATGGTGACCTGTTTCTGGTTAACAAGATATTTCTACGCTAAGCTAACTTTTATTCCTGATGAAATTTGGCCCGACCCTTCTTGACTGCAACCGTCTTTTGAAGAAAACATCGCCTTGTAAACATCACAATAAATACAAAAACTGATGAATATCGCATCTTCTGAAATAGTACACCGAGTTGGGAGTCCCTTCATCACGGAGCGACCATCTTGCTTTCCTCACAGACAAAAACAAAATGCGACCGGAAGAAAAAACAATAATCCGGCCCATTTCTGTGTAAGACTGCGATCCTCAATATGTACACGAGGAGCTAGACAAAGATGGCTACGGTGTGATTGAAAGTGCATAGACTGACTCTACCACCTCGACTTACTCTGTACTACGACTCCTCAGTCTCCATCTTAGTCTCCGCTCCAGTCGCTTTGTCGGCCTGCTCTGCATCCTTGTCCTCCTGCTCTGCCGCCTCCGTGTCTTTGTTCTCTTTGTTCTCCACTGACTCGTCATCCTCTTCGTCTTGCTCGGTGTTGGGGTAGTACATCTTGTGTCTCATGTGCCAGGCGATGCTGACGCAGGCCGAAACCGTCTTGAACTGATGCACCACGTTCCGGGGAATGAAGTAGATGTCGTTGTCGCGGAGTTTGATGCGGGCGTAGCGGATGCCGTCCCGTCTTAGCTGATTCAGCTTGGCATCCTCTACCCACTGAATACACTACAAAAACAAGCAATACTTGTTCTTTAAATAAAAATCGCAAAAAAAAATCAACTTTTTGATTATAAAAAAAAAATCAAAAATAAATAAATGACTAACAATGCTACCCCCAATGAAGCTTTTGAATGTGCAAGATAGAAGATACCAAGGTTTCATTTAAAAAGAAAGTCTTAACTTATTTATTAATTTGTACACTATAAAATCTCCGTTCTTGGTAACATTTTCCAGCAAGTTGACCAGCCCTTTGAAACAATTTTGACGGCAAAGGTTGCGTACCATGGTACATGTGCACAGAAATGACTGCGTACTGTGTAGATGCACTCACCACATGGTCCCGCAGGCTGGGAAAGTTGATCTATCATTCAAAACCAGATCTTGGTCTAAGCCCTGCTGGTTGGGCTATTCACATCAAACTTACCTGAGAAACAGGAGGTTCGTGTAAGTCCAGCTGAAGGCCTTCCACAACATCAAAGAAGTTGGCCGCTGAGAAAGCGACAACATCTTTCACATCTCGGTCGGGGCCACTGAAATACAATTTGACAAAGAATGGTAATTTTACTGAGAGATTTATAACCCCTAAGAGCCACTTAGCCATCCTCATAGAATTAAACAGATGGTTCCAATTAATTGTTTTGATCAAGGGCTATATTAGAATGGTAATGGTGCTTAGCATTGAGCAGGGCATACATACGATCTGCCAACATTTGCTCTTAGCAATCATGGAGATTTTGTACAGCAACCCGGGAGATATTTTATTAAGTAAAACAGTTTCTGCACTGGTAAACTGATAATGCTTATTAGTGGAATCAGGAATACCACCATAATCCAAGTCAAATAGTTTAGGTGTTGAGTTACTGTTTGATGTTGGATCATGGAAGAACTTGGACTGAGGACTGCACTAGTAAACTGATTATGCTTAGTTAGCGACAGAGTCTTTAGAGTCTAACAGTTTGGGTGTTGAATTTACCACATGGTGTTGGACCATGAAGGAAAACAATAAATCCACTTTGTTTGGACCAAGAAAGAAGATTATCCTAAACATGGGGCAAAGTAGGTATTGACCCCTTGCACGACACGCAGCGGACTCTAACGCGCATATCCTGTCCCCCATTTTGTGTGTCATGACCCCCAGAATGGAGGAAATGGTAGACGTACATTTTGCGGAGGTGCGTTCCGCAAGAGGTCAATACCATGGTATCAGAGTCTAATCTTGGCTTGAAATTTGAACTGGACCGCAGGCCTGAGGCCAGTGATTTTAGCATCGGGCCAGTAGACTCATGACTGGACAAGTCCGGCGGCCTGGTGTTTTTCATTCCAATGTCCACTTTCAGTCTGATAAATTCTCCGTTCAGTTTTGCCGAGTATTGAAGAATTATTACCCACAGGCACAATACAAATGAGATAAATTCTCTGTTAGTGCTCGTTAATTATAAAACAGTTCAAATGTTAAAATGTGTGGGTATTTTTTTCTCCTCCATTTCAATACTGGTCCTGTATTAAACAAAATTATAGTCCAGTAAACATTTTGATCTACAGGCTCTACTGTCTTGTGGATTTCATCCCCCAAATTCAAATCCTGCTAATATACGCCTCTCTTAATATTTATGCATGACGTCATAATTCTTACCCAAAATGAGGCTATAGGCGCACGTCCGCCGCCACTTGCAGTGGCTGCGCCCATGGCCTCGTTTTGGGTTAGCATTGTGACGTACCTCATGCATAAATATTAAGAGAGGCGTATAGCTTAGGAGTCAACCAAATAGTTTGGGATCAATGTGATCAGGGGTGGATTTCACAAAGAGTTAAGACTAGGCTCATCTCGAGTTAGGACGAGTTACTCATCCTAACTTAGGACTAGCCTTAAGTTTTTAATAACTCCTAGGACTAGTCCTAAGTTAGGACTACCTTTGTGAAATCGACCCCAGCATCCTTCATTTTCTTCCTTTCAACCAACACCCCAACCCCTCAACTCTGTTCCCCCCTGTTTATACTGACCCTTCATCACCAGCATGAACTGCTTTCAGGACGCCCACGGCAGCTGTGGTCATACGGTCGAACCCTTGACCGATGTGATCAGCATGACATCTCGTTCTATCTTCAACTAGTATCTCACGTGGTTCAGATGCCCTGGGTAGGTACTGTAAGTTTCGTAACTCATTGACTGCCGCTCTACGATTTCAAAAAAAGTAACAAATGCTTGTTGTTAAGATTAAGCTTCACAGTTCGTTAAGCTGGAGATCCAAATCAACACATTTAACACTCGATCTAAAATAACACTTTTTCATGAGAGTCTGGTTCTCTGACCACACATGTATATGATCATGAAAAGTACTGCAGTTAAAAAAGCACCAGACTATTGATTCACTTTTCTAAAAACTAGAGTACATGTAGCTTAAAGACCTTTATGAATAACAGTAAACCACATTTAACTCAATTCAAATGTGCAGCCAAAGTCTTTTTTCCTACCAGTCAGATCCATGTACCCAAACCTAGGCAGCAAGGGAAAATAGTCTTTAAAAAAACCCCAAACTTTTATGCAAGTTTGCCCCAAACAAGGCTCAAAGCCATTCTTGGTAAGGGGCTACAAGAAGAAAAATATTAAAGATGAAAAAGGGGAGCTTAAGGTAGGAATTGATATTCCTTTTAAACCAGTCTAGATTGTAGGATGAAGGGAAACATGCGACCAGGCAAGGAGTTCCAAAGAGAAGCAGCACGTGGAATAAAGCTTTGTTCTATCAGCAATGCAAGAGTATATGGGTAAGAACAAGCAGAAAGCCTGGTTTCATCTTTAAACACCTGGTACAATTGTACATTCAGCTGAACACTGGCTCAATTGATGTTATTGAACAAAAGCTGTCTGAATATTCTCACCTTCGTTTTTTCATGGGTGATTTTGGCATGTCAGCAGTTGGTACCATCTGCTCCCCTGGACGCACCCACAAGATTGGCCCATCGTTACTCTCTGTCCGTTTGCTCATCGTGACCACGGACAATGGTCCCCAAGGCATCACGTACTTCAAAAATGGATCCTGCTCGAGAAGGTCCACAAAATCCTCAAAGTAGTCGCCGACTTCCTCGTTGACCGTTCCCACGAGGCTCATCTGAAGTAACGGCCCCGATCGGTACGTTCCGTGGCGGTACGTCCGACGGATCTCTTTGCGGAACTCCGGCATGGTGGTGGAGAGAATGTCCGACTTCCCCATCAACTGGCTCTTGACAATCGTGTTGGGATGGTGTGTTGAAAAGTAGTCAATAAGGTCGGGGAGATACGCTGCGGATCCGTGGACAATTCCCATGACATGATTGGCTACACCAGGCTGGCTCTCTCCGTACACGTTCTCGAAAAACACATGAACGAATCGCTCCATCTCATCAGAGTGCAGGTGCGCGATTTCATCGGAGTAAACGTGCAACACCGAGGCGCCTCCGTTCGGCTGGCGTTCAATGTGCATGTACCTGCCAAATTCACCCTCGATGCTGCCGTTTGTGTGCGCATCAGTCTTTTTCAGAAGGCGATCTCTGTCCGGTAACTCCGAGGACGTTTGTCTGTGGGTTGAAATCGGGGTCTCCACATCAGCCGCAGGGACGTAGCTCAAGCGCTCTCGATGGTGGTGGTGGTGGTGATGGTGATGGTGGTGATGTCTTTTATGCTTCTTAGGTTTCCTCTCATAGTCCTCTTTCTTTATGTGTAATTTTAGTTTGGGACAGCCGTCATTTTTCACAATCCGAGGTGACAGGCACATGTTATTACTTTGCTTACCATCACCTGAAACAAATAAAAGAAACATTTGTAAAATAGAAATAAACATCAAGTTTTAAACCACAAGGGAAACTGGCTGGGTAATTTTTAAATAATTAGGGGTTGAACAAAGACAAATTTGACTGGCTTCTGACTTGTCCCGACACGTTAAACTGTCAGAGGTCGTTGGTTCAAATCCCACTCTAGTCAATTTTTCTTGTTTAACCACATATTAGAAATAATCATATGAGAAAATTGTCTTTATAAATATTCCTATGATGTAATATAGGTTTTCTGTCATTTGGGGCAAATAACAAGCCAATTTCACTTGAAATCATGCATTCGTTTAAAGAGATTTTGCCGATTCTGTTGTAACTGGCATTCAATTTCACTTTGAGGCATGCAAATTTCATTGTATTCAATTTAACTTATAAGGTGTTCTTTTCAGCCATGCAGAATTGGCATTAAATTCAGCAAACTAGACACAAAGTAAGAGATTTCTGCAAAAAGCTGCTGCGAATTTGAATGTCGTTTAAGTGAAATATTCAATTGAATGGTAATGGTTTTTTTAATAATAATAATATCATTGAGCTTGGTAGGCTGATGTTACTGAAGCTTTTTATGCCAATTCAATCCTTTTCATAGGTCAGAACTCAGGAGACATTCCATAATTTTTTGAAAGAGAATGAAAAATCATGGTGCATTTTATGAGATTGTTTGTTGCCTATTTAGTAAGGGCTTCACTGTGACAAAGGTATTCTTAGAAAATATTATATAAATAAATGAAAAATTACTTCAGGAGCTCCGAAAAACAATACTGCACAACAAAAATGAATTTTATTAATACCGACACGAAGTGGTTAAAACTCTACAATTTAATTCAAATCTACACTTGATTCACTTCAATAGAGTGACATACTAAAAAGACCTAGATAGATACTTGACTGTGAAGAATCTTGAACATGCTGGGATGCAAAACATTCAGTGAAATTTTTTTTTAATGATGATCAAAACACATATTCCCCATGGCACTGTCATGTGTTTTATTACTGCTTCACAAAATGGGTAAAAAGGGCATGTGAAACCAATAAAATATTCAACATTTAAATTAAAATGGCAAAGTTCAAGAATGCTTCTCGATTGAAACTCAAAAGTCCATTTTAATTATCATCAGTTCCAACACTCCTGGATTCTGGAAGCTAAACAGTCAAATGGCAATGATTTTTAATTGTGGGGACAATCCCCCTGACAATCCGATGCAATCCGATTGCAACTTTTTAACTCATTAAAAAATATTTTAAACGTTAGTATTTTATTCACCCAAGTGATTATGATTTTGATTATATGTACATGTAACATTTACAAGTGAAAAAATGGCGGTTGAATTATTAATGTGGATGTGACCTTTTAAATTTTAAATGTTAAGCCAAAAATGGGGCATGGTGACAAATTAATGTTGACATGAAAAATGAATATGATTATGAACTCAAAACTAACATCTAAAATATACAAAATTATTTTGTACAATTGTTAAACCAAATTTATGTTGTTACCTGCGGCTGGAGTAAACACCGGTAGAGATGTAGGCGAATTGCCGTTCATCACTGCTGGACTTTCATCGGATGCACGCCCCGGAGAATACGACCGTGTTCGGACGATTTTCACGGCACATGGTGTGGTGGAGACTTCGGACTCGCTTGTGCTCGAATAACGCTGTCTGTAGTCGCTGTAAACCTCCTCTAAATAGCCAGAACTAGAAAGCCGTCGATAATCATGCTGTACCCGTCTTCTTTTCCCGATTTCTGGACTCGTCGGTGATAAATCTACTGTTGGATCTTGAGCGGTGCTTCCCTCGTTTTGAAATTTCGAGAAAATGTTGTTTTCCGAGTCGTTTTTGTCGTCGACAACGTGCGTTGTTTGTGAATCGTCAGCCACTAAGGCGGCCATATTGCATGTATGACAAATACCCGGATGTTTTCAAAGGATTTAATAATTACTGCGAACGATGTCCAAAATAATACATGCAGAATAATAGAAACATTATCATCAAGAACTTTTAGCAGATTGTTCGACCCCATTATATAGTAACTCAAATCTTTAAATAATTGCTAATAATTCTAATTTACAAAATGGACAACATATTATTCTTCAGCTTTTATTTAAAAAGCTTTTATTAAAAATTTATGAATTGTACTATTTTAACGATGGTGGCCTGTAGCGGACTGCTTAACTATATAATGATTGCTTTTTTTCAACCATGGAGCTATCCGTTTTATAGCTCCATGTTCAACACTCGCAAGTCCTTGTTTGTTCACACAAGAGTACCATTTGTTGCACATTTTGGGGGTCTAATGATTATTATTCCATTCCAACTAAAATATAATTTGAAAGAAAAAAATTAAGCCACAAAACCCTTACCCCAAAAGTATAATTGTGTCGTAGCCGCAAACCGAAAGCAAGTTTTAGGCCGATCGAATAGCGGTCTCACAAATTACGAAATAACATCTGGTTTTATGAAATAAGAAGGCAACATAAAGCATTACATTTCGTACCAAACCAGAAATCTAAGAGGTCACTTTTTGTTACGTCTCTACATTCTATGGATGTTTAAAAACACAATAATAATGTGTTTTGTCGAAAGATGACTTGGGTTTTTAAAAATCTCATTTTAGTCATTAGAACATTGCGCTCTACATCCAGTCGATCGATGAGGGCGCGCTTCCGAAAGTTGACGTTTGTATAGGGGTGCACCATTGATCTCTATAAAACAATAGAGATCAATGGGTGCACCACACTAATAAACTCCCATAGCATTTTTCCAGACAACTAAACTTCAGATTTCTTTTCAAATTTTGGCAGGTCAGCCGTTTAGAATTTTGGCTAATTACCCCAGAAAAAACCACCCGAAAATGTGCTTTTTCCCAAACCTATTCGCTGCCAGTTTTCGTGAAGCATTTATCCACTTCCCAAGCCAAATAGGACAAACCTTAGTCAAAATTAACCAAGTCTCCTCAAAAGTTGAAGCACAGAACCCACATAATAATAACACAATCTATCAGTTGCATGACCCCCAAAACGTCATTATTCAAAAGATTTTGAGGGCCTTCAAAATTATGATATAATCAGTACGGCGCATGAATTTGCTTATTTTGTGTGGAGGTGGTGCCTTTTAAAACAAAAAACGTCTAAATGTAAACAATAATAAAGAAAAAGTCTTTGTCAAAGACTGACTCCTGGGGGAGATTATCCTCAAGCCAAATCAAAAGAGAAGAAAAAAAATGCGCACATTATGAGCGGGCCAAACTCTCCCCACGCGAAGTACCCGGATTGTTGCAAGCGTTGACGCGTCTACTACGAATGTTCGCAATGGATACAAACGCGCAGCGCGTGCCTATCATCAAACAGTCCTACACTCACAAACAGCAGTGTAGGCCCTAGTATTATTATGGACTTGATAGTTGTAGAGTACCTCTATATGGCCTTTAAATTTTTGCATATTTGGGAACATTTCACTTTCCTAAATGTATTTTTTCTCTGGTTGTTACTAAATCATGGAGACAATAACCGAGTTGTCAAGACAGAAAGCTGAGCTAGTAGAAGGAAGCGATGAGCGGGGTGAGCAGGACGAGGAAGTGGAAGAGGAAGAGGAAGAAGACAAATTTTACAATAACAGAAAACTTCGAATACGTAAGTAGATCCCTTGACCAGGATCACCGCTTTCTAGGGCACTTTGGGCAAAGTTGTTGACGGGGTCCAATCCCTACGGTACATTTCTGCAGAACGAACCCGTTGACGCACAGGGTTAACTTACTTAAAGACTGTATGATTTTGCACATTAGGCCTATTCACTATTTTGTATATTATAGCACTCTTTTAAGTGCTCCTGTGGCACCAGTTTTGCACCTCATACGATTCTACAGCCTCAAATATACTTTGAAACAATATAAACTTGCACTGTTAATCCATGTATTCTTGAATTGAATTGAAATTGAATCATGTTTGTAATTCCACAGTGGCTAAACTTCACAGAACGGCTATGGGGGAGTACATCGTCCCCAAAGACGGAAAGCCACTTACTCAGCTAGGTAATCCAAATTTTAAATTAAAAATCGTCATCAACATTTATTAAAGTTTTGATAAATGATTTCCTCGACTTTTTATTGGCAATCTTTATTTTGATGCTATTTCCATAATAATCACGATGATTTAGAATAAAACCGTTTACGTGTTAAATTGTGAAAAGCGCGGCAAAAGTGTGCTGATAATGTACTGCGGTAGTTCCAATATATTATAATTTTCAAAGCCCAGTAGAAGTAATTTTCTTTCGGTGATTCCATCTTCACAATCACCGCAGTCTCCTGACGATGACTAGAGCAAGCTAGTCGAAATCGTTGACACCAATTATATTAAGAACTCACTCCACAGCAGTGAAGTTAATATCGAGAAGTCCCATTGGTCTACCAAGCTAAAGTAGTAGTCCCGGCTGATTTCCTACCTTCCGCCCAGGGCCCAATTTCATAAAGCTTTTAAGCAGACAATTCTGTTTAGCAAATTTCTTTAATGAGCAAGAAATGAGCGGGGTGCCAGTGGCAACAATGTAAACTTTACCGAATTTTGGTTGGTAACCTGTTTCTGCTAAGAAAGATTTTCTTGTGCTTAAGCCACACCGACTTAAGTCACACTAGTTACACTAGATCGCTTGGCAACAAAACAACGACACGGCACTTTTCCCTCGGCCTCAGACTCCTCGCCTTAGCTCGGTCAAGGTCCCAAGAATTCAAATAATTACTATTTCATTAATTTTGCAGCCATTCCTCTGCCCGGACCAGCTGACTACGAACCTAAAATCGACCTCACCAGGAAAACAAGACCTCAGTTTTCAATTGTTGGGAGAACCAAACGAATGAAAGGTATGACGCCCGGAAACTGTTCCCAAAGACCAGGATAGTAAATGTTTGAACATCGATGACTACTTTAAGACACATGCAG
Organism: Pisaster brevispinus; assembly: GCA_023634235.1. NCBI lineage: Eukaryota > Metazoa > Echinodermata > Asteroidea > Forcipulatida > Asteriidae > Pisaster > Pisaster brevispinus. The sequence goes on along the minus strand of JAMKCF010000004.1, from coordinate 3,283,164 downwards.
GAAAACATTTGAATAATGATAATTGAAAACAGGAACTCCAAGAAAACAAAGTGATTTTTCCCATCTTCGGTTTTAGATCCAACAATACCAGGAGCTGCTGACTACAACACAGCGGGAGATTTAATCTGGAAAGACAAGAAGAAGACTTTCAAAGACAAAGGGAAGACGTGCCCCCACGGAACAACACGTAAATATCAGTATTTTATGTTCACTAATCTGTTAAAAAAAGATATCTTTGTTCAACTTCGTATTCCACACTGGGATTAATATGTTTTATAAAACAGATTCCTGAAACTGCATTGAAATTCGAATCCGTGGTATAAGGCCTATACACGATCGGTTATAATCGATACATTTGTGGTCGATTAGTGGTCACCTTTAGAAACTCACTTTTGATAAATTTATTCAAGAGGCTCTCATGAGAAATTTATAAATTATTTTGTGTTTCAAACAATGACTGTGTGGGAAAACAATAATGTCCATAATACTCAAATTATGGTTAGACTATGTTGTTGTTTTTGTGCATTTTAATGTGAATAAACTAAAACAGCAGGAACAGCAGCAGCAGCAGCAGCAGCAGCAGGAACAGCAGCAGCAGCAGCAGCAGGAACAGCAGCAGCAGCAGCAGCAGCAGCAGCAGCAGCAGCAGCAGCAGGAACAGCAGCAGCAGCAGCAGCAGCAGGAACAGCAGCAGCAGCAGCAGCAGCAGCAGCAGCAGCAGCAGCAGCAGCAGCAGCAGCAGCAGCAGCAGCAGCAGCAGCAGCAGCAACAATGGTGATGATTCCGAGGAGGCAATTGAGAACCATAGCAATGCTTAATACCCAGATTTGTTCAAAACCTATTTTGTGATACCTATGTGTGTGAATTTAATTTTTTTAAAAGTGCAATTTTTTATTTTTATTTCAACCCTTTATAATCAACCGTTCCATTTTATTTCTGCGTTTATATCATCGTAGCAACACATCACCTGACGTGCAGCATTGGCCCAGCGGGCTACAGGGTGACCCACACAGACACCGGTAAACACGCCCCGAAGATCAGCGTTGCGTCACGGCATTTAGAGGGCGTTAATGTTGGACATCCGAACTGTCTCGTACAACCGGTCGACACACATGGTATGGGTTGACTGGCCGAAAAAGCCGTGTCCGTATTGACGATCTGCAGAAGTGACTATAGGCGATGGCCATATCGCTGAAAGAATATAGGTTTTCATATTTATCGTGGCTGCCAATGGATACAGCCACAGCAGAAGTTACTTAATTCGGACGGGGATTAAATCTCTCTCAAAACAGTGCGCCACCAAGTGTTGACCCTGAAGAGATAATAGTTTACATCGTTTTAGGGAAAAGTTGACTAGCACGAAGTATGCCCAAGTCCAGCCAAAAACTTCTGTTGAATCCAGGGTTCGATTTCACAAAGCACTAAGATTCATCTTAAGATGAGTTGTCAGTATTACTATAATGATTCGTATTGTGACATCACACTTTGCTTGGCAATTAAGATGGGTTTGCACTTAAGATCAATCTTGCCCCAGGGCAATGTGGCACACTGTTGCGATGGTGAAAATTTAAGCCTTTTGTAAAGAATTGCCTCGGCTCAGTTGCAAGTTGAAGGTACAAATAATACAACATTTTAAAGCTTGAGCAATAAAAAAAAATTCGAAAATACAAAGGACAAAAGTTAAAGAAATGATATTGCACCAGTGCAGTGTTATGTAATGATTAATTCTCATTGGCATATCAGTACTTTTTAAAAGGGTACTTCATACCATGACGTCACACTGTAAAGGTCAAAACATTTGTTGATTTCTACATATTTGTTTCCCCCTTATTAACTTCCAGGTGTACAGACACCAGGCCCAAATAGCTACAATCCCGAGTCAGATCTCCTCAACAAAGGAATTCATAAATCGTTCGGTATAAGCAGGAAAGTCTGCAATAAGACTCTAGGTACCGGACCGGCTGGTTACACTATCGAGGAAGGACAGCAGGGACCAGCCTACTCTCTGTCGAAGAGGCTTCCCGCCAAATGGCAACAAGGTGATGTGTACACTAAGGAGAAACCGTTTCTTACAGTGACACACATTAAAACGAAAAGTTCCACTCTCTATAATTAAAACCGTCCAACGGCTGAAGTCTCACAATGTTTTCTCAAAGAAGGGACACAAACTAAACTTTATGGACAATCACTGACTGCCACGGACATAATCCTACATTCAAGTAAACTGATAAGAAACAAACAACAAAACCCACCTAAAAAAAATTAACATTTTTTTAAAGGAATACGATAACTGTGAATGTTCTTTGGGAAGTAACTATATTATAACTAGTAAACTTGCGGGTACAACCATGTGTACATCTCTTTTGGGGTGAGTGTTTTCGATTAAAAAACCGGTGTGGTCTCGACGTTTCGAACAGTATACTCTGCCCGTCTTCAGGACTCGATGCTAAACTGCTGATGATGCTGCGTGTTATTTTCTGCCGTCTTTTACAAAAACACATAAACCTACCTATTAAGCCAGATGTGTTAGCACAAAAGTTACTTGCAGGTTAACGCTTGTACTCATTATTTAAACAATGGAAAACAAAACATTGAAAACTCACAAAATCAACAACAAAACGATCTTCATCGGTTTTCGGATCGGTTTACAGGCCTAAACTCATAATTAACAATTTGATTCTTTCATTATTGTTGAAGTGACGGATTACCCAGCACCAAACGTGTACGATGTTGGAACTACCATGGGCAAAGGCGTTGCAATGGCGATCAGAAGCCGTCAACCTCTCCAACAGAGTGAGCGTCATGATGTTTTTTTTTTTTTTAGATTATTGCAAGTCTCGCGCGTATTTTGGGACCACTAAATTGGTCCAACGTACACTGCTTTAAACGAGTGAAGGAAACAAACTCGCACATTTTAACGGCCGCAATGTTCGAATGTGCGCGAGACCTGCACAGTCTATAGACCCCTTGCATTGGCCGCCATCGTTGATGAAACGTGCACGCGTGAAAGGCTATCCTTGGCTGAGAGTCGCCCGCAGCGCGTACACGCTTGCGCTTTTCCAATGTTTGTCATCAGAGATGGCGGCCACTGACGTCATGTGCAATCCATCTATACGGATATACAGACTGGGCTGAATCCCACATTGGGGTAGAAAAGTGCTATTCAAATTTCTATGCCGAGTAAAAAGTCAAGGGTAACATGCAGTCCTAACGATACAAAGGACGTGACATTTTGTTGAAACTTTCTGCTTTGCAAAAACTGTGCAAATCTATGGAATTGGCCCCTGGGCCAAATTTCGTTGACCTGCTTATAAAGCAGAAGATATTACTTGAAAACTTTCTCCTAAGCAACAATTAGCAAGATACCAGGCACACATGGTATACGTAGCATGATCTTTCAGCTGGTAACTTCAATTCTGGTCAGCATAATTTTGTTGCGCTTAACCAATGTTTGTGCTTATAAGCATCTCTATGAAATTGGGCCCATGGACATCAAAGATTTTTTGATTTAGATTCTAATGATTCAAGAAGATTTTGAAATTTATAAAATTTTCACAAGTTTGCAAATAAGCTGTACAAAACCTTTCATATTATGTCTCAGATAGTTATCACTTTAAACAATAGCGAAGGTGGTGCAAGTATTATTTCATCTTGGGATTTCTGCTTCGATTATTGAAGCAATAAACAACATTTCTGAACCCTTTTTTCTTTTGTCTGTTTCAGAATACTGGGTTCCTAGTCCCAACACATACATCCTGAGGGACCCGCTGAAAAATTCACATGCACCATTTGCCAGCATCACCTACCGCCCGTTTTCACCAACACGTGAGTGCCAGGAATCATTATCATACAAATTAGACTGGTTTCCTATTCCATTGGTTGCACACAGCAAAATGAAAGCCTATGTTTACTCCACTATAAAAAAGGGAAGGAGCGAGAGAAGGGGTGAGGGGAAAGAAAAAAGAAAACTCCTTTTAGGGCACATTGAGATTCTGTCTCCCCCGGAAATTTTGTCACCCCCCAATTTGAGGCACACATCAGCACTACCGGTGTGGCAGGAGATAGTGTCTCCTCGGAGATTCTGTCTCCCCCCCCCCCCAATTTCAGAGCTGTGTATTAAGAGAGTTGTTGCGACAACCTGCGATTAGAAGCCATTTTCGGTCCATTTGCGCAGACAGGGCGCCAAACTAGACTGCACAGTGTGGGTTGTGCTAAATGTATTTGGACCAAAATTTGCCTCCAGCAACCACGTGACCAAAGAAAACCGGTCCCTCCTTGTCGCAACTCTCTCAATACACAACTCTACCCAATTTCGTCTGATAGCGCCCTCTTTTGAATAATCTTCCTTAATTCAGCCCCTGTTAAATTTGCACGCATGGGGGACAAACACACCGGACCAGCGGTGCTAGTCCGAGAGAAGACTGTTCTCTCATGAGCTCTATACCTGAGGCATTTACACTAAAAACACTTAGTACTTACATATCACATGCTACCAAGCTCAACTAATATCGAAAGTGGCCAATAAAAAAAGAAGAAGTGTAATCTTGATTTCAAAACTTGTCTAGCGGTATAGACCTTATGCACATGACGTCATTTGAGTATATAGGGCGCCCTCGCCTAGAGGTCAAAAGGAGGTTGTTCATTGGCCAATCCTGTGCGCCGCGCGTACAAAACTGTGCGTTTCCATTGTTACATCATCGGTTTACCTCTAAGATGGCTGGATGACGTCAATGCATAAGGTCTATTCTAGGAAAAATAAAAATAAAATAGAATAATGTTTCTTTGCTATCTATTTATAATAATATGGCCAGTATCTATATTTTGATTTAGCAAAACTTTCTTTTAAGGGTGTACACACCATTGGTAAGATTGAAATATTAATGTTCACAGATATGGTATAAAGATAATCATGGTTGAGGGGTTTTTGAGAAAAAAAGTTTTAACAAATTAGGCTTTGATCTCGCGAGACCAAAACTCGATGTTCAAAAACAGGGAAAACATATGAAGGGTTTTTCACAAATTGTTCCTGACTCAGATGACAGATTGAGCTTTAAATTTCACAGATTTGTTGTTTCATGTTGGGTCACACAGAGTGCGGATGCTGGGCCCAATTTCAAAAAGCTGTTAAGCAGAAAATTCTGCTTAGCAAATTTCTTTACTTACCAAGAAACGTTTTGGGAGTCAATTCCTCTGTGTACATTTGACTCCCAAAATGGCGGGCAGGAAAGGCGCGCGTAAGTGCGCTGCGCATTGTGCAAGGAGTTCAATAGGAGTTTGGGAGGTTTCAACAGCCAGGACAAGCCTAGTGTTTGAAGAACCATTAATGATTATTTTGCCTGATTTTAAATCAAGAATCAGTCTTACTTCTTACAATCAGTCTTACTTCTTATGTCTTACAATTATAAATCTTACTTCTGACGAAAACATTTTGCTATTTTGTTTGTGAATTTTCAGTGAAGACCTGGCCAAGCCCTGCGCACTACAAACCATCCGATGATACTCTACCAAAAGCCTCCAAGTTTTCATGCAGGAAATTCTGCAAACCCTGCTTTCCCGATATACTGCAGTACCCTGTTCAAGGTTTGTGCAACAACGGCTGTTTTGGTGATAATTTGTGCCCTATTCTTAAATAATGCAGTCCTTGCATTGGGGATAAACTGTCAAACTGTATATAACTGCACGTGCGTCGCCTATAGTGCTCACTGCATAACATTGGGAATCAGACTCCCAAAAATGGCGCGAAAAAGATTTATCTGGTGATGATGCCAGTTGAATTGGGTCAATACACCGATGTATGAAAGACTATAATACTTGTTACTCTTCATGATGACATCACGTTTACAAAAATAGCCACAGAGACTGGACTTCCCGTTGGCACAAAGTGTATACTGCTCGATGGAAGAAAACATGTAAGTTTACAGTTTGTAATTGAGAAGAAAGCGTATGCTTTTATCAGTCTTTGATATAAAGCAAGGGGCATTCCTCAAGACCTGCACATGACGTCATTTCAGTAGGGCGCCCTCGGCTATTACAGGTCAAAAGGAGGTTGCTCCTTGCGGGCCCATCCTGAGCGCCGCGTTTTCCATTGATCGTTTAACCTCTAATAATGGCGGAGTGTAACGTGAATGCATCAGGTCTAATCAACCATTCTTTGTTGCAGTCGATGCGCAAAAAACTAAAGTAATGATCCAATCCAAATTGGTCTCAAATAGTGCAAAAAACCTGTCTAAAGAGGTTATTGTTTGTTCAAACACCTTATTTTGCAGATTTGTGCGCAATGACCCTATATTTTATTATAAAATTCACATTGATTGTCTGTTTCCTTATATGGTAGCGCTTGATCCTACACCAGGACCAGGGACTTACCACAGCGAGAATAAGTTCACGGATAACGATAACCCGGCCTTCTCCATGGGATCCAGACCAAAGCCAAAGACGAGTGAGTTTTTGACCAAAACAAAGTTAGAGGGTGGGCCTCGTGGACTTTTGTCCGCGTCGCCCCTATAGGGCTGGATCAGGAGATATATTTGTTCGGGGTTAAGTGCCAAAACACTGCAAAAACCGGGTGTTAAAATCGACACCATGGGTGTTGTCCCATAGTTTATAAAATATACCAAACTAGGAGTCAATGTTTATAACACAGGGTGTTAAAATAATCTTAATTTCTGCAAACACAACAACATTGTGTTATTTTAACACCCTATGGTGTATATTTTGAGTTTCTCGTGGGTATGTAGGCTATATTGTGTGACAACATCCATGGTGTCAATTTTAACACCCCTGTTCTTGCAGTGTACCTTGGGGTGTGGGGTTGAGATGGGGTGGGTGCGGATCCAACTGGAGCTGAGAGGCACTTCTCCGTCCTACCGCCATAAAGCATAGTGTCCCTTCGACGCACTTGGGTCCCCACCCGTACAATTATCCAGCCGTTACCAGACTAACTTGTCACTGCATGAAAATAGAATGCGGTGCAAGTCCCTCGGGGTTCGTTTAGAGCTTGCGATTTGGTGTTTCCGCCGCACGTTCAAGTGATGTACTACGAACCCAAACCATGACTCACAACAAATTCGAAATTGACAAAGTTCGCATTTAAAACTTGGAAAGAACCAAAGAAAGAAAGCTAACATGACATAGGTGAACCTGGGAAATTCAAAGCAACGCTCAGCTTAATGTTCTTTAAAAAAACGAACGACTTCGGTCGTGACTTGTGAGAGAAAATGCATATAAGAAAGTTTAGTTATGTTTAGTTCATGGATAACTCGTGTACAATAATATCATTATAGATGACGTTCCCGGGGCGAACCATTACAAAATTCGCGTCAACCACCGACCAGATGGGAAGAAGGCACCAGACTTCTCTATGGCGAAACGCTGCTACCCGCCCAACAGTGAGTACTTAAAATAGTGCGTCTTTCTCCGTACAATACAGTCATTAACAGTCAGGACTCATGTCGAGTTGCAACTTTTTTTCTTTCCAAATAATTAACACTGTGAGTGACGGAGTACCGTCATACAGTCACCTTTCAACTTTGTGATTAATTTTGCTGAAGCCAGGAAATATTTCATGTTGTTGCATTATTTTGTTCTCACTACGGATATTCAGCAAGTGTTCTCTTTTTATGGTTTGCCAGCAAAATGTCCTCGCTTTCCATTATTATACTAAGTTCGCCATTATTTTTCTTCATTATCTTTCTGTTCAATCTGTTTGTCCCTACTTTCTTGTTCCTGTTTATGTTCTGTTTGTCTGTCCGTCAGGCATCTCACCACAAGCCTCGGCTTCTAGAAGATGCCCTTAAGGCCCAATATTTTGGTTTCCGTCTTGTAAATCTGGACGTATGGCTATTTTTAAAATTTATTCTGTTGCTGTTAGGCCCCCACCCCACTATTTAGAAATGTTAATAAAGTTTGGAAATAAACGTGAGTTCTGAATTGAATTTAATTGAATTGAAGGATACACGCATGAGGCAACTTGGAAGATTATGAATAACCTCCGAAAATACAAACGATTAAACTCGTCAATCGCAGCTGTCAAGTGATGTTAAAAATGTGCATGGAACATCAATAATATTATAATCAGCTGTATCAACAATTATGTTACACGATGGCAGTCTCCCTTTACATTGCAAAGAGCGGAAGACTCGGTGGTTTGTGGCCGAAAGGTTTTTCTTTGGGAATTGACGTAGGTTGGCCTCACGTGCGTCTGGGTTTCAGCTTCTGGGCACATCATTCCTTTGCTGTTACCCCCTCCGAGATGATGATTGTGCACTCCCACGAGATGCGCCTTATCACATCAACTTAAGCGTGGAAAGAGCTGACAGACAAACATTGAAGAAGAAAAAAAAGTATTCAGAAGAAAGTCTCTCATAAAAGGTTGTGTTTATTTCCTCAAACAGAGAACGAGAATCCCGGGCCTACAGTGTACAACCCAAATCTTGACACCAACGACGGGCCTAAATATAGCATGACCAAGCGGTGGAGCAAAACCACAAGTAATAAACCAATTTCTATAACCCATATCCCTATTTCAAATTAAACGAATTTCAATCAACCCCCCCTTCCCCGATTAACACAAGCCATGGAACATTCATTTAACTTTGCCGGGGTCGATTTCACAAAGAGCTAACATTGGTCTTAACTGCGAATCAGTCTTAACTGCTCAGAAAAGTGTGATGTCACAACACAAATCACTGGTAATACCAACAGCTCATCTTAAGATGAATCCTAGTGCTTTGTGAAATCGACCCATGGACTTTGGGTTCCTTTAAGAAGCCTTCGCGCCGCTTCAATTGAGTTTTCATTCGCCAGTGAACAGCTGATGGACCAATAAGGATTAATAAGAACGCAGGCGACCGCACGTGATAAACTCAAACGCCAGGCCCGAGCCACAGCGCCCTCAATCATCACCTCATTGTAAAAATATCTCATGTCAACTCGAAATGGGCGGGAAGCAGGAATTAACGATGCAAACCCCCGCCCCCTCCCCCAAAACCCCGAGTGAGCAAACCACAATCTGACATGAGAAGCCCACCCGGGGACCGTTAACGCCTTCTTCCCCCCTATCCTCTCGAAGCCTCAGTGACTGTGGTACAGACAACATGACTCGTGACATCATGTGCACAACAACGAGTAACCCAAATTCCGGACTTTGGCAGACATGCACAAAGGACACAATGGGAGAAAATATGAAATCTTGAAATCTTGAAATCTTAAATTAAGTGAGCATGGTCTTAAGACATTTTTAAATATCATCTTTTGATGTGAAGAGGGGGGTCACAACCCCAAAATTGTTCGGCTTTTATTTTGACACAACTTGATTTTGTTTGGGAAATAGTTACTACTAACAAATTATGTAAAATTGTCCTTTTCTGGAGCATTCTTGCCTGCAAGGAAAGTATCTCAAAATGGCCCTGGTCTGTTGTTTTGTAAATAAAGGTACATGATCTATAGGCCTATACCGCAATCAGGTAAACACGCCATCTGATTTTATGACGCCACCTTCTTATTTTGCAGAGAAAGCCTCCCCAGCCCCAAACTCCTACAACGTCACGACTGGCCAGACGCGGAAAGGACGCTCAACTGGACCCTTAGCAACGGTCAAAGGTCGAGCTTCGTCATACGTGTACGCAGGCTATGCCCTGCAATCATCCGTTAGGTTGTACGATTCTTAAACTTGCTAAATAAATTTAGGGATGTCGAAGTTCCAAGGTCACCTTCATAGCTACGCCGCCGACGATGATATCATTATCAGCCAGAGCTGTGTAGAGACCGTGCGCAAGTCTCGAACGTACTGGAACATTATTTTTGACCATTTTGGTTCCACGTACATTGCTTTTTAACGCGCGAAGGAATCAAACTCAAGCACTTTAAGGGTCCCAATGTTCGAATACGCGCGAGACTTGCCCAGTGACATAGTTACGAGAACTTGCCTTTGAAAACTATTTTCGGTCCAAAAGCGCATTGCGCACACAGCGTGCGTGCCAGACTAGACTGCACGTTGGGTTGTGCTACATTTGGACCGAAAATAGCGTCCAGTAACCACGTGACCAAAGACAACTGGTCCCTCCATGTTTCAACCCTCTCAATACACAGCTCTGGACCCAATCTCATAGAGCTGCTTATTCACATAAAGTAGCTAAGCACATCAAAATTATTCTTACCAGAATAAAGTTACCAGCCAAAATACAATTTCTATACAATCAGTGACCGGTACCCTGCTTATAATTGCTCAGCAGAAAGCTGTCAAGCATAGTTTTTCGCACAAGCAGCTGTATGAAATTGTGCCCTGGTATCATCGTCCCCAAAGCAGGAGTTTGTAAATCGATGTCATTACACTGCAAACACTGGGGTGTTAAAATTGACACCATGGGTGTTGTCACATCTAGATACCAAGTAGAGAATCAAAATAAACATCATTGGGTGTAATAAAATAACAATGTAATTGTGTTGTCAGAAATTTGTGTTTTTTTAAACACCTATGGTGTCATTTCGTGTTTATTAAGGTATCTATATGTAACAACACCCATGGTGTCAATTTTAACACCCAGTTTTTTGAAGTGTAGAAAAAGTAAACAATTTGGGGAGGGAACAATTCCTTCATTCAAGTGAGAACAAACACGGACGTGTATTTTCTCTATCGTGAGGTTTAACCACGCGCGCATCAAAGTGTAAACACACATCAAACCCCCAAAATGAGCAATATTGCAATTTCAATAAATATTTGAGCAATAGTCAAACTATGATATTTCAAAGGACGACACAAAACATGAATTCTTGTTCCTGGTATATATAGTTATTGATTGTTTACTCTCCAATCGTGTCCAATTAAAAGTTGACAAAGCTATTTTTTTTCTCTTACAAAACGATAACAAATTTACAATGTTTGTCTCTGCTTACCAAAAATATATTTCATAATCATGATATTTATTAAAATTTTATACAGTTTTGACGTCGTCTCTTTCTACTTTTTAAAAGAAAATTTACAGCATTGTTAGTTATTACTTGATTAAACAATTAATTACAGACATTCAATACAAATTTGTTTGGGATAAAAAAATGTCCGCATTTTTTGGAAAACCAAAATAAGTTGAAAGTCTGAAGCCAAATCAAGTGGGGAAAAACCCGACAATAAACAAAAAAAACCTAATAAGAACTTTTTACCATTCCTTGTGTGTTTTGTTCTTCCTGGAGATTGTTTTCGAGGTGGCTTTAAACGGACCTCCAACATACGTAAACACTCACGATTTGTGCCCCAAATTGCAGATATTTACGTAAATATCTGCTTGAATATTTGCGAATTGAGGCACAAATCGTGAATATTTGCGTATGTCTAATGTCCCTTTAAGTGTGTTTCCATTTCCCATTCAAAAAAGGAAAAGAAAAAAAGATTAATATTTAACCAGTCAGTTTCTCTTGTGGTGTGTTACTTTTTATTTATAAAAGATTGAGAAAAACATGTCCATGAGACAAAAAGGAAAAAAAAAATTTTTTTTACGACGTATCTTTCGAGTTACTAACTAAAAGTGTAAACCCAAAGTAATCAAATTCTAGAATGCATCGAAACCCATGTGATAAGCTGTCGACAAGATGACTCCGGATTAATTTCAGAGTGATGTGGAAATCCGCTGGATTAAGATTGGCTAATTCTTTTTTAAACCTACATCATCAATCTAGATTTAAGTAGTATTTTTAACACTCAATAATATTGGCAAAGTGCCAAATTGAAATCAAGCCGCTTCTTTAAATAGAAGTTTAGAAGACTACTACAGAGCCATGATTTTAGAATTTTGCACATAAACTTACAATAATCACTGGTTCTTGAGGCTAAACCCCTAAATATAAATATTTGGATATTTAACATGTATAATCTTTTAAGTGTAATTAAAATCCTCGGTACACAAATTAGCGATGCCCACTACGAAGAATTGTAACTTCTGTAGTTATTATTACTGCAACAGAAGTCTTTGAAACGCTAGGTGGCAGCAGACATTATGTAAATGTGAATTCATTACGTAGTTTTGAGCATGCGCACATTTCCCAAACACAATCTTCAATCAAGCAGCGTCCCCAAAAGTGGTCCATCGTCCCTTTGATAAAATTCACGGTGAGGTAAAACAATAGTGCCGTTGTTTCCCTCACAATTTCTTGTGTGGGTTTCCAAAAAGAATACTCTCCTTTTTCTCCGTAGAAAAAAAAATACATTGGCTTCAAATGTCCTTCATGATTACAACGGAAAGCAACACAAAATCGTTTGATATCACAAGTGGTTGAAACTTCAAAGTCCTCAGTTACTTGCTCACGGCCATGCATGTAAATGGAGTTAGTAATGTATACTAGCTTGTAACAATTTAGTTGAGTGAAGTTGAGTGCTTTCGCATGTTGAAGCACAATTGACACATTGTGCGATTTTTGTCTCTGTACGATTACAACAGAAACCCCATTTTTTGAACAGCATGCAATATTGTGACAAAATACAAATGCTGCAAATAAATGCACGCGTATAAATATAATACAAACGTGAACATACTTGTAACGAGCAATCAGTTCACAAGATGTCACACATTTTGAGACAAACATTCAAAACAAGTATACATAATTCAACAGCAAAACTGCACCTGCTCCTTGCTATGACATCCCACTATCTCATGAATATATGAATTAATGTACAACTCTTAATGTATAACTTTATTTTGTTTTGTTACGGTTCGTTGGTTTTAGACCCTTGAAACTCCGTAAACTTTTCCAATGTGTTGAGATTCTTAATTCTAAGCTCTGCTCAGCAGTCGTTGCCATCAGAGAACCAACGACCGATATTATTGTTTTGTCAAGGCGCCATTTTGCTCGTCACCATAGCTTGCATTTTGTTTGAGCCAATCAGCCGACACGAACTCAGGACGTCAGCAATGCATTTCCCTCTCCTTCTCGCCCATTGGTCAAAAGTTATTAACCCATAATGGAGGCTGTTTCAACCAAGGGAAAGACACTTGGAGGTTTGCGTCTTGGGCTTGAAGGTCTTGGGAGCATCAATGAACACCAGCTCCTTATGGTTGTGTCTTGGCGTTCGGATGTACCTTTCTTCCTCAACCTCCACCTCCTCTGCTTGCTTTATTTCTGCGACGCCCTCATCGGCTAGTTTCAAGTATGCAAATGTAATACTCGGCAATGTGCCACTACTACGGCATAGGTCGGGTGACCCACGGGAAAGTCTGTTGTAGCTGCTTTCGTCCTCAACAGTCAGGCAGCTCGTCGAGGCAGCCACGGAGGGCACCGCGTACTCCGGTGGGCAGTTCTCTGCAACGACGGGGAAGTTCTGCCTGTTCCGCTCCAGCTTGTCGTATCCGTTCCCGCTGACCCGGTGTGGAAGAACCTGATTGGACAGGGAGCAGTAGCCGACGCCCGAGCCTATTGACGAGGACGCTGGTGAATGTGACATCATCCAGGGGTCATCGTCATCTTCGCAGCACTCAGTTCCCAAGGCGACGCTGTCCGCGTCGGGTTCAAGGGTCACGTAGACGGGGCGAGTGTTTTTCCTCTTGCTATCCAGTTCGACGTTGACGTAGGTTGGGCAGCGTTTCTGGACTGGTGCGTCTCCGACGGTGACGTCATCATCGGGTTCACCCGGGATCAAGGCCTCAGTGTCATTGTGAGGCGAGATTATGTTAATCGGGAACGACTTCTTCCGATGTCTCGATTTCTCCAGAGACGTGTACGAGTACGGGCTCGGGGAACGCTGCTGGCGGACGACTGGAGACGAATATTTAGGCTGGGATGGCGGGAGGGTCGAGTTGGGAGATCGTGGAGTTTGGTCGTGTTTGACGTCACGAAGACTGGGGATGGGAGGGGATGGCCGACGGTTCTTTGGAGTCTGAGAGAGGTTGTGTAGCGGAGTGCATTTCTTGTGTGCCGAAGTCGACACTCCTTGGCCGGATTCCTTTGTTCCCTTTCGAGATGACGAGGAGGAGGACGTGTTGGAGATTAGACTTGTTGTGTCCTTCCAGCATTTTTCGTACACCACGTGTTTGACAATGCCGGAGTCGTCATCGTCAATGAAGGTCACCCCGCTGGAACCGGACAGGCCGGACTGACCGGATTGGTCGGACCCGGAACGATGTGATCGTTCGGAAATAAAACTGTCGTCGCTGCAATCTGTGGTATGAATTGGGGGGGGGGGGACAAAGCAATATTAATCAATAACATTGTAAACTATAAGGAGTAATATTTAGTTGGAAGTAAATGTAAATGAAAGTAAATTTTACCAACAATCTATGATAATAAGGTCGGTGTTGTCACATATTGCAAGAATTGATTGAACACAAGAGATTTTGCAGTGCACGACGAGAGGCAGTGGCGTAGCAGTGTTCGTGGTACCCGGGGCCAAGGTTAGAGGGTAGTGCCCCTTCACTCATTTTTCGTCTTAGAAAATCTGAGCACTATTTCGATTCAAAAGTAATAACCTAGTACGTCCACCCAATGCTACCCCCCATAACAACACGAAAACAAAAACAATGCTGGTCGACTTGGCACCCCGTACGGCAGCGCCCGGGCACGCACCCCAACCTCCTTGCACCTCTTAATAACTACGCCACTGTGTATGAGGTTTGTAATCCCATGTACTCTCAGTGCTGGACATTCATTGAGGCATATCTTTACCTCACGACCTTTAAACTGTTATTACACCGGCGTCTATAGAAGATAAACCATTAATCTATATAGTCTTAATGAACTTAACACAAGTCAACATCAGTTATACGAAAATACACGGCTATTGTGTTTTTTTTTAGCTTATAGTGAACCGATTCGGAAAGTGATCTGGGTCAAAAAAATGTCTAGCGCCCTCTGTGTTTCCTGCGACGGCAGAATTTCGAGCTTTAGACCGTGTATGAATTGGCGGCTACGGCTACTGCTGGTTTGTTGCGTCATCATGCGTTAACAGTCGTAGCCGCCAATTCAGATGCGGCCTCAATGAGTTGAACTTGAAATCCAAAGGTTTGAAAGGAAATACCCCGGTCTGTGTGTCACCCATAAAGTAAAATTTCATTGGCTGAAGGAAGTTGATTCAAAAGAGGTCGCTATCAGACGAAATTGGGCCTATAGGTAATCGATAATCGATAATGCTCACCTTTGCTTATTGTACTGAGGGTGCAATTTAGCTTGCTTGGTTCTTCATCTATGATATCTTCTTCTTTATGCAACCTTTATAAGAATCAATAAAAGACATACACGAATCAATATCAATACACTGATCAGTCAATAAAAGTGACGGTCAATAAAACATATCTCAACCAGCTATATGCTATTTAACGTTTACTATGTTTTTGTCACAATTCAAATGAGATAAAATGAATAACTAAAATACATTTCTTAAGAAGTCAGACATCCAGCCAGGAACCTTTTTGACTATAGTCTTTCCTACTACGCTGCACTTGCTGGATACCGCAACCGTGTTTTTTTTTTTGCTAGACTCGCCACAAGTTTAAAAACGGGTGCTAACCTTTCATACTTGACTGTATTTAGAGCATATCTGTACGTGTGTTGGCTAGCTCTGGCCGTGAAAGTATATAGGCCAGTCAAGGATAACATTATCAGCACAAGAAATGAAGACCAAATGTTTTAAAAAGTCACACAGCCAACTATTCTTGTAGATGTTATAACGGGTTATCGCTGCTATCAATTTTGAAAATCACGAGGGACCGTGGTAGTAGAATAACTGAATATCTACAGCGTCAACGATCTCTGTGTTATTGTCGATGCAGTAGTAGGCGTGCTAGTATTGTAAATATTTATTCCACCCGAAAAATAAAGTGTACAATGAAAACAAAAAAATCTAACGAGGTAAAATAAAACAACAAAGTACAGGCAAAACAAAGTAAATAGAAGTCAAACAAGCAATATATATAAATATATAAAGGCTTAATTTATATCAAGGCCTGCTAAATACAGACAAAACAAATAAGTATGGTGGGTTGATATTTTTGATGTTGACTTTGTTGTCTTTGTTGGTAATTTTATGATTGAAATTGTTGGTATTGCGTAGTTGATTCTTGCTTTTGTTCTTGTCGATCGACAACAACAATAACACCCTATCGACAACAGTGACAACACCAACATCATCAGCAATTATTGACACACCCTCTTGTTGTTGTCGATACTGTGGATGATGTTAATGTTATTGTTGTTGCTGTCTTTGTTTTGCTTGTATAGTTGATGTTGATGTTTTCACTGAAGTTGTTGCTGTTGATGTTGTTGGTGTTGATGTTGACATTGTTGTTGCAGTTGTCGTTGTTGTTGATGCATGAATGTAGTTATTGTGTTTAATGAAAAGTGTGTTTCAGCAGCAAGACACCCATCAAATCTGCTAAAAAGCAAAGGGCGGCGGCGGGGGGGGGGGGGGGTTGTTGAGAAGAATGCGTGTCTAATAATAGCCTTCATTCATGCGTCGTAATTGGAGCGTCATGAATCAATGTCTCAAAGTGATTCACACACACACACCACTGATATTAAAACAACGTAACATATCCAGGTAGTGTTGACTTGTGTCGTGGGTTGAAATAACATTTAGAGAGTATAGTGCACGGTATCGGAAACCCATGCAGACATTGGGGGCAGCGGCGAAACAATTCGGAAGATTTTTTAGGGGGGGGGGCGCACAAGGGGTGAACCATTTCTTCTAGGGGGCACTTCCAGTCAATTCAAACTGTGGGCATACTTTCCGTTTGCATTTTTATTTTTTTACTGAACAAGCCTCATTCGGCGCTCTTGTATGCCGATTAAATTTTTTTTTTACAAGGTAATCCGACGCAGAGGTTAAACCTTTCTGTGTGTAAACAAACAAAAACAGTTTTGAAAACATTGAAATTACTACATAAAAGCTTATAAAATGTAATACTCGAAAGTCTTTATTTCAAATTGGGGATGGGGAGGGGGTGGGGGCACCCAGGGGGTTACGCTAATGCATTTGGAGGTGAAATTCAAAGAGGGGCTACTAGGTCAAATTCAGTTTGTGGTTCACTCATTTTCCAATAGATAGAGTCCTGATGAAAATGGGGGTAAATGTACAAATCTCCAACCTCACGTTAAAAATAGTGTCAAAACGCCATTTTATTTGAGACTCTTTCAAAGCAAAATTTGGAACATGACGTCATCAGACATCAGAAACAAATAGGTCTGTGCATTACAAAGAGGAATTCGTGCACCAGTCTAAATGTCAAACTCAATGCCGCGCCGTTTTGACTGAATATCATCAACATTGAGAAATGAACTAAAACTTCTCCGTATACAAAAACGTACAGAGCGTAGCGGTTTGTTTGAAATGTGACGTCGTTGAACATTTTAGACTTTGACAAAAATTTCACTTTAAGGGTATCACACGGCGCTTTATATCCTTAAAACGTGAGGTCAAGACTTTCAATTTTCCCTCCACTTTCCTAAGGACTCTTTCCATTGAAAAATGAGAGGATCTTAAAACTGAATTTGACTTTGGAGACCCTCTTTAACCCAAAGTTTTTGTAATTCTAAGTTGAATCTTAAACCCATTTTGTTGATTTCCTTTTCAATCAAGTCTGTACTGGCTGAAAGGCCGCTTGCGAAAACCACGGCTTGGGTTTGGGCTTTGGCTTGCGGTAGGCCGGTTATTAAAGGAAAACGTGCGCTTTCCTTACTGGGTTTCAGTCATGTGGACGAAGCCTAAGCCGGAGCCCCAAGCCCAAGACGTGGTTTCGAAAAGGGATAAATAGACCTTCCATAACGGTGCAGCCATCATCTTTCAATTAATTCTTCCAATCACTTTAATGTAACCTAAAAACGACACTGTGAGGAAAAAATAGTCTGGTCTCCTTTCAAGAATTTGCTATTGGAACTTTCTCAATCATTGTGTGTCAAGGGAACTCGACAACAAATGAACAAGGTTCTTTGACAACGGTGCATCACCAAATGAAACTTCAGACAACACAAATAAGGAATTTAAACAACTTATATGGGAATCAATCTGCTCTAAAATGAAGATAATGCGCTGCATAAAACAGAGAGAACCAATTTTCAATCAGGGCCCGATTTCTTAGAGTACCCAAGTATAAAAGAGTAGCTAATCATAAGAAAAAATTATGCTTACCAGAATAAGGTTACCAGCTAAAACACCATGTCATATGCGCCATTTCTGACTGGTATCCTGCTAACTTTTGCTAAGCCCCAAATTTGTAACCAAAAATGACTGCTCAAGCAGCTCTATAAAATCGGGCCCAGGTCAAGATAGGCTACTGTGTGTCAAGTAGGAAAACTTCTGCTAATTAAAAAAAAACATCTACTGAAAAAAAGGTAAAGATTTTTTTCTTTTTCATTTTTATAATTAGGATTTGCTTGCTTGGTTGCTGGAAAATTATGCGAGGGAACATGCGTCAGTCATCGGAGACTATGTAGACGCAAGGGACCATTGCACAATTTTTGAGCTCGAGCCAATTTCTTGTAAGTTTCAATTCCTGTATTCCAAGCACACCCTGCGTCTTGCGGAAGTCTGAGTAATGTCCCGCTGGCTTCACGCACAACTTGTCATTTTTACCCATCAAGAAGCGTTTTAAAGGGACACCTTTACAAAGAGTTTCTGGTTTATATTGGGTGTTTTTTAGTGTGTGTGTGTGTTTACAGACCCCTCACATTGGCCGCCATCTTTGCTGTCAAACAATGAAAACGCACTGCGCACGACTCTCAGCCAATGGTAGCTTTTCATTGAACTCAGTGAGGGGGACTATTTTGGCCTTGTGACGTCATATCAAGGGTTTTAGTGGTTTGGATCAATATATTGATCCAAACCACTTGTCGATTCCGATTTGCAGATTTTGGCTGGCATGCGGCTATGGCCAAAGCCCAATTTCATAGTGCTGCTTAAGCAGAAAATATTGCTTAACAATTGTCTGCTAAGCAGAAATGAGCAGGATACCATTCACAAATTGTACATTTGGCTGGTAACCTTATTCTGGTAAGCATAATTTGGTTGTGCTTAGCTACTTTTTGTGCTTTAAGCAGCTCTATGAAATTGGGCTCAGATCAAGGCAAAGGCCCAATTTGAACCGTTGTATAAGTAGCCAACGGCCATAGCCGTAGCCAACGGCCATAGCCGTAGCCGAAGTCACTTCGTTGGGACATTACTACATAGTCATTCACCTTTAACTCAACAAGAATCAACGGTAAAATCAAAATGTGTATAAAGGCCATAAAGAAAGTTATTTATGGTTCTAAATAGCTCAAATAGAAGGATCGGAAATTGTTTTAAGGTTTATACTAATGCACGTACTTAAGTATTATACACAATTATTGAATGCCCGATGAGATTGACGTTATAAGCATGAGTAAAATCTAGATTTCCATCATCACTAGGGTCAGTCATTTTCAAAATCTAGTTTCCTATCGTAAGGAGATTTATTCTGATTCTGAAGTGTTTTGTTTTAAACGCGTTTTAAAATATTTTGGTGGGCGTGCGTGTTTGAAATATTTGTGTTTCTCTAAGTGAATGCTGGAATGTTATATATCACTGCATTTAAATTGTTTGCTTTGCTTGCCACAACTCAGTAAATGTAATTCTCCCCAAAATGTTTTCGCTGCCGGTGGCCTAGGAAAATCTGTCTACCGGAGATTCTGTCCCGGCCCATACGAGATATTAACATGAGCTGAAGAAGAATAAAGATGGCGCTATCAGAAGAAGTTTGTACATAGTTCACCGTATGGGGGTTGGGGGGGGGGGCACGGAATCTCCTGCCACACCGGACTTTAATTGTTGTTAAAAGAGTTGTATAGTATTTGAATAATATGCCATAGCAATTGAGCTACGTCATTTTTGCTATGGTTATATTCCATCCATTTAATATTCACAGATCATCTACATTGCTATATACTCACTTTGGCACACGGAGTCCTCCAGCACGGCACACCGGCCTGCCACGCTGTACGTGCTTGGCGAAATGAGCGGCGTAACTAGCGACTGCAAACAAGACCACCAGGGCGATCAGCACCAGTAAGATGATGAGGAGTTTCTTGTCAATCAGTGCGTGGGGCGGCTCCTGGTCCGGCTGAGGGGTGCGGCCGGAGTCGGGATACGAGGGAATCCGGGGCGGCACGTCGAAGGATTGGGTGGAGGTGTCCGGACCGACTGTGCCGACGACTCCGGTGAATCCGTTGTTACCCATTGTTGGGATTACGCCTTCCGGAACATCTTGAGTCGGACCTGGGGAATCTGGTTTTGTCAATACGAAACAAAGAACTATATGAAACTACAAACATCTCTCATTTTAAATAGACGTCCTTAAAAATCCTACCGAAAACTTTCTGGAATTGTGTTCTCGGAATCATGACGATCTATGACGGTGTGTTGTAAACGTGATTTCATATTCACCTTATGGAGACCGAGAACACATTAAAAGAAAAGGGCACACAAAAAGGTCTCCATATGGGAATTCTATAAAGACTGGGTGCTTCACAAGAGATTTTGTGTACAAAGTCTATGGGAGGTTCTTAACTACAGGGACAAAGGAAAGGACAAAAGATGTCTCCACAGGGATGCAAAAAAAGAGAATGTGTATACCAAGTTTGTTGAAAACCAGAAGACAGAACGAGTCTAATCTAAAAAAACCACAATAACGTGGCATACAATAACATAAAATTAACCTATGGAAAGGCTTAAATCTGGCTTTGTGGGGACTTTTAAATTTATAGAATTAGTATTTTGATTAAAACTCGTCATGAGAAACTCTTCACAACCACCCTTCTTAATAGAAACTTAAGGCATTTTTGTGCGTAAATAATTCTGCCAAGGCTTTAATTTGTGCTTGATTGTGGGCATGAAATTGTGGTCTGAACTCGAGGTTTTTAAAAGGGTCATGCGGCCAAAAAGGTCTCCCTCTTAACTAGTACATTTTTTTTCCCCAACTGGGACACACGTTCCCGAATGCGTCCGTGCACCCTCAGGATTCTTCTAAATGCAGTGCAAGTGTTTCCGTGTAAATTGCGCCCAGGTGGGGATTAGAAACCGTGCGTTAAGGTTCCCGGAGTTGAGGAGATTCACACATGGAATGGATTTTGAGGTATAAAAGTGGTGTGTGTAAAAGGTTTGTTACTACTGGCGCGGCCATCTTGTCTCTTCCCCGTCTCCTTTCAAAACGACGTAAATTAAACCGAGGCTTGGGAGTGGAAAGTAGTCTGGTGACCCTTCGCCGTAAAATGAACATGTGTTCCTTGCTGTTCATTGCACACAAGGAAACGTAGCAGTAGCATGATGAAGGTGAGGAAATATGCAGTGCACGTAACGGAAAGGTCCCCTTAGAGAAATTTCCCTTCTCAAAGATGGACCATAATCTGGATTCCCTTCCCACTATTTCCTCACAAACGGCATAGTGGTATGGTGAGCATCAACTCTCGGAATTTCCTTTTTGAGTGAATTCTTAATTTGACATAATATCAGTAGCAGAGTCAATTAATGGGGGTTAAAGAAAATTGTTGGTATTTTTTGTTTTTCTCTATTGACCCACTACACCTGACGACATCATCCACGATGAATCTTGGTGAAGCCCATAAAGCTAGCTGTATATTGCTCAATAGTCGCGCCATTTTGGAAGTCAGATGCGTGTTAAGCGACGCTCGCTTGGTGAGAAGCGCACCCAATCTTTACTTGCAGTTTGAATCTCAAAATGGTGGACCATGGTCAGACAGTAGCCGTGTGCGACGTCAGTGCAGTGGTCTTAAACACACTGGTGTGTCAAAAGTACTGCGGTGAAAGCTTTTACTTAATACAAACATTATAATAAACTGCAGCGCCCTCTAGTGGCCATGCTTTGAACCTATTCAATGATGCGCACCTGTTACTATTCCTTCGGGTACACACGAGTTCCCCTCCCGCCGGTAACCAGCGCAGCAGATGAAGCCATGGACGTACACTGTGCGAAACGACCTCCTGTAAATCGGTGTGAACACCACCCTAAACAACAAGAGCAACAACAACAAGGGTAAACAAATCAACAATTTCCTCAACCCCCACCCCCCCCAAAAAAAAAACACCCCAAAGTCTCTGTCTGGACTTAACAGCTTACCAAAAGGGTAATCCTGGATTTGTGAGATTTTCTGGTGTCTGAAATCGCTTCAACTTGAGAAAAGTCACTGACGTTTATTTACCCCGATACCTTGGTCCAAAATAACCCGCCCAATAATCCCAGTTTCCCCTCAACCTTGATCCAGAAATGTTACAAAATTGTTTTCTTTACAACTTGTAAAATATAATTTTGACCCGACCCACTTTTTCGAACGAGTTTGTAAAAGATCCGGTTAGCACTTTTGAAAGTTAGAGTTGGTGACTGTCTGTGATCTGTATCGCTGTTTGTAAAAGTAAGGAGGGTGGACAGGTACACTGCAAAAAAACTGGGGTGTTAAGATGACACCATGGATGCTGTCACATCAACAAAAAGAATACAAATTTACACCATAGGATGTTAAAATAACACTGGTTTCTGCAAACAAATTACATTGGTGTTATTCTAACATCCTATGATGTTAACTTTGATTCTCTGTTCGGTATCTATATGTGAAAACAGCCATGGTGTCAATTTTAACACCCCAGGTTTTTTTTTTGCAGTTTACGGACACCGTACAAACTACGGTGGCTCCGAGTGGCCATTGTAAAATTGCACTCGTTGCGTGTGAAAAGCGAGGCTTGCGTCGTCACTACATTCAGCTATTGGTGGACACGTTCCCGATCAATAAAACATACACTTAGATAATTACGTTAAACGCCCATTGGAAAACCGCTCTAAGGCGTCAATGCACAATGTATATACCTCGTGGGGATTGCCCACACGTCACTCATAGATTCAAACTTTGCGTTCAGTATCCAATAAGTTACTTCATTGGAGATATGAAACACGATTCCAATACACTTCAATGAATGAGCATGAATATGCGGCTAAAAACGGAACCTAGTTTTATACAGCTGCTTAAGCAGAACATATGGCTTAACAATTTTGTGCTCGGCAGAAATGAGCTGAATACCAGTCACAAATTGTACACGTGACACCGTTCGGTAGTTTTGCTGGTAGCCTTAATCTGGTGAGCATAACTTTGTTGTGCTTAGCTACTTTTTGTGCTAAGCAGCTCTATGAAACTAGGCCCACAGAGATATCTAATTTACATGTTGAATATTGTAGGTAATGAATAAAACATATGCATCCATACTTGTATTGTTGGCAGCCATTTAGCTGCAGCCAAGTGCATATGCCCTCTCTGACGTTCACCAATGAGCTCTGGAGTTTCGACTCCGTGAAAGATTCAACTTTTCTGAAAGAAAGAAAACCACAAAATTAGCCTGGTATCAGTCGCAGACAATACAGCCCATTTTAAGAAAATAGACCTTAACTTCTGCGACGTCACATCACAGCTATGTTTTGTTAAATAGTAGCTGGCAAAATACGGGCAGCCATCACTACAAACATCAACAACACTAAAACAAAAAGGACACACAGGTATGTTCTTTATACACAATTCTTGTAAAGGTTTTCCCGGTCAACTTCAGATTTTTTTTTTTTTAAACCAGTTTTATTAAAATGCATTCACAGTTTCGCATTTTCCGCTACTCGATCAAACTAGGGCGTCTGTTTAGCATTCATTTTCGTTTTTGTACACACATGATTTCAGTCTTTTTTCCATTCAGGCTGGTTACATTCAGTCTCTATAATTACAAGCTTTCAAGACTACATCTTCACCATTCTTTACTTGAGTTTGTGCTACCTGTTTTTGTTGAAATTCAATGGTTGACCAACCTCTTGACGCTCACTTTTTAACGAAATTTAGTGATCTTTACAGAACACATGGGACCTACGGCTTCACGTCACATCCAATTCCAAATGAAGAAGCAATAATGTTAGGCCTAAGTGTCTTGCTTAAGGACACGGGTCACACGGGGTGTCAAGACCGGGACCCCTCTTTCATAAAGCTGCTTAGCGATCGATTTTGTGCTTACTGCGCATGCATGTTTCCATTTCATAGCGCTGCTATTAAACCCTAAGCACACGAAAAGGCATGCTAACCTTCCGGTGCTTTCTGTGTGAAAATGAATGGCTTAACGATGAAAATCCATGATGAACGCGCAAGATGGCCGCCGAAATTTCTTGCTAACCTGTGAAATACGCTTACGCTTAAGCAAATTTTTCTGCTACAGTTCGCACAAAAATGTGCTTACCGTTAAGCGGCGCTATGGAATTGGTCCCAGGACTCGAACGCACACTCCTGCTGATCAGAAACACCAGGCCCATTATTTCATAGAGCTGCTATAAGCAGAAAAATAATGCTTAACAACTTACTGCTAAGCAGAAATGAGCAGGATACCAGTCACAAATTGTACACGTGACATGGTAGTTTGGCTGGTAACCTTATTCTGGCAAGCAAAATTTTATTGTGCTCAGCAAATTTGTGTGCTTATGCAGCTCTATGAAATTGGGTCCAGAGCTTGAGTCCAGTGCGCATGAACACGCGGCCACGACACGCCAATTGTCTCTGGATAGCAAACTTTTCGCAGCTTCTTGATAATGTTTCTTGTAGGGGGGGTGTTGAAAGGCTACTCAGCAGTTTCATTTTCAGGCCTATAAAAATGTGTCCCCAGTATATGAATCATTCGGAGGGGTGCATGGACGAGGGTGATGGACGGGGGTCTCTAACGTCATATATCAGTCGGTCGTATTGCTCACGGGACTTCCCGTGTTACCCAGAGTCTGACCGGCATGTCCAAAACGATCCCAGAGAAGTTCTAACAACTCCAAATCATGTCAATCTATATGAAAGAGGCCTTTTGAAGGAGCTTTGAGAATCGACAGATCGTGACATTCGGCTTAACAGCTAAAGGTTTCCGGTCTGTCGGAGATCTTGAACAGGTGATGGCGTTATTTTGCCAAACGAGTCATTCTAGAAGTACAAGTAGGGAAACTACTATAAACGGTATCATTGATTTATGGAAGAGTATACACTATTTCTATACCCTATATTTATGGAAGAGTATACACTCGTTCTATATCTTATATTCATGGAAGAGTATAAACTATTTCTATATCTTATATTTATGGAAGAGTATACACTCTTTCTATATCCTATATTTATGGAAGAGTATACACTCTTTCTATATCCAATACTTATGGAGGAGTGCACACTATTTTTATATCCTATATTTATGGAAGAGTATACACTATTTCTGGATCTCCTACCGGTATTCAATAACCTGCGAGAAACATTGATTGTATTTCTTCAATCACGTATTTTAATTTGTTTTCGCTCAAGTAGCCGTTTAAATGTTTAAACCCACGGTTTGAAATAACTAAGGAATTTTTTATTTTTCGAACTATTTTCTCGTGACTCCGATGAGCTTTTGAGCTTAGACTTTCACGGGATTGTTATTTCATGTATTAATGAACCAATATTGTGCGCATGTTTTATGCATCAATGGTTACTGGAAATTCATTCCCATTCTTTGGAGTTCCCACATTCAGTATAACTACCCTTACCAGTGGATCTGATAAAACATTATCAGCTTAGGTGGTCGCGTTTTTTTTAGTATTAAAATTAATAATGGCACATCAAAATGCCGCAAACAAGAATTAGTGTGGCGAACTGGTGATGACGTCAAATGATGACGTGAGGTTATGACGTCAGGTCAATGCACTGCAAAAACTGGGGTATTAAAATATTGACACCAGGGTGTTGTCACATATAGATACCCACAAAAGAATCGAAGTTAACACCATAGGGTGTTGAAATAACACAAATGTACTTGTGTCATTTTAGTGTCATTTTAACACCCTATGATGTAAATTTTGATGATTTTATGTGACAACACCCTGGTGTCAATTTTTTAACACCCCATATTTTGCAGTGTGGATTAAAAAGAATGCTATGCACTCAACCATCCCGACCGATTGAACTTAAACTGTCGCAGGTTTGTGATTTGGGGATTTACCAGAATAACACCTTCAAGGGTACTAATAGCGAAATGCCACCAAGCAGAACAAATACTGCTTTAAAATGTTGCTCGCTTAGCAAATATTGAGCTGAAGAACTGTATCGAGCAACGGCATTTTGCAGGTAAAACACTTTGGGCAAATTTAGCCAAACCTTGCCCAGTTTGAGCTGCTTGAAAGTTAGCAAAATTTTCTGCATGCTATTGCTGAAAATATTGCTTATTTTTCACAGGTTAAAGCGACATAGGCAGCCAGCTTGTGATTTCACCGTATGGATTACGTCATTCATTATCTGCGGTTAGAGTCATACATTTCTGTGCTTACGGTTAGCAGCGCCATGTAATGGAAATTACACATGTGAGCACAAAATCGGTCCTTTTTTTAAGCAGCTCTATGAAATTGGGCCCTTCGCTGATGTGCTATAGGACAAAAATTGCATGGTCAACAGCTTCACGATATTGGGACCAGCTGTTCAACCCCGCAAAAAAAAAACCAACCCCAGACCGGACACCCGTAGGTGATCCAACCATAACTCAGATGCTTTACTTAATTTCCACATGCCCTGCTTTAAAAACTTCATCATACGTAGATGAAATATGACAGGGGGAACGGTGGCCTCCGAGCGCCACACAATCGGAAGCGGCTCTTAAGTGCGCCGAGGGTCCCGGGCCGCGCTATCAGCGGCCTGCAAATGAGACCGACTTCCTTCCACAACATTTTGAGTCACACCCTTTTATGGACAGCCGGGTGCAGGGGTGGGTATATGTGCGAGGGGGGGGGGGTGGAGGGTGGGGGGGGGGGGTAAATGGGTCAAACATTTGCCCTCTGCATGAATACTGTACACAGAAATAAAAAAATCAGCAGCAATGCAGTTTTGGTTAAACAGTTTGTCTTTTTTCTTCTTCTTAGTGTTCTCGCCACTAAAGTTTAAATGTAATGTTATTGTATTGCATAGTCAGTGCGCTGCACGGAGTTTTGCGGCAGTCATTCTGGTTTCATTTGGAGGAGACAATAGAAAACCTTTGTTTCTACTAAAAGAGTGACCTTGTACATTCTAGGGCATTTACTGGCAGGCGAAATACTACACACTGGTCATATGGGGGAATTTTTACATTTTATAACCACAGTTTCCACATAAATTCAAGAGTTTATAAATAAAAAAACCCAGCTGAACAAGTTTTGAGTTGAGTCCCCTTTCTTCAATTATTAAAAGTTGATAAAAATCGCACAGCGCCAACCTCCATGAAATATAATATTGATTTTTTTCTTCTTCAACAAATCGTGCGTGCATGAAGTTCAGGCTCTGTGGCTCTTTTGTAAACATGTCACACGTCACATGGTCGATTGTCGCCAGTGACAAAAATGTCTCCCTATAGTTTAAAAAAGAAGAAGACTATAACAAATATGACTGTGGTGTTTCCGTTTCATTCCAGACCATTCTTTTGGATAGAGAGGGGTGGGGGTGGGTGGTCATGTTATAAAACTCTTTGTAAACGGATAATACCTTGTCCCCCAAACCAGCAAAATTTTCTTTTTGGGAAAACTTGATTAGTCAGATCACGGCCATGGGCCCGGTTCACCCTCTCTGATGATTCCCCTGCAACACATGGTGTAACATCTTAGCACCATGTGTTGCCCCTGTGGTGTTCGTCTTAACTGATTCTGACAAGGCCATGTGAGTTACATCAGAGTCCAGGGGTAGGGGTGTGGGGGAGAGATCTGTGGGTGTGGTGGGAACGTAAAGGGGGGAACTCAGTTTGAATGACAGGCATGGTTCATGTAACCTGGGTAGGGTATGGGCGATCAACAAACTATTATAATTTTGTATTACTGGTAATGAGACCAAGAATGCCTCATAAATGAGCTTAATCACTGCAGCTCACAAGCCTGAGAAAACCTGTAAACAAGGGTGCTTATGTGTGAACCAGAAACACCGGGGTTAACCCCTATTATATAACACCCAAGCAGATCCTTGCCATTTGATTGGAGGATTGTCCGTCACGTGATGGCAAATAAACGTACCATTGCACGCTACGTCATTCGCCGTGCATTTTTTGTTCCATTCACCGTGCATTTTTCGTTCCATTCGTTTTGTTCTATTGCACGCTCGCCCGCCCTTCACTGACGAAAGTGACTATTCGATTAAAGATGGCGCAAGCTTCTAGTAATTTTGTGCTGCTGAACGATGACGAAATTGCTGATTTAATTGATGCGTCTGATGGATGTTTATAAAACAAATAATGAATGTTTTTCATTCGTGCAATAGTAAGAATATTTTCATTCGTTGAAAGATGGATTGTTCCATTCAACGAGGTGAAGCCGAGTTGAATGGAACATTCCATCTTTCAACGAATGAACATATTCTTACCATTGCACTCATAAACATTCATTATTTGAATACTATTCCACGCTAAGTGTTCTGGGTTCTTTTACGAGCACTACCAATTCTATTACATGGGATCTAAAGCTTAAATGTCCCATCCGAAGGACACATCAGTGGTAAAAGTATCTTGCTGAAGGATGCAGGTGACACGACCGAGATTGAAACCCACACTGCTGATCAGAAACACCAGGGACTGAGGTCGGTGCTCTTAACCGCTCGATCACGACACGCCGCAAAAGAAAGGCAGAGAGGTATATTCAGTTTGATCGCGTGCAAATTGCAATAGGCCTAAGTGGAGGAAAAACAAAATGGCAGGACGGTCATCGGATGATTTCCAAAACTGAGCTTGGGTCCTAGCCCTGGCTTGGGCTCCGTCATCAGTGTTGGAGCAGTGTGCATTTTGTGCGGTCCCTTCAACACCAAAAACAGAGCCCGGGGCCGGAGCGTATAGGTCGGGGGAAAAGCCCGGCATTGGAAGTCTATCAATATTGAGCCCGTTTTGTCCCATTCTAACTTTGTACGTGTTTCTGCAGGGCTGCAATGGAAATAGTCTGGCCCCGTTTCAAATCTTGATTATGACCTCTTAATTATTAAGTATAATCCATTGGACAAGCTGGGATCACAGTACACGATAGCGTCTAGGCCTCCATGTACGGGAAATACACACATTAACCTAGGTCACGTAGTATTATATTTTGCGCAACAAGAGAAGGCGAACCTTATGTTTATGTTTCAATATAAAAAAGACACGCCCAATTCGGTGTAATCCCCCTGCCAGTTAGTTCCTGTTTCCCTGTAACTGATTTCTTCCCGTACCAGCCCTCGTTGTTAACGCCTGATAATGAGACTAACGGCCTTGTCCACGCGCCTGCAAGACTCTGATATGGGAAATTATGCCCTTTACACATTCGACTGCCACAGCTGCCTCGCTTTGACTATCAGATAGTCTTGTTTCGAAGCTTTACAGCATATACTTTCATTCTGTATATCATTATATTGACAGGGTATACCGTAGGTAATTTATCAAAAAATTAACGACCATAAAATTTTACTTGGTAAGAAGCAGCTGTTGATAATTTATAACATTTTGTGATACATTCCCTAAGGAATGTGGTTTTAGAGAGAGGGATTAAAATAAAATAATAACAATCTGAGAAACGTTTCTGAAACGTTTCTCAGATTGTGTGTTCCAATTACGGATTATTCTTCCTGCGTGGACATAACCGCTCCAGATTTTCGGCAATATCTCAACAACGCTACCACCTTTCGAAATGAAATTTTCACAGGTTAGTTTGTTGTATAGGCCTATATCTACATTTATATAGGATTAAAACAACTGAATGGTTCCAAAAACCAAAGGTATTACATCATATCCTTAAGGCCGGAGCGCCTTAAAAAACTATCTCAGTAATGTACCGCTATATGTAGTAGTGTTCGAGGTTGCAAAACCGTTTCATACCCCGGGGAACAGGGCCAAATTTCATAAAGCTGCTTAGTTACCGTTTTTGTGCCTACTGTGCGAGTTTCCGTTTCATAGCGCTGCTAACCAAATGCACACGAAAAGGCATGCTAATCTTCCAGTGCTTACTATATGAAAATGAATGACGTAACAATGCAAATCCATGGTGAACGCGCTTGCTAACCTGTGAAATACGCTTACGCTTAAGCAGATACTTCTGCTAGAGTGAGCACAAAAAATTGCTTACCGTTAAGCAGGGCTATGAAATTGGCCCTTGGTATGACACCGTGGACCAGAGCCGTATATTGAAAGAGTTGCGACAACTTATGATTAGAAGCCATTTTCTGTCAACCCCCACCCCACCCAAACAAAACGCATTGACGAATACAGGGTGCCAGACTACTCTGCCCATTGGGTTGTGCTAAGGCCGTGTCCGAAACGGCGACTTCGGCTACAGCTACGGCTAGATCAGCGCATCTGCCAGTGTTGAAGAATAGGCAGACGCGCGCGATCTAGCCGTAGCTGTAGCCGAAGTCACTGTTTCGGACACGGCCTAACCCTCGCTACCATGGGCAGTGCGCCGTATCGATACCTCTCGTCACTAACAAAAATATCCTCGTTATGAGCAAGCAAGGCATGCTGGGGAAAAAACGGCGCGGCGAGTTCGATCACCCCTGGGAACGAGGTTGGGTTGTGCTGCATTGGGACCCAAAATGGCGTCCGGCAACCACGTGACCGAAGAAAACTGGTCGCTACTCTCTCAGTATGCAGCTCTGCGGTGGACGAAACGCATGCAATGAAAACATCATGACTAACGACTATAAGGACCTACGTCATTGAGTATTTAAACAATAAACTCTAATTATCGAGTTTGTTGCATTTTAGGTCCATGGTTGCATGCTAGACTAACGACATTGGTTGTATTTACTCTATGTATGGCCTGCAATTAAGCCATGGTGAAAAGTTAGGGATACGATGTCTAGGGGTTGTCTCCAAATCGTTCATCATGATTCGTCATCCATGAATTTCTTTGTTTAACTTATTTGACTCATGAAATGATCGAAGTTATCTTATCATGCTCGTTACTACAACAGTTTTCCCAGTATAGAGCCTATCTGATTTGTTTGTGATACAGAATAGTGAGTCACATTTTGTTGTTTAATGCTAACAATGCAAAACGTAAATTGGCAAATTTCTGAACTAAACGAATTCCTGTATACGCTGATTTTATAAAAAGGTCATATAATATTTGTCATATCTCTTTATTGTGTGCGTGGTTCAAATTGATGTGTACATACATTTATTGCAAGGCAATCTGATATAGGTATCACAGGCTGCCACAAAGTACCATACCTTCTAGGCTAGCATTGGGCGCATGGGTTTCTTCTGCTTGTACAGCTGACACAGGTACCACAGACTGCCACAAAGAACCGTACCTTCCAAGCTAGCATTGGGTACATGGGTTTCTTCTGTTTAATTATGCAGCTGACACTGGTACCACAGACTGCCACAAAGTCCCTTTGACCTTCCAGACAATTACACAAAAATCGGCTCAGCAGAAACAGGTTACCAGCCAAAGTTCCATATGTAGTTGAAATCGACCATTATTTTTGACCACCCACGCAGGCACTTTCAACGGAGAATTTCCTCGCATCACAATCACAGTTTTATTTTATTTTGACTGCTGCCTGGATGTCGTTTTCTTGTTTTAGTTGCAAACATATAGTAGTAACAATAACAACAATGACAAAATGGAAGTTTGTTTTGCATGTTTTGCATCACGTAAATTTGGTTCAGGCACGCCATCCTGCGGCCAAAAATTGCTGCGAATCTTCTGATCGGCCAATGATTTGCCAGAATGTTCTGCTTGACGGCTTTATTGGACCCCTGATTTGACGTCTCACTCTGCACCACTCGCCAAATGGTCAACAGTCTCAACATTGTATGATCTACTCAGTCACTTGCGGTTTCCTACCTTTCAA
This sequence comes from Pisaster brevispinus, assembly GCA_023634235.1. NCBI lineage: Eukaryota > Metazoa > Echinodermata > Asteroidea > Forcipulatida > Asteriidae > Pisaster > Pisaster brevispinus. The sequence continues at coordinate 3,251,373 of JAMKCF010000004.1, read as the reverse complement.
AATGAATCCAAAGACCCCCCCCCCCACACACACACCACGGAAATGCCGTAATGGAGTGGGGGATGTGCGTCATTATTGGTCCCCTCAGAAACGTCCCTAAGTGCCCGTCGATGTGCCCCGGGGTTTGTTATCGCTGCAGGTGCGCTATCAGTAAACAGTCGTTGGCAAAGAAATAACTATTTTTATTGTCGTCATACCTGGGGAGGGTTATCAAAAATGTACATGGCATTCTGGCGGGAATACATTTTGGAGGTCACTGGATGGCAAATTGGAAGTTGGTGGGCTTGATGGTCTAAGGGCGTGGCTTTTGAAAGTGTTCATAGTTGTACAAACATTGTTTGATATTTCCTTAGGAAAAAATAAATAAATTGAAAAGTGTAGTGCCTAAACAATATTTGATACATCGACTGGGCTATTGTTGGTTCTGTATATTGCTTATGTAACGTTATAGCCATTGAGAAATTAGCTGCCATTTTCATTGGTATTTGCGAATGGGAGTATTTGCATGTCGACCTTTCATTTGCGACGTCACAGCTCCTTGATTTGCCAACCGTTGGTTGGCAAAAAGTATGGGCTGCCTTCAATGCAAAAAGAGAACAGTTTTATCTTTTAATACAATAATAACAATTACGCGATCAAATTACCCCAAATCACGAAAAGAATTGATTGTGCTACTTAAATTAAAGAAACTTTAAATATTTTACGAAATGGGGCAAATTTGTGCCAATCCAGTTATACATTATTTTGTGATACACAAGGCCGCTCGTACAAAATGACATTCAATGTTTTTAAATAACAGACGTGTCTATGAGCCCTTTCCTTTGCTTACAAACATTGACCCATATGTATGGCCGTCCTTGTGTATCACAAAATATAATAACTGCGTTGGTATAAGTTTACCTTACAAAACATTTAAAAGCCTATTTTTATGGAGATTATGTGTACTTTCTGTTGTTTTTGGTATAGGCCCAATCGGTTATAATCATGGTTAACGTAAATCAGCAATATTGTATTAGATAATCAATTGTTGTTTTTGCAGTGACGGCCCAGCCATACTTTTACCGACAAAGGTTGGCAAAACTCACGGCTGTGACGTCACAACAGAAAAGTCAGACGTTCAACTAGACTTGAACTCATGGCTTTACTTGCTGTAATTCGTACAATTTCCCATCTGGGGCTAATTTACCACCCACTCTAGCAAGTGACAGTCTGTATGGGTTATGTCACTTCCCACCAAGGTGAGTTACGGTAACCATTGACGACTTGAATGCAAGTCTAGTATCTACAGATAGTCCATAGAACCTTTACAAAATTTGATTTAAAGTATCCAATCAGCATGTCATCAGAGAATTTCAACTTTATTGTCACGGTTTAACGCCCTCATCGGTGGGGCTATCCACTTCCCTTGAGAGGTGACAGTTCAGCTGATGGGGGCGAGGTATAAGGGTTTAACCGCTTTACTGAAACTAATTAGGGGATTACCAAGGATGTATAATGAGTCGCTCACCACCTTGTACATTAATCCGTCACCCCCATACAGTGGTTTTAAACACTAAGTCACCATATTAAAGGCTGACTATAGAAAATCTTAAGAACTCACCCACTAGAGTGCCCTACGCTGAAATAGCAAATACTACCGGGGTCCACAAAGGAATTTGTGTCTCCTATTTTAAAGGGATGATCAATGCGTGTATCTTCTACTCTGCTTTCCCAGTAACGCACACAACTTGACATTATTTTGGAAACATAGAGTTGCATCTAGTCATCCTCACACTTTATTGAAATTAGCGGTTTAAACAATGCGGGATGTGCGGGATTCTAAGATTAGATATCATAGACAATGCAGGAAATCATTGCGGTAAAGTTTACTCTTTAGGTTTTCAATAAATTCATTCGTCAAACACCAATGTACAGTCTGTCATTCGATGAGAAAACTACCCGAACTACAGAATTTTAAATGCTAACCATTTTGTGAAATCAAGTGACCTATTTCAACTCTACTCAACTAGATTATAATTCTTTATTTTTTCGAATTCTTTATATTTTTTTTCTCTGATCAAAGTTGTCCCCCGTACACTGTTAAAACGCCTGGTAAGGTTTTTACGAAACCCGTGGTGCTCTGTGAACAACCCCCCTTTAGACCAATTGCATTGGCCACCACGAGGTCAAACAATGGAAACGGCGCGCGTGTAACGCGCAACGCACAAATTTCAGCCATTGGCAGGTCTTCCTTCGTTCTCAGTGAGGGCGCTGTTTGGGCATTTGACGTTATATGCAAGAGGTCTAAACGCAAGAATAAGTCCAAAAAGTTAATACTACTCAAGAAAAGAGTTAGAAATGACTGAACAAGAGCGTTGTTTGTAGAGAACCACGTGTCAGGTGAAAAATTTACCCAGCGTTCTAATAGTGATGTTAAAAGTCAGTTTCTGAGTAAATATAAACTTCCTTCGAAAAACGACATATCAAGAAGAAAACGAAATACACAGATCAACCCAGATCAGAGACAGTTATTCCTCAGAAGTTCATTTTTACTCTTCTGGCAAAATGACAAAATACTGATGCAGCCGTTTCATATAGTTCAATGGACGGAAGGAACCATCGTGTTCGCGAGCCGACAAGTAGGCCCTGATGCCCGTTGACAGTTTGCATTAGTGCACGCCCATGAGACAGGCGCCGTTTCGTCTTCACTAGGGGGAAAAACAGCATTCTGTTTCCAGATTATCACATACCGATGACAGAAATCTACGCGTATTAACTTTATCCGTTAAGAACTCAGGATTTTACCGCCTGCTCTCAGTCTAAACTCACGGTCAACTTAGAAAGTGTTCTTGACCGACACAAGAAACTTGACTTTGAGGAAGAAGCTGTTGTATATTCGGTGTACTAGGGCACAGACGAGGTTACCGTACCATGGGTGCACCATACTAAATAAACTCCCATAGTAACAAACGCTAAATGCTAAATATTCAAAAATACTCATAAATCTTTGAAGTCTCTCAGCCTCTTGAAACCACTCAGATATATTTTCAGACAACTAAACTTCAGATTTCTTTTCAATTTTGGGTAGGTCAGCCGTTTGGAATTTTTGCTAATTACCCTAGACAAAAACACCCCCGAAAATGTGCTTTTTCCCAAACCGACTCGCTGCAGGTTTTCATCAGGCACTCCTCTGATTCACAAGCCAAATAGGACAAACTTTAAAGCCTAAATTTATCAAATCTCCCCAAAAGTTGAAACACACAACCCCCAGGTTGTGATAGATTCCTACCATTACACATTCTATTAATTGCATGACCCCAAATAACTAAAAAGATTCTGTGGGTATACAAATTATGATAATTAGCTTGGCGCATGAATTTTGGCCTATTTAGTGTGGTGCACCCCCATGTAGAGACCCCTTAAAGTGACGCCACACACGGCTACCGATCGTCCATGCATGGTCTGCCATTTTGGGTTTCAAATTTGCCGGTAAAGATAATGGTGAGCGTATGAACGCGCACGGCTCACTACTCAGCAACGCAAATCGGAAATTAACTGGCTCCCAAAATGGCGCGACAATAACTGTGGTGATGACGTCATGTGAATTACCAACAGTGTCACGTGACTGTGTACGGTGTCATTAAACAGTATTTTCGGGGTTCGATGTGCTTTTGTGATTCTCGTCACTGATGCCAAATAAAAACATCGATCGATTGAAGAATCACACAAACCAGCTATACGTTCAAATGAGCCGTTTTCGGTAAACCATAACATTGAGCAATGAAACTTTTCGGCAATAACGTAGAAGATAAACACAGTGAAATCTTGAACCAAGGCTAATGTATTAAAAACAAGGCAACCAACCGCTATTTTGTATTTGATTTCAACTGTTCACAACGAGGTAATTTTGTTTGCACATTTCAAGGCGAAGCAATAGTACCTTTAACCCACTTCCCTCCGAAACATCTGGGTATTTCTGTACTTAAGAAAACACTGGAGGGGGGTATAGGCCTATCTGGGAACATGGTTTTCATACCCAGTGACTGTTTCCTGTTGCCCTTTATATCTTTTCTTCAGCATCTTGCGTCCAAGGAGGATTTTACTTATTGAGCCTGGGGGCAAACTCCACAGAGATTCCAACTCAAAGCCAACAATTTGCTAAGCGCTTAGCTTTTAAAAAAAATACTAAGCAGTACACATGTTACCAGCTGGAGTGTCATGTCCACTTCTTAAGACTGGTACCCCGCTGATTTCGTTGCTCAGCACAGTGATTGCTGTCAGCAACCTTTTCCCCCCTGATCAACGGCGTTATGGAGCCGTGCCCAGGTATGGTTGATCTAGCCTGGGCAGGCGGATACCAGGCATCCGCCATGTCCTGTAGACATCACTAATCTCACGTTCACATTACACACCAAAAAGGAAACCATAATCTTGAAGTAAATCCAAGCCATGTTTTGACTATGTTTATACAAAAGTAATCGCAGAGTTTTGATAATAAGGAGGCAAGGACCTCTACGCTACCCCCGTATAATCGAACCCAATTCCAACCCCCTTTTTCTCGTTGAGGGGCCAGTTGATATCTCGCACCAAGCGGTCAGAGCCCTAAGTCTGAAAGCTATGAAGCAGAAAATGTTGAAAAAAATGAGCGCCATTTTTAATGAATAATGTCTGCAAGTATAGTTTTATGATATGTTTTTTGAAAACTTCAAGAGCGCGGAATGAACGACATATTTTTCCCAAAGCTTGATTAAGACCTTCTTTGCTAACCAGATTAACCAACATTCGTTAGCAAATGGAGAATAAACATGTAGTTATTCAAAAAATTCGGTTTTTATTGTTCACTTTATCAATGAACAAACTTTATGAAAAAAAATGCAGTCGACGTTTCACGTTAGCAAATTCAACATATATTGACATACCCCCCCCCCAAAAAAAAAAGCAAAAGCAAAACAAACAAAACAAAACTAAAACTAAAACAAAAACACACACAAAAAGAACAAAACAACAACAGCAACAAAACGCGGCAAGGTTGAAGTATAGTTTGGGATCTCCATATTCAAAATATGTCTTTGCCGTACACAACAAAAGTAGCACCACAACAATTAACTAAAATATTATGCAGTCATTTTTTCTTCTAGTTATAAGCCAAGCTGACTGAAGAGTCTCGGGACAAGAACCGAGCTTCCTTTGGCCCTAATGGCTGAGAATCGAAGGAAAACATTAATACAGACCGTTACGAACAGGCACGGGGGAATTGAGCTAGCGGCACCCCACGCCACTCAGCGTCTCGTTAGACGCAAAGAAGTATAAGAATAACATCCATGAAACCTTGTGTATAGTAGGTGGGAAACTACATTACACTCAAAGGCATGACAAAGGATAATCTTTGATTGAAGTCGAAACTAAAGTCTCCCGGCCTAGTGACAACATCAACGATACGGTCAATTGAGCGGGGAGGAAGAATAAGATTTTGGATAGGGGACACGGTCTGTGCTTTCTCCCCCCGGGCCACCGAGGGCGATTGACCGCTAAGCCCATGGCTCAGCTGGACCATCACAGACCAGAAACCATCCCGGAACATCGGTGTACATTTGTTAAAATTAAGATGACGCTGCACTGGTCTAATAGTGTCTCTTATAATTAGTTACTCTAATTAGGTTCCTGTTGAAGGACAAGGGATTTCCCTCCCCGGGGAGAAGCGATCCCTATCAATGAAGGGCCTCCTTTTCAAGTTCACACGTGAGTGAGGCAGACTGAGTGAGTTGAGGATTCTCTCTCATTGCACTGAATAGCATATCGGAATAGGTCAATGATAACGTCTGTTATAGCATAGAAGACTGATGCGTCTTCACTTGGTTGAGACATGTTGTGGGAAAAGAAATCAATGGCTTTGAAAAAAAAAAAAAACCCATCCCAGACCCTTTTGTCTCAGGTAAATAAGAAGGGAGATTGATTAGGTTGTCACATTCCAGTGACAGTGTTCTTTTGAAGGGGTTTGTTGAAGTTCATAACAACTACCGGCACGATAAGATATTGCTATAGATATATATAATTGCAATAAGCGACGGTGGGATGTTTGTGTAGTATGTAACATTCCCTCTGATGGGCTACCGGTACTGCAGCCAGTAGACCGAAAACCCATTTTAGTTAATTACTTATTCAGTTTTAAGCAAAAATCAGATGAAAGTCTTTAAGTTCTATCCTCAGACAGGCCTAATCGACATGGCCTATGACCCTTTAGGCAGTATGACTCGTGGACTCGGAATCTCCAGTTAGAAAACACTTTCTGCATAGACTTGTGTAGAAAAAACCACCCTGCGGTTTCACAGTGTAAAACCATAATATTAAAAAAAGATACCAAATTAATATATATATATATATTTTTCCTGACTGTCTCTACAATGTCTGGAAAGGTTATTAGCTTTGGAAAAACCACAGTAGGAAATCAACACTAAAGGCGGTATACATAATTGTCCCAACGGTCTGCACGCTGCGGTAACCAATGGCAGTCGTGTATTATTTAACAGGGGTAAGGCATCGCAGGGTTATTAAGCACGTGGACAAAAAAATTGTCAATTTTTAAAGACCAGTGTAATCCACACGTTATGTGACCCAACAAAATATGAGAAAAAAAAAGAAAAAAACATGTGAAAACTTACGCTCAATCAGGCCTCGGAAATAACCTAAAAAAAGTTTTAAAAATCCTATTATCTATTGTTTTCACCGTTTTAAAATATTGAGCTTTTGACTCGCGTGATTTAATTTTTTTTTTTAAATTAATTTATCGAAAACTCTAGAATTTCAGGTAAAAATATTGACAATGATGATAATTTTCAAAGACCATTATCCACAATTTATGTGACCTAACTAAATTTGAAAAAATAACAAACCATGTGAAAAATTAAGCTCAATCAGTCATCGGCACCACGAGACAAAACGTTTCAAAACAATCTTATCAATCATGTTTTTACTGTTGAGTTTTGGACTCAAGAGATCCAATCTAATTGTTTGATTAATTCTCGAAAACTTCAGGTATATCATTTCAGGTAAAAATATTTATAACATGCGAGTTACGCTGCGTAAATCTATGAAGTTCACGTTTATTTTCACTCCAATATCAGTGTTGTGCACGCACTCTGAATGCTAATTTCTGAACTTCAGTACAGCGTTTTAGACTGAAATATTTCCCCTGGATGTTCGTCACTGGGATAAACTTCATAATATGTCAGCTTCCGGATTTGAAATTAATAAATTTTTGATGATTTCCAGCCCTCTATACTGCCCTTTAACATTAACAAACTTGGCGCATTTCTGAATGTTGCAGAACGATAATTAAAACATGGCATTTCAAGTTCACGTTGTGCGCCAATCTCAGTCGCTCAGCTTATGGGTTGTGTGTGTGTGTGTGTGTGTTTGCAAATGCAGATGGACAAACCCAGAAAAATGGCATCAAACCGCAACCTTTTGGATCCAGCTAATCCCTTTAAATTCATTCCGATAGATTTGTTTTTGGAGGTCCATCCTGCGGGTTAAACATTATCTGAAATCGAGAAGTACTATTTACAGTGTCTGGAAACTAAATATTTAGGCCTGTTTCGGTTCTCAAAATAGTTCACTGCACGTTTGGCAGAATGCTGCATTTCCTCATGCATCAAACACAGCGTACAGAGATCGGTCATTATTCATTGTAGAAAAACAAAAGTTTGAAAATGCTCGGACCGTCGAGGATCCATCATTAGACATGAGACCTTAATCATGCTACCACCATCTTGGCCATGTACCCTGTATCCAACAGTAGTAATGAATTCTAACATCCATTGTACGAAAAGGAACCAGACTTTTTCTCCTTCCAGCCTCGGTTTGGTTACACCTATTTAAACGGGAGACAACCAAGATGGCTGAACCGTGATTCAGGTCTATAACCTGCTAAAGGTGCTTGTGTATAATATTAATATTATTTCTAAAACTTGCACCAAGGGTGAAGAATACGAGGTTTTTTAAAACTTTAAATTGATCGAAATCAATTCAACGGGGGACTTTTGGGATGCTATCGGTGGCAGCAGACTTACCGGGTAAATTAATTGTTCTTGGTGATGTGCGCATGCTCAGAACTACGTAAACAACGGAAATTTGCCTGGTCTCCTGCCACGTAGCTTCCCAAAGTCTCCCAATATTAACGTTTATTGCTTGCCAAGAAAAAATAGTTAGTGGCCTGACCCGTTTCGACCCTAGTAGAGTCTTTTTCGAAAGCTAAACGACAGCATGACACGCATAAACACAAGTATACAGTACAGGTGTAGCAGAAGCAGTCAAGTGGAAAGAGAGGGCAGAAAGCACCCAGAAAAAGTAAGGGGTGAAAAATGAAGAGGGTGACAAAGGGAGGGGGGTAGAGGGAAGGGGATGATTTGACCACAAGAGGTTGGAAACACGAAACACAAAATCGAAGGAGGAAGGTGACTATAAAGAAGGATATCTGTGGGGAATTTTCCCCGCGTTTTTTTTTTTTGCTCTATACTCTTTTGATTTCGCCATTGGCATCACTCGTCACACTTCCCGGAAGACAATGTTAAAAGTAGGCTAGACTTTTACAGCCCTCACATGAACCCCTCCGTACACTGATCTGTTTCCTTTGAGCGTATCAATAGAAGATGTGGAGGGGAAACACAAAATTATTCTCGGGTTTGGAATTACACGTGGGAACATAATGATTTATTCCGCCTGCAGTGAAAAATAAACTTGTTTCTAGAACCGATGAGTGAAGTTGTGCGCTGGTGTACAGCTAAAACAGTACGTGTTATTAGTGGGCTACACTTTTTAAAAACCTTAAATAAATTTTGTTTATTTAAAATTCAATACCTATAACACCCTGCAAAGAGAAACCGCGGTACGTTGTAGCACATGCTGCCATATTTTAATGTTTCCATTGTCTTAACCACATCGCCAATGTTGGTCAGCTCATATTATTCCATGATATCCTAAGCTGGACCAAGCCACATTTCTTAGAAGGGGTGTCAACCAACACGGGTCAGTGATTTTGTTAGAAGGGGGGGGGGCGGGGGCAGGACAACAATCTGCCAGCATCCTCTGTGTGTAAAATCTGTATGCCAATATTGTCAATGGTAGATGACACTAAAATTCTAAAACTTAATGTAAGAGCCGTCGCAACCAAATAGGTCCCTCGCTGTATGGCTTTAAACAAAGCCAAGGAAATCAAAATGGTGGTTAGTGTATTCTTAATTTTCATTTGTTTGGAGTACTTTCTATACTTCCACAATGACCTTAGACGCTTGTGGTTCAGAATGAATACTGACTGAGATTTTCAGGGTCCAACATCAGAACGAAGAAAAGACACATGGAATTAAAACATTCCTATATTGGAAGACTACATCCACTCCCAACTGAATGTGTACGTATTTGGAAAATTATGCAAAATGAACTTGGTATTACCAATCCGTATTACCAATCCGTCATAACTATATGATCAATACCAATCCAATGGTTAAACCATTGGATTGGTATTGATCATATAGTTACCAATCCGTCATAACTATATGATCAATACCAATCCAATGGTTAAACCATTGGATTGGTATTGATCATATAGTTATGACGGATTGGTATTATTCATATAGTTATGACTTCCACTCACTACAAAAGTATAAAACGAGTTTATGACTCAATATTAAATTGGGCAAGTTATCCTGATTGCAACAATGTGCGTTGATAACATCAATTTGCTCTCGCAGTCATACCACTACATCCATCACACACACACACACACCCACATATTAATCTTTGCATAAAAACGAGACATATTACGATGAGTAATTGGACCAATAGTCTACTCAATTAGTCTGGTAGTGTCTAATTAATCACTCATTCTTCCTAAAGAATGATAGCCTTGGAACAACCGAGAACTTTGACAGCCGCACAAAAGTGACACACAACTTTGTCCCTCATTTTTTTTTAAAGAATAGGCCTAATTAGTGAATTCCCAATGACTTTACAATCACTCACCTAATGACGGAGCGGCAGATTCCAGGTACGCGATGGCGCTGCACTGGCTTGGCAGCCGAACCCAGCCTCGCTATCAACCCGAGAAACAGTACACATCCAATGGAGACGCTTCCAAGTCCCCTCCAGCAGGGTCTGTGGTTTTTGCAAATAACCCTGAGTAACATGTCGACAGACGGTCTTTTGGAAAAGAAGAAGACTCCCCAACCGAAAGCTCTTGAATAGTCCAGCTATACTCAACAGCAACGAACAAGCGCGCGACCTAGTTAAGACAGCCCCGGCACGTGAATCGTGTTCAACCTTTTTTGGGGGGTCTCTCTTTTTCTTTATTTCACCGGGTACGGTGGTGAAGCTGATGAGTCCTGACTGCTGCTTGAGAGCCGCGGAAGTGAGCACTTAAAACCGATGGCCAGAGCTACCTTTAGCTTGTGTTTATAATAGTTCCCGTAGAACATACACAGTTCAAGTAATCACAAGGTGCGGAAGCGTTTCTTAGCTTGGTTCCAGAGAAGGAGGTTATCTCGTATGTTTCGCGGGCAAGTTGTTCATGCTAGCTCAGGCTAGCGAGGCCTCCTGGACCAATGTGTGGGCTGCAGACTGAGCGCAGTTACTTTTTTTGGTTTGCTGCTGGAATAGTGGCGGAGTAATACGGATGCATAGGGCAAAACACATTAGTAATCTGCAGTTCACTTTCTGCAACGGTGATCATCACGTGGCGCAACATAAATTAGTGCGTTCAAAATGTAAAAAAAGCACTAACTTAAAAAGTTAACTGATGCCTAAAATGTTGTATAGGCCTAAGCATTTTTTTAAATGTGTTTGTTTAGATGATCTTCCCGTCAAGGGTACATGACAAACTCCCAGGGATATAAACACCAAGCTGGCAACAGCCAATCTCTTCTCATACTAACATCGGTTAAACGTCTATGATTATGAATAATTGCACAAGTCAAGAAATTGTGATTAAGTATTTTTCAACTAGACGACAGTGCTTATTCTAGTCATTGTGAAATCAGCGGTTAGCTTGGTAGGATTCGAACCCACAACCTTGTGATTGCAAGTCCTGCAGTCTAACCACTGGACCACGGTGACACAGGCCTATTTTTGAACTGCCTCCACGACAATGTTCAAAATGAGCAGGATAGTTTCGCACCCAGTGGGTGGCCATCTTCATTGGAGTTCACGTCTTTTCGTTAATACGAACAAGGGGCTGGCTTAATACTTTGCTACCCTCAATCCTTTTAGCTTCGTCATGTGCATTTTCGTATAGGTTGGAGGGTCAGCGTTCAACAGTGCATAACGATGGGAGACTTTGGAACACTAGGTGGCAGTAGACTTACCAGGCAAATTTTCCTTGTGTACGTATTTCTGAGCATGTGCACATTCCTGAGAACAATGGATTTACTTCGCTCGGCCCCAGCGGCCTATCCAGGACCGCTGGGATGGGCTAATCAGCTTGCACAGATTCTTGTTCAAGAAGTACGTCATGCGTGCAGTGCTTGCAGTGTGAGTGTGATGCATGATGGGACTGACCAATGAGCGTGCTTGATACGTTTGCCCATCCCAGCGCCTTTGGTTTTAAGGCAAGGCGCTGGGGACGAGCGAATGGATTTACCTGGTAAGTCTGCTGCCACCAAGCGTCCAAAAAGTCCCCCATTGGCCCAAGGTGAGGCAGCGTCCGGATTTGCGCCTTTGGCTACAGCTAAGTTCAAATCATTGCAAAAGTGTATTCTTTAACGTTGTACCTGAAGCCAACGGCAAAAGCCGTAGCCGTAGCCGTTTTTTGTTGTTGCTGAGATAGCCTTTGGTCGGCTTCGAATTAGCGGCTGCGGCTGTGCATCCAGATCCCCGCGTTAACATGCATTGGTCAAGAACTTGCCCCTAGCAACACCCTTAGAAACAGTCGCAGCCGTAGCCACACTCGTCAATTCAGACACGGCTTAAGTGTCAGTTGCAACCGCTGCGGCCTTCCAAGTATGATGACCTGTATTAGTCAATGACATGATACGGGCCAAGTTTAATCTTCAATAAGGGACCAGACCAATCCTGCCTTCCAGTCTCTGTTTTATACCGTGCCCGATATGGGGGCATATTATAAAGGGTCATCCCCGTACAGTTGTCCCCACACTTTACACACTATTTTCCTCCTGTACAGATTGAAGTACCACCCCCAAAAAACCTCAAAAGAAATGCTGAGATTCCAAGCACACAATGAAGACACACTTATCCCTAGAGAGGTACATCATGCCACATATCGAGCACCAAAATGCTCCGTTTGGTTTTGACCTGCACTGATTTGAATCCAGAATCAACAAGATAGCGGTGTGCCTTAAAAAAACCCACACCTTTAGTGATAAACCACATGGTGCCTCCATCATCATTGGACTGTCGTATACACGAAACACAGGAAAAGTGTCCAATCGCGAATTGCACACCTGGCGTTATAATATGAAATCGTGTCATAATCGGGCGTTCACACTTAACAAACGCGTACCGTGGATACCGCGGGGATACCAGGTGCGAAGTGTGTTGATAACCTGTTGAGAAAAGTTTGCGGTGGATGTGTGTGGTTGTAAACCAGACACTTTCGTGCATGAATTAAGGCCGTGTTTTGGCTGCGGCTAGGGGCTGGTACGGCGATCTGGCAATAGCCACTGCCGAAGCCGTTGATTCCAAGGCAGTTGGCATCTACGGCTAAGGCTAACGAATGTTGCTAAGGGTGTTGCTAATGGACGCCCTGTACTTCAACGCATGGTGACGCGACAACCCAGCCTTAGCCGTAGCTGTATGTAGCCACTTATTCGGAAACGGTCCAGGACAATCTCAGGATGCCCATTTGCGGATTTCTGTTTCGTCAAGGAATTTCACTCTGACGAAAAACTCCATTTATAGCCCATTATCGTGTACGTGAAAGTCAATATATATTCGGTTTGCGGTAACACCATGTGTATATATGCTAGTTCTCTGTGAACAAGGTCTTGCTTTATTCTACTGCCGCGGAGTAGATTTTGGAAATTCGGGAGAGCATAGTTCTGAAAAGAACTGTCCAGCTTATTAACTACTACCTGGGCGGAAGGTAGAAAATCAGCCGGGACTACTACTTTCGCTTAGTAGATCAAGGGGACGTCTCGTTATTAACTTCACTGAGTGAGTTCTTTAATGGTCTCAACGTTTCGACTAGCTTGCTCTAGTCATCGTCATGAGACAGTAAAGTAGACATCAAAGTAAATAATGGCGTTTAACCGCAAACCGAATATACATTGATACCTCACCGTGCAGTGCCTTTAGAAATTATTTCCGTGGAAGTCTTTATTCCTTGTTCAAAGAGGCCCAAAAGATGATCTTACACTTGCGGGTTGATGTTTCAAAGTGATCCGAGAAAAGATTACAGAACCATGCTGGGTTTTTTTTCAAATTGAAAACTTGGAAATGGGGACAATTTGATGGGCGCTTTTAGGTGACGCATAAGATGTTTTTGTAATGTAATGGTCTACTATTTTGCCGCCCGAATGGCGCAACTTGCTGGGGGCGCCTCTTTAACTATACAGATCCTTGCATGCGAGTGGGTTTTCCCACATAAACCTTTCAAGGAGTATTTTACATGGAATCTCTCAAAATTAAAGAAGGGCGCCTCGAACAACCCACCCTCTCGATGGCACACGTTGAGGGGGTTCTTAACGACATGCTGAGCTTCCATGAATTTGTTGACCTTGAACGTGGGTCGTTATGTTCAGGGGGTGGGAGACATTGACAGCAGTGTTATGACAGGTGAGTCACTGCGCCCCCGATGCTCAAATACCAAGGAGATCGTGTACTTTTGTGGAACCGACCTCGGGGGGTGGGGGGGGGGGGGGAAACTCATCTGGTGATTTGAAATAGGATTACGTAAGGTTACAAAGGGTAGGAGAAGGTGCCCAGGTCAGAACCTCCTTTCCACGAAGCGCGTGTATCAAATTGGGCAGACTGTAATACCGAGACTATGAGAGTCTTTCCTTCGTCTAAAGCCACTACAAATCTTCCCGCTTTTTCCCGTGTGTGTGTGTGTGAACATGTCTACGCATTCAAACCGATGACTTTAGCAAATAGGGATCCGGGAAAATGACATACCGGGGACAGTCCTCGGTTTGTTTCGTGTACAAAACCAATGGGAACGTCGCTAAAAAAAACTAAGTCCACAGCATGGGATGTCCTCGGTTTAATACCATTTACAAACTTGGGTGCCCTTACACATGCCAACTTACGGGGTACTTTTAACAATGGAACAATGGACCCCACAAGGCAATTTCAATAGGAACAATAGGGCCCCACAAGGGAATTCTTTAGAAAAGGGAACAATAGAACAACAATAGCAGTACCCCACAAACCGGATCCGTAAGGTTGTGTGTGTGTGTGTGTGTGTGTTTTTTTTGTTTTGTTTTGTTTTGTTTTGTTTTGTTTTGGGGGAGGGGGTTTACAACGCAATTGAACGTGACACATTCGGACTAGAGTTTGTATACGTACAATAACCATGTTAACGCTTTACATTGCCGACTAAAGTAGTTGATAAAGAGTAAGCTAAGTAACGATCAGTACTTAAAATCATCATTCAGTTTTCAAGAAACTCACCATATAAACAACCAACCTGTGAAAAATTCATTCAATTCTATGGTCACGTTCGAATAAAACCAACGAAAAACCTATATATTTTTTTCGTTTTATGGGCTTATTTCAGTTGCTGTAAAAAAACCCCAAAACAAAACAAAAACCCCACAGTATTGTGGAGTCTTCTAATACTTTATACTCGACTTTAAAGGTCTATAAAGTGGTAATTTAACACTATATTTGTTGTGCTTAATATATAATAACAATGGCTTCGTATATAGCGCTCATATCCGTCACTCAGTGACGCTCAAGCCGCTTCAACATTAAGTATTTTCCTGCAAGGTATTTTGGGGTTACGTTTGAAGTATGAGACCTACTCCTTTACACAGCACCATGTAATGGTTTACAAGGTGCTGTGGCGCAATATGCTGCCAATCAAACCAGGAATACCGGGGCGAACCCCTTCTCTTTTCGATAAGTGCACTGGGTTCTTTTACGTGCGTTGCACAACACACGGGACCAACGGCTTTACGTCCCATCCGAAGGACGAAGCAATAATGGTTAAGTGTCTTGCTTAAGGACACACGTGTCACGACCGGGACTCGAACCCACACTCTGCTGAGTCGGACACACCAGAGCTTGAGCCCGGTGCTCTTATCCGCTCGGCCGCGAAATTTATGGATTTATATTAAAAAACTATGAGTTTGACGTGAGTTTTTACATTTGTATTTGTGTTGTACATTTCGATATCACTGACCTACGGCATGTTCATTGTCTGCGTTACAAATTAGTCCCCTCTTAGGAACGTAGGTTTCACCCTAAATTTTTAAATTTGCAATTTGAACCTCCACATAATTTTGAAGAAAACAAACAAAAAACAAATTCCAATTTTTGTTACCTTTAGCCATAACAGTATTTCGGTATTTCAGACAAAACAAAAATAATCAAGTTATACAAAAGGGAAACTAACATTTTAAGTTGTAACAATAATTTTAGGTTGAAAAGAGACTTATTGACGAAATAGGGAGACCGCCAACATGGGGCTAGATAGCTCAGTTGGTAGAACGCCGGCACTTTTAATCCCGAGGCCGTTTGTTCAAGTTACAAAAAGAACATTCAGCAAGGCCTATAATTATGGAATTATGAAATTCTCACAGAGCTTTCAAATTGCCGTCAATTTTGTTCTCAATTTTTTTAAACAATTTGTTTTTTACCAATCCAACCTTATTTTGATTTCTTTGACGAATTGAGAAATCGTAAACGGGCAACGTCAACGAGTCGTGCGTCTCGTGCATGCAGTGTCTGGCTAATATAGTCGCATCAGCATGTGGTATGAGCAACCAATAATCACGGCACTCAATCTGGGCTTGATTTAAGACTAGGTAATAGATACTTCCTATAAGGGTTATGTACTTTGACAGCATCGAGTTGAGAGAAAAAAAAAATGCAGAAGGTGGAAATTGTTACCGTGAACTTGTCTTCAAACGCAAGGTAACTTCCATTATCGGTGAGGTACCGGCTTGGCACTTTTAAGTCCAGCCGATAATTCAACGGGATAGTTTGTACGGTGTTTTAATTAGGTGTAGAATGACATGTTTTGCTAATAACTGGCTTATGGTTTTTGAAGTTTCGAAATTTGATATACATATAAAAGACAACGTAAAGAATTTGTAATTAGATTTTTGTGTGTTTTACCCATACACCGATGTGTGCTAAGTAATGTATACTCAGTACTTCCCAGAATCCTGTGGGAAAAAAATCCACTAGCACACAACTCTCCGGGTGGGATTCGAACCCACGACCTCTGTCATTTTAGAGCTGATTGTCTTACCACTGGACCGCCGAGATTGCATGCCAAGACGAAACGAACAAACCGCGAATGAGCAGAAACGAAAACACAGTTGGTATCCGATTGCTTACAAATTGTTATGGTGTTTAATATTTGTATAAATTATAATTTCATACAATCTGATGAAGAAAAAGAAGAAACCCAACAACACAAAAGAAAACACCAAACCAAAATTTAAACAACAACATAAACATAATCAGAAGCAATGCCCTTTTCCCGATGTCACTGTTTTGATAATTATCGTAAACAGTTTAAATTTCCAACAAACGATTCAAAAGTCACAATTAAAATATAAATCATCATCAATATATCACATAAAGAACTTTTTAACCCACGAAATAGAAAAGGAACACAAACAACAAACACAAAACACAAATAAAAAGAAAACACACACAAAAGGACAAGGAGAAAAAACACAACACTGAACATTGATTAATTCGCCGTAGTAGATTTTCCCTACTCCGGATTCGAAAAAGAAACAGGCAGTTTTACAATCTGTGTTATTTGGATCCATTGTTCAACCCATCTGAACAGTGGTGAGACCAGTGGCAATGCAAACATTCACACTCAGGTGGTACCCGACACAACAATGTAAATGACATGACATTTTTTATGAGCAAAGTTTGTTGTATCATTAACAAAACCAATTTTAAGGTATAACAATTTATACTCAGAAGTGAGAGGCCAATACCATAAAGCCCGCAAGCAGAAATGTTCTGCTAACGGAGCGGCCCTTAGCACAGTTTCCAATCACTGATGCAAAGAGAGGGGCTAACTTTCTGGCAGTTCTTGTAAGCAAAACAGTGACGCAACACGCCACACGCGAACGTGAAACCTTCTTAACCATTCATTGGAAAAAAGAAAAGAAAATAAAAATCCCCAAACCCAAAATACCCTTTTGCTTACGCTCATGTGTTCTGATTTGACACAGTTTCTATACAACACAGGGATGGTACTCGATGAGTACATTCATTCACGCATAACATGCACCTATGTATGCCCCCTAGCAACCCCCCCCCAAAAAAAAAACCCAACCCCCAACAACAACTAAACCGCCCCAGCACCCCCAAACAAAAATCCAAAAACAAAACACAACTCATGAGCAACCACTTCAACAAATAATCAGTACATGTATATTTAGGAAAGTATTAGAATTTCCAAGAAATCACATTTTTTTAAATTATACTTTTGAATGAATTTCTAGCGAAATGCAAAAAAACAACACCACCTCCTCCCACTCACCAAAAAGGAGGTAAACACATTGAACTGATTGAACTGATTTTTTTCTCGTTATGAATTTTAACACTTTCCAACTAAATATAACTTGTAACCGTGCTAAAAAAAAAAAACCCACAATTTTGGTCACACCACATTTTGTGAAGGTCAAATTAAACACGAACCAATATCCCTGGATATTACGATGCCCTTGGAAGATTTGTCAACAATTGTACAGGCAGTGTCAGTTCGGTTGGGCGGTGTTTGTTTTAATTTTTTATTTCGTTTAAAATATATATATATTCGATAGCTAACCACTCATTTCCGAGCTGCTGACTCATTGGATCAAATCAAAATTGTTGAATTTACAAAGTTTGAAAAGTGGAGTTCTATTTTGTCCCAATTTGTGATTGCCCAACTACATAGTTGGACCACACCCGAGTACAGTTTACATTAGCCCTCAAGTTGGGGTGTTTCAGTTTAACATACGTCATATTTATAATTTCAAAAGAAAAAAACCAAAAAAAAAAAAACCAAGGACGTTTGATTTAATTCATTAAATGATCCCGTCTGGACAAAATCATATTTGAATCTGGGCATGGTAAGTATATAAAAGCAACTCAAAATTTTGAATAAATTGTTTGAAGTGTATTAATACAATGGGCCATAAAAACACACCAGTGGCAGCAGTTCAGCCGACATTACCAACGCTGTACCTTATCTTGGACCAAAGAGAGTACTAGCATAAACCAGTATCAGCAGTTAAGCTGACATGAACAACGCTGTACCTTATCTTGATTCAAAGAGTTAGCATGTACCAGTATCAGCAGTTAAGCTGACATGAACAACGCTGTACCTTATCTTGATTCAAAGAGTTAGCATGTACCAGTATCAGCAGCTAAGCTGACATGAACAACGCTGTACCTTATCTTGATTCAAAGAGAGTTAGCATGTACCAGTATCAGCAGTTAAGCTGACATGAACAACGCTGTACCTTATCTTGATTCAGAGTTAGCATATACCAGTAGCGGCAATTAAGCCACCATTACCAATGCAGAGAGTAAGCATACACTGTACCAGCAGCAGCATATACACAGTTACCAACCATATAACTGAACTGGATTTGAACACAGGTTTACCAGCCCAATCAGTTTGACCAAAACTGCAAATGCCATACCCTATCTTGATTCTAAGAGAGTATGCATTTATTTTAATCCCCCACCCTGTGTAGGAATAACGAAATAGGGACAGCATATAGAAGTGCATAATGTACATTACTTGGCTGTGGATTGTTTAATATTACTATTTTTTAATTATTATATAAAATGTATCACGTTGGCTGTAATATGTACATTTATAATACAATTTAATACCCACAATTTGTTAAGAATAATTCCCAATAATCAATCAAAGACACCTAATATATATTCTGAAAAAAGAAAAAAGAATTTAAAGCAAATAATACCATGCGAGTCAATTAAAGTAATTTTCTTTTTAACTTGGACCTTACAATTTCACAGAGATTACCCACAACAAATCTTCACCTTCTAGGATGGGCAATAAAAAACAACAACATTACCATGAGCTTGCCCAGGTGGTAAAATTTCAACGGGTGTTAGTTTTACAAAGTAATTTTTAAAATCCAAACTAGCTGGCAAAAGCACACCGGGAAAAAAAAAAAGATTGAAAACTCACAAATGTACATGGTTAAGGTTAACTCTGGGTCCATTTTAACGGAGTTCCAACGCACACAAATTGATTATCATACTTTTAATTTTAAGGACATACAGTCGACTCTCGTTAATACGAGGTCCGCCGGACTGGCCCGTTTTCCTCGTATTATCCGAACCTCGTCTTAAACGCAGCGCACTATTTACACGTACATGTACATGTACTGTATACACACGTCGTCATAGTGCATGCACTACACACGTGTCTAGGCTAGAACGGAGCGGTTGGCTTCCTAGTACAGTTCTTACGAGCATCATGTACACAAAAATATCAATGATAAATGCAATTTTGTTGACTATGATCATAGAAATTTAATATTTTGTATAACTGAAAATACAAATCATAGCAAAGTCATGTCAAACCTGCCGTTCATGTGACCATGATGTGACAGATTCGATACTGCGTAGCGCCTATGCTGAACGTTGTTTTCGCTGGTAGCCGCTAGACGTGTGGGTGAAGTAGTAATTCAAGCATAAGTTACCAGCATAATGTTTTGATTTTCGGATCGGACGGAACCGTGTAGCCGGTCCGATCCGAAAAATAGTTTGGCAAAACGCATGTAATTTCAGAAATTTGGCTGACTGAACGGTAAGCTTTTATTTTACGCAACAATATTTGTTCCGACCTCGCTATAAAAGTATGAAAAACAATACATTTTGTCATCACGGGGCCGCAAAAATACCTCGTAATATCCGTGTTCTCGTTACGACCGTGCTCGTATCTTCCGTTTTTTAAGACATAGAAACACGCATGGGACAGTTCGGGACCGGTGAAATACCTCGTATTAACCGGCGTCTCGTATCTTCCGAGCTCGTATTAACGAGAGTCGACTGTACATGTACATGTATATGAGAGCCATAGAGATGAGAATATCAGCAATTAAGAGAATATCTTGTCATTCTAAAAAAAAATATGAACTTCCACAACGAAATTTCAAGTATGGACAATTTCCAAAAAGCTCAGTGTAAGCTTTTAAAAATGAGGTGGGTATGGGTAGGTGTACACCTTCAAACCGGGGACCTGTAACAAAAGAGGACAATAGGGTCCCCAGCTGGGTAAAGGTCCCCAGTTGGGTAAAGGTTCCCAGTTGGGTAAAGGTCCCCAGTTGGGTAAAGGTCCCCAGTTGGAAAGCGTGTACGAAACCAATGGGAGCTGTTGGCAAAAAGTTAATGTACAAAACAAAAGCGGGACAATAGGAGGTCCCCGATTGCAGGTTTTTAAACACTTGGGTGGGTGGGTGGGTAGGTGGTGGGGAGGTGAACGGCGCTATTTGCAGACAAACTTCCTTCATCCAAACCATTAAGCCTCCACTTTGACCAGAATTTTGTCAACACCAGATTGTAAAGCCTGACCTAACCTACAGTTTCGAAACAGGTTGGTACCAGTCTGGTAATTTCTGGCTCATTGGGAGTTTTCCTTCCTTCTCACTCAAACTTTCCGTCAAAAAACTTTCATCTCTTTCAATAACTTGTTTCTCCCGTTTATTTGTATGCGGTTCCCAGATGTGAGCTTAGTTAGGGCTCTGCGCCAGGAGTGTCACTAGTGACAGACATGGCGCATTATAAAACTCCATTATTATTATTATTATTATTAATTATTTCCCTCTGCACGGGAGGGCAGAAATTAACATCAACAAAACAGAGCGTTTAAATTTCTACAAATTGTTTACAAGAATCTCGTTCTGTACGGCTCACCTGATACAGAAATCCGCCCGGCAGCTGTTTTTGAGGGGCTATCTACAAATTACTCTGGTGTGTTACAATCCATTCTACAACTTACAAAAATATCATCTTAAAAAAACCCATGTACCCTTTCTTTTCTAGACTGTACATCTGATGATCGTGATTGGGAAGAATAATCTCCTATGGGGAAGGGGTAAGAGGGGGTGGGGGTTAGAAGTCAATCGGAATTGCTTCAAATCAAAACTTTAAGGGAGACAGCAATGCTAAGAAAGCCTCTAAGGTAAAGGGAGGGGGTGCCTTTATGTACAAATAATATTTTTATTCTGTGAGCCACCACGTGTGCCTGCAACTGTATACATGTACCCTGCTGTGGGGTTTGGCTGACAGCATCCCAAAGATAACAAAACAGATAACCATTCAGATACATTGCCTGTTCTCTTATCTCCAGAGTCATCGCTGACAACTAGGTCTGAAATTAGGATCCAAATTTTAAATGGTGTTTGAAGCTTTGCATGGCGTGAAAAATAAGAAGTAACTTATAAATACTATAATAGTGAACTTGCGGGTACAACCATGTATAAAATCTCTTTTGAGGGAGTGTTGTTGGCTCTGAAAAAGAGCCGGTGTGGTGTCGACGTTTCAAACAGTATACTCTGCTCGTCGGAACAGTATACTTGGTTTCTCCTGAAGACGAGCAGAGTATACTGCTCGAAACGTTGAGACCACAACGGCTCTTTTCAGAGCCAACACTCCCTCAAAAGAGATTTAATACATGGTTGTACCCGCAAGTTTACTATTTAGTATTTATAGTTACTTCTTATGAAAATTTTAGTTGGTACGTTGAATTGATGGCATCTCCACCTTTTGGTCACCCCCCCTTGATTTAAAGATCACAAGGAGTTTCTGTGAACAGTGGCCTCAGCACTAGAGGAGTTGATCAACGAACAGGATTTCTTCATGTCTGAAGATATGATGAGCAACTTTTTCACCAGGTGGACACAATGAAATCAGAGTTCAGATAAAAGTTTGAAATTTCTCATTGCTGCTGTCTCCAATAAGCCATTTGCTTAAGCCATTTGCTTATGATGTCTGGTACAACGCCTTGTTCAGTCACAACTCCAGCTCAATTTGAAGTCCTCAGCCTAAATCCATGTGTTGCTTATGTCACGTGGTTATGGGGCAAGCTCTTGCATAGCAATCTCCAGATCAGCAAAGATATTTCATTGAGAATTGTGCATGGATGTTAGTCGTCTCTTTGTTAGTCATCTCATTTAGCCTTCGAGAAAGACTCTGCTAGGGTCGAAACTAACTACATGTATTTTTTTGCATCGTCTCTTTTGTAACAAAGAAAAAGCTTGCCCCAAAACATTTGACATAGACACACTGGATCCTGGATGTAGTTTGAGGAATTCAAATTTAACATTCAGTTGTGACTGAACAAGGCATTGTACCAGATATCATTAAAACATAACTAGCAAAGCCAAGGTGATGATAACTGTTTCCCAATCGTTTGTCTCTACTTCAGACAGGGTTTGAGTTTTAAACAAATCTTCTATGTACATGTCTTGTAGCACAGAAATTTTACTGGACCATAATTTGTATTTTACTGGACCATAATTTCTTTTTTTACAAAACCACATCATTTCTTTCCGTTTAAATATACTTGCTGAACATTCACGAGGTGGTTTAAACTCTACAAGCTAAAGGTATGCGTTAGTAATTCATAAAATATGTAGACTGTGTGGTGTGGTGAGGGTCACCGGCCTACTCAGAAATGGACTAGATTCTGGATTGTGGGTCCAGTGAGTATTTCAAGCCAATTCGATGATGATGACAACGATGGTTATGACGATGAAAATCCACTTTTAGGAATCTGTTGGCTCTTTCGATTCGTCTTCTATTCTACCTGAAATTCGGTGACGAGGGCACAGACATCGTCCGAGGTTAAGTTGAAGCATCACCGGTTACTAACAGCTCGGATACTTCCTGCCCAAATGTACATCCCTCCCGCTCTCCTTAAGCCTCCTCATCACCAGCAATCCAGTATTCTCCTGAAGACGAGCAGAGTATACTGTTCGGAATGTTGAGACCACACCGGCTCTTTTTCAGTCAAACACTCCTCCCCAAAAAGAGATTTACACATGGTTGTACCCGCAAGTTTATTGGTTAGATATTACTTCTTAAAAACTGTCTTCTTGTCTTATAAAGTTCATAAGATGATCCTGGTGATGGATATTCAAAGGAAGTCTCCAGACGCCATCCAAGCTTTTTTATCCAAGTTGATTTGGTAACGACGATGACAAGAAAACCACCTTTGTACAAGGTTTATTAACCTTCTCAGCGATTCAGGTTCGTTATGATCATATTTTTTTTGCTGACGAGAATGCAGAAGTCACTCTCCAGCAAAGGAATAATATTTTCGGCATTACCTGTCCTCTCGTCTCCAATCAGCTGATGATGAAGACGTCGACGGCAATGACAAGAAAGTCATCCGTCTTCCATGAATGATGGAACAAAAGTCTCCAAAGCAACATCTTTCTAATTTTTTTCAGCATTTTCTGTCAGTCCAGCACTGTCCAATTTCTCACCCCCCCGATCTGAAGAGGATGATGATGATGCCCCTGGCGACTAAACATCAATGAAGGCATCTTCTTCAACGAGGAGATGTCTTTTTCCTCCTTTGTGTGGATGCTGAAAACCTTGACGATGACAAAAAGCAATGAGAAAACCCTCTCCTATGAAGGGAAGAAGTCCTTCAGCATCGTCTGTCTTCTCTTCTCAGCGACGTTCATCTGATTTTCAAGATCCTGATAAGAAAAATGAAGAGAATTTTTTTTTTACATCAACGCTAGTTGTTCCACCAACAAGTCTGTTTGACTGTCTAATAAGCTAGAGTGTAAATAAGTGTCTTTACAACAACAAAGAATTTTCAACTGTTAAACATCCCGAGCACTCATAAACTCCCAAATAGTCAATGTAATTTTTCTTTAAAAAAGTACAAATTTCAAGCAGGGCGGCTGTATCTAGGGTTAAAATTTTCAAGAGGCAGGCACAAGGGGTGCACTTCTGGCCAAGTTTCCATTTGCCTTTTTCTTTAAAAAGACCCTTTCAGCGCACTTTATATATTTTTAAAGGAAAAATTTGGTGTTAGTGTAAAAACAAAGACATTGTCTGCGTGTAAATGTAAACTCTGGAAATGTCCAATAAAAAAAAGTCCAGAATTCAAATGGGGGGGGGGGGGGGGGGAGCAGACTAGTGTATTTAATTGTTTAAACCCTTTGAGACCATGCATTTCTGTATAACCGTCACCACAACACCCACAAAAGGCTAATTTTGTGACAAATTTTTTTTTCAAGAAAAACATATATCTTTCTAGAAAAAGAACAAAAGAAACAGAAATATATGATTTTGTTGTAGAATTGTAAATGGAATTATAGAAATGTGTTGTGAACATGGAAATAACTCAGTCAAGCGTGCCTGTGGCTGGCAGTTCCAAGCCGCCCCCGCCGACCACACGGCATTCTTGCTCCAGCACCCAAAGGATCAAGGTATCTAGTATCTACCAGGACTCTATTGTCCAGTCTGGGTTACAAGCGGTCGCGAGGCTCACACCACACTTTAGTATGTTAATACGGGAAACATTGGAAAATGTTAATTCAGGACATAACCTTCACTTTGAATGGAAGAAGCTCAAATATTGTGGCCGCTGTGGGCATTTTGGTACAAGCTGCTTGTGGCTGCTGTGGGCATTTTGGTACAAGCTGCTTGTGGCTGCTGTGGGCATTTTGGTACAAGCTGCTTGTGGCTGCTGTGGGCATTTTGGTACAAGCTGCTTGTGGCTGCTGTGGGCATTTTGGTACAAGCTGCTTGTGGCCGCTGTGGGCATTTTGGTACAAGCTGCTTGTGGCTGCTGTGGGCATTTTGGTACAAGCTGCTTGTGGCTGCTGAGGGCATTTTGGTACAAGCTGCTTGTGGCTGCTGTGGGCATTTTGGTACAAGCTGCTTGTGGCTGCTGTCGGCATTTTGGTACAAGCTGCTTGTGGCCGCTGTGGGCATTTTGGTACAAGCTGCTTGTGGCCACTGTGGGCATTTTGGTACAAGCTGCTTGTGGCCGCTGTGGGCATTTTGGTACAAGCTGCTTGTGGCTGCTGTGGGCATTTTGGTACAAGCTGCTTGTGGCCGCTGTGGGCATTTTGGTACAAGCTGCTTGTGGCCGCTGTGGGCATTTTGGTACAAGCTGCTTGTGGCTGCTGTGGGCATTTTGGTACAAGCTGCTTGTGGCCGCTGTGGGCATTTTGGTACAAGCTGCTTGTGGCTGCTGTGGGCATTTTGGTACAAGCTGCTTGTGGCTGCTGTGGGCATTTTGGTACAAGCTGCTTGTGGCTGCTGTGGGCATTTTGGTACAAGCTGCTTGTGGCTGCTGTGGGCATTTTGGTACAAGCTGCTTGTGGCTGCTGTGGGCATTTTGGTACAAGCTGCTTGTGGCTGCTGTGGGCATTTTGGTACAAGCTGCTTGTGGCTGCTGTGGGCATTTTGGTACAAGCTGCTTGCGGCCGCTGTGGACATTTTGGTACAAGTCGCTTGCGGCCGCTATGATCTGGAACGGACCAAACAGAGAACGAATAAACACCTTGGGAGAAGCCTGAGACAGATCAAGAATGGCTTACCCCTCGATCGTAAGTAGCGGCTCTCTCAACTTTCCACGACAGATTCTCAATCTCTGCCTCCAGCTGAGCTTGTTGGTACTCAAAGAGTTTTTTACGAGGGCTGGGCTCCAAGTAATAGGCAAAGGGGTAAGTGTACTGCAGGGTGTATCGACACTGTCAAAGAAAGAGGGATCAAGAAAAAGGGATTAGTTCTCTGGGCTTGTGAGAATGCCGAGAAGACTTTACAACGGTTCATTTCAAGTTTTACTTTTGGATAAACAAAATAAATTTGAAGCGGGATTTGAATCTACCACCTCCGATTTACAAGCTCTGCTCAGTGTAAACAGCACAACAAATCGGAGGTAGCACGTTCGATTCCCATTCTAATTGATTTTTCTTTGCTCACTCAAAATTGATTTATATGTATTCAGTCAGTTTTTTCTTTTGGTTGGTGGCTTTCAATGCAAATCTACGCAAATCCTACAATTCTTTTTAGTAGAAATTGACCAACTGGGATTTACAGTTCTTTCCTTAGGTTTCCATATTAATATTTTAAATATTTTTGTAAAATAAAAAAACCATGAACATGAGATGGATGAGGGAGTCCAGTAATTGATTTTGTGGCTGGTACTCTGCCGATGTTTTCAACTTGCATTATTTCAGCTTACCAACTTTTTAAATTGGGCCAATATTTTGTTCAATATAAAAATTTGTTTAGTACAAACAAAACTTACTTAACAGAAATGGGTTACCAGCTGGAAACACTGAAATATAAATTGCTTGTGACTGGCATCCCTGCTAAATTAAGCAAGTAATCAGTGCTTAGCAGCTCCTTGAAAAAGGGTTGTGCATACCTTGGCTAGTAACGATGCGGCAGCGAGGAGGAACTGCCAATCAATCCAGGTTCCCATCTTATTCTCTACTTTCTCTTGGATCCTCTCCTGAGATTTCCTGAGTGTTTCCTGTTCCAGACGTAAGCTCTTAGCGTGATTGTCCCACTGAACGAAAGAAAGGGGAAGAGAGAAGGGACTAAATTAATACAGACTGCAGGGCGCCATTTAGCCACTAGCAGTGTTACCGTCGAGTACTTTTAAGCTGAGTTCAAAGGTGGTCGAGTAGAATAAGAGTACTTGGGACATGAGTATGAGAATAAGTAACAGAGGACCAAGGACTATGATATTCAAGTACAAAGTCCCAACACCACAGTGCCAAGTACTAGGAACTCCAACGATGTATATGAGTACTTTAACATAAAATACTTTAATATTAAGGTATAAAACATGTGTATTTAAATTAAGGTACAAAACAAATGTATATAAGTTAAGGTATAAAAGTTGGTTATTGTAATAATGACAACCAAATTGAACACAGTTATCCAACAAGAGGAAATCTACAAAGCTACAGAATGAAACACTGAGCATCTTACGTCAGTTAAATACCTGCAAAAATCAGACCGAACTGGTCAATTATGAATGAATTATTATTTTTTTTTTTTAAACAATTAAACAACAGAATTCTTAACCTCAGCATGTAATGCACAGGAACAATAAAACAAATGGCATTGTAATCTAATACCCAGTCGTAATTTTTTGTTCAATTATTCAATTCAAAACTCGCATTTAACCATACTGCATGGAAATTTCCAAACAATAGGCTTACATAGACAAAACATTAAATTCAAGAAGTAACCAATACACTTTTTCACAACGCAGAAAGTTAAATAAGTATGGAGGCATCATCTGGAAGCCGAGGCTTGAGGTGAGATGCCTGATGGACAGACAAACAGAACGTAAACAGGAACAAGAGCGTACGGACAGAATGGAAAAAACAGAAATGATGAAAAAACAATAAATATCAATAGTAAAGTCAAGTAATGTATATAAAAAGAAAACATTAGCTGCTACCAAACAATAGTAACAAGAGGACATTTGCAGAATAGCCACAGTGAGAATAAACTATGTCAGATACTGGAACTGGTAGAGGGGAGCTCTTTTATTAAGCTCTTTTAATGAAATCACTGTCAAACTACTTTACCCTCTCATAATAGAAGAGGTACTTCTTGAGTGCCTCGCGGGCTTTGACGTTAGCGGACTCGTTGGCAATGTTGGGATTCTCTTTGTATCTACTGCACTCGTAGTACTCGCTGCCGTGGGTCTTCCAGTCTGAAATCATGACAATTATCAGGATTGAAATCAGTGAAGAAATCATTATCAGGATTGAAATAAATCATATCATAGAATAAATCATTTCCAGGAATGAAATCATTGAAATCATTGAATTAACCATTACCAGGATTGAAATCATTGAATCAATTATTATCAGGATTGAAATCATTGAAATCATTAAAAAAAAATCATTATCAGGATTAAAATCATTGAAATCATTAAAAAAAATCATTCACATCTATGTTTCAAATCGTTACAGGCCAAAGAAAAGGAAAGTTTATGATCGAAGAAACAGTGTTAAATAAATGACTACTACAAAGGCAGAACAATAACTCACAGAAGAAGTGGCTGCAAGAGACTAAAAACTAGAATATAATTCATATGTACATGAGAAAAAACTTTCAATTAAAAAAATAAAAATAAAAATACAAAGGCAAGTGATACTCAATAAAAAAAGTAACTTCATTCCATTAGATATAATGATTCCTATGTGACAATTGATTCACATTTAAGCAATTCAATAAATACATTGAAGATGATCAGCGCATACTGATAATATTGTCAAAGTGTCACGGTTTCACAAAGCACTAAAAATGCATCTTAAGATGAGTTGTCAGTATCACCATAGTGATTTGTATTGTGACATCACACATTTTGTAGCAATTTTAGGATTGACACACAGTAAGATCAATATATCTGCTCTAGCAATGCAAGGGTCCTGGGTCCAAATCCCACCCGAGCGATTGCCTGGTGAATTTTTTCACAGAGCTCGGGAGAGCACTGAGTGTACAGTGCTTAATACACATTGCTGTAAGGGTAAAAACAAATTATATTCTTTATCCTCGACGCAAATATCAACATCTATTAAATCAATATATCTCTTCATGAATCACAAGGAGCGTGATTTCGTTCACAATTATTTACGTAACTTTAATTTCATCTACACTAATACAATAAAAATTGTTCACAATAATTAATTGTTTTCGTTAAATGGATAGACAAATCCGGAAGACACAACAAGTTTTGTTTTAAATACAGAAACCGGGAAAAATCTCAACAAATCTCATCTCTGCCAGTGTCTGCTCTTAGGAATAAGTGTCCTGGGTGCTTTCAAAATGCATTAAATTTAAAAGGCTTAACGTCCCACTTGAAAGACAAAGTGTCAAGCTGATGGACACGAGTGCCACTACTGGGACCCCAAACCACACTCCGACACTGAACACCAGAGCTTGAGTCTAGACTGCAGGGCTACGACACTCCACTCAATAGTTTCCCATCGGGACAGAGTGAGAAAGGTGTGAAAACCACAGCCAAATTGCTGTACATGTAACAGTGAGAAAGTTTGTAACAAGTTAAGAAACAATACACAGAATGTGACCCCGTTTGACCTTGACTTCCGGTTAAAACCGGAAGATGAAATTAACATAAAAAAAAAAAATCATAAATCCATAAAAACAAATTGTATTTTTTCTCTACATGTATACGTCAGCAGAAAGAGCTCCCAGGACTTAACACATGATACACAGTGTGACCTCATTTAACCCTGACTTCCGGTTCAAACCGGAAGGTGAAATTTCATGTTTCAAATAATCATATATATTTTTTTAATGGCAGCACTTACCTCCTAAACACATCCAACAGAAGTTATGTAGACACTTGGAGCATTGCTGAAATAAAACAGAAGGAAAAGACAAAATTGATTACTACATTTTAGGTCAGGGTATGTCTGAGCTAAGATTTAAACAAAATATGTACATGCAGAGCTGCCAACATTTGCAAGCTAACTATAAGGGAGATTTTGCAGAACAATCAGGGAGATATTTAGAATTACGTTCAACATGATAGGGAAAATGTTGTCATCATCAGGGAGATTTTCAAATTTGTTTTATCGGAACATGGAAAGATTGACTGATTTCCAAGGAAGTTTTCTGCAGAATCGGGGAGAGTTGGCAGCTGTGGTCATGTAGTGAAATGATCTCGTCAAGGAATTTTGAATTGCAAAATAGTTAGACTGAACATTTTTTGTGCAAACTGAATGCTGATAATAAAACAATGATTTTTGAGTAGCCACTGACACATTTTGTGCGGTACAGTCTGCTCTTGTTATAAAGAGCACGGTTCAAAAGGAGGTTCTTCTTGTGAGTCCCAAAACCACATTTTCTACTTTGTGGTCCTTTGTTTTGCTGTCCTCTTGTAAACAACATTCCTGTTATGAAGAGGTAAGTTGGCCAATCCCGGCCACTCGGTTACAACGAGAGTCGACTGTAGTTTGCTTTGTTATGCAAGGGAAGTTATTCACTGAGATGTTTTGACTCGTTCTGATTGAGAGTATTTCAATCAATCAATCATCGGGTATTAGAGCCCCCATCATTTTAGTTACCTATTCTGAGGCGCTTAGCAAAGTGAAGGACAAATTTAAGACAAAAGAGTTTGCAGAATTTCAGGTGGGGAAGACAATGGACTATTATGTAAGCACATAAGTGCTGAGTCTTAAGCTGGCTTAAGATTTGTAAGGAGTAAAGTGTACTAAGTTGATAGTGGAAATCATTCCAAAGGTCTGGTTCACATGAAACAAAGCTTCTATCACCTGATGAAGAATGAGATCTAGGAATGTTCACCAGTAGCTTGTTTGATGGTCTCAGACTGGGCCGAGGATGGTATGTACACAGAATGTCTCTGACATACACTGGAGCAGCAGCCGATTTCACGAAACGCTAGGATTAATCCTATCTCGAGTTAGGACGAGTAACTAGTCCTAACTTAGGATTAATCTTAAGGTTTACATGGTACAGTGCAAGGCTGGGACTCGTTTTAAGTCCTAAGATTAATCCTAAGTTAGGAAGAGTTTGGTGAAATCGACGGCTGGACCATGAAGTGCTTTTTAAGTCAACAGTAGGATTTGGTTAATATATGTTTTGTTTAACCAATGCAATGCTATAAGTGTTGGAGAGATATGGTCAAATTTTCTTCCCCTGGAAAGAACACATGCAGCTGTATCTTGACAGTGCTCAGTACATTAACTAAAACCACGTTAACAGACAAGTAAATATTATCTACATGTATTTTAAAACCATTACAGCACCCGCTGCTATGGCATGTACGGATTCGAACTGCCCCTAGCCACCGGGCTAGCTCTGTGGTCTAGTCGGTAACTGTTAAGACATCTGCTCAAGCAATGTAAAGGTCATGGGTTCGAATCCAACCCGAGTGATTGCCTGTTTTTTTTTGGTTTTTTTTCACAGAACTCGGGAAAGTACCGAGTCTACAGTGTTTGATACACATCGCTGTAAGGGTAATAACCCAACTAGCTTCAAGTATTTATAGTCCCCATATCGACCTCAGCAAGATCATCGCTATAGTCTGAATGAAATAGTGCCTTATGAATTTTAATTGTTACGATATGACCTAATTCACCAGTTGGATGCTATTGCTCTGCTTCCAGCAAACAAATCTGCTCAACAATTTTTGTGAAATTGCGAGACAAGGTCAAAAAATTGCATGACAAGGTCCTAATTTGTATTTTCTTAAAAACTTCTTTTGTGTTTGGGTATAGATTTAACCTGTTTGTTGTTAATTCCATGTTTCTTAACTCTGTAAAAACTTTGTAAATTTGAATGTTGTCAACCTTTTGGCTGTTTTTTTATTCAGATTAAATAAACCATTAATAAATAAATAAATAAATAAATACAAAGGGTTTGAGCACAAAATAAACTAAAAAAACAATACACACACAAACCCCCCCCCATCAAAGTTGATAACTTTCACAAGAAAAAGAAGAGATGACAACTTCAGCTGTAAAAATGCCCGGCTAATCTGTTTCGATCCAGCCTAAAGCAAACTAACAATCTCCGTTTGTCTCTAGGGTCCAACGGATTTCTGTGCCAGTTTGTCCCGAGGACATTCGATACTGCATCCGTATCCTCTACCTGACATTTCGACTTCAGGAGAGAGAGAGAGAGAGAGAGAAGGGGGGGGGGGCCCAAGAGGGGCACATTTAAACCACCTGTCCCTACCTGGGTTTCATTTCCATTTTACCTGGACAGGATGTGGCTTGGATCTCAATCATGTAACCATGGCAACAGCTACAGGTTTACTGACTGATACGGTGAGTTCAGTTACAGAACTGTCTTTCTGTTAAGTCAACCCTCACCAGATAAAAAAAAAAAAGCAAAAAAAAAAAAAGAAGCCTGGTTTCCTTCCCAAGATCAACTCAATTTGAATATCAACATTTCCCAGGTTATTTGGTATCAACTGCTACTTTCGAGAAATACTCAATAACATCATAAAAACACATTGTGCAAATATTTCTACTGTATTTTCCTGAGAGGGCAGGGGGAGGTGTTGACCTTGCCGGACATGCCTGCATATTCATTATTTATTTAAATAAACCTATAATGAATATTTTTATTACAACAAGTAAACGTACACATATGTAGAAATGGTACCAAAAGTTGAGCACTCTGGTCAAAAATTCTACCTTGAGAAAGTTTGTCAAAAAGACTTCTGGAAGCTGTGAGGATTCGTCAAATTTTGTGCAAGTCTCAATATCCCAAATGCCACTTTTTGAAACAGAACATCTGCCGACCCTCCTGACAAAACACGTCTGTATCCGCCCCAGATGAAACGCAAAAAAATCTCTGGCAAATGTTGACTGCAGAAAAACCCCAAGTTGACCAAGCAGCAGAAAGAGACTGGTACTGGTCAAGATCAAAAGACGTCCCAAGGCAATTTGGTTTAGAATTTTCAGACAAAATATTGCTGAAAATTTTATAAGCCAACAAGTTAGTACAAGGATTTGAGTTTACTCTGGGGATATGTTACTGTACAAGGACTAACTCCACAGAGCTGCTTTGCTAAGCACAGAAAACAATTTGCTTAGCAGAAAAAAATCACCACCCCCCAAAAAAAGGCAATGTATGCTGTTTGTGACTGGTTCCCTGCAATTGTTCGCTAAGTGCCAACAATTTAACAAAAATATCCCTGTTAAGCAGCTCTTTGAGATCTGGGCCCAATTTCATAGAGGTGCTTAAGCACAAAAAGTAGCTAAGCACAACAAAATTATGCTTACCAGAATAAGGTCACCAGCCAAACTAGCATACCACAAGTACAATTTATGACTGTTATCCTGCTCATTGCTGCTTAGCAGGAAATTGTTAAGCAATATTTTCTGCTTAAGCAGCTCTATGAAATTGGGCCCTGGTGGAGGAGACTCTCGAAGAATGATTTTGATAAAATGAAGTAGCCAGCAGGACCAGGGACTGTTCACTCTTGACCCAAATTTTGGCCAAAGCACGCTGAATTGAAACAAGGTCCTCAGAATATTTTCTACTTGGTGTTTATCTTGGTTTTAAAACCTCTACTGTGTACTCTGACGCATGCTAAATGGTTTTATCTTTATGTTTTTTTTGGTGAATTTGATCTGAAGTAAAAAACAAAGTTTGTTTATACAGCGTATATACACTCTTTTGCGCATATGCCTTAATTTTCGCGCATCGGCACACAAATCGCATGTTCAAAATTGTGGGGGCATTCTGGACCCACGTTTTGGAAGTTTAGCTAAAAAAAGCACGCTACATTGAAACAAAAGTTTTGTACTTGGTGTTTTACTTTGCTTTTAAAAAACCTTTTTGTGCAACCTGGGGCGTTCTATGCAGTTTTGTCACCATCATTTTTGTGAGTCAATTATTATTCTTCCTTTGCTTATCGGCCTTAATTTGCGTGTATCGGCCTGATACCCCAGCTTGTGCATGGGGAAAACGCCAAGGACTAAGCGAAGAGCAACAACCAGCATTTGGCGAGTGAACTTCTGGGCCCAATTTCATAGAGCTGCTTAAGCACAAAAACTAGCTAAGCACAAGAAAATTATGCTTACCAGAATAAGGTTACCAGCCAAAACTACATGTCACGTGTACAATTTGTGACTGGTACCCCTGCTCATTTCTGCTCAGCAGAAAAATGTTAAGCAATATTTTCTGCTTAAGCAGCTCTATGAAATTGGGCCCAGTTCTGAGAGAGTGCTTTTAATGAAGAGATCACGCCACTGTCGTTCGAACACTGTGAAGGTGTTAGCGTCGGGTGCATTAACCTTTGATTGAGTTTCCCTGGATGACATTATTGGCAGAGTCTGGCAAAACCCCGATTCGTTTTAATTGAGTTCGCGGACCGAGGCCGATTCTCAGTGCATGAAAAGGGGGGAAAGCCTCCCAGGCATTCAGTGTGTAGGTGTGCGAGATCGTCAACGTGCCAACTCTGCCTCCACTCCAAAAGAAAATGATTCGTCTCACCTTCCAGCCATTATGGTATCACCCGCCGAGTAAACAATCAACACATCCTGTCCCACTCCCACTGTGAGAAAAACCACAGCTGGAGTGTACCAAGCGGCCGGCCAAAGGGGGGGGGGGAAGGAGTGACTAAGCGAGTCTCTGGGATCGATGGATGGATAGGGGTTTACAAGTCAATTAATTAAGTTCACCTGCAGGCAATGCCTACACAGAGCAGGTGCCCCCGAGATATGCTATCCGAATACACAAACTTAAAAATAGCGGAATTCGCTGAAAGACGTGGCCTCCCCCTGGTGCCCGACTCTCCCAAAGGACAGACCCTCCTTTTATGCCATTAATTACCCCACCGAGGTGCTGGTACCCTCTTTTAGTTTCGATCATACTGAACTCATTGGAAACTGAAAATTAAGCCGGCCGACTTCTCCGCTGGAGAAAACAAAAAGCACCTTTCATAAAATTCAAGGAGGTATTTCATTTGGCGGAATTAGAGCGATGTTCAATCTACTTCGAGTGTGGAGGGGGGGGGCCCCCCCCTGCTGCCACAGTTCGAGAGACAGGAAATTCTTTCGAGAATTTATAAATGACATCCTGGTTCCAAATGTTTAATGGGTAGGAGGAAGTCTCCTCTTTGATTAAAGGGTAGGCCTACCCTTTCAGAATTGCCTGAAGTGCTCTCAAGTCAATCTCAATCGCTTCTAATTGGGGATAATAAACAGTTGTCCATTATTTCAACTCTGGGCCTCGAAAGAGGAAAGGGGGTGGGGGAATTCCATTATCATTAACCACACATTTTTTTGTAGAACAAGCTCACATTTCACAATCCCAACAGAAAGCCAATTGCTTCTTACGTTCCTCGAACTTTCAATGGTTCCAGAAAAAGAACATGAACAAACCGTTCCAAAGCAAAAAAAAATGGCCCAATGACAAGGGGTAATGAGTTTGAAGCGCAATGATAATTCTTTGGAATCGCGCTATATAAAAAGTCAGTATTTTTATTATTAATTTATCAATCAATAAATTATTTGTTATCAAGTAATAAACCAAAAGGGAAACTGACTGGGCAAATTTTAAAATAATTTTGGAAAAATTTTAAATTTTAAATTTTTAAGAAAAATTTGACTGGAGCGGGACTTGAACCAACGACCTCCGGACTGACGTACCGGTGCACTACCAACTGAACTAAATTATTTTTAAATAAGAACTAAGAGATTTGTTTCAATTGTCTCATGGGTGAGTATACTTTGATCCTTAACAGAATTGAAAGATCTTCACCAGACTCAGAGTCTACATTTGAGCATCATTTTTTTTATACTAAAAGATATTTCATGTGAAGTAATAAACCACGAAGGAAACTGACTGGGACATTTTTTACATTTTGGGTTTGAACAAAGAAAAATTGACTGGCTTCTGACTGGAACCCCCGAACAAAAGATACTGACTAATAGGGAGACAACCAACATAGGGCTGGATAGCTCAGTTGGTAGAGCGCCGGTACGTTAATCCGGAGGTGGTTGGTTCAAGTCCCGCTCCAGTCAATTTTTCTTTGTTCAAACCCAAAAGATATATCACACTGAGGTATTGATGGTCAATTTAAACACCCGAACAGCCAGACTTGTCCGGCCTTGAGTTTACCGGCCGGATATTAAAATAACTTGCCTCAGGCCGTGGGTCTATTTTAAATTTTGAGACCTGTCGCATTAACCCACTGGACCATCAAATCAATGACCAGAGACCTGTACGTTTCACAATGTTCCACCAAAAACACTTTACTACACACAGGTCAGATAAGTCTGATTTTCACATGCCTTTGAGTGAACCATTTTAAAAAACAGTGGAAAAAGTACATCTATGTAAGAATGATAATGGGAGTGGAGTTCCACCACGCTGTAACTCTCGATAGATGCTCTAAAAACTAACGTTCGATAGGATTTACGGACTTTGCGTCTGCTGTACGATGTAGGATGAAGCCACCCAACCGGGAAAAGATCATTGGGTATTTTTTCTCTTCTTTTGGCACTTCCGCACTAAAAGCTGATACACATTTTGTGATCTTCTATTTTTTTTTAAAGCGGAAATAAAAAATTGACGCAGAAAATAAAAGAATAAAAAAATTTGCACCGTCGATGAAAAAGCGGATATCTACTTTAAATCGAAGAAGTCACAGGCCTGTCTACACCTTTTGCCGAATTTGGCAAACATCGCAAATGCCTTTTGTGCCCAAACCTGCGCACAAATTGGCAAAGGGTTTGATTTTCTCACCAGAGGGGCACACACCCCTAATACCACAGAAACAGCAGATCAGCAAACTGGGATGTTATAAAATAATGTCTTTGAATGGAATATGAATGGATACATGACTGATTAATTACTAATCGGTGTTAAGTGTAGAACTAAACATCGTAAGTTTGGGAACCTCGTTTCCAAATTCTGGATTGAACCTTTACTTTGGTGAGTGGTTCTAAAGGGTCAATGAACCTATGTTCGGGGGAAAGAATCCACTTACCATATGGTTACATCCTCCATTCTTCTCTATACAGATGCTGCATACTGGACACTGAAATAAAAACACAGAGAAAAGAAAACCAGATAAAAAACCCCACATAAACCACAAGGGAAACTGACTGTGTAAATTTTTAAATAATTTTGGGCTGAACAAAGAACACTTGACCAGAGTGGGACTTGGCACCTTGAACCTCCGTACCAGCGCTTATCCAAGTGAGCGTTCTAGCCCTAAGGGCCTTGTCACATGAGGCAACTTTTACAGGTAACTTGGAGGCAACCAACTGCTGTGCATGCTGCAGGACCACTTCGGTAGCACCTGAGTCATTTTTCAAACAATGTCTTACTATCCCTAAGAAAAATATGCGAACATTCAAATGGGGATGCCTTTTCTTCTTCTACCTAGAACTGGTTGCCTGTAAATTGCCTCGTGTGACATGGGCCTAATGTTGGCGGTCTCCCTATTTTGTCAATATCTTTGTTCCGGGTACCAGTCAGAAACCAGTCAACCTTAAACTGTCGTATGTCTTCTGACTGGCACTCCTGAACACAGATATTGACAAAAAAGGGAGACCAACGTTAGGGCTAGATAGCTCAGTTCATAGAGTGCCAGCACGCTAATCTGGGCTTGCAGGTTCAAGACCTGCTCTAGTAAATTTTCTTTGTTCAACCCCCCCCAAAACCACCCAAACAACAACAACCAAACAAACAAACAAACAACACAATACATCCAAACAATGGACAGAGTACAGCCCGATATGGGACACAAGACCTTCGAGAGAATAGGGCGAGTCAAAGGTCAGATTTCAACGGACTGACCTGCACAGGGAAGACACGATCAGATAACAACTTTAAGACCAATTTATAACTATTTAATCTTGTAATCACTAACAGCGTCCAAGAGTTTTTAGTCTGAGCTAATTTTGGATATTTGGGTGTAATCAGTCAACTGCGACCACGCCCCAGATCTGAGTCCACGATACTGACAAACGCTAAGACCATTGTCCCCTCCGTAAATTAAAAAAGAAAATGAAAAGAGAAAAGAAAAAAAGATTAGAAATTTCCATGGCAAAGGAAACATCTTGGACACTACGTGTTTAAGAAAGCGAAAGTCATTGACAGTGAATTATGGTAATAAGTAACCAATACTGTCATACTAGATGACTCCAACTACCTGGTAGGGTAATTGGCTACATCTTGTAACGTCATTTCTATATGGGGAGCTACTTCTCTCTTTCTCTACTTTGTGGAGAATTGACTGTCACGCTACCTTCACGCGGTGCCCAGCTATGACACGTACATCAGGAAACAAGCCTGGTGCCTCCCATATCCTTCCCTTAGGTCAACTGAATTACACTTAAACTACAACTTTGCATAAACTCTCCCATCTAAAGACGCGTCCATGGGGCAATGTGAGTCAGGGAACCATTCAGAAAAAAATACGCTTGGGGAGGTTTTGTTTTTTTCCTGGATGAAAAATGGCTTCACAGAATCAAAGGTCATTATGAGAACAAAGAGAGAGTTTGCTTCACTGTTGAGCCAAGACGCTCTAAAATTATTTCAGAGGAGAATTAATATTTGGGGGGTGGGGCCTTTCGGGGGGGGGGTTAACAGTTTAAGGAAACATTAATTGAAAATTGTTTTGAATATTTGACCTGGTCCAATTTAAACTCTAAACTGAGACAAATGCTATCTACTGAAAGACATCTAGAGCTACTAACTCAACCTGAGTGCGAACTTTGAACTCCAAACACATAAAAATCTTGAATTTAATTTAAAGAGGGGGCTCCAGGGTGATGCAAATATTTTCCAACAAAAATGAAGTCTTATCTCAGACACAACTGTCGATTACGGCTTGTTATTTTAAGTTCTTTGTGCACCTTTTTTTAAACCAAAGTCTTGTCAATGCTTGTATTGTGTCCTTCATGTATTTTTATATCATTCATTCCCCTAGGGCCCAATTTCATAGAGAAGCAGAAAACGGTACCTAAAAGTTATCAGCTAAGCCAAAACAAGCAGGTTACCAGTCACAAATTGTACATTTGACATGGTACTTTGGCTGGTTACCTTTTTTTAATATTCTGGTAAGCATAATTTTGCTGTGCTTAGCAACTCTTTGTGCTTAAAACAGCTCTAGGAAATTGGGCCCCAGATGATCAGCTGTGCAGGATGGGTCACCCTCGTTACTAAATGATAATTTCAATAAAATTGTCGTCAGATTTGTATTTCTGTGAAACCATACTCACAGCCCCTTATGACTGTCACTGTCATTACCCCCACCCCCAACCCCATTCCCAAGCCACAGCTACCTCCAGGGTTTCCCTCTATGCTCTCATGACAGAACAAACACCAAACCTCGCTACGCACGTCACAAATCATCCGATTAGTTCCCCCGGTGTCAGCCCTTCTAACCTGACCTAGAACGACCCCAAATAGTGCAGGTGCAGATCTGCAAACCACTTGAATGTGGTTACTGAAACAGTTTAGTGTTGCCGATTAAAAAAAAAAAGTGAAAACAAAAAAAGACAGAGCTAGAAAAAGAATTTTTGTTTTAGATGTTAATTTTAGAATACTGAGAAGCAGGGAAGATATTTCCGACTGTTTCTGCAATGTCCTCATCTCAGAGAGAATGTTGTGCATAATGCAGGCATGATATTTGGTCCTTGAAAAAAAAACCAAGAGTATTTTATGTGATACAAAGGCTGACCTACATGCAAACATGGTGTTAGGTTGTAGTGGACTTTTCATTTATTATTTAATAAAAACCTATCCGATTATTCCCAAGGGCAAAATAAACAACCCAATCTTATATAGCGCATAATCACCGTGCGGTCCTGATCAGAAAAAAGGGAAATCAACAATTGTACAAAGTAAATGTTTTCAACCGTGTTTTGAATTGTTCCGATGTGTCAGCCTGTTTAACAACCTCTGGAAGACTGTTCCATAACTGCTCAAAACAAGGATGTGGGAGTACCACACCCTTCAGATAGATTATTTTAACTAGAGGCTTGAAATGCATGTACTTGCATTCCTTCTAAACCAATGATCCGTCATCCCATTATGTGTTTCTTGAAAACTTGAGGAATTGGGTGCGCTCTTTCAAAAGAATAGCTTGAAATATGTAACACATGACCATACATGCCATAACAGAAGACATTCTGAAACTATGGAGGATTTGCATCAAGCTGACTGCCGATTCCGTCCAATACAAAAATATACAAACTGATCAATTTTGTTTTATTATGGCTGATTACCAGCATACACACTTCAAAACACCACAGCCGAATTTCACAGAGCTGGTTAAGCAGAAACTTTTGCTTAACAATTTTTCTGCTGAGCGAAAACATGCAGGAAACCAGTTAAAGACAGTACATGTGGACATGGTATTTTGGCTGGTATTCTCATTCCGGTAAGCAGACTTGTTTTGAGATCAACTACTTTTTGTTGTTGCTTATTAAGCAGCTCTTTCACTTCGGCCTGGGAAGCCAACACACTGACCTGGCACCCTGACTCCATTCAACAGTCTTCAGTGAACTCTATCTCCACATATTTACATGCGTAAACTGTCCATTCTTCATTAATAAATACAATTAAACTTTAAGATGATGCTGTCTGAGTGAGGAGGACGGGGGCAGGGGGGGGGGCGGAAGTATGATCTGTCAAGTGAATGACGCAAGTAATCTATAAGTGTTACTTTGTGGTGAAGCCAGACTAGTCAGGAGGTCAGAGTGGTTTGCGAACTCCAAGACTTTGGTTTACCTCAGCCGCCTGTGGTTTTATTTCCCTATATATACACCTCAAGAAGTCAGGGTCACAAACTGTATAAAAGTTTGTACTTCAAAAAGCTAGGTGGCAGCAGACCGAGTAAATCTTCATTTTTTATGTAGTTCTGAGCATGCGCCCATTTTCAAGAACAACAGAATTACCTAGCAAGTCTGCTGCCACCTAGTGTCCCCAGAAGTCTCTCATTGCTCTGAAAAGACCATTCTTTTGTAGCCGGATCTTATTTTTGTGTTGCTTTGCAAGAAAAACCTTAA
Organism: Pisaster brevispinus; assembly: GCA_023634235.1. NCBI lineage: Eukaryota > Metazoa > Echinodermata > Asteroidea > Forcipulatida > Asteriidae > Pisaster > Pisaster brevispinus. The sequence continues at coordinate 3,210,694 of JAMKCF010000004.1, read as the reverse complement.
TATTTATATAGACCTATAAGATGGTGCTGCTTTTTTGAATTGTGTGTCGAAGGAAAAAAAAAAAATAAGCTGGACGAAAAATAATCTATTTTTTCCCCCCATAATATTCAGGTGTACACAGGGAACCAGACAAAGAAGACTACACCAGGGTAAAGGTCAATTAAAAGACATTTCCACCCCCAACAAAAACCAAAAACAAAACACAACAACAAACAAGAATATTCACCTCACTGAGATTTTCTACACTAATTGGGTTTAAACCTATAAACTCTCAGGCCCAATTTCATAGAGCTGCTTAAGCACAAAAAGTGGCTAAGCACAACATAAGTATGCTTACCCGAATGAAGTTACCAGCCAAAATACTAAGTCACGTGTAACATCTGACTAGTATCCTGCTCATTTTCGCTTAGCAGAGAACTGTTAAGCAATAATTTCTGCTTAAGCAGCTCTACGAAATCGGCCCCGGGATCGGCACGAATGTTCAGTGTCCTCTATGAGCCATGTCTTTCATTCAATTACCCTGTACATAAAGAAGGGGGCTTATCAAATCAAGCGTTTTTATCATCTCTCTGCGTGCTCAAGATAACTTACATCTTTTGTGTGGGCACTGATGTAATTAACGGTCTCGGAGTCGTCGGCGCATTTGTTCAGCCAGCGCTTGATGATTTCACAGTCCGCTGGTGCGTGATAATTATCACAACACGCACAGCTGTGGAGATACAAATCAAACCATAACAGGGCTATTGTAAGCTGTCTGACATTTAGGGTACTATAGATAATGGTTTAAATACGTCGCAGAAACTGAACCCAGTACTAAATATAGGAATTGGATTGGCCTCTTGCCACCGTGTGAGCTGGTGGTCAAGTGGTTAAATATCGGCTTTAGAATGCAAAAGGTCATGGTTCAATAAAACTGTGCATGTCTTGCGCGTATTCGTACATTGGGACCAGTCAAAGTGCAGGAGTTTTGTTTGCACATTTACGCGGGACCAAAGTGTTCCCAAAAATGTTTGAATATGCGCGAGACTTGCACGGTCCAGACCAATGACAGGTGACCTTTTTCTTTTCCTTGCCACAAAAACTAAAAAAATACCAAGCAGAGTTGGCCTATACAATTTTCAGTTCCAAGTCAACAGGACTGTCTTAAAGAGGTGCTCTAAGGTCAAATTCAGTTTCGCGATGCAATAATTTTCCAATAGATTGAAAATGGCGACAAAATTACAAGTATCTAACCTCACGTTAAAATGGTGTAAAATGTCAAACATGACGTCATTGGATGTCAACAATAGAACAAGTCTGTACGTTCCACCCAGGAATTTTTTTCCGTTCCTCAAAAGGTCAAATTCAAGGCAATTTTGATTGAATATCATGGAAATTTAGGGATGCACTAAAAATTCACCATACAAAAGTGTACAGACCCATTTCATTATTTGAAATGTGACACCATGGGATGTTTTTGGACGGTAACAAATATCGCACTGGATGGATATCAAGGCTCAATACAGGTACAGGTTTTTCATTTCACTTGTTAATTCTGGTTGTGAAGCCAAGGACTCTCAGAAAAGCGAACTATAATCACTACCCTAGCCAAGAACCCCATGGAGAGAAGACAAGGAAGGAAGTTTCAGTTTTAAATGTGGGAGGAAAACCCAGGAGAATTGTTTCAGGGCAAATCCACACAATCTGGGCCGATTGCATACAGCTGCTTAGCAGAAAATATTTTGCCTTACATTTTTCTGCTTAGCAAAACTAAGCAGGATACCAGTTACATTTTGTACATGCCAAACTGTGTTTTAGCTGGTAACCTTTTTCTGGTAAGCATAATTTTGTTGTGCTTAGCAACTTTTTAAGCTTAAGCAGCTCTATGAAATTGGGCCAAGGTAGTGACTGAAAACCCTATCCACAAAGTGCCCCCCCCCGGCAGGATTCGAACCCGGGCAAACAGGTGAAAGGCGAGGATTGATACCACTACGCAAACCCGACCACCGGTCTACTTACCACCAGTTACTCTTGCATTGTATACACTCTACTCGTTTACTTCTGACCGTCTCTGCATAAAACACGATACTGCAGTCTGCACCAGGACAAAACTTCAACTGGAGGTGGTTCTGGAACAGATACGAAACATACAAATTAATTGCTTTTCAAACGATGTTTAGATATATATTAAAAAAAATAAAAGAAATCAGTTTAGTGTGGTTTATTACTTGATATTTGAAACAAAAAGTCACATCCCCTTAAGGTGATCCCTTGGCTGCCGCTTCCCAGGTTGTATCATAAACTTGGGTGTGATCCCTGGCTATACGGCAGCTGACGGTTGAATGGCTTCTGACTGGCACCCCCGAACAAATATACTGACAACATAGGGAGGCTGCCAACATTAGGTTGGAAGTCGTAGGTTCAACCTGCTCTTTGTCATTTTGTTGTTGTTCACTCAAAAATTATTTAAAATTTACCCAGTTTCCCTCGTGGTTAATTACTTAATAAAAAAAATAAAAAACTGTAAGAGATGATGATTGGAGAGAAATGAACAATTAACCAGGTGCTAACTTGAGGTTAGCCTCAGGTTTTCAAGGGTCATCCGGGGTTAAACCTCGAGTTACCTCAAGTTACCTCGAGTTACCTCGAGTTACCGCTTGTTTAATTCTGCATTTCTCCCTTATATGACTTGGTGATGAGACGCGATACGAACTGGAAACGAAAGTAAAGACTGGGACAGAGTGTCCATCGGGTTTCTATTTATCATGCTTTTACCTTAACACAATCCTTAAAGATGAAGTCGTCATACCGGACTCGACTCCGATCTGACGTTAGCAGTGGAATGACGAACTCCTCTGGCGCCCTCATCAGACACTTCTCGGCCATGCACTGAATGCCTGCAAGCATAAAAAATTAGTTTTAAAACTGTGCGAAGAGCTGATTGATAGAACAAGCTGTGCAGACTAATAAAATAACTTGGTGTGTCGTGGCCGAGCGGGTAAGAGCGCCAGCTCGGGTGTTTCTGATCAGCAGAGTGTGGGTTCGAGTCCCAGTCATGGCGCTTGTGTCCTTAAGCAAGATACTTCAGGATAATTGCTTGGTCCTTCAGATAGGACATTAAGCCATAGATACCCATGTACTAGCATTGGTAGTGCATGTAAAAGAATCCAGAACATTTATCATGGAAGAGCAGGGGTTAACCTCAGTGTTTCTGGTTCACATAGCAAGCACCCTTGTTCACAGGTTTCCTCAGGCTTGTGAGTTACAGTGATTAAGTTCACTTATGAGGCATCCTTGGTTTCATTACCAGAAATATATAATATTAATAATAGTAATAACAATTAAGTGTGGCATAATTCAGGTTAGATACTTCCCAAAGGCAATGGAGAAAAATGTTTCCATTACCCCGGTCATTGCCTTGGTGCCCTTTGAAATATTCCAGAATAAATTCACATATCCCTTTATAAAGAAAAGCCATCTTCTAGGAACAAAGTATCAGGCCTGGTACTTCTTCTACTGGAAGCAATGCCCACTTCACATACACTGGCTTGGTTTCAATACCAACAAATATATAATAATAACATAGTCTTCCAACTTTGGTAGACCTCTTTGAACAATTTCAATATTTCTCAAACATCCAATGTATGTAACTCCTGATATTATGTTTACAAAAGAGCCACAGCGACTGGACTTCCAGTCAGCAATATACAGAGAAAGGTGGGGCACACTTCTACACTTTGTTCATTGGCAAAATACTATGGGAAGTTGGAGGCACTTCCATTGTTTAAACGACAGATCCCCATTAGCCTTATGGGGACATTTTGTTCTTTTTTGATTTTATGGAAAGCTGCCAACCACAAGGCCTTTAAAACAGTCCACTCATGGTGGATTTTCTAGGAGTGCAATGTATGATTTGGGTACACACAGACAGATTACTAAAAGCCAAAGAGCGCCCTCCAAATGGGTCCACAATATCTCAAAATGTCCAACAGACTAGGGGTTAGGTATTGTCCAAATTGGCAACTATAGCAAAGGCTAGGGCTGGAATGCCGCGCCACCATGCGTTGTAGTATAGGACGTCCTTAGCAACACCCTTAGCAACAGCCAGAGCCGTAGCCGAAGCTGCCAATTCCGATACGGCCTTACACTCACCTGTCGCTATGCCTTCATTTATCAGCGCATTCAAATGTTGGGACCAGCAAGACTTGCAGAAAAAATGCCCGCAGAGTAAAGCCCTAATCTGATCACTGGATTGGTCCTCTATACACACTGGACAGGAGAAATTGCTGGGTGGGAGTGTCTCCTGAAAAACAAAACCACAAAAATATGAAACTTACAGACATGGGCAAAAGTTGATACAGCCACTAAAGCACAAAACAATAATTAAGAATAAAACAATAGGATGCTAACAAGAAACAGCCATGATACTTGGCCCTTGGGGAAAAGAAACTGGACATTTTTCTGAAAGGTATTGTACAGGATTGGTTAAGGGTAAAAAAACATCATTGTCTAATGTTAGTCTGAAAGCTTGACTGATTGTGATGTTCATACTAGAACCATTTTATCTCTGGAATTTTTTCCTCTGAAATTCATATTCGAGGAAACTGTCTCTGAAAACCTAAAACAAAAAACAAACCGCTGATTTCGATTGATACAACTACAATTACGGACAATGTGTTTACATGTACATGCTGAAAATTGATCATGGTTTTTCCACTATTTTCTCCTGACTCACACTAGGGATTGAGGCCAAATTTGTACAGTTTTGTTATTTCTTGTAAATGGTTGATCACACAAAACATGAAACACTGTCTACGACAATTTTGTCAGCTCTACCAATCCTGTATAGATAGGTTGCAATATGACGTAAATCGGCCATCTTTACGGGCAATTTGGAACACACAGTCATGCGTTTTGCGCGAGAACGGCGTGCAGCACGCGCACATTTCACAAAACTCTATGCAGGATTGGTTAGTAAACTGCGCGGCTGCATTAATAATTTGAGCGCTTGACGCGCCTGCAAGCCAAAATGCAATTTGCCCGTAAAGATGGCGTCTATTGGGAACTATCTATAGTACCATGAATACCTTAAAGTACAAGGGCTGACCTACAAATGGTATATGTATAGGTTTTTTTATAGATTTTCCCCAAGGATATTTGAACAATATTTTGCTGATTTTTCTGAGACGTCGGCAATTAGATTAAAGTAGGAGGAATATCATGTGGGAAGAAAGAAGGTCATCAGCCAAACCACTATTTTGTATGTAGTGTTTCCGAATGGTGTTGAGGCTGTTTTTTCATTATCGCAAGGGGCTCTTTCTTCCATTGGTATTAAATCCGAAAGTCTAAGGGAAGCTTTTGAAGGGGCATCACGGCCAAGACCAGGGGCAACAGATGCCATGGCCTCCGTGTAATTCCAGGACTGGGTTTCCCACCCTCATAGTTTGCGTTATCACTTGTTAGTTAATTTTCCTCTTAAATGGGCACATTGCGTTCAGATTAAGCGCTTTGGGCTATAAAAAGCGTTTTGTTTTGAAATGAGTATGGTTGGAAAAATATTTTAAAAGTAGAATGAAATGATTCACACAAAAAGTGTCTCTTGAAATTGTGTTGTTTTTGCATAATATCATGACACATGGTATGTTATATTTTGTGGAACCAAATTTTGACTCCACAAAATGGCGGACTGTATGTGCCACTGGTTGTTTGGTTGTATTTCAAGAGGCAAATTTATGGGTTAAAAAAAATAAATCACAACTCACTAATTACAACATAACTGTAAGTGTTTTACTGCATGACCAACTCTTAAAAGGGATAAGGGGGTAATTCTAAAATTTTTGAGAGATTTGAAGACAGTGTGTCCCTTTAAGCAGCTTCATAATTTGGCCCATTAATTGTTTACTGAGATGGTCTCAGCAATTTTCTAACAGGAAGTAAATATTGTTGCAAAAAAACCCCATGTTATTCAGATACATGTACATGTACACAGTATGGTAAAAAAGCTACTACATGACCAAACAAATCGGGAACAAAAAAAAAAAAAAAAAAAAAAAAGCCCTTTCTAAAATCACCTCTGAACAAAACAGTACTGAAAAGTGTGCCGTTTCTAAACATAACGAATCTTCAAAATACACTTAGCAATAAAGTAATCTCTGCACAAGCCACTGTGAAGCAGAGGATTGTGAGTGCGCCACCTGCATGATGTACATGTACATGTACACTGCATCCATCCTAGTGGCTCGTTTAAACATTGCAGTTTTTTTGTTGAACTTTTGGATGCGCAATTTGCACTGATAAACTGGTTACGCTTTACATGTCACACCAGAGTTTAGGTGTTGGAGTTTCCATACCATTCATTGGTGGATTTTGTTAAGGCGAGGAAGGCAGCCTGTGCCCGATTTCATAGAGCTGCTAAGCACAAAAAGTAGCTACGCACAGCAAAATTATGCTAACCAGCATAAGGTTACCAGCCAACATACCATGTCACATGTACCATTTGTGATTGGTATCCTGCTCATTTCTGCTGAGCGGAAAAGTGTTAAGCCCTGGATTTTCACCGAGGCCTCTAAGCCTGAAGTTCTAGGCCTGCAAAAGATCTTCATATTAGCTTACACTAAAGGGAGTTAAGAAAAGAATGGATTGGTCTGATGGAGAATGATCCCAGCGATCTCCCGCAGCGGTTACCTTTGTCAGACTGCTGTCTGCTGACGGCAGGATCCCACACTCTACGAGGAGGTTTGCGATGTCTTGCTTCGTCCGACTTCTGATGTCGTCCAAGTTCCAGCGGTGTGCCATCAATAGAGCCTTCGCTGCAAACGACGGCACCTGTAACAGAGACAAGCCACATTCCACCCTCCAGTCAATGTCATTTCTCCCACAGAAGACAAAGTAAAAATTTCTTTTGCAAGAAACTCATGATTGTCTTATGTAAGGCAGCCCTGGAATTATACGTAGGCAATGGCCTCTGTTGCCCCTGGTCTTGGCCCTGGTGCCCCTTCAAAAGTTTCCCACAGACTTTAAGATTTTCCAATGGAAGTGCCCTTTGTAAAATGAAAATGGCCTTGCCCTCTCAAAGATCAAATTCCAGGCCTAGTAATCTATTGCAGTTAAACCAGCCCCTTCCCTCTACCCCTCCCTTGTCATTTCAGCCCTCACTTTTTCTGTGTGCTTTCTGCATCTCTCTCTTTTCTTTTCTTTCCACTTGACTGCTTCTGTTACACTCAGTGTACCTGTTTATGAGTGTTTGTGTTATCATTTAACCTTCGAGAAAGACTCTGCTACTAGGGTCAAAATGTCAGGCAGTTAACTAATTTGTGCATTTATACAAGACATGCAAGAGGTCCTTTTGGTTGGCAATCAGTTTGCAACAGCTAACAATTTTTCTGATGTAATAATTGTATACATTTTTAAGGCTGCATCCAAATCAAGCAACTTCCTCGACGGCTATGGCTGTTGGCAGCAGTGACAACGTTGAAGAATTGGCCTTTGCAATGGCCCAGCCATAGCCACTGTCGAAGCCATTTACTTGAATAATTTATACGCCTTCATCAGAGCGACGCTCTGCTCTGTCTGAACCTTAAAGTCAGCAAGCAAAAACAACACTCAGAACTCTAACAGAGCGGTCGGGTGGGCGTAGAGAGTATCTTTCCTCACCTTCCACCTCTAGGACTGCGGTTTGAATCCCGCCGGGGGCACTATATGGGTTCGCAGTCCCTGGAATAAATCTCTGGGGTTTCCCTCCCCTCATATAAATTGGAACTTCCTTCTTTGTATGCTCTCCGAGATTTGTTTTGCTAGAGTAGGAATTAAATGTAAGTTCGCTTTTCTAAGAGTCCTTGGCTTCACAACCAGACTTAACATGCTTAATAAATGAAATGAAAAACGAAATGAAACAGGTGTTGATTTCAGGGATGTGATTTTTCTGTTTTTAACCGAAATTCCGTTTTTTTTTTGCCCTCCAAAAAAAGAAATTCCGTTTTTTAACCCCCCCCCCAAAAAAACAATTTTTTATTTATTTTTTTATTTTTTTTAAAGATCAAATTCATTGAAAAAAATTAAGATAAAACCATATAATAACGCCCCAGATTGCAGAGTAGGGCTTTTAAAACCAAAGATAAATGTTAATATTGGGCTTCATGCTCCCAAGTTTTCGAGCTCGCATGCTTTCTTGCTTTGTGCTCAGAGTTCAGGTTTTTTACTCAACAGCCTATCACATCCCTGTGATTTGTGCTTTTTAAACTAAAGCGCCTCACATGAATGCCCTGTTTACCTCATCTGCAAAGATGTAATAAATAATAATAATAATAATAATAATAATAATACTAGTAAAGCATCTTGCTCAAGGACACAAGTGTTATGACCGGGATTCGAACCCACACCCCGATGAAGTCAATGTCTTACCTTGAGTACCTCACAAGCCTTTTGTACCTCCTTGGTGAGGAATATTTTCGCTAAGTCCACAGTGAGGCACGTGTACTCATAATACTCTGGGTCGGGTTCCCTCTCGTCCTCCGGTTCAATCTCGTCCTGCCCCTCGGCGTAATAATCGTCGACGTCGTCATCGTCGTCATACTCAAAGTCGTCATCGGACTGACTCTCCATTCTGTTCGCTGGGGCCTTAAGTCTGCAAGCAAAAAACAAAAACAAAAACAGAAACATGAAATAGCAGCAGATGATTAAGGGAGCATCTCAAAAGTCAGGGAACGCTTAAGGAACATTTCTGTAAGCATAAGCCCGCAATCCAGTGGACAGCCAGACTGTTCTGCTGGACGGTTAGTATAATGTGTTCGCACTTTGAGCATTTCCAATGGAACGTTCCGGCAGTCCAAGGGACCGGTCCATGTACATGTACACCCACTGGAATACTTAACTGACCCATTCATGCCGATGAGAATGTTTCTACCGTTCAAGTTTTTAAGATGCTCTGCCTTGTGTAAGGTTGTAAACATCAATGCCTCCAACTAGAGAGCTTGCTGTTGGCTCTGAAAAGAGCTGGTGTGGTCTCGACGTTTCAGGCAGTATACTCTGCTCTTTTTCAGGAGACAACACTCATTAGAGCCAACACTCCCACAAAAAAGAGATTTAATACATGGTTGTACCCGCAAGTTTGCTATTTATTCATTTATTTAAAGTTACTTCTTATTTTCACACCATGCAAAGCTTCAAACACCACTAAGAGAGCTTGCTGCTTAACCAGAATTCGTAAAATAGGCACATCATCCCAACATCCACAACCTTTTGGCGCCTTGCATGCCATGTCCAGGGCTACATCACAAAGCGCCGAGATTCATCCTAAAATGAGTTGTCAGTATTGCCAAAGTGATTTGTGCACAAACGTCACCCTTTGCTTAGCAATTTAATACTGGTAAGCATCTGAAGATCAATCTTAGCCCTTTGTGAAGTTGAGCCCAGAAGCAGGCATGCCCTGCAGCACCATAACCCATCAAATTAAAAAAAAAACGAGGCTAAATACAGTAAAAGAGTTGAGATTGTTAAAAATGAACCTCTAATTTATTATTTGTAGAAAACAAGTCCACAAAGCCAGGCCAATAGACAATAAAAGCCAATTTTCGTGCTAACTACAGCAGAGAAAATTTTGCTTTTAAAGCGTGGGGCTATTTCACAAATTAGGCAGCCAGCTTGCGCATTCGCCACAGACACCGCATTCAAGCTCTGGTGTTTCTGATCAGTAGAGTGTAGGTTCAAGTCCCGGTCTTGACACTTGTGTCCTTCGCTAATTGCAGAGCTGCGTCAATTAGGCCTACTTAATTACAGAAAGCACCGGAAGGTTAGCATGCCTTAGTAGGGCTATCGAATTGAAATCCTTTTGTCAGTGTAAGTAAGTACAAAATTGGTCGTTAAGCAGCTCTATAAAATCGGGTCCAGAACAACTGCAGCTCAAAACTCAAAATATCAAAACAGCAAAATGACAACGCAGTATCAAAGATATTTCGTAAACAAATAGTTAGTGGCCTGACGTTTCAACCCTAGCAGAGTCTTTCTGGAAGCCTTCGGGAAAGACTCTGCTAGGGTCGAAACGTCAGGCCACTAACTATTTTTTTTGCATTTATACCATACATGTAGGTCCTTTTGGTTGGTAAGCAGTTTGCAACAGCTAATACTATTTTTCAAAGATATTTTGTATCAACTATTTAATACAAAGAGCAGGCTTTGTTCCTCTACACTTACACAACAATGACCTGACGTGCCATCACAATTCCTGTTCCACATGTAATATATAAAACCTAATCTAATTTGTGTTGGGCAGTGTAAGAGTTTTTTTTCAAGGCCTATTTGCCAGTTTGCCCTTAGCGTCACAGTCAGTGTTTTGATCGCTAACCTTGAGAACTTCCCACGCACATAGTAGCTCTCCTCAGTCTTGGACTGATTTCCTCTTGGCAGAATCTAATTAAAATTTGTAACCTTTGATGTACGTACATACTTTTAGTTGATTGGGTGTCTATTTTTATTTCTATTTAACATTAAGTATTGTATATATATTTTATCCATTCTATTTGTTTTACAACCAGATGAGGGGCAGCTGGTCTAACTGATCACAGTAATTCAGGAAAGTGTAATTTCATCTACTAGAGGGCAAGGCCATTTTCATTTTGCAAAGGGCACTTCCACTGGAAAATCTTAAAGTCTACGGGAACCTTTGGACGGGGCACCAAGGCCCAAAAATGGGGCAACAGAGGCTATGGCCTCCGTGGTCTTCCAGGCCTGGTAACTGCTTTGCTTTTGTTTCTCCTAGCCCATCTAGAAGCAAGTTGTATTGTTTTGTATTGTTGTGATGGCTCAACAAATACTACTAATACTACTACTATAGTACTACTAAAAAAAACTACTACTACTCAGTGACTACTACTACTACTACTAATTGGGCAAACAGCCATTTTGGGAATATCACTGTTCAATACCGCCCAGTCAATGTCTTCATCAATGTATTCTCAAAGTAGGAATTATCAAAAACATATTTTTAACAATCAAGATCTCACAAGATGACCAAGGCACGTTCCTCACTGATTAGATGCAAGAGGCTGCCCACCCAGTCAATAGTGTTACTGGGACTCCCATTGTAGCTGTTCATTGTTAACCCTGAACGTTTATCCTTGATGTAGCATTAGCATGATGGGATTGTTGCACAATCCATAGGCAAGGCCAGCACAGACAACAATCAATGTTTACACTCAGCTATACAGACATTACATGTACATTACAAGTTCTGGGCCCAATTTCATTAGCACTGCATTTATAAGCACAAAAAGTAGCTGAGCACAACAAATTCTTGCTCACCAGAATGAGGTTACCAGCCAAAACACCCTATCATGTGTACTATCTGTAGTTAAACTGATGCCCTGCTTTTTTTTTTTTTTGCTTAGCAGAAAAATGTTAAGCAACTCGATGAAATTGGGTCCTGCTGACAATGTATTTCTCTCAGTGGTTACCTATGGCTAAGTTTTAAAGGGCTATTGAGCTGACGTGCCTTGAAATGTTTTTACAATTCTTTCTTTGATAAATGTTTGCTGAACATTAAACAGGAGGTTTGGAATTGAAAATCTTAAAAATACGCTTTAGCAGATCTATAAAAGTAAGTGTTTTGAAAAACACTTAGACTACATGTACGTATTTTACCCAGTCAGTTTCCCTTGTGGTTTATTACTCGACTATATGACTTTATTAGATGTGAAATTTGCACATCTATTAAATTGTTGGGTTACCATTTTGACTCCCAAAATGGCGGACAGGAAAGGTGCACCTAAAGTGCACTGTGCGTTGCGCAATCAGTCAATACGTGTTGATCACAAACTTACAACGGTCAAGTTTATGAAAGGACCAATGGTTATCTAGTGATCGTTTAGTGACATACGTAGAGCATGCGCACAGAAGTTGAAGTGCAAACGACTCTATGTCATGTCAACGCGACCGGCGACTTAACGTTCATTATCATTTCCTGATAACTGATCCACTCTGCACTGTGCTATGAAAACGGGTATTGATAACCAGAATGCAACCATGTCCATTTGGCTGGTTCCAAATGGTGGACTAGCATGGTCCAATCATCATTGACTAAACAGAGTTCGGGCAAACTTAGTCGAACTACAATCTATGATAGTCCTTGCACAAACTTGGCCAATGTTTGTGGAAGAGTAAATTTATGTTCATCTTTAGTTACCAATAACACTGTCTAACCAACCTGTGGAAATCTAATTTAATTAGGTGAAACTATTCTACGGTAAAACAAAACATTGTCATGATTGTGCTTATTTTGATTGTGATAGTCCAAAAAAGCAACGATGAGTTACAACAATGTAGTTAGAGGTTCTTCAAATAATACTTTCTCGATTTTGACAATGACAATAATGTTTTACAGACAGAACTATTTCTCTAGAGGATTAGTTCTTACCCCCGGTATTACCCCCGGCATACAGTAGTCTAGTAAAAAATGCTACAGGCTAGTAAAAACCACATCTCAACTTGCCCTGCGGGCTACTAAAAAATGTGCACCCTACTTGTTTAAAATGCTCATATTTCTTCTATTTCAGATGTGAATAATAATTTTCAAAATGTTTTCAATTATTTTTGAGTATAATGTGAATACAAACTTAATTTGACCATATTAGACTGGTTGTGATCGCTAACATCAGCAAAATACACCAGCAAGATACATTTAATGACAACACAGTCTAAAATCTGGGCTGGGCCACTAAAACCTCCAGGGGGCAAGACAAATGTACAGTTTACTTGCACAGTGGGCTACTTTGCAAACAGTTTTTGGCACAAGGCCCGAGTGGTGATGGTATGAACTTACATGAAATAATCTTTAAAGGAAAATTTGATGTATCTGACCTCTACTTGCTAAAGGCAAGGTCGCTTGTGAGATTAACCTTTTGATGAATGTTGGACCTTATTGCTCTTTAAAAAAATCCTCTCCAGCAAATGTCAATAATATTACTATTAGTTAGTGGGGGCAAATACAGTACAATGTTCTTTAATAATCATTGACCTATTCTAACACTAACAGACCACTAAAGGTAAGACAGAGAAGTACTGGAGGTCGGCAAATTTTGACAAATCTGATTCACACCCTTTTTTCAGGAATTTTAAAGATTGATTGTTCAATTAATGTCAGACTTTATTTCCCTTTCAAAACATTGGTCTTGAGAAATTGTTAGCTAAAAAAATATTAATGATTTCAACAAGAAAATTCAAGCCGATCTCCAGAAGGCTTATGTACAGATGTACACATGCCCCAAAAAATAAAATGACGTTCAGCGAGAAGCACTATATATCAAGACCACCAAAGACTCAATGATTTTGATACTTTGTGTTATAACTCAAAGTGCCTGTTCATCTCTGTTGACTGTTTTAAAGCCTGGTTCATACTTCACCCGAAAGCAAAAGGGAAGCGAATTTTCTTGTGTCACAATTGGAAAAAACATCACTTACTGTTTACTGATTATTACATCAACAAAATTCACTTTTGTGAAGTATAAACCTGGATTTATATGGTGTTTATAAAACAATAAAACATTCTCTTTTCTGTAAATATTTCCAGGCAGAGTGCAGTGCAGGTGTACTTTCACTACTTCACTTGTAAGACTAAGAATATAATTGAATAAATAAATAATCCCTTGGAAAATGTGGGTTGGATTCATCAGTTTTGCTCTTTTTTAACCTGATTTATTGACATAGGTTTGACACATAATAAACAAATGGGCCTAGTTTACAAAACAATTGGCAACAGACATCCCCATCACGAATTAGGTAGTGTGGCACTCGCAGTGTAGTCAAGTCGGGACGGTAGACTGGGGAACAAACATCCGAATTAAAAAAATAAAAGGCTGAACAAAATCACTCCATTTCAATAAAACATACCAATCCCTCACACAAAAAAACTATATAAACATATACCGTCTAATACAATCGTTATATCCAAACTGTTTCAGTCACGATTGTCTAAATAAATATCACGTAAAATTCGAGAAATTAAATGCCATACCTCAAAGGAGCAGACTCCGCCATGAGAATTGCCAATAAGTAATGAAACCAAGTATCGACTACTTTTATCCGAATGAAGAGTTCGGTTTCTTTTCCTGAGGTATCCGGAAACGAGAGTAAACGCGTTGGACTGAGTGGTTTTCTCTGTAATCGATTATGAACGGTTCGTATTCGAATTATGCATTTTGTTGTACTCGGATTTGTATACAATAGTCGAGTCGTCATGAGTCTGTGCACACACACGTACACAGACACCGACGAATGGAGAAAAAAAATCCCCCACCAAACCACGGCAAACCACGGTGTGTGTGAAATGCAGTCAGACCGTGAGAAATACAGACGGCGTTTAAGTTAACGCAAGAGAAGAACTGCGATTTTTCTTCGTTCTGTCGATTATCAAGGTATAAAAACAGCTTACATTGAATGAAATAAGTTCTTGTTGGAATTTGGGTGCATTGGACAAGTCAGTTTATGCGTATAAAGTAAAATAAATCGATGTTTTCGTGTAGATTATATATTTTTACCACATGAACTTGCCAAAACAAGCCTGGTGCCCAGCTTGAGTTGTTTGTAACAAGTCATGTGTGGCGTCTAGGTGTAAATAAACAACTGTCTTGAGATTTTGGTTCTAAAATTTAAAAAGAGATTTTTAATTGATAGTCATCACCAAGAACGACCTTAATTAAATACATGCAACTTTGTAAGGAGTTTTGTTTTTCGAAATGCAAAAAGATATTCAAATACCAATAAGAGAAAATACTAACAAAAGAATGATATACTTCTATTTTTCTAATAATATTAAGTATTTTACTAATACTACTAGACAGCTAGATAAATAGAACGTACGTAGTTGTACGAGTGACGGTATTACAAATTAGGGCCACCTAAAATTTATCAAATAAATCAACAAATAAATGAAAAAAGTGGCCGTATTTAAAGTTTTAAATCCAGCAAGAAGGCTGGTGGGGCGCTGTACTCCTATTAAAAAATTGTCAATTAAAAAAGAAAGACAAATAATAGTAGTTAGTACATTGCCATAGTTACTACTGCCTGGGTCGAGGCCTGTATTTTTATTACTAATAAGTAATAAACAATAACAATTAATAGTATTAATATTAATATTAATATTAAAGTAATAAAACTGATAGTAATAAATAGAATAACAATTCAACTTGGTTTGAAATGTTCCACTTGTGCAGTTTTTAAGTTAAGCTGAAAATTTGTTTTTAAAACCAGAAGCATTTTCTTTGATGGCGCAAAGTCTTGTTTTAATAAAAAAAATGCCTCTACTGTTAAATTATTTTTGTTGTCACAAGTCCTTTTTTTACCAGCATTGTGTAATTAAATTGCTTTTTTTTCAGAACAGAGCTCTTTGTTCAATGCTATAAAACTGTCATAAACCACTGTACTGACTGAGCGGTGTTTTTCTTGAACGTTCTGTTTAGGCAAGGTGAACTCTGTCCACAATGCTCACTGCTGTCTTCGGTACAGTCAAAAGATTACTTCTTCAAGATGACACGCCGAACAAGCTGACCCAAACAACTGACGATCCTGATTCAAGTGGAGGAAAGACTGTCAAGCCAAGTTTGACGAGTCTGTACGATAATTTGGAGTATGGTCAGAACTTTAAGGACAGTGATGAAGAAGATGTGGTGACCAAGGAAACCAAGTCCTTCAGGGGCAAGGTGACGGATCTTCTCTACGGCTATGGCCTGATTGACAACGACGTTTACTTCACCTTTGACTGTGTGTGTGGAGGGGAGCGTCCCGATGTCGATTCGCGGGTTGACGTCGTCGCCGAACGCGATCACAACAAGGGAGGCTGGAAGGCAAAGGATGTCAGGCTCGTCAAATCCTCAGATTGGGACGAGGACGATGAGGCTGGTGACGGGCCGCACGAGCTCATCGGAACCATCACAAAAGTCACACAGGATTCCGGATTGATAAACGATATGATTGTATTTGATCAGGATTCGCTGGTGTACGGTTTTAAACCTCACCGCGGGGATTGGGTGCAGGGGGAAACAGTCACCGATTCAGAACACCAAACCGTCGCGCGCAGTATCAGACCTCTACGAGAGGACAAATTCAGAGGGACAGTGACGCACGCTTTCCCCGGGTACGGTCATGTGAACGGAAGAATCTACTTCTCGTTTAAGGTGTGCGAAGGAGGATGGCGACCCAAGAAAGGGGACATGGTCGAGGGTAAAGCCATTGAGTCGAAGCAGAGTAAAGGAAATTGGAGAGCCATTTTCATGAAGCAAGACACGAGGACTAACAAACTTAATAGGTGAATACAGAAAAAATAGAAAATATTTAAGTGGAAGATTTTGTTTTGGTGCTCAAAAATCTGAATTATTTTCTTGTGAGCCAGGACATGGAACAATCTTCCACTTGCCATTAAAAGCTTGCCAACTATTACGAGTTTTAAAAAGCATGTCAAGGAGCACATTTCAAGTTCAAATTAGTAACTTGAATTTTTTTAATAAGAAAATCTCTGCTCAAATAACAGTTTTGCACTTTACTACAAATTGTTCAATACGTGTACTTTTTACTTGTATTTATTCTACATTTAAAGTACAGTTTTTGTTAATTTTCTTGCTCGTTCCAATTGACACTGTCTTTTACTTGTTCATGACAATAGACCCTTTGCGTACGGCGTCACAAGTTTAAACAGCGCCCTCATTGAGGTCAAAGGAGACCTGTCATTGGCCGAGAGTTTAGTGTGCATTTATGTGTACGATTCCATTGTTCAACCTCAGCAATGGGGGCCTATGCAACAGGTCTATTTGTCTGACTAGTTTTTTTCAAACCAGCCCCTTTCCTCTAACCCCCTCCCCCTTTTGCCTCCTTATTCATTGTTTACCCCTTGCTTTTTCTGTGTGCTTTCTATCCCCCCTTCCTCCATTGTGTCCTCTCTCTTAATCTACATTGTGTATTTCCACTTGACTGCTTCTGTTACACTTGTTTACTTGTTTATGTGTGTTGTGTTGTCCTTTAGCCTTCGAGAAAGACTCTGCTAGAGTCGAAACATCAGGCCATTTACTATTTTTTTGTATTTTCTTCAAAAATAAACAACAATTGTTTGTTCCCCTTGACAGGCTAGAAACTGCGAACAATTCACCATTCCGCAAGTTCCTTGAGGAAGACTTGAAGAGCAACAAAGGAGGCATTGAGATTACAGACGACCTGGGTCTTGGCACAACTCTGATTGGCAACACCAAGAGCACTGTGGCTTCCATACGGTAGGAGAATTTAAGCCCGGCTCAGCAAAGCCACTGCTGAACAACAGCGCTCACATGGTCACCTGTGGCTCTGGCTCTCTGCATGAGCCACAGCCACTGCATAGCCACACTGGGCATGATACACATTAAGGGCACAAAGCTGCAATCCATATGGAGGCAGCTTGTTCACTTTTTTTTTAATGTGATTTTATAAGTGCACAATAGCAGTTGTGATTGGTCAGGTACATCCAGGATTAGGCTAATGTGGCTGATTGGTCTGAAATGGCTTATTGGTTTGATCTGGTTGATTGGTCTTATCTCAGTGATCTGGCTTGATGGGTCTTACATGTCTTATATGGCTGATTGATCTGTTCATGGCTGATTGGTTTGATCTGGCTGATTGGTCTGAACTGGTTGATTGATCTGATCTGGCTGATTGGTCTGATCTGGCTGGTTAGCATGGTTAGTCTGATCTGGCTGTTGGTCTGATCTGGCTGGTTAGTCTGATCTGGCTGATTGGTCTAATCTGGCTGGTTAGTCTGATCTGGCTGATTGGTCTGATCTGGCTGGTTAGTCTGATCTGGCTGATTGGTCTGATCTGGCTGGTTAGTCTGATCTGGCTGATTGGTCTGATCTGGCTGGTTAGTCTGATCTGGCTGGTAAGTCTCATCTGGCTGGTTGGTCTGATCTGGCCGATCGGTCTGATCTAGCTGATTGATGTGATCTGGCTGATTTATCTGATCTTGTTGATTGGTTTGATCTGGTTGATTGATTTGATCTGGTTGATTGATTTGATCTGGCTGATTGATTTGATCTGGCTGATTGGTCTTATCTGGCATCAAGTCTGAAACACAAAAATGTATGCAATTATTTTTTATCAGTTTAACTCAAATGCAACAATTTTTTCCGATTACATCAGGAATGTTGGAAAAGATTCCAAAACTCTCACAAGTTACGAGGTGTGTTGTCCTACGGGTGAGGTAACCATCGCGCTTAGTGCCGTTAGTTGTTCTGGGTCACCAAGGCAACCGGAGACAAATAAACATCATCGCACACAATCAGCAAGTGAAAATGTGTCCACATTGCCCGTTACGTTACCACCGCAAGCTGTCCTCAGTGTCACAGTTTCCATCAAAGCAAAGTAAGTGTTTTTTGGGTCTTCGTTGCGATTTCAGTGAAAGTTATCATTGGGTTTCACGTAACAAGATTTAACTTAAAAAGTGTGGATCGGGGTGGCTTTGAGTGAAATCTTTCCGCCCTGCCTTTCACCTCTGGACCTCGGTTCAAATCTTTCCTTGGACCATCAGAGCCTTGCGTGTGGATTAGGGTTTTAGAGTCACGAGGGTTATCCCCTTTTTAAGGATTTCCTCTAGCTACACAAAGTCCAAAACTGTGACGCCCTTTTCCATGGAGGGCCAGTGTTGATTCCATTTTCTTCTTAAATTCTCCTGACACATTCTGGACTCCGTGATTAAAACTAATGTCACTCTTTTCTCCCACATTCTCTTTTCAACAGACAGTTGGGGAGATGCTTATGTCAGTTGACATTTCATTTTGGAGAGTTTAGCATTGGACGCTTATGTACAGTGAACGCGCAGGACTCGCAGATGATGAGACTCATGCCGGAAGGAAGCGTCTCGCCCAGAGGCAGTAAGTTTAACACCAAGAGACGTGAGAAACGAGAACTGACCATCGACGGAGAATTTGGGGGATATTTTTTCCCCGGGGTGAGACCTGAGCGGTGAGTCACGAGACCTGTCAGACCAAGCCAGCCATCTTGGCTGTCTGATACGCCCGCCTGTGGGTATCAGAGTGAGGCTTGACTGAAGAACTCATTTCAGTGAAATTTTGAGTGCTATTTGTGCAGGCAAAAATCTTCTCAGACATGGTGTTGCAGTGCACTTAAAGAACTTTTCGCAAAGCAATTTATAGGCTGCAAGTTCCAGGCAATCTTCATAATGAAAAAAAAAATTAGAAATAAAACTTACTTGGTTGAAATAAAACTTGGTTGCCTCCAAGTACTCTGTAAAAAGTTGCCTAAAAAGTGACAAGTCCCAAATACAAATTTTTCTTTTTAGTGAGACATTTTTTTGTTAAAAATATCAAACTCAGCTTTCAGATTATAAGAGTGGCTAGTTCATTTTCATCAATCCTCACATATCATGCCTCTTACCCTTATCTTCCTTGAGTAATTTATTAGGATCCTTCCTCACTCAAACAAAATCCAACACCATATGGTAAACTCAACATCCACACTGTTGGACTCTGATTATGGTGGTATGCCTGATCCCATGTAAAGCATGATGAGTTTACTAGTGCAGTCCTCAGTTCAACACCATTCAGTAACTCAACACCCAAACTGTTGGACTCTGATTAAGTCGGTATGTCTGATCCCATGTAAAGCATGATCAGTTTACTTGTGCAGTCCTCAGTCCAACACCATTCAGTAACTCAACACCCATACTGTTGGACTCTGATTATGGTGGTATGTCTGATCCCATGTAAAGCATGATCAGTTTACTTTCTAAACAAAACTTGCAGGTTGATTTTGAATGGTTAAAGGGTTTGAAAGCAAATTTTTCGGAACTGTTTTAGGAACTTTGACTTCAACGTGCCAGTGAAGTTACCGCATTACCCTGTGCCGAGAGATTTAAAGGCGTGTGTTTTAGACAATGGTGACGTCACAAAAGTTGCTCCAAGGCTCATGCAGGTTTGTGCTATCCATAAAGAGTTTGGTAGAAAATAATGTAAACATTGTTTCAAAAATTTTTTTTTTTCTTTGCACCTGTTTAAAAATGCGACGCTTTCTTAATCAAACTCCACTCCATTATTTTTTCAGTGATTTTTTTTCTGAGTATTCTGCAGGAGGTTTACTTTTGAGAAATTGAACCATTTTGTATTTAGTACAATTTTGTGTAAAGTACTTTTTTTCACTCTCCAAAAAAGAAGCATTTATTGGAATAGAAATGGGGATTTGTAAAAAAAAAAAAAAAAAAGGGAAAAAATACAGATAAACAGGTTTTTCAAGAAAGATAAAATAATGCTCAAATAATTACACTAAATAAAAATATAATAACTGGAACTGAGTGGGTTTAAAGGCAACAGCTATTTGAATTAAATTCCTTTTGGAAAGAGCTGTTGAAATAAGATTCAGAGCTTTGCATGAAGTAAGGAGTGAGCGAGTGTTTGTATTGCTAGTAGTGACAAGAACTGTTTCCCATGCAGACGAACAGAGTACACTGTTTGGAACCCTGGTTCTTAACCCTGGCTCATCTCAGAGACAAAGCTTCTCCGGAAAGAGATTTAACTGAAATGTTTGTTGCTGGTAATAATAATAGTGGCTTCTTATATAGCGCTCATATCTGTCACTCAGTGATGCTCAAAGTGCTTCAACATTCAGTATTTTTGTCCTGCAATGTGGAGCTACGTTTGAAGTATGAGACCTTCTCCTTTTACATAGCACTATGAAATGGTTTACAAGGTGCTGTGGCGCATAATGCTGCCAATCAAACCAGGAGCACCATGGTGAACCCCTTCTCTTTTCGATAAGTGCACTGGGTTCTTTTACATGCGTTACACAACACAAGTGACCAACGGCTTTACGTCCCATCCGAAGGACGAAGCAATCATGGTTAAGTGTCTTGCTGAAGGACACAAGTGTCACGACCGGAACTCGAACCCACACTCTGCTGATCAGAAACACCAGAGCTTGAGTCCGGTGCTCTTACATTATCTGCTCGACCATGCCGATGGTACATCTGCCTAGTTCTTAATTCCTGCATCATACAAAGATTTGAATCCTAGACTAGCCAGTTTGGGTAGAGTGAGGGCCTCAATCACCCCATTTCCTCTTCTGCTATGTCACTCCACACCAAATCACTTGGACTTAGATAAGATTGGAATGCCGACCCAGGGATAAGCCTTTTTTGGGGGGTGGAACCAACCAGCGCCAACCCCTCTGAATCCTTCATTTTAGCAATTGGGTATAGAAGGAATTGGGACTGTAGGGTAACCCCCAAAACATACTCTGGAGCAGTTGAACGAAAAGTGCATTCATGGAATCAAACTATAGCTGTTATATAATGTTTGATTCAATCTGTTGTATTTTTTTATTTGGCAGTCATTAAGTTTGGAGAATTTCAGTCGGCGCTTTTCAGCTCTCCTTCACCTGGAGGAGATTCGAATGGAGCAAGACATGAGAGAGTTTGATCTGGAGAAGGTGAGTAACATCTCTTGCGTCTTAAAAACGCCATCTCCAGAGGCGTATGTAGACTCTGTCCCAAATCCATTAAAGGCTGGTAACTGAGTTGGACTACCAGCATGGTTGTATGGGGAAAACCAAAGGTAGTATCCTCTATCCTCAATGGATATTCTCTCTCCTCATTGGATATGCTTTATCCTCAATGGATATCCTCTATCCTCAGTGGATATCCTTTATCCTCAATGGATATTCTTTATCCTCAATGGATATCTTTTATCCTCAATGGATATCCTTTATCCTCAATGGATATCCTTTATCCTCAATGGATATCTTCTATCCTCAATGGATATCCTTTATCCTCATTGGATATCCTTTATCCTCAATGGATATCCTTTATCCTCATTGGATATTCTTTATCCTCAATGGATATCCTTT
This sequence comes from Pisaster brevispinus, assembly GCA_023634235.1. Taxonomy (NCBI): domain Eukaryota; kingdom Metazoa; phylum Echinodermata; class Asteroidea; order Forcipulatida; family Asteriidae; genus Pisaster; species Pisaster brevispinus. The sequence continues at coordinate 3,188,854 of JAMKCF010000004.1, read as the reverse complement.
ATCCTCAATGGATATCCTTTATCCTCAATGGATATCTTCTATCCTCAATGGATATCCTTTATCCTCATTGGATAACCTTTATCCTCATTGGATATCCTTTATCCTCATTGGATATCCTCTATCCTCAATGGATATTCTTTATCCTCAATGGATATCCTTTATCCTCAATGGATAAATGATCTCTATTTGGACGTCTTAATTATTTTCATCTGCATGTTCAGATCTTCTACTCGTCAACTTTTTGTTTTCTTTTTTCTAGGTGAGCATGAGACCGCGGAAGGAGTTCCTCTCTTTAGAGGTCCCTGGATTAGCAGAAGGACGACCCTCTGTCCTTACCGGAGACAAGATCATAGTGACTCATCCGAATCGTAACCACTACGAGGGATTCGTTCATGAAGTAAGGTCTCCCTGTCCACCTTAACTCTGTGATACCCCCTTCTTGCCCTTCATAGTCTCTTATCCCCTTTGGCCGATGCAATACAAATTTAATAAAAATATTATAACAAAGTTTGCTACACTGTTTGTAAGTGTTTGTGGCATGTCATGGCTGAGTGGTTAAGAGCACCAGACTCAAGCTCTGGTGTTGCTGATCAGCAGAGTTTGGGCTCGAGTCCCAGTCATGGTACTTGTTTCCTTAAACAAGATACTTTATCATAACCCCTGCACTATCCATGATGCAAATGATTACATCTTAAGGTTGGGATGCTAACCGGTTAACTGTTTTAGCTTAAATAAACGGTGAAATCCGGTTCCAAATTTCCTTAAAGGTTAACCGAAGCTGAGTGTTTCATTTGTATACAATAAACCCATCATTTCATCTTGATCTCTCTTTACTTTGTAGGTCTACGGGGAGGCAGTTCTTCTGAAGTTTCATCCGTCCTTCCATGATCTCTACCAAGCTGAGGAATGTAGCGTCATCTTCACATTTTCAAGGTAAAGAATGAATAGCTTTGTCCTTGCAGTTTTCCCACCATGCTTATAAAGCGCTTACAGAACTTGATTACGAAAGCAGCAATTAAATGTGTCGCTTTACCTTCATGGTATGAAGCTACTACGGCGTGCATTCCTTGTACAGTCATTCCTTGTTATAAAGAGCACATTATAAAAGTTCTGCTTATTAAGAGCACTTTATAAAGAGGTTCTGCTTATAAAGAGTGCTGTTATAAAGAGGTCTGCTTATAAAGAGCACGTTATAAAGAGGTTCTGCTTATAAAGAGCACTATTATAAAGAGTTCTGCTTATAAAGAGCACATTATAAAAAGGTTCTGCTTATAAAGAGCAATGTTATAAAGAGGTTCTGCTTATAAAGAGCACTGTTATAAAGAGGTCGCTTACAAAGAGCACTGTTATAAAGAGGTTCTGCGTATAAAGAGCACTGTTATAAAGAGTTCTGCTTATAAAGAGCACTGTTATAAAGGTTCTGGCTTATAAAGAGCACTGTTATAAAGAGGTTCTGGCTTATAAAGAGCGCGTTATAAAGAGGTTGTGCTTATAAAGAGTACATTCTGAAGTTCAGAATCTCATTTCTGGTTTGTGTTTCTTTGTTTTGCTGTCGTGTTATTAACAGCCTTCCATTTATAAAGAGGCAATTTAGCCAGTCCCAGCAATCTTGTTATAACGAGAGTCGACTGTATTTGAATACTTTATGAAATAAAACACAGAGAATGCCGAGCTCAATTGTTGCTTGTGTCTGTTCTGCACGCCCTCTATGTCAGCTGTGGATAGAGAGTATCAAAGTCATGTGATATGCCTGTATTACAAAACAAACCAGGGCTCGATTTAAGATTGATCTTAACTGCGATTTCAATCCTAATTGCCGAGCAAAGTGTGATGTCACAATACAAGTCATTATGGCCGTATCTTAAGATGATTCTTAGTGCTTTGTGAAATCGAGCCCAGATCAATTAGAAATGGCTTAAGTGGCAAGTTGTGGCTGAGCGATCAAGCGCTCTCTTGTGGTTCTGATCAGCGGAGGGTTGGTTCGATTCCCGGTCCTGACATATGTGTCCTTAAGCAAGACACTTAACCATTATTGCTATGTCCTTTGGATGGGTTGTAAAGCCGTTAGTCCCATGTGTTGTGTAATGCACGTACAAGAACCCACTTATACTTACTGCAAGGAGAAGTGGTTGCCGAGTGTTTCTGGCAGTGGCTGCTGAATGCGCCAAAGCACCTTGTAAACCCTTACAAGGTGCTACATAAATGGGTCTCAAAATTAAACAATTTCAAAAACTTGTCTGGAAATAGAAAATGATAAACGATTTGAGATGCCCATAGATGAAGTGCTATATAAAAACTAGTAATTATTTATAACTATTTCAGTTCCCAATGTTCAACGTAATGATTTCTTTCTCCTAACGGATGGAATACAAAGTTTGGCAAAATGATAATTTTTCTTATCTCATGTCTTCCAGGACATCGCTGAGAAGGTGCCATCAGGCGTGTGAATTCGCTAAGAAACTGGGCAATCAAGGTACAACACCAATCAAAGTTGATCTTAAAATTTCTACGTAACTTCCTTGTCTATGTTGGTAATAGCGCTCCGCACTAACGACATCACTCTTGCTGAAAATTCCTGGATGTCAGACTAACATTCCACCACTCATCATGTGATCACTGGCTTTCACTGCACCAACGCGCCAGACCGCAGTAGTATCACAATCAGTTCCCGCATAGCTTGGACACGCACGTGTGCATGTGTTCTTGAAATTGGACACGCTTTGCAAGATCTGGCCACTGAGCTTCTATTTTTAGCAGTAATGCAGAGTGCTGTTGTTTCAGGTAGAAAACAAGTAAAACAAAGAAGGAAATACAGGTGAAGTGAGAGATCGACTAGAATTGAGCCAAATCACTTTTTTAATGGCAATTTCAAGATGGTTACAATCTTTTTTACAGGAAAATTGTAGATATACATAGGAAAGGATACAATTTTAGGGCAACGTAGAAAACCAGGATATTAAAAGAAATGTTTGTGACAGTAAGTACTCAGATTACAATTAAAAGCACAATGAAAAGAGGACAAAAAAACTGTGACCAAATTTTAGTATGTATATTTTTCCTTCAAATTAACAGTTTATCAATTTGAATTACTTTGGTAGGTTTGATATCGTATGAGGAAAAAAAAGAAGGGCCGACAACTTTTTGCCTGTTTGTTTATTTAATTTTTGAAAGAATCCCAGAAAACCAAACGACAAAGCCAACTTTCTCCTGATAAGAGAAATGACAGATAAAGTAACCAAAAGTTAAAGTAATGTTTGAAACTTTGCAAGGTGTGGAAAATCAGAAGTAACTAAAAGCTTGCGAGTACAACCGTGTCAGTTGTACCCTCAAGTTTATTATTTTTAATTACTTCTGAAAGTTAAACTTGTTTATTGATGTAAACCATTTAAAAAAAAAAAATATTTTGGTATTTTTGTAGTAATATTCCCGACAACCGTTGAGGCCAAGCCTCCTCAAGTCAGCGTGACCTTCCGAAGCCAGGCAGATAAACCGCACAAGATACCCGTACGCGTAAAGCCCTCGGCCATCATCAGGCTGCCAGGCCCTCAGAAGCCGTTATCATCCAACGAACCGTTGAGCAAACCTCCGACAGTAATTGGTCGAAGAAAGACAGAGACCCAACGATTTACAAATAAAAAAGGTGATGAAACTAAAAGGCAATATACAGGATTGGTAATCACTTTTAGACAATTTGATAAGTTTCAATCTGAGAGCTCAGTGATTGTCAAGTTCACACCAATAGCAATCCTCCAGAGAAATCTTCTGTTTGAAATAGTTCATTTGCAGACCTAAAAAAACCACCACGCTTATTTCAATCACGGCAATTGAAATTGTGCACATATGTGGACATTGTTTTGGGGTAAACAGTATTAGCTGTTGCAAACTGCTTACCAACCGAAAGGACCTATGGTATAAATGCAAAAAGTAGTTAGTGGCCTAGAGCTTTGACCCTAGCAGAGTCTTTCTTGAAGGCTCAATGATGACACAACACACATAAACAGGTTTACTGGTGTAACAGAAGCAGTCAAGTTTAAAGACATGGCAGAAAGCACACAGTGAAAGCGGGGAATGATCAAAGGAGAGGGTGACAAGGTGGGGGGAGGGTAGGGGAAGGGGCAGGTTTGGCCACAAGAGGTGGGGAACACAAAAGACAAAATCAATGGTGGGAAGAGGGAGAAAAAACTTGAGGGTTAGAATTAATTTATTTTTCAGAAATTGTTTTTTCTTTCAATATTATCCCTTTGAAACATCAATTAATTTTCCCATTTAAGATCCCAGCTTGTAGAATTTGAAAACTGTTCATGCGATATTTTTTTTGTGGACAAATCCCAGGATCCCTCGGTAAAACTTCGGAGGAGGACGTCAAGTTCATCACCCCAAGAATCCAAGATATGAAGGTGTCTCATGTAGCCATGGACGGCAAGGAGATGGCTGAGTTCCACAACCCACGTTTGAATGTCCGACAGCAGTCTGCCGTCATCAGGATCTTACAGGGGGAGGGCCGACCAATGCCTTACATTATCTTTGGACCACCTGGTTGGTTTGATTTTTGTTTTAATTCTGTGCTTGAAACTAAGAAAGTTCTAATAGATGTTAAATTTGCATCAGGGATAAAGGAAGTTTGTTTGTTTTTTACACATACAGAGTATGTGTGTTAAGCGCTTTATACTTTCACAAGTCGCTTTCAGGAGTCCTGGGAATTTTTTTTACCAGGTATTTTACTCCAACCCCATGATCTTTGCCATTCTAGAGCACTGAGCTTGCCCTGTAGCTAGAGGCAGTTTGATTTCTATATGTTAGCAGTGGGTACTGCAATACTGCAAAATAAATTATGAGATATCGCCCAACTCACAGGGCCAGACGGCCACTTCAAGGTGAGGGCTACACTTGACTGATTTGGGCTGTCAACCCAGATCAACTGGCACCAGGGGCGCGTTGCCACCTACTCCTGGGGCTGAAACAGGGTTACCCCCTTCACAGTCCAATTGGATGTAGGCAAGGGTATTATCCACTAGGAGCCTGGTTGGTAGAGCTGAATGGACTAACGGTACCTTCCAAACTTTTTACGGAGCAATTATGGTTAAGTGCCTTGCTCAAGGACATAAGTGTCATTACTGGGACTCGAACCTACACTCTGCTGCTGACAACACCAGAGCTTGGGTCCGATGAACTAAACCGCTCGGCCACGATACGCAAATAGTTTAATAGATGTTAAATTTGCCTCCGGGATAAAGAATATTTTGTGTGTTTTACCCACATATCCATGTGTGTGAAGCACTGTATACGCAGTACTTTTCCGGGTCACTATTTTCCGCAGGCACACGACTTGGGCGGGATTCAAACCCATGACTTTTGCCAGTCCAGAGCAGATAACTCACCACTAAACCACCAAGCTTGCGCGGTAGCTAGAGGCAGTTTGAATCTGATGTTAATAGTAGTAAATATCGTAATGATTTTAATTTGCATTGGGTATAAGAACATTATTTATGTCTAACCAATACACCGATATTTGTTAAGCACTGTACACTCTGTACTTTCTCGAGCCCTGTGATAAAATCCACGGGCATATTACTCAGGTGAGATTCAAACCCATGACCTGTTCCATTCTAGAGCAGATGTCTTGCCCACTAGACCACTGAGCTTGCCCGGTAGCTAGAGGCAGATCAAATCCTATATTTTGGCAACGGGCACTGATAAAGTTGTGATGCAGACTGAGTGATTATCACTGAGCAAATTTATGTGAAATTTAGTAGTTTTACGTTCCAGAAGACTTCAGTTGTGATTTTGTTGACAAGCTCTCCTTTTTTTTTACTCGAGGTACGGGTAAGACGGTTACTGTTGTAGAAGCCATTCTTCAGGTCCATTTTCGTCGACCGTCCAGCCGGATCTTGGCTTGTACACCATCCAACAGTGCTGCCGATCTTCTGGTAAGACATCACTTCCAGAAATCAAAGCTTTTGTACTCAGTTCTGGTGGCTAAGTCGGTGGGGTTTTGGTTAAAATTCCGGTCGTGACGTGTGTGTCCTTGAGCAAGACACTTAACTATATAATTGCTTCTCTTCACCCAGGGGTGAATGGGTACCTGTGAGGGCAGAGATGGTTCTTGTGATTGATTTAGCTTGGTGCGCTACATACTTGGCAGCACAGGCTGTATACTCCACAGGGAGCTGAGATGGTTTGAGGAATAAATAAATGGCCCTACAACTAGAGTAATAATGTTCATGCTTCATGAGAGTGGAGTTGGCGGACACTGGCACTTTACGAATATCCATTATTCATATCTGAAAAAATATTCCGCATTCACAAATTATTCAAACAAAGTTTGCTCGTTATCCTAATGACCTTGCTGAGGAAGAATTATGCCATGTGGCTCATCAATAAAATACCTTAATTACGGTGAAGAATTTGGTTTGATTCTGATTTAATTTTGATATGGCAGACAGAGCGTATTCACGACAGTAATAAAGTGGACCCGGGTGCTATGGTGAGACTCAACGCTTTCCACAGGTCACAAGAGGTATGTCTGTATCAGTACGAGGGTGCTAGGGTTAAAGATGGTCAACCACAAGGATGGAAAAATCATAAAGAGCCCTCCAACCACAGTTCTCCTTTCGGAAGAACCAATCAGAGCAGTGCTGACTCAAAGAACCAATCAGAGCAGTGCTGACTCAAAGAACCAATCAGAGCAGTGCTGACTCAAAGAACCAATCAGAGCAGTGCTGACTCGAAGAACCAATCAGAGCAGTGCTGACTCAAAGAACCAATCAGAGCAGTGCTGACTCAAAGAACCAATCAGAGCAGTGCTGACTCTACACTGAAACCTCTTAATCCCTATTAAAGAGACCAGCATCTCAAACACTCTTCAGTCTCCTGACGATGACTAAAGCAGTCCAAACGTTGAGACCAATTAAGAACTCACTCCGCGGCAGTGAAGTTAATAACAAGAAGTCCCCTCGATCCACCAAGCAAAAAGTAGTAGTCCCGGTCGATTTCCTACCTCCCTAGGTAGTAGTTAATAAGCAGGACAGTTCTTTTCAGAACTAAGTAGTCTCCCGAATTTCCAAAATCTTCTCTGCGGCAGTAATAATAAATTGCAACACAAGTTCTCAAAAACTAAATCTACACAGAAAAGTATATTATTTACACTCATGGTGTTACCGCAAACTGAATAACACATTAAATGACCTAATGCCTGAATGTTTTGGGCAAATTGGTGACACTGCATTGTTATCAACTTGGTGTCCTTTTTTTTTGTTTTTTCAAAAATACACATAAAGGGCGTACAATTTTTTCGATGGGTTTTCTATGGCTTTCCAGTTTTCATGTACGATGCCTCTTAGATAAAAGACTGGGGTCGGAGGAATTTAAATGGCCTTGGTCCAGAACGTACATCATGTGAAAGTAAATGCAAAGCAAATTTTCCAACACGGCGAACATGATGCCATTGTAGCTATTTGGCTGGGAATGGCGAATCTTGAGTTAATCGCAAAAAGTATGTTTATACTTTTGGTGCTAATTTCTTGCAAATTCCAAAGTGCGCCCTCTAGTGGTAAATAATACTGCTATTTAATTGGTTGTAGCTTTGTGACAGTTGACAGAAAGTTGACATTTACTCAACTCGAGACGAAACTACCTGTGAAGCTAATATTTTTGTGTGACCCAGTTGATTTGCTTCACTGTAAAATTCACAGTGAAGCAACTGTGAACGGATGATGATGTAAGTTCACTTTGCTTTTGGAATCGCTTGAGCTTGGCATAAATAATCCAGTAACACAGCAATTTTGACCAATGACGTGATCTACACGGGCATCCAGACGTAAACATTTCCATTTTTTAAAACATATTTGTGAAACACTACTTGCTAAGGGTTTACATGGCCCAAGTTGCCTCGGTGTAACAAAAATTCACCAGTCACTTTTTGTCTGTTACTGTGCCAGAGTATTCCATCAGTGATCCTACCCTACTGTAAGGATGGTGAGAAGCTGGAGTTTATTTCCTATCAGCGCATTATCGTCTGTACATGCAGCACGGCCGGCAGTCTCTACCAGCGCGGTCTCTCCGCAGGACATTTCTCTCACGTGTTTGTCGACGAGGCTGGACAGGCAACGGAACCAGAGTGCCTGGTACCCGTCGGGCTGTCTGTTGGACCCGAAGGACAGGTAGTATTTGTACTTTTTTGTTTCCTGGCGATCAGACGTTATTAAAGAGTTAAAAGTGTGATACATTATTATTAATGTCTGACATAATCCTCAAACATATTTCTAATCTGAGAACGTATTTTTTAGGTCTATAAACTTGAAACCAGTTCCCATTTTGTCTGGCTTTGGCACAGCCGTTAACTTTGGTCCAGTCTTCATAAGTGAGATTGTTTTTTCTAAATTGTGCTTCCTAAATGATTTAGACTTTTAAAGACTAATTAAGGAGATCATGGAGGGAGTCCAGACTTCACCTCGACATCTTCTCCCTACCCAGATAATTCTTGCCGGAGACCCGATGCAGTTAGGTCCGGTGCTGAACAGCCACATCGCCAAGGAGTACGGCCTTGGTCAGTCCTTTCTGGAGAGGCTCATCCTCAGGAAGGTGTACAGGAGAGATGCCGACAAGTACAGAGATCACGGATGCTATGATCCGTTATTGGTACGTAGCAGGCAGAGATCAGGGTCTATCGTGAAACTGGGTCTACCATAGTGTGTCAAAAAAAGCATTCAGTGTAGCTGGACGGATGACTTGGAACAATCTTCCTCCTTTCATTAGGGAATCTGTTTATTTCTATTTCATAAATAGAAAAACAATTCCCAAGCATCTTAGCAGGGATTTGAACCCACAACCTTCTGAGTTGTAGAGCAGATGTTTTAACCGGTAGACCACCAATAGAGAGGCCAGTTACATTGGTTAAATTGGGGGAAAGAAACAAGATAGCCGCACTTTGATAAATACCGATAGTTGCTGTTGACCTCTGACCTTTTGCTATGTACTACCTTAAAACTGATTCCCTGTCATCGGGTGTGATATACTGAAATCTTAGGTCACCAAGCTCGTTGAGAACTACCGATCTCACCCGAGCCTTCTCAAGCTGCCGTCCAAGTTGTTCTACCACGATGAGTTGCTGCCGATGGCTGACACTAAACTCACACATCAGTTGGCTGCGTGGGAGAAGCTACCCAACAAGAACGGCAACTGTCCGCTGCTCTTCCATGGAGTCTTGGTAAGTAACTATCTACCTGTACATGATCTAAGTACCTCATTGGTTCTTGAAGATTAGGTATTAGGTCAAACATGGAAGTAGTTTCAAGAAGGATTTGAAACTGTTCATTGTGGCGATACAATCTAGTAAAGTTCGGTGTAACACCATGTGTACATGAGTGTGATTTGAAAATGTGTATGGTGGAGCTACACTCTAGTAAGGTTTGCAGTAACACCATGTACATGAGTAGGATTTGAAACTTTGCATGGTGGAGATACACTCTAGTAAGGTTTGCAGTAACACCATGTACATGAGTAGGATTTGAAACTTTGCATGGTGGAGATACAATCTAGTAAGGTTTGCAGTAACACCATGTACATGAGTAGGATTTGAAACTTTGCATGGTGGAGATGCAATCTAGTGAGGTTTGTGGTAACACCATGTGCATGAGTAGGATTTGAAACTTTGTATGGTGGAGATGCAATCTAGTAAGGTTTGCAGTAACACCATGTACATGAGTAGGATTTGAAACTTTGCATGGTGGAGATACAATCTAGTAAGGTTTGCGGTAACACCATGTACATGTGTAGGATTTGAAACTTTGCATGGTGGAGCTACACTCTAGTAAGGTTTGCAGTAACACCATGTACATGAGTAGGATTTGAAACTTTGCATGGTGGAGATGCAATCTAGTGAGGTTTGCGGTAACACCATGTACATGAGTAGGATTTGAAACTTTGCATGGTGGAGATACAATCTAGTAAGGTTTGCGGTAACACCATGTACATGAGTAGGATTTGAAACTTTGCATGGTGGAGATGCAATCTAGTGAGGTTTGCGGTAACACCATGTACATGAGTAGGACTTGAAACTTTGCATGGTGGAGATACAATCTAGTAAGGTTTGCAGTAACACCTTGTACATGAGTAGGATTTGAAACTTTGCATGGTGGAGATGCAATCTAGTGAGGTTTGCGGTAACACCATGTACATGAGTAGGATTTGAAACTTTGCATGGTGGAGATACAATCTAGTAAGGTTTGCGGTAACACCATGTACATGAGTAGGATTTGAAACTTTGCATGGTGGAGATACAATCTAGTAAGGTTTGCAGTGACACCTTGTACATGAGTAGGATTTGAAACTTTGCATGGTGGGAATACAATCTCAAAAGTTTGTTCAGCTGTTATTTTTTAAACATGTTGATTTTATGCAGTAATTGTGATATAAAATGTTAACTTTCTTGAATGTCGAGGGCCCGATTTTATAAAGCTGCTTAAGCACAAAAGCTAGCTAAGCACAACAAAATTATGCTTACCAGATTAATGTTACCAGCCTAAAATGCCATGTCACATGTGTAAAATCTGTGACTGGTATCCTGCTTTCGTTTGCTTGGCAGAAAGTACTGTTTTTTGCTTTAAAGCGGCTCTATGAAATTTGATGTTTTGAATGTTTTTGTGCATCATCAACTTACCACTGACTATTCTGTATGATTTTATTAAAACAAAATAATTTAAAGGTGAATGTTTTTGGATTTTCTGCATCAGGATTGATCACAAATTAAACAAATATTTTTCTTTTTTTTAGGGAGAGGATATGAGAGATGGTAACAGCCCCTCCTGGTTTAACCCGGCAGAAGTGGTTCAAGTCATAAATTACATCCAGGGATTGTTGGCGTCAACATCCCCAGTGATCGGTCCAGATGACATTGGCGTCATAACACCCTACAGGAAACAGGTCCGAACATATCATATCAAGTTTGCTTTTTTAATGTTGCCAACAACCCCAAATCCTCCATAATCCATGCCATCATTACGGGAAAGCTCCATTGAAAAAAGAGGGTCAAATGAAACATCTTTTTCGTCTGGCAGGTCACACCTGTAATTCATTTTCCAAACAGTGGACATAATTGGATCATACACAAACCAGTAGGGCTGCTGACTGCCATAGGCAAATAACTGCTCATCCATTCAGTTTAATGACCCGCCAAATTAATTGTTAACATACCTAATTGGTGAAAAGGGTGATAGTTTCCGAGTTTTGGCCAGTAATGATGGTTTTGCTTGAATTTGATGGATTTGGTACTGAACCCCCAAACAATCAAATCCTAGTATGGGGTCAGGCTTTACACCTAAATGTGGGTGTTGAGTTGCCTTGAAGTGAAGTGTGTGATGGGTTTGGGCCATTTCTGATCCTGGTCATAACATTGACATGGAGGGTGGAAAGGCTGTTAACCCTCCTACTGTCTGACCATTTCATATCGTCGACTGTGGTTTTGAGTGCCTTCAAAAACTGTGCTAGCCTTCAATAGTATATTGTGTGGTGAATGATCTACACAGTACACAGTCAACGCTCCTAGTGTGATGGTAATGTTCCACTATACACAACTTGTACATTTGAACGGTTTCAAACGGTTGGTCGACTCTCTGGAGAATGTTACCAAGAGTAGGAGGGTTACTAATGGTAATGACTTGATCAATAAAACGCCTCCTTTCCAAAGAGTACAAGGTCCTGAAAAAAGAGAACTAAAACTAGAAAAAGGGGACAACTAGGTACAGTTTTTAGAATAAGATTGGTCTGAGATGAGAGCCATTTTGTTTCTTTGTGTGTTGATTTTGATCGAACTGGGTTTTTTTTGGTTGCAGGTTGAGAAGATTCGGATGATGTTGACTAGCCTGGCATTATCCGGAATCAAAGTGGGATCCGTCGAGGAGTTTCAAGGTCAAGAAAGGATTGCGATGATCATTTCAACGGTCAGTAAAAAAATATATACATTTCTGGTAATGAGACCAAGGTTGCCTCAATGTGAACCTAGTCTCTTTTAGCTCGCAAGCCTGAGGAAACCTGTAAACAAGGATGCTTTCTATGTAAACCAGAAACACAGGGGTCAACCCCTACTCTTCTGCCACTAGTGTTCCGGGGAAAATTTCACTAAGAGTTATTAAGATTGATCTTAACTGTATGTTAATCCTAATTGCTAAGCAAAGTGTGACGTCACAGTACAAATCACGATGTTAATGCCGACAAATCATCTCAAGATGAATCTTTGGAAATCGGCCCCTGGGTTCTTTTGTGTGCACTTCCAACCCTAGTACATGGGACCAATGGCTTAATGTCCCATCCGAACGACAAAGCAATTTATGGTAAAGTATCTTGCTCAAGGACACAAGCGTCAAGACCGGGACTCTGCTGACCAGAAACACCGAGCTTGAGTCCAGTGCTCTTAACCTCACATGCCATAGGCCAAATTCCAGCATCTTTGGCCTCTTTCCAAAGACCACAACAGTTTTGAAATTGTGTGCTTTCAGCACGGGGCTTCAAAAAGATGGACAGAGCTTATGTGTGTGTTCAAGAAACGTTCAACTTTGACCCTCATGACTGGTTACCATTGTGGTGATGCATGAATCAGGCAGCAGACACACTGCTACCAACTACTTCACAGATTGCTTTAGTGGTAATAGGTTGTCAACACTTGTCCTAAAATTGAAAAAGAAAATGTGTCCAAAGTGCCCAGAATTGTTGTTCTATTTAAATGGAGAAATAAGGAGGTGTGCCCAAATTTTTATTGGGTGGCCAAAAGAAACCCATGTGCTCCTCCATTTTTTGTTTGAAGAAACATAAACCTGTTTACTTTGAATGTATCTTTGTTTGTTATTGCTGTTTTTTTTTTAATTACCAGATGTCTTGGTTGTTTTCTTCATCTCAATCTCTCAGGTTCGTTCGAGCGAGAACCTACTGAATTTCGATGTGCGACATCACCTTGGTTTCCTTAGCAACCCCAAGAGATTCAACGTCGCAATCACCCGAGCCCAGGCACTCATGGTGATTGTAGGCAACCCCAACGTCCTCGCTAAGGTGAGTTTGGGTCTGACCTTACCAATCACTGTTATGCATCCGCATAGGTGGTCAAGGACAAGTGGCAAGGATCCTTTAAGCGCCAACCAAATTATGCTTACCAGAATAAGGTTATTAATTTTGGTTTTACCCTTACACCGATGTGTGTTAGCACTGTATACTCAGTACTTTCCCGAGTTCTGTGAAAAAAATCACAGGCATATTACTCGGGTGGGATTCGAACCCGATTTTTTCACAGAACTCAGGAAAGTACTGAGTATACAGTGCTAACACACATCGGTGTAAGGGTAAAACCAAAATTAATATTCTTTATCCCCGATGCAAAATTAACAGAATAAGGCTACCAGCCAAAATAGCCTGCAACATGTACAATCTGTGACTGGTAATCTACTTATTTTGCTTAGCAGAAAATTGTTATGCACTGATTTCTGGTTAAGCGGCTCTATGAGATTCGGTTCAGATCCCCAACCAGTTACTGCTGTGGATCTTCCATTTGTTCTCTTCCAGCCAGGGCCCAATCTCATAAAGCCTGTAAGCACAAAAACTTGCTAAGCACACAGCAATCTTGCTTAGAAGAAACAGGTTACCAGCCAACATTCCATAAGGTTCACTTTGTTGCCACTGGTCCCCCGCTCATTTCTTGCTTAGTAAAGAAATTTGCCAAACAGAATTTTCTGCAAGTAACAGCTTTATGAAATTGGGCTGTGATGGGATTATGTTAGTTTTACCTCGGCATCAAGGTTTGAGTTAATTTAAACATTTTGTTTATTTCAGGATAAACACTGGCGTGCCTTGTTGAATTACTGTCTGGAGCTGGGCGCTTACACCGGTACCCAGCCACCTGCTCTAACGCAGGACAGTTATGATGACGTGGAATCTCTAGACGGGAGCCAGGAGCCAGGTAATTCATCGCCACGGCAACAAGACAGTGAAGCAGTCACAATGGATGAACGTCTGCCTACAGCTCCTGACAGTCTCGTTAGCAATCATAACACTGAGAACCAGTGTGAAAGGGTACCAACAATAACAGATGGCAGTGACCCCAGTGAAACGTTAAAAATGGAACAAAGTGCACTCAATGGAAGATCTGAGAATCATAGCAAGAAGGTTTTAGTTCCACTACATAAGGTTAACGGTCGTCACCAAGAACAAAGCTGCTCCCCGCAAAAGCTAAATTCGAGTAGAACTGACAGTCTCAAAACAAATACGGTAAATGCAGAAGCACCGTGTGACATATCTCAGAAGGTGCCTCCAGCCAATGAAAAGCCATCAGTGGTAGCCAATGAAAAGCCTTCATTGGTACCCAATGACAGCTCACCATCGACAGCCAATGAAAATCCACCATTTTCAGCCTATGGGAATGTCCTGTACAATCCTGAAAACTATTTGACTTCAAAAACTGAGACGACCCGTTTATCTCAAGTCCCAGCTTCACACCACGATCAGGTTGATCTGGAATGGAACAGTGCAGCGGACAGCCACTCTGGTTGTCCAGAAACTGCCTTGTCCACTAAAGACGGTGCAACTGAATGTCTTTCAAAGTGTGCTCCAACCCATCCCGCTTCTCAGTCAGAGGCGGGGTCCTTAGTGACCCTGCCCAACAGAGATGACGTGGAAAAGTCGAACCACATTGCCGAGAGGATAAAATCAGCATCCAGTAATGAGCAGAATCTGAAGAGTTGGGATGAGGTTGAAGAAGTGTGTTTTGCCAGGGAGATTGCCAAAGTAGTGGAGTCATCATTGAAGGTGGAATTTGGGCAATGTTCACCCCCAAATGATCTAGATTCTTACAGTAAGGACCACTTCACGGACGCCAACTTTATCACTTCACCTGTGCATGAGCAAGCTCCGCTTAATGATACCCAATTGTCTCCGTTGAGGGGGGGATTCACTGAGTCCGATGTGAGTCCTGCAACACTCGCCTCGGCCCTGCGAATATTGCAAACATTCCAAGAGAAGGGATATGTTGAGAACTTTATCCCAGATGACAGCTGTTTGGAATACTCTGGAGAGATTGCACCACCGCAGCAAGACGCCGGCCAAGTGGAGGATGAAGACGAAGAGGAGATCTGGGATGAGGAAGTGGATCTATCTGAGATCTATCAACGAGGCATTCAAGGAGGAGCGACCCCACAAGACAAACTGAAAGAGCAGTGGGATGGCTACTCCGAGGATGGAGGACAAAGATTGGATTTCAGCCCAACGGAACAAAATCCCACATCTCAAGAAAAATGTGAGGATGAAATTTCTCTCAGGGGAGCAAGCCATCCACATCAAGAGCCTGGAGAACAACAACTTGCAGGAAAGGATTTTGTCGAGGATGATCCTGAAATGCCTTCTCTCGAGGAGTGGTTTCAGGACCTGAAGACGGACACCTCAGCCTTGCCAACAAATCAGAGGTATCCTGAAGATAACCGGGAGACGGCTGTTGATCAAACTGCGAGGGCATACTTGGCAAACCGTTCAGTACCTCATGAGGCTACTGGAGGGTTAGGAGGCTACATAAACATGAACCAGAGAGCCACACCTCCAGGGTTAGGAAGAGGTACACTGTCAAGTAAATCTGAGAGGCGGTCGTCCTCAAGACCAAGACATTCTGGTAGGTCACACATGATCGGTGCACCAACTTACAATAACCCGCCGCGACCGAACCCCAGGACATGCCCTCATCATACCCACGATAGCATGATTCATCAGCGCGAGGCTAACAATGAGGTTATGAATAGCCCTCACAACGGTGTGTACACGGATTATGACCTCAGGACCACTGAGTGCGCCCATCATGATTCAAATTTGAACCCTGAAGAGGTGAAGGGTCAAAGTGGGGCAATGCCGCCCCAGGAGACCAGTCAGGAAAAAGAGGAGTGGGTTGGATCAGAAAACCACTTCTTTTACAGGAAGCCTGTCATCCAACACCAGGAAGGTGGAGCGGCATTCAGTAGGAACACCTACTCATGGGAAGAGACAATGAGAGGTTACCAGACGAGGTACACAACGGAGGAGGATTTCATGGGCGGTTATCAACCACCAGCCGCCCCCGTGTATCACGACTTCCCCGGGGGAGGTGGTTACACGGGACCCGATGGATCGTCGTATCCAGTGGCGGCCAATCTAGAGACAATGGATCAGTATGACGTCATCATTGAGAGCAGCTGTGATGAGAGTAGCGACAATCAGGACCGGGCAGGACCTCAACCCACCTACGGCAGCTAGCCATAAACACCAAACCACCAGAGCTGCTTAGCATTCCGTTATACTGAGTCATTTCTGCTTACCAAAATAAGGGTACCAACCAAAAACATGTTGTGATGCCTAACACTTGCAGCCGCCATGGGCCAAATTTCATAGAGCTGCTTAAGCATAAAATGTTTATTGCTTGACAAGTATCTGCTAAGCAGAAATGAGCAGGTCAATCAGTCACAAATTGTTACATGCAACACAGTAGTTTGGCTGGTAGCCTTATTCTAGAAAGCATACATTTGCTCTGGTAAGCATTGTACATCTGTTGTGCTTAGCTACTTTTTGCGCTTAAATAATCAGCTCTATGAAATTGGGTCATGGAATGTTAGCCAGTAACATCACATGTTTAAAAAGAGCCACCCGGTCTGGACCTCCTGTAGGCACAAATTGTACACAGCTCGACAGAAGGAAACACAAAATCATTCATTTTAGGGAGAGTGCCCCTTCAATTTTTTTTATCCCATTCTTTGTTAATGGGGAGACATCGCCAAACAGTTAAATTTGACATTTCTTGATTTGATGTTGCAAGAAGGGTACGAAATGAAAAATTTCTCAGTTTACCAATATCTGCCTGACTGGTCACAGTACATAAACACTGTTCCTGCCCAAGCTCATGTAGCATTTACTGCTGCATTACAACAAACATTAATTATTTACTACCTTGCAGATAAACATATCCCAACAAACTAAACACCGTTGGAACGAGCAGACAATTCTCTTTAGTATGATATATATTGTGTCATGTTTCCCAAACTCAAATCACTAGTAATGAGAGTACAAAGAAAGACACTGTCTTTTTGTTCATCTTCGGCTCTTCCCAGTAGTTGGAGGCTAACAGCGTTTGAGTGTTCTACGGGAAATTCCGTAGCTTAGGCAGATATGTGTGACTCAGTATCGATACCTTTCCTGCCTGGAAATGTCAAGTGACTCTGTTTGTAAACAGCATTCAAAGAAATTAGAGTTATGTTTTCTTTTGAAGTTGAACTAACACTTTGCCAAATATCATTTTAGTTGTCTTTCATTTGTACAAAGCGAAACACATTTTTAATGCATGATTGAAGTTTTAACCTTTACATTTTAACGATTACATTTTTAATTTGCCTTTTATTGCCAAAGACATGACTGTTTACTGTGAAAAACCAAACTTTTTAAAAGTTACACTTTGATTTGGTATTACAGCTTTTTCTTCTTCTAAGCTCGCTAAAAACAAGATCTCACTATTATATAAACAAGGAGAGGAGTGTTTAAACGTGTGTGTCGTGCAAGCATATACGCAGACGCCAATTTACGCGAAATGCAATCAATACCTACCGGTACTTCATGTACAAATTTATTAATATGCACGTGCATGCACAACCGTTGAGCGTAGCATGCAATTTTTACCCTTTGCAAAACAAAGCCCAAAGGCGTGACAGGAAGTAAACATTTCCAGTGTTATACAGATTTTCCGATATTATTACGACTTTTAACAAAAAGAGCATTTATGATTGGGAATAAAAGAGTGGTGACTCAGTCTTGAATGTTCGTTTCAAACCTTGCAGGGTCGTGGTCATGCGATAAAAGACACTTGCTTCGGCACGGTCCTGTTCACATTGCCACAACCCTGCCAGTTTTTAATGAACATTCTAGACCTCGTCCCACTCTTTTATTCTCTTTTTAAAAAAAAGGGGCCAACCCAGACTTGGGCCGACCCAGTTATGTATGCAGTGATACTCAAGGCTACCCATAACAACTGGGGGGGGGGGGTCAATAATGGCAAACAATGAAAAGGTTTGTAAAGAGAGAATTTTAAAGAGAATTTTGTTTTCCTGCATTTGTATTTGAATTCAATTCAATGGAATGTTTTAGTTCCTTTAGTATTATTTATTTTAATGTATTGGGTTTCCTTTGACCTCCTTCCCAGGCCGACCCACGCAAGAAAAGGGGAAAAAAAAGAAAAAAAAAAGTTTTCTGATCAACACATCCCACCAAATATTAATAAATACAGAAACACAAAAGTTGTTTCTTGTACTGTCCCATAGAGCTATAAAACCTGACTGTAGAGTGCTAAACTTGCCCTGCGTTATGAAGCAATGCGGGCACCCCCATGTTTGTGTTCAACCCCAAGAAACGTATGCAAAACCTTGACATTTTGTACCTGTACCATACAGAATCTTACGGATCGGGTTTGTGGGGTCCTGCTATTGTTGGTCAATTATTCCCTTTTTCTGAAGAAATTCTCTGTAGGGTCCAGGTTGATTATAGAAAACCTTGTGGGGTAGCATTGTATATCCTCTCCAACTGGGTACCTTTACCCAACCGGGGCCCCTATTGTACCTTTAAAAATTATTATAGGTACAATGTGTACCTGGTTTGAATGTTGACCCCGTAAATCTAGGTCTTCTTTTTCCACCCATTGTGTGGACTTTCTTTAGTGACGTTTCCATTACTTTTGTACACAAAAACCAAACCAAGTCATTCTCAGTCTGTCACACCTTTTCTTTTGTTACAGTCTTCTAGGATACGTACTCAACACACAAAGAAATACTGAATAAAAATATATACAAGTTTTTTATTGTGATAAATCCAGTTTTCCAGAGAAACATTCTTCCTACATGTGTCAACAAAGAAAGTAATAGTTTAGAATTGCATTTATCAACTATTCTTAACTTTCAATCTTATTTCTGTCTTTGTTCCTTAACTGTTTCCATTTAAAATAAATTTTTGAAAATGTGTAACAAGTTGCTTGCCAGATAAATTGAATTTTGAGTGCAATCCTTAGTGAATAAATCCATGTGTTATCACAAATTTCTGTTGCATCAAAACTGCTAAAAAACAGAATGAACTTTTAGTCGTTTGAGTATATGGTATCTTCTGTGGCTGAGTGGTCAAGTGCACTGGAATCAAGCTCTGCTGTTTTTGGTCAGCAGAGTGTGGGTTCGAGTCCCGGTCGTGGCACTTGTGTCCTTAAGAAAGACACTTTACCATTATTGCTTCAACCTTCGGATGGGACGTAAAGCTTTGCAATGAATGTAAAAGAACCCAGTACACTTATCAATAAGAGAAGAGGTTCACCCCAGTGTTTTCTGAAACGGTTGGCTGCAGATTGCGCCACAGCACCTTGCAAACCGTTATATGGTGCTATGTAAATAAATTGGTCTTACATTTCAAACACAGCTCCGCATACCTTGTAGAAAAAATATGAGCGCTTTTTAACGCCCTCAAGTGTGATAAAGCACTGTATAAAAAACTGCGTATTATTATATAATCAATGCCGTGCATCTAGCCAACTAATACAAGGATTTTGTACGCTTTCCATTTCAGTCACGCATCATCTCCTCAAAAGTTTCAAACAATTCTTTTGTCTTTATTGTGTCTGAAAGTGGGACCTAATTCCGCTGTAAGCCACGCACACTCTACACAAACAGGCTCCAACAATTACCAGAAGCCCATAGGAATATTGCATTCACTGGTTTTTGTGTGATGGAATTATGCAAGAAAAGTTGATTACGTATGTTCTTAAAAGACTAGTGGTCTTCTCGGAATTCTCAAGCGCCTGCGGCCAAGGGGTCAAGCCCACTGCACTCAAGCTCTGGTGTTTTTTGATCAGCTGAGTGTGGGTTCGGCTCCTGGACTTGACACTTGTGTCCTTAAGCAAGACACTTAAACATCATTGCTTCATCCTTCGGATGGGGCGTAAAGCCATAGGTCTCGTGTGTTGTGAATGCACGTAAAAGAGCCCAGTTACACTTATCGCTAAGAGAAAGGGATAGCCCTGGTGTTTCTGGCAGTGGTTGCTGAATGCACTATGACACCTTGTAAACCATTAGAAGGTGCAGCATAAATGGGGCTCATAATTCAAAACATAACTCTGCTTATCCTGTTGAAAAACAAACATTGAGAGCCTTGATACACTCCTAGGGGTGTGATTAAGTGTTATATACGAACCCAGTAATTATTCTTATTACTTTTGGTAAATTTAGACACAGATGTGTGCCAGCCTTTGAGCCAGAAGTAGCAAAAACTTTGGGCTTGCAGAAGATGGGCGACCGTTTGATGCACTGATCTACCAACAGGGTAGGGGATATGTCAACAAAAAGAAAAAGTAACATCCTTACGTAATGGACCCGTACCGACAATTTCTAAAAGAACAAAATGTGAAAGGTATGATGATAAAACCAAACTATTTTAGCATTAAAAAGTCCTAAACATGTACATGTACAACAGAAACAATAGACTCAACTTTCTTTTTGACTATGGATATTGCATTGTTGTTTGTACCAAGGATAATCCTTCAGAATACATTATGTTTGTTGACCTTTCTTCTGGGGTGGCACAGCTGCAAGGTTCGCCAACCAGTGGATGGCAAAGGATGGACGACCTTCACCGCAAAAAAATACAATTTAGCAGCCCCAAGAGATTTCACGTTGCAATCACCAGAGCCCAGGCACTCATGGGGTCATAGGCAAACCCCAACGTCCTCGCTAAGGTGAGTTGGTGTTGTAGTCGGTTACTGCAACAGCAGCCTCGCTACCATGGGCGGCGTGCCAGATCGATACCTCACTAACCCCTGCTAGGGATGTACTGAAAAACAGCACTGATTGGCTCCCAAAAGTGACTACTTTGCGTGCACGCTTGTTAAAACTTTCGAGCACTTGTATAGGACGCTTTGTATGCTCGTCAAAATGCAAGAGACGCGATTCCGTTTCAAATGATTATGAATCGTGTTTTTACATGGTCACCCTAAACTGCATCCAGTTAGACATATCACAAGATCCAAGAAGAATGAGCGGGGACCAGTTGCTCTTGGACTTGATGCCTCTTCTGTGGGTTACCATACTTGATGGCAAGCGCACAGTGGATCGGCCACAGGCCTAACTAAAATGTGGTTATGACTGAGCAGCACATGCTGAAATGAAAATGGCGAGGCGAGATCGATCGCCCCCTGGGAACGAGGTTGCTGCTACAGTCTCTCAGTGACTTCTATGACCTTTCAGTGTAGGTCATCGTGGTTTATAATATTAACAAGAACCCTCTCTAACTGTTACTACACATGTCTTCTTAAAAAGATTTGTACAAATCCATTTATACATTTTGTGATACGCGAGCCGCGCGTACAGAACAGTGTTGAAAAGAAAGGCCTATATTCTGTCTATATGTCTTTGAAACCACGGATACAACATCTTTGTAACCATGGATACAGCTGCTTGTCAACAACAGATACATCTTCGTAACCATGGCTACATCTTTGTAACCATGGAAACGACTTCCCCATCTACGTGTGCGTCGTATCAGAGCCAGACGCCTGCGTTCCCCTCTGTAGCAAGTCGAGCATTATGGGATAGATTGGAGCAAATTCCTTCCCTTGTCTTGATCTCACTGACTGTACATACGCCTCAAGGGTGCCCCTACAATCAAACAAACAAAGCAAAATGAGTTCGCTTTGGAAGAACTCATATAAAAAAAAACCCCACATTTCTCTGAGGTCACCAAAATGGAAGAGTATCTTGCCTACAAGTGCCTACCACTGTTTCAAGCCCCAAGAGGGCGCTATATGAATCTCAAATGTGGCATACACTCACCTGATTAAAGCAAGTCTCTCTTTTTCTGAGCAGTGATCACTCAGCCATTGTGAATACCGCGTCGTTGACCAACCAGCAACCTGCATTCAGAAATCCAAGTATCAGTTAGTGACAAATTATAAATGAAAATGTGCCATGTTTGCATAAATGACACTCTAGAATTATTGAATACAGTGGAGATAATTTGTATTAGTATTACTACTACTACTGCTGTAATAATGATTATTTTAACCTACACTGATGTGTGGTAAGCATTGTATACTAATTGGCTTTCGAGTACTGCGGAAAACATTCAACGGCATACTACCCAGGTGGGATTCGAACCCCTGACCCCCCTGCCATTCTAAAGCAGATGTCTGACCACTAACCCACCAAGAGTGCCCAGTGACAGGAGGCTAGTTGGAATCCAGTTATTGGGTTATTGAGGGACTTTAAGAAGGGTGACACACATTGCTGATAGACCGTTCCAGAAATATCCAAGACGGTCGTTCCTGAAAAAAATGGCGGTCTCCTCTAAGTCAACAGTGAAACCAACTGAGCTTCCATGGGCTGGAAGATTCACAGACACTATATCACTCTGAAGACAACACTAAATGTTTTTTGGACATAAACAAGATCAGGATGTAAATGCAGTTTGTCAACAAAGCGAGAATTAAAAGTGCCAGGCACAGCAAAGGCTTTGTACTGTATTTTTCATTTTTCAATGACACAGCATGCTGTGGCCGAGCAGTTAAGAGCACCAGACTCAAGCTCTGGTGTTTTTGATGAGCAGAGTCTGGGTCCCAGTCGTGGCACTTGTGCTCTTGAGCGAGATACTTTACCATAATTGCTTTGTCCTTCGGATGGGACATTAAGCCGTAGGTCCTGTGTACTAGAATTGGACGTGCACGTAAGCAAACTCAGAACACTTATTGTGGAAGAGTAGGGGTTAACCCCGGTGTTTCTGGTTCACATAGCAAGCATCCTTGTTTACAGGTTTCCTCAGGCTTGTGAGCTTCAGTGATTAAGTTCACTTATGAGGCATCTTTGGTTTCATTACCAGAAATATACAACAATACCCCCCAAAACTGAGGAAATTAGCTGAAAACTTGCATGCCAGTAAGAAGTCTTAGTCTCCCTTCCATTGATGTTCACATCTTCAAGACATTTCGAAGGCACTGGGAAATCTACGAAGAAAAAAAAAAACCCTGAAAAAAAACCTTGAAAATGCCAGACTCAGAAGAACACAAAATTTGACCTCTGACCTCATGAGGTGACATCAGCTCAGCGGGAGCTCTGGCAAACAGGAAGTGCAGCGCGGTGGAGTACGGGACGATCTCCCCGAGTGCGGGGCTCGTTGAGATGTGCTCTGATGTCTGGAACAATAGAGGGCGGAAAGCCCTCAGGAGCTTGTACGGTCGGCCGAGATCGGACACGCGGCGACACATCGGGGTGACTGCCAACTCCATCTGGAAGAAAGAGAGAACCATTGCTTTATGGCTGTGTCAACACATGACATAAAGTTACGATAATACACCTCATAGAAATGTTAACCAAATGTGTACAATAATGTTCATTCAAATGTTAACAGCAACAACATTGTTCTTGTGAGACACTCCCTGCAAAAACCAGGCACTTGCTGCCAAAACTCAAAACTTTACAGTCTCATCAAATATCTAAGAATAAAAACTTTCAAAATACACTTAGGGTACAAAGCGAACAATTAGGGCCTAAAATGTAAGTAATAATAATAATAATGGCTTCTTATATAGCGCTCATATCTGTCACTCAGTGACGCTCAAGGCGCTTCAACATTCAGTATTTTCCTGCAAGATATGAGGGGCTACGTTCGAAGTATGAGACCTACTCCTTTACAAAGCACCATGTAATGGTTTACAAGGTGCTGTGGCGCAATATGCTGCCAATCAAACCAGGAACACCGGGGCAAACCCCTTCTCTTTACGATAAGTGCACTGGGTTCTTTTACGTACGTTACACAACACACGGGACCAACAGCTTTACGTCCCATCCGAAGGACGAAGCAATCATGGTTAAGTGTCTTGCTTAAGGACACAAGTGTCACGACCGGGACTTGAACCCACACTCTGCTGATCAGAAACACCAGAGCTTGAGTCCGGTGCTCTTAACCGCTTGGCCACGACACGCCCATTTCTCTCGTATTTCTCAATATATGAAATGCTTAAGACATCCCATCACATTTATATCAAGGCTGATGATTTAGTTAAATACAGTGACAATGAATATTTACTTGGATAGTAAGTGAAACAATGAACTAAGATTTCAACAATAATGACTACATCATACAGTTAGTATATTTAATGCACGGAGCAATTTTAGTAGTTCATTGCATAACATTAGTTGAAGTAGGGAAGTCATGTAGGAGGCTGATGGTTTTATTCCCATGTAAATAGTAAACAGAGAATGCTAAGGTCAATTGTCGTCCATGTTAGCTGTGGGCGTAGAGTATCGATATCATATGACATGCCTTTATGGCAAGATTAACCAGATCGACCAAAGCTAAAATGGCAGCTTGCACGAATCGCCCCAAAGCAGACACCAACAGATAACTGTACACACATTACATATCCAAGTTGGATACCAATGATTCTTCCCATGTGGAAAGTGAAAAACAAACAAGAAATGAAGAATAACTGAAAAATATAAAATAATAATCTGCCAAATGATGGCTTGGCAAGCATCTGACGCCAAGGCGAACTTAGCGGAAGAAAAGAGCGATCAAATAATTACAACATTTACTTTCAAATGTTGTTACACCACATTTCTAACAAAATAGGAAACTACAACTGACAGCAAACTTTTTGAATCCTAACGATAAGAACAACAAAAAAAGAACATTTATATGACATCTGTCCATATAACATACATCTGGACGCTTAACAATTTAAAACAATACCAATTTTGGGTTAAACAAAGAAAAATTTACTTAGAGCGGGATTTGAAACTGCAACCTCCGGATTAACGTGCCGGCACTCTACCAACTGAGCCATCTAGCCCTAATGCTGGCAGTCTCCCTATTTTGTCAATATTAAGGTCGTGGGTTAAAATCCTTCTCTAGTAAGTTTTTCTTTGTTCAACCCAAAATAATTTATAAAATTTACCCAGTCAGTTTCACTTGTGTTTTTTTTTACTTGATACAATAAAAAAAAAACATGCAAGTGACACTTGTTAAACCTTGAAGCAATTCTACTAATTAAGAAATTATGAAGAGAGTTTAGAAGTACCGAACATTAAAATGTGAAAGAAAAAATGGAAACCCACTTGTGCGAAATCTGCTGCAAGTCGCATCTTCCCTCCCTCCCCTAGAGGGCGTATGAGGCTGGCATGACGGACGAACAACTCAATGGCTTCACATGCCATAGGGTGTACACTGTGTAAACAAGGAAAACAAAAACAAACAATTGACAACATTGTTTTGTTTAATGAAGGATTCCTGTTTGAATGTCACACAAGGGCCCAATTTCATAGAGCTGCTTAAGCAAAAAGTATTGCTTAACGATTCCCTGCTAAGCAGAAATGAGCAGGATACCAGTCACAAATTGTGCATGTGACATGGTAGAATGGCTGGCAACCTTATTCTGGTAAGCATGATTTTGTTGTGCCTAGCTACTTTTTGTGTTTAAGCAGCTCTATGCAGGGGCCCAATTTCATAGAGCTGCTAAAGCACAAAAAAGTGGCCAAGCACAAACAAAAATGTGCTCACCAGAATAAGGTTACCAGCCAAAACATCATATCACCTGTACCATTTGTGACTGGTATCCTGCTCACTTCTGCTACAAAGCAGACAATTGTTAAGCAATATTTTCTGCTTAGGCAGCTTTATGAAATTGGGGCCCAGACCTGAGCATTGAGGGGACTGAGTTTTCAGTCTCTATCAATTTATGGTTTGAACTTGGGTGCCATACCTTTTTTTTCAATATGTAAATGCATAATATATCACCGGCAGAAGGACATAAAAAAAAGTTACCGGAGAAAGGACGTTATCAGTTAATGTGCAAAATTGTTTATCAAGAAAACTCTGTGTGAAAGTTTGATTGTTTTTTCTACTATTCATAAGTCATTATAGGAAGGTTAAATTCTGCATGGGAGTGGGAACAAAAAATGTCCTTGGGGTAATTCTATCCACAAAAATGTAACAGTAATGCCTTATTTTTTTGTCAAAAGGCATTTTATTGCTTGGTGCCTACTGTTACTAGAAAAAAGTACCTTTGTTATGTATCTGGAAGAAGGGTGTAGAGCCTCGTGCCTTCTTCGGGGAAAGATAACGATATAAGCAGATAATTTGAATGCCTTAAATTAAAAGGTCATTTATAAATAGTGTCTTACCTGTCAATGATGAAGTCCACACATCTAAACGATGACAGGTAGTCAGTACGTGCCCTTGCAATGAAACCCTGCAGCTCTCTCATGTACAGCGAGCAGGGAGACTCAACAGCGTCTTTACTCGTTCCACTAACTGGACCTCTGAAATCAAGGACAGTCCAAATGCTGAGGTTATGATTTGATCTGTTATCAATATCTTGCAGTCTTGTATTTGAGTTCTTATTTCTTGAGTCCAAGTCCACGTTCCAAGTCATTTGGGCCGAGTTGAGTCTGAGTTCCAAGTCATTTGGGCCGAGTTGAGTCTGAGTTCCGAGTCATTTGGGCCGAGTTGAGTCTGAGTTCCAAGTCATTTGGGCCGAGTTGAGTCTGAGTTCCAGGTCATTTGGGCCGAGTTGAGTCTGAGTTCCAAGTCATTTGGGCCGAGTTGAGTCTGAGTTCCGAGTCATTTGGGCCGAGTTGAGTCTGAGTTCCGAGTCATTTGGGCCGAGTTGAGTCTGAGTTCCAAGTCATTTGGGCCGAGTTGAGTCTTAGTTCCGAGTCATTTGGGCCGAGTTGAGTTTGAGTTCCAAGTCATTTGCATCAAGTTTGAGTCAATGTCTTAGTCATCTGGAGACTTTGGAACGCTAGGTGTCAGTAGACTTGCCAGGTACATTTCCATTGCTTACCTAGCTCTCAGCATGTCCACAATTTTCAAGACCAATGGATTTACCTGGTAAGTCTGCTGCCACCTAGTGTCCCCGAAAGTCTCGCACTAGGTCGAGTTCGAGGTACGAGTCGTACACAACTGTTAACTTATAATGGCAATCATAAATGTCCGTCTGGATTCATGGTTTCAGCTACACCTGTGGCTGGACAACTTCAAATTTTCTACAGACCCCTTGCATAGTTTGCTATCGCTGAGATCACAACATTGGCAACATGCAAGCGCCTACGCACCACGCACAACCCTCAGCCAATGATAGGTCTTCCTTTGACCTCAGTGAGGGCGCTGTTCGAGATTGTGACATCACATGCAAGGTACGTCAGCCGCAGCCACAGCCAGACAGGGCTTAAGACAGACTCACCCCTTGAAGTCTTCGTTGTGCATCGTGAGAATGATAGCCTCGATGGAGTCAAAGATGGAACTCAATATCGGCTTGATGGCGTTGCTCATTAACGCTACAACATCCTAGACAAAAAAAAAATCAATATTGTATTTGAAGGTTTTATTTCTAGTACCTAGACAAAAAAAAAATCAATATTGTATTTAAAGGTTTTATTTCTTGCACCTAGCCAAACAAAAACATCATTATTGTATTTAAAGGTTTCATTTCTAGTACCTAGCCAAACAAAAATATCAATATTGTATTTAAAGGTTTTATTTCTAGTACCTAGCCAAACAAAAATATCATTATTGTATTTAAAGGTTTCATTTCTAGTACCTAGCCAAACAAAAATATCAATATTGTATTTAAAGGTTTTATTTTTAGTACCTAGCCAAACAAAAATATCATTATTGTATTTAAAGGTTTCATTTCTAGTACCTAGCCAAACAAAAATATCAATATTTTATTTAAAGGTTTTATTTCTAGTACCTAGCCAAACAAAAATATCATTATTGCATTTAAAGGTTTCATTTCTAGTACCTAGCCAAACAAAAATATCAATATTGTATTTAAAGGTTTTAGTTCTAGTACCTAGCCAAACAAAAATATCAATACTGTATTTAAAGGTTTTATTTCTAGTGCCTGGACAATCAAAAATACAATATTGTATTTAAAGCTTTTAATTTCTTGTAATGAAACTAAGAGATTCTGAAAAGTGACCCACACTGCAACCCAAAAGATATCTAGGTGTAGATAAAATTACTGTTACTTGTTTCGATAGCCACAATCCAATTAGTCATGTTTATAAATGCGCGTGTAAGTCTCTGACGTAACATAAACATTTCACTATTTTCCTCACTGAAATAGAATCACTTCATTTGGATTGGAATCTTTAGAAACGATTTAACAGTTAAACGAAGTCACAAATTTCATTTAATACTAAACAATAAGATGCACAACCCAGCAAGGAAGAAACCACCAAGTCAACATGAACAGCCTAAACAACTTTAATAGATGTTGAATTATTTGGTTTTACCCATACACCAAACACCCCCCCCCCCCCGAGTCCTTTAAAAAAAATCTGCAGGCATATTACTCAGGTGGGATTCAAACCCACGACCTTTGCCATTCTAGAGCAGATGCCTTACCAACTAGACCACCGAAATTGCCCTGTAGCTAGAGGCAGTTTGAATCCTATATTTTAGTAGCAGGTACAGCAACAATCTAATCAATGCTAAATTTGCACTGGGGATAAAGAATATTATTTCGTTTTGCCCACACATTGATGTGGGTAAAGCACTGTATACAATGTATACTCCATGCTTTCCAGAGTCTTGTGAAAAAAGACAAATTCCACAGGCATCTTACTCGGGTGGGATTCGAACCCACGACCTTTGCTTTTCTAGAGCAGATGTCTTACCGCTAGACAATCGAGATTGCCCGGTAGCTACAGGCAGTTTGAATCCTATGTTCTAGCAGCGGGCACTGCAAAAATTTAACTGTTTCATTCTAGCCAGTAGCTGTAAACACACTTGATTAAGTTAACAATTTCCACTTGAAAATCGAATCAAATACCACCAATACCTGGAGAGCGAGCTGCACAACTTGGACGGCTTGGCCTGGGAAGTTGGTCATGCTGTCCACAACCTTGCACACCGCCTGATGGAAGTGGAAGAGCGAGTTCACCAAGGCGACGTTGCGCATCTGCCCCGATGTCGGTGAGGCTATGACCTGGGAGGCGTCACCATCCGTGGAGAGCTGAGGAAGAGAAAGGACGGTAAGTTTATGTGCCATACTGCCTTTGGCTGTTAAGCAATTTCAAAGTTGGTTTTTAATAAAAAATAATACATCTAATGAAAATATACCTGCTGCGACCCCCGTCATAAATTTTTGATGCAACTTATTTCATTTTAAATAAATAGTAACAATCATATTAATGATATTGGAATCTTAAATAGTGCAAGTATCCATCAATTCAAGGCGTGTCGTGGCCGAGCGGATAAGAGCACCGGACTCAGGCTCTGGTGTTTCTGATCAGCAGAGTGTGGGTTCGAGTCCCGGTCGTGACACTTGTGTCCTTAAGCAAGACACTTAACCATGATTGCTTCGTCCTTCGGATGGGACGAAAAGCCGTTGGTCCCGTGTGTTGTGTAACGCACGTAAAAGAACCCAGTGCACTTATCGTAAAGAGAAGGGGTTCACCCCGGTGTTCCTGGTTTGATTGGCTGCATTTTGCGCCACAGTACCTTGTAAACCATCACATGGTGCTATGTAAAGGAGTAGGTCTCATACTTCAAAAACGTTGCCCCACAAACCTTGCAGGAAAATACTTAATATTGAAGCGCTTTGAGCGTCACTGAGTGACGGATATGAGCGCTTTATAAAAAGCCACTATTATTCTTATTATAACTAAGGTGACTGAACAAAGAGAGAAACACTTTTAAAAGACAGGTTTTGAAGTTAATGAATTATGACAGCCATTTATGTAGCACTTTTTAAGGGTTTACAAAGTGCTGCGGCCAGAAGCACCGAGGCAAACCCCGTCTCTTAGCAATAAGTGTAGTGGGTTCTTTTACGTGCATTACACAACACACGGGACCTACGGCCTTAGGCCCCATCTGAAGGACGAAGCGATAGTTGGTTCGGTGTCTTGCTTAAGGACACAAATGTCAAGACCGGGACTCGAAATCATACTCTGCTGATCACAAACACCAGAGCTCGCGTCTGGTGCAATTGACTCCTCTACCACGATATGTTCTCTGGGCACACCAGGGCCCAATTTCATAGAGCTGCTTAAGCACGCAAGTTTGCTAAACACAATAAAATTTTGCTTACCGGAATAGGGTTACCAGCCAAACTACCATGTCACGTGTACGATTTGTGACTGGTATCCTGCTCATTTCTGCTTAGCAAGAATAATGTTAAGCATTATTTTCTGCTTAAGCAGCTCTATGAAATTGGGCCCTGATGGTGGGCTAGCAGCTCCACTAGGGAGCAACAGAATGATCAGGCCAAAGAGACGAGCAGATGACCTCGACAAGCACGCATTTACACTCTAATGAACAGGATTCGGGATTCTGTTACATTGAATATACACCCATTTTTACCAGTTGTTCACACTTTGCAGAGTACAGCTTCACTGTTTTGGCCACGTTGCGTGCTACTAGTAAACTCAATCCAACATCCACGCTGGCCACGTTCAACTCACTACATAAAAAAAACAAAGAACAAAAAAATCAAAATACTTAATGTTAGGATGATGACATAGAATACAAACCTATAACGAAAAGAAATACTGCTCAACAATTGTAACCCTTCGTGGCATTGTTCTAAAAAGACACCAACATCTTGTAATGACATATAGGGCATAAAAAATAACATAAGAGTGAAAAAAACAAAATATAATAAAAACTTTTCTAGCTCCAAAATCTGCCTTCAAAGACACTTAAGTCAATGCACAATATTAAAAGAAAATCTTTATACAAAAAGTCAAGGACAAGAACTTAAAAAACATCGCTAAAATTTTAAAACTAAAAGAAATTACCCAAATATAAGAAGCTTAAGATTGAATAATCAATATGAAAAAAAAACAAGTCATGAAATACATAAATACGAACAAATGACACAATGAAAGAACTAAAAACAGGCAAAAGTAGTGATAAAGTATACAGAATAATGGGCTTTCAATTTCTGCCCAAAACCCCAGCGGGAGGCAACTTCTATTTTACAATTTCATTTCATTTATTCCAATGGCTTCAATGAGACGTTTGTGATGGTTTCCCAACTGTTCCTGCCCAGCATGTAGTTGCCGGTGTTCTCGCAGGTCAGGCTGGAGTCTTCACATCTTTGGTTGATGTATGTTTCTGTTTGGCCGTCCTTCGCTCCTCTTTCCATGTGTCTGTTGCCACAGCACTGAAGCTGACACCACTTGATGTGTACTTCTCTTGCAATGTCCAACAAATTTAAGGTATCTTTTTTTCTGGTTTTTGGGGGTAACTTTAAGGTAGATCTCTGTACAAAACTGTATTGGGGATGAAGGGCCAATTTCATGCCCAATAGTAAGCAAATTTTCGTGCTTATTATAGCAGAAAAATCGGCTTGCGCGTAAGCATATTTCACAGGTTAGCAAGAAAACTAGGCAGCCAGCTTGCGCGCCCATTATGGATTTGCATTGTTATGTCATTCATTTTCATACAGTAAGCACCGGAAGGTTAGCATGCCTTTTCATGTGCTAATGGTAAGCAGCACTATGAAATGGAAACTCACGCAGTAAGCACGTAATCGGTTGTTATTCAGCTCTATGAAATTGGGCCGTGGTCTTTCTAACTTAATCAACTTACATCATTTTACAATAAGTCTGCTTTTTGTCGACGAATAGTGATCTTGAATATCTCCAAATTAAAAAAATAGCTAAGAATCTGTAGATGGTTTTCGGAGTTATACTGGGTAATTGACATAGTACCTGGATATTGATTTGACGATACTCTCAACTTCATCGTCTGATGGTGGGCTCGAGGCTCCGCTGGGGAATACTAGATTGATCGGATCGAAGAGACGAGACAGCGACCTCGTCAAATACGCATTCTCAAAGGTCGATAGGGACTCCTTCAGCGCCTTCTCTGAGCTAATCATCCAAAAAGATTTTGAAGAAGAAGAAGAAAAAAAGTTAGTCCAAAAGCGACGTCATTAAAATGGTGTTAATACACAGAAAAAGTGGATCTGATGGTTGACTTCAGATGTTTTGTCTTTGCTCACGGAAATTTGACGGTCAGTGTTTCAAAGCAGGATTTTAAAAAGGAATACAACAGAGTTTTAAACAGGGAAACAATAGAGTTATCGACAGGGGAAAAATATACTTCGAGACAGGTATACAACAGAGTTCTTGACAGGGATTTAATAGAGTTCTTAACAGGGATATAAATGAGTTCTAGACAAGGAAACAACAGAGTTCTAAACAGGGATACAACAGAGTTCTTGACGGGGATACAACAGAGTTCTTGACGGGGATACAACAGAGTTCTTGACAGGGAAACAACATAGCTCTAGACAGGAATATAGCAGAAATCTTAACAGGGATATAACATGTATAGAGATCTAGACAAAAATACATCAGAGTTCTAAACAGGGGTACAACAGAGTTCTTGACAGGGAAACAATATAGCTGTAGACAGGAATATAACAGAGTTCTTAACAGGGAAACAATATAGCTGTAGACAGGAATATAATAGAGTTCTTAACAGGGAAACAATATAGCTGTAGACAGGAATATAACAGAGTTCTTAACAGGGAAACAATATAGCTGTAGACAGGAATATAACAGAGTTCTTAACAGGGAAACAATATAGCTGTAGACAGGGATACAACATACACTGTAATTCTTAACAGGGATATAAAGGAGTTCTAGACAAGGATACAACAGAGTTCTAAACAGGGATACAACAGAGTTCTTGACAGGGAAACAACAAAGTTTTAAATAGGGTTACAACAGAGTTCTTTAAAAAAGGAATACAAACATGACAATTTCTAAACATGAAAACATCATAGTTCTAGACAGGAATACAACACAGTTCTTAAAAATGTCCCACTTTTTCAAAGGAAAACTCGTATT
This sequence comes from Pisaster brevispinus, assembly GCA_023634235.1. Lineage (NCBI taxonomy): Eukaryota > Metazoa > Echinodermata > Asteroidea > Forcipulatida > Asteriidae > Pisaster > Pisaster brevispinus. The sequence continues at coordinate 3,155,981 of JAMKCF010000004.1, read as the reverse complement.
GATCCAAACAGAAAAAACTATTCCCATTATGATTTCAAAGCATTCCTACATGTGATAGGGAAAAGAGTAGAGATCAGATAGTTCAATACCACCCACCTGTATCCTTCGCTCTCGGCCTCTGAGAAGGTTTTAGCCTTTGGCGAGGCCAGGAACGATGCATCCCCGCTGGCTGAGGGCACCGTCAGGCTGAACTGCTGAAGACGTTTCCACAGCTCATTGAAAAGACGCAGGAGTTTCGGATACTCCCCCTCGAAAGCTTGCCTTATAAACGTTGATGCTGTAGGTAAATCAGAATTTTAATCTTGAATTTTTATGCTTTATATTCGATAGATGGTTGAGGAAAGGTTGATGTATGAAGCTCAAGTTCCCCTGTCCCCTGGGCAAGCCGACTCCTCCACTGGATCCGACATCTCCTCAAGAATGTAGAAGGTTAAGTTCAAATCCCACCCAAGATGCCCGTGGAGTTTTCCCCCGATGGACTTGGAAAGCACCAGGAAAACGGTGTCCTAATCCAGCAGCTTTTGAGCTGGCCCCCTGTCCCCGGGCAAGCCAACTCTTCCAGTCAATCAGGAAAAATATGCAAGAATGGAACAGGTTGCCAGGGCTTGAATTCTACAGAAGGAGTTTTTACCCACAGGGATTGAAAAGCACCGAGCATACAGTGTCCTAGTCCGGCAAGATTTGAGCTGGTCCCCCGTCTCCAGGTCAAGCCGACTCTTCTAGTAGATCAGATACGTACTCAAGAACGCAGCAGGCTGTGGGGAGTATTTCCCCGCAAGACCTGGGGAAACACTGAGCATGCAGTGCTCTCTAACTTCACCGTACATCAGTGTAATCAAACTTTATGTTCAAATTCTTAACAAAGGAATCAATCAACTATCTATCAACTATAAAAAAACCTATTAGGAAAAGATCAATTCTCAACTAAAGATGAAATTTTTAACATCTATTACAATACAACCAAAGATAGGTGGAATTAGGGGGAAAAGGCTAACAAAATGTTTTAAAAAGCAGGAAATTAACACAAAGCAAAGGTATCACTAGGAATTACTTCTATGGGTATATATATTGAATATCTCAAAATATATCTAGACATTAATCGAAAGGCGTTACCATTGGCTATTTCAGCAAACTCTCCTTTCAGAGTGTCCGTCAGACACTTCCAAAATGACATCATGATGTCCGTCTGCCCTTCCTGAAGGAAAATACAAATATTCATAATCAGTCGAGGCCTTGCATAGGCTGCCATCGCTGAGGCCAAACAATAGAAACGTGTACGTATTAACGCTCCACTATGTCTTCCTTTGACATCAGTGAGGGCACTGTTTGAGGGGTGAAAGGGGTCTATTTTCAAAAACTGTAAAGGGTGATTTCTATTTAGTCATTTTCTTGAAGTTCCCGTTTCCATTCTATCCCCACACCGTACTCATCTTGAATGAATTTTTTTTTTTTTAGAAGTCACGATCATCAGTTCTTACCTTCTGAAGTTCTTCCATGAAGCAAACATGAGTGACAGGGTCGCGCTTCTTGGATAAAACCTTCTGGAGGTGTTGGACCTAGAACAAGTCAATAATCACAATCATAGCACCTGGTTCAATAAACTGCCACTGTAAAAACGTACATAATTCTGTTTGCATTTGTCTTTTACGAGACCCTTTTCAACTCTCTTGTTTAGATAATTTGACATGAGTGTAAAAACAAATATATTTTCCGAGTGTAAATAACAAGTTTTACTAACAAGTTACTGAAATGATCACATTAAAGCTTATAAAATGTTACATTTCACCCTAGTAAAAGTCCCGTTCCAGTCAAGTTTTCTTTGTCCAAAACCCAAATAATTTTGAAACTTTTCTTTCCATTTTTAAAAATTGGGTACATTTGAAATGTTGAAGAAAAAAAAAGGTTTTAAAAAGTTGCAAATATGGCTTGCCACAATCCTCCGGTCTATAGCTCGTTACAGGGTTGTGATTGTATCACTTACAACCACAGCTGATGCTATGACTGTACTCTGCCTTTTTACCTGTCCGCACGTAGCGTATATCTGGTCCATCAGTTTAGACAAGTTGGTCCAGAGAGTAGCTCTAAACGTTGCCGTGTTACCGGTCATCGGCATGGACGCCCTGCCCGGTCCACCTGTAACAATCAGGTCGACAAAAAAAACATCACCTCAAAATTAAACTCTCCCACCAAGCCTACTCTCTGACAAGTCAATATCATCCACATGGTTCTGAATGATATATTCACTGTACCAGCCTGAAAAATGATATAATACTTGGTTCTTATATAGCGCTTAATCACATCCCTAGGGGCGTATCAAAGCGCTCAGTGATTTTTTCCTGCAAAGTATGTGAAGCTACATTTTAAAGAATGAGACCTGTTCCTTTATAGCACCATGTAATGGTTTACGAGGTGGCGCAATATGCAACCAATCAAACCAGGAACACCGGGGCGGACCCCTTCTCTTTTCGATAAGTGCACTGGGTTCTTTTACGTGCGTTACACAACACACGGGACCAACGGCTTTACGTCCCATCCGAAGGACGAAGCAATCATGGTTAAGTGTCTTGCTTAAGGACACAAGTGTCACGACCGGGACTCGAACCCACACTCTGCTGATCAGAAACACCAGAGCTTGAGTCCAGTGCCCTTATCCGCTCGGCCACGACACGCCACACGTGGTGAATGCATCTACACAGTGAGCAAGATAGTTTTGTGCGCAGTTGCTCCACCATACAACCCGGGCAACACCAATGTAAATAACAACAACAATTATAAAATTACAAGCATTTACCATCTCTCCCAGTATCCCCCTTTTACAACGTTTTTATCCCTTCTTCGCATTTGATCAAATTTCTGTCTGTGTATTTATGCAAGTTATTTATTACGGATTACATTAGGTATTTGAGTGTGTTAGTATTCTTAACTTTTGCTTTAAATTCGCCCATTCATTTAAATTTGTAGTTTAATTATTGCATTGTTCTTCCTTTTTACTTATTGTTTTACTGTAAAGCGCTTTCAGACTTGTATAAGGCACTCTATAAACCCATTATTATTGTTATTATTTATAAAGCGCATTTTCTGAATGATTGCAATGCGCTGAGGGCAGTAATTCCAGAGAAGAGCGTTATATTGAACAGGGACCTTTAGGTCAAAACAGGTACGACTTGAGTTTAGATTTGAATTGATGAACGGTCCACAGAGGTCACAGGCAGGGTCGAAACCACTAAGTCAACCTGAATGCCACAGAAGTAGAGCCAAGAGAACCCGGAATGAACAAGTCACCCAGATGGTGACTCACTCAGTGTTCTCCTGGTTCTCTAGTTCTTCCAAACACCACCAAATGTCTTGTAAGGGTTCACAAACCTCTGCCTGGTTGGAACTGTGGCTGGTTCGGCGTCTGGACGGCCAACGCATCCTGGACATTCTTTTTGACGGTGTCTTGGCTCTCCACGACGATTTGGTTCACCGTCTCGTGGAGACAGCCCAGATTGTGAAATACCTGCAGAGAGGTCGCCACCTGGGTCTGGTTCTGTAGAGATAATGAAAATAGGAAAAAAGTATGCGAGGATAAAAAAGCTAGAGGCCTCATCCAAAGAGTTATATACAAGAACTAGAGGGCGCTCAAAACAATGCGACACAGCCCGACAGGAAGCATTTTCTAGTAAACTTGCCGGTACAACCATGACAACTATGTATAAAATCTCTTTTGAGGGAGTGTTGGCTCTGAAAAGAGCCGGTGTGATCCTGACGTTTCGAACAGTATACTCTGCTCTGCTCTATACTCTGCTCATCTCCTGAAGATGAGCAGAGTATACTGCTTGGACATGTTGAGACCACACCGGCTCTTTTCAGAGCCAACACTCCCTCAAAAGAGATTTCATACATGGTTGTACCCGCAAGTTTACTATTTATGTATGTATAGTTACTTCTTATTTTTCACACCATGCAAAGCTTTAAACACCGTTTAAGAAGTATTTTTGCTCATTGAGACAATGATGCTGACCAATCACATTACACTGGTCACTTGTCAGTTTACACAACAACCATTTTCCAAGTGGACATTCGTATAAAAATTGACTATGTCATAGCGAGTGCTCCCCCTAGATCTTGTATACAACTCTATGCCCTCAACAGAAATGGAAACGACAAGCCGTCTCACAAATGTTGGTGAACTAAACCTTAATAAGTTACAAGAAAATTATTTTCTTCCTGCTCAGCCTAGCGTTCTCCATGGCGCTCCAACATTCAGTATTTTTCCTGCAAGGTATGCGGAGCTCTGTTCTGAAGTATGAGACCTGTTTCCTTTACGTAGGTCCATGTAATGTGGCGCTATATGTAGCCATTCATGGCTACTTATAAAGCCATCCATGGCTTAGCACCAATGTACATTCGGGAGCTCGTAAACATGAAATCAACCTCTCAAACATCATACCGTCTTAGGAGTTCACAAGACCATACACTGTCAACTTACCCTTCAAGAACATCAAAGGCTACCCTAGGTGATCAGACATTTGTGTACGCTGCTCCTAAGCTATGGAATAATCTCCCTCTTTATATTAGACAATCATCTTCACTTAATGTATTTAAATCCAATTTAAAAACCCATTTGTTTACGGTTAATTCCTTCTAGTACTGTTGAGTTATTTCTATTGTTTTTTCTCTACATTTTGTTGTTGTTGTATTTTGTGTAATGCGCAGTAGAGTATATTCATATAGGTATTGCGCAATATAAATGTCCGTTATTATTATTATTATTATTATTATGTAGCGAATCAAACCAGGAAAACCGAGGCAAACCCCTTCTCTTTACCAAAAGTGTACTGGGTTCTTTCACGTGCATTACACAACACATGGGACATACGGCTTTACATCCCATCCAAAGGACGCAGCAATAATGGTTAAGTGTCTTGCTTTGGGACACAAGTGTCACAAGTGAACCTTTCGCACTACCTTGCTCCACCACAGTGACTCGGTGGTGACGTACCTGTGTTTCCATTCCTTGGTGAAGCATCTTCTGGGCCTGTCTCTCCACATCCCTCCTCGCCTTCCGGATGAACAACGTGTCCTGCTCAATCACGTCAATCCCTTTCAGGTCTACTCCGTGATAAAGGAAATCTGGCGGCATAAAAAAAACCCAAAATGGAATGTGATCCAAATTAATTCCCATGCGCAGTTGGCCTTTCCCATGAAAAATGCTTTTTACATTTTGTGCACGCCTACAGACACTGTTAATTGGCAAACGCCACAGAACTATGCACCGGGAAGAAGCACAAGCGTGTAAGCGTCATGCTAACATCAGCCTAAACAACAACAGTGTTCCTATTAACAGGGCCTAATTAAAACACCCAAGGACCGGACAGAATTCTGGCCAAGTACTCCGGCAGACCAGGGCCCAATTTCATTGAGCTGCTTAAGCAGAAAATATCGCTTAACAATTTCCCGTTTAGCAGAAATGAGCAGGATACCAGTCACAGATTGTACACATGACATAGTAGTTTGGCTGGTAACCTTATTCTGGTAAGCAAAATTTTGTTGTGCTTAGCTACTTTTTGTGCTTAAGCAGCTCTATGAAATTGGGCCCAATTGACTTCTTTCCACTGCTACACATAAACCACTGATTGTTCAAATTACTCAGTCTCATGCTAGTATATGTTGAAAGGAAACCCCAAAATACGAAGAACCAGCGAAATGACAAGCTAACTGGTCCTGCTGGCTAGTCACAGAAAAAGTTAAGGGCAAACCCAAACAGAGGTGCAACATTCCATTATTTTGCCCGCCAGTAAACAAAGTGTCCACGCGCAATGTGCAGTATGCATATTTCATTGGAAAGCTCAGTTGTCAATGCTTAACCCTAGCAGTGGCCGGCCCATTAAATCCGTCTGATTTTTGGACTGTGTGATGGCAGGGCAAATGAAATCAACCTCCTGACGACAGACAGAGTATACTGTCCCAAACGTTGAGTCCACCAATTTTTTTTCCCCCGGAATCACAATTACTCAAAAGCGAGATCTCACTACATGGTGTCACTGCAAAGTTCTTATGTTGAGATTAAATACGTCTGATTTATAACACATTTTTATTGGTTTATTACATCACACCACATCACCTTAAGGAGACCTTTGTGAAAAGTTGTGACCAAAAATAAAGCTTGGGAAGTCAGCTTTAAACTTGTGTTTGCTTTGACTGCAGTCGTTGTTTCTAGAATTGTTATTTTCAATTTCAGTCTGTGACTGACACTGAGACAAAGATTGACCCACACACTGAAATCTACACATAAACAACTGTTTGAGACTTGAGAGCAAGGTCATGAGCGGTCTAGTTACCTAATTCATTGAGACTCTGAGCTGCTTTGGTGATCTCCCTGGCTCCACCTTGTAACTGACTCTGTAGTCTCTTGCTCAAGTACAAAATGCGGATGATCCTTCGTAGTAAGTCACATGCTTCCTGAGGTTGAAAAAAAAAAGTACTAATAATAAAAATCAAGTAATAAACCACAAAGGAAACAAACTGGGTAAATTTCAAATAATTTTGGTTTGAATATTAGGGAGACCACCAACATAGGGCTGGATAGCTCAGTTGGTAAAGCGTCGGTACGTTAATACGGAGGTCATTTGTTCGAGTCCCGTTCCAGTCTGTTTGTCTTTGTTCAAACCCAAATTAATAATAAAAAAATCAAGCAAACTTTTATGTAAACCAGACTTCTTCTTCTACCTCTACTAAGTATAATGCTGGAGTGGTTTTGGAAGTCCTGACGCCATTGTTGTTCATTGTCATGTCAATTGTTAATATGGTTTCACCTCACTCGCTGCAAAAACTAGTGGGTGATGTTAGGAAAACCAAACTTATTCCACAAACAGACCTCCAAGACATCTCTTGGTTGATCACTTTGAGTGAATGCTGCTATCAGCGGAATTGACATGGTGTGTATTAAATCGCTGCCACCTATAGACTGATAGACTACATAACCTGTGACATAAAAATGTTTCCTTAAGAGCCACAGAGCCTGGACTTATATTAATCGAATAATGAAATATCCTGTCTGATTTGTTTAGGACATGACAAAGACAGAGGCAGAATTATCATTCTCAGAAGCCACTTACCTGGAGTCTCCTCAGCTGGGCGGTTCTAGCAACGATTTTGTTGTAAGGTTCCATGATTTTACTTTGAATTCTAGACAAGATGGAAGAAAAAAAAAAAAAAAAAAAAAGCCAACATGAATTCATAAATAAGTGTTCTTGAAATTTTGTTACCCAAAGGCAAAACAAACTATTAACTTATTATTAAATATCTTAAAGTTAAAGGTATATTATTTTTTATTTTGCAAGTCAGCAGATTGGCATTAATATGGCATTGTGGCCTGTCGTGGCCGAGCGGTTAAGAGCACTGGTGTTTCTGATCAGCAGAGTGTGGGTTCGAGTCCCAGTCTTGACATTTGTGTCCTTGAGCAAGATACTTCAGAATGATTGCTTTGTCCTTCAGATGGGATATTAAGCCGTAGGTTTTGTAGTGCACGTAAAAAGAACCCAGAACACTTATTGTGAAAGAGTAGGTGTTAACCCTATGCGATTAAGCTCACTAGCGAGGCATCCCTGGTTTCATTACCAGAAATATCTATTATCAACAGAACACAAAAAAATGGTCATTCATCCCTTTATGATGTTTCTTGAAAACAGGAGGATTTGGAATGAATTTAGCCTTAATCTTCAAGAAACCAACAAAACACCAAAAATGAAAAGTTTGTTTTTGTTTAACTACAGGATTGGAATTTAGAAACATCAATGTATCAGAAAATTGTTCTTACCTTTCCACTGCAGCTTGGAGTGAGCCAATTCTGGTATTCATCATTTGAAGCACGCCCTCTAGTGTTTCGATACCAGTAGCCTGCGAAAGCAAGTCCTCATGGTGAGCTGACACCTACCAAGTTTGATGTAAAAAATGAGTCGGGCAATGTTGAAAATACGTTCTTCTTGAATTACTGTAAGAGAAAACTAACTTGATTTTGTCAGAGTTGGCATTAAACTTCTTCTGGCATGCCCTGTCGTGACCGAGCGGGTAAGAACACCAGACTCAAGCTCTGGGCCCAATTTCATAGAGCTGCTAAGCACAAAAATTTGCTTAGCATGAAATTTATTCCTTGATAAAAACAAGATTACCAACCAAATTTCCATGTGTTGCATATTGCTTGTTACTGGTAGTCAGCTGTTGTTTTCTTATCCTGAAAATCACGTGGAAATTTGGTTGGTAATCCTGTTTTTATCAAGGAAGAAATTTCATGCTAAGCAAATTTTTTTGCTTAGCAGCTCTATGAAATTGGGCCCTGGTGTTTCTGATCAGCAGAGTTCCGATCGTGACACCTTGTGTTCTTAAGCAAGACACTTGACCATTCTTGCTGCGTCCTTCGGATGGGACGTAAAGCCGTTGGCCCTGTGTGTTGTGTAATGCATATGAAATAACCCAGTACACTTATCAAAAATAAGATGAGAAAAACATTATCAAGAAGGGGGTTCGCCCGGTGTTCCTGGTTTGATTGGCTGCATATTGCGCCACCTTGTGAACCATTACATGGTGCTATGTAAAGGACAAAGATCTTATACTTCAAAACAGAGCTCCGCATACCATATTTATTATATGCCCATATTTCCCTTGGTTAAAGTTCAACTCATGTCTCAAGGATTTAACAAATACAGTCCCAAATCCTTCTACATCCAATTGCCAAAGTGAAGGATTCATAAACGACTGGGGCCGATAGGCCAAAATATTGAGTGTACTATACCAATTTTATCCAAGTCCCAATAATTTGGTGTGGAGTGACATACATGTAGGAGAAGAGGATATGGGAGGATTGAGGCTCCACACTCGTCGAAAAAGGAAAAAACTTTTCAAGGCATTTATCTCACCCCAAGGTTCTTCTCTGATGTCAGAGTGTCAAGTTCTTGAGTTCAAGTTCTCTAGTCTTAAAGGACAAACCTCAAATTCTATCACAGTAACAGGGCAACTGATAAGTCCCTAACAAGTTCGCTTGAGATAAAAAGCTCTGCGCTTGATTATTTTCAGTCAAAAACCAGCTTCTTTTTCTAGCCATTAAAATTGTTATCAGGGTTCTTCCCATGTTTTTTCAAAACTAAGGGGCATTCTGGACCCCATTTTAAAAAATTTTTTGGCTGAAGCACGCTAAATTGAAACAACATCTTCGGAATGTTTTCTACTTGGTGTTTATCTTGGTTTTCAAAGCCCTACTGTGCAATCTGGAGCATTCTTTATGGTTTTCTCTCCATTTTTGTGAGAAAAAAAAGAAGAAGTTTTTTTCGTATCGGCCGAAATTTGCGCGTATCGGCACGCAATTCACGCATATCGGCCCGATACGCTAGCTCGTACATGGGGAGAACCCTGGTTATGTCAATGAAACTCAATTTGGACACCCATATTAATGATTAAAGGTGGTTTTTTTTCATCAACATTTTCAGTTTCTAATGGGTCAAATTTTTGTTATGGTCGTGTTGCTAAAACACAATCAGACGGCAATTCCCATGTATCTGCCCGATGCACTCGCTTGTGCATGGGGGAGAACCCAGTCAGTCTAATGAATACCGAGGTACCTGAGCATGAAGTTCTTTGTCCAGCAGACTGATACCTTCAGCCAGTTTAGAGAGCTGCTCGGCTATGGCCATGCTCTGCATCACCTTATTGGTGTGTTGCTGGACGTTGAAATCATCTTGAAGAAATTCTTGCAAGGTCTCTGAAATATTTCAAAGATGTATAAATAGATTAGGTTAGTATCGTTTCATGGAATTCATAAAACTATAGAGACGAATAATCTACGGCTTGTTTTTTTGGCAAGTCAGACCTATGACGATTTACTTGACTGAGAAAGTTAATTTTTAAATCTAATAGACATGATAGGGGCAAACAATGAAAGTAGTTTGGATATTTACCATCTAAACCTGTAAGCCAGGAAACAATTTTGGATCCTGGTGTATTTTCGATGGCAGTGTAAGGACACAAAAGATCATTTAGAACTAATATATATTTTTAATATTCAAGTTTGCAGGTTTTTTGGGGGGCACATTCACTAGCTTAATGACCACACTGGGGACATGTCATAGAGCTTGGAGTACATAAAAAAAAAAAACCCACACATTTGAGTCTGTCATTTCAAATCTCACGTAGTGACTTTGTAGAATGACTATGATTATGAAGAGTATGATTGAAGTTAGTGGAGCAATTAATATGGAGCTGTGCTGTCCCAACTTTAGATCGTCCCCCTAACTATAGTTGGGACTGGCCCCAACTTGCGTGTTGCAGTTGGGGTGGCCCACTATAGCTGGGAAAACTCACCTGTTGCTGGGATTACCCCAACTATAGTTGGGGCGGCCCAACTATAGTTGGGATTGTCCAACTATAGCTGGGATTGCCCAATATATTTGGGACTGGTCCGGACTTGAATGTTTGGATGCCCCAACTATAACATTCAAGTCTGGACCAGTCCCAAAATTGGGCAGTTATTTATATAATATTATAGTTGGGATGCCCCAACTATAGTTGGGATTGTTAAACTACATGTACAGCTGGGATTGCCCAATATGTGGGACTGGTCCTGACTTGAATGTTATACTTATAGTTGGGATGCCCTAACTGTAGTTGGGATTTAGAGATCTGTCACCGTGCCAGGGATCAGGGCTAGCGATTAGGCCATGAGAATGAAAGTTATAGATTTGCGTCCGGGCATTTTTCATTATTCATTATTTTCTCGTAGTAAGCTTCTTCAACGATGTAATTGCAATATAACAAGTGTGTACAGTATGTAGTTATTAATGCTAGTAATGTATAAATAGTGTGCAGCGACTGGTACCCAGAAGTCGGCTATTTCGTAACGGTATTTCGCGTGCATTTTTCTGTGTCGCAGGGCATCCTGACTACATTTTTAGTCGATGAACGGAACCTTGTCTCCAAAATTCAATAATTAAGTCGACCCCGCGCTATCATGAGAGATATTATTATTGTACATTGTCCACCCTGTGGAGAACCCTCCTTGTATACTACTAGTAGCTATATTACCTGATTTTTTAATTTTATTTTTATATAGACAAACTATACATCATTGGAAAGGTCTTTTCAAATTAAAATCAGACCAATATTAATGAAGATATGCCTCTTAAAGGGATACTATATACCAGAACTCTTCTGCCGCATATTTTTAAAGAGGTCTAATTTTGTACTTGTACAATTGATTACCTCATATTTCTCCCATACAGTCACCATGATTGCAATTATTGTATAATAAATTAATCCTCTTGGTTTGAGCAACAAATTAGTGAAAACAATATTAAAATTGGTTCTTCTTAACAGAAAATATGCCACGTGAAACACAACCCACTTATAGTTTTTTTATACAAATCAAAAGCTCTGTAGCATTTAGATTCAGAAGTTATGTGTTTTCATACTTTTCTTATCATACTTCTCATCTTAGTTACTAGGTTAATTGGACCATTCCTACATCCATGATTGGCTTTAAAATAAAATAAATTGGAAATGTAAAATTAATCATTACTTTGTTATCAATAACACACAGAATTTACTCAAAATCAAATTGACAACTTATAACCCACTACTACTCAAAATGAGTTCAACATGTTCCACGCCCCCTCAGTCAGTCAGTGCGGAGTCAAATTGCACCAAAATAACACTCGCGGAGGCCCGACACAGACTTGCTTTTGCCCCTTGCGGGGCTATGCGGCATGGTTTTACACGTGAAAGTGATATGAATTAGGCACAAATAGGTTCAAAGAATTCATTTATAGCTGAAATTTAAATGTTCCCTGAGAAATTTTCTGGTAAAACCGCTTTTTAACAAGAAAATGGGAACTTAATTGTCATTAGTGTAAACAAACCAGGTTTATTTCCGACTTGCAGTTCTCGAAAATTCTGCCGAAATGTCCCCTTATAAAATGATGTCTGCAGATTACAATGGTATACAAAACATGGTCATTACATGCCCCAAGAGGGCGGTATAACATCAGAATGACATGAAAGTTTTCATCCGAGATTTTTTCCAAAATGGAGACTTCCGTCGCGTGAGCACGGAAAGTTGTGGTTCTCAAAACGGGCGTGAAATCAAAGGTTTGATGCCACAAATGTAATTAAATCGACCAGAATTACAAAATATAGATATTCTAGAGTAATAATTGAATGTTTTGTTGAAAAGTGATTGAAAGTATTCCCACACCGCTTCAATATATTTTCCCGAATTTGTGTGGTGGCAGAATAGGAAATGTCTTAAACGCGAACCCTTTGCGATAGCTACTACTAGTAAAGTGTTTAAATATAACCTTTTACCGTTGTCTGATGATTTCAAACTTGAAAATTTGTGATGCAGAGTCTTTTTTTTTTAAATAATGACATTTTTTGAAAATAATGGAATTTTTCGGCGGTAGCTTTCAGAGCATGCGGGCGGTGGACGCAAATCTATCATTTTCATTCTCATGGCCTTAACACTAACAGGTGGCAAGGATACATTCAGTGGATTGTGCCAGGCAGGGTTTGCCCTTCACTTTTTCAGTGACTAGTGACTAGCCAGCAGGATCTGTTTGCTCGTCATTAATGGTCCGCCAGCTTACCCACTTACAAAAGAATAATTAGCGGCCTGAAGTTTCGACCCTAGCACACTGTAGCAAAATCTTTATCGAAGGCTAAATGACAACACAACAAACGGACGTGTGGTGGCCAAAGATTCAGGTTTCCTTGGCCACACAAGTGGGGCTAGGACTAGGGGGGGGGGGGGGGGCCCTACTCCAGTTCAGACCGAGTTGACTTCGGACCGAGTTGACTTTGGACTGAGCAGCATGGAGGAAGGAAATACATGTATTTCCTTCCTCCATGGACTGAGATGACTTCAGACCGGGTTGACCTGGGACCGAGTTGACTTCAGACCGAGTTAACTTCGGACCGAGTTTACTTCGGACCGAGATGACCCTAATCCCAGCACAGCAGACTATCCGGACTTTTTATATAGTGCGAATATTTGCGGTCCTACTACTTGCCGTCAACTCGCCGACTTGCCGTCAACTCGCCGTCAACTCATTTTCGTACCGTCAACTCATTAAATATACATCAAAAAATTATAAATGGGGCATGGAAGTGTTAAGTCTGGGCTAAACTACATATTTCTTATGGTTTTCGGTACAATTTCATTTACAAAAACGATTTTGTGTTGATAAATAAATAGTATAAACGCTTAGCCGTTGGCCGCAATCTTTCCTTTTCACGGAGCTTGGACTGTACCATTCATGGTATGGGTGTGAAATGCAAGTATCAAGCTATGGATGGACATCAGAGGGCGCTATATTTGCTGCGTTTATACTATTTATTTATCAACACAAAGTCATTTTTGTAAATGAAATTGTACCGAAAACCATAAGAAATATGTAGTTTAGCACAGACTTAACACTTCCATGCCCCATTTATAATTTTTTGATGTATATTTAATTAGTTGACGGCACGAAAATGAGTTGACGGCGAGTTGACGGCAAGTCGGTGAGTTGACGGCAAGTCTAGTAGGACCCGAATATTTGGGTTGTTAACAATTAACAATTACAATAACATGGTTAACCATGAACATAGTTGCAAAATATGTCATTGCAACGCTAAATTAACCTTTACAGACATATAAATACTTGCCATCGTCATGTAACCTGTTCTGCAATTCACGATCCATCATAATTTCAGAGAATTTCTCATTTAGAAACTTGCAGTTAAACGTGTCAGATTCTGTTTTGACATGTCGCCACCAAGCGGTAAGTCTTTTTTTCCTTCATAATCGCTACTATTTATTTGTGACCTATTGGTGGCGCTATTTATTTTCCTGTATTATTGCAAAATAGACGAGATGCCAGGATTTCTGGCTAAATTTTAGGACCAAATATTTGCCGACAATGGAGAGTAGCTTGGAACGTTTGCTGGAAGAAACGTAAGTGTTTGCCCAGCTTGGTTTATTTGTTACTTCTTTTACGTTAACAAACTGTTTAACTCTCCGGTATTTGAATAAACCCTTTTGTAATAATTAGGCCTACAAAAAAATAATGTTTTTTAAAGTTTTCAGTGAGTTTTAAATCTGGGTCATCTCGTACCCAAATCGACTCGTACCCAGCAACGAAAAAATTACCCCATTTTTTTTGCCTTGTACAGTGTATGCTCTTTTTTGTCAAATTTTGTTTATGTAAATTGTTAGTGCTATAATACTATTTACTTGAATGTCAGTTTAGTTTTCTTAAACCATTGAGTAATAAATATAATTATAAACCACGACATACATTTTTATTTTCACTTTTTAGCATGACCAGTCCTGGTGTTATCGGAGTATTGTGTGCAGATAAACAAGGCCTTTGTCTCAGTGGTAAGATATCCCCACCATATCTCTGTCATTCACAACACTTTGTGTCACATGGTATTGATTTTTCAGAAGTTTGAGCAGTTAGGCTAAAAAGTTTGCAATAATTAATTGTACCTGGGATCCTCCTGAAAGAATAATTGGGAGGATCGAGGATTAGGAATCACAATTAAGTGAGCAAAGGTACCGATATTCAGTTTCACACTCACAGCCATCTACTGTAGAAACACGAAAGTGTGAACAGTAAACAAATTGCTGTTTTACCAAGAAGACTGGTTTCCCTTGGCCTTGTTAACACCAGAGGTTTAAACATTAATTCTTTGTAGGGCTTCAGGGAACAAGATTAACATTCATACAACCCTCCTGTCTTAGTCACTCACCCTTATTAACATTTCCCAGTGAGTTTACCAACCATTTTAAACCATTCGACTGCATGGCTTGTCTACGGTGGCAAAACTGTGCACAGAACTATTAACTCCGGTACATCACGATATGAAATCATACCGCAGGCTGATATATCATTAAAGTAAACCAATGCATTAGGGCCCCTACATGTAATTTATTTCAAAATTGTCCGGTAAGATAGTTAGTAGGAAGGTTTTTGATGTACAATTAACTTATTTTTATCAGTTCGAGAAAAGAGAAACTGCCACTAATTCTGTTCACTTTCCTTATGGGCTTATGGACTTCCCAAAATATACTGATTTAATATACTTGTTTGATAATTTATTGTTTTTACCCCCAAAAAGTTCATAAATTAAGGACCTTGTGTCAAATAAAAAATTGTGCGATATGTTGAATTAACTGTTTTACAAAGTACAAACATGATGTCATGACTATTGTTGATAATGTTGTCGATCACATCACTTGAGGTTGGCCAGTAATCTAATCTATCTTTGGATTTTCGGCTTGCTTTGTTGAGTAATGAGTGGCATGTCGGTTAAATTCTTCAACGGATCCAATTATCGGATCCAACCATCACACTCACAGCCTAGGTTGCCCTCGCTTTCATTTTCCTTGAAATATTTCTTGCAAGGATGTTAATCTAGCCATGTTGCCTGCTCTCCGTGCTATTTGTATATAGTCTGAAGTATTGTAATAAGCAAGAATGTATGTTTGAGAACCTCATGCTACAGACTCAAAGGCCAGATCCTTTACTTTTGCAAGGGTAAGACGAGGGCACCTCTATTAAGGGAAATGATGTACTGAAACATTTCAAGGGGCACCGAGGCAAAGGCCAAGGGCATGGCGGCAATTGCCTCCGTTACCTCTGTTAAGTATATTGGGTCTGACAGGCCTGATACTTGATGGAGGCAACAGGGTCAATGCCCTCCAGCCCCCTGGTCATTGCCTCTGGTGCCCCTCCTGATACTTCATGGAGGCAACAGGGTCAATCACCTCCAGCCCCCTGGTCATTGCCTCTGGTGCCCCTCCTGATACTTCATGGAGGCAACAGGGTCAATTACCTCCAGCCCCCTGGTCATTGCCTCTGGTGCCCCTCCTGAAACTTGATGGAGGCAACAGGGTCAATCCCCTCCAGGCCCCTGGTCATTGCCTCTGGTGCCCCTCCTGATACTTCATGGAGGCAACAGGGTCAATTACCTCCAGCCCCCTGGTCATTGCCTCTGGTGCCCCTCCTGAAACTTGATGGAGGCAACAGGGTCAATCACCTCCAGCCCCCTGGTCATTGCCTCTGGTGCCCCTCCTGATACTTCATGGAGGCAACAGGGTCAATCCCCTCCAGGCCCCTGGTCATTGCCTCGGTGCCCCTCCTGATACTTCATGGAGGAAACAGGGTCAATCACCTCCAGCCCCCTGGTCATTGCCTCTGGTGCCCCTCCTGATACGTCATGGAGGCAACAGGGTCAATCACCTCCAGCCCCCTGGTCATTGCCTCTGGTGCCCCTCCTGATACGTCATGGAGGCAACAGGGTCAATCCCCTCCAGGCCCCTGGTCATTGCCTCTGGTGCCCCTCCTGATACGTCATGGAGGCAACAGGGTCAATCCCCTCCAGCCCCCTGGTCATTGCCTCTGGTGCCTCTCCTGATACTTCTTGGAGGCAACAGGGTCAATCACCTCCAGCCCCCTGGTCATTGCCTCTGGTGCCTCTCCTGATACTTCTTGGAGGCAACAGGGTCAATCACCTCCAGCCCCCTGGTCATTGCCTTGGTGCCTCTTGACATTTCCCCTTACTAAGTTAGAGTAAAAACTGCCCTTTCAAGTGTGAAGCATTAGGCCCAAGGCCTGCACCTACATGTGAAGGGAACTGTTATTAAGGTACATGTAGTTGTTTGTGATGATTAAATTCTAAAAGTTATTAACTATTATTTTTAGATACACAAAAATCAGTTTACTTTATTTTAATAATTCATAAAGAAAATCCTATGAAACATTTGCACCAACTTGCCCCACACATGGGTAAAATACAGATGGATAATTGTTAAATAGATTTAAAATTAATAAATTGTTGAAGAT
Source organism: Pisaster brevispinus (assembly GCA_023634235.1). Taxonomy (NCBI): domain Eukaryota; kingdom Metazoa; phylum Echinodermata; class Asteroidea; order Forcipulatida; family Asteriidae; genus Pisaster; species Pisaster brevispinus. Next base: position 3,139,122 of record JAMKCF010000004.1, on the reverse strand, counting down.
TTTAGTTCTGTTGGTACTTTGATGTTTTAAGTGCTTATTACAGCTTTATGTAATCTAAATTTATTGTAAACAAGTCAATAACATAAACGTGACCACGTTTTATTGACATTGGAAATTCTCTCATGGTATTTTACCCTCAGCCAAAGGAACAGCACTTCCAGAGTCAGCTGGACTAGTGACGGCTTTGTCCCAGCAAGCCGCTCTCTTGAAACCAGAATCCACCACAATGCCTGTCATCTGCCTGGAATCGGACAAAGGGTAGGTCAAACTCATCTTGTTGCATCTACAGTATGTTGGCATAGCGCCCTCGTGTGAGGAGGGTGGCACTTCCATTTTTCCAGCAGTGATGTTGTCAGTTGATTGATGTATTGATTGATTGATGTATTAATTGATTAATGTATTGATTGATTGATGTGTTGATTGATTAATGTATTGATTGATTGATGTGTTGATTGATTGATCATTTAATTAATAGATTGTGAATGATTGATTTATTATTTTGTGCATTAACCTTCCTTCGTTCGCAACATGAACAATTTACCAACCTATCAGACTTCACAATTTGTGTACAATGGAACAATTGTGCACAGAACTATCTGTGAACTGTGTAATGCATTCACCACTTTCATGATGTAGTGCAGGCTGGCTTAATTTATCTGTCATTCGAATCCACAGTGGACGATATTGAATGGTCAGGTAGTAGGAGGAGGATTGACTCTGTACTGTGGATGTATTCACCGTTCACCATATCGTACCATACCATATGCTAGCAGGTTTAGTTATCATTCAGAACAACAGTGGATAATTATTGAATGGTCAGACAGTAAGAGGGTTGACTCACTTGACTGTATTGTTTAGATGCATTCCCCACATGATACCATATTGCATGCTAACATATGTATCTATCATTCAAAACAACAGTTGATGGTATTGAATGGTCAGAAAGTAAGAGGGTTGACTGTACTGTGAAGTGTGTATATGCATTCACCACATAATATTTTATTGCAGGCAGGCTTAATTTGTCATTCAAATCCGCAGTGGATATTGAATGGTCAGACAGTATGAGGGTTGACTGTGAACTGTATAGATGTATAGATGTATTTACCACATGACAGGCTGGCTTAGTTAACATTCAAGTCCACAGTGGATGATATACCGTACATGTAGGTTTTTAATTAACAAATATTTGTCTGAAAGTTGCCGTCAATACGAACAAACATTTAAAAAGAATCTTCCAAGTACAAGACGTCCCTGTTCCCTCTTTTCCTCTCAGAAATATCTTGGTGAAATCCCATGAAGATACGACATTGGTTATCCACAAGATGCCTGTGTACTGATTCTATTCCCCCCATGACGGACTGATGAGACTGATCGCGTCTTGAAGGAGTTAACCTCGTCTGAGATGGTGACGGGGAGACGAAGACATCACTGTCGTTAACTGTATATAGTCAGATAAATAATGTACTCAAACCGACTTTACTGCTCCTTTTTTAAACCAGGGGAGCTTTGAAAGAAATAATGAACAGCTATTTTGTTATTACTGCAGCGGCCAACTTTATAATACAAAAGCCTACACGAACGAAAGTGAGACCTGAATCAAAAATAAAACTGGCACCACCCATACCATTGTTTCCATTGTCTTTGTAAAACTTAAGTAGCAGTCAGGGAACCATACATTAGTCTTTATGGGGTTTGATGTTCCCATCAAGCCGGCCCCCCTAGCCTTCCAATAGTACTCTATACAGCTTCTCCCAAGTGATAATCTTGTTTTGATACTTTTGGCTAATGCCTCACGTCCACCAACAGAGGGCGGTGTATAGCGTCATTAGGCAGCTTTGATTTCTGTCCCCCTCTTAATAAGTGACACTCTTACTTAGTTCTAACTCAAGGCTGATTTGTGAACACTTAAATTTGAATGTGCCCTCATCTGTGAATCGTCACTGAGTCCAAAAATGTGTTTCCAGAGGATAACGTGTTGGGGCAAGACTACTCTAACTTGCATGCGGCAGAAGATTCTGTCCCCCGGAGATTCTGTCCCCCATACGGCGAATCGTGTTGAAATTTCGTTTGGTAGCGCCCTCTTTTGAATCAACTTTCTTCAGCCCATCATGTTAATTTACCGTATGTAGGACACGCGTAGGGACAAAATCACCCATGACCTGGTCAGCAATTCTACACTCGTCCTCCAATCTTAGAACAAGGAGCATCAATGTATTTAAGAAAACCCACAATGCACAATGAACATGTAAATAAAGTATCCAAAATGAAATGTGAAATTAGTCTTGTGTTCTTCATTGTGTGTGGGTTGCTGATGAGCCTTGGGGTAGCGTTATTCGTGTTCCTTTGTACTTAGTGCGTTTAATTGAATGGTGGCCTGGCCTCCCACGACGAGGAATCGATAATTGTAGTAGAAGGTTCTAGTAGTTTCTCAAAAAATTATTGCAGAGTTCGTGCAAAGCTACTTTAGGCCAGTAGTCTGATTGGAGACACAACGAGTGGAGATAGTCTTGATTCAAGGCTGAGGTTGCGGTCAATTGCCAGCACCAACCGCGAGAAAAATACCTTGATTTCTATACTATTTTTAATATTATTGAGTTGCCATCATCTTGTTTTGTCGTCAGTTGCAATCCGCAATCAAATAGAGGCTGGAAGGAAATAATTTTGCTTCTCTGGAAAGTCATTATGCACACGGGGGACAATGATAAAATTATAGGGAGCAATGTAGACTGGTCCCCTGTCTTTAATCGCAAAGGTTTAGACAGGCACTGGTCTTTATACATCCCAGTGGTCCCATTGTATAGACAAATACATGGACCCATGTACTTGTATAGTGTACACGCATCAACCAGACTGATATTACAATAACAAACATGAGTGTGAGTCTACACACATAGCATTATGGCATGCACAAATTAAGGTGCGTTTTGCATCGTGCCACAACCACCTCAGTAGGTTCTAATAATAATAATGTATATTGTATTTGTATAGCGCCTACTGCAGGCCAGCCTCTAAGCGCTTAACATTCAGTATTTCCTGCAAGGTATTTGGGGCTACGTTTGAAGTATGAGACCTACTCCTTTACATAGCACCTTGTAATGGTTTACAAGGTGCTGTGGCGCAATTTGCAGCCGATCAAACAAAGAACACCGGGGCGGACCCCTAATGGCCGGTATCTTGCGATATTCACATGCCGCCTCGAACTGGGTCGACCTAGCCCCAGAGCACTGTTTCTCTAGTCAACTATCGAAGTTACGCCACTATGTCATGATGGCGTCTTAGTTACGTGATCAGGAAAGTTTTGTAAACTTTTGCAATCACACACAAAGCTGGTTTAACGATAATGGTAGGTTTTTGCCAAGGTTATAATTATTATTGAACTACATTATGCAAGTAATTTACTTATGGGCCAATACATTTTTTTCTTCGATACGTCGTCGCCATGCTGGTTGCCATATTTAACGAATCGTACGACTAAACGCGTTAGAGTGAAACACAGACCACGCATGCGTGATTTAAACAGCAAATTGCGTGCTCGCTGTCTTGTCTCCCTCGCTTCATTCTAATGCTAAAAGTTTTACGTGCCACAAGAGGGCGCTATACCTGGCCCTCGGGCAGAACCAAGTCGATTTAGAGGCAGGCAGAGAGAAAGAGAGGGAGAGACACAGCGCCAGCTTGCTCATTGTCACGCTTCTTCCGTTCCCAGATTGCTACGTCTTCCTGTCTGCAAGTTCACATAGTTTAACATCATTGTTATAGGCTCTTCTCGAACCATTAGTGCGGATCATATTTTTCCGAATCCAAGAAAATCTTTCCATATTCCCTTTGTGTTTGATGCTATCCTTTTCCTACAAATTGACGACATTTGTAAGTACACCGAGATTAATCTCAGTTAATAGTCTGCAGAGAGTAATATTTCAATGCAATTATTTTTAATTGACAACTTCTCAGGATGCTTAGCTTAAAGTAAAGTGTGAGTAGACGAAGAAGACATCAAGATCGCATTATTTTAATCATGGGTGAACGACACGCCGCCCTTTGAAAAACAAAAGATTCAACAAAACAACAACAACAACAACAACAACAACAACAACAACAACAACAACAACAACAATTAATGATAGCCTACATCTTTGTTTAGTTTTGCTTTGTTTTTCGAAAAATTGCATCCTTGAGTTTTCAATTTCAACAAACCTAGGAGATTTGAATCAATTTTGATTGACATTTTCGATCGAGCGAACAACGCCACAACAATGTGCGATTTAAACCATTGCAAGGCTGCAGTATCGATGCAGGTTTTCGGTTTGGAGTTACATCATGTGAAATTGTCTACTTTTGACGAGTAAAATTAAGTTGTGACAAGAACTCCTGCTAACCTCTGGAAGAAATTGTCCTGCTGTTTATTTACTGCTGAGGAGTAGAATTTAACCCTTAAACGGTGTGTATATTTCGTGGAGTGCGTCATGGCCAAGGGTGTGGGTTCGCATCCCGGTCGCGACATTCGTGATAATGAGCAAGTTGCTTAACTAGTTGCTTATCTTCACCAGGAGTATAAATGGGTACACTGCAAAAAAAAACTGGGGTGTTAAATTGACACCATGAGTGTTGCCACATAATAGATACCCAAGAGAGAATCAAATTAACACCATATTATGTTGTTAAAATAACACAAATGTAATTGTTTTCGCAGAAATAAATGTTTTCTTAACACCCAAAGGTGTAAATTTCGATTCGTTTTAAAAAAAAATGTATATGTGGTAACACCCATGGTGTCAATTTCAACACCCATTATGTCAATTTGAATACCCTAGTTTTGGCAATGTAGCTGCGACGGTAGAGGTTGATACTGTGTTTGTAAAAGCCTTCGGAGTGCCACGGCAGTACACTCACAGGAGCTGAGAAAAATAACAGGAATGTCAGTGACCCAATGACCGGGGCCCACTTTCATAGAGCTGCTTATGCAAAACATGACTGCTTAACAATTTTCTGCTTAGCAAATGAGGATGCCAGTCACAGATTGTATATGCGATATGGCATTTTGGCTGGTGAACATATTCTGGTCAGCACAACTGTTGTTGGCTTTTGTGTTTAAGCAGCTCTATGAAACGAGGAGGGCACTTAAGCGTATTGTTCCGTTATTTTAAAAGACACTTCTATAAGAACTATTTGTTATTTTTTACCGGTGCTACGTTTTGGCGTAATTTTGTACTTATTTATTGATTTTGATAAAATAATAATATAGGAAGTGATTGTGAGCAGAATGGGAAAACCTCTTGTATGGCAACGCTGTTATATCAAGTGATAGAAAGTCTTTACCGTTCCTTGAACTGTTTCCTAGCCTAAATACAACAAGTAGGGCAGTTGAGTGACAGTTGAATTTCATAATTTCACAGTCGATGTCCTTCCAGCCTGCTTGAACCCTCGTACTTCCCCCAACGATTCAACCCCGCCTTTTCCCCCCAACATATCAAAATACCACCTCGTATTTATCCTTGCTTCGAATAAAACCATTGTTCGCTCGCCGTAAACAGTATATTTCGATAGGTTATACACACAAGAAGTTTGGAGCCGACTAGCCGGATCGTCCACGAAATTGAAAAAAAAAATCCCTTTCACACTTTCATTTCCCTCCATGTTTTGTTTGCCGCATGATACCCGCGCGGCCCTGCACTCAAATGTTTCACATACTTACGTCAAACCGGTAAGAGCATCTTTCCGGTGCTGTGCTGGCCACAAAAGATTCTTTTGAGGCAGGGCCTTTTGTCCTCCAAGATGTTTGACACCCTCAACTGAATTCCTAAGAGTATCGGAGCATCGGGGCAGGACAAGCGGACACAGTAGCCCGATACCCCGCGTCTCGGACGCGTCTTTATTAGGACGTTACGTGACACCTCCCAGGTCCGCATACCATCCCCCGTCCATTGTTCCCATCACGTCCGCATGGGACCCTTTGAAACGGATACTGACACAAACGTGTGACGTCACGGTGTAAGAGAACCACCCGGAGACGAATAAAGTGTGACTTCCAATTGTCGTTGGCGCATCGGCATTGTATTTTAGGCGCAGCACACGTGGGCGTTCCTCTTCTTCTGTAATTATGAAACACCATAGCTTCGGTATCGAGTTATTGCAAACTGAAAAGGCTATTTATTTTTCTGCTGAATTCTCTCGGGCATCCATTGGAAGGGACAATGTATAATGTGTCGGTATTAATTTTGCCTAATTTTAGTCGGGTGAAAGATACCCCAAAGTTCTTTCTGTTGCTCTAGTTTCTGATCACCAGTGTCCATTGAAAAAGAAATGAAAACTGAAGATCCACAATTAGAAATGCTGTGATTTCAAAATGCGGGGTATATATCATTATCAATATTGAATTGCAGAAAAACATTCCTATTGTGAGATTCTGAAATAGTCTATATAATGGAAACTGCACATGTTTATTTAAATATGGCGTAGCTTGAGAAAGTTCAACAAAGTAGGGCCTACTCTTCCTGAAGAGGGCACCTTTTTCTCCAATGCAACGATTTATGAACCCTTTATTATATCATGTGATGCACTTTTGTGCCGTAGTCTTCGTTTTTTATATTTAAGGTTGGCACATAAACTGGAAGAAGGTACATTCAAGTTATTTTGCTTTTAATTAAAATGCAAATGAAATAGAACAATATTTCACACGGTGATATTAATTTTGTTTTTGTCCTGTAAGGCTAATATAATAAGAATAGTAATCATAACAATAAAATACAACAAAAAATTCAATTTTTAAAAGTACAAATGCATGATTGGTCATTATATCAAATTGTAAAAGACCACAAAACACTACAACCACCACCAAAAACCCTTATCTTTACGTTTTGGATTCTGAAAGCTCATTGTGTGTATTTTTGAATGAGCGCATATTGTTCTGACATGTTCGTGAAAATACTAAGTTGTGAAAAAGAAAAATTCCCCGTTTAATTCTTAACTCAACTATTATCATCAAATCGACATTTTTTGAACAAACCTACATCACGATCCCTGACAAAACATAAACTCTAATTTGGCGTCTTCTTGAAAAATGTACCTCGTAATTTGATGAAATTTTCTCAGGTTGGCTGTATGGTTCGTTTGGTTTGTTTTTTGTATTGTAAGGGTGCTATTTAATGTAGCTCATCTGCATTTTTTCGATCTCACTTGGGGGGGGGGGTAAAGAGGGAGGGGCAAAGGCTTTGTCGTTGGGAACGTCTATTGCTCTTCCAATGAATAAATAAATAAATAAATAAATAAATAAATAAATAAATACATTCATAAATACATAAATAAATACATAAATAAATATATAAATAAATAAATAAATAAATAAATAAATAAATAAATAAAGGAATAAATAAATAGTAAAAAAATAAATAAATATATAAATAGATAGATTCCAAAAAAATATAGACAAAATTAAAATAACAGACGAGATATGTTTGACCTTCATTGGCAAATTCATGTAAACAAGTTTCTCTTCAACAATTGGGGAAACAAATACTTTGTTTACTCGCAATAATGTTTGTATTTTCCGGCAAATAAAGTAATTAACGGAGACCTCCGGGGGAAACATGATCGATTTCCGGGGACATTTCCCAATTAATGAAGTCATGTGACGCACTTTCTTTGACAACTTGCACTTGCACTTCAAACAGTCATGGACCGCTGTCAAACCATCCCGTCTGATGTAACTAATGTATTCAGCAGAAAGCACTGCCAGACCTCCACACAGCCGGTCAATATCGTCAGGTCATTACTAACCCCATTAGTGGTTTGGTAAAACCCCCATTATGGCGGGTAGAGAACCTAATTATTTCTGAATTAGCATACCATTAAGGTATTGACGTTTTTATAGTTTAAGGAGTTACAGGATCTCTGAAATTGGATTTTCTTTTTCCCCTTTTTTTAATTCTATTTTGTCTCCTCTGCCAACCGACGGAGGGGGATGCCGAGTCGCAATTGGTCTGATCCGTTTAAGTGTTTATTCTGATCCGGTAATTACCCGATTGTTTTCGAGGAGACATTGAGCAAAACAAAATAACCCAAAAATTGACCTACAAAAAAATTCGGAGGGCCGCAAGTTTTTGGGAAAACAAGAAGACGATACTCTGTAATTCTCAGGTTCAACGTTTTGGTGTTAAAGGCGTTGTTGCGTGTTATATGAAGAACAAATAAAATAAGAATAAAATGGGAGACTTTGAAACGCTAGGTGGGAGCAGACATACCGGATAGTTTATCGTTGATTATGCCCGCGAACCTCTGAAGATTATGCCGACATCTTTAGGAACGATGACTTTACCCGGTACGTTTTCTCCCACCTAATGTCTCCGAATTGGCTCTGACGTGTAAGTCTGCACTTAGGTAAAGGGTGACTTTGTAGGGGTCGACTTTGCGGCGGGGGGGGGGGGGGGCGAGATGACAGTATTTCTTGCTACCACACTTGAGTGAAAATTTTGTATTTGAGTTCAGGCTGCTTCTATCTCTGTCTCGTCTCTAGCGTGCCACCAAGGTAATTAGTACCCATTCTTATTCTTTAAAAAAGGTGACAGACTATTTTCCTCCCGGCCTCGTGTAGGTAGATTAGTACATTAGACTGGACTACTTGCGACACGAGCTAAACCAGCGCCCTCACTGAGCTCAAAGGGCTATAGCCTGAACATATACGTCACACTTCGAGGCTCGTGAATGACGCCAGATACTTGTTTTGAGCGCCTGGCCGGATCCCGCCAGATGTACCTTTGATATCGCACCCATTTCACACAGAGATTCGCACTCAAGTTACTAGTACATGTTCACATAATTACATACAGAAGAAAACAACATTACATTCATGAACAAACTTTATGCACACGCTGTATGCAGACGAAAGCGCAAGCAGACAAACTGCATCACCTCGGACCAATCATAACACAGATTATGCTGCACGTTGAATATTTTTTAAAGAATTCTATGTTGAATATCCAACGAAAGCGTCGTTTCAATGAAATCCTTGGGCCTGTAAGACCAGTGCCTGTCTTTATTCCTCTTGCGGATAAAGACAGGGAACCACTAAAAGGGCTACTTCTCATTGGCTGATACTTGTACACGTGTGATGATCAACGATGATCAACGTACGTGCATATAGTGCATTCGCTCACGAGGGGTTTCAAGTTGTTTTGTCCACCCACACGTCAAGTCAAGTCTATAACTTTTCCGTTCATGATAAAGTACACCACAAATTGAATTTATCATATCCCTTCCTCTTTAAAAACCCGAGGGCGTTTACTGGGAAAAAAAAACTACACGGGAGGAATCTTTTCCAATGAAGATACCAGTATGCGATTCGGATCTTGTTTCTATGTGCTGTGATTAAGAAACAGGTCGACAAGACAACAACGACCAATGTTAAACTTAGTAACAGTATTCGTGAAGCACATATAGGCCTAGCCCTCATCATTGCAGACTAAATCACTTACAGTGTGGAAGGAAATCCCACTTTTCGGAACTCGGGCGTCTGGAGTTCTGACAAACTATAACTGCACAACTCTTGATCTTCACCTTTGCTGCATCGAAACCGTTTTGAACTATTTTGTTAAAAATTCTGTTCAAAAACTACGTTCAAATAAGTAAAAACAGTGGGAAATATTTTGCGTCGAATTTTTTTTCTCGTTTGTTTGTGTTGGGTTTTGAAAAGTGTGGCGACCCGCGGTTTGTATTTTTTCAAACCACCTTGGAAAAAAACGCGGGCGTTGACGCACGGCAGCGCAACGTAGCCTTTAGTCAAACATTAATTGATATCAATGGTGCGTAAGTGGGTTTACACTAAAAATGTGCACGTTTCCATTATTTGTCTTCGGCAATGGCGTTGTATGCAATAGGTATATACGCCTTTCTTAATATTTATGCATGACGTCACCATTGCAATCCAAAACGAGGCTACCGGTGCAGTGCCACAATACATCGATCCAATAAGCCCCGCCCCATTTTTCATTGATTGGTCACAGTCACGAAATGTGATCACCATGGCGCTGCACCTGTAGCCTCGTTTTGGATCATATGATGAGGTCATGCATTCAATTTAAGGATTGCGTATAGACACAGAGTTATGGAGAATAGATCTTAGTACTGATGACGTCACAGTTTGTTGACCGCTTTGCGGAAGAATGAGTGTGTCTCTGCTTAACTGTTTAACGTGCAGTAAACAAACCGTGACGTCATCAGTACGGGGGTCTATAGACTGTGCAAGGCTCGCGCGAGAAAACACTTCAAACGAAGAACATTTTTTTTTCTCTGAAATCTAATCTTTGTTTTAAATTATATCCAATAGATGAAAAATCTGAACAATAAAAATACTCATTACAATTTTTATATAATTAGCTGTAACTTTGATAACAACTACACAAATAATTTGTTAAATTGTATTGAACCAAAATTAAAACTCTGGGACATGGATGCTTATTTGATCTTATAAACCCCTTTTGTAAATCCACGCCCGAAGAAGGTGCACTCACTGAAAACTTAATGCGTGACGCAGTTTAATAGAGGACGCTCGCGCCTCGACTACTATAGACTGCAGTGAAAAGGCTTAGCGTTCGGCAATCACAGCGTCTGGCGATTAAGTTTTAAGTGTGGCGATCGGAGATGGGCACAAATTCCTCTTTTTTTTGCAAGTAACCGGGAGCTAAGGTCAAGTTTAATTCCCTGGTTTTCTTAATTTTATTGTTGAATTGTTTTTACTTTAATATTTTTTATCAAGTAGTATTACATATTATTTTCCTGGTCTTAAACTACGTTAAGCTAAAATAATTGACAAAACAAAATCTCGCTCACGTAAAACTCCATTGGTCCCGGAAGTTCGAGCACACGCGAGACTTGCACAATCTATTGGAGGGCGTTAGACTAGTCCCATGTCTTTAGATAAAGACAGGCTCTGGTCTTACAGGCTCAATGATTTCATTGGATAAATTTGCTGCGACGTAAGCTTTCCATATCTATGTTATGATTGGTCGGAGGTGATGTAATTTGTCTGCTTGCACTTTCGATTGTCCGCATGCAGCGTGTGCATAATATTGTGTACATCATGCAGTGCTGTTTTATGCACTATATAATATTTGAACAAGTACTATGTGACTTGACTGCAAGTATCCGTGTGAAATGAATGCGAGGTCAAAGGTACATCTGGCATCATCCGGTTAGGCAGGTATCTGGCGTTAATTCACGAACCTCGAAGTGTGACGTCAGATGTTCAGGCTAAGACTGCACTTGCTGATGGTTTGAAAACCAGAAAGGGTCTATTGTTCTAGATAAAAGCAGAAGAAGAAAAAAAACCACGAAGCACGCGATATCAGAGATGACAAGTGATTTCCGATTTAAGAAGATGACTTCAATAACAAATCAGAACCCACAATGTGTACCATTATTACATTGTATATTCTAATCGTGTAAGGGATGAGACGCAACGGTCAGTGACTCCATTAAAAATGAACACAAAGCATTAGCCTGAAAGATATCTCGGAAAATTTCAAGCTGGCTGAAAAGAAAATAATTTAATAACGATTCACGTCTTCGCATCCTGCATTCTAATTATAATCAACTGTGATTCGTCATTAATCATTGTAGAATGCAGTTAAACTCTTCGAGAGGGTTGCTAAAAACGCTGCCACTGACGTGCTTACTCTCCCTGCGAATCAAGTTTGAGGCACCAGGCTTACATTGCAGGAAAAAATGACGCTACCACTGTATTATTCATAATTCTTTGTAAAACTCTCTTTGAGTCAAGACAATGCACATCGGTGGCATCGCGTGAAAGTTGCTGTTACTGTATTGGTATGTTTACTCGTTTTGCATGAATATAAGTGCCTTATATAATGTGCCATTTGTGGCATTGCGGAATAAGTAGCTGCTACTAACTGTATTATTTATATCTGTTTTGATACTCTCTTTGAATCAAGACAATGCACATCAGTGGCACTGCGTGAAAGTTGCTGTTACTGTATTGGTATGTTTACTCGTTTTGCATGAATATAAGGCACATTAGTGGCATTGCGGAATAAGTAGCTGCTACTGTATTATTTATATATTTGTTGATACTCTCTTTGAGTCAAGACAATGCACATTAGTGTGAAAGTTGCTTCTATTGGTATGTTTACTGGCTCTCCATCAATATAAGCAAAGCTTTGCTACTGCCGCTAATGCTCAACTTACTCTCTTTGAATCAAGACAATGTAGACCATTTGTTGGGTATACGGGAGGGGGTCGTGGGAGTTACGTTTCCTATGCTAACTAATTTGTATCTATTTAATCAATTTTATTCAATGTAAATTCGAATTGTATCAGGTCATGAGCTGTTCTCATCGAATATGATTTTCCGTAGACCATTTCAATTCAAATACGATAACTGGCCACAAGATTTTTTTTAATTAAAGGGAGAGTATTGCTTTGGTTATTACTCCAAAAATTAGTGACCATACAAAATTTCTTTATTTTATTTATTTATTTATTTTAAATCTTCGGACAAAAGTACATAAAATTATACATTTAAAATTGTCCAGGTCAAGACAAAAGTAAAACAAACTGTCATCATGGATGTGTCAGACCTTGGTAAAGAACACTGGAGAGCTGTTGATATTATAAAACATTGTTAGAAACGACCCCCTTTAAAGTAATGTAGTATTAGAGAAAGAGGTAAATGTTAAGCCATTTGAATATGAGAAAGGCATTCAGGCATGAAGCACATTTTTTTAGGTGTGCTATTTTATGCATATGTTGGGATACACCCCCTAAGTGAGGATACTTGTTTTTGACAATATTACCAAAAGTAAACACTGCCTTTAAGTTGTCTGGGAGCCCAATTATTCAAAGATCGAAAAATAAAAATAAGTTGTCCCGCCCTCCCCCCCCCCCCCCTCTCTCTCTCCGGATTAACCTTCTGAAATGTAATACTGTCATGTTTTGTTTTTCGGAAAAAGAGACGTTTATGGAGATTTTGTGTTTATTAATTTCGGATATGAAACCAAGCTTCGGTTCGAGTGAAAGCAATTTCAAGCAATTCCATTTGACATCAAGACTGTCTTCAGCTCTGAACTAGGAACGCTTTTGCATCAGAAGTCAATCATGCCATACATTTTCAAGAGAGACAAATTTAAACAGATAATGCGCACACATGAACTGAATTTCATATCTGCAAAGTTATCTCTCCTTTTTTATTATTATGGATCTTGTTATTATGGAGGAGGGGGAGGGGGGGGGAGTCACCTCTGCCATTCACCGATCTGTTTGTTTGAAGTCTTTCTTGTTTGAAGTCTTTCTGATACACAGAAGCTTATTTCGTGGATTAGACTTCCATTTGCGCTACTGGCTGAATTACGAAAAATTCGTTCACCTAAAAGAAAAAAAGCTTCCCTCGTGGGGGCACGGAGAAATATTGTTAATATTTTCCTTTATGACCGCAGACCTTGAAATAATGATAATAGCTTTCTGCTTGTCATATAGAGTTCTTTTTGGAAGTGAGTGGCGTTTTGCTTTTTTTTTTTATTACATGTTTTCCCTCCCAGGTGACTTGTGAGTGGGTAAAAATGTAGCTTAGAGAAAGAAAATAAAATCTTAATGAAAATCGGGTATGGTCATTTTGATAATATCCATTTTGTTGTTACAACGATCTTTTACTTTATTCAATTTCAAGGAGGGAATATAACGAATTGGTTGACGTCTCCAGTTTTACTTTATTTCATCGTTAACAAGGAAAAAACACCTTTCGGATTTTAGCTTCATGTAATTTTTACTAACTGAACGTTATTTGGACCGTTTGACATCATGACAATGTGTCGTGTTGTGACCGAGCGGCTACGACCACTGGACACAAGCTCCGATATAATCTTGGTGGAATTGTGAAAAGTGAAAAACCCCGATCACAGTTTAGAGGGAGTATCTCTGCGTTAGAAAATATCTCCGTGTTGGGTCGTAGGACTCTATTGAATTATCCGTGTTTTTCAAATAACGTTGGGGTACTTTTTCAATTCACCAGTATCAGGCATGCACTTCGCCTTCTTTTCAACCACCTCTAAAGTTTGAACCATTGACCGGTCAATTCGAATGCCTCAGGGTTTTTTTTATTTTTTTTATTTTTAAAGTCCCACTCGGTGATTAATTGAATCGCATCTCCCGTTTAGAAACTCATGATTATGCATCATTATAAGAGAGAGAAAGAGAGAGAGAGAGAGAGAGAGAGGGAGAGAGAGAGAGAGAGAGAGAGAGGGGGGGGGGGGGAGAGAGAAAAAAGGCTCAAACTGAATGGTTTCAAGAAATCGTTGATAGGGGAAAAGATTCCGGTCCTCTTGTGTCTCCACGACCAGAATTGCAATTTGAGGCAATTACCGAAAATAAATGATTCCGCGCGGTCTCCAAAACCATTCCCAAATTAAACAGGGAGCTTTTTATCTCAGTAATCAAGACTCGTCTAATTGCGGGGGGAAATTGTCTAGTTGCATGTTACAACCGTCCATCCTGTGTGTTTTTTTTTTCAATCCAGAATAATTCAATCTCCTTCGAAGGAATTATGATAAATTACCACGAGTCGGGTGTGAGATTTACTGATTATAAGAATACTTAACAAAACAATCAATTGATGTTTGAACAGTGATTTGACTTTGGTCCTGTACATTGTATTATGACAAAGTACTGGGTGTATAGGCCAATACGGTGATTTATCACTTGTCGGTTTGTAAATCACAAAGCAATATAAAGTCACAAAATCAAATTAAATTGAATTGATACGCTCAATTGAATTCGATTCTAGACCCTCGTCATGGTGCGGCCATCTCGGTTTTTCTCCCACTCTATTCAATTTCACCGAACCGAGGCTAGAAGGAAAATAGTCAGTTCCCTCTCATCGTTATGCAAATGAGCAGACATAGTGACAGCGGAAAAGACAAAGATAATGGCTGCAAAATGAAGGTCTTTTCCATAAGACGGTCATATTAATAGTACAATCATCAAGTTTTTCTACCTGGACCCAGAGCTGCTTAAGCACAACAAGTAGCTAAGCACAACAAATGCTTACCAGAATAAGGTTATCAGCCAAACTACCATGTCACATATACAATTTGTGACTGGTATCCTGCTCATTTCTGCTTAGTAGAAAATTGTTAGGCAATATTTTCTGCTCCACAAGGTAAAGGCCCTGTAAAATCAGGCTGTTTTACCTTTCAGCCTCGCTTTGGGTACGTTGCTTTAAAGTGGGGGAATATCACCAGGCCCTTTCGCTGCCTGTCAAAATAAAATAAGAAACCATTAACCCAGTTTACCACGTCAGTGATAGCGTTATTGTGAAAGAGAATTATGGATCATTGGGGATGGTTTACTTCCCATCAAAATCGATCGCAGACACGCAGAGCGAACAAAAAATTGCCTCATGGAACAACAACAAACGGTTCAGATAACAAGATCATATTGGAGACTGTTTATGTTTACCTTGTTTCAAATTCCCTGTCATTGTATAATCATCTCTAGTGACCTTGATCTGTTAAATGGGGGCGTGTTTGGATTCAAGACCAGAAGTTTTTCTTTTGAATGCGGGGCTTAAAGCGCCTGTTTGTTGCTGCTTTGTTTATTGTCATTATACAGCCTCGAGGGAGGTTGCAATTTCTTCACAGATGACGAGTTTATTCATCGATTGATTCTGGTTGCAACCGTCTCACCTTAGCCACGGAAACATGTCTTCTTATCGGAAAGTGCGTCTTACAAGTAGCTATTGAAACGAAACACAATATCCGTGCTGGACACTGTTTCTGTGTCAATCCAATACATTTTTTTTTGGCATAAACAATCTCGTTTTAAAAGGCTGAATGAAAAAGGAGAAACAAAGAAAATGCCTGTAGTGACGGTTGGATTTTTTATATTTTTTATTTATCTTTTTATTATTTGTGTTTAATTTTTATGTTTATTTTATTTATTTATTTATTAATAACAATAATTATAATATTTTAATTTGTTTTTGTTTGTTTGGGGGTCGAGACAACAAAAGCACTTGATTTATTTTGTTATGGCATTGCGCTAGAAACACTGCAAAGCTTATACAAATAACTCTGGATACTGTTCTGGTTTCACCGTTATTATTTAAAGCTTTTTAGTGTTATCCCCGATGTCGTTGTTAAATCTGTGAGAGGCCCGCTGGGGCCCGAAGTGACCGTTTTGACTTACGTCAAGGTTTGCACGCGGGATCCACTGGGAACCAGAACTCGTTTAGGGTCTCATTAAAATTGGCAATTAAGTACACGTGGATTATCATAATGGCTGGGTAATCTTTGTTGAGGGTTGAAAAGAGGAGATGTGCATTGTTAATTTAAAATTCTTTCAAACGGTTTCATCATCAATATCGATATTGGTCGTCAGACTTATATGACAAAATAAAGAACAAACTCAAGAGGATAAGTGAGTGTTTTAAGCTGTCTTAACAGTTTTTATACTGATCCTACTCCAGCTCTAAAGCTTATAACCCGTGTCCTCATCATACCCATGCCCTAGCCAGTGCTCCAAACCGAGCCCTAACCATTTTCGCATGATTAGCTATAGCTATATTGCGAAGCCCAAGCCTCACCATACCCTTGCCCTAGCCAGTGCCCTAGCCCTAACCATAACCGAATTATCACCCTTTACCTTGCATAGCCCTATAGCCTACCATTAGCCCCAGCCCAAATATAGTCCTCTTGCCCTGGCCTACTTAGCCTTATCCACACACAAAGCCGAACATTAGGCAAACTCCTTGCCCTAAGCTAGGCCTAGTCCTAGCCCTACCTCTAGCCCAAGTATAGCCCAATCCCCTATTCTGGTCCAACCCTGCTCCAGCCCTAACTCTGGAGTTAGCCCTAGCCCTAGTATAGCCCTTATCCTAGCCCTAGCCCTAATCCTGGCCCAAGACCGGTCCTTGCTATAGCCGTAATCTTAATCCTAACTATAGCCCTAACTCTCTGCCTGACATTTAAAAAGAAGGCAATAATTTACCGTCTCTGTATAATTTCTGAAAGAGAAGGTAGACTCTCTAATAACAGTTAACCACCCGCACAGATCAATAACCTGCAATTGTATTATTTACCGGATGAAAACAAACTTGAATAGCAACTGTCAATTTTATTTTGTTTTAATAAAACGGTACTTGTGCACATCAATCACTTGTTGGGTCGGATCCAGGGTGCAATTAGTGTATGAACAATGTCATTACTCAAACCTTAAAATGATAAGCAAGCATTGTGTTGTTGTACGAAAGTGATCTGATAGAATCTCGTCATCGTAACATTCCTAAATGAATTCTTCAATCGGAAAGTTATTGTTTTTTGACCTTGAGAAAAGGTCATTTTGAAATAGCCAACGCTGCATAAAAAATCGTAATAAGCCTAGGGCCTACTTTGTTTCATTACACAGAAAATAACCCAAACAAATAAAAGCAGCATAAATTAATAAAGGAGTGAAAAGGAGGGGGACTCCATGATTGGAGACTTCGCATGATTCAGAAAGATACCAGACTAGTATTAACGGGTCCCAACCCCTTGTCATAAATCAGCACTGCGTGTTTCGTTTGATTACCAGGGATCCGGATTGTTGATTTTCACACCTGATTTTCAAAACGTGTCCCAAAAACGTCTATACGTATATACACAGCGTATACACAAGCTCACTGATGTACGAAGGACTTTAGTGTTCGAAGAGAAGGGAACAATATACTTCTCGAGACGAAGACTAGTTGGTAAAAACCTCTGTGTATTGAGACAAGGTCCGAAGGCATTCTGACTGGAAGGCGTGTAACGAGTAAGTAATGTAATGGGATAGAATCACAATGAAGGTAGAAGTTGAATCACACATTGGGGCTGTGTTCGCAAAATTAGGATACGTGTTAGCGTAAGAGTGTACTGGAATTAGTCACAAATCTAGACGAGGTCGTTTCGGCAAATAATAGGGACAAGTGTGCAGGAGGTTATTGGAAATGTCGAAATACTGGAACAGTGGATCTATCAAAATATGCACGTGGACTGTGTTTACCGGCAGTTTTAAAGCAAACCTTCTTGATGCATATTCATGAAGCTCAACGCGCGCCTTATTAGCATAAATTATTGTTCTGTTCTTTTTGCACCTGCCTCTATGGGTTGTCACAAAATCATTTTGCTTCTACATAATTGTGAACAAATAACTAATGTGTGGTTATATTGGCTTAAGCTGTAGTTATTTTTGTGATTTAACTGAATACAAGAAGTGTTTTGATTATTTTGCGACTACAAATTAATAATATAGTTATCAATACAACAATCGATATGGTTGATAAAGTATAATTCCATCTTTTAGATGGAACGATTTATGGAAAGACCACAGCGTGATAAAGACGATTTGTAATATACTGTTGTGGCCGACCGGTCTAGGGCGTGGACTCAACTTCTGTTGTTAACATAATGTGGGTTAGAACCCTGGCCTGGCCAGTTGCGACACGCGTGTCCTTAAGCAAGGCTTTATCATTAATACTTCTCTCCACACCTAACCATGACTAAACCTCTTCGTTCTTTGATGGAATACGTAAAGCCCTAAGGTCCAGTGTGTTGCGTAATAATGCCCGGCTCGGTGTACGTAGATCGCTCGGAGAAGTGGTTCGCCCCGGCGTGCCGCTGATTGTCAGGACGTCGAAGCCAAAGTGTATAGAGCGCCTAAGGCGCAAAAAGAGGAACGCTATAGCTGAAATGTGAAACGTGCTCTGGACGCCGGTTCAGCAAGCAACTTCTTTGATGCAGCAGTAGATCCGTGCAAACAATGACCATTGCTGCTATCGATGATATTACAACAAAACATGACTTGCTGAAATGGCGCCCATGCTGAATTTTCGCGCTCAAAAATCTTTGGTTGAGATCCTTGCAATGTAAGGGCCAATAAAAATGGGTGTCATTATTCGAAATAGCACCCTAAAAGTGCCGTAAAAGTTATGAACGTATACAAGGAGACTTACTCATAGATAACAGTAATTAGAATATCTCCAAAGAGCAGAGGGGACAAGATGGGAGTAATTATGTTCTTTTTTCTTCAAATACACTTTAATAACGAATGGTAAACGACTGATTAAGACATTTTGTCAAATATGATTCATAGTCTGTTATCAGTTTGTAGATAGCATGAATGAAATTGATTTTCCGTGGTGATTTTTACCTGGAAATGGACCTTTTCCGGTTTGGACTATAATCGGATATGGGAAATCATGTCAAGTAAATTACAAGTGATGGTTATCGGCCTGTCGAGAACATCTTGTGCTGTATGTTTTCCTGCAGGGTTTCGATAGATAAATCTGCTAAGGCCAGACTGTGCTTTTTAAAGCATGGCAGTTGTTAAAAAATCTGTCTTGAATGTGTTTTTAAAGGCAAACTTTACATTTGATTTTTGCAACCGTTTGATTGTTTTAATTGCCACCAAAAAAAAAAAATAATGAAAAGTGCCTAAATCCCTGACAAAACATGGACCGTTTTCCTTTTAAAGGCAAAGCATTCCTTTGGTTTTTGGAACCGTTTGATTGTTTTAATCCTATATAAATGTAGATATACAAAATAAAACTAACGTGTGAACATTTCATTTCAAAAGGTGGTCGCGTTTTTGAGATGTCGTCGAAAATCCGGAGCGAGTATGTCCACGCAGGAAGATTAATCCCTAATAGGAATACACAATCTGAGAAACGTTACTGACAGTAACGTTTCTCAGGTTCAAATTTGTGTTGATAAAAAGTGATATCTTTTTTCCATAACCGCAGTACTTCGAAGTGAAATGTTTCTCAAGCTGCATGATTATACCATCCAAAGCTGCTGTTCTTCCTTACCAAGCAAGTTCTAATTGCCATAAATTCAGAGTCATGACGAAACGCATACAGACCCTTTAAAGTCATCTGTAAACGGGCATGCCAAATAGCAGCAGCGGGAACTTTCCCAAAAGTGCGCCATTTTATTTTGAAAGCCATAAAATCAAGATACAATGGCATTCACGTTTCGTCTGCCCTACTTCTAAAACTCGGACTCTATCTCCCCTCCCATTCACCATTAATGGATGTATTTAGATCAACGGTTTGCTTTATTCATCACATCCTCATAGTCAGAGTGTGGTAAATCTTCTTTTATTTTGGAACACCCTCCTTCCAAATAGACCACAACGCGTCAACGTCAGACTCTACCGACGATCACCACCAACTGGAGACCCCCCCCCCGAACATACCGAAACACAAGTACTCATGACCCGATGATTTAGCTTGTGTAAACACGCTCCCGTACTCATGGTGAATGAGGGTTCACGGGATTGGAGAAACCCCCCTACAACTAGAGAATGAGCCTCATCGCCTAATCTCTTCCGCGTGATCAATACATAGATGCTTTCCCTCCCTGGGCAACAGTGCGTACCACTGGACATCCTCGAATCTGCCAATGCCTTGGGGGGGGGGGGGGAGGGGGAGAGGGCAAGTGCTTCATGTTTGAGGAGACAAGACGTTGGTGATAGCACTGTCTCGATTTGACATTGGGATGGGATTCCACCGCGTCGTGAGTTGGCATTCAGACGAGGCGTCCTCAGGAAGGCCCAGGTGTTACGGGCCACTACCTTAATCACATTCATTATTCCCACTTGAACGGTGGATTGCAGATTATTAGCCTCCCTCTCCACCCGCCGGCTCAATGTACAGTCAATGGATGTAACCCCCAAACCATCACTGCCCGGGGTTTTACTAGTCTTCGATGTGTTGTGACAAACCACTGCACCAACTTCTTCATCTCCGATCAGTCACTCCATCATCTTGTATTATCATCTAATTTCTGAGCGTACTGTTTTTTAAGGGAAAACACATTTTTGTGTGAGGTTGGGGTGTCTACCCGTTGAAACCGGTAACTTTAACAATAAGGGATCGGGGTGTTATTAACCGTGTGAGGACGTCCGTGCGTTGCCATCAAAGCAACGGGGACGTTAAAGCAATGCATGGGAGAACAAAGAGAAGTCCTCGATTTTTCGGGGTCGACAAACATGACGCGTGGGTGCGGGTTTGTATAGTGACGATCAAACCGAGGACGTACACACAAACCAAACAGTGCACTCGTATTAGTGTCAACCAAACTATCACAATTTGTCTTGTCCTCTGAAGATTCTATCAAACAAGTTCACCGCGGACACAACTCATGGCGCTTTTTCTTCTTGACCTCTGACCTTTCAGTTGTTGAATAGTTTAGCGATGCGATACATAACAGCCGCGAACAATTGGGTAACCAAGAGCCCTTCAAAAAAATATCAGAGGCATTGCCGTAAATGGCGATATTCTTGTATAGTATACTTGTGGGCAGTCACATAATCCGGTGGGTGTCGTTGGGTGTATACTTGTGTTAGTTGGAACATTTTGTAGTCTTGGACATCAAATACAAAGAAAACCTGTTAAAGTATTTGATTTCATGGTGCGAGGGTGCTCAGTAATTTTATTACAGCAAAATACACTTCCGGGATGGAAAGCCCTAGGGCGAAAATAGAGTTGCTTTGGCCGTACACCTGCTTTGACATGGTGATGGGGTTGAAATCCGTCTACGGTCCCGAGGTTGATCTCGACGCCTGCCCGGGGAGTAACGAGAAATTGCATTGATCCTGAAAAAAAAAATGTTTTGAATCGGAGGACGAACCATCTTTGGACCAGTCTATAAAAGCACTAGGGGCAGATTTGATCCGGAACGGATTACACATCGAAATCAGTCTGACCATGGTCTGATCCGAATACAGGGATAGGATCAAAGACGGAATCCGCGAGTCAAGGAGCTTATTGCTGATCCGTTTTCCGGATCAGATTTGCCAAGGAAAGGCAAAGAAACTCTTTACAAGGAAATAACCCTGTAAGACCCGAAGTCCGGATTCGATCGACTAAGACCCAAGTTGGGATCACTTTGTCCCAGATTCGGCTGTTTAGATTTGACTCTAGTCGTACAAGTCAAAAACACATCATATGATCTGTATTTGGCTTGCTTATTTGCTTGTACGTTTTTGTATTTTACCCTTTCCTTTGGCGAAGGGTTTGTCTGAAACAGATACAATAAATAAAATGACTGACCCGAAAAGTAAATTGTCTGACGAATTTGGGTTAATTCCAGAACTTTTGGGAATGTTAGACAGCCACCTAAATACATAGTAATAACTATTTTTACCAAACCCCTAAGTTGTTGGTTCGCTTGGAAACCTCTCACGCCATGAGTTCTCAAAGAACTCCCGAAACTGAGTTCTCCAAAAATATATTTCGCCAACTAAACGTTAAATCTTTGACTTTAATCTGTTATCATTGACTTGAGTGTGGGTGAGAATAAAAACATCGCAAGATCTGTGTTGGTAGACGCTATTATAGGCCTTTATCATGGTGCGCCTATCTTGATATCAGCCCATCCAAATTAATGTAACCAAACCGAGGTTGGAAGGAGAAATAGTCTGGTTCCTTTTCGTACAATGTATTTATTACTGTTATTGGATGCAAGGAACCTGACCAAGATGGCAGCATGATTATGGTACATTTTTCGCGCAAATCAAAGTCGGCTTTTTCCCCTCTCGCCTTGTTTTGGTCAATGAATTTGCATGGAAGGTGACATTGCGATTCCTGGAAAAAACATTCTCTTCTAAAAGACTTCCACATGCGAGAACATTTCCCCCTAAAACACAGTTTTTATTCCGATTGACCACATCAATAGAGTTAAGGTTGCTAGAGAGCTATCTGACCCACAACTACTGGAGTTTAGTTTACCACAAGGCTCTGTTGCATATAGGGCCACAGCTGTCCTCTCGCCATCATTATCCAATGTGTTCAGCATGTTCGCAACCGTTTCTATGCTAATGATACGCAGCTGTACATCCAATTTAATCACGGCAATCCAAGCGAAACAAACCAAGCTCTATCAACATTGTCTGAATGCATTGCGGCCATAAAGCAGTGGATGTTAAGTAAGTTGCTTCAGCTGAACGAATCCAAAACTGAGTTCTTTGTCTGGTGCCAATACCAGATTTCTCAATTCCTTTCCAATGTCTCCCTCGAGCTCCACGTAGGATCTGAAACCATCCAGGCTTCCACTAAAGTTAAAAATCTTGGAGTGGAGTTTGACCAGACCATGCAGATGTCCAACCAAGTTACTGCTAGTTATCAATCCGTTAACTTCAAATTTATCACGCATAAGAATGTACATGTACATTGATAAACCATCTTGCCATGCTGCTATTAGAGCCATTGTAACATCTCGGCTCGATTATGCTAATTCACTTCTCTTTGGGATATCATCTGCTGACTGTAAATGCCTTCAACTGCTCCAAAACTGTGCCACCGAACTGATTTACCAGGCTCAGAAAACATGACAGTGTCACTCCCATCCTTCACGATCTTCATTGGCTGACAGCCTCCAACCAATTAAACTTCAAAATACTGACCCTGCTCTTCAAATGTCTCAATACTGACTCTGCACCTTCACACTTAACGGAACTCATTCAGCTGTTCGAGCCAGCCAGAAAACCTCCGGTCATCTGCAGATACCAAATTACCCGTCATGCCCAAAACCTGTCACTGGCAACAAAAGCTTCCACGCTGCTGCCCCAAAAACTCTGGAACAATATTTACCCCACAGTATTCGCCTCTGTACCTCACTAGCAGCTTTCAATAAAATCTCTCAAAACTCACTTGTTTAATTAATTACTCATGTGTTTTGACTATTATGTCTATTCCTTTTTGCTTGTTGTTTAATACTGCGTGAAGCGCTGTGTTACTTTCTCTGCTTAGTCAGAGCGTTATGCTTTGTATTATTATTGTTATAAGCAAGTATATGAACGTGCTTGAAATCCTTTTACCGCCTCATTTAATTACTTCTGTCTTAGCCTTATCCCTTTTCCACAGATGTCCCCATTATAAGTCCCTCTCATTCACTTACCAAATACTTTTCTCCTTCTTCCCACCTTAAATTATGTCTTTTGTGTTTCCACCCTCCCGATTTGATTACGTTTGGCCTTCGCCTTTTTCATCAGATGTCCCCCATTAAAAGTCCGTCTCGTTCACTAATCAATTACTTTTTCTTCTTAAGTTCTTTCCACCTTTGATTTTATCTTTTGTGTTACCACCCTTCTTTTGGTTAAAATTGGGCCTCATCTGGCATCCCTTTCTTTTTTTTCTGGCTGCATTGACTTCTCTCTTTTCATATCTTTCCACCTGATTGCTTCAGTTACACTAAAAGTGTGTGCTGTACTGTCATTTAGCGTTTTAGAGAGAGAGAGAGAGAGAGTCTGCCTGGGTCGAAACGTGAGGCCAATGGCACCTTTTCCTGCAGAATTAAAACAAGAAATAAAACAAAATGTATCCGAATGAACATAATGGAAATGGCTGCATAAAGCCACTGGATATCAGAGAGATGAACTAAAGTGCACGACATAAAGAAACACCAATCTGACGTCACAATATGGGAACGTTGAGAAAGGTGTGTTGGACGTGTTGCCTGGACCGGGGACCGGGACGTGCTGACACTTTCCCGTCAGTATTAGTGTCACTAAACCCCGCCTAACCATTTCATTCAGCTGTCTCGTACAATAATAGCCTTCAACATACAAATTGTCCTTGACAAACTCCAGCTGCCTTTCATAGCGTCTTTAGAAACACTAAAACGTGTCAACGTATAGGAGGATGTGGGGGTGGGGGAAATGACCGTACCTTTTCGTGGGCCATTTCGCAAGTTAAAAAATTATCAGGAACTTAGAAGGGGAAAAAAGCTGTATTTTTTTGGTCACCAAAAGCTTACACTTTGTTCTTATTTTGATTACACAAAACAAGACGACTACGTAAACATAAAATATAAATTTGACACGAATGATTTGACTTCCCCAAAAGAATGATTTCTTTAATCTCTGAACTTTTCTACACTGTAAAAAAAAAACTAGAAAAGAAAAATGATATTTCCATTAGAGATAATATAGTGGACATTGTAATTTTTTATGAGTGCACTGTTTATTTTGGGTGTATACAGAAAGATTTAACCCAAAACCTATATTATAGTGTCCTGGTATTGTGTCCAGCATATCTGTAAAAAAAATAACTTAAGACAATATTTATTGGGCTAATATATTCTAGTTACGCATAATTATTGTCTAACTAAATATGCCGCAATGTTTGAATTCAAATAATGCTATGTTTGTTTTTTTGACGATTTTACCCAAACATTTAAATAGCTTTTTTCATAGATTAAGAAAGTTATAAGGTTTCATTTAAGGTACTGCACGAAAAAAAAAAATCCACCACTGATTAAGGATAGTTAATTAAAGCCTAAATGAAATTTTGTAGGGATCCTGAAATTATCTTACGTCAATCAGCCATGAACAAGCATATTTTTGTTCATTGTTCGTGGCATATGCGAAACTTTTGTGCATGTTTTCCGTTTTGAAACAGTGTCATCTGTCAAAGTTTGTTCAGGAAAAAAACCCACCCAAAACAGCAATAACAACAAACTTTCGGGCTATGCAATTGTAACAGTTTGCCTAGTGCTTTTAAACTCAAAACTTTTCGAAAATGATTATACTTTGGCAAACATAAATTATCGAAATCCCCCCCATCGGGACTCGAACCCCGGTCCTTTTAGGTTGAACAGATACAGTTAAATAAACCGTTTGATTTAATGCTAAAGAAATAGAATGATGTTATTTTCTAAACAAACTCTGAGGATTTTGACTATTGCGAAAGTTTTGAAAACACTAACAGTCGACAACAAAATACAGCTGGAATACTAGTCTAGCAGTGTTGTTATGTATGAAAAATCAGTTATGATTTGTTCAGGAAGGTACACGCTGTCATAAATGTATAGTTTGTGCGCTAGACTATTAGGTAAGTGATTTTATCAAGCCTTCCTTGGAGATCTAGTTTTGTCAAAAATGTGCCCAGTTGGATGAAAGTGCAATACCTTAGCAGACGTTATTTGTCTATCAGAACACAATCTGAAACAAAATTACATTTCGTCTTGGGTTCCATGTGCGGGGCGTCGCGGGGGTGGACAGGGGAAGGCTGCACGGGCGCTTACAAAAAAAGATCCCCGTTTCATTGATGCAAACTTAATACAAAGGTTTTGTTCACTGAGCTAGATATGGGTATCAAAATAACATGATACTCAGTCATTTTATCTTCTTCCGAACACACTTTGCTTTGATGTTCAATCCACGCCGGATGTCAGTATTGTGTATACTGCTATTTCAGTTTTATTATGACACCCTTGAATGGAGGCTGCGGTCGTGTTGACTGCGATAATGTTATTATTTAATATTGAATACCTATAGACTCGCCTCGTATCGCCGCTAAGACTTTCCCACAAGGCTGTATTCATTAACCAGTCCACAAAGGGAGACTAAGCATGTATAGTCTTCCAAACAGGAAGGTGACACTATTATGCAGTAAGCCTTTTATATAAATCTATTTTGATGGTGAATCTTTGTGGGAAAAGGCAGTCAGCCCAGAACAGCCAGGTGATTGCAGTGTCTCTTTACAGCAGCTGTCTATGGGTATATTCTACACAACGTTGTTTACATCATTTCGCAGCTTTCACCTTTATTGTTGGGACATCATGTGAGACAACCAGCCCGGTAACTAATATCTCCGCTCAAAAAAGATTCTTGTTTAAAGACAACTTACAAACTTGGCTCAAGAAAAAAGAAGAAGATATGCTCAGTTTCATTTTGAAAGCTCACTGATTACAAAGTTCACCATTATACCATTACCAATTCTCCAGTGAAACATTTTCGTCAGAAATGCTATCAAAATCGGAGAAATGACATTTGAAATTTTAGAAACCTTCATTCTAAAACAAACTGTCGGGTCAGAGTTGACCCAGTTTCCGGGTCACAGGGGTCTGACCATTTCCGGGTCAGGCTGACCCGTAAACTGGTTAAAAAAAATTGAATTTTTAAATTGGATTTAATGTCGGTTTGACTCATTTCTGGGTCATTTTGACACAGATTCCGGGTCACAATGACTCAGAAACGGGTCAGGCGTCACGGGACCTCGATCCAGGTCAAGTTTGACCCGGAAGTGTTTAGCGTGTGCAATGTTCTTATTACGAATAACCACAGTCTCAAATTGCCACCAAAAAAAAAAAAGAAAAGAAAAAAAAAGTGCCTAAATCCCTGACAAAACATGGACCGTTTTCCTTTTAAAGGCAAAGTATACCTTTGGTTTTTGGAACCGTTTGATTGTTTTCATCCTATATAAATGTAGGTATATACAATAAAACTAACCTGTGAAAATCTCACTTCAAAAGGTGGTCGCGTTTTTGAGATATCACCGCAAATCGGAGCAAATATTTCCACGCAGGAAGAATATTCCCTACAGGAATACACGATCTGAGAAACGTTACGGCCGTAACGCTTCTCAGATTGAAATTTTTGGGGGATAAAAAGTGATATATTTTTCCATAACCGCAGTAAATCGAAGTGAAAAGTGTCTCAAAATGCATTATACTATCCAAAGCTGCTGTACTTCTTACCAAGTAAGTTTTTATTGCCATTAATTTTCAGAGTCATTACCAAACGTGTACCTTCCCTTTAAATTAAATCACCCGAATTCGACACAATTATACGTTTATTGAAAACTAAAGAGGTTTTCGGATAACTGACCCTTCTCAAACCAAATAATGTAAATTCCCCTTGATTCTTAGTAAGAGAAAAAGTTTTCTTTTCAAATTGAAGGTTTACAGATTAAAATATATATATATATATACATGTACACGATTCCACATTCCTTTGAGAAATCAAGGATGGTGGGAGATAGACATTGTTAACTTTTAAGTTCATTAACCATGCCTTCTCCCTATTGAGTTTCAGAATATTAAGATATGAAACTGTATCAAATATTCGAATTACATTTTGCTGGAGCTCACCCTTTCAATCCATTTGTGTCGAACGTTGCAGCCGCAATATTAGTAGCGCAGTTTGAGGTACCTAGTTGGTCTGTGAAGTGACCATTGCAACATAACGCAGTTTGGAAACTAGGTCGAATATTTAAGGATGTCAAAATTGTAAATTTCCCCCTGTTTTTTAATTTTTTTTTTAAAACTTCTGTATTAATATAAAAAAAATACAGTCTGACATGGAGCCGGTAAATTTGTCATATTTTAATAAATAGTACACATTTTGCATGCCACATGTATATATGTGTGTTATCTTACATTTTAACCCTGGTTTATATATACTACACGTATATATTTTGTTATAAAGATTTAATACATTTGTATGTACTTTGAACGTAAGGGGCATCCATGTTCTGGCCACGCATCCCCATTTCCCCCAAGCCAGCCAATTAGATTGCTCCAAACTATTTCTTTGCCCACACACCACAAAACTAGTACCAGTAATCGAACAAGTAAACAAACACAACTTGTACAGTCTGGCCCTGCTGGATGATGATCAAGAGCTGTGCCAAGTCCATTATTAAGACTCTACACTTTTCGGTAATTCAACATAATGGATAGAAAATCTCATTTAAAGATTGACTTCAATGCGGGTGCATGGGTGCCTTACCCGGTACACGTTCGGTCCTTACTCCACTCTACATCAGCAACTCGAATGTTTGGACTCTGATATGGTTGGTATGCCAGCAGCCAGACTCCCGTGTCCGAATTTACACGGTTCCGGGCCCCATGGGGCTTGACCCGTTTCTGGGTCAATGTGATCTGCGGACTCTGTGTCAAAATGACACAGACATGGTTCAAACTGAATAAAGAATCCGAGCTAAAAAAATCTCTATTGTTTTTTTTACCCTCGGAGCAGCCGAGGGGCGCGGGCGGAAGGACCAGCTTCATACTTTTTTTAAAATAACTACAGAATGTGTGGATCAATTCTGCTGATTTTTTTTTGAACTACCCTTAAACATCACTCTTTCATATACTGTAGTGATTTCTGGGTGGGTAAACTCAGAGGTTGACAAATAGTGTGAGATGGCAGATTAGTCTATATGGACCCATTATAATGTGCACAAAAAAATCCTGGGGTGCGGATTTCGAAATGTACTATTTTTCTGAAAATTAGTAGTGAACCAATGTGTAAATGTTCAGAATGCTTCAATCTTTAGTGTATGTTTCCAGGGATCATATATTCATCTGTTCAGACCATTAGAACAAGAACTGCACAGTTATTTACCCGTAATACAATCTGCCTTCCGATCGCGCCCAGTGGATCCAGCATTAGTTTTTTTCTCGTGGCTGCTCTGAGGGTCAACCAGCTGTGGGTCACCCTGACCCGGATACGAGATCCGGTTCAATCCTGACCCGGTTATTTTAGAGTGTGGCCTCCTGCTTATAGAGTATGTGGCTGGCTGAGGTTCAGTGCAAAAAATCAATCAAATTCCAGGGAAATCAATAGGTTGGTGTCCGAGACTAATAATGATAACAATAATAATAATAATGGCTATTTATATAGCGCTCATATCCGTCACTCAGTGACGCTCAAGGCCCTTCAACATTAAATATTTTCCTGCAAGGTATTTGGGGGCTACGTTTGAAGTATGAGACCTACTCCTTTACATAGCACCATGTAATGGTTTACAAGGTGCTGTGGCGGGTTAATAAGATAGTTACGGTTTTTTGTATGCCCTTGTGAGTTTTCACATCCGGGTCGTTTTCAATATTGTTAGTCATGGACTCAATTCCAAGCTAAATAATTGCGAGAGTATAATTTACGTGGAGTTTTATCAGAGCCACGTATTATTTCAAAGGTTTTTAAAAATTATAATCTACGTTAAAAAAAAATGGTCACTTTGTATCCACGGTACGCGTTGTTTACGCACGAATTCCTTTTCCCCAATTGTCACGGAAAGCTTTTGTGTATTACTTAGGGTCTGCAATGGGACACAAATTAGATTTGGATAAGAAGTCATTTGATGCTAGCAATATGCTTGAGAAACCCTCCCTCCTAAATATAGTGAGTGCCATTGATTCGGTTTGGTCGTACACAATGAGGTCTGCCCCCAAAGACGGTTTCCGAACCCTAATCAAGGCTTATTTCTTTTTACTTGGTCGTAGCTTAATGGCGTGGAGAATTAATTTGAGGAGGCTTGCCGCGTGTCCCCCGTGCGTATAGGCATTCAATCTCGGGGTAGCCCTCGTTTTACTCGATTGTTTGCCGCGGTTAAATCACCGACGAAAGACATGGCTGGACTCCTTTATACGTGCCGTGGAGCGCTGTATCTGAGCGGGTGAAGACGGAAGAAAGAATATACAGCCTGCAGTATTTTTTAACAGACTATTACAGATAATGGACATTGTCATTGGAGATAAAGATTGTACATTACTTTGTTAATTATGCTATAGTTATGTTCGTCATGTCCCCTTTTCACAGTAGCATTAATCATTATGTAATTCTCAACATCTAGAAGTTGGCCCGACTATTGGGCGTTATTAGCCCCAGTTTGGTACTATTGTTTTGAATTGGAAGGAAAACAAAATGGCTGTCGATGTTTGAGCTGAAAGCTAATACTTTTAAATGCATCTCTCTACGGCTAAGAATTCGTCTTTCTGGATGAATGTTGCCTGCAAAAGATCAATTATTACTTCAAAATACCAAGCACAAAAAAGACACACCAATATTCACGTGTGAATAGCTTTTGATGAAGTGTTTTACTTCATTTGATTATCTATGTTTGAATCTGAAGTCATTTTGAATCATTGCAGATGCACCACCCCTAGAAGGTCACAACCTCCCGAAGCATCCCCCACCCTATTATGCCCATATATAATACGGATTAATCAGGTGTGATATCGCGTATCAGATAAGATTACAATGTGACTGACGAGACTGTACGAGGCTTCGCACCGTGCACGGGCTCCCTCGCTATAGCTGCGCGGGGATATAACAAATAATTACCCCTCTGGATGCAACGCCATGCCCGCTACCGTACATTGCGATGCTCGTATACAGCCTTCCCATCACTTCACTTTTTCCTTCTTCTTCTTCATCTCATCCCCGTGTGTAAACCGCGTGCTTCTCTGCAAACAAGTCGAGTTGATTCAGACACCACGGCCTCACAAGACAGCATGCGAGGGTTCCAGTGTGCTGGGTGTCAGTGTTTGTTGAGGCTAGTCTCCCTCCTCCCCGATACACGATCCAAGACGGATCCCAAAGTGTAGCCACTCAGTTCACGACGGAGTGCGAAGCGTGACACAAAAGCGCTTTCAAATTCCGCGCCTCATTGAGTTTGTGGGGACATTTGATAGCGTCAGCCCCGTGCACGCTCGGCTTTCCAATGATTTGTTTGCATTGATTCCTCGGGAAAAGAAAGTGGCAGGTTTTGCTTATCGGCTAAAGCAAATAAACGAAGGGACACAGTGCGAGTTTGGTTTCGTTCGTCATTTGATACATGGTGTATGCGGTTTTTTTTCTCTCGATATAAGAAAAACTTCTAACCTTTTTTCCAAAAAATCGACAATAAAATTATCGAGGTATATCAATATTTTCATGAACAAGAAAGTTGTCCACTTCCCTCGAATACTCGTTTTTTTTATATTTCATTCACCAAACAGAAATCACCTCATGTTGAATGTTGACACAAAAACCGTGGCACGCCATGTTCGCGAAAAGTGTTTCAATGGACTTTCTGTCTTTTATGTTGATATTGAAAACTGAGTTCGAATAACGTTCTCCAACACAAACAAATGATGCTCCATTTCCATAATGGTTTAATCATTGAAAACAATAAAATACTGATTAATGTAATCTTCATAAAAACTTGTAATGGAGGCTGTCCCATCCGGTTGACGTAAATTGACATTAGAGTTGCACTGAAATAATCGATAACTGTTTTATGCACGATAAGCTGTCATACCACTTTTACAAAGACATACAGCAGCCGTCTAATGACAGCCTCTTTTCCCTCTACAGAACACCAGAGTGAATACAAAAATTGTTACTTCTCAAAGTGACATCACCTGGGGGGGGGTACGGAGACAGATGGACGAAGAGTGGGGCAGTAACTAGCCCTGACCCCCACGGTATCTGATTTCAGGGAGTCCAATAAAAGTTAATCAAAGCTCTCCAGGGAAAAGCTATCGTCCCGCCTCGCGGATCCGTGGAAGTGAGTGTTTTGATTAGCAATAAGTCCGTATCGAGGTTCACTGTTCTATGGAAGTCTTTAAAGATGTGGGTGTGAATCCACCCCTCAAATTGTAACTAGTCTTAAATCAGGCTTGGAAATGTCAAAGTCCTCGTCTCGATCCATCAAAAGAAAAAAAATAGTAATAATAAATAAACAAACGAACAAACAAACAAAGACAATAATAAATATGTTCGATTAATCTCTCTTTGAAATTTAGTGTACATTTGTTATTGTACTTCTATTCGCTGTGTTCATTTAATAAGTAGCTCGAATAAATGAAGCTGTATTGGTTCAAAAAGACATAAATAAATAAATAAACATGTAAATAAATAAATGTGCCAATGAATTCAGAAATAAATATATAAACAAATACATAGACAACAGTCGTAGCTGGCCGTAGCCGTAGCCGCCATTTCGGATATGGCTACGGTATTCCCGTCTCAAGTTGAAGACCGCCTCTTCGCATTAGTCAAATTCAACATAACACTTTGCATGTGTTTTAATTAATTACATAAATGAGATTAAAATATATAAAACAAAAACCGGAAATAACATTCAATTCACTTTATTTACGAATTAAAGCACGCATGTTTTGTTGAGTGCAACGCAATTAACTAATGATTAATGGTAAGCTATGGTAGAATGTATTATATGCAGCACAAGAAAAATGTAATCAAATTCAAAAGAGCGGCAAAGATGTGGAGGGGATTTGCGGGAAAAAAACAACCCAAAAAACAAAACAAAAACAAGACAAAGATCAACTAAGCAAAGCACACAGCACAAGACGCACGGGAGGTATATTTCCAATCATCAAGAAAGAAAGAAAGAAAGAAAGAAAACAAGATTAAAACAACAAAGCTTAATTGCACCTTTAACAAATAAAGGACAAACCCTAACGCACTCTTATGCATTATAATTCCCCGCTATCTGTTTGATTTGATCTAATTTTGTTAAAAGTCTGATGGGGGCGAGTCGAGATTCCTTCTTAATCGAGTTACAGGCGATCCATGACGCAATTGTTTGATCCACCCCTCTGAGATAAAAACCCCTCAAATCAATGTTAACTTGGTAAGCGCTGTTTAATTACTAAGCTCAATCAAAATTGGAGGTAAACCGTAGACTTTGCGACAACGTTACGCCCCGGGAGTACCGAATTTACGTTTTCAATTGAAGTAGTGTTTTTTAAATTTATTTTGTGGTTGCCTGAGCCTATTTTCTTTTCTTTTTTCATAATTATACAAAATACTAGCGAAATCGAGATCTACTTTTTGTTTGGAAGTGGCAAATTGTTTATCTCAGTGACGTGCAATGGGAAAATGCAATAACTGTTTTATGAATGTATATTTTTTTCATATGGGTTTTAGTTCAATTGTTCTTCAAGGTAAGTTATTCAGTTGCATGTGTTACGTCTGCATTAAATGACGTCAGAAAGTTGCGTTGTGTGCGGCACGAGGCTTATTTTCACACACTTGTGCCCACGTTCGCTTCAAATAACTTAATCTGCACTTAAACATCGGCATTGCATTTCCCGAATAGTAGACTATTACTCAATAATTCATGTTCTATACAATGTAGGCACAACTACATTTGCATTTATAAAGTTGTACAACTCGATAACACTTATGTAGGCATTACAGGTACTCAATGTCAAGTATAAAGCAAGTAGTATAGAGCTAGATCCTATAACAAGCGACTAATGGCTACAGCTAGCCGCAGCGACAACGTTGAAGAAGTACCTTTTAAGCGATCCAGCCATAGCCACTGCCGAAGACGTTAATTTGGACAAGGCGTAACATGGGTCAATAAAGAAATGTTGCTTCCCTATGAACAGACCCCCCAAAAACAAAAAACAAAAACTAACCAAACAAACAAACAAACAAACAAACAAAACACTACAAAACAAAGAAACAAACAAACACCCCAACACCCCAAGAAAGAAAGAAAGAAAGAAAGAAAGAAAGAAAGAAAGAAAGAAAGAAAGAAAGAAAGAAAGAAACACCCCAACACCACAACAAACAAACAAACAAACAAACAAAACAACAAAAACACCCCAACAAACACCCCAACAAACAAACAAACAAACAAACAAACAAAAAACACCTGCTCTACAGTGAGACCAGACTATACTCATTCTAAAACTATAGATATGTAACACAGTTTTGATAATGCATAGCCTATCAGTCGTAACAACCTCACTTAATAACATACTTTAAGGGGTGCCAGCACAGCAAGGGGTGCAGCCACTGTTTCGATACATCAGTTATGTAACCAGATATTTGTTATATATTAAAACTATTATTAGTATTATTTACTAGCTGTTTATCGATTGATTGATCGATAATTTAATTGAAAGATTTGGTTGTTTATTTATTTATTTATTTACTTGTTTTATTTATTTATTTATTTCTCCCCTTCTTTCTTTCTTTCTTTCTTTCTTTTTTCTTTCTCTCTTTAATTTTTTATATATTTATATATTTATTTGTTGACTTACTTATTTATTGACTTATTTATTGGCTTAGGCCTACTTACTGACTTATTTATTTATTTATTTATCTCCTTGTTGATTTATTTGTTGACCTATTTGTTATTCATTATTTTGAAAAACTCTGTCTCTCAATTTTTTTGTTTTGGTACTTTATATACCGAACCATTTATTTTTTTCGATATCCATGCGGGGGAGGGGGCAACGGTTCCGTGCTTTGGGCGGAGCTTCCGCCCCTTCACCCGCGTTACACTCAAGAAGTATTGTCTAAGTTTAGACGAAAATGACTATAAGAGGATTTGCATTGGTTTCAGCGGAATCCACGCTTAAGCCCACAATCAGAATGAAGTAATTTGAGTTAATGTTTGCGTGCGTCCCATCCAGCTTCAGCCCAGACTGCTGGTAAAGCCGGCTGTCATTATTTCCCTCTTGTATTTCTCCATAATCCAGCAGTTTTTACCTTCTGTCTACATCCATCGTTACTTTATGAATAGACACGGACGCGTTGCAGCCGCGGATTATTGCCGAATTGGATCGCGATCCATAGACAATGTGACATTATTTTGTTTACAACAAAATAGCGATCTGTCGGCTTCGTCTACAAATACCATTTTTTGCATTGTTTCCGCCTTTTTAAACAGATTATTTGGATTTATTTGTTTGTATGTCTACTTGATTACGACTAGACAAGAAGTTTGTAGTCATTGCATGTTGGAATTCTAGATATTATATTCCCTGCCTCCTAAAATCTGAAGAGTATGCCGTACATAGACCGGCTTGAAGCACGCGGACAGCGTAGGTCATTGTCAAGACCAGCATCCACGTTTTATGTCAACCAATATGAAATAACAAGCCCGTGTGAAGTTTTAAGCTCAATCGGTCATTGAAGTCTCGCGAGAACAGTGAAAACCCCCATCTTTTTTGTTTTAAACATTTTCGAGCATTGGGATTTGGACTCGCGAGATCAAACCAATTGTTATACTCATTTCTTAAAAACTATAGCATTTCAAGCAAAACATGTTTCTTGGGCAACTTCACAGCATGACCATTTTTATATACCATGTAAGTTATGTGCAAATCTGCCACACAAAATTTGTTTCAATTTCACCAACGTTTGGCCTTTGAACACCCTTTGTACCTAAGACGAAATTTGGAAGAGCTGTTGAAGTACACAGACCTGAGCTTAACCGTTTCAACTATCTTTGTCACGTCCCCTGCAGCATCAACAACAATGAGTATTGATTCTCGTCATTACAAAGGGGCCAGACTGTTTTTGTCCTGTCAGACTCGGTCTGGTTGCGCGGAGAAACAAGCTTTGCTGAGAAAGGCAACAGTGATGGCCGATCAAGATGATCAAAACAGTAATATACTGACGGTTGTCCTTCCCCCACGCTTTACAATTTAATGCCATGGTCATACAGAACAACGGCGTCATCCTATTTGTGATGAGGGGCAATATTTAATTGAACTATGTGTAAATAAGTTGCCTTACACTCAAGAACAAGAGAATGCACAATCTTGTTATTCTACTCAGCCCCTGCAGCGCTCAATAAAAATCCTACAAACTAGTCCCATATCCCCCATCATTTGGGGAATGCAATCCCACTTTCGTTGGCAAGTTTTGAAAGCATTCCAGCCCGCCTCCGGGCCGCGCTGCCCCCATTGCATCGTCTTCAATGCCGTGGTGAATAGTCGGACAGGAAATGGACCCGATAGAAGCTTATGAATTCCACACTCCCTCCCCCCCGCGCGCTCTCTCTCTCCAGCACACAGCTTCAACCCTGTGCAATGCACACACAAAGAAATCGCACTTTCCCCCCCGCTTTCTTACTCCGTTTCTACATTTTCTGCTCTCTCTCTCTCTCTCTCTCTCTTTTTTTCCTTCGGTTGCTTTTGTTGCAAGAGCAAGAACGAAGCGGTAACCGGATAGATTGAAGGATCAGAAAGAGGTCTCTGCGACTCTCAACTAATGAATTGGTAATTCTAGTACCATCTTTAGTGTGATGTTAGCGCCTGTTTTGGCTGCTACGGCCAGTAAATACGACCACGTTGAATTGTTATAGCTTTCCACTGCACATGTTAAAGCCTCAAAAAAACGTATGTTATACTGTATATATTTAAAGACAGTCTGTACATTTCCCGATCCGGCCCAATTTTGGATCAAATATTGAGCTCAAACAGCGCTTGACTTTTGACTAAATATCAATTTACAGACGTGCGCTCCTCGACTAATTTTAAGTCTTCGGATTTTTCTTATTCTTCTATGTCTATTTGTGAGACCTGACTATGGCATGTTGACTTATCTTCCCCCCGATGCGTTTATTGAAATTTGCCAACTACACAAAAAAGACAAGAATACGTCCCAATGACGTCACATTATGACCAATAAATGGAAATAGGTCATGAGTACTTTCCGGTAGAGGTCAGTTATTGAAATAATTTGTGGAATTAAGGTTGTTGTCAAAAGAGGCAGCTACCGAGTGTTTTTTTTTTCAACCTCGAACCGAAGGCGGGAAATCTACTACCGTTACATCTGATATCGTGTGTAATTATTTACAGTGTGATTATAAGACTTCAAAATTGCCTTCCTCCTAATGATAAAGATTCAAATTGAGTTTTTTAAAAACTTTTATTTCCAAACACAAAAACAATTCCGATTTAAATCACGCAGAGGTTGGGTCCTCCAAGTTTTCAAGCTTCACCAAAAGTGGCCGGTTCTTCATTTGGCTTCTTAGAAGAGTATTCCTTCATTCCGTCATTTCCAATTCTCTAACTTGAAGAAACATATCGCAAAGAGAAGCTACATCTCTGCTAGATCCAAAAGAACATTATCACAAAGACAAACCTTGAATAGGACTTTTTATGTTTTGGACACCAAGGCCAGGACATTGAGGTAACAGAAGCCATAACCCCAAATGCCTTCATTGTTATTTAGCCTATTAATTTTGTTAGTGGAAAGTTACATTCATTACAGACTTTCAAGAAGCATACCCCAAAAGGATGGGATATTTGTTGCCAGTGGATGATCATAACAAACTGGTCGAAACGTCGAATAAACAAACCAGCTCTACTCTGCGGAGCTCCGGAAGCGCCATCCATTATAACGAGATCATTCACCGATGTCGACCTGCCGAGATTATCTCGCAATGTCGGCTTACTGATGTCGACCTGCCATGATTATCTCCTTAGTAATGTCGAACTGCCATGATTATCTCGCAAAGTCGACTTACTGATGTCGACCTGACGAGAATCTTGCAAAGTCGGCTTACTGATGTCGACCTGCCGTGATTATCTCCTTAGTGATGTCGACTTGCCATGATTATCTCGCCAAGTCGACTCACTGATGTCAACCTGCCATGATTATTTTGCCAAGTCGACTTACTGATATCGACCTGCCGAGATTATTTCACCAAGACGGCCTTTACTGAAAGTGACGTGAAACGAGTACTGAAATCGTTTCACGTCAGTTTCATGGTAATTTTAACATGGCTGCTACTTTTTGGAGGTCTGGATCTCTGTTAAAACTATCAAGGGTCCTTGGTTATTATTTTACAAGGATAACTTTCACAAGACTGAAATTTGCTATTTTTTAACATCGGTGTGATTTCAGTCAATGTCTTTTCCGTGGAGTAAAAAGTTTGGTTCTACAAAAATGGCGGACCGTGTTCGTTCACAAAGTAAAATGAAACCCACACAGTTTCGAGAGACATTTGTGTGAATCATTCTACTCTATTTTAAAAACATACCAACCGTATTCCCTTTTTAAAACAAATGCTTTTTTGTAGCCCGAAGCGCCCAATCCGAAAACATTGTGGCCCTTTAAACAGCGAATAAAGTAGGGTTTCATAACTGATTATCTGGTCCAGGGATTTGAAAAGCAATCATTTGACGTCTAACCTTCCCGGAGGTGACAGTATTTCAGTCTGACGCACGTGGAAGAATGATTAGTATCGTGGCAATAAGAAGAAATGGCCAATTATGAGATGCGTTTTCAAGCCAGAGCGTCGGCAATCGGCTTGGTACCAAAAATGCCCGCAGAGGACGCAATAGGACGCAAGATTTGACCCACTTCCAAGTCAACCACAAAGGTCCCAGTAAACGCCATTTGCCGAATTGACTTTGAATGTTTCCTTTTATAACATTCTGTCTAAATTTCTGTAGCAAAAAAAACGAGTTTTAAGTTCCATTAAATTCCCCAAGCAACAGCAGCAACATGAGTCATGGTAGGGCGTATTGTGGTGATTACAAATGACTCAATTGTCTATGGATGGTTTTTTAAAGAGAATCAGGGAATCTTGAGAAGAAAGAAGTGCACTTTTGTCATGTCCCAAAGTTTGTCAAAATTCTATTTCTATTAAGACGAACGTTAAGTCACAAGTAGTCTAAATCAATGTGAACCCTCTGAACGGGCTAAGTGTTCGGGTGAAGATTTTATTTTTGCAGTAACGGGATGAAAGGTTTTTGTTTGTTTGTGCTGAAGTCTTTAGGAACTTCAAATCGAATCATTCTCGGTTGTAATAATTTGTGGTGGTCACTTCACCAGTTATTGATGCGGGTCAGACTGTAGCAGACATTGGTTTGGCCCCAACAGGTTTCGAAAACTGTGTTAATTTTGTCTCAGGATGTTCGTAAGTGAAGAAAGAAGGAGAGGCAGAAGAAGAAGAAGAAGAAGAAGAAGAAGAAGAAGTAGACAAAACACGTCACTCAAAGACCTTTGCCTATTTGCCTCAGTACCCACATTACTATGATAGCCCTGAAGGGACATACGACATCACTAATATCTTCGCACATTTTAATACAAAAACAATGGATATCAATCGCAGACATTATGGGAGAAAAATGCGATGTGTGGTGTCTCCTCGGGGCCACCAAACCTTAAAAAAAAAAACATCTGGTGAAAGTCTCAGCGTAGTTCTTTCACAAAGGGAAATTATGAAAATGTGACAAAGAAAATTAGAAAATTTTGGTCAATGTGGGGGGGGGGAATCTAAAATGAGCATGCAATTATACTTTCATTTCTAACTTTACATTCAAACTCATTCAAAATTGTTGCTCCACTAAAATAAAACAAAAGGAACACACACTTTATAGTGCAGACCCCTTTACATTTCGCAGCACCCGATTCTGAAATTCGATATATTTGTTGTTGGAGGGGAAATTATCACCACATGAGCTTTAAGAAAAGAAGTGATGAATTTGAGTCGTGTGGATGAGTTCACGTACGGTGATTTACCCACAGCTCATCGTTGTACACAAAGCAATGAAACAGCAGATCATAAAACTAGACACGCCATTTATCATTTCCGCCATTCCCGTGAAGGGAGCTGACAGCTTACAGTATCTCGTGGCTACATTTCACTCCAAGATAAGACACACACACACAAATGTAATCATATTGAGATTCTGTCCCAAGAACAAAATCGCAGGCCTGCTCGCGTGTATCCGAAAATCGTAGTACTGATGACATTGATGGGTAGCCTGTGGGGTGGCATGGGTTAAAATAACACTTGGTACTGCTGTACATGGGTATACATTACAGCTACGGTAGAAAACAGAGTTCAGGGAGAGTGGACAGATTTATTAGCACTTACAATTTTTGTCTTCATTGTTGGTTAGTTAGACCATTGAGCAATACGATTAGTCAAGACCACGGGTTGCTCTACAGTTCGACCATGGAGCGGGCTGGACTATTGAAGAAGAAGGGTTGTAGACACATAAAGTGTCTGGTCGGCTAACTGTGTGAGGTGAAGTCACCATGTTTATAGCCATAAGGATTTTGTTTGTTTGTTTGTTTGTTTGTTTGTTTGTTCGTTTGTTTGTTGGGGTGTAGGTTTGTTTGTTTGTTTGTTTGTTTGTTGGGGTGTTTGTTTGTTTGTTTGTTTGTTTGTTGGGGTGTTGTTTGTTGGGGTGTTGGGGTGTTTGTTTGTTTGTTTGTTGGGTTGTTTGTTGGGTTGTTTGTTGTTATTTTATCTCTCCGGGGAAGGGTTCAATCAAAATCCTTGAGAGGAAGCACGTGGACTTTAGCTACAGTATGAATGACTTCAGAGGGGGGAAAAGAGATTACGTAAGTTTGTGCAGTTGCCCTTAAATAGACTTGCATCTGTTTGACAGCATTCATAATTATCCTTGTGAAGTATTCCATTATTCAGGTCTAAAGTGTTATAATTTAATTAAATTTTCAAACTAGTACTATATAATTCTTGGGTATGTTGCCTAAAACAACTTAGGGAGCTTATGAATGAGCTTGTGAAAGGATGGCGGAAAATTAATCATTGTTGGGAGAGTTATATGCATTAATTAGTGGTTTTGCTGAGACTGCTGCAGTACACGTGCTTCCCCGAGGGTTAAAAGTCCTATATAGTTTTTATGGTCAGGAATGTGCATTGTCACTGCGTGTGCATTGTCATTTTTGGCGACTAGGTCTACGTCACGAATAAAGCGCGCCACCAAGCGGTATCAAAATGGATAACACACATTTTTGGGGATAAATTAGGGTACAATAACTTATGACAAACTCATACAAATTAAGCCTAAAACATGTAATGTAGGGAAAAGTCCTACTTCATAGGACTTTTAAAGTGAGTTACGTGATTAAAGTCTTTGGGAGTGGGGTAGACCATAGTCCAAAAATTATTTCTCATGAGCAGAACGTTTAATCGTGTTAACAGATGTTGTGTCCAAATTCAACATTTCTGCAAACTTAATTAAGAAAACAAATAAAAATACACCTAACACTAGTTTTGAATATGTGACATTGTCACATACTCTTGCTATCTGTTTCTGCTTTGCATTTGAGGAGACTTGTTGCAGTACAAAACATTGTTTAACGATGAGGCGTCTAACCGGCTATTGTAAAGCGAGCCTTACTATTAGTTCAAAATAGATTTTTTCTTATACATTGGGACATCAACAAGTACAGCTCTTCCCATGTCTGTTGTCAATTGAGTATTGAGCTGGCTACGTGTTAATCCACACTGATTACAACTTGAATCAGGGAACCAGACTGTCCTCTCCGGCCTCGTTTTGTTGAATGTAGAAGACAGCAAGGTGGCCACAGAATGTGATGGAAACATGATGAAATGACAACCTGCTTCACCACGTCAAAACTTAATTAATTTAAAAGCCACATGAAGTGAGTTCAACAGTGCGTGTAAACGAATGTAGCATTATTCACTTCTGGAGAGAACCCAAAATAGTACTTTAAGAAAAGTGCAGGACTGTAAGGCTCCACTCGGCATGATAAAATACAGTCACGGCTGCATTCATTTTGAAATAATGAAAATTTGCGAAAAAGGTCGTTGTTATCAAGCCACCACGAGGGTGGTGATGATGGACGTATTGCAGACGTAATTACAAAGTCTGAAAACTGTGTGTGTGTGTTCCACTGGTCTCGTTGGTCACGCGTTTGCTAATAAGCGCAAGGTATGTCAGCAGATACAGGGGCTACCAGCCAATATATCGTGTAGTGTGTCCTGTTTGTGACTTCTCCCCTGTTGAGACTTGGCTCTGCACTCTGCACTAAAAATAGAAAGTAATATTTTCCAAATATTTGACAAGCTAAAATCTAACCAAACCCCAATTTAGCCTAACCTCACCTAACCTAACCTAACCTAACCTAACCTAACCTAACCTAACATAACCTAACCTAACCTCACCTCACCTCACCTCACCTAACCTAACCTAACCTAACCTAACCTAACCTAACCTAACCTAACCTAACCTAATCTAACCTAACCTAACCTAACATAACCTAACCTAACCTCACCTCACCTCACCTAACCTAACCTAACCTAACCTCACCTAACCTAACCTAACCTATCCTAACCTAACCTAACCTAACCTAACCTAACCTAACCTCACCTAACATAACCTTACTTAAAACAACCTAACTTAACCTAACCTAACCAAATCTAGTAACCCCATACTTCAACCCCAAACCAACCTAACTCATTCCTAATATAAACTCCAGATCCAGCACCAAGACTAAATCAGAACCTTAGACCATAAACCATTACTTTAACCCTAAGCCAAACCAAACATATAACCCAACTAAACCTTAACGCACAATCGTTACCCAACACTGACTAAAACCATAATCCTGCGCCATAACCCATCACTCTATCGTCACTCTTCCCTAACATTATCACACAACCCTACCCAAACACTAAGTGCCTTTGCCCTAAACCCTAGCCCGATAACCCAACCCTGTAACTCTAACTCTATTGTAACCCTAACCCGATAACCCTAATCCCGTATTGTAACCTTAACCCGATAACTCTCGTCCTAAACCGATAACCTTAACTAGCCCGGAAACCGACAGTGGCGCCGCGTTCAGTAATGATTATTGAGCCTGTGTCGGGCCCGCTTGTATGCGTAGCTGCACACAAGTCTCGACTATTCACAATGTCACACGCTCGCATTCATGTAATTCACACCAAATTTGCGGCTGCCATCGTCACAGTAAAGAAATCAAATCAAGAGTCTGGCAGAAAATGGCTTCAAGCTCAACTTCACATCCGTTTGATGCAAAGTCTGCCTCAAACACTGTGATCAATCCTACAATATTGCGTTACTGATATGCAAAAGCATTTGGCTAACCTACAAAAATTATTTGTTTGTCTTGAGCCAGCCCTTTGAATGAGCTGTGACGTCACTATAGTAAATCCCCCTCTACTCCAAAATTAAATAAAACCAACAATTTTCTACAGTAAAGCCTCAACGGAAGTTGCCCAGTAACACAGTTTTGCTTACTGCGGAATTATGTGCGTACGGTCTTCATTTTCAGCTTACATGGTTGTGGCGCCAAATTTCAGCGCTCGTTGTGTGTGTATTATAAACGAAGAATGCTTAGTATTTTGATGTTCAGTATAAAGCAACAAAATCCTTGCTCATTCGTAAAATACGTTACGGTGCGTTTTGCGCCATTTCTTTGCTTCATTCTGTGACTGTGATGTTGCGTTGCACACATCATAGTACATGGGGTAATTAAAAAAATCCTGTCCGGGGCTTATTCGACAAAAATGAAGGACAACATTGCAAAATGAAACTACGTTGCCTCGACCTCTACCCTGTTGGAAAATGTAACCTGTACTGTCATCCATGTCAACACTCAGCTCTATTTTGTTAGTCGCATTAAAATGCAATTGTTGTAAAAAGAATCGCTTGTAAACGGCAACAAAGCAAGTTTACATAACTTGACATACAAAAAGTATGCCAGCATGTTAAGCCGGAAGAAGCACAACCCCCAACCCCCCAACCCC
Source organism: Pisaster brevispinus (assembly GCA_023634235.1). Taxonomy (NCBI): domain Eukaryota; kingdom Metazoa; phylum Echinodermata; class Asteroidea; order Forcipulatida; family Asteriidae; genus Pisaster; species Pisaster brevispinus. The sequence goes on along the minus strand of JAMKCF010000004.1, from coordinate 3,095,282 downwards.
CCCCCCAAAAAAAAAAAACCAAAACAAAACAACAACAACAACCACAACAAAACAAGCAAAAAATAAATAAATAAAAAAAAAATAGCAACAAAAGTCTCTCTTTAATGTCTCAATTTATTAGTTTTTTAGGCCTTTTAAATTGTACTGTGATTTTTTCAATGATCTGTAGTGTTTTTGTTTGTTTGTCATTCCCTTTCTTGTCATATTATTCTCCCTTGCTTTTTCTGGGCTTTGAGAGACATACGCCTTTTGGTGACAGTTAGTTTCTTTAACTGTTACGCTCTCCATGGGCATCCCACTGTTGTTTAACGTAAGTGTTTAAATATATTTTGATCTAATTCAAATAAAGGATTCCTAAATATAAAAAAGAAGAAGAAGAAACAAAACCAGAAAGCGAACAAATTGGTCGAACGAGAACGCAACATAACCTCGCGTTATCAACTCCTGTTGAGATAGATTGAAGATGATAACACTCTGATGCACATCAAAATTAATAAACCCTCCCCCCGCTCCACGCACCAAATAAATTCAGGTCTAAATTTAATTCCACCATATCCCAATATGACCAAAACACGATTGTTAAGTTGCCCCATCTCTTTTTAAAAGTTTTTTTTAGATCACACAAACCTAATTAGATTTATTTATTTACATTTCTATAAAGGTTCGTACTTTTTATAGTCAGCAGCCATCCCCAAAAGCACTCCTGCAAATAGATATCGGAAATGTCCTTTATATCTGGCAAAATGTCTTCAGAATAGAATGAGACAGTCGTTTTGTCGTTTACGATATGCACCCAACATGCCCTCGCGTGTTTTACGTCCACTTTAAACATTACCAGTAAGAGCAAAGGCAACAGGGAAATTCTTCCGTGCGATTTTATTTCTTAAACATTCTACCACCAGACCCGAGCGAATCTGAATTCACGTCCACGTCTCAATATATCTCGCAGAGATGTATACAGATGGGAAGAAAATCCTGAACAAAATGGATCGAGTTTGCTACCCGACGTTTGACGTCAATCTTGTTTTTGTATAAAGTTATTACACATATGGACACATCGTATATGAAACAAGCAAACCTTCAACGTTTCACGGTGTAGTGTTTCAACTTCCAAAAGAAATCCGCCGCTTTATTATTTTGAAAACAAAAAACGGCTGCGGACTGCCTCCAATTTGATATTTGCTTAGTGCCGGCCTATAATTGACTTATTGATCTTTGTGGACGCGTTTATGATAACAGCGAGCGAGCTTTATTGTCTTAATAAGCTATTGACTGAATACAATTATATTAAATAACACACCGTGGACAACTTGGACGTGGTGGGGGGGGGGTTGGAGTTTTGACGTCTTTCAAGTCATTCATGATTTAATTCGAGTCTCCTTTTGCCAAATCAGAGCTCTGTTGGTTTCAGGATGTCAACGTTGAATAAAAATGCTTGCTTATTTCTAGTAATTTGATCGATGCGAGGGATGTTTTTTTTTATTGTGATGCCTCACCAGCCATCAACAAAACACACAGGTTGCAAACTTGACAAGTTGATTAAAAGATATCAAATTTCTTTTAAATAATGGGCTATTGTGATATGATAAAGGCAGTTAATTTCAATAATGAATCTGATATTAATAATAATAACAATAATATTTAGGGAGTATTATTGCGCGATGTCCACAAAATTTATTAACCGCGCATGATAAATAATAATAATGACGAAGTCTTATATAGCGCCGGTATCCCCCAATGCAGGCGCTCATGGCGCTTGCTCCAAAATTCTGCACTCTTGTCAGCTGAGCTCCAAGTGCACTGCTCGTGATATCCAATACAATAATTATATAGTTTTAAAATGCTCTGTTTTCTGTAGTCAATTCACATGTCGAAATCAAAATATTGTCAAAGGCAATAATTAGTTCTTCACGTTAAACAGATGTGTTTTGAGTGCTGATTTGAATGTATCAGTTGTGACAGCTGCCCGGACATAATGTGGAAGACCATTTCATATCTTCGCTGCTGCGACTTGGAATGAACGCTCTCCCCAAGAGTTGCGTGCCCTGCGTTCTTCAAGCAGAAATTTGTCTGCAGAGCGTAGATTTTCTTGTGTTGGAACATAAAAATGATAGTGCGCTCTCATTTTGTTCTGTTAACTTGTTTCTTATCTTATGGCGTGTACAAAGAATAAGCGAGTCACTGACCGATCATCCACCCTCCCCATCCCCCCAATTTCAAATCAATGCAAGCAATCCAGAGGCCAGGATTGAAGACAGTCTGATCCCTATTAGGAAAACCGTATTGATTATTATTATTGCGTGTAGGGAACATGACAAAAATGGTGGACGTATAATTAAAATGTCAACGCAATAGCTGTCATCTCCATGACTGCAAAGGGCCAAGAATATGACGTGTATGCCAAGTTCCATAAAATAGTGCCAAGTAGAAGTATATTGTTGTTCACAACACACGTAGTCCATTATAGATAGGCGGCAAAATAATGGGTGAAATATTTCATTTTATGTTGCTAACAATAGGCACACGTAGAAGGATTGTTGGCCTTATGGCTATCACAAAATTTAACGTTGACGCAAGTGTCGGCCATTTTCCAAAACGGCCGCCAATCACAAACAAGACTAAAATAAAATCCCGGGTCATCTCCAATACTTATGTTATCACCATGGTTGGTATACCCTGGTCTACAAATTACAATCCTGGGGCTCGATTTCACTAAGCAGTGGGAGATTCGTCGTTAAGATGAGTTGTCAGTATCACCAGAGTGATTTGCAGTGTGACATCACATTTTGCTTAGCAGTTAAGATTGATTCCCACTTAAAATTAATCTTAGCTCTTTGTGGAATTGATCCCTGGACTATATTCTGAGGCCACGTCACACGAGGCAATTTACGGGCAACCAATTCCAAGCAATCTCCAAGAAGAAAAAGCATTCAAATTTCAAGTTGCTCATTAACTTCTAGTGATTTACAGGTGGGGGGGGGGATGTTTTCCGTGAAGCCGAAGAGCTCCCTTTGCGAAGATTGCTGTGACATTGCCTATTTATATTACACCAATTTCCCCCAAATCCAGGCAAACCAAATGCACAAAACACCCATAACTTACTTATTTATATTATCATCTGTGTGTGTTTTTTTTTTATCACAAGGCGACCATCTAATTTGATGCACATAGGTTTGTTGTACAGTGGTTGTACGTGTGTTTATTGACCGTACATGATGGTGTACATATCATACTCTGCTCCAAAACCTATGATTTGTAAACCGTGTAATTACTTCAACTGATTGCCAAAACGTTATTACACGGGAGCGGGGGGGGGGGGGGTGTACATTTATTTCCTGACCTGCTCCTTGACCTCAAAACCATTAGAGCTAATCATTTTTAAATTAATTTTTGTCAATATTGCCTTTTCAATTATTCCTTTCTGACCTTTCACAACACAGGCGACCCCGTAAGGGAACACAGATTCACTTTAAAAAAAAGTGTATATATGTACTCAGTATAATAGGGTAATGCACCTGTCATGTTCAAGCAAGTACCGGCTGTTTACATGTAATCATGGTTGCCCTTGTTGACGGACGCTGTTGTCGTCGTCGTCTTGGTTTTCATTTGTTGTTGTTGTTGCTGTTGTTGTTGTTGTTGCTGCTGCTGTTGTTGCTACTGTTTTTGTTGGTTTTGTTTTTGTTTGCGTTGTTGCTGCTGTTATTTTGTTGTTGTTATTGTTGTTGTTGTTGTTGTTGTTGTTAGGGTGGTGGTGTTGTCGGTGTTGTTGTTGCTGCTGCTGCTGCTGTTTTTGTTGGTGTTGTTGTTGTTATTATTGTTGCTGCTGTTGTTGTTGTTAATGGTTGTTGTATTTGTTGGATGTTTTATTTTGATACAAAACCTAGGCGCCCACTTCATTTTAAAAACAATGTTGTTACTATTTTTGTGTTGTTATCAACTAAAAATAGAATCTTGTGCTTAAACAAAAAGAGAAAAAAAGGGCCTCAGCCATGCAGCTCAAATGCTGAAGCTAATCAACATAAGGTTATGGAGGGAGTTGGCATTGGAAATTAAAACCAAAGAGACAAAAAATAGGAAGTCGCACAACTCCAGTTAAATTGAATACACTTACGCTGGTAGTTGTATTTGAACGACGATCAGCCGGTTGACCCTTTCCCGCCCAAAAAGTCGGATATGAGATTTGGTGCACGGTACACACACTTCCCAGCTTGTCTACACACAAATTGTTATTCGTCGACCACATCCCAGGCCACGTTGCCTTGAGTTTTTAATTCCGCAAAGATGTGGTCAAGCCCCCCTTAGAAAATTGAAATCGTGAACAAAACGAGAACAAAGAAAAGAAGAAAAAAGGGGGAAAAAATCCGGAGCAAGCAATATTGCTAAGCTCCGTAAATAATCGGATAAAATCTCATTTGACTTGGGCGGATTCTGTAATTTGAGAAGTCAGTGACATTCACTAATTGGATAAGCGGAGACATTAGGTCAATTTATTATCGTGTATTGACTCAACGTGGCCTGGCTGCATGCGGTACATACGCAAGGACCTAACCAGAGACAAATGTCCCCGTGTCTTGTTGAAGTAACATGATATCAAATGGTGAATCCCTCCGCTCGTACCGTCAGATTGTTCTTCTTCTTCTTCTTCTTCTTCTTCTTCTTCTTCTTCTTCTTCTTCTTCTTCTTCTTCTTCTTCTTCTTCTTCTTCTTCTTCTTCTGCTTCTTCTTGTCAAAACGAATCTCTTTTAACTGTCATCTTTCTTTCTTTAGTAAAATAAGCGCTGTTCTAACTCCCATTTTTTTCAATCAACTATTGGAATTCAGAGTTTTACGCTCGGGGTTCCATGTTGATTCTGATATAGCCCTCAGCCAGTAGTCCGACCGTAAGTCATTACGTCACACTTGGCGCGCGTCTCCTGCACACGAAAGATTTGGCTACTTCCGGGTACAAAAACAGCTTACGTTTCTGTGTAGTTTTCACCCCGTGATCATTCCTTTTAGTGGTTCAATGGCATTGTCTGTGACAGAAATGGATCACTTTGAGACTTTGCACAACATAACATGAAAGGCAAGTCTCCAAAATGTTGTTTTGTGTACATAAATCCTCAAAGAACAAAAGTCTGGCTGCTGTAAATAATAGTCTCAATAGCAATTTATGATGAAAATATATATTCACCAAATGCATCAGTACAACCAACAGAATAATATAACATATAGTATATAGCGGATATGGTCAGGATATAGTATAGACCCTAAAAGATAACAAGGTTTACTCGCAAATCATAATTATAAATCCCCATTCCGCTTTTCCCCGAGAGAAATAACTGTTCCTTTTCTGCCCCCGCGAAAGGACATTTTAAAAGTTGATGATATGACTTTGCCATCTGGTGCCGTCCCTCTGATGTTATGAGGTGTTTGCTTACCCTCTCTAAGCCGTCAATTTGACGGAAATCGCCCGGTAAGCCCTCTGCGGTGGTCCCGAGATCAAAACCGAGAGCTGTCCGAAATCACCCCCATCATAAGAACTACATTGCTCTGACAAGAGTCTGTATGTACATAATATGGACTAGCTTCGGGTATAATGTCAAAGGTGTCATCGAAGATGATTCTTGTATTTGAGTTTAGTTTTTACTGTTGTTTCTGACTGATGTGATGCTGAATTAAATAGTTGCTACGGCATTCACTTGACGCGCAGCAACAATGGGGGTAAAATACATTATGCTACATTTGCTGAGCGAGGACAGACAGTTTTGTTTTTGAACTGGAAGCTTAACTTTTCCCCAAGCTTCACATTAGTAGCAATTGTCATTAGAAATAACAATCACTCTAAAAAACTGATAGTTAGCGAAAATCGCCTCAAATCTGGGTTCTCTTTTCGTTGGTTTGTAAAGGAGAAAAGAAATATATGGCTCAGTTGGTAGAGCGCCGGCACCTTAATCCGGAGGTCGCAGATTAAATTCCCACTTTAGTCGTTTTTCTTTGTTCAACCCAAAATTATTTGGAACAAATTAACATGATCTGCCATTCGCTGTTCCCTCAAAAAAAAAGCAACAAGAAACAAAACAAACAAAATAAACAAAAACAACAATAAAACAAAACAAAACAACAACCACACATCCAACAAATAAAATAAATTATTAAACAAATAAACAAACACCCCAACCAACATAAAAACAAACAGACAGACAAACAAACAAGCAAACGGAAACCATGGCCGCCCAATTTTATGCCATTTTCACAAATTTGTTGTCTGAAACCACAGGTTGTATAAAATTCACTCTACTCGAATAACTGTGATGCACCTGCATCTTTAAGGCAGGTATAGAAATGTGAATTAAGGCGATGCAATGTGTGGGTATCGATTCAGCTGCCGTAACACTGTTATCAAAATAATATTTATTTTTGCTGTGTAGAATATTGTTCTTATAAGATCTTATTTTGGTAAGTAGTTAACTATTATCACAAGGTGTTGCCGCAAACCAACCAAAATAGAAAGAGAATGTTTATTGAACAATCGTATTTATTTTTTCGAAAAAATAGTTCGTGGCCTGACGTTTCGACCCTGGAAGGCTAAATGACAACACTACAAACATAAACAGGTATACTGGTGTAACAAAAACAGTCAAGTGGAAATAGATGATATAGATGAAAGCACACAGAGAAAGTAGGAGGATGAACGGAGAGGAGGGTCAGAAGGGGTGTTATTTATGTTTTATATACTACATACCAGAGCCCAATTTCATAGAGCTGCTTAAGCACAGAAAATAGTTACCTACAACAGTCAAAAAAACCTTATCGTAACCGCCCATGACTGGTAACCTGCTCATTGTTTAAGCATGATTCTCTTCTTAAGCAGCTTTATGAAATTGGGACCAGTTCCATTGGCTGATGTGACATCAATGTGTATAGGTTCAAATCCTGGTCACAGCAATTTCGTCCTTGCGCAAGTGACACTTAACCATGATTGCTTCTCATCACCTAGGAGTGAATTGAAAACTGCCAGAAGAGTTTTATATATATATATATATTTGTTTACCGCAAACCAGTTATATTGGCCGATGTGACATCAATGTGTAGGCCCTATAGGTTCAAATCCTGGTCACAGCAATTGCGTCCTTGAGCAAGTGACACTTAACCATGATTGCTTCTCATCACCTAGGAGTGAATTGCAAACTGTCAGAACAAGATTTTGCAACTGTGGTTCAATAGAAACATGTGTTTACTAACTTGGCTGCCGGTGCCGCATACCCCTAAGGAGTTGAGATGGTCTCACTGACACGGTGTTGACATTACCGATTTGCTTGCTCTAAAAGCTTTAGAATTTTGTGCGCCTGCGCAACAATTATTTGACCTAGAAAAAAGCCGAGCGTGAAATAACATCAAAATGTGACTCGAAATGTATTTCTCAAAGCAAAGTTATAAGAAACATCAAAGTATTCGCAAAGGTTTTATCCTTCACGTGAAAAAAGAGGTTAGAGTAAACATTGGAGCTGTTTATTAAATGGTTTGCAAATGGCGGCGGACGTTAGGGAAACATGATGAGCAAAGTATCGTTATTGCTGGTGTATTCTTTGAATAATTTCTCTTGATCTGTCAGAAGATTTCTTGGAAAGGTTATGAGAAAATGTTCGCTGAGGGGGGTGTTAAAAAAAAATTATCGTGGAATTTTTATGCGGATTGAGAGACATATGTCAACGAATACTAACTAAAAACAACTTATATCTTGCCATCGGTGCTAATCAGTTTGTAAAGTAATTAAGGTTCGTTGAACGTGCGTATGTAGTTGCAATATGCAAGATCAGATCACAATCGAATCGTGTGGGCTTTTTTTCCGAATACGAGGTCATTTTTTATCAGTGAATTATTTTTTTTCAAAATGTTAAAGATATGGTTCTTACAGCTCAGGAAAACAATTGTACTATTGCACTAATCCTCAAAATATTTAAATACATAAATAAACAAATAAATACATGAAAATTATGTTTCTCATTGTAATTACTACATCATAGCATAATTTTGGGGAGAATTTTATTAATGTGGAATTTATGTGTAATTTATGGAGTTGCTGTTGTTGAATTTTATAAATGAAACTGTATTGCTCCAGTTCAAGAGGAATAAAATAATAATAATTATAATAAAATAATAAAACAAATAATTAAATACATATTTAAAAAAAAAAAAAAAAGTAAAAAAAAAAATTATGAAACTAAAAGATTTTAATAAATCCATTTAAAAGAATTAAATGAAGCAACAAAAAATCTTTATATATAACTAATAAATACAATTAAAATAAATAAAGAGAGAAATATGGAAAGCAAATATGGTACATATTTTTTGTAAAAAATAAAAAACATAACATATAAAATAAAATGAGAAACAAAATAGTGACAAAAGTGTATTCCCTGTTTAAGATTGCCATTTGTGTCAATGCTAAACTTTTTGATAAGGTTCGAACTGTGGTGCCCGTCGGTCTAAACTACTCATTTCTTCGAACTGTCATAATTATTAAATCACACAGCGCTATAGAAAAGAGGATGATTTGAACTATATACTGTGGGTCAGGCTACTTCCAATAACACTGTGCACGGACAACCAACACCGTAAGATGTACTCTAAACCATTGTGACAAGCATACTTGTGTTTCCATGAGCCTAAGAAATGTAAGCTAAAACCCCTGCGCCCGGTGCACATGAAAAGGGTGGCATTCAGCGGACTTGAGTTGTGTATGACACACCCCCGAGAGATGGCGCCCCCCCCCCCCTCCACCTCGCTGACCGGGTCCTTCTCGATGGAAAATAACGCCAGCGGTCAAAATCAATGCGGTAACCCGCTCGTATGTATTGGACTTCTTTTGTTCATCAGCATCGACTGGGAAATCACCCTACCCAAAAAGAACTCCCGAACCGGGAGCTCGGACGTTATGATGTCCGGGTAAAAATTTCAATTTTGACAAGCTCTGGCGTACGAGCAGCCCGTATACCTCGGCGTCATGAGAGACGGTGTAATAGGGGGGTTTTCCTTACAGTTGGCGGTCTAATTCTATTGCTATTGAACCACAGTCTCGGGTTCGATTGCCCGGTGAGTGCCTGACACAGAGCAAGGGTCTGGCAAATGAAACCAGCATCAAGCGACCACATTTTGCAGGCTATCAGTAGCTACACCTTGAAACATAGCACTTCTTTCATTGTAAAGGTCGAGCTGGTCATGACTGCGGCTCCTGTATTTTCATTAACACCGCGTTAAGTCCCTCTTGGGCAAGTTTAGAGCGCACTATATCTTCGATCGAATCGAACACCCGGGCGTAAGATGATACGGGCATATCACACATGTAAGGGGGTACGACACTCAATGTACTGGTTTTAGCGGCTGTGACGACAGCCTTTATTGGCTGACGTCACAACCACTTAGTGAAGAAGCGAACTCTACTCTACTCAACCGTACCAGGTTCATTTTTGGCTGTGAACCCAGGGTGTGGGTCGTAGAAGTGTTTATAATGTCAATTGCGACTGACGTGCATGCTTACAAATATCATTGACACCTTCTTTGCCATGGATCTGCCTGAGGGATACAATAATCAACATTATTTTATAAATAATATTTCATATTTTAAAGCTTACTTTTTAGGCCTTTCAAGTAGCAAAAATATCATGACAAAACACCGATATTTTTTAGAATAGCCTAACACATTAATGAACCTCAAACGTTTGCAAAATGTGTACGACTTTTGGAACAAAATGTCAAAATAGTGCCGCTTCAAGCACAAACACCAGCGAAGCGTAAACAACTTTAGCTTCCCAGAAAAAGAGGTTATCAGCCTTAATTTTATCACGCTATACTTACTTTATGTGACTGGTTCCCCACTTGCTTTTTGAAGCAGGAATGTGTTAGGTCTTTTTCTTTTTTTTTTTGCTTTGACAATATGGGCCAAGCTCAGCAGCTTTAGATGGGAATGCTATACATTTACATCATTGGTTTTTAAAAGTAGTTAATTAAAATGTGTTCATTTTTAGTCTTCAATAAACATACTTATCAATCAATCAATCAATCAATCAATCAATCAATCAATCATCAACATTTATTTCCATAAAAAAAAATATATTTAACAGAGACTGAGACTGAGACTGAGGCTGGTATGATTTGTACAAAACAAAACAAAGATGGAAAGTAAATATATTTTATTACAATATTATTACAATTATTACAATATTAACACCCCCCCCCCCAAAAAAAAAAAAAAAAAAAAAAAAAACATCGGTTAAACACCGGAAAATAGCTTTTGGACACATTCATTTTGTTTTTTTTATTTTGAGCTGGGCAATCAAAATAAGCAACAGTGATTTTCTGGGTATTCAAAATGCTATTTTTCAGACAGTTTTTCAGACGGAATTATTCGTCTGGAGCTTTTAGTTATGGTATTATGAACTTTGTCATGTGTTAGTTTTTGGATCGAAAAATGTAATGTGGTGATTTTTTTTATACTTTCCCACTCCTGTACTTTAATCTCGTAGCAAGATTAGAAAAAAAATTTAAACGAATTATATTTTTATAATCGTTAATGGATAACGAGATCAAAAGAAATGAGTCGTGGTTACAATTTAACTATTTCGTCCTCAACGCTTCCATCAGAAAATGGCTTTCCTTTCTAAATCTCCCTCGTTACCATCAACTTAGTCTCGACATATAACATCAGAATGAAGAATGGATTGGAAACAAGTTCGTGTTCGAGTGGTGAGGCAGAGTTGCTTACTGTCTTGCCTTTTCCCCAGATATCGGATGAGCGGTATGAAACAAAACGATTCGATTGACCCTTCCCATGAATTATGTAAATTACACATCGCGCATGCCTACTAATGTTTAAATTTACCTCTTCCAACAACAATAGATTTTCTAAATTGATTTTGTCTTTTTATCACTGTCAGACAAATGCAAAAAGCAGGCGGCACTAATAAAATGTTTCAGAGCACGATTAGACTTTTGTTAAAAAGTATTTTTTTTCCCCAATGAGCCGAATGCCAAACATAAAATAATAAAATATACATGTTACTTCCTCTCTTTTGTAGTAGCACAAAACCCAAACGTGGTCCTGCGAGCACGGTATATCGAAATATGTTGTTTGACGACGCAATTCGTCTTTAGTCCTTTGTTCAGGACAATGAAAGAGAACACCCCCCCCTCCGATGAATCGCGATTTTTGCAGTTGTAAAACAAAATAGGCCAATGCCTGTTACTAAAAACATAATTACCCTATCGCCAAATGTTCTGGTATAATACTCCCTCAAGTTTTCAATCAAGATACAACCAAACAGTGAAAGTTCCGTCAATCACGGGAACACTGCTCCAGTAACAAAGGTAACATTTTAGGGGGGGGGGCGAGGGGTGCACTATTTTTGTCTAGGGGGGCACTTCTGACCAAATCTGAAATCGGGACTTTGAGATAAACAATTACAATTATTTTATTTAGTAGTTTTACTGTTTTTTGTTTTCTATTTATACGCAGAAAATGTATTTGTTTTCACCTCCACGTCAGATTATCTTATTAAAACCCTCCGTGACACCATCGCTCACTTATTGAGTAACAGTTTTTAATTAAAAAGTAATTAGTCCGCCATTTTTTTTCTCAAAAAATCAAAAAAAAACTCCAAGTTCCACTACTGCACGTAGCCAAATAGCATGCCAAATGTCTTATCACCACCCGGGGTTTGTTTTTCACTAACACAATCCAACAATGACCCGTTCTCCGGGAATTCCCATAGGAATTGTACAGCAATTACTCAGCCTTGCTAAGTTTTGTAAACAAAGGGCGTTATTCATAGAAATGGTTGATTGAGCAGAAAGAGACTTGTGGGCTCATCTCAAAATACAATTTTGCTTGAATGGATTTTATTAAGTCAGAAGGGTCTATATCTAATGATTTGGCTGATTTAAAAGTGATTTGGTTCTTCACAAAAATGTATTACACGCTAAAATCAAACTGTTACTCAATAAGTAAGGCATGGTGAAATGGTGTGATTATTTTTTGATGGTGTCACGCAGAGTTAAAGATAGTAAACGGCGTAACAAGAGCGCTGGCAAGGAGCTTTTAAAGGACAAATGCAAACGTAGATTACATTTTAAATTTGCCAGAACTACCCCCCATGCTACACCACTTATGCCTCCCTAAAATCGTACACTGACGTTTCACCGCTGACAAGCTGAGATGGGAAGGGTCTTGAAATGCTCCTTTCTCAATTTTGACAGCATTCCAGACGGAAATATTTCTCCCGAACATGAAGTAAATGGAAAGATCTTCATAATCAGTTTGCAGATTGAAACTGATTATTTCTCCTCCCCCCTTATTTTTATAAAGGCGGTATCGTTTTGAGAAACGATCGATATAACCAAGTGCTAATTTAGCATTTTGCGTGGGGATTTTGTGCAACTTTTTTTTTGAATTATTGCGTATGCACGATTGCTATCACAGATGGTGAACTGCACAAATTGAAACATTAATAACAAAATAAAAAAACATTAAATGCAAAATCCTCTAGCAATTCCTGAAATTCCAAGAACACAATGAAGACACAACAGGAAGGGGATGGGGGTTGGGTTACACCTCGCCACATATCGAGCACTTATCATATCGAGCACATATCGCTGACTTCAGTCTTGGGCCGTCAGGTTAACTGTTTAATAAGCGGTAGTTTGCCCCCTGCCTTTCGCTTCTGTAGGCCCTGGTTCGAATCCCACCTCAGAGCCTTGCATGCAGATAAAGTTTTCCGTCCCCACCTGATGTACGTGTTTTTCCCCTACATAGGGTTTGTCTTCCACATCTGAACAGTATTCTTCATCGTTCAGCGTTCATATTAATCCTGTTATTGGACGAGAGTCAAATAAGATATCAATCTTGTTAACCAGAAATAGGCACTACAAACCGAACTTGAAAAATAAAGAGCAATATATTGGCCTAATTGTTATTATTCGTGAACCAAAGAAAAGGTTTTCTTTCAGTTTTGCGTAGTTCCTGACAAACAATGTGGTTATAAAATTGTCGTCTCTGCCTTCGAAAGCTTTTTGTAAATACGTATACAACATGCCACGGAGGACAGCTCTCTGAGCACTTTGCTTGGCAGCAGATCACCCGAACAACCGAGAGAGAGAGAGACAGAGAGAAAGAGAGCGGGGGAAAGCTGCACCAAACAATTCCCCCTCTTTGCAAGAGCCTAGGCACAAGGTGTCTCTAGAGATTGCACAATTAGAAAAGTCCAGGGCTTTTAATATCATTAAGATTACCGTGAGGTTTTGTCTGCGGGAAACTCGAAGCTTCCCCTGGGGGAGTTGGGCTTCATTGCCTTAGGGGCTAACACAAACATTCAAAATATCATGTACAGAATATTGTTACTTACGGTAAGCTTTCTGCATGCCAAACGACCACGACTGCAGTTTTGTTTTCTCAACACAGGGTGATGTTGAGACATCGTAAACAAAAAGAAAAGAAAAAACATAATTGGAAAAACCAACTTGATTGGAATTTAAATGTTTCTGTCTCATCTCTTATTCATAAAAAAAAGCAATGAATTTGATCTTAACATGCTGTTTTGTTGAATGTTTTTTCAACGCGCTCAACATGTTTTTTCCCGCGCAAAGTGGAGTTGCAGTTTACAAAAGTCGTCTGATATTAATGTTTTTGCAAAGAGCAATAGGGGAGTTTTGCTGCATGCATTGAGATGGCTTTAATCGGGATGCCGTCATCTTTGTCAAGTCCACTGTGGGCAACAGCAACAGTGAATGCCGATTTTCATTATACAGAATTGGGATTAGACTATTATATGCTGTTGTTTAGTTTCATTTCGGTTTTATTGAGTTACTTCTCCAAGGACCATGAAATCGATCTGGTTTACAATCAAAACAAATTACGCTGAAAAAATAGAATTACGGTGACATTTCGGACACTGCCTCATTTTTAGTGCGCATTTTTGGCGACGTGGCGTTTATACACGCTTACCAATGAGCTCCCAAAATGGCGACCATGGCAGACATTATTGCGCGCGACGTCAGAGCAAGGGACCACTAAGGTATAGTTTAACCATGATCCCATTAACTGGTTTTGATGTTTGCTGTTTTGTGAGGGAAATTCAAACTTCAATATGACTTAAATTCATAATCTTCTTCATGCCACATGATATTTTTTTTCTTCTTCAAGGGTTGACAATTATTTTTCTAATGGCAGTTAATCGGAACACTATAAACAAAGCCTTTTATGGTAATATGTTTTATAAATCATCTGTATACATTTTTTTTTCTTACACCACACACAAAACTATGTTATTACAAAGATAGCAAACGTCAGTTCAGCAATAAGCTCATTTGGTTTTTAAGCTTTATCATTGCTCCATCAACTCACAGTTACCAAAGCCATTTTGAATTTCAGCCTTCGAGGTTGATGTAACCATATCGAGGCAGAGAGGGGCCAAAATAGTCAGGTCCTTTTTAAAAAATCACATTAATAATTTTGTGGACAGGGAACCAGATGTGGTAAAAGTTGACTCGTTCGCTGCCTCATTAGGGAGACCGAAGACAGTAGAAACACCGTAGGCTTCCACAGGGGAACTCTAAAGAGTGGGATGGTCCAGACGGACCTTTGTGTACATTGTGGGAGGATGTTTCTTGCTGGGTGTACTTTTGTTAATTACTCCACACGTGAATGACCGTAGACACTTACATGGTAAAGAGCACTGGAGAGCTGTTGATATTATAAAACTCTGTTAGAAACGACTTCCTTTGAAGTAATGTAATTTTAGAGGAAGTAATTAGAGAAAGAGGTCATTTCCCACCCACAAATTTGAATCTGACAAAGACTTCAGTTAATATGATGCCTTTCTCTCAGGCATCCTAAAGCACACAGTTCCACGCAACACGGGTATTTGTTTTCTTTTAGCTTTGTTGACCAATTGAGCCCCAATGCATACGTTGGGATACACCAAGTGAGGATACTGGTCTTTGACAATTACAAGAAATATTACCTGCCTTTAAGTACAGCGAAAAAGGGAAAGACCACGAGATGTCTCAATCACAAGGATGCAGGGACAAAACAGGGAATGTGTGTTTCGTTCTCATTAATCTTGTACCAAGGATTATACTCCAGTTCCGACATATGTAGACTGTGTTTCCTTCCTTTGGTGAGGTTGATGGGTTTTGACTCTGGCCGTAAACGATGGGCTCTATAAACTTGACCGTTGTACCCACGACTTGTGTCGAGTCTACCCTGCCAAGCATTTAGTGTTTTTTTGGCGGGAAAAGCCCGCTTGACAGCAAGAGGATTGTTAATTGGCAGGGGTGGTCTTGAGATATCGAGAGTACAGAAGAGGTCTTTTTAATATGAAACCTCGACTCTGCCATCTTCCAATACCCACCTTCCTGTCACCCGACTCCACTGTGAAAACGCACCGACTGGAAACTGTGCTCTGGAAAGATGAGAGAGAGAGAGAGGGGGAGGAATTGGGGGTACTGACAGGAGCACGGTGAAGAGTGTAGCGCCGGAGGCAGCGCCGTAACGAGCCGGCGAATGGAGAGAGGGTCCAGGACAGGGGGGGATTGCGACTTGTTCCTGTGGAGGAGAACAAATTAATAAGAGTCTGGGGGAAGAGGGACGTCGAGTACCATGGCACAGAAACCATTTGGATGCTTTGTGTCTTTCTTTAGGGGAGAATGTTTCACCTCGGGCGCTGTACCGGTAGCTCTCGAATGTATCCCTCAACCGCCATGTCATGTGGGTGAGTGGTTTAGAGCATCGAATTCAAGTTCCGCTGGTTAAGTCATCGGGGTGTGGGTTCGAATCCCGGTCATGACACTTGCGTCCTTGGGCAAGATACTTTACTGTAATTGCTTCTCTTCACCCAGGGGGTATTAATGGGTACCTGCGAGGGTAGAGGTTGATATTGTGTTTTAAAAGCCTTCAGAGTGCCACGGCAGCTCGGGGCTGTGTACTCCCCAGGGAGCTGAGAAAGGTTACATGAATGTTATTGGCCCAATGACCAGGGCACTAATGTAAAGCGCATTGAGACGTTATTGTGAAATGCGCTATATAAGAACTAGTTATTATTATTATTATGTCAGAATCAAGAGACTTCGGCTACGGCTTAGACCGTTGGCTGCAATGACAACGTTGAAAGAATAAAGACTATTTGGCTTTCCGGTCGTAGCCACTGCCGAAGCCATTAGTTCGGACCCTGCCCAGCAAAGCGGATTTCCCTTGGGCAGCAAAACCTGTCTTATGAAAGCGTTTGATGGCTCGTTACCATTTGCGCTACCATTTGACGGTTCCTCCTATTGCATTACACCGGTATCTCAATTCCCTCTTGGTACCCCATTTTGCCATGTACTGTCAGTAGTGCCTCAATTTAGTACAATACATCATCTGTTTACACAGTGTGTGGTTCCTCTTTAAGTTCTCGCATCCTTGTTCAAAGCCTTTTTTCCCACAAAGCGTCTTCCTCCCTTGAGCTTGTGTAGTGCACCTCACAATAGCATATCTTGGGGGTGGTTGGGTTGGCGTGGTCGGTATCTTTCCTCGCCTCCCGCCTCTAGAACCCCGGTTCGAATCACACCGGGGGGTACTATGTGGGTTGGGTTTTCAGTCCCTACCTGACCGCGTGGGTTACCCCTGGGATATTTCTCTAGTGTTTTCCTCCCACATCTAAAACTGAAACTTCCTTCCTTGCCTTCTCTTCTGGGGTTCTTAGCTGGTACAGCAATTAAGCTTTTCTGAGAGTACTCGGCTTCGCAACCAGAATTAATAAATGAAATGAAATGAATTGTCCTTTATTCTTCAGCACGTGTGTTATACCCCCTTTGATAAGAATACTCCCCTTTTAGCGCGTGTGCCTCTCCTTTGCATATTTTCCCTTGTATCTTACTCCTGCACTGTACTTCCCTTTCGCAAGTGAACCTCTTTTTTAAGCATGCGTATACCTCTAGCATTTTGTGTTAGCCCAAACAAGTATACCGAACGTATGCACTGTTTATCTCCCTTTAGCAAGTGTAGCCGTCATTGGCATCTATAACTGTTAAGCACGCTTTATACCTTCCTTATAAGCAATGTATGCCCAGCTTCCCTTCGGCTCTGTTTCTTGTGTTTATAGCACACCAGCTTTTAGATTTGTTCCTTTCTTTGGCGCTCACGGTCTCTCCCCTCTCAATACTGAACCCTTCTCGTGCCATTGTGCTCACCCATGTCATTCACTCACTCAGAATGTGTGGCTAACTCCCCCCCCCCAAGTCGATCCCTCTACCTTCCACTGTACCTGGATGTTGACAATAAAGAGCTAAACTGTCTTCTGACGGTTTGTACCCTGTCCTTTTGTTTTGTTTTGACAGCGCACTTTCTGTTTTCGCATACTTACACCTTGTCGCACTTTTCCCTTTCCTATAGCCGTGCGTATAGGCCTACCTTCTCAACCCCGGTCGTGTCCTTTTGTTTTCCTTCTCCGTCTTACTCACTCCATCTCCCCAGCATACATTAATGTCGGAAGTGTCACAACCAGGCCACTCTGTCGATGTACAACGAGGCATTAAGTCCATGCCCCCCCCCCCGCAGCATCATACAGAAGTTTGCTTTTAAGTGCGAGGTTTGATTGTAAAAATAACAACTACCTCCCTGTCATCTTTGATTGCCGTTGAGTGTCAGTAACAAGGTGGATTGTGTATGCTGTCCTACCTGATAATAATAGATGTGATTTATTCCATTAAGGGTGTAATGTACGCCGCGTAACTAACGCAAGTATATAGAGGCACGGCTAAAACATAATAAATAACGAGACTTCCGTGTATCGTGGACTCGGACTAATTCATCAGGTTGCAAAACGCAGAAAATGTGTTTTCTCGAATAAAATTTGCCATATATTTATATGGCACACAATTGTTTTTTTATTTTTTTATTTGGTGGAACAAATTAATTACGTTTTCGATAGAACACGTACACCGTCCATCAAAAAGAAGAAAAGAAAAAGAAAAGAAAAAGAGAAAGCACTCAAATAACAGTTTGTGCTCTCGAAAAACATCCGGGTCAGACTTGACCCGGATTCCGGGTTCAAGGGGCCTGACCCATATCCGGGTCAGGCTGACCCAGAAACTGGTTTTTTATGCCAGTTTGATCCATTTCTGGGTCATGTTGAGGGAAGGCGTGCTTGCTCAGTGTGCTTAGTTCGATTTTTTGCTAAATCCAAATAATTTATTATGACACGGCATTGTCGCGTTCATCAGAAATGTATCGAAAAACGAAACAACAACAATTGTTTGAATATTTCGTCTAGATTGTATGCACTTTCATTAAGGTGACTAGATAGAGAACCAGCCCATTGGTAGCTTACGAAGTGGGACCGCAGAATAATTGTCCTTATTCCATTCATGTGTTTAATGCAGCTTATAATTACTGGGAAAAACTTTCAGCGGTCACAATTTGAACACAGCCGAATGCACTTACAATAGCGAGGGCTTGTTGAGAACGTTGCAGCACCCCGGTTCTTAGGAGTGGCAACATGTCACCCCGTTGGCTTCAGCCTGAAGGATTGTCATTTATCCATTCGGTTTTATATAAGGATCAGTGGGAAGGGGCGTTGCAAGATGGCGAGGCATGCTTCACTCGTGCATCTGGTTTTAAATTCACATAATAATACAACCATACAATGACCTCTTTAAATGCTGGTTGTACTTTTGATAATTACTCTACAAGTTAATGACCGTAAAAGCTGACTTGGTAAGGAGCACCGAAGTGCTGTTGATAAAACACTGTGAGAAACGACTCCCTTTGAAGTGGTGTAGTTTTAGAGAAAGAGGTAATTTTCACTCAAGGAATTTGAATCGGAAAAGGCTTCAGGCATGCCTTTCTTAGGCATCTGAAAGCACACAATTCTATGCAACAAGATCGTTTTTTCTTGCATCATTTTCTTGCATCTTCGGTTACCAATTGAGTCGAAATGTCCACAGGTTTGTTATTTGATGCATATGTTGGGATACACCAAGTGAGGATGCGGATCCTTTGACAATATTACCGAAAGTATACCCTGCCTTTAATTAAACGATTGTCTTCACGTGCAGAGGACGACTGTGCCTTACAAAAGGGGAGCTTTTTAAGGATAAATACACGACAAAATCTCCCGCCAGTGGTCACTCGAGTGCTGGAGGAATTTGCTCCTCGTCAGAACCGTCGTTGTTTGTTCAAACAATATTGTTAAATGCTGGTCACGACAACCGGAGCTGGAACGTTTTGCAGGTTTTATACACTTCGGCTGTGAGAAGTAAATACATTGCTAATAAGCGCCGTGTTGCTAAAGAAGACTCGAATGAATTGAAACCGTCAGATTTTGTGGTTGATGTTCATTTCGGAGTGGGTATGGGCTGTTCAGTCCCGTGCAAGACGAGGGAATGTTTAACGTGTCTTTTTTTGTGTTCACGTAATAAAGTGCAGACTCCTCCTGCGGAGTATTCTCACACATTGGCAGAGGTGCAAGTGCAGACAAAACTCAATGGCATACAAAAAAAAAGCAGATAAAGTGTATGTGTCATTAAAAACAGATTTATAGGCGAGGCTCAACTATATCTGTTTCGGTCTGAAAAAAATCCACTCGTTCTAGGCGCTGCTGAGGAATATTTTTGACTGAAGTACTGGCGACAAGTAGCAATTATACCGAAAGTATCAATAACCAATGCTTATTTTATTAGCAGAAATCGAAATAAGCACAACCCGGTTTTCCTTTGTGTGTGTGTGTGTTGTTGGTTTTTTTTTTGCGGGACCACTGAACTATTTGAATATTTTGACAGGATTGTTGTATGGCGTGCTAAAAACTGGATGAGTTTACTCTTTGCAAAAAAACCAATCATGTATATTATTATTCCTCTGTAGTAAACCGGGAGCTGGTTACTTAATCATGTGCTAGGACGAAGCAATGTTGAACCAGGAATAAGGAACCAACTTTACTGTTATTATATACGGCATACATCATGTGAATTAAATGAACTACTCTCATATCATTGATCCTACAAATGTTATCCCCCTTTTTCAAAATACCAAGCCATACCAATACATATTGTATTCATTCCAAACAAAGAAACATGACCTTGATCATACTCACAATTTTTTCGGTGCTAAATTATTGGGCGATCGAACGAAAATATGGCCATGAATGATGGCGAACGTGCACGATGTTCTGCTTGCTAATCTATATGGCCCTCTTTTCGAAACCACGTCTTGGGCTTGGGCTCCCATTTGAGGCTCTGTAAGGAATGCACACGTTTTCTAAATATACCGGTAACTGACAATGACTTGGTTTCGAAAACGGCCACATGACATTGATTTGAACAGCTGTTATATCATTAAATGTGTTGTTTTCCTCTCGGGATTGAACTATTTTTGATTTTCCCTTTTTCAGACAACATATAGCCTAAAGCTAAACCTGGTGTCGAAAACAAAAGAACTCTGAAATAATAACGTGCCTCGAAGAAATAGTGTCAACAGTTTATGAACGTGACTTGTCACGGCTTGTACAAGGTTCGAATCCTTGCCAGTCTTACTGTACATGTGTATGAACAACAAAAAACACACAATTAATTTTCAGTCTCCTGTCAAGGGATCAGATATTGTTGTTCTCTTAGTATCGGGTTGGTCACTTTTGCAATGATTTGAACGATAAAAAGAACAAAATACATATGGCCGAATTATTCTTTAGTGAATGCCCACTTTTTAACCTTCATACCAATATCAATCTTTCATAGATTTCAAACTGAAAATTTTCAAAGACAAGACAATGTGCACCGTTTCGTATTTTGATCTCCGCAATTAAAAGGAAGCAAGAATTTTATGAACGTGCACATTATAGGCCCATCCCTCGAAAGCGTAAACCATTTCCAAAAAAAAAAAAAAAAAAAAAATCAATATTGATAACCACCCAATTTGGATGAAATTTCCACAGGTCAGTTGGATGTCGTGTTTAATAAAAAATTAGATGGTGGAAATAGATATGCCACTTCGAAAGATTATGATAATGCCTTATTTCATATTTCCACTGACCTTAGCAGACGTGTCAATGCTTCAAGGTTCGGGGAAAATGATTTTGGAACGTTCGGGCCGTAAGGCTTGAGATCGGAGTCGTTAAACACATTATGAAAGGTTCTAAATCGATCTGGTCAGAAAAAAAGAGGTCTTGATGCATTCCAAGGCTTCCTCTACTCAATAATATTTAATAACTCTGTGTTAAAAAATGTTAGTAGAGGATTTGAAGTAGAGTACAACCGCACTGCGCAACCAGGTTGGAGCATAATTATGCTTGTATATTTTTAGTCAACAGATCTTCGAAACTGTAGTGGACCAAATTGTGTATATTTCATAATCATTTATCATTTGTATATGTTACGTGATCTTCATTTGCATTCAACCGATTAATAACAATAAAGAGACAATATTTAAAACATGAATGATAGAAAAGTTGTTGTTGTTGATGTTGTTGATGTTTTTGTCTTTGGGGGAAAACTATACAAGTGTAGATGGAAAAACGTTTACCGTCGACTTCATTGTTTTTTAGAGACTGGAAAGGAATCAAGGCTAACGTCCTATAAAGGTAATTCTGAGAATTAACCTTCATATTTTACAACTTTCCTCTTGAAAAGCAATGCATAACATTGGATGGGGAGAGTAAACATAATAAAACATGGTGGAAAACTTACCTTGAAATATTTTTGCTTAAAATGCTACAGTTTTAGAGAAATGATTAAAACAATGTTTAACACCACGTTTCAGCCCCAGGAGTAGGTGGCAACGTGTCCCTGGTGACAGTCGACTTGGGTCAACAGCCCAAGTCAGCTAAGAGTAGCCCTCACCAAATCAAGGGCACGTTGCCACCTATCTCCTGGGGCTGAAATAGGGTTACCCCCTTCAAAGTCCGTCTTTCAAAATTGTACAATTAATAAGACATTCACCGTCCCCTCCATACGTTTCCAGCAAACACTTCGCAACTGCATAAGCAGTAGGCAGGTCAGTTGAGTATAATGATAAACCGTATACAATGTACACGCCCAAAATGACCGGCACCGCTACTTTAAAGATACTATCGGACGACGAACAACCAGAAGCTAGACACGAATTGCCTCGTGGCGTTTGCTGACCTCGTCCCTTTTCCCGCCAAAAACAGTTAAAGGTGAACGACATCTGACTGTAATCACTTTTAATCCGAACAGTTTGCAAGCCCTGTGAAAAGGCCGATGCAGCCTTTACAAATTAAACACAACATTATTGGTGACGGTCTCAATAACAGTGGTAACGGAAACAATGTAAAGCGCATGTGTTGTCGTGGGTTTTAGGCACGTTCGAATCGGAGTTATTTAGATTGCTACAACCTCGTACCCTTTTGTCTTTGCAAACTGTAGAACGTCCATGCATCCTGATGCCTACATGCTTCTGTCGATCAAATTATTGTAACCATAGCGAGGCTGGAAGGGGAAAATAGACTGTCCCCTTTATTGTTTGTCCCCTTGTATGTATTTGTTATTAAAAAAAATTATTCTAATTGACACTTGGAAAAAGGAAACACGACGATAAAATCTTACAGCTTTAAAGAGATGATGTGGGATATCCCTTTGATGTATTGTGACCTTTGGTAGACGAAGGTCGTCGTTGAGGGCGCTCACAATTTCTATTTTAACATCGAATTGTTATGTTGAACAAAATATATCAAATAAAAAACCACAAGGGAATACAAAATATTTGAGTAAAATAACACAGATCAACAAATCACAAAGTGCTAGTTCGCGCCAATCCTCATTATTTGTGCGGACAATAATCACATTGCAGAAAATGTGTTTATTGTATATTCGTTGTTATTAACAATGTGTACATACGAGTGAATGAGTTGAGTGAAAGCTCTTTCATTTCATCCAGATCTAAGTTAATAAAATGTATTTAAAAAAATGTGTAATGAACAGTCAATTGTGCCTACATGTGATTATTCAAAAATTTCACGCGGTGGTTTCTATTGAGTGCTTTATATTTTGTCAGTGAGATTTTTGGATTGCTATTTTTGTTGTTGTATATCTATCTGTCTGCACCTTTAAAGGGCCATGCAACACGAGTCAAGTCACAGCAGCGCCTGCTCACGCTTGTTTGCGGTTTCCAACGGGGATTGGTGGGCGCGGATGGTCATAGAAACGGTGATCAATGCCTAATCAAATAGGTCGGGGGTAATAAAGAAAAGAAAGAAGAACAAAAAATTCCCGTTCATCTTTCAGAATTGACTGTCGGTAAAGAATTTCCTCCCGCATGTCTGGTTATTCTTTCAATATGGAAACAAACAAAATGATCAAAACAAGTACAGGTACACATTACACCGATTTATTGAAGATATTCGATAAGTTCGGTTTGAATGCCGGGAATAACACAAGTGCTGCATTTCGGCGGGGAAATAATTGAAAATGGAGGATAAATCTATCCGTAAAACGATCAATGAAGCCCTTCTGTTCTCGTGATATTTGAAGCATTTCCCGTCTCAATCTACTGGAAGGAAAGCTGGCCTATTATCGATGACAAACTTGGGGCATTTCAGCTATGCCAGATGCTTAGGATAATTGAAAATAGGGACGGACGAAATTGGAAATTTATATGATTGTTTTCCGAAAGGAATCAAAGAAAACAAACCGAGCGATTCGTTTCAAGTTGTTTGCGCCGTTGTCTGACTTTGTGGTCTCTTGTCACTTAAAGAGGAGCGGGCCATTCAAGTTTTATCATTGTTACTTATCCATGTATAAATAGGAAGGCCCCTTTTGTTATTTCTTCTCAACTGTTTTTTGTTTGTTTAGAGTCGGACAGATTTGAATTGGGTCACATGACCCGGCCCTTTAGCCATGGTTACCGGTACCACTGGGGAGCGTGGACTTTCTCTGAAGAAGGGGGCGGGGGAGGGCGTGACGGGAAAGCCAGCTAATGTTCTCGTGGAACATACTGAAGTATTTTGTAAGGGTAACGTGGGTAGCAGTCGATAAGCCGTGGGAAGAGGGGGCGAGGCATAGGGAGGCAATAACCACCCGGAAATGCCTCCACTTTTCTCACAATCAAAAAAGTCAAACCAATTCTCTAGAATAATGTCATTTATATTGAATGCAATAATTGTAAACATTAGCTGCTTCCTAAACGTTTTGTATTGTTTTACCGATTTTTTTACACTTAATGCTTTAGTTTTTCTCTGTGTATTAAGCCTCGCGAGTTTTCTATTTTTATCTTGACGAATGTATTGTCTCAACTTAGCCTTTAGCTGAAAGTGCCGTGTTTTTAATAAACCAGAATATTTATAAAAACTTATTGTAAGGCGACTTGAAGAAAGTCTTGCCTTTTTTCAGATTATAAAAATTTTCAATAATGAGAACTTCGATTCGCCTTTTGACTTTGAGTAGAGTATACATGTAGTCTTTAATAGGGGGACCCAGTTTGACATGGTTGCCCCCTTTTAAAATCAACACATTCCTGTTCGAGGAACTTTGTAATAAATATTTCAATTTTGTAATCATCATCACCCAAAAACAGTGAGCGCATGAGAACTGAGTGTCTATCAGTCTGAAAGCTCACCGATTACTAAGTTCACACCAGTACAACTCCTCCAGAGAAATATTCCCGTCTGAAACACTGTTGTGAAGGTAGCATTTGACGATTCCCTAAAAACCACCTCTGCTTATTCCGATTGCAGCAATCGCAATAGACCGTTTGCACGTGACGTCATTTGAGTAGGTCGCCCCCACCTAGAGAGGTCAAAAGGAGATTGTTCATTGAATAATCTTGTAATAACGTGCGATTCCATTTTTTCATCATATCGGTTAAGATGGCGGCTTGGTGACGATATATATAAGGCCTATAAGCTTGTAAATGAAGTACATAGGATCGCTGACTAAAACCTTAACAGTTTTTTGTTGTCATTTTCACTACGTTACCACTGAATCTTAATTAATTTTTTTTATGCTAGATGGAAAGCTAGAAGTTCAAAAATGAGAAAAATAAAATGTACTTTTCCAAAAAAAAAAAAAAAAAAAAAAAAAAAAAAAAAACGTGTTATCTCGTTAAAGTCATCGTCAAAAATGTGACTGTGGGCAGACTTTGCTCCCGGCAAACTTCAGCAAATACTTGCGTTATATCTTTCCAAACGAAACAAGTTAAAAGGGAATCCTGTATGGATGGATGACATTCCATCGTGACGTCAGCACCCACGTGCCACTCCACAGCCATTCCAAAATGTCAGAGTTTCTGCGCGAAGAGGAGTGACGTCACGTCCAGTTACAGCGAAGGCCTTTCCCCCCAATCCATCCATCTACCCGCGTGCTGCCCCGCGTCGCTACACTCAACAAATTGCACCGCACGGCGAGTTGGTGACGAGAAGAAGGAAGCAAAAGAGAGAGAAAAAAAAACCACGGACATTCTCAACTTGCTGTAGATCACAGCCGTATAAGTGACTGGCTATAACAACTGATACAATTTATATCTGCTATAGTTAAGGGACTAGCCAATCAGATCTCCTCACTTCAGCGTACGCTGTGAGATGCCTATGATAAGACGGCGTGCAGCGTTACGGTGCTTGACAGTAAAGCGGGAAACACGGTAGCGACCGGGACACGATACTGATGTTTTGTTTTGTTTTTCTCTGATGAACAAACAGCCAATCTTCCCCGAGATCATGCTTATGCGTGTATGATTCGACGGTGCTTGTTTTTAATTTTGCAGAGTTGTTACTTCGAGCAGTAAATACGAACACTTCAAGTTTGGTTTCTCCGAGTTGTTGTTTTTTTTTCGGCCGTCAAGCACCGATAAAGCCAACTCTCTCACGGCAGATAGAGAGGGACAATTTCCCTACTTTTTGACCCGGGCCGATTGGCCGTGAGCGTCCTCATCACCATAACCATGTCGATTACGAGAATCCACATTTGTCTACTTGTTACTCTGCTGTTTACCTGGGTGGTTTGTCGCGCCGAGTTGGCAGATTTCGTGGAGAATGCTGACGTGGCGAAAGAAGTATCTAATGAAATTGGTAAGTTTACTCTGCATTTAGAAGAAAAATGTATTCTTATTTCTCTTCTTTGATTTTTTTTGTAGGGTTCCCTTTTTTGCACTTTCTCAAGTTGTACCAATTTTACGATAGCGAGGTAAATTTCACAATTTACCTTTGTAGAAATGCGGTCAGTTGCAAGAAAATTGCAACACAATTTTCATTTTTCATAAAAATTGCAACAAATTTGATACCGTTAGTAATTTCTGTAGTAACTGCATTTTCTGGAAAATTTTGGATTTCGTTAACGTCATGAATGAGTAAGACTTATCTGAACTTAGTTCTGAACAAGAACCAGTGTCGGGTCAGGTTCTTGTATTAAATATTGGTCATCTATTACCAAAAACTCTGTACAAGCTATTGTTTAAATAAACTTCAGGAGAACTGACGCGTTATTTTCAATTATTATTATTATTTTTTACCTGTATTTATTTTGTCCCCAAAAAGTTTCGTTCGCGCTGTGAATTAGCGACCTCATGAACAGACTGTGTTAAAACTGTTGATTTGTGTTACACATTATTCAGATGGTTGTGTGGCTACCATAGGTTTGATTCTAGCTCTGAAAGGCTAACGCAGATTGGCAGGGGTTCTGTTTTCTTGAGTTTGATGCTTTCAGGACAGTGTAGTATAACTCACCTATCTACAGATGGCTGGAGCATTCTTAAGACAGGTTTTAAAAAACTATTGAGTTGTAAGACCGATTTATGTAGTACCTTAATTATGACTTACAGTGTGCTGCGGCGCATTCAACAGCCACTGCCAGAAACACAAGCAAGGGCAAACCCGTTCTCTTAGCGATAGGTACATTGTGTTCTTTTCACGTGCATTACACAACGCGCGGGACCTATATACGGCGGTACGTCCCATCCGAAGGACGAAGCAATCATGGTTAAGTGTCTTGCTTAATTAAGGACACAAGTGTCAAGACTGGGACCCGAACCCACACTCTGCTGATTAGAAACGCCACAGCTCGAGTCCGGTCCGCCTGACCGCTCGGTCTTGACACGCCAGTATCAGTATCGAGTCCTCGGAGAAATATGTCTGTCCCAAATACTGTCAAAGTCGAGGTGGAAAAAAAACCCTCCAGACTCGACAAAACAGCGTTTCTTACTTTGATAGCCGCCATCGAGGGGGAAAAAAAGAAAAGATAAAAAAAGACAGGAAAAAACACGAAAAGAAGAAGAAGAAGAAGAAAAAAAAAAACACCGAGTTTGCCCGACAAAGGATAACTCAATTTTTTGTCGTCTGAAACCTGACCGCCGAATTGATTTAAATTTGTACAGGTTGTATGCTCCCCGAAAAAAGAAAAAAACAAACCCCAAAAACCTGTAGAATTTAAAACAGTTTGCTCTTTCAAAAGCCAACGATTGATCTTCCGTCTAAATGTAAATAAATAGAGCATAAGTACTTTTAATTTGCAGGGGGTTAATGGGACACAAACGGTGCACTGTTTTGATTTTGAGTTTGTTTGTTTGTTTGTGTGTTTGGTTGGTTGATTGGTTGGTTGGTTGGTGGGTTGGTTGATTTGGTGATTTGTCAGTTGTTGTATTTTTCTTTTAGTAGGTGTAAGTGTTAAGTGTAGTAGGGCGTAGGTGTAAAATCGTTTGACCTTATCGAAAATAACGGGGCGGCAAGGCGACTCGAAGCACCCACACCCATTCCTCTCTCAGTTGCTCACAGCAGGGTGTCAATATCGGTACGGAAACAACAACAAAAAAACCTGAACGTTATATAAGTGATTTTTTTTTTAAAGGCATATAGTCTGCACAGGCTTCGCAACCCTGCACGAACGTGATATGGCATTTTCCGTAAATTAACTACCCACGTCGAAACAGCAATTGCATTTGATGCAGTCTGCGTGTCTACACATAACACACACACACACACAAACATTATTTCCTGTATCCCGCCTAAAAGGATTCTCTCCATTTTCACTTGGATCAAGAAACTTACAAAGCAGAAGCCAGAAGTTGTTATTTTGGGGATTAAATTTGTTTCCCAAAATGTCCAAATGCCCTTGAGACAGCCTAACAGCACTTCTGTCTAATAATAATAATACTATAAAAAAAAATATATAAAAAAAAACTGGGGAGAGGAAGGGGAAAAAACCCAGCGCGGTTTGAATTCTCTAAAGAAACAAACTGACATCCTTTTAAAAAGCGCCCATCTTTCTTAATAAATTTTGTTTCTCTCTATAAGTCTCTATTTTAACACCGGCTGTGCGAACGAAGCGTTTTTTTCCTTCTGTGTGAATTGAATTATGAAGGCGTATATCCCGTAAACCAATTGATGAGTGATGGTAAATATTTATACAGAAAGCACCAAACGGCATTAGTTTTTTACACAAGTCGTGGACTAGGTTTAGGCGCGCTGACGGTTATACACAATCCGTCAGAGGCGTTTGTATTGTTGCCGTTCTCTCTATACCGTGACATCACGGCGTCTCAACTTCCCCCCGTACGGTATCATTATTTGACTGTCTGCTTCCTTTGATCTGGGCCGTGCTTGGCACTAGTGCTTTTTATTATTTTTTTTTATGACAGTCGTCAATCAATAACAATAAAAAGCGCTTTGTAACGAAGATGTATGATGTTGTTTCCCTTGACTTATTGTAAATGGCTATCTTTATTGACATGATTCGTGCCCAGATATTTTTTTTGACGTTCGCTACTTTACACCTACGTTTAAACCATGGCTTTTAAAGTTTGTTCACTTTGTGTGAAATAAAAGTTGAACAGTCTGACTCATTATTTTTTAGGCAGGGTTATCTTTTTAGTAATTACTCCACAAGCTAATGACCATAAGCTTGGTAAGGAGCACTGAAGAACTGCTGATAAATTGTGAGAAATGACTCCCTTTGAAGTAATGTAGTTTCAGAGAAAGAGTTAATTTTCAACCCCACAATTTGAATCTGAGAAAGGCTTCAGGTATGAAGCCCTTATCAGGCATCAGAAAGCACACACTTCTGTGCAACAAGGGTGTTTTTTTCCCCCACTATTTTCTTGCATCTTCGATGGCCAATTGAGCCCAAATTTTCACAGGTTTATTATTTTATGCATATGTTGGTGTCTACCAAGTGAGGATACTGGTCTCCGTGTACCCGACGTTTTCAGCTTTACTCCATGATGGTGAGGATTGATTATTTCCTATAGTGAAACGACAATTCAGCAAACATAGTTTTGATTTACCCACTAGCCCCCTCCATAGTTTTAGTTCTACCATTTGACACCTTCGCTTTGAGAGGAAGCACACGGCATTGTTATGGCAAGATTGAAAATGTTCAAAGATTTACATACAACGTGCATGGTAATATATACTGGTTTTTGATCAAGGTAAAAAACTTCAATTAAAATAGTCTTTTTGAAATGATTATAGTTTTTGAGAAATTGTAGTCCAAAACTCGATGTTTGAAAACAGTGAATTTTTTTTCTTCAGTTTCCTCGTGACTCCACTGACTGATTCAGCTTTCACAGGCTTGTTTTTTTTTAATGTATAATGTTGGGTCACACAAGAATTGAAAACTGGTGTTTGACAATAAAAAATGTTGTCTGCGTGTTTTAAAACGCACCGTAGTTTTCCCGAAATCGTATTTTCTTTACTCGATTTTCGAGATTGGTTAAAATGTCTCTCGTGGTAAGACCCTTTTCAATATAAATTAAAACACCAACTTTCTCCCAACGGATTTCTGCAGTTAAAATATCCTTCCCCCTTTATGCAAGACCCCCCGCGTCTACCGAGTTAATAATCACGGATTATTTACCTCGTTAGACTGTCACCTCGTAATTACCCAAGCCCCCCACCCCTCTTTCAGTCGACACTATAACATCAATCGTTGGATAAAGACGACATCACAATATTAGATCTTCCGGTACGGGAGTAACACATTCCCCCTAGGCTTCGAAAAAAACAACAACAAAAAAAGGATCCCAATATAGCTATCAATCTTAAGTCAATCCAAAAACCATACCACTTTAATGAATTCGCGAGTCACAATCTCGACTTGAATTAAATGCGGGTTGCAGTCGTCTACTCGGCCGGCCACCAAGCAACTTGCCGGGCTCTGCAATTCGACCGCCCATTAATGGGAGATAATTTCTCACCTGACATTTGATTTTAATGGATTTGCGTCTATATGTGGCTTTGTTTGTTGCCCCGGTGGGAATCACAAGCACTAATTATAGATGGATGTTACAAAATAGGACCGTGTACAATCTGATATCGAGTTGTGTTAGCTGTTTGGTGACTATCATTGGAACTGTACTGTGCTTTGTGTGAATGATTACAATGTACAGGCAGCCTCTACGAAAATGTTGCCCACCGAGGAAAAATAAATAGATTCATAATAATGACAAATAAAAGAAAGAAGGAAAAGATAAATTAAAACGGTTGAAAATATACACCTCCGTTAATAGTCAACATTAAACGCTGTTCAAAACAGCATATAAAAATTACAAAATAATTCATTTTCCACAATAAAAATAAGTTAGAAGTGCAGTAAATAATGTGTACTGTGCTTTGTGTGAATGATTACAATGTACAGGCAGCCTCTACGAAAATGTTGCCCACCGAGGAAAAATAAATAGATTCATAATAATGACAAATAAAAGAAAGAAGGAAAAGATAAATTAAAACGGTTGAAAATATACACCTCCGTTAATAGTCAACATTAAACGCTGTTCAAAACAGCATATAAAAATTACAAAATAATTCATTTTCCACAATAAAAATAAGTTAGAAGTGCAGTAAATAATGTCAATTTTGAGGGGAATAATTAGCACAGTACGTGTGTAAAGAAATTCAATAAAGTTCCTTTGGTTTTTCTGGAAGTATCGATGAAAAACGATTACCATTTACGGGTACCGTATTTTATTTATTTTTATTTTTTTAAATGCAATGTATTGAAATCAATAGTGGGTAATATGACACTTCCGTAACATTTTCCACAACAGGGAGAGCACGAAATTATAACATAATACTGGAATTCAACTCGCGTAGTGTTGATCATACTTTGGAAATAAGTCCGAAAAATTGTTATTTCTGTCTGATAGTTTGTTATAAAGACGGTAATGGTATGGTAAGCATCCTATCAGTTGATTTCATCTGAAACGACACCGTTGATTAGAAAATCAATAAAGACATTTGAATCTGAGATGAATAGGTTCTCAGATTTCTGAGGGTTGGTGTCCGTTCACGAATGCGGCGGCAAGAGATGCGGCTGGTACCCACTGTCAACTCACAAAACATGGATAGATTGGATACGTTCTTGTGAAATTACTGTGACAGTTTGTTTTGCTGTTCTCAGCAAGTAGACACTGCAATCAGCTGAATCGTTCAATTGTGACTTACATTATACCTTTCTTGATAATTTTGCTAATAAAAAAAATAATAAAAAAAACATGACCTTTAAGTTTAACGGTACGCGTAAATCTGACGACAGTTGTCAGGCTCCATTGGAATCAACGTAACATTACTGGAATAATGATTGTTTACGGTCAACCCTAGTTGCACAACGTTTCAATAGTGTAATGCATGTATATGCGACTGACTTTCCACATCACAAGGAAATACAACCCGTTCACCTTTTCCCCAAACCCCGAGGCCTTCTTGCTTTGGTTTCAAATAACATCGACAAGACTCGTTATTTCTGACTGCCAATTATAAACAATTATTTAAAAAGATCCGAAACTGTTACCTAAGATGTCTAACATTTATTTGTTTATCACAAAGGCTTTTATTACACACACACAAAAAGGCTTCAAATTTGCTTAGATCTAAAAAGGAAGAAAATCTCAACACATCAAAGTCAGAGCGAGAGACGTTTCAAATCTGGCAACTCGGGTGTACTGAATGAATTTATCTATAGCATGCAGTGAAACTTTGGTGTTTTTTTTTTTCTCTCTCTCCCAGGGTAAGTAATAAAATACCCATCGCACAACCTGTCGCTGAAACAGATACAACGCAAAAGAAGCTGCACAGGAAGCCCTGCTAAAAGTCTTTCGAAAGAGAGACAGCTGGCTTCTTTGAAAGTAAATCAGTAATACAAACGAGGGTGCATCACCTCACAAGTGGGGAAAAAATGGAGGCCACATTCGGCCCTAAAGCGCAGCTGCTCCGTACTACGATTCCGATGTTGTAGATAAGATAGTGATCCCGATCGGACGCTTTAAAAAAAAACCGCCGTGTGAATCTGTTGCATCATTACGCCTGACCGTTCCCGCCATTTCTCGGGTCCTTCATTCTGTGGAGGAGAAGAAGAAGAAGAAGAAGAAGAAGACGACGGACGAATTCGCTCTCGTTCTTGCCTGAATACCAACCAAACTCCCTATTCAGAATGTATGAGCACAGCTGCGCGCCTGCTGGCATCTAAAATCCCGCCACCTTCCTTCCTTCCAAATTGAAATTGAAAATTGAAAAAAATCTGAGATGTTCTCGGAGAAATGCATTTCACGAAACACTTTTTTTATTTTATATATTTATACAGTAATATACAATAACTGTAAATAACAAGTTCTCTCCACTAGTCTATTTTAACACTTTTTCTCTTGCTTACTTCATTGATACAAAATAGATACAGTTATTGTCATTTACATGTTCCCTTTACATGGTCCATCTCTACACTTCTTTTCTCTCTCTCAAAAAGTTTTTTAAAAATCAACCTGTCAATAACCTATTCCCTCTGCAGAGGAATTAATAACCTGCTCCCTCCGCAGGTTCCTCTTACTTAGTTTTAACTTCTTACACTGATTCTTTTATTCTATAATTACTTTGATCTTGCCTCCTATTGTTAGTTGCATTTTCTTATGTGGCTTGCCCTCTAATCCTACCCTTTCATGCTTCCCGCATTGTAATACCTACAATGCAGTACCACCTTTATGGTCCAGTGATCCAGCCTTTCACACTGACCATCCTTTGTCCTCACCTCTTCACTCTGATTGGTCCTTAGCCAGTAAATTTACAATTCTGATTGGCTATATTTTCCCGCTTTTTTCTGGATACTCTCCCTTAATCCTTTGCTCCTCTTTTTGCTATAAATGGATATGTTTGTGTTTGTTCTTGTTTATGCCTCTGACGAAGGTCCGGTCTGGATCGAAAGCCAAGGCCATCTCCCCTACTAATTTTATATACAGTAATAAAGATAGCTTATCTATGTGTTATACTGCGTACTGCATCATTACACAGCGGATGATGTCTAATAATTATTGCTGCTGAGTTGAAAGGCTTGCTGCTCCCTGCCCCCTCTCCACCCACCTTTCCTTCCCCGGTAGTAACCATTTCACTTTGCAGGGAGAAAACAACCGGTCCTGTATTATGTTTAATAGAAAAGTTACCGTATGGTAGAAGAGTTAACGTATCTTGAGAGTTCCCGTATGTAATGAATGTTTAGGAATAACAATTGCAATTTCTGCTTCAGTGAACGGAGCAAGAAATAAGGAAGGCTGACAGCCGTCGCCAAGAAATGTGTCTCAAAAGGTCTGATCAGACAACAGTTCTTTCTCAATTATGTTGCCTATGTTGGCATTTATAGTACTCATTGAAGGCTTTAAGCAATGACATTGTCATTTTTATTACGGATGTCATGTTCAACAATGATTTGCCACACGGAGTTTCGATTCACGTCTGCCAAACATCGGCTATACGGTCCGTCTTCGGCTCCGGGCTCCGTTTGATGTTTGAAACACCGCACTAAAAAGTACACTGCTCGAAAATTGATGACGGGAACCAATCTTGAGCCGGAGCCCAAGGTGTGGCTTCGGAAAAGGCATTGAAATGTTTTTCTTCTTTTCTATTTTTGTTTTTAAACCAAAATAACGGCACGCAAATATGGCACTATCAATGAGGGGGTAAATTACGTAAAGGTGAATGTTGAACTGTGCTACGCTCTGTAAGGTCAATGTGAAACGTCAAATGTTTAGCCCCTTATGTAAGAAGGACCTAAATCGGAATCTTTAGTGCATTATTAATGTAAACGAAGACATTCTACTTATTGCTTATATATCAAAAGTAATTGTGGAACTTCTAAAATTCCAAGTGCCTTTAAGTTAAAAGTGGACCTTCTTCTAACGGCCTTTCAGTATTAGGCCTACAAATAAATCGAGGATCTTTCTCTGAGGATTCCAATGCCCTCTACTGCCTTGAGAGGTAAAATGGACTTTTCGGAGTACCGTTTCTTAGTTAGGCTATACTCTAAGGTAGATATGAAACTTCTATGGAGGCCTTTTGAACGTTGATGTCAATGGGGATCTTCTGTCGGCTATGTCAGTAACTTAAGATAATAGAACTGGTTTTGTTTTTATAGTACCTTAAAGGTAAATGCGGATTTCCTCGGATTGATATGTGGCACCTCGGGAGGATCTTCTTTCGAGGATGGCAGACAAATTAATGGGGTGAGGAACTGTGGTGGCTGGTGTTGAGTATATTAAACCATGGATTTTCTAGGAATGATGTTTTATGCCTTGAGGTAGAAAGTGTAAACGTTGTACTGACGACCTTTAGTACAGTAAGGTACATAGGGATCTTCTTTGGAGGATGTTACTACCTCCAGGTAAATGAGGAGGTTGCTTGACTTTTTAGTACCCAGAGGAGGGTGTGCCTAACGTAGAGATGACCTCCATGGGTATTTGGTATAACCATAGGTATATCAGGACATCCCTTCCAGTAAACAAATAATATATTCATAAAAAATATTGTTCATATCTTACATTCACTCGGATTTTGCCGATTTCGGCAATTAATTCAGTTTATGTATTTAGAAATTCACCCTCTGTTTTAACTTGCTTGGGTATGTAAAACAAATTTATCCATTCCTCAGTTTGTATAGAAGTTCTTTAGCCAGCTTGAGCACGAAAAGAAAAGTGGCAAGTCAAGTTTCAATAGTGACCACGTGAGCTGAAGCAATTGAAGTCTCACTCCGTCTTTCGTATAAGACTTTCGAATTCACACACCAAGTCAGCATGCCAACTAAAACAACTACTATTGAAGATGATTAGACCAAATTGAAAGCTCAGTTGTAATTACGGAAGACATTTTCTCCCTAGGCATCATTGTCAATCGCGCTGTCTAAATAACGAGCGAAAACATAGCAATATATATTCATGGGGAATGTTTTGTCAGGAGCTATCTGGGTTCAGGACAACTTCTTTAATACGGGCAGTTTTACGCCTTTTGTTGACTGAGGGGCGAGGGTAGTTATGAATCAACTCCGGCGACGAAA
Source organism: Pisaster brevispinus (assembly GCA_023634235.1). Classification (NCBI taxonomy): domain Eukaryota; kingdom Metazoa; phylum Echinodermata; class Asteroidea; order Forcipulatida; family Asteriidae; genus Pisaster; species Pisaster brevispinus. The sequence goes on along the minus strand of JAMKCF010000004.1, from coordinate 3,060,029 downwards.
GTACACTCTCATTCTTTCAGTGTGAACATTGGACCATGGCCCCCTTGTGTACGGTCGATTGCATTAAAGAGTTATTTCATTAGATTATGTGCGAGACACAACCGGTACATGTGTTCGCTGGACGACTCGACCACAATGAGAGGAGCACGACATGATCATAGGACAATGCTCTTGTAAAGTTACAAAAAAACAAAACAACCCACACACACGTTTGTGCATTTAATCGGCATTGTCTTATTAGGGCGGGAGGAAGTTGCTTTCATTTACCCTGTCGTGACTTTTGACAATGATGACCATATTACTTTTAGGTCGTAGGTACAAACGGGGAAGTATACAGGCACCGAGTGAAGACATCTTTAATACCGTCACGTTTTCGTTGGAAGGTAGAATCGCTGATTGCTTTACCATTTCCTACTTCCCGGAATATAAAAAAGGGGAATTATTCTTCTGGTTTTCTCGAGTGAAACCAACACTCTGTCCCACAAAGGGGGAGGGGGGTGTGGTTATGAAGTACTTTGCAGGCAGGGCTGAATTCGAAGCAAAGCGAAGTAAACGGTGCTCAGTAGGTGAGTGTGCGCGTTACAAGATGGCGCCGTCTGATTGGACGGGTTATCATTCATCCGCGTTACTTCAACTAGGCGCCTAGTGGAGTACACGCCGCCCCGGCCAAACGACAACAACTCCACTTGAAGCACGTCTTGTGAAGTAATTACAGACTTAATAAAACAAAAAGGCACTGGGGTAGATAGCGGTAGTTGAGTCTAATGTATCACAATTCTTGTGACTCTTTTTTGTTGTTGTATGGGTATGTACCCCTATCACCAAACCTTAAGGGCCCCTCGTGATGGGTGATTAAGTCCCCTTGATCTAGATTCAAAAGTGGGTTTTTCTTCCTCTCAATCTCGGCATGGTATCATGTGTAGGGTAGATAACCGATGGAGATGAAGGCCGTTTTCGAAATCACGGCTTGTGGCTTCAGCTCTAGCTTAGGCACTGTCCGCCTCGTCTTGATTCATAGATAGTGAGTATATAAATGTAGCAGATTATGTTGCCTGTCTCACCGATGCTGAAACTTGCCTTCATTCACATGGAGCTATTATAACTAGTGCAAACACCGCCAGTGATATGACCAAAAGATATCTTGATACAAAGAGAGTAACCACACACGTGACTGCAGTTAATCAATAACCGTGTTGCAGTTATTTCAAAGCATTTTGTTTAAAGTAGGCAAGAGTGCCATGCAGTCATAGATTTGTGTTAAACCAAACAAGCGAAATTGTGTTTCTCCCAGACGGTTTCTCTCAATTTCTTAAAAATGATGCTCGCTATACTTGTTTCCAATTTTTAAACTTAAACTAATTGACCGATATAAAAAAAAAGCTGATCTATTTTAGTAATATTAAATAGGGCTTACTTTTCACCGCGTCCTTTATTAGGCGATGATATTTCATTAAGACAAAAAAGGGCGCGAAAAGTACCGCTTCTTTGGATCTTGGATGAAGTGACCTAAAATTAACATCCTGCCGCTCATCGGACACATTGATTCAACGCTGAAAAGAAACAACCTCCCCGAATACATGGTTTTCTTGCTTTCATCTTGTCAGGTAATCTTAGCCGTCTTGCCTTTATTCTCAGCAGTGGACGGACTGTAAAACGATCGTCATTTGGCCCAGAACTGTCTTAGAATTGCACGCTGCACTGAGAACAAACACATTGTCATATTTTGTTTCACGCATATTGGGCCAGGAATTCTGTTGTATACCGAACACAAAGAAAAGTAGTTCTACTTTTTCTTTCGTGTGCCGCTCTTTTCTAAGTCAATTTTCTCAAATATCCCCGCATTGAAGCTAGAACTAAATATGTTCTGTTGATGTAACTCTGCGATACGGTATTTCTTACGTTTCTTTCAAACTTTGCATAATCTTACCTTTATGTACTTTTTGTTCAAATAACCTGCCACTCTCTCTCTCTCTCTCAAAATGCAAACAAAATATTAAATGAACCGATGAATATAAAACGAAAAGCAAAACAGAAAACAGCAGTAGCATTCCAAAACGGACTAATTTTTTTTCAAAATTTCCGAGTTAAATGCTTCGAAAATCATCCGTGCTTGAAGCACTTAACGACTATCAATAACTGATCAAGGTGTTTGCGGTCAGAATCCAAGTCAGCTCCCTTTTCCCCCCTGCATAAACTGAACTGTTCTAATTCAAAATGCAATTTTATTTGCGGGGGAAATTTTGAGCTCTTAGATTCCAACTTGACCCGCCTTTCACCCCGGCCCTGCCTGCACATAGCCGTTGTCATAGACGTGAGAGTTATGTCCCAATTGAGGTTATGGGACATAGTGGGGCAATTTGGAAGCTTGTTTGTCAAGATGAGGAGGTTAGAATTTAATTATTGGCAGTGCAGAAAAGCATTTAGTTGGCAAACACTTTACTATTATTATATTAATGTATGACCCCCCTATCTGCGGTGTGATGGCAGACGTTAATGTACGTCACTCTCATGACTTTAAAAGGTCAACCTTCCATTAAACACATCATTTATTTGGAGGAAGAGTGCATTCTCATCAAATCCTCTAGTTTTCAATAAACGCTCCCATACAAGCTATCAAATTAGCCGTCAACTACGGAAGCTTAAAGAGGCCATCTACGTTTCAATGTTTCCGAGCCACAGGGTTACACCGTATATCAGAGACGTGAAACGTTAACGACTAAAATGCGCGTCCCTCCAGTGCCGCTTAAGCCACAGCATAACCAGCAGTTTAGGATTCTCCTGAAGACAAGCAGAGTATACTGTTCGAAACGTCGAGACCTCAACACCGGTTCTTTTCAGAGAAAGCACCCCCCATAAAAGTTTTACGCACGGTTGTACCCACAAGTTAATACTAGTTGTTGTTACTTCCTTATCCACACCCTGCAAACCTTCAAACTTACCAATAATAACAACACTAATTTGGGGTTGTTAAACAAAGAAACATTTACTAGAGCAGGATTTGAACTAACGACCTCTGGATTAACGTGCCGGCGCTCCATCAACTGAGCTATCTATCTAGCCCTGTGTTGACGGTCTCCCTATTAAGTCAATGTATTTGTTTGAGGTGCCAGTCAGAAGCCATTTAACCGTTAGCTGCCGTGTAGCCAGCGATCACACCCACGTTAACGATACAACTTGGGTTGCGACAGCCAGGGGTTCGATCACCTTAATGAAGAGGCGACTTTTTAAGTTTCAAACATCAAGAAATAAACCACATGGGAAACTGACTGGGTGACAAGTTTCCCTTGTGGTTAAATAATTATATGCAGCTCTTAAATAGTTTAAAGAATAACTGAAATAAAACTATCCAATAGTAACCCATACACGAACACCATCCCTAAACTTTCCCCATGCTGCATCTAAAGACGTTGGGGTCCGAGTTGATCCGAATTCCCGTGTGACCCGGAATCTGTTCCCAAATGACTTAGAAATGGGTCAAACTGACGCAGGAGCCGAGTTAAAAAAAAAAAAATCCCATTTTGGAAACCATTTTCTTGGTCGGCCCGACCCATGGGTCAGGTCAAGTTTGACCGTTTTTTTTTAAACGTATGGTACAACATGCCTACCAACGGTAGGTCTGTACCACAGTAGCCTATAGTAAATAAGGCTACTGTGTACAGGCCTACCGTTGGTAGGCCTGTTGTGTGTATCCACATCTGACGAACTCATTTCATGGTACAAATAAACACTTTGTGGTAAAATATGGGTCTTTATATGAAAAGCCACAATTCAAATTACTAACCACTAACCCGCAGTAGCGTGAATAACCGCTGTCAAACAACGTCAACGTAAACGTCAAGAACCATGTATATAAAGTCCGACTTTACCATATTGTAATGTCGTAAAGAGCCCCTGCTCCAGAGGTCATAAATAATCAGTATTCAATAAGTAAGCTATCGCATGTGGGGCAGGGGAGTCTACTTTAGAATACAATAACAACAATTTCCCCCTTCTGGTTTCTCGAGTGTGCCACCAACAAATCATGGATATTTACAGGGGGGAGACAAAGTCCAATCGATTGAGATGTTTTATCGGGGTATTCTCCGTCATGGGGGCCGGGTGGTGGGAAGCAGGAAGTGAAGAGTCAAGGTAATGGCTGGCGGTCGATCGGAAGGACGGTCGATAAAAGGGGGGAGGAAATCACCGAAGGGAGAAACAAAAAAATGGAGTGGACTCCCTACAAGTGGGGATTCAGCGCTTCTATACGGTATGATGTTAAACCTAGACATGTTTATCAATTTCCCGTTAACATGCCTCGTCAAGTACATTTTTCCCCCTGTTTTGTTTTTCTCTTTCTCTCTTCTTCTTCTTCTTCTTCTTCTTTATTCTATTTCATATTTTTTTTACGATTACCTTTTAGGGAAATTATGAGGTAGACTGCACTGGGCGGCTGGTTTGAAATGGAAACGATACCTAGGCCTATCCTTTCAGAATCGTTTTTCATTTTGGTTGTAAATTAAATAAATTGAAATGAATTGAATTGAATTGAATTCACGGTATAGTTTCAAAGGGTTGTTAAGAGTAAAAACATCATTGTTTAATTTTAATCTGAAAGCTTATTGATTATGAAGTACATATATTAGAACCATGTTTTTCGTGAAATATTTTCCTTTGAAATGTCGTATCTGAACCCCCCCCAAAAAAAAAACCAAAAAAAACAAACCAAACAAACAAAACAACAACAACAACAACAACAACAACAACAACCAAAACCCCACCACAGGTGATTTCGGTTGTTGCAACCAAAATTAACGACAATGTGTTTACATGGTGAAAATTATGCATGATTTTTCAATATTTTCTCCTGACTCGCACAGCGGGCTTAGCCCAAATGTTTAAAGGTTTATTATTTCATATTTTATATGGTTGATCACATCAAGCTTATTATTAATAATGGTTTGTTAAAAAAAAAAAAATACTGGAATACAGCGGCTAAAAGCCGAAAACACATTACGTAAACTCATTGAAAAAAAAAGTTATTTAGAAATGTATAAAAACTCTCGCAGCAAATTTGTGGTAACACAATACCCAAACTGCTTTGACTAGATTTATAGAATCCAGCTCTACCAATCGTGTATAATACTTTAAAGTATGGGTTTTTTTTTTCCTTCTGAATAATGTATTTTGAAGTCTTTGGTCTATACCGAGGGCACAGTGTGGCAAATTTACCAGAGAGTCAGGCCGTGTGGTCCGAATTGACGACTTCGGCATTGGCTATATGGCCGACCACACTAAAGTCATATTCTGGAACTAACACTGCAGCCAACGCCGTATAGTGGTCGCTTGTGTCTGATATCTGATCCCCTGAATTCAAAGGCCTAAAAGCACACACTGCTTTTTGGGGGGTAACCAGACTATTTGGAGGGGATATATTTTGCTTTCGATTTCAACGATTTTGATCGCATTGAGTTTTTTTTTCTTCTTCTTTTTCTTACGCACCAATAATTTAATTGCGTTGTTTTTAATACTCAAAGCGACTAAGTCATACAATGGGTAATTGTGAAAATTAAAACATCACTTCTTTTGTATATAACGAGACAGCATTCGGATAAGTCAAAGTTTGCACAACTTTCAAAGTTTGCACAACCGTCTGGTGCCCTGCATGCTGCCGTGACCTCACTACTGAAGATTAAAAAGGGGCCCAGTCTATTTTTTCCTGCGAGCCTTGATTTTGTCGAATGTATTTTATTTGTGTTTTTATTTTGTTGTTTGTAAGCATGTCTACTCGCTGAAACCGGGAACTTTAACCAAAACGATCCAGGTGTGTTTTGATAGAGCGAGGATGTCCTTGTTTCGCTTTCGCTTTTGTACACAATTTTTTTTGGGATGCTGTTAAAAATAAAAATTAAGTCCAAACAATGGGACAAAAATGAGAAGCCCTCAATTTAACGGATCGATGACCGATAAAGGATACACATGATAGTCAACATTAATTGGAAGTGATCGAAGAAAGAAGTTGGTGATAATCTGAAAGTTGACATTTTTTTAATGAACAATGAGGGACATAACACACAAAAAAAACCCGCGAAACTATTTATTTCGTCGATAAACATCGTTGCGATAAAACTATCCTTCAATACTTTGTGCTTAGTCCGTATTTCGAGTTGGAACACGTGATCACCGGGTCCGAGTTACGTTACTGTGTTAGTGTAAAATACGTGCATTGAACAAAAACGGCTTTGACAGTTTATTTTTGTTGTAAAAAGAAAAAATCATACCTTTTAAAATAGAAATCTACTATTATGGAACCCGTGCCCAATCTCATTTTTTTAGCACGCAGGCGAACATTTTCACTCCCTCCGTGTCCCAGTGGACGTTGGCCGCTCAGGCATTTCCAACAAATTGGATAATTGTCGAACAAAAAAGCCCGAGGATTTGCAGTAATTTGCTTTTTTTGATTTCCCCCATGTATCACGTATCAATCCGTTCCCCTTTTAAATAATATATGATTGAATACGGAACAATCATAAAAACCCATCGGGCCTCGGTAACAAAAAACCCAGGGAACAATGCGTAAGAAACTATTTAAGCCAGAGGGGGGAAAAAAACCTCAAATCTGTTTTTCATTTGTCTTTCTCAACTGTAATTATTAGGCTTGACTCTCTGATTAAATTTTGGGCTTGTGACATAGATTGGCGTTCAATAAAAATTCAGCTGAACTTGCCCTGCAGCTCATGGAAAGAAACACTGACTCCACTTTCTTTCCTGAAAAGTAACTGGATTACTATGTCACTATGACGTCAATCTACTGACTGGGCACCTACCACATGAGCTATTTTTTGAACAGCCGGCAGACGAATTCAAAACGGTCGTGTATAATAGTGATTGAAACATTTTATAAACGAAAGATGAAATGTAACTAAATCTTGTTTTGCTTGTCTGTTAAATCAATTCTCAACACTTTTAAACAGGCCACCGATGTAATTATGTTTTTTTTCCCCAGTTTGTTTTTTCTTCCAATAAGCTCGTGATTGGCTTTTACTAAATTTGTCTTTCATGCTAATAATTCTTCGCCTGTAATATTAAATTAGTTACCGTGTAAACATTACAAAGTTAATTACCAAGTGAATGTAGGCCTATTCTAGTGCAAAAAGGCGCGTCTGCAATACCAATGTAAATGATGCAATTGTACATGATGGGTTTAAATCAAATGATCGATTCAAATCAATGTGATAATTCGAATCGAGTTGCTTCAGTATCGACTCTTTCATTCCCGAACCACTTTCTTCCTATTTATCTTGTCACCGAATAAAGTGAACGAATATCCGGCACACGTGACTCGACCGGCATATAGTCTCTTCTGCATTGTTGCCACAATGGCGGGCTTTCCCCCTTTTTTTCCTCTTAAGTACACATTTTTCTGATCTGAAAGCCGCGGCCTTGACATTTTGTAATGCTCGGCTCGGTACAAATAAAATGGAACTTTTATTTAAAGAAATCACTTTTGCTTTATGGTTGATGAACAAATTGTCAGGTAATGGACAGATTTTGTGTGTGTCATCAAAGTGGAGGCACATCGAGGTTTTAAGGAAGAGAAAATCACTCTAATAATACTTGTTTACCAAAAGAAAGTCCGGGGAGGTAGAGCGCGTCATTGGTGAAAGAGTTCATCCGTTCCGTCCATCTTTTACCCCCGGAGAAATACACCATAAAGGGATGGTACGTTATTGGGATTTCCGAAGAAACCTTTTCTTTGCCGTCCTCCACTTTTTCTAGAATCCCACCATAAAAGGATGCTTCATTATTGATAATAGAGAGAATTACACTCAATCTAAACATGGATTTTCCAAGATATCAACTATTTTCGGAGAATGTGTTTATACAATCATCACGTTTGGTTTCAGAGAACTACTATGCATAGAATAGCCCTTTGTCATGTAGTTTGAATGGTACTGCATGTGTATCAAATTAAAACTTGTTACTAAATGTTTTTCATGATCATGGTGGTTCGTCGTAGCTGTGTTTACTACAATATTATTTTACCGTTCGTAAACTTCCTGTAAATTTGTTTAGTTGTTCTGAATAAAAAAAAAAGAAAAAGGGCGCATACATTTCACCATCGCTTGTGAAAAAACAAACCCTCTGTGAATGTTGGTTTGCTCGAGAAAATGACGGCAAATTGTTAAGTTTGCTTTTGATAGTTGATTTGGAAACTGGTGACGGACAAGTGTATTTATTTGACATTAGGGCCTATTAAATAGAAAGATCCAGCTTACAGAGTTATGTTGTTTGTAGGGCTGTTTTTAAAATGTTATTTATAGTTGTTTGTTATTAATGGGCTTGGTCGATTGGAAAGGCTGATGTTTTGGCCCTTCATAGTCTCAAATGAAAGTAATTCCTTCAAATGTTATTCAGAATAGGTGGGTTGCAATAACGTCACAATGTTTCCACCATCCAACGTTCGTCATCCACAACGACGAAGCTGTAATGGAAAACTAAATGTTAAAATCATCAAAGATGGCGAACGCCAGCCATTCAGAGAGGATTGTGGGATATGTGACGTCATGTGCAACCCACCTAAAGTGAATGCGTGTTACACCTCTCTTGAACTTCTTATTTTATTGATTGTTTTGGTTTCTCCGATTCTTTTTATTCCTCCTATTTTTTTTTTTTTTTACATTTTATTGTTTGTGTTTATTGTCAATGACGCCGTGGGGGTTAGGGAGTGCCGTTGTTTGAGTAAAATGCCGTTTGGCCCAAAAAGAGACCCAACGTCCATGGATGAACTTATTTTCTTATAATTATTATATCAGTTGGTTATCTGTATCCTCGTGTATAACACATATCAAACCTGCCTCTTATTGCAAACCTGGTGATATTACTTGGCTTTCATAGAAATTGGAAGGTCCTTGGTTCGACTCCCACCTGAGCCTGTGCGTAGTTTTTGGGGATTGCTTTTACACAACAAAAGAGGGCCGTATCATACGTCGGTGCAGGGAAAAGTCTGATCATAATAATCGGCCTTTATCCCAAAACGCAATAATAACATCAGTCAAGTTTCTAATTGCTATAAAAAGCGGAGAACCAGTCACAACAAATTGCACAATACAGCAAGGGTGTCTTGGCTGGTACCCACTTCTTCTCGGCAAGACTCTTCTGTGATAATAAGTGTGCCAGGGCAACTTGTGTTAAAGCTATGTTATTAATTAGTACCCCGCTTTTCTCTCTTTCTTTCAGCAGAGGGAGTAGAGGCAGAGAAATGGCAGAGAGACGAAGACAAGAGACAATACCCAGCAGGCGCCCCCATTGGTCTCGATGGTAAAAGACAATGGTACACTGGAAAACGGCAATGGTATACGGGCAAACGGGACGCTGAAGACTCCCCCGCCTTATTAGCAGAAAACGAGGACGAGGTTAAACGCCAGTGGTACACCGGTAAACGCCAGTGGTACACCGGTAAACGAAGCAGCAACGAAGAAGCAGGGGAGCAGCCCGACGAGGCAAACAAGAGACAGTGGTACACCGGCAAACGGCAATGGTACACCGGCAAGCGCGGGGACGAGGACAGGGTCCTGGACGACGACGCAGTGAACTCTCTGAAACGCCAGTGGTACACTGGGAAACGCCAGTGGTATACCGGTAAGCGAAGCGGGGTCGACCAAGCCGATGACGGGGACTTGGAGCAACAATACAGCAAACGGCAATGGTATACCGGTAAACGGGCTGACGACTTTGCCGACACCTCTGATCTAGACAAGCGGCAGTGGTACACCGGAAAAAGGCAGTGGTACTCCGGTAAACGCGGTGACAACGAGGACGAGAAAAGGCAGTGGTATACCGGTAAAAGACAATGGTATACCGGTAGACGCTAATCCACCACTCATTAATGAACTGTCCAGTATTTCTTGGATATTGCGGGGCTAAATACTTATTTGTTTTAAACACAAACGGGTGAAGAAACCCTCCAAAGCCAGTTGCATTATTGAATTGAAGAAACGTTGTAAGAAAAAAAAGTTTCAAACTTGGGTTAGGCCCTACTTGTTTAACGATGCAAATGTTTTGCACAAATTATTTATGTTTTTTTTAAAACTAAGACCGAAGTCAGCTTAAAAAACAATACACATATCTAGTCAAAAATGTATCATCACAACCTAGCCTGAAATTTCAAAGCAATGAAAACACCTAGGCCAAAGAAACATTTTTTGAAACGTTAAGGTAACTCATAATCTTCGTAAAGAGACACTGAAAAACAAAACACACCGTACTTTTAAATATAACTACTAACATTGTTTTAAACACAATTAATACGGAAGCCCCAAACTGCCATTCAAGACATTGTATATCGTATAGTAATGACGAAGCAAAGTAGTTTACCTATATTTTCTTCAATTTCTTATTTGTATTGGTCTTTGATGAGCCTTGACGTAACTGCTACGTCACCACGGCGATGCCTGTCCCAGTGATGATGTTGGTTTGTCAGGAATTTCGTTGACCGTTTACAAGTCGTGGCTGTGATTATGACGAGATTGTGACGTGTAGCATTATTAATTAAATTAATGAACAATCTCTTTAAGTTAAATCGCATAACCGTTAATAAATCCGGGAATTTCAACCAAAACAAAAGATATCCAATTTCGGGCCGGGGTTTGGATTTGATAAAAACCATATCCATCCCCTCGTCGTTATCTTATGGCATTTAGTAAAGTATAATTTCATTTGAATACTTGTTTATGTTAACTTAAACTGTACCATCCCTTTGGTCCACGGTGCAGGTTGTAATGGAGCGTTGCAGTAAAATATTATGTAAATATTGCTTAAAATGAATAAAAAAAAGTATACACATTAACGGCAATTTATGTTATTATTCTTTCGCTCTGCACTACTGCTGATACCTTCTTTTCCCATAGAAGAATATTTTAAACGAGCGATGTAGATAACGACACTCGAATTGGTGTAATTCTAATTTACTTTCGGATTCATTGTTGCACAAATTGAATTAAAAATTAAGTTATACATCATTGGATTTTTCTCATGTTTTTTCTTCCTTCTTTTCTTCTATGAACATTCATTGCCAGCATCTAACAAAATGTTAATAAACACATCGCACAACCAGCCTGTGAACATCTCATCAACTTGTAGATGGTCACTTGAAAGCAGAAAATGGTGCTCGGCAAGCTTTTTTCCACTAAGCTAAGAATTAGCAGGGAACCAGTCACAAATAAATAATATACATCAAGTGGTATTTGTCTGGTCTTACTTCTGCTAAGCAATATTTCCCTTTCTCTGTTAAGCAGCTATTTGTGGTTAACAACATGATAAGTTAGGGGCAAGGTCCCGTTTCTGAGATAAATGAATTAGTGGTACCATGTTTTGGCAAGGAGTTTGTTGACATTTACGCTTTCTTATTTCATCTGACAAATCAAGCACTGATCGAGCTAAGATCTAAACGTGTTTGAGGGACAACATTCTCACACATGGTAGAATTTCGGTCGGAGAGTTTCATCAGAGAAATTGGTATACGTTGTATACAAAGTAAGTGTAAATAATGGACAAAGTTGATCCGTTTTTGTTGTATAGATTATCATTAACAGTCATGTTTAACTTGTAGGCCTACGTTTCTCTAATGGACGGGAAACGGTTCATGTGAACTACGTCAAGTTTCGAGAATTCATGTCAGTGCCGAGAGCATACTTTGAAGAAAGGGTTCATTTGTTTGTTTTTGCTTACCGAGCCTGTAAAAAGCAAGTCCCCATAGATCCAACTGCCCAGTTGACTTATGAATTCGTGTAGAGTTATGTTGTGTTAAAACGTCCAATGCGAAATGCACAATAAATCGCCGTTAGACCGTAACGTTGTGTTGATTGTATACTTCATTTTTGAATGACTAAATAAACAGCAGCATTTTCACTTGGTTCGTTTGGCTTCATCGTGGTTATAACTGATGTCGTGGTCCATGGTAGTTGTTCGGTACTTTGTACTCGTATACCCATACCGAGGCTGGAGAGACAAAATATATCGTCTGGCCCCAATTGAATGAGAAAACCTTACCAAGTCTACTGCTGCACCGTGCACACATAAAAGATTAACGCACACGAGGCAGAGTTTTATGGTAAAACAATCTTTTTTTTCTGAAATATTTATTTCAGAGACCACCTCGTAAAAACTTCATAAATTAAAGTAAAATTCCCCAAGCAAAAGTGTTTTATTCCTTCCTCCGTTGACAACCATGATGAGACAATAAATATGCTTTGAAAAGCTCCCAGTGGACTTGCATGCAGAAGTTGTAATTATAGAGCCTGCGTTACAGACAGCCATGCAAAAGAAAAGAAAAACAAGAAAGAAAGTAATACCACTCAGATGTGTGGAGGGAAAAGCTGTAACAGTTTATAGTGAATTATCGAGCTTTTCTGTCTACTCTTCTACGTAGGTGTTATATTTTTGTTCTTTAATTTTACTGCATGAAAATGGTCACGTAGACCTTTTTTTTTTTAGCATACTTGTCAAAGTAATGGAAACATTAAAACATCAGACAGGAGCGGTTAGACATAGGCATTCAGCAGGCAGACACCATGGATGGTTTATGGAGTGTTCCCTGTGGTAGGTAATGTCAGAGCTAAACACGAAACTGTCAACAAAAACTGTTTGTGTCTTTTGTCCGAGATCAGCAAGACCGAGGTGACGTCATTGTAATAATAATAATAATAATGAGACATTTATATAGCGCATAATGCAGGAGCCTCTATGCGCAACACAATTATATATCAGGAATAATATGAAGCAATTTATTACAAAATTTTAAATTCAGACAAATGAGTCACTAAAAGTCCGTTGAAAAACATAACAGACGTATAGCTTGGCGAATGCGAATTCTGGTACGTCATTCCACACTGAAGTTGCAACGAAGTTGAAGGCTCTCTGACCATAGAATGTCTGGTCTTTGGTTTAATTGCTCTTGTTGTCATTGTATTCTGATATATTGGAAATCAGATATTCGATTGCTCTCCCGGACCATTCTTTTGTCCCTCACTTTACACCTCCCCGCCCCCATTTTTAGAGTCTGGCGCTCCGCCTGAGACGCAAAACCTACAAAAACCGTCATTACGACCCCAAACCTCGCTCCATTTCTAAACCATTTGGCTCGGCGCCAGGAACTTGTTTTCTTTGAGTCACTGCCAGGGAAACAGCAACAACCAACCGCAGAACGCGAGATGATTTAAAAAGACCAAACCTATCGTTGTTTTAAAAATGATAAACCAACTTTTTCCGAGAATAAAGTCAGTCCACAATTAGACTAAGTAAGCTGGAGCTCCGACGGGGTTCAAAGGTAAGACGTATAGTGGTACAATGATCTGTATTGTTGTTGTTTTGTTTGGTTGGGGGTGTTTGTTTGTTTGTTATGGGTGTTTATTGTTTATTGTTTTTGTTTTTTTAGTAGGGGGGGTTGAGGGGGGTGGAGGTAAAAGGTACTTAAACGAGGGCAGTTTTAGTTGGAACTAAAATATTAAATTAACTTATGCCATTTGGGGTTTTCCTCCCACAAGCTCTAAAACTAAAGAAAAACTTCTCGTTTCTAAATCACCATCTTGCTCTTGGCACTCACTAAGTTGGATGCATCATGAAAATGATTAAATAAATAAATAAATAAGAAATCCGTACAAATATCCAAGTCTGGTAAGGCACAATTAAGAATGTGAAGATATCCAATGCTGCATATTGATTTGTACACGTTATTTTGTTTAACGTGGGCCGTGCTGCTGAATGCTATATAAAAATTATTGCCACACTGAGTGGGTTGACCAATTCTAAAGATGATGCTGGGAACAATGCTATGTAATACTTTAATCAAACAAATTACTTATTGTGTGGATAAGAAGACGGAAAAATTTCAATGCAGCTCAAGTATACACTTACGAGAGACTTAGCCCCCGCATGGTCAACTCGTCCCCCGTAAGAGCTCCATAATACTCGGGCCTTTTATTTAAAAGCAACCACTATTTTGTAACGTGTTACGTTTCGTGCATGCAATGGACCTTGTATTAGTGACGTGGCTATTAGTTGAGTCAGTATTTCGTTTTGAAAAAACCTTCGGTTCTAGGCGTATGTTAAAGTTGCCTCAACGTGTGAAGGAAACAAACATCGCACATTTTCACGTTGAAAAAAGATTACGCAATTCTCGCGCGTGTTTGAACTTCCAGGACCAAGTTGGTCCCATCCATATTGAGTTTTGTGTGCGCACGGATTTTGTTACCTGAAATTCCATAGTTTAAGTTAGTCTAGGGCTACGGAAAATCCCATTAGTGGGAAAAATTTAGCACTGAAATAAATAAATGAAGTTAAAACAAATTTTTAACAAATCAACGAAGAAAACCCTACAGCAAGACTTGACCTACGTTTACCTTCTGGTTCATTGTAAACAATTACGAATTTTGCCCAACTGACGTAAACAATTACGAATTTTGCCCAACTGACGTTTTAGTTATCATAATACCTAAATGTAATGGTCGCACAAATTATGATTCGCAAATGGGCTCTCACCAAGTGACCCAAGTGACCTGAAGATCTATTCAGCATAGCCAATTGCTTTTAATCATGGAGCTAAAGCTCCATCTTTTAACAAATAGCCCTTCACTGCACATTCCGTTTGCTCATTGATTATATGACCCGCGACTTGTGGGCAAACAGGACCATTTTTTTCAGGGCCCATGCCATCCGAAACACCTCAAGTTGAAAGTCAACAACCACTCAGGTCATAACTCACCCCCCCCCCAAAAAAAAACCCCCCAAAACACGACATAAACAAAGATACAAGGAAAAACAACACTGAAATAGGCTTAGTATGGAAACAAAGACACAGTTTAGAAATTTATAAGTGATACAAAGAACGAGAAATAGACAAAATAAAGAAGTACACAAATTAAGAAAATAAATAACAGACCTGAGTGAATAAGAATACAGGATAAACGTTGAAAATCTACAGAGAGTAAAAAACAACTTGCATCAGTAGACCTAACCCTTCCAAATTTCCACCAGTTTGGTCGACGGAACTAATTAAGAACTCAAAATGCATGTCATACCAAGGTGCATATATTTTTTCCTTCGCCCATTCTAAAACTCAACACCGGACGTGCAAACACCCAAATACTGTTCATGGCGTTTAGAGAAAAGGGACGAGAGATGGGTGTGGGCAGGAGACGGAACCCATCTCAACAGACATTTTGCATGCTCAAAATGCTACAATAAGACAAAACAACATTGCGTTGGCCCTACTGTTTTAAGCTTCCATTATCAAACCAATTCTACAAAATGGTGGCCCATGAGTGCCCTTTCCAATAAGGCCCTATCCTTACTCCATATTAATTTTGCAACTTCATAGGCACTAATCGCACCCACCTAGTGGGTGCCGCACGAAGCGCGGTATCCCGCTAGTACACTTCAAACCATTTTCAGACGAAATTATTGTAGGTTTTTTTACGAATTTGCTTCCTTTTCCCACAGGTTGTATTAAAGATGCATGGCCACATTTTCGCCGAAATATTTTATGATATAATTTGTTTTTTCTCTGAACGAACTTTGACAGATGATGCTGTTTCAATTCGAAAAGCATTCACAAACTTTTGATTCACGGACAATGCACAAAAACCATGGAACATGCAAAGTCAGTTGTACGTTGCTGTTTGTGAGATTTTGACGGCATACCGACAACAATTAATTTTTAGTTTTTACACAAATACGACTTTATCCTTGGCGGATTTTATTTCGAGCAATACCTTTAATGAAAGCAAAACTTTCTCAAATCTATAAAAATATATATTTTGAACTTAAATCTAATTTTTGGGGGTCAAATCGTCCTAAGTATCGGACCTAGATCTTAAATTGAATCTTCATTTTCCCCAAACTCCCTCAGCCACGTACCCACCCTCTTGCAAACTTCTGACCAATGAAACAGGTTTATGCAAATCAATCAAGTAGTCCCTATTTTGTGGAGGAGTGATTCCGAAACAAACAACCAAACAATCAGACTAAATCCAAGATGGCGTCCTCCACGGGCAAGGAGCTGAACTTCAACATCGGCGTTTTAGGTCACGTTGACAGTGGTAAAACCTCACTAGGTAGGTAATAATATTTTATCAAATCACTGCCAATATACTGTTGAAATACTTTGCTTAGTTTATCTCCATGGTGTGCTTCATTGTGTAGGACTTCTGTTGGTTTTAATGCAGTTGTCAGTTGAACTTCTTACTACGACAAGACTACACTCTGTTTACGCGCCTGCGCACCGTCTGTGTACACTGTAGACATACGGCGTAGTAATTAGTGGGTATCCTAATTAGTAATAGTAGTAGTATACGTCGTAGTGCTCGGATATATACGTTACGGATGTCATTGAAGCACTGTACCTATTCTGCCATCGTGAAAATAGCCTAGCCGTCAGTGTACACCAAACCTAACATGCCTAAGTTATCTTTATGACTGAAAAATAGATTAGTAGAATCTCAACAAATGATTGGGGTGCTTACAATTTACAAAGGGGTTTAATCTTTCAAATAAATGATGTGTGCTTTATAGTTTATCCGGATTTTTAAGCATAAGTTTTTATCCTAGCTCTACCTTAATAGCCAGGTGGCAGTAATCGGTAGTAGGAATCATGGGAGTAGGATGTCAAGCTCCATTGCACTGCCAGTGCTACTTTAGTTATTTTAAAAAAAAATCAGTTTAGTTACTCAGGAGGGTAGACCAAGTAATTGTGGTGCTGTACTCCTTTTTTCAAAATTTCGACATCTTCGGTCATACTACACTAGCGTCCCAGCAAATTGTTGTAGATCATTCGTCCCGACACAGCCATCTCTCATCAAGTGGGGTGCCCTGCCTACCGCGTCGTCACGGCAAGAGGTAGATCATGTCCTTGCAGTGCCCGTAACCAGGCTTTTATAAACAGCCGTTGATTGAATCCACTGTACATGATCTACCGCTTCCCGCAACGTCGCAGTAGGCAGGGCACCCGACTAGCCAGGTGTATGACAGATGGCTGTGTCGGGACGGATGATCTACAACAATTTGCTGGGGCGCTAGTTACGACCGAAGATGTCAACATTTTGAAAAAAGGAGTACAGCGCCCCAGTTACTGGGTCTATCAGGGGGGTATAATTTGCTTCCCTACAATTTGGTGAAAATTTTGTCAGTTGTTGTTCTCTAATTTGATCGACCTCCTATTGGAAACTGAGACTAGAGTGAGATACATGTAGCTTCATACAGTGCCAATGAATAAATGCTCATTCCCATTGCTTCTTGCTGTTGCTGTTGGCCCTAGCCCACCATAACATCAGGAAGTGTGATAATCTTTTGTATAGAAGTTCACAATTTTTGCTGAACTTTTTCCCCAAGTTGACACAATACCAACCATTGCTTAATTTGGGAGAGTACCTTGTTTAAAACGATTTTTGCAAGCACATTTTGCTGTAATTTTATGAAAAATCTCTGAGCTGACAATCACTCGTTTAAACATCCGCACCTTGACGTTTGCTGATGCACATGATCATGAGCACTGACTTGATTTGCTGTACTCCTCTTTTGAGGTCATACTAGTGCCCCAGGCAACCGATTGTGTTTCCCATAAGTTGCCGATTTGCTATGATTTTCCTCACATCAACATTCAAAGAAATGGCTCAAATGATGAAAAAGGTATGATTAGAAGTGGAAATCGTATACTGTCATCTCAATTTGTCAAAGGTAAAATTCAAGGCATTTAACTGTGCTCACGATCATTTTCTGTGCTCCAAATCAATGTTTTTAGGACCTTCTGCAGACATGGCCCAGGGACATGGAAGGTTTTTTCAAGTAAAACACATTCTATTTGTCCTGCTCATTTGACTCATTTTCCTGTCACTTTGTGGAGAATCTACAGTCCTGTTCCGCTGTGATTGGACATGATTTAAGATTCTCCATCGTATCACATCATGTAAACAAGTCAAAAGGGTTCTCCCCATTTTTCACAACTTTGGGCCATTCTGGACCCAAATCTTGGAAGGTTGGCATAAGCACACCAATTTAAAACAAGATCCTCAAAATTGCTTTTTTATTTGGTGTCTATCGCTGGTTTAAAAAGCCCTAATAATTAATCTGGGGCATTATAAATAATTTCATCTTTATGACTTTTGTGAATTTCATCAGAAGAAAAAAACACCAAACTTCTTTTTGGCGTATCAACCTGCATTTTGCGCGTATCTGCCTCTATTCGCATGTGTCTGCCTGATTTGCTAGATTGTGCATTGGGAGAAACCTGAGTCTTCAAGGCATCTCTTTCCTTGTTAAACCACAATGAAGTGGGTAAATTTAAACTTTGTGGACAAAATTTAGACCTAAAAGAACCCTTACATTTACAGAGGTGAATCCTTTTGATGGCCCTGGGCTACATAATTTGCAGCTAGGACCAAGAACCTGGAGCGAGTCCAGAATGATGGGGCTTTTTCGTGGTGTTGGCAGGATGCAACTTGACGAGTGTATTGTATGAGAGAAAAGGGGGAATTGTTGATAAAGATTCTGAGAATCTCTCCACCTTTTTTTTTAAACACTGATTTTGACTGAAAACATTATCACATCTGGAAGGTGCTGCTTCTGGTCATTATGAATGAAAAAGTGGCAGTCAGATTTTGTCATCAATTTGATAAAAGTTGCAAAATGCAAGTGTTCGTTGTATTCTCACAGAGACAAACCAGGCATTTTGCCTCTGTGCCCGTGGTCACTGCCCCGGTGCCCTTTGAAATATCCAGTGGAAATTTAGATTTTCCTTTGTAAAGGTGCCCTTTCAGGAAAGCTGCCTTGCCCTTTACAAGGTGGGTTCTGATATAGATCATTCCCTGCTATGGTTTGGGCAATTCCACCTGGGTCATTCCATGCCAACTCACCTGATGGGTTTGGCGGACACTGTCTCAGATTTTGCTAATTTTTGTTCTAAACAATCTCCTATGGGTGCCATGAACACACACGGTACACATTTTTAGAATCCTACTCCTTAACATAGGGGATTGTTTAGAAGAAAACAATTATAGCAAAATCTGAGAAGGTGCCTGCCAAACTTTTCAGAATTTTAGGTGATTTGGCACGGAATGACCCACCTATAGTTGGGCCGTCCCAACTGTAACACTCAAGTTTGGACTGCTCACAACTGTAGTTCGCATATTTCTAAAATGCGACGGAACAAATGCACTCTTCCTGAGGCCCGGTAGCTCATAGAGGCAATGGAGAAAATTGCCCCTCATGCCCCACAGTCATTGCCTTGTTGCCCCTTGAAATGTTCCAGTAGAAATGAGATTTTTCATGCCATTTACCTTGCTCTGCGCCTAAATGCGAAGGGAAAACTACCTTGCCCAGGTTACAACCTGTACAAGCCTGCTTCCTAACATTCAGTTCAGTAATTCCATGTTTTATTTGATGACAGCCAAAGCGTTGAGTACCACAGCATCAACTGCAGCGTTTGATAAAAACCCGCAGAGTAGAGAGAGAGGGATCACTCTAGATCTAGGTAAGATTTCAATCATTATAATTACTATTAAGTATTATGTATTTCTGGTACATGAAAACCAAGGATGCCTCATAAGTGCAAACTTAATCACTGTAGCTTGCAATCCTGAGGAAACCTTTAAACAATGGTGGTTGCTATGTGAACCAGAAACACCAGGGTTAACCCCTGCTCTTCCACGATAGATGTTCTAGGTTCTTTTACATGCATTACCAATGCTAGTACATGTGACCTTTGGCTTAATGCCCCATCTGAAGGACAAAACAACTATGGTAAAGCATCTTGCTCAAGGACACAAGTGCAACGCTCAGGACTCGAACCAACACTCTGCTGATCAGACACACCAGAGCTCGAGTCCGGTGCTGTTGACCGCTCAGCCACGACTTGCCACAGATTAGAAATGACCAACAGCAGGAATCAATTAGTTTCATTCTAATAACTCACTGATCATTGAAGCTCTTATCGGTACCAACCCTCCCGATTTTTCCATTTGAAATATTGTCAATATGGAGAAAAAATGCATTTGAAGACTACCAAAATCACTTGCTTATAAATTTCAACTGCAGCAATGTAAGACTTTAGAATGTTAGGTGACAGCGGGCATACCAGTTAAATTTCAATTATTTAGGTACTTCTGACCATGCGCACATTCCGAGAGCAATGGATGTGGCCCTGCAGGACTCTTCCTCTATGCTGCTGTACACATGAGAAACAGAGTCCTAGATGTAACCGTCCGTTTCCAGGGGGAACATTTTCTCAGAGATCCAGAATTCAGAGTTTACCTCTTAAAGTCCACTAATCTCACCGAATTAACATTTCATGGCCGCAAACAAACAAATATTGATGATTATAGACTGTGCAAGTCTCACACATATTCAAGCTTCCAGGACCATTGTCGTCCCAACCATAAGGAGTTTGGGAGAGATTTTGTTTCGTCAGTTATTTTAGTTTAACGTAGTTTATGACCATGAAACTTGAATATGTTGTTGAGATTGTAATACTACTGTAAGTGATACAAAATAGGAAAGTATAAAATCAATTTTACAATAAAACGAAGAAACCCGAAAATTTAACTTGACCTCAGCTTCCGGTTACTTGCAAAAAAAAGAAGAATTTGTGCCCACCTCTGATCACCAACCTTATGTAAACACTTGTTTTGGTCGGCGCGATGAAAAGCCTTTTCGTTGGTCGTTCAGGCAATAGCGTCTTCTTTAAACTGTATCTCGTGTTGATTTTACTCCCGCGCGACCATCGCACGTCATCTCCGTTCGCGTTTAAACCAGCTTTAAATAGTTGCACATTCAGGTGTAGGTTTACAAAAGGGGTTTCTAAAAAGTTAATCAAATAAACATCCTTGTCCCAGAGTTTTATTTTTGCTCCAATATCCTTATAGAAATTATTTGTGTATTTAATATAAAAGCTAAAACTCATTTGATAAAAATTTAAATGAGTACTTTTATTGTTCAGATTTCTTCATAGATACAATTTAAAACAAAGATTGTTTTCAGAAGAAAAAAAAGCGTTCTTCGGTTTTCTCGTTCTAACACGCGCGAGACTTGCATAGTCTATGGAGGATTGAGGAAGAATGGATTAAGGGGAGACATGAGAGTTTGGCCGGATTAAAACCACTGAAAACCCTCAGAGATTTGGCAGTATGGCTAGCACATGGCCTCAATCCTTCCATATCCTCTTCTCCACTGTCTCTCCACACCAAATGGTTTGGACTCGGATAAGATTAGACTGCATGACCCTTTGATAAGCACTTGTTGTTTGGGCCGACTGGCCTCATTCCTTCTGAATCCTTCACTTTGGCAATAGAAGGATATGGGACTGTGAGGGTTGTAGTAAACTATTTTTACGTACCAGTCGAAGGATACAGGCAGTAGTGATTCTTCATTTACACTAAAAGTGTGAAATTTTACCAAACTACTCGTTGGAAGATTGAGGAAAGTTCCCCCAACGAGTAGTTCGGGAGTTAGAGTTTGGCAGTATTGAATGTTTCAAATAATTGTGTGGGGAATTTCTACGATTGCGAAAAAGTGATTTGTCACGCTCCATGGCCAACAATCACTGATGGTAATTACTTAATTAATCATACTTTTTTTCCAGGCTTAAGTGTGACAGCACAATTTGCATACCAATTAAGATAGATACACGTCTACCTCATTTTCAGATTGATTAATTTTTTTTTTTCTAAGGAGAACTCGGGAAAAAAGTTTGTTATTTAATTATTTTTAAATTATTTTTGGAAAGAGGTTGTATGGGCTCGCCTTTTGACTTTAGCAAAGGTTTTCGTTGATCAGGCCTTTGGCCTTTGAAAAAAAGTGTCTGCGAGAGACCAGACGTGAGGCCATTTACCATTTTTTTTTTTGCATTTTCTTTTTTATTGTGCACAAGTGCTTTTTAAAGAGCGAAATAAATTAGCGGCGTGTTGTGGCCGAGCGGATAAGATCACTGGACTCAAGCTCTGGTGTTTCTGATCAGCAGAGTGTGGGTTCGAGCCCCGGTGTGACACTTGTGTCCTTACCCCTTAAAAAATGTGGTCGGGATCCCAACCAATATCCCGGTGGGATAGGTCGGGAATCCCGGTGGGATACTGCCCGGGATCCCGACCTATCCCATCGGGATATTTTGTCGGGATCCCGACCTATCCCATCGGGATCCCGATGGGATAGGTCGGGATCCCGGGCAGTATCCCACCGGGATCCCGACCTATCCCATCGGGATATTTTGTCGGGATCCCGACCTATCCCACCAGGATCCTGATGGGATAGGTTGGGATCCCAGTCTGTATCCCACTGGGATTCCAGACCTATCCCACCGGGGATATTTTGTCGGAATCCCATCGTATCCCACCAGGATCTCGAAGTATCCCACCGGAATCCCAACGTATCCCACTGGGATATCTGGCAACTCATTGAGATGGTTCAATTCCACCTGTGAGAAAGCTGAAATAACCGAAAAAAATAAATTGTTATACAATTATTATGAATTTATTATCATCTTTTGCCATACACAATTAAATCGTTCAAACAATATCCTCAGTGCAGTGTAAAAAAACTGCCAACCCAATATAAAACAATTTAATGATGTTGACTGTTCGTTAAGTATCTGTATATACAGTTGCTGAAGTCCAGGCACACACACTGCACTATTTTAACTTTAATCTCCTCATAACCCGAGGTACACATTAGATGTTGGTGTTTTATAAATATGGTGTGGTACGTCGTTTCAGATACATTTCTTTATAATAATACAACAATTTTACTTTTTTAGCTAAATATCTGAACCGATGGCGATGTCCAGTGACTTTTTTGTTGTGCGTTTTTCCTCGTGGAGCGCATTCTTGGGATTTGCACAATTTGCGCTGTGAATAAGGAGCAGTTTAATAACGAATTGTGGGCAATATGGAGATTATGCAAATCCCAAGAATGCGCTCCACGAGTATCGACGCACAATTGTTCGCTGGACATCAGGATCAGGATCAGGATCAGGTTAAGATTTTTAGCCTACAATTTCTATTTTTTTGAGAAATGTATCTGACACTGCATGACCCTTTGATAAGCACTTGTTGTTTGGGCCTACTGGCCTCATTCCTTCTGAATCCTTCACTTTGGCAATAGAAGGATATGGGACTGTGAGGGTTGTAGTAAAGTATTTTTACGTACCAGTCGAAGGATACAGGCAGTAGTGATTCTTCATTTACACTAAAAGTGTGAAATTTTACCGAATTAGTTTGGAAGACTGAGGAAAGTTCCCCCAACGAGTAGTTCGGGAGTTAGAGTTTGGCAGTATTGAATGTTTCAAATAATTGCGTGGGGACTTTCTACGATTGCGAAAAAGTGATTTGTCACGCTCCATGGCCAACAATCACTGATGGTAATTACTTAATTAATTGTACTTAACTTTCCAGGCTTAAGTGTGACAGCACAATTTGCATACCAATTAAGATAGATACACGTCTACCTCATTTTCAGATTGATTAATTTTTTTTGTTTCTAAGGAGAACTCGGGAAAAAAGTTTGTTATTTAATTATTTTTAAATTATTTTTGGAAAGAGGTTGTATGGGCTCGCCTTTTGACTCTAGCAAAGGTTTTCGCTGATAAGGCCTTTGGCCTTTGAAAAAGAGTGTCTGCTAGAGACCAGACGTGAGGCCACAACCTTTTTTTTTTTTGCATTTTCTTTTTTATTGTGCACAAGTGCTTTTTAAAGAGCGGAATAAATTAGTGGTGTGTCGTGGCCGAGCGGATAAGATCACTGGACTCAAGCTCTGGTGTTTCTGATCAGCAGAGTGTGGGTTCGAGTCCCGGTGTGACACTTGTGTCCTTAAGCAAGACACTTAACCATGATTGCTTCGTCCTTCGGATGGGGCGTTAAAGCTGTTGGTCCTGTGTGTTGTGTAATGCACGTAAAAGAACCCAGTGCACTTATCGAAAAGAGAAGGGGTCCGCCCCGGTGTTCCTACATGTACATGTAGTTTGATCGACAGCATATTGCGCCACAGCACCTTGTAAACCATTACATGGTGCTATATTAAGGAGTAGGTCTCATACTTCAAACGTAGCCCCCCAATACCTTGCAGGAAAATACTTAATCAGCGCCTCGGAATAGTGTTCTAGATAGATGGCGCTATATAAATGCTTGTTATTATTATTATTATTATTAAATAATGTAGCTAATGCATACTGCTTACCTAACAAGAAATCACCTGTGGTATAGACGCAAAAAAAAAAAACCAGTAGTGGTCTCACATTCCTAACCTAGCAGACATGGCAGAGGCTTTGTCAAACAGGCTGAATGACAACACGTTCACAACTCACACTGTACAAGTTTATTCGTGTATTAACAGATCGGGCTGTCAGGTGGAAAGGTTGCCTTGAAGTAAAATGGAAGGGGCAGAGAATGCACAGAAGGCATTTGTTTAAAAAAAAAAATTTCTTCTTCATTTAAAAATATAAATATTATAACAAAATAAAATAATTAAAATATCATTTTTAATATCCCTGTATTTGCAAGCAGGGCAAATTTAATACATTAAAGTTTTTTTGAAACATAAGTTAACCTGAAATCACAACATCAGGGCCCAATTTCATAGAGCTGCTTAAGCACAAAGCTGTAAGCACAAAACAATTGTGCTTCCCAGAATAAGATTACCAGCTGAAATACCATGTCACGTGTACAATTTATGACTGGTGTCCTGCTTATTTTTGCTTAAAAGAACTTGTTTTAGCTTTGAAACAGCAGCTCTATGAAATTGGGCCCAGGGCTCAATTTCATAGAGCTGCTTAAGCAGACAATTTAGCTTACAAATTATGTGCTTAGCAAAAATTAGCGGGATACCAGTCAAAAAGGGTACATGTTACAAGGTATTTTAGCTGGTAACCGCATTTGTTTTGCTTAGCTCCTTTTTTTTGCCTAAGCAGCTCTAGGTTTGAAGCTAGAAATTGCCGTAATTTTGGGGGTATCCATTTTGCTCACTTATCAAAATGAATGAATGGAAAAGTAGAATTGGCAGCCTCGATACCTTCATCACTAACCAACCCCTGGGAGGGAAACACTTAAAGACAAGGCGGATTGGCCAACCCAAAGTAAAAGCTGTGTGCGCACGCTTGTTAAAAACGTTCGAGCACTTGTCTGCTTGTGTAGGGCGTTGTGTAGGACACGCAAGTCAAAATGCAAGTATTTTGACGCAATCCCCTTCAGATGAATCATGTTTTTACACAGTCAGCCTACTAGTAGCATGTCACAGATCAATGAAGAATGAGAGGGGACCAGTTGCTCTATGACTTGATAATGCCTCTTTTGTGGGCTGCCATTTTGAGCGTGCGCGTTGAGTGGATCAACCGCAGGACTAATTAAAATATCCAATGTATTTGGATATTTCGCAATCACACTTCCAGGGGTGATGATGGAGCAAAAGGTATTCGGGGGGGGGGGGAAATGGAGTGGGCAAGATCGTACACCACCGGGATCAAGGTTGAGGCTGACATCAATTGAAAATTAGTCAGCCAAAAGATGCTGGGATGCATTGCTCGCTGTTTCTTGTTGTGTACATTGCGTGTAAGTTCACCAATCATTCGAAACTCTTCACCTACATGGGTTATATGGATGGTAGATTAAGTGTACTCTCTATGTATTCACAAGGTAGTGGTCAGACTGTGTAGATGAATTTACCAAATGATAGCATCTTGCAGGCTGGCATAGTGTATCTATCAGTTGAAACAGTGGATGAAAGTTAATGGTTATCAGATGGAAGGTCAACTGTAGTGCATTCACCACCTTATTTGATACTGCAGGCTGGCACACTTTTGATCTATCATTCAAAACCATAGTGGGTGATATGGGATGGTAAGACAGCAGGCGCTCGGCGGGTTGACTGTGTACTGTTGTAGATACATGTATGCATTTACCAGATTGCAGGCTGGCATAATGCATGCATCATTCAAAACCAATGGGGAAGCTATTTAATGATCAGACAGTAGGAGTGTGAAGATAGAGCAGATGCCAAATGCACTTTGACGCAGGATGCCACAGATTGTGCGGTACAAAGTACATATGTACATGTTCCGTTATACAAACACATAACCCAAGAGTTATGGAGGCTGAATACGTAACTGTTTCTCCCCAAGAGCTTTCTTACGACTAACATGTAGCAGCATCCCGTCACTGTGAACTTTGTCTCGGCCAGTTGAAGATGGGTACAGTGCGTTTCATCATCAAGCGGCAGCGATTGAAATTGTTTGCGTTTGTTTAGTCGTGAAAGAATGCGGGCTCCACCTCCAAACCATTTAGACCGATGTCTCTGTTGCCATCAGTCCATGTCCGAGCCTAGTACAGGATCGTTAATTATAAAAACAACTCCATCAGCTTGACTTTGAATCCTTTATTGATTACAAAGTTCATTCCAGTCCTCCTGGGAAGTATAACCATCTGAAGAATTTTTTTAAGACGTTAAATTTACAAATTGGGCACGAAAGACGTTTTTTTCGTGCTTTACCTCATACACTGATGTGTGTTAAGCACTGTTTGCTCGGTACTTTCCCAAGTCCTGTGAAAGAAATCTACAGACATCTTACCCGGGTGGGATTGGAACCCACAACCTTTGCCATTCTAGAGCAGATGTCTTACCACAAGACCACTGAGCTAGACCAGTAGCTAGAGGCTTATATTTTAGCAGCGGGTACTTAACCACGAGGATTTTATGTTAAATTTGAATCAGGGATAAAGAATATTATTTTGTGTTTTGCCCGTGCTGTCATTAACACACGTCATTGCATGGGCAAAACACAAATAACATTTCAAAAATAATGGTCACTTCGGCACCTAGCAAACTCAGCACTCACAACATAACTGGGCACCTTACAACACTCAGCACCCACAACATAACTGGGAACCTTACAAATATAAACTCAGCACCCACAACATAACTGGGAACCTTACAAATACAAACTCAGCACCCACAACATAACTGGGCACCTTACAAATAAAAACTCAGTACCCACAACATAGCTGGGCACCTTACAAATAACAACTCAGCACTCACAACATAACTGGGCACCTTATTAATAAAAACTCAGCACTCACAACATAGCTGGGCACCTTACAAATAACAACTCAGCACCCACAACATAACTGGGCACCTTACAAATATAAACTCTGCACCCACAACATAACTGGGCACCTTATTAATAAAAACTCAGCACTCACAACATAGCTGGGCACCTTACAAATAACAACTCAGCACTCACAACATAACTGGGCACCTTACAAATATAAACTCAGCACCCACAACATAACTGGGAACCTTACAAATAAAAACTCAGCACCCACAACATAACTGGGCACCTTACAAATACAAACTCAGCACCCACAACATAACTGGGCACCTTACAAATAAAAACTCAGCACTCACAACATAACTGGGAACCTTACAAATAAAAACTCAGCACTCACAACATAACTGGGAACCTTACAAATAAAAACTCAGCACTCACAACATAACTGGGAACCTTACAAATACAAACTCAGCACCCACAACATAACTGGGCACCTTACAAATAAAAACTCAGCACCCACAACATAACTGGGCACCTTACAAATAAAAACTCAGCACTCACAACATAACTGGGCACCTTACAAATAAAAACTCAGCACTCACAACATAACTGGAAACCTTACAAATACAAACTCAGCACCCACAACATAACTGGGAACCTTACAAATATACACTCAGCACCCACAACATAACTGGGCACCTTACAAATATACACTCAGCACCCACAACATAACTGGGCACCTTACAAATATAAACTCAGCACTCACAAACTCCACACATGCCAGTAGAAACTTGGCACCTGCCCCAAAACACGGAAAAAAATTATGGCTGCTTTGAACCATAGACAACATTGTGCTTGGCAATTAAGATTGATTCTTTGGCTTAGATTGATCTTTAGTGTTTTGTGAAATCGAGCGTACAAATGTATATGTAGTTGTGTTTGAGTTTAGCAAGGGCTATGAGTCTGGAAAAATTAATGGATCTGACTTGAATATAAAGCAAACTGTGATTGAAAAACACTGTTTATTGACAAGACACACAATAGAGAGGAATCACTTTGCATCCACCACGTTAGCAGTTTTTCCAATGGTCCTGATGGTTGTAAAGTACCTGAAACCACCCCAAAAGAGTTTTGCTTTGTAAACAAACATGCAGGCTTATTCTAGAAACAGTTTGAGTTGATTCATTTGTTGTCTTGTTGGTTTTATTGGGGCCCTAAATCGATGTCTGTACTACCCAAATAAAAAGTTACTTTTTTTAAGCATTGCTGTAGTAATTGCATTGTTTTAATGCTATTTACATACAAACAATAGATTAGTATTGGCCTCCACAGCAGATTTTCATAGTACATTTCATAACAAGAGCACATACAGTTTCAATTCGCCGTACTTTTGACCACGTGAGGGCGTATGTGGATAAATTTCACATGATGAAAAACAAGTAAACAAACAGGGTTTTTTCACTTTTTTATCGCTATTTTTTATGTATTTCTTCATTGGTGCAAGAAAACTACAAACAGGCAATTATAATAAGCTAAAACTGCTATTGTGATGCAAGACATTCCCTGATGACAGCGCCCTCATGCGGTCAAAAATATGGTCAATTGGCCAGTAGTGCCCCCCCCCTACAAAAAATAGTGCACCCCTTGTCCCTCCCTCCTCCACTTAAATTTTACCCTAGTTGCGGCACTGCAGCAGGGTCTTTTTTAAATGCTAAATCAGGCAATTTTAGCCTTTGCTAGGGTCGAAACATACGGCTATAAACACTTTTTTGGGTATTTGAAGAAGACAAAAATACTCAACTCAAATTAATTTCACTAAAGCCGGCACTCCAATTCACATTTTGAATTGGTCTGGAAAAAAAATGCTAATGTGGACGAGATGCAAAGTCATCCCTTTTTGGGGGGGTGTTTCTTGTCATATGAAAGAACTGTCCACTGCTTATCTTGCCTGTCACATTGGACTGCCCGTACCCCTAATGAAGTAGTACGTACCCTGGTATGAGAAAATTTATAAGTTGTTGCGTGTCATCCCAACGGACCAATTATCAGCGGCAATTATGATGGCCGACTGACTCTGACATAACGCCCATTTTAGGCTATATGGATTCCCAATTCATCCAAACAATCCACTGATATGATACACTTATTGTTAGTGTAGACATGGATCACAAATACATGATGTCAAATTATTTGTTGCAAGAGTATAATACCAACCCCTTCCCTCCAGCCCCTTTGACTCCTTCATTGTTCATCGTCCCTTGCTTTTTCTGTGTGCTTTCTGTCTCTCTCTCTCTTTTCATTTCTTTCCACTTGACTGATTCTGTTACAACATTATACCCGGTTATTTTGATGTCATTTAGCCGTTTGAGAAAGACTGCACTAGGGTCGAAGCGTCAGGCAGGCCACTGTCTATTTTTTCGCAGAATAAAATACCATTGACCCTGTCCAAAATGATGACTTGTCCAGTTGTATGCACTTCATAGTGTTCGTCTTCGTATCTGGGTGCCAGTGATTTTCAATGTTGTTGTGCTGCCGTGCATGGAATATCTGACTTATAACCTCCATCCCAGGCAATTATACGTAGCACTGTTAGCTGATCAAACATCAACCTCTTTTTTCAAACCGCGTTGTAACACTTGCCTAGTGACAGCAAGAACGGGGCCCAGTTTCATAGCGCTGCTTAACGGTATAAAGCAAATTTTCGTGCATAGTATATCAGAAAAATTTGCTTAATCGTAAGCATATTTCTCAGGTTAGCAAGAAATTAGGCAGCTATCTTGCGGTTTAATCATGGATATTTTTGCATTTTTATGTCATTCATTTTCATACAGCAAGCACCAAAAGTGTAGCGTGTCTTTTCGTGTGCTTACGGTTAGAAGCGCTATAAAATGAAAATCGTACAGTAAGCACAAAATTGGCTTTTAAGCAGCTCAGTGAAAATGTGCCCAGGCCCCAATTCCTAGAGCAGCTTAAGCACAAAATATTTACTAAGCACTAAAAAAATTGTGCTTACTGGAAAAGGGTTACCAGCCAAAATACAATGTTATGTGCCCAGTTTGTGACCGGTTCCCTGCTTATTATTGCTCAGCAGAGACTTCAAAGCAATATTTTCTGCCCTGGGCCCAATTTCACAAAGCTGCTTTTAAAGCAGAGAATAATGCTTAACAAATTTCTGCTTAGCAACAGTAAGCAGGGTACCAGTCACAGATGCTACACGGAAAATGCTATTTTAGCTGGTAAGCATAATTTTGTTGTGCTAAGCTTGTCGTTTGTGCTTTAAAGCAGAGTGTATGAAGTTGGGCCCTGGAGTACTGTAATTGCATTTTGTGGCGTGTTGTGGCCGAGCGGTCTAGTTCACCGGACCCCAAGCTCCGGTGTTGTCAGCAGCAGAGTGTGGGTTCGAATCCCGGTCATGACACTTGTGCCCTTGAGCAAGGCACTTAACCATAATTGCTTCGTAAAAAGTTGGGAAGGTAATGCAATCAGCTCTACCAGCCATGCCAGCCAGGCTCCTAGTGGCTGATACCCATGCCTATATCCTTACGACTGTGAAGGGGGTAACCCTGTTTCAGCCCCAGGAGTAGGTGGCAACGTGCCTTTGGTGACAGTTGATGTGGGTTGACAGCCCAAATCAGTTAAGTGTAGCCCTCACCTTGAAGTGGCCGTCTGACCTTGTGAGTTGGGTGATATCTCATAAAAAAAAAATTAATTTTAATCTTTGGTCCGGATAACCTTCAACAGCACTCGGTCCGGATACATTGATTGATTTTTAATACGAGGAATGGATGGAAGGTTGCAGATTATGTTTACAGACCGTGTACGATTTTGTACAATCAAAGCAATCCTCTTAGATGCGGGTGATTTTGCAATGATTTCCTGCGAGAACATTGTTTGCATTTGTTTTAAAATCAGATTCCTCAAAGTGAATGCATGGACTGGGAAAATGATTGGAACAGCAATTGTCGTGGCTTTTCATTTTTGTGGACTGTACGGTAAAGCGGGAAAGCTTTTAATTGACGAACCTGGGATGAGCAGGTCAAGGTCAAGGACTTCGGCCAGTAGTGGCCATTTTGAGCATCATGATGCATAGAAGCAACTTATGGATGTTATGACCATTGTGTAAGTTCTAGTGGAAACAACTTGTTGACACTTGTGGCTGTTAGTGATCACATTTGGCTGCTAATGACTACTTTGGGCTGCCAGTGACTTCTTTTAGCATGTTGATGGAAGCCATTAGTGGCTGTTTGTGGCCATTTTTGGCTTATTATTAGAATGTTTTTAGAAGTGTTGGAGTTTCACTTTTACCTCTTAATTATTCTTTAATTTCTTTTTAAATTGAAGGGTTTTCATCCTTCTCTGTGGATCTCCCTGATCACCTAGCTGGAGGGAAGTATGATAGATTACTGATGACCTTCGTTGACTGCCCTGGCCACGCCTCACTCATTAAAACAATCATTGGAGGTAAGACGGTGACTCTTATTGACCTTCTTTGCCACAACTCCCTCTCCCATGCCTTAAAATCACCATTGTAGGTAAGACAATGAATCTCATTGGCCTTTGCCACACCTTCTCACTTTAAACCATCATCATAGCTTAAGTCAATGACTCTCATTGCCACACCTCCCCTCCATTAAAACCATCACTGGAGGTAAAATCATGACTTTCATTGACTGTCTTTTCCATAACCCCCCCCCCCCCCTCCCCCAATTAAAACAATCGCTGGATTTAAGGCAATAGCTTACATTGACTGTCTTTCCAATAATCCTCCCCATTAAAACTTTCACTGGAGGTAAGGCAATGACTTTCATTAACTGTCTTTTCCATAACCCCCCCCCCCTCCCCCAATTAAAACCATCGCTGGATTTAAGGCAATAGCTTACATTGACTGTCTTTCCAATAATCCTCCCCATTAAAACTTTCACTGGAGGTAAGGCAATGACTTTCATTGACTGTCTTTTCCATACCCCTTCCCATTAAAACCATCACTGGAGGTAAAACCATGACTTTCGTTGACTGTCTCCCCCCCCCCCCATTGAAACCATCAGTGGAGGTAAGACAATGACTTTCATTGAATGATTACTTTCAAGTCATTTGAAGGCTACTTTTGTCATTTGATAAATATTTTATGCAAAACCTATTAGTGCCCAAATGTTGTACTGGACTCAAGAGCGTTCACACCACCCACTCGTTGAACCCGTACATCATGTACTTTCTATGATTGAACCGTAATCATGTTTGGAGACGATGGACCTGTCCACACACAGTAAAGTCAGTACTGTAATTAATCTCCATGGGGTAGACTTAAATTCGTTCCATATTTGCTTCATTTCTTACCCCAAATATACTTTGAGTGAGAGAGAGAGAAAGAGGGGGAGATCAGTCGTTTCGTGCATCCATTTTTGATGGTGACCATTAGGAACTTGCAAACAGTGCCGGCAGTGATGAGCCACGGAAGGTGTAAATTAGTGGCTTAGAGACGTCGCGCTGCACTAGTGAGATTGGGCAATACTGCAGATGCTGGTACTTTGTTTGATTTACTGTCTTTGAATCAAGATAAGGTACATCGCTGCAAGAGTTGTAACGTTTGCAAACTTGCGGTCTGCGATGTCCGTTTGCCGCTTTGAATCGAGGCAAAGCCCAACATTATCAGGGTAGGCAAAGCTGTTCCTTTCTTGTGCGCATTACTCTTTTTGGATAAACAAAAATACAATACAAAATTATTGACAATTATTTCTAAAAGACCATTTGTATCAAATTTGCTGCTGCTGTACTTTGAATCTTTGAGTTCAGAAACATATACAGGTGTAGGTACATTATTTGGTTAATGGTACATCTACACAATACTGCTTGTTCTTGTGTGATGTTAACTTTTCATCAGGGATAAAGAATGTTATTTGGGGGGTTTTATCCCTACACCGATGTGTGTAAATCACTGTTTACTCACGCAGCGGGCGCCGCCGACAGCCTACCGTATCTCTTGAGGACTTTTTGGGTCGTGACACGAGCCTTTTTTCGAAAGCTCGGAGAACTTCCTTATTTGTCCGTGAATTGGGCCAGTTTTGGCCAAGGTCCGAGGAATTTGGCCGATTTTCTCCGGGAGCACGTGCAGGCGATTTTCAGCCGTACTCTCTCAAGTCCTGTGAATTTTCTTTTGGTGCAAATCCACTGTGTAGATAACTGTATTATAAGATTACAAAATGTCTTCCCTTGGCGATCCACACAGCTAAGTAAAAGCAATTTTTTTTGGCCTCAATGTTAACAGGATTTCAAAGGTTGGAAAGTTTGTCTAAAACACCAGTACGGTACCTACTTATTCTAGAATCTCTCAGCCCAAATTGTTTTTGTGTAAGTGTATCCCTTTTCCCTGCCTCGCTTGGCTGTGTTTTATTACTTACTTCTTGTCTTGCTTTTTATGGATATCTGATTGTAAAGTCCCCTCGAGGCCTTCCTTGCTCTATAAATACTTATTATTGTTGTTATTATTTAAAATGTACTCCTCCAGTACAGTACAGCGCATTATCTTTAAGATCAACTGAAAACCCACGGTTCAGGGTTGGGGTGTTAGGAAACACCATTAGTAATGAAAATATGAATAAATTATGCTTATCTGATTGCAAGATGCTCCTGGGAATAAACGTTTGATGCCTAACTCAATCTGGGTCCAGTTTCGTGCCTGTGCTTACCACGGCCTTAAGTAGATATCTGCCGTAATCCATGAAATTGGGCCCAGATGTTGCTTTGGTTTCTAATGCCTTGCACTCGCTGGCAATCGCAAATGAGCTGACTGACATTTGGGTGGCATTGAACTGCTTGGGGCCCACTTTCATGAGGCTGCTTTTTAAGTAGGAAATTGTGCTTAGCAGATTTTTCTGCTGAGCAAAAAACAGCGGGGAACCAGTGACAAACTATGTACATTACATGGTCTTATGGCTTGTGACCAGCATTAGTTTTGTCTGTGCTCAGTCAAGTCTTTGTGCTCTGACACCTTTTTTTTGTGGCTCGGTTGCGTATGATGGGAACTATCACAACAACAGTGCACTGAACAATCAGAGAATGCTGTAGATATATTCACCACATGATGTCACAGATTGGCAGTGTTTTAAGTCTATCATTCAAAACCAGGCGATAATACTGCATCTACAGGATTGGTCAGACAGTAGGAGGGTTGACTGTGTACTGTGTAGCTGCATTCACCACAATGTATCAGATTGCAGGCTGGCATACATGTACTGTACATGTAGTTTGTCTATAATTCAAAACCACAGTGAATGATATTGAGTGGTCTTACAGTAGGAGGGTTGACTGTGCACTGTGTGGATGCATTCACCACATGATATCAAATTGCAGGCTGACATACATGTATCAGTTTTAGCAGTTTATCTATAATTCCAAACCACAATGAGGGAAATTAATGTTCAGGTGTCAAAATCAGCAGGAACCGGCCCTTTTCAAAAAGTTTATCAATATTTATTAAATTTGATTGATTCTTGTGCATGATACATCAGTTTCCTTTTTCACCCGAACAGTTATTTTTGAAATGAGTCATTAAAGGGGTTACCCTTTGGTTTTTGTCAAAGACCAGCATGCTCACTTGGTGTATCCTGAATACAGCAAGAGCCAGCCTAGCTACCATGGGCAGCGCGTCGTATCGATACCTCTCGTCACTAACCCCTGGTAGGGATGTACTGAAAAACGACACTGATTGGCTCCCAAGTGTGACTGCTTTGCGTGCACGCTTGTTAAAAACTTTTGAGCACTTGTATGGCGCTTGTAGGGCGCTTAGTACGCGCGTGTAAAAATGCACGTGTTTTGACGCGATTCCATTTCAAATGAATCATGTTTTTGCACGGTCACCCTAAACTGCATACAGTTAGACATTTCACAAAATCAAAGAAGAATGACAGAGGACCAGTTGCTTTTTGACTTGATGCCTCTTTTGCGGGTAACCATACTTGAGCGTGCACGTAGAATGGATCGGCCTCAGGCCTAATGAAAATGTGCTAGAT
This sequence comes from Pisaster brevispinus, assembly GCA_023634235.1. NCBI lineage: Eukaryota > Metazoa > Echinodermata > Asteroidea > Forcipulatida > Asteriidae > Pisaster > Pisaster brevispinus. The sequence goes on along the minus strand of JAMKCF010000004.1, from coordinate 3,024,971 downwards.
TTTAGCACATTTTAATGAACCAATTCCAGGGGTCATGATCGAGCAAGTCATGCTGGGAAAAAATGGCGCGGCGAGATCGTACACCACTTGGAACGAGGTTGAGCAAGAGCACCTGAGCACCTGGGCACCTGAATGTTATATCAAACATTTTATTCCTGGAAGAGTCGGCCTTCGATCCTCAACCGATATGAAACTGGTAGAGTTAGGAACTAATAGATCATGGGGGACAGGGCCTTTGCGTCAGCAGCCCCTCATCTTTGGAATTCTTTACCATCTTTACCTTGAGGTCATGCTCCAACATACCAGCATTTAAGAGACAACTAAAAACACATCTGATGGCCATGGCATTTAAATAGTTACTCAAAGTTTTTAGTTTTTCATTTTCAGGATTTCTTGTAGGCCCCTTGAGCATTTTTAATGGATATGTGCACCCTATAAATGTACATTATTATTATTGTTATTAATATCCAAACATATGCATAAATTATTACAAACCTGTAAAGGATCCTGTTGAGTTGTTAAGTTCCTACCAGTGTGTATCGCACAGAGAAGTATAAATCTGTGTCAGATACTTTCAAAGTCGACTCGAGGTAGTGGCATATGAAGACCCAACAAATCACCATTGCCTTAGTCAGTCAGTCAAAGTAAGCCGGGTTGGAGTGTGTACAAAATATCTGACAAAAACACAAACTATTTTCATTGTTTTTCTCTTAAAAACTAACCACTGAATTTGATGAACATGTCACAGGCTGTTTGCTTGATGTGTTGTGAACCGACAAGTCAAAACAATAATGTACTTTCCTGTTGAACATTTAAAACAAATATTTTTTACAAATTTGCTCAAAGGCAAAGTATACCTTTGGATTTTGGAACCGTTTGATTGTATCAATCCTATATACATGTAAATGTAGATATATACAATAAAGCTAACCTGTGTAAAATTCATTTCAAAAGGTGGTAGCGTTGTTCAGATATCGCCGAAAATCCGGAGTGGTTTTGTCCACGCGGGAAGAATTATCCATAATTGGAATGCACAATCTGAGAAACGTTTCATGCATGAAGCGTTTCTCAGATTGACATTTTTAAAAAATCCCTTTCTCTAAAACCACATTCCTTAAAAGGATATCATTTCTCAGAATGCTATATACATTGTCAGCAGCTGCAGTGCTTCTTACCGAGTAAGTCATTTAATTTTTAGAGTAATTACCAAAGTTATAACCTCCCTTAAAAAGATCACAATCTGTTTAAATCCCTCAGTGTTATTGTGTACAATGTACAACGTGGAGAACCGTTTGCAGCATAATGTCTGCAGTTGTCTCAATTCTATTTACCCCTTCCTCTATTAGCTCGATGGGGGGTAAATTTAGATTGTGTCAGCAAGTACAGCACATTTGTCCCGCACTTTGAACACAAATCTACTTTATTTGATGACGGCCCTTCCTTCAGTTGAATCTGAAATTCAACAATTTGGGCTCCATGAGAAGTGAACGGTGTACTGTTTGAGATTTGCTTATCAGAGCTGTCAACTCTCCCTGATTCAGCAGAAAGCTCCCTGAAAATCAACCAGTCTTGCCATGCTCTGATGAATAAACTTGAAAAATCTTCCTTATTATGGAAACTTTTCCTCTATTTTGTTGAATGTAATTCTCAGTATCTCTTAGACCCAGTAACTCCTTAAAAAATAATTTTGCGGTCTCACTAGCACCCAATTTGGAGCACAAACAATTATTATGAGCACAACTAAATGCCTGATGTTGCATTTTTGACATACTGAAAAGAAGCCAGTAGGTGATTTTCAAGCTATTTTGTTTTGACTTTTTTTCTCATTTTAGGGCATATTTTGCGGCGCGGTGTTCGGAAAATCATAGCAAATGGCCAGACGCGTCGGAATGGACAGAGTGTCGCTGGGCGTTAGTCTGACCACAGGTGTCAAATTGATTTTTAAAAGGAGTACAGCGCCCTCGTTACTGGGTCTAAATATTTCCCTGATTGGTGAACAAAATCTCCCTGATTGCGAGATGCAAATGTTGGCAGCTCTGTTTCATTCGTTAACTTATTCACAGTGCATGTGAGCCCAGGGCCTAAATTGGTGGCACAGCTTGCCACAGAATTTAGCGCTTACTGTGCCCTTTAAAGGGCATGATTGTATGGGCTGTTATTTGGTGCAAATATTTCCACGGTAAGCAGTGCCAGGAATTTGGGCTCATACTGGACAATGTGTACTACTTTCTCTTACACTTGGTCAGTCTGTACAAAAGACTTGTTACACCAGAGTCCGATTTCAAGGTGTTGAGCACAAAATATATGCTAAAGCAGATGCAAACCATGCTTAACAGAAATGAGTTACCAGCCAAACTACCAAATTGGTTGGACGCAAGTTGGATGCTCTTTGTACATTGCATTGTACAAGAGCATTGTACAAGAGTGCTCGATGTACAAGAGTTGGGTTCAGAATTGTTAGGGAAGATGTAAATGAGTTATCATTTTTATCCAACATTGGTCACCCCCAAATTCTCCACATATCAATGTCTATGTTTCGCTTGAATTTGATGGAAATGGCACCATCAAGCCACACACTCTCTTAGCATGAGGCCAATAATACCAATCCTATCAGAGTCCAAATGTTTTGCTCTTGAGCTACCAAAGAGTGGAGCATTTTGATGAAATTTGGTACCTCCCGAAACCACCCACATTTTTAGCGATGGGCCGGGCATTCCAAGCTTATCCACCTTCTTGAGTGTTGAGTTACCAACAGATTGCATTGTATTGTGATGAATTCAGGACAGTGCCGAGCTAGATTACCCATCAAGGAGATGGGATTTAATCCAGAAAGAAAAGTAACAGAAATGTGTAAAACCATTAGAAAGTGGCTGATGACGAGACTCTCCAATCAAGAGAAGGGGTTATCAAGAAGAAATCTGATATCCTTGTGGTTTTTTTTTCCCGTTCTATCTTCCTCTCTTTCCAGGTGCGCAGATTATCGACCTCATGATGTTGGTGATTGATGTCACTAAAGGAATGCAGACTCAATCTGCAGAGGTAAAGAATTGATGACATGGTGTTTGGATTGATACAAGAGTGTTTGTGAACCAACATAATATATTCAGCATGCAACCTGCTCATTTTATCTGCCTGTTTGGAATTCCATTTGATCCGCTGTTGAAAACTGAAAAAATGCTAGTATGAAGGTTTTGTGTGTCAGGCAGTTTGCTCCTGGTTTTGAAATTAATATAAAGTCTTGCACCAATACAACTTTTCAGATTATCAATATCGTTTTTTGATTATTTGTTGTTGTTTTGGGTTTTTTTTGCCATGGAAATCTGAAAAACACTACAAAAACACAACGCGCCCGACGGGGAGATGGAGATGATTTTGTCATTGGTTTCAGCTGAAAACAAGTTGCCTGTTGTTAGCCAGGAAAAGCCATTGAAAACTCCTGGGCTGGGAAAAAATTTGTTACAAATATCTGCTTCATTTTGAGGCATTACTTTGTTCGTCAGTGTATAGGATTAAATAGTCAGTCAGTATTTAAAAATCGAAATTTGGGGTGGGTGGGTGGGTCAAAACAGTTTTGGATTTATTTTTTTTAAACATTGATATTTTGGAATTCTGAATAGCCTTTAATTTGTTTATGATATCTCTCATCACTTCACTGATTTCTTATAGAACACCCCTCCCTTTCCTGATATGTCCATCAAAGAATGAGTTGATACAGACATCGGACATTTGTATTTAAATCCTTAAAGGTTAAAATAAGTTGTGTGATGCAATACTTTTCCAGTAGATAGAGTTCTTTTGAAAATAAGGACAACATTTTCAAAGTTTCTTACCTCAGGTTAAAATGGAATAAAATGCCACTGTGTTTGATACCCTTCAAGTTTAATTTTGGTGTTATCAAACAAAAATGAAGAGCATGGATTTGCATACTTGTTGGCACCTAGAGCCAGCTTTGCAAGGAGCGAAAGTTTGTTTTCATTTCAAAATTAGATTTCTGAAAATTTACACTAATGGAAGCATTGTAGTGATTGACGCTGGAGGCAACAACAGTCATTGCCCCACGCTTTCAATGATCTTTTGTGCAACTTCAGGGGTCTGGAATCTTCTTCACTCCTGACCTCCATGTCTAGCAAGACCTATGTAATCCTGGGGCTTTCAAATCCAGGAGATTTCATTGTTCTGTTTAACCTTCAAGTAGAGTGATCTTTTCCGATCTGCAAATGTAGCATGGTGGAAAGTGGATTACATATCGGTACTTCTTAATTTGATTTAAAAAAACCCATTCATGCTTGATTTTTTGTCTCGTGTTATTATCAGTGTTAGTGAGCTATAATTAGGAAATAACAGTGTGAGGGGCCGGTCTTCACTGCATGGTAATGACTGAGTTGGTGGCTGGCCACTGTTAAAGAACCTGGCCGTGCCATTAATAAATACTTTTATCAAGAAAACAAAATGTTCATCATAATCATCGTAATTTGTGATTTTTCTTTCACCGATATTCTCAGAATTGTTCTGTTCATAATCAACATGTTCAAGAGCCATTCTCTTGGCTGTTCAATTTTCGCATGGGACCCAATCTCTTACATGTTTTGAACTATTTATGCATTTTCAAGATTATTTTCAAGAACCAGACTATGAGCTTTAAAAATGACTATGCAAATGACTCCCTTCAAACCTAGTCTTGGTTCAAGACCATAGTATTTTGTTCTTAAAAGCATCAAATGACGATCAAACGTACAATGTTCTGTGTGAAGAAATTACAAACAAAGTTATTGACAAAATAGGGAGACTGGTACAGTGCCGGCACGTTAAACCGAAGGTGATTTTTATTGTATCTTTCTGATATTTTAATTGCCATTTTATTGACAAAAACCAAACAAAAACCCTACATTTAACATGCCAAAAGTGTTGACACTTCTAAATATTCAGCAAACAATAGTTACTATCCTGAGTTTTGACCCTAGCAGAGTCTTTTTCAAGGGTTTAGAGAAAAGACACGGCTAGGGTCGAAACGTCTATTTTCTTAAAAATATTAATGACGGGTAAAGTGCCGAGGACATGTGGCAAAGTGTTAATTTTGAAACCGTCTCCCACCTTAATCCTCGGTCTTAAAGTATCTTTGAACCTTGGCCCCTCAACACAGAGGTCAGTAAATTTAGTTGGAAATTATTTGGAAACTATTTGGAAATTTTGTGGTCTCAACTATTTTTTTTCCTGTGGTCTTGCAGTGTCTGGTAATTGGAGAAATAACATGCTCTAAAATGGTTGTCGTCTTAAACAAGACAGATCTTCTGCCTGTGGAAAAGAAAAAGCAAGTCATCGAAAAGGTGAGAAAGTAAACCGAAATTTTGCAGCAGTTCAAAATAGATAACAGGCCTCGATTTGCCTTGATTTTCCCCCCAGATTTGAGGTTCGTGTGATTGCTTCCTCTTTTCTTTCAAACTTTTTCGAGAAAAAAATACATATTTACCTCAAAGGGGTCAATAGCAACATAGGCCCTCAGTTTAACAAAATATTTTTAGTTGAAAACATAATTCATCATCCCAACAACAAATCTATTTTGAATTGAGTATAATGATCTTTGAGATTTGCAAGAATTGTTCAGGACTGCAGCTTCACCCTGAATATAGCGAAATAAAATGTACGGCGTGTTGTGGCTTACTGGTAATTTCTGGTGTTTCCGATCAGCGGAGTGTGGGTTCGAGTCCTGTTTTGACACTTGTTTCCTTAAGCAAGACACTTAACCATTACTGCTTTGTCCTTTGGATGGGACATAAAACCATGGGTCCTGTGTGTTGTTACACCTGGTGAAGAGAAGGGGTTTGCCCCGGTGTTTCTAGCAGTGGCTGCTGAATGCGCCGCAGCACCTTGTAAACCATTGGTGCTACATAAATGTCCCTCATAATTTAAATGTAGCTTTGCTTATCCTGTTGAAAAACAAATTGTGAGTGATTTGATATGCCCCTAGGGGTGTGATTAGGCACCATATAAGAATCCTTTAATATTGTTATTATTATTTTTATTGTAATTAAAACTTGGCACTCCTGAAGGTCACTTTAAGACCCTCAAGTTTGGTTGCAAGACATCCATTGTAAGGTGTCAGCACATGGGTTAAGAGAGTTTGTTTGCGTTTTTCCTACGATTGTTATTTTATGTAAGAAGTGCATTGTTTACATGTCCAGGTATTGCCTAGGTAAGCTTATCTGTTTGCTAAGTTGATTAATTTTTTATAATTTGATTTCATCTCCATTGCTAACTGGCAGACCGATTTTGGACACAAAGTGTGCTGGCAGAGTCCGTGCATTTTATTGGTTACAACTCACCACCTGACCTTAAAATTTGTGAAAGTTCAAGTCGTGACCGAATTAAAGTTTGAGATCTCAACTTTGATTTTGTGTATGCCTGTACTGCAGCCATTGTTTCTAGTAATTCTATTTGCAACTTGTCAACAAAAAAAAAGTAGTGATTTGCAAAAGTCAGGCATTATTCATTATTTAATACTGGGCACTGCTGATGTTTATAGCTTTTCTCCTGAGGGAGATCAGAGCATGTTGATTGAAACAGCACGATGTTTACACCACCAGTTCTTTTCAGAACCGCAACAACTTAATTCAATTCACTTCAGTTTCATATTTATTTCCATACTTCAGGGGGGCCTGACCTATTTCTGGGTCAGTATGAGCCAATCCTGGGTCAATCCTGACCTGGGAGTACTTGAAATCTGGTTCAATTCTGACCTGGGAATACCTGGAATCTGGGTCAATTCTGACCTGGGAATACTTGAAATCTGGTTCAATTCTGACCTGGGAATACCTGGAATCTGGGTCAATTCTGACCTGGGAATACTTGAAATCTGGGTCAACTCTGACCTGGGAATACTTGAAATCTGGGTCAATTCTGACCTGGGAATACTTGAAATCTGGGTCAACTCTGACCTGGGAATACTTGAAATCTGGTTCAATTCTGACCTGGGAATACCTGGAATCTGGGTCAATCCTGACCTGGGAATACTTGAAATCTGGTTCAATTCTGACCTAGGAATACTTGAAATCTGGGTCAACTCTGACCTGGGAATACTTTAAATCTGGGTCAATTCTGACCTGGGAATACTTGAAATCTGGGTCAACTCTGACCTGGGAATACTTGAAATCTGGGTCAACTCTGACCTGGGAATACTTGAAATCTGGGTCAACTCTGACCTGGGAATACTTGGAATCTGGGTCAATTCTGACCCGGGAATACCTGGAATCTCTGTCAATTTTGACACAGGAGTACCTGGATATTTGGTTCATTTTTGACACAAGAGTACCTGGAATTTGGGTCAATTCTGATCCAAAAGTACCCAGAAGTTGGGTCAATTCTGACCTGGGATCATGTGGGATTTGATACATTAAGTTCAGTATTCTTAGTCTCCCAATTCAGCTGATGTCATCATCACATTAAAGCTTGGCTGCACCCTTTTGGTAGTCAGTTACCCCATGTGCATTTTAAAGGCAACACACCCGCATGTTTACAAGCTCACCATATCTTTAACATGCAATTTGACCTCCAAAATGGCTGACTGTGGGTAGCCAAAGGTTCCGGACACAAATTTAGCAGAGTTAGAAAACCATAAAGCAAAATGGTATTTGTTTAATGTTTTTATCTCTGTCCCAAGGTAATAAAGATAATCCTAATGGAGGATAATTCTTTCTATAGTTATAAAATGGTGGCATTGTGCCAGAGAGCCTTCTGAACCAAGACTAACCCCCCCCCCAACCCACTCATTGAATTAAAAGTCTTCTATCCAGAACCAGTTGATTACATTGAGATTTTTATTCCCCACCCTCATTTAAGAAACATGGAACTTAGCCATTAGTCATTCTAATTTGGTCCCCCAGTAATGGTCGTTCATCTTTGATAGAGTGAATGTGACAAATCACTCGGACGTGACTTGTGGATGTTTTCCTACTCCCCGGATGACATTGGGGATTGTATTAAGCAATAACCCAGCGGAGGCGTGTACACTGGAGAGAAGTCTGTGACGCAATGACTTTTTAACGTCTCGATTTAACTATTTGAAGAAAAAAAAGTAAAACAAGATTTCAGACGAGGTTCGGAAGAAGCAGAAGGTCTTTCATTGATTTTTGATATAAATCAGCTAAGAGAGACGATTGCCATTAGACCTTTCAAGAGAAGCCTGATCTTAACAGTAAAGTGAACAATTAATGTATCTTCCCCTGTTCATTTTCCTGGCCTTGTGTGGCCTCATTTTGAAGCATTGTTTTATACGTCAAATAATAATAATGATAACAATACTTTGTTCTTACGTAGAGCACATATCCCAGTAGCTACATGTAGATCAAGGCTCTGCACACCATTGTTATCCATGTTTTATCAGGCATACTTAGACCATTCCTCAAACTTTCTCAACTCCCTGGGGACAACCTCAAGTTGCCAAGGGGTAAATCCAACACAATACTGTCTGGGCCCTACCAGCACCAGGTTCCCATTTATACACCGAGGTTAAGAGAAGCAGTTGTGGTTAAGTGTCTTGCCTAAGGACACAAGTGTCATGACCAGGCTTCGAACCCACACTCCGATGATTCAGCGATCGGTACTCGAGTCCGATGCACTAGACCGCTTCACCATGACATCTAGAAATGAGAGAAAAAATAGTTAGTTCTTTAATATTGTGATCTGCTGTAAATCTTCATTGAGAGGTATTACATGGCGGAAAAAACACCGTTATTTGATCAGCAGCAAAATAAAGAAATGTAAGCTCAATGCTCGCTTGGTGTAATGCAAGGACAAGTAACAATTATCCATATTGTTTTTCTTCGAAATACCCTCATCTCCGAAAAGTTGCCTTGTGAAATGGATCTTGAAACAGTTGGCTCTAGCAGTTCGAGATAGGTGGGAAACAAAAATGTTTGTAGAGCCAAAATCTGCCTGAAGTGGTTTTTCTCTTCTTGCAACTCCTTCAAGATGCAGGCTTCAAAACATTAAAGTGACGGGGGAAGGAAGGGAGGGGAGAAGATGAAAGGAGGAGAAGTACATCTGGTACATGAAGTGGGCTGAGGATATAATGTACTTTTCAAGCAATGTTGTTTAACTGACAAGGGTTAAACGTAGCATGCTAGTAACCATTACGGGAAAGCTTCATTAAAGAGAGAGGCGCAAATGAAACATCCTTTTCCTCTGGCAACTCACACCTGTTATCTCCATGTAATTCCTTTTCCAAACAGTGGACTTAATTGGATCATGCACAAAGCTGCTGAGTGCCCAGGCAGAATAACTGCTCACCCATGTGGGGTGTCGTGGCCGAGCGGGTAAGAGCATCGGACTCAAGTTCTGGTGGTAAAGTCATCGGGATGTGGGTTCGAATCCCGATCGTGACACTTTTGTCCTTGAGCAAGACACTTAACCATAATTGCTTCTCTCCACCCAGGGGTAAAATGGGTACCTGTAAGGGCAGAGATGGTTTATGTGAATGATTAGCTTGGAGCGCGGTAAACTCGCAGCACCGGCTGTATACTCCCCAGGGAGCTGTGATAAAGCGCTATATAAGAATCAATTATTATTATTATTGTTAAGATTAATGACCCAAGTAATTCAATGTAAATACACCCACTCTGTGAAAAGGATGTATACTGTCCGAGTTTTTGTGTGAAAACTCAGAAATTCTGTAATGGAGCTTTCTCATAATGACTAGTTTTGGGAAGAGTCGATCATTCCCATCCTGCAGTTAATTACTCTGCACAAGTAAACTACAATAAATTCATCAAATAGTTTTGGGAAGAGTCGATCATTCCCATCCTGCAGTTAATTACTCTGCACAAGTAAACTACAATAAATTCATCCAAAAAGCCATTTCCAAGTGTTGTGCAATGCCATTGTCTAGTCACACATGAATGCTAAATTTGTAGTCCTCATTACTAAATCCTGTGTTGCTGGGTCACACGGGTAGGGGCAAGCTTTTGCATTGTAACCTCTAGTTTAGCCTGAACAGCACCAGATACGGGTCTCATGGGGGATTTTGTGTGACCCCTCCCCCCAAGGTGTGTCCCCCAAGGTGTGTCCCCCATACAATGCCATAGGGAAAAATTAACACAGGCTGAAGGAAGTTGATTCAAAAGAGGGTGCTCTCGAAAAAACTGTCTACACTTGATTTTCTGTATGTGGGACGGAATCTCCAGGGGGACAGAATCTCCAGCTATACAAAAGCCTTTAGAATCTGCTGGCTATTGCTGGATGTATACCATTGACCTTGCCTGCCTTAATACTGTGTGTGTATGCACCACACTTGTGTATCTGCAGTTTGGTAGTTATGCATCATTGTATGTATACACCAGCCTCGCTACCGTGGGCAGCGTGCCGTATCGGTACCTCTCGTCACTAGCCCCTGGTAGGGATGTGATGAAAAACAACACTGATTGGCTCCTGAAAGTGACTGCTTTGCGTTCACACTTTTTAAAAACTTTAAAGCGCTTGTATGGCACTTGTATGAAGCTTAGTACGCGCATGTGAAAAAAGAACTTGTGTTTTGACGCGATTCCATTTCAAATAAATCATGTTTTTACACAGTAACCTTGAACTGCATAACATATTTAACAAGATCAAAGAAGAATGAGAGGGAACCAGTTGCTCTTTGTCTTGATGCCTCTTTTGCACGTCACCATACTTGAGTGGGCGCTTAAAGTGGATCAGCCACATGCCTAATTAAAATTCTGGCACATTTTATTGATCCAATTCCAGACGGTTATGAGCAAGAAAGTCATGCTGGGGAAAAATGGTGTGGTGAGATCACTCACCCCTGGGAACAAGGTTGTGTTTACACTGTACATCCATCCAATGAAACCGTTGGGTTTGTTGGACCAGCCTTTGTCCTTGCGGATGAAGACAGGGAACCAGTCTACCTCCAGATCAGCAAAGACTGGTACCAGCGTCCTCCCTTAACAGTGGTTCGCTGCTAGTTAAAACCGCATGGAGACCATGTCAGTCTCTACTCCAAAGGACCCGGCTGGCTAAATCAGTGTTAAAAAGCAAACTGATTTAATATGAAACATGGACTTGTAAAAATGCTGAGGGACTAGTGAAATGACAAGCCGACTGGTCATACTGGATAGTCACTGAAAAAGTTACGAGCAAACCCTGGGTACCCTTGCACCATACATTTTTTATTGAGAATTGTAAATAGGTGTTTGTCGTCGCATATGTAAATAAAAAAAAGGCTTGCCTATAACTATGTGACATAGAAACACTGGATGTAGTCTGAGGATTTTCAAATTGAGCATTCATGTTTGACTGAACAAGGCATTGTACCAGACATTATTTAAATGAAACTCACAAGATAGAGTACGTTCTCCCTCAGTGAAAAGCGAATGCTTCTAATTTGACTTAAATTTGATGCATGGGTCACTATGTGGCTATTTTGATCTAGCAATTACAAATAAGGACAGAGCTTTGGGAACAATTTTCTTGCAGGCGCCGGTGTTTCCACAGACCTATTGCCACTTATTTTATAATGTGAAGGCCCTCTAGTGGGAGTGTAGAAATATTCTTCTTGCGGAGGGAGAAGAGATCCGTCAGTTGAGCCCGAGCTACACAATGAAGTTACAATGAGACAGATTTTTATATTTTTTAATTTTATTTTTATTTTTTATGCAAGTCGCCAGACACACAAGGCCTGCGAAGGCCACTTCAAGCATGTCAAGGTGTGGGCTACAATCAACTATTTTTTCCAGGGGCCTTTGCCACCTACTCCTGGGGCTGAAACAGGGTTACCCCCTTTACAGTCCATACGGATTTAGGCTTGGGTATCATCCATCAGAAGCCTGGCTGGTAGAGCAGAAAGCACTACCTCCCCAACTTTACGAAGCAATCATGGTTAAGTGTCTTGCTTAAGGACACAAGTGTCACGACCGGGACCCGAACCCACACCCTGCTGATCAAACACCGAAGCTTGAATCCGGTGCTCTTAACCGCTAGGCCATGACACGCCACAAAATGATTATAATTGAAACAGATGATTATAATTGAAACTGGCGATCACTTCTATATTTCTTCATCTCCTCACTCCTTAAGGATCAGTTCCTGACTGACCTTCTGTTCCACAAGTAATCTTGTTGTATCTCTTTTCTTTATTATTATTTTCCTTCCAGAACAAAATATTGTTTTCTTAGATGAATGCACGCATGCGCTTACGGACGCATTTGTGTGAGGCCAGTGGCGGCTCTTGAAATTTCCCTCGTAGCAATGCCTTTTGCTAGAGAAGAAACAACCTCGCACTTACAGTAACACACAGCTCTGTATTGCATTCCTTTGTTCTGTGTGGACATTCCTTTGTTCTGTACACTTCAGGAAAATCTACGGAAGTGTAGTTAGGACATACCAGAAAAAAAAATCGGGCTCCACTATTCCGCCCGGCCGGATTACTTTTCCGCCCGGGCGGATTACTATTCCGCCCTGGCGGATTACCATTCCGCCCGTGCGGAATAGTGCAGCCCGATTTTTTTTTTTTCCGGTATTCTTAAATACACTTCCGTAAAAATTCTATTCTTCAACACTGTAAAAAAAAAACACTGTGTAAAAAAACACTGTGTGGATGTGTGTAAATGAGTCAATGATTTTAATTACAATGTACTGATAGTTCTATATCACTACAATAGCTTTGAAAAAGTAAAAACTTTGAGATTGAAAGATGTAATTTTGTTCCCCGCAATCCTTACCAGTCGTGGGTCAAATCATTCTTCAACTCTGTACATTTTCTTGACAGGAGCATGCAACGTGACAAAAATGTTCAATATTGAAAAAACAAACAAACACAAAATTGTAAGTGCAGAACTCGACACAGAGAAATGAGGCACACTCACTGGTCATGCTGTCACTCTTGCCGGTAGCTCGGAAAGAAAATACGTTGTCTTCACCACCCCAGTATTAATAGTGGCTGCGAGGCCTGACAAGTGATTAACTAAACAGTTGCCTGGGGTCGTTTGCCGATCATCTGTCTGTGAATGTGACGCACTTCAGTCATCAATCTAAGAAAATATATATATTATATAAAAAAGTTGTCGTTTCGAATTCAATGAAAGAAGGATATTTATTTAATTTTTTTTAATTTTATAGTATTTATTTTGATGAGGCGTGCTGTCATAAGCGTGATAAGGTCTGATATGTACCTCACGGAGACAACGAATGGCCTCCATGCCCCTGGTCATTGCCTTGGCGCCTCTTGAAATGTTCCGGTAGAAATGTAAATTTTCCTCCTAGAGGTGCCTTTTGCTAGAGAAAAACGACCTTGCACTTGCAGTAACACATGTGTTGCATTCACTCTGTTGACATTCCTTTGTTCTGAAAATCCGATTCTTCTTAAAAAAAACACTCTGCGGACGTGTGTAAGTCCACATAGTGTTTCAAGTCCTTGTGCTGTGTGAACCTCTATTGTTCTCAGGTCCACACTTCGTATGTAACACACGGTATTACAAGATGTAGGTCAGCTTGATCAGTTAAGTTGAAAAATGGTCGGGGCTTACTGGACTAGTGTATTGGTGGCGCTGCGCCAGTACCCCACATCAGTTTTAGTGATGATGAAGTTTCACAAAAATGATGGCATCAAGTAAAAAAACACACGGGAAACTGACTGGGTAAATTTGAAATAATTTGGATTGAACAAAGACAAAATGATCATTTCTTTTTATCTCCGATGCAACTATTGAATAAAGTGTCAGTTGATAGTCACATTCATATGGTGTAAATCAATAAAATCTTTATTTATTTATTCAGTTTTTCATTGTGAAGCTCACTTTTTGCAGCTATTTTAGGTTGTTCTGCGCTGAATTGAACAGATTTAGTCGGAATTCCTCAAATCGTCGTTTGGAGGGGGAGGGAGCCTGGGTTTGTAATTGTCGGCTTTAGGAAGTGATTGACCAAAGAGCTGTTAAAAAAGGAACACTGGGACTGGAGGCTGGCTGAACTGGATGGGAATTCTACAGTCATATTCCAGCTGTACTAGTTACCGTTTACCATTACTCCCCTCTCACTAACAATTCCTTCACCTGTCATATCAGCAATAGTGACATCCGAGTGTCCTTTTGACTTACCGACCTGAATATATACACCTGTTGTTTTCACTTTTTGATTCCCTGTTTGGTTTTTTTTCTTCCTTTCTTTCAATGTTTATCGAATCTGAACGACCTTTATCAACAAATCTGGCACATAAAAAACCACATCTTACCAATTTCAGATGACAAAGAGGATGTTGAAGACACTGGAGAACACCAAGTTTGCAAACAGTCCCGTCGTTGCCGTAGCGGCTAAGCCCGGTGGACCGGAAAGCGCCGACTCCCAAGCCGATGGTGTCGATGCATTGATTGAGGTAAGTATTAGGTGCTAAGCTTGTGTTGAATATATGGAGGTTTGAGTTAAACCTTCTGTTCTTTAGGTCATGCGCGGGGCAGCATGCTTCTGAGCAACAGTAATTTAGTTTACTTTTGTTGTCCCTGACCCGCATGGCTCGTCGTTGTTTTCCCCGTGTTTTCTTTCCTAGTTTTGTGGTCGTGTTCCCCTCCTGCATGCTCCACCCACAGTCGCTCAATCCATTTTGGTCCCTAGTTGTCTTTTTCCATTGTTTTTTATTATTTGTTTCTATTACTATTATAGTTGTTATTATTTGTATTTGTATTTGTTTATTTATTTATATTGTTAATTCTTATTTTTTAAGTTAAATTTTTATACGTTCACTTATTTATTTACTTTATTTACTTAAATATTAATTATTTTTTCACACTTATTACTGATTATTTTTCTAGGGCCTAATTATTTGTTTGTTTTCTATTGCTTACTTTTTTTGCTTTTGTCTGGTTTACTTCTTTATTCATCTTGTATTTGCTCCTTTGTAATTGTGTTTTGTTTGTTTTGGTTAAATAAATAATAATAATAATACCAATAAAAGTGTTTCTAAATACCTGTTGCTGCAATAATCGTCGCTCTACGCCGTGTCCCTTGGACCTAAGAGCCAGTTTGTTTTATGACGTTTTGGGAGGACCAAGGGTTACAGAAACCCAACTAAGAAGTAGTCAGTCACCTTTTCAAATGCAACAGTCAATAAAAAATACTCTATATTAAAGAGAGATGTCTTGAAGGTGGTGCTTGGATGAAAACGTTTGGGGTTGAAGAAAAAATAATCGACTAGAGTGGGATTTCAACCAGCGGCCTCTAGTTTAACATGCTGGTGCCCTACCAACTGAGATAGAATTGAATTGAATTGAATTGAATTGAATTGAAATGGTTTATTGATGACAACGTCATCGCACCCAGAGACAATTATCACAGAAAACAAATTAATACAAAAAACTACATATAGGCCCTATATCATGTATATAAATATACATGAAAGATAGGCTTATAAAATACAATGGAAAGAAAAAAGAAAAAAATATATCAAATGTAGAAAAGTCAAATAACTATGCTATGAATGCTTACAAGAAAACAGGAATCTAGCCCTATGTTGGCGGTCTCCCTATTTTGTCAATATCTTTGTACGGGGTGCCAGTCAGAAACTATATACAACAATTTTGGCTGCTGTGTAGCCAGGGATCAAACCCATGTTTACAATACAACCTGGGAATCGGCAGCTGAGGGATCACCTTAAGGGGATGTGATGGATGAAAAAGTGTCAATGAATGACCGCCAGTTTATCTCAGTGGTTTCTTTTCCTGCTATTTACCTCTGTGGACATTGGTTGGATTCTTGGACCGGAGCCTTGCATGTGGATTGGGCTTAGCAGTCCCTACCAGACTGCGAGGGTTTTTACCTACTCTGATATTTTGGGGTTTTCCTCCTGCGTCTAAAATTGAAATTTCTTCATTGTCTTCTTCAAGAGTTTGTCTGAGGTTTCGACTAGGATGCTTTGCTGACTATATACAGTTCAGTTCAACTCAAAGTTCCTCAACTCCTCATGCAAGAGTCACAGTGACCTCTGGAAAATTCCCGGTTCTCCGTAGGTTAACGAGCGAGTGTGAGGAACAGAGAGTTATCAGTGATGAAGACAATCTGAGGCCTGGTTGCAGATTTGCAACAGGTCCTGTTTGTAAGATGGAGCTAGACGTGTGTTGGGTGGCTAGTGCGTAAAGTGTTCGCCTATCACCTGGTTCGATTCCCGGCTAAGACGGAATATAAGTAGAGTCGTTTCTTTCCTATGCCACAAGGGCCCTCCCGTTTTCCTCTCCCTTGGGAAAAATTCAAGCACTTTCAATCTCTGACTGTGCTCTAAGGTCATGTATGGGTCGGTGTGGCTGGCTGCCGAAAGGCGTCCTTGAATGCCTGCAGTCAAACACGTAGCCGCGTCCTTCGCAATTCAGCTTCTCAGCTGCGAGTAAGGATGATTAGCATCACAAATAATTAATTATTTTAAGTGCGCAAAGAGTGTGTTAAATGTGTCTTATGGCTTTGGGGCCCAGTTTCATTGCACTGCTTTAAACAAGGAAGTCTGCGCTCACGGCCTATAGAAATACACTCTTTACAGGGTGCAGAATTCTGTAGTAAGTAGCACCATGTTATCGGGCCCAGATGATCTGGTTTCCAGGGTGAGTTAGCAAGTAGATGCATTTTGCTTGTAGTATTTTTCATGAGCATTTATCCTACTAAGTAGCAGCGAACGATTTCCCTTGTATATGTAGCAGAGCAAAATGCTACAAAATGCTACTGACATTAGGGCACCTAACACCTGTTATCTCCATGTAATTCCTTTTCCAGTCAGTGGACTTAATTGGATCATACACAAAACCAGTAGTGCTGCTGACTGCCCCAAGCAGATTAACTGCTCATCCATTAAGTTTAATGACCCAGGTAACTCAATGTAAACACACCCACCATTTTGCCCACTGGTGAAAAGGATGCTTACATGTAGTTTCTGAGTTTTTGTGGCAAAACTTGGACAATCTTTAATGGAGCTTTCCCTTAATGATTTGTACTAGTAGTAAGCTAAGGAAGAAGTATTTTGTCAAGAGAATCAATAACTCCATCCATGTTGTGTGTGAACCGCCATCTGTTAAAAATGCTCCATGGTACAAGTTCATTGTAAACAAATTATGCAACAAACCTGGAGCATAGAGGTCATCCTGCTGCCATCTCAGAGTTCAAATGGTGATGTGATTGTGGCGTGTCACGGCCTAGCGGTTAAGAGCACCGGATTCAAGCTCTGGTGTTTGATCAGCAGAGTTTGGTTTCGAGTCCCGGTCGTGACACTTGTGTCCTTCAGCAAGACACTTAACCATGATTGCTTTGTAAAGTTGGGGAGGTAGTGCTTTCTGCTCTACCAGCCAGGCTTCTGATTGGATGATACCCAAGCCTACATCCGTATGGACTGTAAAGGGGGTAACCCTGTTTCAGCTTCAGGAGTAGGTGGCAACGGCCCCTGGGAAAAATAGTTGATTGTAGCCCACACCTTGAAGTGGCCTTCAGGCCTTGTGTGTCTGGTGACTTGCATAAACAAAATAATAAAATAAAAATGAAAAATGAAAAATGTCAAAATGCACAGCTATGCACAGCACATTGTGCTCATATTCGGTACCTTACTGAAACCAAGAACAAAACACAAAGGGTTTTGACTGCTTTTATCTGTATTTCTTAATAACTTGTAGATTTGTAATTCTGCAGTGCTTTGTAATGTCTAAAGTTTTTTTTTTTTTTTTAAACAAATAATTATTTGGGTTCAAACCCAAATGATTTAAAATTCATCCAGTCAGTTTCCCTTGTGGTATATAACTTGATCTTAATATTAAAAATTCCCTTAAGGTGATCCCCTGGCTGTCGCTTCCCAGGTTGTATCTTAAACTTGGGTGTGATCTCTGGCTACATGGCAATTAAAGGTTGTATCGCTTCTGACTGGCACCCCTGGACAAAGATATTGACTAATAGGGCAGTAGGGAGACAACCAACATAGGGCTGGATAGCTCAGTTGGTAGAGCGCCGGTACGTTAAACCGGAGGTCGTTGGTTCCGCTCCAGTCAATTTTTCTTTGTTCAAACCCAAATCATTTAAAAGTTGCCCAGTCAGTTTTCTTTGTGGTTTATTACTTGATAAAGAATTAGAATACTACTGTTAATCTTCCCTTTCATTGAACAGGCAGGGGCTGGGAGTGGGGGGGGGAGGGGGTTGCAGTTGATGGTTTTTTTTTAAACTAGCTAAGTTGCTTCCAAGTTTTAAAAAATGAATTGGAGGATAAGTATGTAACATAACCCTTTTGCCAATTTGTTATGTTCACTCGGGTTTTACATTTCTCCTTTTGACATGGGATTTCGGTGCCTTCTTTTGGTGGCTAGGGGGGGAAAAGGTAGGATTTTTATTTTATTGTGGCGTAACAGCGTAACATATAGCCGAGACGTGCTTTCTCTACAGGGAGCGCTGTTTTGATAATAAAAGAAATCAATTTCGGGTTATGCCCGGCCAGTGTGAATCGATACTATGAGCATTGTTAAAAAAAGAGATGATTTATTGTGTATTTCTAAAAATACAAGCTGCATCAATGGGAGGAAGATAGTGCAACTGTGAGGAAGTACAAGGGGGGACTTTGGCTGGGCTGCCTGTATGTCACGCTCCGTGGGATCGGGTTTAACTTCCCTAGAGATATTGTAACTGTCACACTCGCACATAGAGGATCGTTGAACTCTGCATCCCATCTGACAAACGAATTGAAAACCTAAAAATACTTTTGGATTGGGAAAGAAGATACCATGTCTTTCTTTTTTCCCCTTTTTAAAAAAAAGATTCGAACTGTACTTCTGGTTGTGGGAAAGCAATTACTGATAGTTTGACTGAGGGGGTGAGGCGACTGAGAAGTAGGTCGGAAATCAAAACCCAAGTTTTGCTGGCTCAACTACCAGTTTCCATCTCTAACTCACTGCGGAACCTCCGAATGAACTGCTTCTTTTTTTCTTTTTCTTTTAGTAGCAGTGCCATTTGAAACACAAATTCTAGTTCTCACATTTTGCATTTATAAATACCCCAGTCCTGTTGGTTGACAGGTGGTCACATGACTGTTTAAGTTTGGTTTTAAGACGTCTGATAAAGACTGGAGCTGGGAGTGTGCCTTCAGCACTCGTAGCCAAATGCGTGTTGGCGCACTAGCGTACGCGCGCTAAGTTGCACATAACACAATCGATGCAAACCGGTACTCAATGTAAAACATTGAGTGTCGCATGCAGTTTGAGTCTTTGCGAAACGGAGCCTGAGGACGTAACAGAGATTGAAAAGTTATGCCTTCAAAAAAAAAAAACTTTACAGATTTTTTTCCTGCAATATTACACTTTGAATGGGAATCAAAGTGTAGTGACTGGGTCTTAAATGACCGTTTAAAACCTTGTAGGGTTGCGGCCGTGCAATACGGATCTTTTTTTTTGTCTTTGTCCTTTATTGCATGGCCATGACCCTGTGGGCTTTGAACGGCCGTTTGAGACATCGTCGCCAACTCTTTTATTCCCTTATTAATAATGAATTGAAGTTTGCTTGAACAGGGTTTCTGCAGATCCTTAAAAAGTAAAAGTCTTGAATTGAGCTATCCAAATTTAAGGCCTCAAAAAGCGTTAAAAAGTAATAAATTCAGTTATTTGAGGTCTTAACAAAATTGAATGAAGTTTGTAATGAATTTCCTATCAGCTCCAAAGAGAACCAAATAATGCTGCGTGTAAAAAGGTAACAAAATGTGAGCAGTTGTAGCTGTTTCTACCCTGCTTTATTTACCTATTTTTGGTCTTAAATTTTGTTAAGTGTAGCATTAAAAGGGATTTAAAAAGTCTTAAATTTGACTTTTTTGAAATGTGCAGATACCCTGTTGAATCCCCCTCACAACCTAAATTTCTCTAAATGTCCAAGTGAGGTGTGTCTCTCTTCAGAAGCGATGCAAACCTAAGGCCCCCAAAAAAGTTATGTTGGCGTAACCCGACCGACCCTAAAAATACGGCCGACCCTGGGTATTTTATTAAATTTTTTTAGGGAAGAAAAATAATAATTTAAAGCTATAGAAATTAGTTTTTAATTTGTTTGAAAGCATTTCTGACCATTTCTTTTCATCTGTATGACGATAGCGCGCATGGAACTTTGGAGTGCACAATGTTTTGCACAACGAAATTGCAGAAAATTGCGCAGGCTTAAACAATGTCATTCAAACATGTCATTTTCGTTGCTGGGATTAAAAAAAATTAAAAAATAAAAACCCTACTTGCCTTTCCTATTTTTCTGGCCTGTTACACCAACATAACATTTTTTATTTAGGCCTAATGACATAACAGAGGGCCGCTTCCGCATATCATTGATAACAAATGACCATGCAGCTTCTATTTCAGACACTCAGGCAGAGCTATGTGGAAAGAGTTGATCCCTTTAGTTAACTGACCTGGAGATGACAGACCGGGCACCCCCCTCTAATATGCTTCTTTGGGACTCCTAAAACAAGTGTGCAAAGTTTGGTGCTTTAATCTGGCGTGTCACAATTTTTTTCATTAAGCCACTGGACTATCAGTGTAGTGGTGAAGTGATAGGCAGGTTCTTGGGAAAGCCAATCAAGGCGTGTAATTGTGCGTACACGTACTTTGCATGTTTTATACGCAAGTAGAGACCACTGTTTTGCAATTATGGCTGTACACTTCATTGAAGGATGCTCAGCAAACTACCACGTCGACCTGGTGAACAAAACGGGCAAAGAACCATCTCATGAAAATGAAATAAACACTGCCTAATATTTTGACGACATTATTATTTTTTGGTGCGGGAAGAAATGTCTATGCGAGGAAGTATTTTCCAGTTTGAACTTGTTTTCACTCTATTGTCTGAAGTTGTTTTGGTCAGTGAAATTTTCCAGTTTGAACTCGGTTTCACTCTATTGTCTGAAGTTGTTTCAGTCAGTGAATTTTTTCCAGTTCGAACTTGGTTTCACTCTATTGTCTGAAGTTGTTTTGGTCAGTGAAATTTTCCAGTTTGAACTCGGTTTCACTCTATTGTCTGAAGTTGTTCCAGTCAGTGAATTTTTTCCAGTTCGAACTTGGTTTCACTCTATTGTCTGAAGTTGTTTTGGTCAGTGAATTTTTCAAGTTCGAACCCGGTTTCACTTTGCTGTCTGAAGCTGTTTTGATCAGTGAATTGTACATCAGAAACTTTTTCTCTTTTGTGGTGGCTATGAATGCAAAAAAGAAACAACACACCTTTGTGTCATAAATATTTTAACAATGACCCAGGGGAGTGGGGAAATGGGACGCTTGATTGAATGGTGTGAGGAAACGTGATGTCCTGTTGGACAGTCACCTTGGAACTGTTAAAGGGATGGTAAAAAAAAAATGTACATCGTTGGTTTGGGTGAAACGTAGCTTCTTTATTAGAGGAGTTTTTCACAGGTTGCTTGTGTGTTTTGACAGACACGATAGGATCATTCTTCTAATGTCACTCTGGAACAACTTGCCGCACAACATCAGAACTGCTCCAAACGACAACATTTTCAAACATCTCCTGAAAACTTACCTGTTTACTCATTAATTTTGTAAAGCGCTTCGGGACTGTTGTGTGAAGCGCTATATAAGTGCCGTTCATTATTATTATTATTATTAATAAAATAGGTCGGACAGTTTTTCCTTGAAGGGCCACCTCAGTGAGCGGAGTTATCTGGTTATAGGTGAAGTCGTAGCTGTAGCCATAGCCACAAATAGCCCATATCCGGATTGCCGTGTCTTAATGCATTGAAGTATAAGATGTCCTTAGCAACACCCTTAGCAGTAGTGGTAGCTGTAGCCGTAGTTGCCAATTCAAATATGGCCTTTATAGTAAAAACAGCATTCAACAATCAGCCGGTGAAAATTCCACCAACTTAGGTGGTCATAAGTTAAGGCAACAGCAATTTGTAGTTAGAAGGTTTTTGGTGCACAACCACATGCTTTATTGCAGTAATGGAAATACATGTAAGCTCAGTTTTTAAAAATTTGTTTTCATAATATTTGTTATGAATGTATGTATTTACTTTTATGTTGTTGTTGTTTTTTGTTTTTGTTTTGTTTTTGTTGAAGTTTTTTTTTTTGGGGGGGGGGCTGGTTTCCAATGCTATTATTTCACACACAAATTGTTTCTGTGAAGATTGTCAGTATGAACTTTATATCTAGTGTTTAAAACCTACTAACTTTAATATTTTATAAGAAAATAGAACTAACCTTTTCAAACTGCTCATCCACCCAAATGACCCAGAGTGTAAATGCCAAAAACCAAATTGAATTTTTTTCAATATTAATAATAATCTAATAAATACAGATTCTGTACGGTGTCTTAACAAGGATGCATTGCCTTTGGCTTTGGGCATTTGGAAATGAATTTAGGTGGAAAGATGTTTTAAAAGTAAAATATAACGAGTCACATTATTTCCCTCAAAACTGTGTGGTTTTCCTTTTACTTTGTGAACTAACACTGTCTATAATTTAGGGGAGCAACAAATTTGGTTTTTCAAAATGGTGGATTGTGTTAATTCACAAAGTAAAAGGAAAACCACACGGTTTTGAGGGATATTTTTGTGGATCATTATAGATAGGTTGCAATATGACGTAAGTCGGCCATCTTTACGGGCAATTTGGAACACACAGTCATGCGTTTTGCGTGAGAACGTCGTGCAGCACGCGCACATTTCTCAAAACTCGTTGCATGATTGGTTAGTAAACAGCGCGGCTGCGTTAATAATTTGAGCGCTTGGCACGCCTGCAAGCCATAATGCAATTTGCCCGTAAAGATGGCATCTATTGGGAACTATCTTTATGTTCTACTTTTAAATTGTAAAACATCTTTCCAACCATACTCTTTTTATAGCCCAATGCGCCCATCCGAAGGGGATGCGAAACCAGGCTTTCAGCTTCTTCTCACCCATACACTCTTGCTTTGCTGAGATGTAGAACAAAGAGCCATTCCAACAGCTTTATTCCACGTACTGCATCTCTTTGGAACTCCCTGCCTGGTGCATGTTTCCCTCCATCCTACAATCTAGACTGTTTTAAGAGGAATATCAATTCCTACCCTCAGCTCCACTGAATATTTTCTTCTTGTAGTCCCTCACCAAGAGGCAAGAGTTGCTTTTAGCCTTGTTCGGGGCAAACTTGCAAAAAGACAATTAATAAAACGTGTCCCTTTAAACCGTTTGATAGTAGTGATGTTAGACGTTCATGAAAATTAAACAGGATGAATATTGTATGAATCGGCAGGAACTGAAGCGGCAGTCGTATCTACCTAGTCGAGATTCGTCAGGGCCAATGCTGTACGCCGTCGATCACTGCTTCTCCATCAGGGGCCAAGGAACGGTGATGACCGGTACCCTGCTTAGAGGTCAAATCGCAGTCAATGATGTGAGTACCTCACCTGGTGTGGGTGACTGAGTGGCGGAACTGGACATTTTTCATTTGAACAAGGGTTCTGGGTGGATGAGGGGGGGGGTGTCTCAATTGCCTTCTCCCCTGCTGGTTGCACCACTGGTCAAGATTTTACCAAACATTTAATTCAGAAATCCAGCATTCTCTGTTAACGGTGGTACCGTGGGGAAAGTCCAGCTCTAAAACCCAATAACCAAATATGAATCTCTATCCAAGTGGTCCAGCTGGCCAAGGTCATTGTATCCCAAAACTATTTACGCACCCCTAGTTTTGTGCGTACAAAATATCCACAAGTTCACGTCCGATATTGGGAAACCCTAAGATTAGAACCCGTGAAAGAGCTGCTGGACAAATAAAAACTAAATCGGTCTTGCACCCTGGGCTCCGAAAAAGTTCAGGGTAAAATCGTTGAGACTGCAACAAGTTGTTGGTTCGAGTCCCAACTGACTGACCTTTATTACAGCCATCCTTTGTAGAAATCCTGAAGGTGCTAATTCACCTAAAAACTTGGGGTGGGACTGGATTTGGGTTTTTTTAAGCTACAATCTGTTGCATTAGAAAAAAATGTGGAATTTTTGCAAAATTGTTATTATTTTTTTGGGGGGTGGTAAGCAAAATTTGTTTACAAGCGGACAGTTGGTAAGTGTTCGATGGCATCATTGAGTGTTGAGGCTGCACCGACATTGTGGCACAAGCTGCAGTGTGCTATCAGGGAAGCCGTATCTGCTGCCCCCTTCAAGCTCGAACCTCGCCTATTTCCCAGCTTTTTGATGTTAACGTTTCAGTGTGTTTACTTCTATCGGTTTTGTTTTAATTTTGTTGTTGATTGTGAGTCTCTGTGTAGAGTGCCATATAAATAATCCTTATTATGAGTGTTCTTATTACCTAAATCTCCATCTTCGGTTTTGCCAGCATCAGCTGCGGCTAGATTTTGGTTTGGGTAAAAACTAAATTTTTAAATGAAGAAAAAAAAGGTTAGGCTTAGTTATGACCTTTCTGTTGAGTGAACGTCTCTATCGAAACCCTTTTCCCTTCAGACTGTTGAGATACCAGCTTTGAAGATAACCCGTAAAGTGAAATCTATGCAGATGTTCAGACAGCCAGTTCAATCGGCCGCTCAGGGGGACCGTGTCGGGGTGTGCGTCACCCAGTTCGATCCCAAGCAGCTAGAGAGGGGGCTAGTCTGCACGCCGTCAACTCTACCGACTATTCTAGGTGAGGAAAATGACACATCCATTGAACTCCGCCCATCTCAACAGCAGGCTCGTTAAACCCCTTGCATATTGGCGTCACAAGCTCAAACAGCGCCCTCACTGTGGTCAAAGGATGACCTCTCATTGGCAGAGAGTTGTGCATGTGACATGCACGATCGATTCCATCATTTTTGACGTCATTGACTTGTACAACACATGCTTTCGTACTAGTCATTGTGACCACAAGCAAAAATGCATATCGCAGCAATCAAAATGGCCGCAGCTTTCTCACCTGCCGAAATGCCTCAGCTCAGTCTCTAGTTTGTATTGAAAGGCCTATGTTTTGCTGTTGTCCACCCACAGCTAAATTTATTGGTACATTCCTCTCATCATGTTTCCCCTTGTTTGACAAGTATGAAGTTATTCTGCCGACCCAGTGGCACTTATCACTTAGTTTTAAGTCGTAGATCTACGCAACAGGCTCACCTATCTACAAAGCAGGCAGGCCTTGTGCTTAAGTTTTTAGTAAAGTAGCACACCGGGCTAGTAAACTGTGCGTTTTACTTGCCTTCAGGAAATGTTAGTAGCCCAGATTTCAAATATGTAATGTCATAAATGAATCTCTTTGATGTATTAATGGTAGCAATCACAACCAGTGTAATAATCAAGTGAAGCTACTTACATTTACACACTTTTAACATTTAACGCATTTTTAATGTTGTATCATTCCCCTCTGAAAATGAAGAAATATGAGCGTTTTGAACGAGTAGTTTGCACAGTTTCTAGTCGCCCACAGGGCAAGTTGAGAAGTGGTGTTTACTAGCCCGTAGCAGTTTTTACTTGACTATGTATGCCGGGCTAGTGTCAAGCTCTAACAGGCTTACTGATTTTTGTGTGTGTTTCTGAATAGTGAACTATCTTAGTGCTGATTGACAAAGATGTAGCCATTTGGCAGACCAAATGGTACTTAGCACCTAACGTTTTGATGGGATTTGAACCACAACCTGCTTTGTTTGAATTACTTAGGGTGGGGGGGTCAGCCTCGCTACCATGGGCAGCGCGCCGTATCGATACCTCTCGTCACTAACCCCTGGTAGGGATGTACTGAAAAACAACGCTGATTGGCTCCCAAGGGTGACTACTTTGTGTGCACGCTCGTTAAAAAAACTTTTGAGCGCACCATGGCGCTTAGACGCGCGTGTGAAAATGCAAGTATTTTGACGCAATTCCATTTCAAATGAATCATTTTTTTACACGGTCACCCTTAACTGCATACAGTTAGACATATCGAAAATCAAAGAAGAATGACAGGGGACCAGTTGCTTTTTGACTTGGAGCCTCTTTTACGGGTTACCGTACTTGAGCGCGCGCGTAGAACGGATCGGCCCAGGCCTAATTAAAATGTGCTAGATTCTAGCACATTTTAATGAACCAATTCCAGGGGTTATGATCCAGCAAGGCATGCTCGTGAAAAATGGCGCGGCGAGATCGATCACCCCTGGGAACGAGGATGGGGGGGGTGGGGTCACTCAGATTATTATTTTTTTTTCATTTATGGGAGCTGGGGGTTGGGGGGGGTAGTCTGACCCCCTAAATCATCTATTGGGTTGATATGTATTGCCACCAATTTGTTTTCTTCCCCCGACTATAGTCTCTTGACAATCTAGATTCATAATGCCTTATTTTCTCAACCGAGTATCTGTTTATTCCACAGCTGGAATTATATCTGTCCAGAAGATTGCGTATTTCAAAGGAACATGTTCCACCAAAGCAAAATTCCATGGTGAGTCGAACCTCCCTTTATCAAAACCCCAAAAATGTGTAGGGTAATTATTTGTCCGTTATGTGATTCTGAGTATGGAGGCATTTTCGAGAATATGTTTTCACCAGTGAGATCTGCCGCCATCGAGCTTCTCCAAGAAGGCTTGCATTGTCTTTAAATTTGGTAGCAGTGAGTGTTTGGTACCCGGACTCAAGTTCGACTCCAGTTATGATTTTTGTGACGCGGATTTGACTTGACTCACATTGGCAGAAGACTGACATCAGCATCGTGACTTGGATAGCATTCTGAGATCTTGTGACTTGCGAGTTGCATATGTTTTCCGACATTAAACTTTAATAGATGTAATATTTGCATCGGGATGAAGAGTTTTAACTTGGTTTTTACCCTTACACCGATCTGTATTAAGCACCGTATGCCCAGTGCTTTCCCGAGCTCTGTGAAACAAAAATCCACAGGCAATCACTCGGGTGGGATTTGAACCCACGACCCTATGCATTGCTAGAGCAGATGTCTTACCACTAGACCACCGAGCTAGCCCGATGGCTAGAGGCGGGTTCGAATCCATAGCAGCGGGTACTGCACTGATTTAAAGATGTAATATTTCCATGGGGATGAAGAATTTTAATTTAGTTGTTCCCTTACACCGATGTAAGGGAAAAACCAAATTAAAATTAAACTTAAACAAAAGTTATATGGAATTCATATTTCTTTGTCCTGTTTTTGTTTATCACCTTGCAAGGAAGAATTAATATGCAGAATCTGCTGCAGCAAGAATTAACAATGCTCAGTACACAGAATAAAACATGGGGAATTTTAGTTGATAAGTAAAAAGAGAGATGGTTAGGACTAAATGTCTGTGAAGTTTCCAAGAGAACTGGTGTCACTTGATGTCACCTGTCACTTGATGTCCCCTGTCACTTGGTGTTGCTGGTACTTCAAACGACTTGCCACTTGATGTCACCTGGCAAAATGCTACACAAAATGTGTCGGTGGTGGCTACACAAACATTTTTTGTTTTCTACTCAAGACTTTTCACGTTTTCACGACTCCTCCCTCAGCCCGAAAGATGTGCTAGGTTTTTTCAACATTTCGTCAACAAGAGTGTTTTTTTCATCTAGAATATTTTACAAACGATCTTTCTTAAAAATGAGTGTACGTTGGTTTTTGCTCTTTAATATTAACACGTATAAGCTGCAGAATTTTTTTCTCGGGGCCAAAATTAACGTATAAGACGTGGCTTATACGCCGAAGATTACGGTATTAGCATTCAGTATGTGCAAAACGTGTCCAGTCTAAATAATTTGCAGTGCAAATTTGCCGGATAAATTCATCATAATCTGTCGCTTGCCATTTCGTGTCACATGTCACTTCACGCCACTTTTAAAGTATTTTAAAATCGGTAAAATCTGCAATCATAAAAAAGAACATTGCTGAAAAATAAAAATTGTTTACAAGCATCTTTGTGTTTTTAATGGTTTAAACAGTGTGTTCCTTCATATGACAGGAGTGGATCTCAATTTGAGGGAATCCAGTGTAATTAAATTTGAACATTGAATGAAAAAGTATCTTTAAGGGCATCCAATAAAATATCGATTGAATCGGCCAATTTGTGCGTACATTGCTTGACCATTTTAAATTATATCAACGCATGTAATTAACCTTTTCTAAATGCAGTATTGTGACCAACGTCCTCAAAAGAATGACAGCCACTCAATTTCTATCCAAATCCTCTCTTAATTCCCTGATCGCAATCGACAAATCTCTGAGGGTCTTAAAATTTTATGATGTTGCTCCCCCCTCCCAATAAACAAAAAAATCAATTATCTTTTTCGCCGTTTGCACCTGGTTTTCCGCAGCGCGCAGATAGCGTTTGTTTATTTAAGTGTGTCTACAGAGACCTTCTCCAACGATAACTCTGCCTAAGGGGGAAGATTACTGCAGTCCAGATTCCCGTGTGGGTTTCACTAACCCTCCCCCCCCCCCAAGAAAAAAAACCCAACATAAATATTTTATATTGTAGCCACAGGTTGGGAATACATCCAATCCCATTTCTACGCAACAGGCTTGGCCTGCTTTTTTTTTCTGTGTGTGTGTTTGTTTCTAAATAGCAAACTATCGTGCTGATTAACAAAGGATTGAGTTATATTACGTTGTAGCAGTTGATAGGGTTATTTTTTTTGGGGGGGGGGGCAGGTATTGTTGATGTTACGACTGTGTTACTGTAACACTATAAAGGTGACCTAGATTTTGAAGGAAAGTCTGGAGGGTAGGTAGAATCTGAACTGAGTTCGAGATATTGATGATATCAAGAAGGGATGGACTTGTACTTTTTTGACGTATTAATATTTGCTGTTGCTCTTTTTTGTCTTTTTCCCTTAACCGGAGTTGTTTGTTTGTTTGTTTGTTTGTTTGTTTGTTTGTTTGTTTGTTTGTTTGTTTGTTTGTTTGTTTGTTTGTTTGTTTGTTTGTTTGTTTGTTTGTTTGTTTGTTTGTTTGTTTGTTTGTTTGTTTGTTTGTTTGTTTGTTTGTTCTTTAGACTGTTTGAATAAGTGACTGATTAGCTGATGGATCCCTTGATTGTAAATGATTGGTGTCTAATTGCCTGGTCCATCGGTCCTTTTATGAAATACTGATGAATTTTCAAATAAATCTGTGATGAATTTAAACTGATAAAAAACCTGAAATGCATTCAATACACAATGTACTCAACGTAAAGCCTATTATTAGCACACGCGCATTTGCACGACCGTTGAGCGTCACTCCCAGTTGACCCTTGGCGAAACAGCCTTAGGACAGGAACTGAAAAAGAAAAGTTCAATTATGAGTTTTACCTTTATTTGTATGCTTTTTTGCAAAAAAGGTGTTTATGAATGGGGAATAAAAGAGTAGTGACTCGGTCTGAAACAGCCGTTTAAGAGCTTGTTAGGGTCAGGGCGATAAAGGATCTTTATCGCACGGCCCTGACCCTGGCAATTTTAAACGGCTATTTAAACTTGCACTATTCTTTTATTCCCTTACTTCAGTCATTTATTATCGACACCAAGTGGCTGAGCGGTCAAGCATACTGGACTCAAGCTCTGGTGTTTCTGATTAGCAGAGTGTGGGTTCGAGTCCAGGGGTGGATTTCACAAAGAGTTAAGTCTTATCTCGAGTTAGGACGAGTTACTCGTCCTATTTTAGGACTAGCCTTAAGTTTTTAATAACTCCTAGGACTAGTCCTAAGTTAGGACTATCTTTGAAATGGACCCCTGGACCCTCAAGCAAGACACTTAAACCATTATTGATTCGTCCTTCGATCGGGACGTAATAAAATAATATAATGATATTCCTACATTAAGCTACTTTAAGCTTAGAATTTTTTTGATCATCATTTTCTGCTTGTTACGGTACCTGCTATTAGTATAAAGAATTCGAACTGCCTCTAAGGTACCAGTGGTCCAGTGGCATGATATCTGCACTAGAATAGCAAAGGTCATGGATTCGAATCCCACCCAAGGTATACGCCTGTCCAAGGTGGACTGTTTTTTCCACAGGTCTCAGGAAAGTTCGAGTACTCAGTGCTTAAAACAAATCGGTGTAGAGGGTAAATTACAAATAATATTCTTCATCCTCAATGCAAATTTAACATCTATTTAAAAAAAAATTGAAAATGTTACTCAGAAAATTGGCTTAACCCTCCCCCCCCCCTCCCACTCGAACAAACAAAATCAAAGAACAGGTTGTGTCAGTCAGCAAATTAGTGTTCAAACAACCGGGGAAAGAAAATGCTTGTGCTACGCCCCGGCATCTTTCTTAAAGTCATAAGCATCACTAATTATACATCTTCTCCAAACATCTAACACGAAAACCCTGAAGATGCAAAATACCTTTTTTAAAATAACAAAGTGGAAATTTTTTACTCTCCACTGGAGCGTGAAGAGACGAGAACTTAATATCGTGGATGCTTTCAGGGCGTTTTCTACCGGCACTTCATTAAACCTCCAAGTTCATCTTGTAGAGTTTGCAATTAATAACAGAGTGTGGGACTGAGATTTCAGATTCAATGCTTGACGACTCCACTGTTCAGCTTGTTTAGACAGTATCAAGTTGTGGTTTATATAAAGAAAAAAAAAATAAAGAAAAATTAAAATAAGGAATCTTAAAGGGTACGCTTGTCACTTTTTTTTTTTTTTTTTTTTTTTTAAGAGTAAATTCAATAGATGTTAGTAGGATTTGAACCTTTGCATGGTGGGAATACAATCAAGTGAGGTTTGCGGTAGCACCATGTACATAATCTGTCTTTCTGAGTTCCAAGAAGAACCGTTGGTTGGACAACTCTAAAGTTCTTCTCAGAACCACTGGTTCTTCTCACAGAACCACCTCAACTCATTAAGAGAGATGATGTACATGGCGTCTCCGCAAACCTCACTTGATCAATAGATGTAATCAGTGCATTGGGGGTAAAGAGTCTTAGTGTTTGTTTGTTTAGTCAGTGTTGTTATAGTCTGTTGGGGTGTTAATTGTTTGTGTGTTTGTTGTTTGTCTGTCCATAGGTACGGGAACAAAAGCTTTTGCTTCACCCTAGGCCTAAATGTTGCCCTGTTATTTGATTATTAATTCAATTTCCATGTAAAGGTTTTCCATTGTATATTTATGATATTGTACGTCAACTTCAACGATGTACCCTTGTAATTTAATGGCAACATTGAAATAAATGTGAATATTGAGAAGAATCAATAAGGTTTTACCAGACGGCAATGTGCACTGGGGTTTTTTTTGGTGGTGTATATCATGGCCAAGTGGTCAAGCACAGTGGACACAAGCTCTACCATTTCTGATCAGCAGAGTGTGGGTACGAGATCCGGTCCTGACACCTGTGCCCTTAAGCAAGACGCTTGACCATTCTTTCTCCCTCCTCACGATGGGGAAGTAAGTCCCGTGCGTGTGCGTAATATCGCGTTTAAAAAACACAGTCGCACTTCTAGCTAAGAGAAGTGGTTTGCCCCGGTGTTTCTGGCATGGTTGACTGCTGATTGCGCCGCAGCACCTCAGCAAACTCTTACCCAAGGTGCTGTATAAATGAGTCTCACAATTTAAAAACCTCCGCATGCCTGTCTTAAAACCATATTAATAAGCGCTTTGAGATGCCCTTAGATACAGCGCTATATGAAAACTGATTATTAATATTGCTGTGTTCATTATCCCTGGAGTGTCTCCTGGCCCCCTTTATAATCTTGAGATAATTGTGTTTGATTGGCAGTAACGCTGGGCCATGATACGGTAATGGCTAGGGTTTTCTTCTTTGGCCTTCCTGCAAATCACCAAGTCATGCAGCCTTCTGGTGTAGGTAAGTAATACTGTCATTTTACTGGTGAGGCAGGTCTGGGCCAAATTTTAATGGGGAAAAAAAGGGGGAAAAAAGAAGAAGAAGAAAAAAAAGGGTGCTTATAAAAATGTGTCTGCTTGGCAGAAATTAGCAGGGAACCAGTCTCAAAATAACGTTAAAAATGAATGGTATTTTTTCTGGTTTCCTGCTTCTCATAGCAAGATTTGTCTGTGCTAAGCAAGTTTTTGTGTGTAACCTTTTCAGAAGAGCTGGTTTTAAATTGTTATTGTTGACTTCATTTTTTACCCAAAAGCTAGATTTGTAAGCAAAAGCTAAATTGCCTCCTAACCATTCAAAACCAAATCTTTAATAGGGCATATTTTAATCCCCATTCTCCCCAAATTGAAATCTGGATTTCTGAGATTAATATTCTTTGTGCAAAATGTTTCATTTTATAAGCTTTAATGTGTTAATTTCATTGTTTTTCTATTTTCCATTTATGTGCAGACAATGTCAGATTATCTTGAAGAAAAAAAAAGCTAAAAAGAACAACTAGAGCGATGAAAAGGGGCTTGTTTATAAGAGAAATGCAAACAGAAACAGTTCCAATTGGCTAGAAGTGCCCCCTAGAGAAAAATGGTGCACCCCTTGTGCTCCCCAAAAATCTTACCCTAGTTTTGGCGCTACTAAGATCAAACAAAAATTGCTAAGCAGTATTAAAAAAAACAACAACAACAACAACAAACCCAGCCAAATTGCCACATCAAGTTTATTGTTTACAACCGGTCTCCGCTTTTCTTCGTTAGTAGAAGAGCTCTTTTTTTTATCGATTCTTTCCGCTTTGACATCTCAATGAAGTTTGACCCAGTATCGTTGCGGTAGCTTACCTCTAGTTATTCTTCTTATTTTTGTTATTATCATTAGTTTGTTTGCTCTCATCAGATTTCAACTTTGATCAGGAGTACATTTATCAGGAAGAGTTACTCAGCCCACCGCCGAAATCATCCAATCAGAAGACAGAAGACAAGGAAAACTTGCATACTACAGGACCGTCCTCCACTCACCAGTGGGCTTTGATAGAGTTTGAGAAGCCTGTAACTTGCCCTGCAAGCTGCCTTGTGATTGGTTCAAAGTTGGACACAGATATTCATATCCTTTTGTTTTATTAATATTTTTTTATTCTGACCGATTGTTTCAAGGTATTTTTTAACATGAGAATTAAGCACTATGTTTAAAAAGTGTTGTTACTTCCCCAAAAATAATGTTGGTAATAAATAATTAAGTTCCAATGTTAAATAAGTCTAAAAATTTAAGGATCTTGATGGCCTTACTTTTGTTCTCAATCTAAATTATTCCGTACTTGTTTTGAAAGATTGACTTCAGAATGTTATTTTCTCCAGGTTGCTGTCCTTAAAAGCTTCCCAAATCATTCTCACAAAAGCACTATTCGACATAAAGAAGAAGGAAAAAAAGACCGCTAAACTTTATTTAAGCTGTATTCAATATTGCACGATATGCTCACATGCTCACACAGTTACACACAATGTCCAATGTTTGTACAGTTATCAATTTATATCCAGTCGTGATGAATGCTAATATGGCAGGGAATTAAGTCATTTTGTGTCGTGATCGCTGAATGGCCCTCTAGACTTAAGAGGAGTTTTTGCTGGATAATCAAAAGTGCAACTCTTGTCACTTTGATTCCGTATGAACGGAATGTTCAGTAACTGGTCTTGAGGGTTTAGGCTAATGGACAATGCATGCTTTATGGAGATTGCTCATCTTTGTTTGTACATTTTATTTATAAATTTATATATATATATATATTTTTTTTTTTTGGCAAGTGCAGTGACTTTTATCCTTAGGCATGGAACAATCACCTCAGATTTGTGTTCACCACTGTGGTGTTTTATTAATATAGACAGATTGTTAAATAAGACTGACGGATCCAATCTTTATGAACACTGAATAAGTCGTACACAAAGTACACCAAAAATACCAAGGTTCACAACTACACAAAAGCACCTGCAGTGCACATAATTGGCCAGATTTCACAATGTACCAATCTATTTTAACATTACTTAAAAAAAGTAACAAAATACACAAGAAATGCAAGTGTTCATATTTACATAAAGTACATAAAGTTTTGCGGTAACACCATGTGAACATCTCAGTATAGCATTGCAGTTTGAATTAAACAAGATGTATACAATGGAACGTTTATCTATTTAAAAAAAAATTCAATGCAATTCAATTCAACTTGACATTTGTTTCCATATTGCAAAATGTACATTCATGGGAATCAGCGGCGGATACAGTGGGGGGCGCACGCCCCCCCCCCCTTTTGCTTGGAAAAAAAAGAAGAAAAAAAAAAAAAAAAAAAAAAAAAACTCGAGGGGAAAAATAAGGGAGAGACAAAATTAAAGACAAAGGCCTTACCTGGTTTTTTTTAAAGCTACTAATATTCCATACCTCGTACACTTTTTTTCACCATTTTGTTGCTTGGTAAATTTTCACGCCCCCCCGTTTGGAAAATCCTTGATCCGCCCCTGGGATTCTCCATCGTGAGGTTCAAGGATACGAGCTGATGCAGGTCACAAGGTTCTGCAGAGATTAAGTGCAAATATCTGGTCATTTACATTCAGGCGTACAGCATCAGGTCCCGAAGGGAACAGCCATCTGGGTTCCTCCTTCAACTGATTCACTCAAATACCTGAAAGCTAGGAGCTACCCATCTTGTCTTGTTACACAAACACCTCCTGTCTCAACTCCAGCTTTTGTTTTTTATTAGGGGATAAGCGGGAATTCGTCTACTGAAAGACGAAGCACAGGATCGTTGATTAAATGGAAATCAAAATTGATTGGTTTCAATCTGAAAGCTCACTGATTATAAAGTCCATACCTGCAGTAATCCTACGTGGAAATGACCCTGTCTGATATACCTTCAAAGATAAGACAGTAACCTTTGGAGAAACCATAAATCAACGTTGCTCGCTTATTTTGGTTGCAAGGAAACAAAGCAAGCCTGATATAAACATTCACACGATTCTGGATAAACATAAACCCTTTTTGGTTGTTTTTTAACTCAAGTGTGGCCGCTGTATTTTAATTAGGTGCTCACAGGCTGGTTGTAAAGTCTGTTTGAAAACTAGATGATTGGAGTGAATGTACTCCTTCCAACGAAAAAAAAAGAAAAACAACATTTTATCGTGTTAACCTTTTCTGGATGTTCAGTCACTAGTTATCACGCAAGTATGAGTGGAGTACGGATAAAATACAGCGCTTCTGCGTCCCATATCCAATGAGGTCAAGGCTGAGTTTGGATAGGGGATGTAGACAAGCTATAATTTTCAGTATTCCATAAGAATGCGCGGGATAATTAATTTATTTTCAAGCAAGCTTGACGCGCAGCGTAAAATAATGCAATACGCAGAGTTTGGACAGCATAATACGCAACATGATGATGATGATGATACTGATGATGAAATGCCTGGATTCAGACTGATGTAATACAGATTTTTTTATATATATATATATTTTTATTCATTTATTTGTTTGTTTTATTTACAAACAGTGCTTGTGGTTTTTCTTAACTTTGACATACATTCCAACAGCTGCAGACTTGCCTTCCATGGTCGACTCCTACATCATATCACAGAAAAGGTAACAATTAACTAATCAAGTCTTTTGTGTGTAGACTGTGTGAGCGGTTTTACGGGTATTCTAGGGCCCAATTTCATAGCGCTGCTTAACGGTAAGCAAATTTTTGTGCTATCAATAGCAGGAAATTTGCTTAAGTGGAAGCGAATTTCACGGGTTAGCATGGATTTGCATTGTTACGTCATTTATTTGTATACGGTAAGCACCGGAAGGTTAGCATGCCTTTTCCTGTGCTTATGGTTAGCAGTGCTCCAAAATGGAAATCGCACAGTAAGCACAAAATGGGCCGTTAAGCAGCTCTATGAAATCGGGGCCCAGATGTTGAAGTTTGAGATTCTGTTTCCTTCATACGTTTTAAAAGGAAATTTATGTGGAAACTCCAAGCTCCAAGCAAGTTTGTATTTTGCACGAGACCTGCATGGTCTGTTTACACAAGTCCATTCTAAATGCTGACTGGTGCCCAGAAGAGCTGTTTTATCATTTGAGTAAATCTTCTTAAAGAAACACAATGGAACAAAATAAAATCAACAACAAATTTGCATTACGTACCAAGCGAGGGCCTGAGAACAAAAGAGGACACACTTGATTGAATCTTGAGACTTTTTATGACTGCCCGGTGAAAAAAAAAAGTGCTGTAACTTTCTCCAGATTAAATCTCGCTCCTCCATCTCCTTCTCTTGCTCTGAGGATACTGTTCCCAAAGGGCTTCTTAAAATCTCTGACTCCGAGAGGTCAGTAGAGGGCGGAGATGCCATCGTTTCAATATACTTTCTCAAGATCTGAATCCAAGTCTTAGACTTTTTTATCGACATTGACTCTCACACCCGTGTGTAATTTTTCACTCTTTATTTAACTGAAAAATAGTATTAGCTGTTGCAAACTGCTTACCAACCAAAAGGACCTGTGGTATAAATGCAAAAAAATAGTTAGTGGCCTGACGTTTCGACCCTAGACCCTAGCAGAGTCTTTCTCGAAGGCTAAATGACAAGACTACAAACATACTGATGTAACAAAAGCAATTAACTGTTAATTTATTTATTTTTTTTTTACCTCTCCAGGCGTACACGGAAACTGTTCTTCCTCAGTTGAAAATCTTCAAGAACAAATCGAGGGAAGGGTTTGTTGATAGGGTAAGGAAGACAAGGAGCTTTAAGTGAATCAAATAACTCTATGAGTACGTCGCGCTTTCCTTTGCCTACGTCATAGGGTCGGTACCTGAGAAGCAATCTCCCTCGAGTCAGGAAAGCACATCACTCTTGAACCTCTTTTGTAATTTATAAACCTCGCAAAAGTTGCCCCCCAAAAAATGCCACAGCACTCTTAATCAGCTTTGCTTTTTTGAAATGTCAACTTCAGATACTTAAAATTCTTAAGAGACTTGAAGTCATGACGCTACGTGGTTTCCTTCAAGACAATTAGAGATCTTTAAAAGCCGATCAATTGCATCCATTAAGTTCTCCTTCGATTGGGGGGGGGGGGGAGGTGCGTGGATTCAGTTCTGACAAATGACCTTGGAGAGCTATTGCTGTAGCAGTTGCCATGGCGTTTCCGTTAAATTGACGTCCACTTTTGTGGGCTTAATTATATCCATTCATTCGCCAACCCCCACAAGAATATAAGATTCTGCCCCCCTGTCCCCTGGGCATTCAATACAATTAACGAGTTGGTAGTTTCTATGGCAACTAATTACACCTGTAATCTTTGTCTTTCACATCATAGTCGTCATCCATCCCGAACAAAAAGTTGAGTGAAAATTTAATTACATGTGGTCTGCCACGCTAAAGAGGGAAGGTCCTTGGCGTGACTTGGGCCAATTTATCTGGGCCCAATTTCTGCAAAAAGATATTCTCAGTGCAACAAAGTCCCGCTCCATAGCATAAATAGGTGACCAGCCAAACTGTTGTGTAACGTGCATTTTTTTCTTCTCACTATTCCCTGGTGATTTTTTCCTTTTAGGAAATCTAATTGGTAGGCATTATTTTTTCTGCCGACTAGGGCACGTTTGGCAGCTGACCTTTCAGCGGTTTGTGACTTAAATCATGCATGCGTGGTCGGTTTTTCATTTGAACAGGTCTAGTCGATCCTCTGGTCACAATAATTAGTTAGTGTTTTTTGTTGAGCAGATTATAGGATTAATGTAAAGGTTAACGAAACAAATTTTAGGAATTTTCATTTCAGTTTTGAAGTATTTATTTTTTTCTGCTTTAGTGCAACTATTACTTTATTGTCTCATAGCAAAGCTAAATTATTGTCATGTTAAACGAAACGTGTCGTTAATACTACTAATTAGTTGTGATCATTTTGTGTTTGTTTTGCAAAGGGAAATAAATTATTTGGGTTGTCGCACTCAAATTAAGCAGAAGTGATTTGGATGGTTTTCAAATGCTATTTTCTCCCATCTTGCACAATATTTCAGATTGAAACATTTCTCTGGAAAGTCTCTACTGCATGGAGAACTAATAGCTCCATAGTTACTGACCTAGTGATTTGTCAGGTTTTTTCCTGATTTTAGTAATGTTTCCAAAGATCTTCTCTTGCCTTCAAAATTTCTTCGAAGACGTGGATTGACCATCAAGGGAAGAAATGCTTTATGTCTAAACCTCTTTAACATGTGTATAATGAAGAATAGTTTACTCTGTGGACTGCTGGGATAATTTAACTCAGATCCTTCAAAAAGTGAAGCTTTTTTGGAATGATATTGAACTTGGCATAATTCTACATCTCATTATCCAGTGACCCTCTTGTAATGAGGCAGAAATCCAGAATTGGTACAAGGCACGAAGTGTCTTGTAAGAAGGTACAAAGTGTCTTGTAAGAAGGTACAAAGTGTCTTATAAGAATGTACGAAGTTTCTTATAAGAAGGTACAAAGTATCTTATCAGAAGGTACAAAGTATCTTATCAGAAGGTACAAAGTGTCTTGTAAGAAGTTACGAAGTGTCCAAAGTCACTTCGTACATTGCAAAAGGTACGAAGTTTCCAGGGTACGAAGTGGTAAAGGTAATCTGCGGGGGGGGGGGCAGTCAGCAGCCCTACTGCTTTGTGCATGATCCAATTAAGTCCACCGTTTGGAAAAGGAATTACAGATGAAAAGGATGTTTTATTTTAGCCTCTTTCTTTTATGGAGCTTTTCGTTTGTCACAACTCGGTTAGGAGCAACATCTTTGAAACCGATTTTAAGCAGCCACAAAACAGTCAAGTTTGCCTATATAGATGTGTTCCTTATTTAATCGTCTGAGTTTAAGCCTTGGAGATATTTGCTCTGGTTTATTACCAGAAAAAGATCTTGTCTGCACTGTTATTATTTTGGTGAACAAATTCATTTTTGATAACAATTGTCAAGATTTGCTTCTTTTGTCGATAATTGCCTTCAAAGAGTTTGTTTTTACAAATTAGAAAAGATAATTGCTACGAGAGAAGAGTCACTTGATGACCTACAAAAGAAATGGGCAAATCTTTTTTAATAAGATTTTTGTTTTCCCTTGCTTTAACTGCTTATGTAGTGTTTAGGTACTCGGTTGGTATTGTCTAGGTCTTTGTATTTTCCTGTCCTTTTTTTTGTCTGTCTTTTGTCTTGAATTTTGTCGTTAATTGCCCTTCAGGTTCTACTGGTTTTGTACTGTTGTGTACTACTAGTTTTGCGATTTTTGTTGTTGTATGTTTCTTTCTTGTATTTGGATATTATACCCCCAAAAATAATAAAGTAAAATAAATATGAGAATTAGATCCTACACATTATGTAGGATCTGTTACTTCTCCAAGTCTTGAGGTAGATTATACCAACAGCAGCTCACAGTGGTAGCTATACTGGGATGGTACACTTGTACATCAGGTGCCTGGTCATTTAGGTGTATGTGAGTTTTGTAGCAAGGTGTTGCGACCATTTAGTTATGATCCCCGCTAGCAGTGGCGCCAATCTGTGTACAAATCTTGAGGGGAGAACATTAAAAATTACTGTCCATCGGCCGCAGTAGTGGTTGGGGATGGGATATTCACCCTCCCCCCCCCCAAAAAAAAAAAAGCTTTTGCATTTTCTTTTTTTATATTCTAGGGTACAATGACAAACTTGCTTTTTACCTTTTCGAGGCCACTAAATATCGGCCACAAGCGGCTTGTACCAAAATGCCCATAGCGGCCGCTAAATGGCCACAAGATTTGCCCTACTTCCATTCACAGAAAGAGGTCACAGTTGAAAGCCATGTCCAGAATCGACGTTTTCCAATGTTTTCCATTTTAACATACTATTTACTTTTGTGCACCATAACAGAATTTCAGTTACTTGTTTTAAAGACATTTTTACTGACAAAAAAACAGTACAAAAGTCAACAATAGTTGCCATGTTTGGGCGTGTTGATGATCAGACTGAACTTAATGGTCACTAAAGGGTTAAGCTTTCAGATTGAGTTATCAGTTTTTTTAAACCAATGACTATCTCTCCTTATTTTTCTCTTATTCATCACACTTTCTTGTGTATTTTAGATGACCGATGATTACAC
Source organism: Pisaster brevispinus (assembly GCA_023634235.1). Classification (NCBI taxonomy): domain Eukaryota; kingdom Metazoa; phylum Echinodermata; class Asteroidea; order Forcipulatida; family Asteriidae; genus Pisaster; species Pisaster brevispinus. The sequence goes on along the minus strand of JAMKCF010000004.1, from coordinate 2,985,172 downwards.
CGTTATTGGGCGGTCGTTGTTCAAGAAAGAGACAAACCTTCAAGCCTTTGTCGGGCTCAAGGTTGAGCTGTCCACTGGGGAGGAGGGGATCATCGAAGGAGGCTTTGGACAGAGCGGGAAGTACAAGATCCGAATTTCAGGTATTGGTGTGAAATAACTTGTTTTATTAATCATATTCACAAAAGCGCAAAACACAAAAAAGGTTTGTTTTACTAACACTCTGGACATTGTTATCATGTACAAAAGACATTAAAGCTACGTAATCTCACTCCCATTGGATTTTTTTTTTTAGTAAGATGATTTTCGATCGGGTGAATTCGTAAACAATTCACTTTACTTTCAGGCCTTAAACCACAAATAAAGAAAATACTCATTTTCTTTTTTCAAGAAAGAAAAGAGTAGACTTTCTGATTCATGAAGACATTTCTGCAACTTGTGAAGGGGGGGTACACCATGCTACATACTGGCACCAAGTGATGGGGAAAGATGTAACTGCTAAGAAATTTTCCAAAATAAATGGAGTTCTGCTTCATTAAGGAATTGTACTTGGCATATTTCATGGGGAGGGCTCATGCATTCATAAACAATTTTGTTTTGTTTTGTTGCTTTTACTGTTGATGCTCTTTCATTGACAAGGGCTACCACATACATGTAAGACAAAAGGAGAGACAAAATTGGCACAAGTTAACCCAAAGGCTGCTCATAAGAGAGTGATCCATAAACGAAAAGCACATAACGCAGAACGCCAACAACTGTGCAAATTATCTGCTTGACTTGAGCAATATTTAACTTGGACTGGGCTTGACCATAGACAGTTTTACAACACCAAGTACCCGACCAGCCCGGTGCCCGTCCGTCTAGTTGTAATAAACTACTTGAAGCTCAAAAAGTTCCGCCTAAAAATATTTATTCTTAATATACATATTCATATTTTTAATTGGCCTTTGTGTAACTGTTTTATAGTTTTTCAAGTATAAGTTATTGCTGTTGTTGTTGTCTCCTGTATATATATTTGTGTTGTTTTATTTTACACACTAAAATTAATTTTCTGCACTGCATTTTAATATTCAATTATTTGTTTACATGTTGACAAATATGAACTTGAGGTCTAAGTTTGAATTTACCTGCATGTAAATGATGTGCTTGGTTATCTGCTCCATGTGTATATGCTTTTTGTATTATTAAACTTCTTAATTTCAGATAGATGGTTGAAAAGGACTTTTTTATAAATGTTTCATTATATTTTTGTGTATTACAGTATACTGTTATGGGCATTTGGACACAATATTTTATTCTCATTTTCTTTTATGAAACAGACTACAAATAGCTTTTGTTGTTATCGTTATCGTTATTGTGCAGTCCATCAAGCTTCCTTTACTGACTCATTCAAATCTCTATTGTATAAAGACTCATCTCTTCATCATTTAAGGTTAATGCTCTTCAAAACGGCAGTATTAAACGCAATTGAAATGTTATTACTATTATTGTTGCTATTGTTATTGCTTTTTTGCATCATGACCTCGGGATTGGGGCTGTTTTAATGACCTCTTGCGCAACATGTAGCTCACTTACACGTGCCTACCCTGTCTGTCTGCCATTTTGGGTCTCGAAATGTACACAAAGCAATTGACTCCCAAAATGGTAGAAATGGTAGAAATGGTAGACGCGGAGGTGCATTCCGCATTGTGGAAGGGGTCAATAAGCCTTGTTTACACAATGGTGTACGCAATGGTAAGCGTAAAGACGTCTTGCCTAGAAAGCTGAAAGTCCTTGGTTCGATTCCCACCTGTGGACACCGAGTGTACGGAGTAAACATTAACTGTTGATACCATTGATGGAATTCTTTTGTCCTGTGACTCAAATAAAAGTTTGAAATTTTTCTTGACTAAAGGAAAATAGATGTTAATCGAGCCGCCTCTATAAGCCATCGGGCTAGCTTGGTGGTCTAGTGGTAAGGCATCTGCTCTAGCAATGCAAAGGTCCTGGGTTCGAATTCCACTCGAGTGATTTGCCTGTGGATTTTTTATTTCACAGAACTCGGGGAAAGTACCGAGTATACAGTGATTCACACACATTGGTGTAAGGGCAAAAAAACAAATTACGTCAAGGAAAATAGCTGTTTAGTATATAAATAACTTTTGACCATAAATTGTGCAGCAAAACAAAGTCATTTTTATAGTTGTTTAAAAGTTTTATTAAACACCTTTTATGATTATTTTTAGGATTAATTATTACCATTCAACCTTGACATGTGTGATTTGTCTACCAGTATCTTACGACCGATCATTCTGCTCTTTTACTTTTTTTGTAGCTGGTTTGAAACCAGAAACCATACAACAACTCTCAGCGTCAAGTAAAAAGAAAGGAAAAAAGACAAGTAAAACCGGTAAGTCAAGAAAAGATATTTCCCAAACTTAAAAGAATGGATTATTTCTAATGATAACGGCTCTTATGTGACGCAATTCCAAATAAATTATCATCGCGCCTCCTACACTATTACCCTTGTCATTGGGTCATTTCTTTCATTCCTAAAATCTTCTCCTTCCTGTGGAGTATACAGCCTGTGCTGCCAAGTATGTAGTGCACCAAGCTAAATCAATCACAAGAACCATCTCTGCCCTCACAGGTACCCATTTACCCCTGGGTGAGGAGTTGCAATTATAGTTTAAGTGTCTTGACCGGGATGATTTAGCTTCCAGAACTTGAGTCTGATGCACTAAACTGTTCAGCCATGACACTCCACTTATATTTTGTTACAATGTTTTAGTTTTACTTGTTACTTCTAGTCAAAGGTTGCAACCAAATTTGTCTCCAGAAGACTTTCAATTCTTTCCTAATAGTGGTCCTTAAGCCAAATTCCAGTTAAAACACCTAAGGACCTGTCACTAAATTCTGTGGTCCAGCTGGCCAGTTTATTGCTTCCCACCGCTCCATGTAAACCACTGATTATTCATTTTACTTCAAATTACAAAAGTCCCATTTCAATATCCTTGTCTAAAACTCCTAGTAAACCTATCAAAGGAACCGGTGAAATGCTTGCAGACCGGTGAAATGTCAAGCTGAGGGGTTCTGATGGCGCGCCACCTAAATAACTAGGGCAAAGATTTATTTGAAATCTCAGATTATCAGGATTTCTTTCAGAAAAGTAGTAGTTTCATTGTGATGCAAGAGTTGGTGCAACAATAACATGGCAAAAATATTTTTACAAATTGAACAAAATGATGTCAAAGGAATTACAAATGTTTATCAATTTGTTTTGATGAGTACATTTGTTCCTTATTTACTCTCTTTTATGTATCCCTGCTGTTAAGGTGATTCGGAGGAAGGACCAACACCTTCAAGTGAAGGAGACGGAGCCTCGTCAAAACATCAACCGATCAAAATCAGCCTGCGATTCAAACGCTACGTTTATGATACAAAGAAACGCATGATCCAAGCGTGACATCAGAGATTCGTATTAGCCTAAATGTTCCTTCCCACATCATGCCAACCATCTGATTGTATGACTCAGATGGTGGAGGGTCAAGTTGGTTTTTATCATGCCTCATCGCTGAGTAACGTCTCCGAGTCTTACCCTTCCCAATTATCCCAATTATGTTGATGGCAAGAGATAAATAGCGGGACAAGTTCGTCTCAGAATAGCAGGAAAGGTTCTTATCAGAACTAATCAGAAAGAGTTCTTATCTGAACTTAACTGGAAAAGTTATAAACAAGTCTTATCGGAACTAAGCAGAACTAGGTCTTTAAGTGATTATCAGAATTAAGCAGGAAAAGCTGTTGTCAGAAGTGAACAGGACAAGTTCTTGTTTTCGAACAAAATTCTACTCGGTTAGAGTAGATATTGCGTGATGTTACGGCAAACCAAAAGAATAATTGTCTTTTTTTTTTAGGCAACATATAAGATATAGCTGCAAATTGTTATTGAAACTACTGATTGAGTCCCCCCCCCCCCCCCACCCCCCGTAAAAAAAACCAACAACTGCAAACAAACGAAAAAGAAAAATAATTTGTTACATTCATTGTAATTTTGTTAGGCTTCTTTTTGCCCTGCAAGTTGTAAAACCAAATTCCAACCAACAGAGGGCGCTAAGTAAACGTTTTGTGAGTCTATCAGATTTTGTGGATATGTCTGCATTTAACCATTTAGGTGTACATCAGCAAAACCCAGAGAAAGTTGAGCTTGACTGCACTTTGTCCTGCTATGAGTGGGGCCTACCGGTATCATGTGACATGAGTATGATATTGTGGCAAAAGGATATCCCATGATGTGTTTATGGCAAAACGTTACAGCATAACACCATGGGTAGGCATACACATAGCCTTGATTGGCTGTTTTTTTTTATTACTCACCGGTAGAGGGTGCGCGTCGACTGTTTGGGAGGCTGACTTGGAGGGACTGGGCAAGTCTGTAAATCAGGATCGAAACAGTTCGTTTTGATCCAGATGTTCGTGTGATACAGATATCTCTTCTCCAGTAATTTGTGTTGCGGACAGTAACTCGTGTTGCGGACAGTAACTCGTGTTGCGTTATCGCACTACATTAAACGAAATGAACGTGGCCAATCAAGACTAGCATACACACAGCTAGCTGTGGGGACTTTTACACAACGTTGAGCAAAGGTTCCCAGTTCTTTGTTGAACTTGGTCCCCACAGTGGAGTTCTTCAGAGAATGGAGAAATAGAAAAGCAATGGCAAGTCCCCACAACTGTGTGTGCAAAAGACGTTGTGTACAAACTAGGTATTGTCTACATATTTGTGAGTGGATAAACTGACAGAGTTTCTCTATGGCAAATTTTGCCATCCAAATGTGTCACATGATATCATTTTGCCATGGCACAATAAAATGGCTGTGAGAGCCCATAAAATGGTTGCACAAGTGAGAAGTATGTTCGATAAAGAATCACCATTTTTCAGACTTTTTTCACCAGTGTTTTTCCTAAATATATCATTGAAAAATTGATAAGAAAAATTTGGTTTTTTTAACATGCTTCATGGCTTAAGAAAAATTTGAACAATCACGGATGCTAAAGAATGTTTTATGATTTCTTTCATAACTTTTCAAAGATTCTATGACTGTATGAGAGAGAATAAATGTATTTATATTTTATGGGAAGAAAAGTCCACTGTTGTCCTTTTTAACCAGATTGTGGAAAATTTAACCTCTTAATCCAATTTAATCCTATTTTAATTCAAATACTCTGTGCATGTAAATGATCTCAGAACACTTATCGTGGAAGAGTAGGGGTTAAAGAGTAGGAGTTTTAAAGCCACAGGGATTTGTCAATCTAGAACAAATGTCTTACCACTCGACCAACGGGCTTGACTGGTAGCCAGGGCCTGTTCAAATCCTATACTTCAGAAGCGAGTACCACATCACTTCGATGTCAAATTTGCAATGGGGTAAAGATCTTTGCTGGTAGAGCAAGAACCAGGTGGTTCAAGCCATCAACTTGAAGGAAAATAACAATGGAAACCCACAGTCTCTGGTGGTCAATGATGGGACCATGGTGTGTCCAGGCTGATGGGTGACAAACTGTGTGACAGGGTGGCTTGACCATGGTGTGGCAAGGCTGATGGGTGACACACAGGGTGCCAGAGTGGGTGAACCATGGTGTGGCAAGGCTGATGGGTGACACACAGGGTGCCAGAGTGGGTGAACCATGGTGTGGCAAGGCTGATGGGTGACACACAGGGTGCCAGAGTGGGTGAACCATGATGTGGCAAGGCTGATGGGTGACACACAGGGTGACACACTGGGTTATTAACAGAGCGGCAGGGGAATGCTGTGTCAATGGTGGAGCTCAGATAGGAGCATGAAGAGTGATGAATATAATGTGATTCTGGTCCAAATTTCACAGAGCTGCTTAAGCAGCAAATGTTGCTTAACAAATTTCTGCTAAGCAGAAATGAGCAGGATACCAGTCACAAATTGTATATGACGATGTTATTTTGGCTAATAACCTTATTATGGTAAGCATAATTTTGTTGCCCTAAAACAAAAAACTCCTTGCCATAAAAAAATTTAAATGGTGACCTTGAACTAGTCAATGAAGGTTACTTATATAGTCTTTTGACAATGCGAGATTGTAAGGGATGCATGGTGGCAGTAGACTTGCCAAGTATAGCCACTAACATTACGGTAAAGCTCCATAAAAAAGAGGCTAGAATAAAACATCTTTTTCATCTGACAACTAACACCTGTTACTCCATGTATAACTCCTTTTCCAAACAGCAGACTTAATTGGATCATGCACAAGCCAGTAGTGATGCTGACTGCCCCAGGCAGATTAACTGCTCATCCATTAAGTCTCATGACCCAAGTAATTCAATGTAAACACACCCACTGGTGAAAAGGTTGTAGAGTTTTTGTGGCGAAATTCGGGAATATTATAAAAATTTACCCCGTCAGTTAAGACAAGGTACATGTCCGCTGCGACCTGGCCTCCAATACATTCCCCAGTGCCCCTAGGACAGTAGGATGGGAGACAAAGTCGATGTCCTACACTCATGAGTGACGGACGCCCTAAAATCAGAGCCACCACTCCCCTAAAATGAAGGTTGTGTACCAGTAGTTGTAAGGGGCCTCAAGTTCACTAAAATTAGTGACTTCATATCTTCCACACCATGCAAAGCTTCAAACGTTATTTTTCATGAATTGAGAACCAAACCTTGCAGATTTCTACAACCGTACCGACTGTTTTATTTTGTCTTGTTCTGCAAAACGGAAAACTCTACAACAGCACATGGGTTTAATAGAATTTGTACCAATAGCTTCAGACTCTGGGGAATTAATTTCAAATATCAGGCCGCCCGGGTCATTTCGGGGGAGACTTTGGAACGCTAGGTGGTCATAGGCTTTCCAGGTAAACTTCCGATGTTTACAAAGTTTTGAGCATGCACTCATTTCTCAATTTACTAAAGTCTGCTGCCACCTAGTGTTCCAAAAAGTCTCACACCTGACATTAGGCATCTTTCTCAGCAGGAACTGTTTATTAGCCATGATCTTTTGTAATTGATATGTTGCATTTAACTGGTTTTCTGCTGCTTTATGATCGGCAAATAAAACTGTTGAGCATCACTTTCTGTTTGTTTTTGAAACAGTTAATCTGAAAACCAATAAAATTTAAACAAAATTTTTTCTCTTGAAATGGGGTCCTGCGACACATTTAAGTACTTTTTCATTCTAAATAATTTTTTCTTATTAACAAATAAATCTTGTATCTATTTCATTATCAGTAAAACGAAATATTCTAAAGAAATAACACTAACCCTTTTTTAAAGTTAATAACTTAGAAACATAATGTGTTTTTCATATAAAACAAACCTTAAATTACCAGCACAAAACTTGAAGCATCCTGACACAAATCATTTTTATCCGGAGCATCAAAATGAAAAACCACAAATCACAATTCTGTCATTTTCTTGACAATTCCGACAGTGACCAACCCTGAACGGAGACTTCTCACTTTTTCAAAATTCTCATTCGCAGCGCCAACTAACCATTGTGTGCACAAGCACTCTATTAAATAGATCAATTCCTTTAGCCCCGCCCATCATAACAAGTGCCTAGCGACAGTGTTGATGTGGGATGGCATAGACACAATTTGCCTCCACGGCCCCTTGACATCAAGCCAGCACACCCTGCCACACACAAACTACACAGTGCTGAAATCAGAAAGCAGCAGTTTGTTCAATATTCTGGCGTGGTCTTTTCTTGTTTATGTGTTCCGCTTTTGTCACACACCGGCGCAGCTGTGATTGGTCAATGGATTCAGGAATAGTATCAATTCCTCTCCAGTGTGAAGTTTTTTTAATTTTCTTTTAAAATCTAGTCACACTACCAATATAAATGTCCATGTCTTTCTTCACACATTTGAAATGGGCAGAATTTCTTGTTTTTTCATGTTTTAGTCCACCGTCGTTTCTGATGCAATTTGGGTGATAATTTCCTCATTGATAGCTATCTCCATATTAGCCCCTACATCACCTCCAACGCCCTCCTCAAAAGTCATACGTTCCAGAATATCCTGGGCAGACAAATGCTCCTCAGTAGCATGGCCCGCTCTGACCTGGCTCGCTCCACTCAAGTGAAGGGGAGAATGCCTCCGATTGGAAAAGGCAGGAACAAAAGCCTCCTCCGTTGCGATCTCCATCTCAACAGAGTCTGTTGTTGATATATCAACCTTGTGCCCAACAGACACATCACGCAGTATCCAATCATGGTTTGTGTCACTGGTTGTGTGACTGACATTCTGTCCGATGTCGGGGATCAGAGTGTTCTCCCGCCCCTCATCACAGTTCGACTGGTTGAGGTCCTGTCTATAAGCTTCGTTCTGAGTGTCCGAAACATGAGGAGACGACTGTTGAAGATTTGATGTTCCAACTGTCGGACATTGTTGAGTGACACTGTCTTGACTGGTAGTCCTTACCGACACTGGCTCCAGTACTTGATGCTGGTGTACTGCAACGCCGAGTGGCAAGTGTGAAGCCTGAGCAGCTGCATGGGGAGACATGACTATGGTTTTGTTCGAGCCCGTCTGCACTGTGATTGGCTCAGGATATCTGTGCCTAGTCGATGACTGACAGCGAGACTGCATCAATGGCGCCCTCTGTCCATGGGATACTAGTATATGCGGCGTGCTCATGGGATTAGTGATTCGAACATTTCCCGACTGATCCCTGCTCGGCAGTGTTGAAACAGTCTGAGGCAGCGTCACCGCCAGCTGACGAATCACAGTTGCCTGATTTTGTAGCGGCGCGAACGCCAGATTTTTCAGCACTATCCCAGGTGTGGTCATAGGATTTGGGGGTTTCAGTTTAGGTGGGGTGATGCTCGCTGAAGGATTTTGAGCCTGGTCTCCAACTGGCGAGATTGTTTCTGTTTGCACTGGTACTTGAATTATGTTCTGAGTTCCATCCGGGGAGGAAATAACAAAAATATGGCTGCGGATGGGTTTGGTTGCCCCTCCACCAGCAGATTGTACTTTAGGCGATGCTGGAACAGCAGGGTTGAGGGACTCGCCCTCATGTCTTTGTTGCTGGGGTACACTGACGATGAACCTCCCCATAGGGGTGGTAATGGTACTGGTGCCTCTGCTACCCGGCGAGGCAATCCTGCGTTGCCCCCCAAGTGATGTCTGCCTCGTTAATGCATCCGGAGCGTGTTGTAGGGTCGATTGTAACGGTCTTCCGGGTTGATACGGGGGAAACCCTCTGATGGCCTCCTGCTTCTGAGCGACGGCCTTGACCCGTTCCTGACTGAGTCTCTCCATGCGCTTCAGCGCATAGTCCTCATCGGATGTCAGACCCTTTTTCTTGGGAGTCTTCCGATAGGGACCCCTGGCCCTCTTCGGCGGTTCGTCCACAGTGAAGGAGCTTTTGAATTTAGGCTGCCGTCCTGAACGTGTCGGTTGGCTGAGTATGGTTTCCATGTTGATCTCCTCGTCGCTGGCTTCGCTCAGTCTCGCCGCGGTTTCTCGGGTCATCTTCGTTACTCCATTGAGAGTTTCGTCTCTACTGGCTTCCTCTGCCTCAACAGATTCCAAATCAGAATCCTTATCGGCGGCAGCATCTAAAACAAAGCAGACTATAAATTAGAATTGGCAATCCGCTTTAAGTTTTATGCAGAAAGAATGCGAGGATAAAAACCTGGACTAGCAATGTACCGACTATGACAGGTTTCCTGCAAATTTTCACATAGTAAATATCAGACCTAGATGCTTTTATTTTCCTTGTCTTAAAAGTTTGAAGCACAAAATATTAGCCACTTGTAAGTTACAAGCTTGCCCTTGGGACTATTCCTTACTTCCTCCAGGGGCCTTGAAGCGGGCCTTGAAGCGGGCCTTCTTACCTCTATCCTCAACCTTCTTTCTGCCCATCCCTTTGCTGTTGGCCTTGCCTCTTCCTTTGCTTTTGGTTTTCATCTTCTTTGTGACACGATTCTCTGTCTCCGAGTCTGAGTCCTTGGTGAACAGAGACATGTCAAAATGTTTTCTGTCTCCTAAAATTAATAAAAAATACTAGTATTATTGCAAGAGAATTCCCAATCTCCTGAAAGTAGTTCCACAAATGACACTTCTTTAGAGTAAGGCATTAGTTTGACAAAAATACCCATATTAATAATATTACAAGTTATTTCTAATGCACTAAATCCACCTTTGCAATACAATATGCCCAGTACAATTGGCCCAGCTGTAAAAACGGTATTCAGTCTTTAAGCGAGGCCCTTAGGGCTTGAGTCCGTTCATTAGCTATGCAAACACCAGATGCAAAAACCTGCAGTGGTCTACATTACACCAACTTTGGCTGTTCACGCAGCACAAGTCCAGACTTGAGAATATGTTCTTCGGTAGAGGGCACCTCTACGAGAGAAGTGTCAAACTCTACTGGAACATTTCAAGGGGCACCAAGGCAATGCGGCTGTGGGGCATTGAGCCCATTGCCTTGGTTGCCTGGATGATGCACCAGGCCTGGAGGTCAAGAAAATCTGTAAGCTGGGCCCAATTTCAAGGAGCCGCTTAAGCGAAAAAAATATTGCTTAACAATTCCTTGCTGAGCAGAAATGAGCAGGATACCAGTCATAAATTGTACTTGTCGCATGCTAGTTTGGCTGGTAACCTTTTTCTGGTAAGCATAATTTTGTTGTGATTAGCTACTTTTTGTGCTCATGCAGCTCGATGAAATTGGGCCCTGGAACTCACTTATAGCTTTGTCCAGGGCAAGTCTGTTGAGTCTCTCCTCCCGCTTAAACTTGTTCTTGATCTGTTGTCTGGTTCTTTTGGGGAACATGGCGTTGATCATCGTGAAGTCTGTTCCGACGGCGCTCAGTGCCATGTAGAACTTGGCAGTGTCTAAACAAGAAAAATACAATAACAGCATTGTAAAAAAAAAAAAGTCTTTGTACGTGTCACGGCCATGCAGTCTAGCATATCGGACCGAAGTCTGACGGTGGAGTCATTGGTATTTGGGTTTAAAAATCCATACGATTGTGTCCTTGGGTAGGACAGTTGAAGGTAATTGCTTCTTATCACACTAGTGTCAACGGGTGCCTTTGAGGGTGGAGATTGCCGTTGTGAATGGAAAGGCAACCTGTGCGCCAATTAGGCTGCTGGTGCTGCATACTCACAAGGAGTTGAGGATGATTCAGGAATGCTCCAGGCCCAATAAACAGGGGTAGGACATGTCAAAGGGCAACCCGCTTTTGATATAATAGCTCTAAAAGAGTCTATAAATGAATAATCATTAGTTTAATAGATGTTAAATTTGCATCGGGGGGAAACAAAAAGAAAAGAAACAACTAACGAAGCCTGATTCCCCCTCGTCAAAAAGGTGGTCCCAACATGACCTTGAAATCATCCATCGAGGCTGTCACTGGTTTGACTGGTTCATCTCTCTCTAACATTATGTTTGATAGAGTCAGATGGCCACAATTTGTCAACTCATTACGGTAGTGAACGAACAAATGAATAATATGCCAATAAGTATTCCTTTGATTATACTGCAATGGGGCGACTGTCGCATGCCTACCCTTTGCACTCCATGCCGTCGTGTAAGTTCTCTTCCCGAAGCTGGCGTATGTCGTGTGAGACGACTCCTCCTGTACAGCTTCGCTGTCCTCTAAATGAAGGGTCTTGGCTGGCGATGCATCCTTCACAAGACTGGTCAAATAAAGTTTGTAAGAGACCATGGTAAATGATCAACGGTTGTTGCTGAGAAAGACTCTACCTTATCTACCTTTCTGCTCAGTTGAAACTCACTTTCCCCTTCCCTCTTACACTTGCCCCTCCTTCCTCCTCCTAAACAAAACACTTCTCAAAGAAATTTTGTTCTGTAAACTTTATTATTCACCAGTTAGTGCTGCAAGGCATTTACACATGCACAACTTTCTCAAACCAGAAAGCGGAAGACTGATTTACACATTTTGAAGTTGTACATGGGTGGCCGTTGACAGACGTGTATACACCCCATACAAACAAGAGAGAAAGTGCTATTTCTTTGACCTTGAAAGTTTGGCCCTGCGGTCAAGCACACTGGACTAGAGGCTCTGGTGTTTCTGATCAGCAAGGTGTGGGTTCAAGTCCCGGTCTAAACACTGGTGTCCATAAGCAAGACACTTAACCATTATTGCTTCCTCCTTCGGATGGCAAGTAAGGGCGTACGTCCCGTGTGTCATGCAATGCCCCTTAAAGATCCCAGCTACACTTATCGCTTTGTCTCGGTATCTTGTCTGTGGCTGCCGAGTGCGTCGCAGCACCAAACATAAATCAATCTCATAATTCAAAAATTAAAAAAATCTATCTTAAAAATATTGTACGCACCCAGAGTACCTTATTGGTAGATACATGCGCTATTTAAGACTGCAATATTGTTATGATTATATTATTTCAGGCGGAGAAAAATCTTTGGTGGATTGACACTGGTATGAACTTAATAATTAGTGAGCGTTCACATTAAAACTAATAAGTTTTTTGATAATCACCACTCCTGAACTTGGCCTTCAAAGGTTTCAAGTGACACAAAAAGTGGCTTTTGAAAGCAAGTGACGTTACGGGTAATCTTTCATGCATCGCGCCCTTCTCAAGTGACGCCACAGGTCGGGCTTACAGAAGGGCCCTTGTCGGGTCTTTTAGACAGTGGAACAATGGACCCCCCACAAAGTCTGTCTTTGGGCCTGGACCCCACTAGAGGAATTCTCTAGAAAAAGGAATGATAGAAAAATAATAGCAGCACCCCACAAACCTGGTCCTTCAGGCTGTGTGCGCGAACGTGTGCTACAGAACGCAACTCTGGATGGCCCTACACTCCAGCATGGCAGACCTCCCGCATTGCTAGAGAAATGTGACGTCAGTGAGAAAGGAAGTATTGCAACCAAACAACCTCTACCCCCATCCCTTTACAAAGGCGTCTGAGTTTACCTTGTGCTGTCCAATATGATGGAGCCATCCGGACCAATCTTGACCTGAGGGGCAAAGGGGTCAACGTCCTCCTCTTTCTCTCCTTCCTCTCCTTCATTGTCCGAGTTATGAGCGCTGTTATTCACGGAGCTGTCACCCCGAAAAAAGGACAAAAATAATTATTTTAGAACCTTAACTCCTGGGTGCTCAAACTAGGGAGTGTCCCGAATCCATTGAAGTAACCCACTCTATGATATTATCTCAACACCCAATGGTTGGGTTCTAACAAGTTTGGTATGGCCTTATGCTTACATCGGATGACTTGCAATGACTACATATTATTCCTCTCCTCCGGCGTGGCAATAGAAATAGGAAACAAAAATTCCTGATGTTTAATTTGTCACAATTCTGTCTGTCTAACAATCATACTTTCTGTAAACAAAAATGTCAGCGAGTTGACCAACCAAATGACTGCATGACAAAACTCTGTATAGAACTAGTATCCGTGCACTGTATAGATGAATTTAGCACAAGATATCATATTCCAGACTGGCACAGTGCGTCTACCGCTCAAAACCACAGTGGATAATATTGACTGGTCAGGCAGTAGGAGGGTTGAATGTGTACTGTGTGTCTATGCATCACCACATGATATTATACTGCACAGTGGCCATATAATTTTACACATCACTCAAAACCAACAGTGGATGATATTGAATGGTCAGACAGTAGGTTTAATACATTGATGTTTTCTTCTTATTAAACTGGAGTTGTGTTAGGTGTGATCCCTGGTCACACTGCAGGTAAAGACTGACCTGCTTCCGGCTGGCACCCCCAGCCAAATAGGGAGACCGCCAACGTTAGGGCCAGACAGCTCAGTTGGTAGAGTTTCAGCACATTAATCTGGATGTTGCAGTATCAAATCCTGTTCTAGCAAATTTTTCTCAGTTCAACCCCAAATTTATCCAGTAGATTTCCCTTGTGGTTTATTACTGAATTATGATACTGAATTATGTTTTGAAAGATTGTAGAAGAAACTCACTTATTTGCACTGACAACGTGCTCAGTCATGATGGTTCTTGGAAATCTCTTCTCTTTGTTCCCCGCTGTGTTCCTAACCGGCAAAGAAAACAAAACAAAACAAGAAGAACGGTCAAATTCGGCCGAGCCATCCAGTGCACCAGAATCAAGTTCTGGTGTTGGTAGAATACGAGTTCCGGCTGTTTGCATGACACGTGTGTTGTTGAGCAAAGCACGTGACCATTATTGGCCAAGGAAACCAAGTGTTGGCAAACGTAGTAGGTCAGTACTCCCTTTCCAAAATTATCCCCAGAACTACGTAAAAAAAAGAAGAAGGAAAATTGACTTGTAAGTCTGCTGCCGTGAAGTCTGTAAGTCTGCTGCCGTGAAGTGCCTCAAAGTCTTCCCTTTGCTATAACGGTTGAAATGTTGCACCTTTAAGGCACCATCCACTGGTATCAGATGAAATCACTTTAGTTGAACACGACACACGTTTAAAATTTACTAATGATCTTTCAGAATGGTTTGATCCGTTTCACTATTGTTGCCGTACTAGGTGTGCACGTAGAGCTGCTTAAGCACAAAAAAGTAGCTAAGCGCATCAACATTATAGGCTTGACTAGATGCAGGTCACCAGCCAAAGTACCATGTCACATGTACCATTTGTAACTGGTATCCTGCTCATTTCTGCCAAGCAGGAAGATGTTAAGCAATATTTTCTGCTTCAGCAGCTCTATGAAATTGGACCATGGGCCCATAAAGCCTGTAAGCACAGAAAAATCTTGCTTAGCAGAAACAGGTTACCAGCCAACATTCTATGAAGTTCACATTGTTGCCACTGGTACCCCGCTCATTTCTTGCTAGGTAAAGAAATTTGCTAAGCAGAATTTTCTGCTTAACGACTTTATGAAATTGGGCCCCGATGACTTACTTCATTGGGCTAGTCTTGGGATTAAAATAGATGAGGTCACTCATCGTCATCTTGCTCCTTTCTGGTGGCTGCGTCTTCTTCTTGACGTAGTGTCGTCTGCGCTTAGCTGGAGTCTACCAATGTAAAAACAAAACAGAAAACAAAAGTCATAGAGCCGCTTAAGCACAGGAGTATCCTGCTTTGATATTTGATTTTTATCACATGCATAATTTACTAGATATTTACATTGTAACTTCACTGTTCAAATAAAGACATTATAGCATCATGATACAAGGGGGTGTGTTGCCCTGAAACAATGGAATGAAACGGCCCTGCAAGTTATGTGTAGTACTTCGATACTGAACAGAATCGAAAGATACTTGTCAGACTCATAGTCAACATTTTTCCACAAAAATTACACAATGAGTTAGCCTAATACTCAATACAAAACACAAGACCAGCCGGGCTTGTCTGGTTATGGGTTTACTGGCCCGAGGCTAAAATCACTGGCCTCAGTGTTCAGTGTTAATTTCGAGCCCTGGTGTAAGTGCGCTGCGCATCATACAAGCAGGTCAATGCTAAGGGTTAGGTTTGCAAGGCCTACCTCAGAGTCCATTCTGTCCTTGAGCTCCCGCAGTTTCTTCTGATAGATATTCTCAGCACCACTTGGTGTTTTTTCGCTGATGCTTTCGGACCGGCCAAGAGCGGGTCTGACGGGTGTGCTCAGGGTACCCAGCACGGGGTTGGCCTGAGATGAGGTCTTAGTGGTTTGGGGCACATGGGAAGTCTCCTTGGGGGATGGGGCAGTGGTGGTGTGCTCTTTGGCTGGTGCTGAAAACAAATTGGATCAAAAAAGAAAATGAAGAAGTATCGATCATTTTTTTGTTTTCACCGGGTGAACTCCATACACTGACAAGATTGGATTATGTTTGAATGTTGACTTTAGGTAAACTCCATACACTGACATGATTGGATTATGTTTGAATGTTGACTAGGTAAACTCCATACACTGACATGATTGGATTATGTTTGAATGTTGTCTAGGTAAACTCCATATACTGACATGATTGGATTATGTTTGAATGTTGTCTAGGTAAACTCCATATACTGACATGATTGGATTATGTTTGAATGTTGACTAGGTAAACTCCATACACTGACATGATTGGATTATGTTTGAATGTTGTCTAGGTAAACTCCATATACTGACATGATTGGATTATGTTTGAATGTTGTCTAGGTAAACTTCATACACTGATATGATTGGATTATGTTTGAGTGTTGTCTGGTAAACTCCATACGCTGATATAATTGGTATGCAATGTTTTCTGTAGTGGATTTGTTCTGTGTGGTGTAAGTACGGAGACAACCCAGAGTGTGAGTTAGGTCAATGCCATGCAATGTATCAAAAGTATCCAAATACATGCTCTTTTCTAATAACGGCACATTAAATCTGAGCATTGGAGAAGCAGAACACGAGTGGGAGTTGCAGTTGGACTGAAATTTGTGCATTTTTGTCCCTCAAGGTCCATAATGGCGACTTTAAACTTGAAAAGCCAAATAAAAAACAACACTTGAAAATGGCCTTGAAACGTACATGGACTACTTGCGGTCGTCGCAGTTGAACTGATCCCTGACACTCGTTGTATTGGTGGAGGCTGTGGCGGTCCCATAACTTTGTCCCCAGTTTCTTTCCTCCCTCTTTCCCCGCCCCCACCCCGTGTGTTCTTCCCGACGTCATTCTCCTTCTCAACCGCGGCGAGTTGCAGTTTGGAAGAGACCTTCGCCGGCTGGCTTGGGGTGGAGCGCAACCTCGGCTGACCCAGGTTGGGAACAGCGTTGATACGTTTACGGCGTACAGTGGCTGCTTTCGACGGGGACTCCGGGGCTGGTTTTGTTGGGGAGCTCGGCACCTGCTTGACTGGGGATATGGGGTCAGGGTTCCGTGCGGAACTCACAGGGTCCTGTGATGGGTGTCGAGGCTCCACAGGGTCTTCTGCTTTGTCATGCTGTTGGCTCTGCTGCTTCTGTCTTCCTGGAGAGTCATCTTTCTTCTCTGCAGGCTAAAATCAATATACCACAACACAATATAAACTCATCATACTTTTAAGCTTACTAAAACTGATTTCCTTGTGCAATTTTACTTTGTATTTTTTATTTATTTATTTTTTTTAACTCAGTGCTGTTTTTCCTTTGTGCTTTCTTAAATGTTTTAAATACTTTTATTGTAATTTTCTTGCTATTCGGCTGATGCCGCGATTTTGAATTCTTAAAATAAACCATTGATGTTTCGTTATGTTGTCACGATGCAACCATTTGTTTCCCCTCCCATTGAAATTATGTACAAAATTTAACCCTAGGGCTCAACGGGGGGAAAAAAAAAAAAAGAGGCCTTTTGTTCGATAAAACCGACTTAGAAAATCAGCTTTTCATTCAACCAAATGGCGGCAGTGGGATAAATGGGATAAACGGTTTTTAAATGAATTTTTTTTAAATCCAATTATGGGTAAAAGAAGTTGAACTTGTGACCTTCAGTCCAGATTTACGTGCCAGTGCTCTAAGAACGGACCCATTGAACTACATGTATCTAGCCTTATTTTAGCTGTCTCCCCATGTTTGTTCGGGGGCACCAGTGGCACAATAAAAACCATTTACATGTAGCTGTAGTTACTTCATAGGAATAGCAAATAATTGGTATGACGGCACGTTAAATGAATCATATATTATATAATGATATTAATAATAATAATAATACAAGACATTTATATCTCTCAAAGCGCATTAGGCAAGGAGCCTCTTTGCCCAACACAAAACAAAAAGCAATAAAATGAAATAAAGCAATTTGTTAGAAAAAATTATAGATTCTCACAAATGAGTCTTTAAAAGTCTCTCGCAAATCAGGAGAGAGTCAGCTTGGCGAATATGAAGAGTTAAGTCGCTCCATATTGAAAGTGAAATAAAGTTGAAGGCTTTTTGGCCATAGAGAATTTTGTTGAAAAAGCAATTTGCATCAGTAGGGATTGGCTTAGCAGAACCAAGTACTAGTTGCAAATGCACTACACTGTAACTTTGACTCATTTTATTTTGCTTTTCGTCTCCACTTTTTACATACCAATGTGGACTCAGCAACTGAAGGCCTAGCTGCTGACCTCAGGCCTGTCTTGGTTCCGGGCAAGTCCTGTCTGGAGCCAGTTGACTCCCGGTCTTGGGATGACGGCGTTGGGATATTCCGACGGGACGCCGAGAGATTAATACTGGGGCGGATTTTTGCTCGCCTCATCATGAGTTGATAACAGAAGCGTCTGCTACTACTGAGCTGCTGTCCTCATCACGATTCGGCTACAGAGGCCCCCTACTTCAGTCGTCAGTGTCAAATTTTGAATTTTCTGCTACTTATACTATTAAAAGTCAAACAGAAACAATTTTCTTTTAGTGATGTGGTCAATTTTTGCAAGCAAAATGTAAAATGTACTTAGACTTTTTTGATTATCCTTTTGATGGGTAGATTACCGAGTCTTAAGAAAAATATGAACGGGGGGTGGGGTGGGGCAGTTGATTTAGAGAGCCTAATTCTATACAAATTTGTATCGTTCCTTCCGCTGGTGTTGCTGTCTTTTGCATTTCTTCATAACTTTAATTTATGAATATTAACATGCTGTGCAGCATGAGATTCTAAGACAACCATTACACAGTTGCACTTTACTAGGTACAGTAGGTGTAAATAAGAGTGCAACATGTTTGTTTTTGTGAACACAATCCCTTCTCAAACTTCTTTAGTACCTGGCCAGCAGGACCAGTTAGTTTGTCATTTCACTAGTCCGTTAGCTTTTGCACTTGTCCATAAATCATATATAGGTGGATGCTTTTCAACTCTGAACTAGCCAGCCCTACCACTTGTAGAGAATTTTAACTGGTACTCAGGTGTTGTGACTGGCAATTGGAGATCGCTGGTCTAAACAAATGGACAGATGCCCTCTCGACCCCAGGAAGCACTTTCAATCGGAAATTTAATTAACACATGCCCAAGGGACAATTATATTCTAATGTATGTAAATATGTTAATTAGTACTGAATTGTAGCGCTGCCACATGAGTAAAATATGTCCCGCTCTCATCTGGTATGGTAACTATCATGTACAATACAAGATAACTAATGTATCATGTACGAACGTTGTAACTCCGGACTTATCATGTACGTACATGATCATGATGATACCTCCGGACTTATAAGTTATTGTGTTATACTACCATGTACACACATGATCACGACAACTATTGCGTACATTATACAATAACTATCACGCACGCCTAAATAATAATTATCTTGTACATAAACAATAACTTTCTCGTACGTACATGATAATTATTGTGTACGTACTCAATAACTATCATGTAAATTTTAAACAATAATTAGGCCCTATCTTGCACGTAAACGATTACTATCATGTTCATACACAATAACCATTATACTCGATCATGATAACTATCATAACTTACAGGATAACTACCATGTACGTACATGACAACTCTGGACTTATTAACTGTACGTACATGATAACTCATGTTTGTATACAATAACTATCATGAAAGATCAGTACATGTATGTAGAACAGATAGCAGCCTACTGCATACTGCGCTGGTGCCTCGACCTCATGTGTTTTCTGATGCACTCATATATCGAGACCAAAGTTATCATGTCGTACGTACATGAATGTGTACATACATGAATGTGTGCATACATGATTTATCGTGTAAGGTACACAAGGTACACGTACACATTATACTTGGTAGTTATCACGAATTATATTGCGTACACGAATAGTCTATTTTGTGTACGTACATGATAGTTATCAAGCACATAGAGCGGGTCATACTAAAATTTAAAGTACGTTACATTCGTCATTACACTGAAATGTAGCGATCCTGGGTCGATTTAACAACAAAGAGATAAGAATAAGATCAAGAATGATCTTTTTAACATTTAAGTTTACATGTAAGTCTTCAACATGTTAACTGTATATCAATTTTTTAAGAGACTCCAATGGTGATAATGATTGTCTTACTAAGTTATTGATCATGTTATTGTTGACAAGTCATCTTAATTAAAACATACTGTAGTTGTCACTTGTTGTACTGGAAAGATTAAACTTAAATTATTCTTTCTTTCTCTTAATTATTAGTTTTATTAACTAACAATGGGTGATACTATATACCGGAAAATACCGGAAAATACCGGAAAATACCAGAAAACTACCGGAAAACACCGGAAACATACCAGAAAACTACCGGAAAACACCGGAAACATACCAGAAAACTACCGGAAAATACCAGAAAACACCGGAAAATACAGGAAACTACCAGAAAACACCGGAAAATACAGGAAAATACCGGAAAACTACGGTAAATACTCTGAAAACTAAAAATATACTTTGAGCTTGTCAGTGTATGCAAAACCACTCCTGCACAATCGGCCGATCGCGCAAAACCATTCCTGCACAATCGGCCTATCGCGCAGAGCCATTCCTGCACGATCAATTGATCTTGCAAAACCATACCTGCACGATCGGTCAATCGCGCAAAACCATTCCTGCACAATCGATCGATCGCGCAATAAATATTCGTTGCGCGATCAGTCGTTGCGCGATCGACCGATTGTTGCGCGATCGACCGATTGCTGCGCGAACAATAGATCTTTCAATAGCGCAGCGCGATCGGTCGATAGCGCAGATTGACCGATCGCGCCCAACAGTAACATTACTGGTGTTTTCCGGTATTTTTCTGTGTTTTCGGGTATTTTCCGGTAGTTTTCCGGTCGTTTTCTGGTAGTTTTCCGGTATTTTCTGGTAGTTTTCTGGTATTTTCCGGTAGTTTTCCGGTATTTTCTGGTATTTTCCGGCATATAGTAACACCGCTAACAATCAATTATAAACCCAAGAGGAAGAGTCACACAGTAGTATGTAGTAACATTCAACTAACAGTAACACAATAACAATAGCTGACTAGTTCTTTCCTACAAAAATACAAGGTGTTTTTTAGTGTTCGTGAAACGGTGAAATCGAGCTAACTTGGGCACAAAGTAGACGTGCTCACTCTCATCGGAGCCTGACACCTGAGGCCCTCCGACCGAGAATACACTGACTAAAAAATTCACTAAGCCAAGTATAAAGTTTATTTTTGATTTGGGAGAAATTCACTTTAAACAAAGATAGCTTAAACTTCTCCACCCGAAAACAAACAGTTACGAAATATAGCAGGTAGCACTCGCACTTACCATACACTTACGGTAATATTACAATTTACATGAAAGTAAACTATTCAACGTTCATAAAATCTCGAGCTGTTCATTGATGAGCGACTGCCGTCCCATCTGATGAAAGAAACGGTAAAACATTTTACACTACAGTACAGAACACTGCAGTCTCGGCAAATCTAGGAACAAGACTAGTCGGTTTCATAAATTGTGCATAAATACATCTCGTAAATACCGAACTGAAGCTAGCACAGTATTGGGCCCGAAATAGTCAGCCGCATATTCGCGGAACGGCCAGCCGCGTATTCACGAA
Source organism: Pisaster brevispinus (assembly GCA_023634235.1). Lineage (NCBI taxonomy): Eukaryota > Metazoa > Echinodermata > Asteroidea > Forcipulatida > Asteriidae > Pisaster > Pisaster brevispinus. The sequence goes on along the minus strand of JAMKCF010000004.1, from coordinate 2,963,786 downwards.
ATTAGAACACATGCAGTACAGGGAGGTGACAAAATGGCTCATTTGGCTCATTTCTGTCGGTGAATCCGTTATTTTATCCGAACGAATACTGAAGTTCTAGCCATAACTTACAAATTTTCACTAGATAATCTTGAAATGTTATTACTATAAATCATTGAAAAGCAATGAACAAAGAAATAAATGCTAAATAACAGAAAATCAGCCGCAAACACGGAGACAATGTGCGTGTGTTATGTTATAATTTGTTTTTATGCTGTTTAAATACAAAAACATATTTTGAAAAGAGTTTGTACCCTTCACTATGAATAAAAGTGGAAGTTTTAGTCCAGAATCTTAAAGACTGATACACTGGGCATATCAAATTTTTGAGCTGGCTAATTTGGTTTACTAATTAGTAGTTATTTAACCACAGTTATACAGACGCCATTTTCCATCTAAAACACGCACAAATGCCTATGCGGTTGAGTCAACTACCTCTTGTAAAGAATTTGTACCCTTCATTATGAATTGTTTTTTGTTTTTTAGTCCAGGATCTTTAAGACTGAAACAGTGGGCATACCAAATTTTTGAGCTGGCTAATTTGGTCCACTCATTAGTGGTTAATTAGCCACAGTTATACATACACCATTTAACAGGCATATTTGCATTTGCCGTTGAGTGAGCTACCTTTTAAAATTAAAAATAAAGTTCACCATAAACTAATGACTCCCATATTGCCTCCCAATCAAAATTACGAAAAAGTTAATGTTCAACTTATAGAACAACGCATAAAAATTACAAGTAATCAATAAGATTAACCTTTTAATCTCATTAATTTTGTTGAATTTCTCGACTTTATCTAAGTAAGCATCAAGTTAAATAGTAATATGTTATACAATTATTTGCAAAAATGACTATTGTTCCATATATATTTATTTCCAATTTTATCTTTTAATATGTCAAGGTTTCGATGAAATTCCATACGTCATCACTTTCGAGTATTTTTTCTCTGGATATTTACTTTTCCTATCATCATTAATAATACCCTCAGCTTTAGTTGTGTAGGCTACAGAACATTAAATTACAAAATGTTTTCCCATTTATAACTGAAAATTACATTTTGCCGTGAACAAAAATTGTATTTACTCCCCTAAATATTTCCTCCCAATAAAAATTACGAAAAGGTTAACTTATAGCAACGCATACAAATGAAAAGTAATCAATAAGATTAACTTTTAAATCTAATGAATTTTATTTAATTTCTGGACAATATAGTCCTAATAAGCATCAAAATAAATAGTAACATGTTAGAAAATTATCTGTTAAAAAGCCAATTTGCCTTGCATATTATCCAATTTTTATTTTTATGTGACAGGGTTAGAAGAAAACACATTCGTTTTTTTAAAATAACTTATTCGCATAATAATTCACCCACTATTTTTTATTAACCAGTTAGCGCGCCCTCATCGGCCGCAAGACGTCGGAGGGTCACTCTCACCTCTGACTTCGAAAGACTGACAACATAAACTTTCTTCGTCTTTGATATAGGCCTAGGTAATGATCATCCTATTTCCGGATTTCACCTTAATTACCTTTGTATAAATTATTAGTTGAGGTTAGGCTTATATTTATGATCTGGATCTTACAAAAGAGCAATTTAATTTTTAAGTTCAGACCGGAGACCCCCGTTCTTTTTGGTTTATTAAATCTGCTGTGGTCTCTCATCGATTGAATTGCAAATTGACGGACCATGGAGAGACATAGGTTTAGATGCCTTGGTTCAGGCTATCGAGCTAAGGCGACCCGTTGGAAGGCAGGCATCACTGGAAAAAAGAACAAGATTCGTCCAACAGCCTCAGAGGGTTGTCTTCAGAAACCAGAGAGATAAGGTTTCATAAGTTCAAAGTTTTTAAATTTTACATTTATTTCCCTACGTTTGAAACAGCTAATGTACAAGGCAAGGCCCTGCCTGCCCTGCCTGCAGCAAGGCAAGGCAAGGCAAGGCAAGGCAAGGCAAGGCAAGGCAAGGCAAGGCAAGGCAAGGCAAGGCAAGGCAAGGCAAGGCAAGGCCCTGCCTGCAGCAAGGCAAGGCCCTGCCTGCAGCAAGGCAAGGCCCTGCCTGCAGCAAGGCAAGGCCCTGCCTGCAGCAAGGCAAGGCCCTGCCTGCAGCAAGGCAAGGCCCTGCCTGCAGCAAGGCAAGGCCCTGCCTGCAGCAAGGCAAGGCCCTGCCTGCAGCAAGGCAAGGCCCTGCCTGCAGCAAGGCAAGGCCCTGCCTGCAGCAAGGCAAGGCCCTGCCTGCAGCAAGGCAAGGCCCTGCCTGCAGCAAGGCAAGGCCCTGCCTGCAGCAAGGCAAGGCCCTGCCTGCAGCAAGGCAAGGCCCTGCCTGCAGCAAGGCAAGGCCCTGCCTGCAGCAAGGCAAGGCCCTGCCTGCAGCAAGGCAAGGCCCTGCCTGCAGCAAGGCAAGGCCCTGCCTGCAGCAAGGCAAGGCCCTGCCTGCAGCAAGGCAAGGCCCTGCCTGCAGCAAGGCAAGGCCCTGCCTGCAGCAAGGCAAGGCCCTGCCTGCAGCAAGGCAAGGCCCTGCCTGCAGCAAGGCAAGGCCCTGCCTGCAGCAAGGCAAGGCCCTGCCTGCAGCAAGGCAAGGCCCTGCCTGCAGCAAGGCAAGGCCCTGCCTGCAGCAAGGCAAGGCCCTGCCTGCAGCAAGGCAAGGCCCTGCCTGCAGCAAGGCAAGGCCCTGCCTGCAGCAAGGCAAGGCCCTGCCTGCAGCAAGGCAAGGCCCTGCCTGCAGCAAGGCAAGGCCCTGCCTGCAGCAAGGCAAGGCCCTGCCTGCAGCAAGGCAAGGCCCTGCCTGCAGCAAGGCAAGGCCCTGCCTGCAGCAAGGCAAGGCCCTGCCTGCAGCAAGGCAAGGCCCTGCCTGCAGCAAGGCAAGGCCCTGCCTGCAGCAAGGCAAGGCCCTGCCTGCAGCAGGCAAGGCCCTGCCTGCAGCAGGCAAGGCCCTGCCTGCAGCAGGCAAGGCCCTGCCTGCAGCAGGCAATGCCCTGCCAGCAGCGCCATACCAGCTGCGCACCAGCGTGTCCTAGAGTCCTAGAGTCCTAGAGTCCTAGAGTCCTATAAGTCCTAGAGTCCTAGAGTCCTATAAGTCCTAGAGTCCTAGAGTCCTAGAGTCCTAGAGTCCTAGAGTCCTAGAGTCCTAGAGTCCTAGAGTCCTAGAGTCCTAGAGTCCTAGAGTCCTAGAGTCCTAGAGTCCTAGAGTCCTAGAGTCCTAGAGTCCTAGAGTCCTAGAGTCCTAGAGTCCTAGAGTCCTAGAGTCCTAGAGTCCTAGAGTCCTAGAGTCCTAGAGTCCTAGAGTCCTAGAGTCCTAGAGTCCTAGAGTCCTAGAGTCCTAGAGTCCTAGAGTCCTAGAGTCCTAGAGTCCTAGAGTCCTAGAGTCCTAGAGTCCTAGAGTCCTAGAGTCCTAGAGTCCTAGAGTCCTAGAGTCCTAGAGTCCTAGAGTCCTAGAGTCCTAGAGTCCTAGAGTCCTAGAGTCCTAGAGTCCTAGAGTCCTAGAGTCCTAGAGTCCTAGAGTCCTAGAGTCCTAGAGTCCTAGAGTCCTAGAGTCCTAGAGTCCTAGAGTCCTAGAGTCCTAGAGTCCTAGAGTCCTAGAGTCCTAGAGTCCTAGAGTCCTAGAGTCCTAGAGTCCTAGAGTCCTAGAGTCCTAGAGTCCTAGAGTCCTAGAGTCCTAGAGTCCTAGAGTCCTAGAGTCCTAGAGTCCTAGAGTCCTAGAGTCCTAGAGTCCTAGAGTCCTAGAGTCCTAGAGTCCTAGAGTCCTAGAGTCCTAGAGTCCTAGAGTCCTAGAGTCCTAGAGTCCTAGAGTCCTAGAGTCCTAGAGTCCTAGAGTCCTAGAGTCCTAGAGTCCTAGAGTCCTAGAGTCCTAGAGTCCTAGAGTCCTAGAGTCCTAGAGTCCTAGAGTCCTAGAGTCCTAGAGTCCTAGAGTCCTAGAGTCCTAGAGTCCTAGAGTCCTAGAGTCCTAGAGTCCTAGAGTCCTAGAGTCCTAGAGTCCTAGAGTCCTAGAGTCCTAGAGTCCTAGAGTCCTAGAGTCCTAGAGTCCTAGAGTCCTAGAGTCCTAGAGTCCTAGAGTCCTAGAGTCCTAGAGTCCTAGAGTCCTAGAGTCCTAGAGTCCTAGAGTCCTAGAGTCCTAGAGTCCTAGAGTCCTAGAGTCCTAGAGTCCTAGAGTCCTAGAGTCCTAGAGTCCTAGAGTCCTAGAGTCCTAGAGTCCTAGAGTCCTAGAGTCCTAGAGTCCTAGAGTCCTAGAGTCCTAGAGTCCTAGAGTCCTAGAGTCCTAGAGTCCTAGAGTCCTAGAGTCCTAGAGTCCTAGAGTCCTAGAGTCCTAGAGTCCTAGAGTCCTAGAGTCCTAGAGTCCTAGAGTCCTAGAGTCCTAGAGTCCTAGAGTCCTAGAGTCCTAGAGTCCTAGAGTCCTAGAGTCCTAGAGTCCTAGAGTCCTAGAGTCCTAGAGTCCTAGAGTCCTAGAGTCCTAGAGTCCTAGAGTCCTAGAGTCCTAGAGTCCTAGAGTCCTAGAGTCCTAGAGTCCTAGAGTCCTAGAGTCCTAGAGTCCTAGAGTCCTAGAGTCCTAGAGTCCTAGAGTCCTAGAGTCCTAGAGTCCTAGAGTCCTAGAGTCCTAGAGTCCTAGAGTCCTAGAGTCCTAGAGTCCTAGAGTCCTAGAGTCCTAGAGTCCTAGAGTCCTAGAGTCCTAGAGTCCTAGAGTCCTAGAGTCCTAGAGTCCTAGAGTCCTAGAGTCCTAGAGTCCTAGAGTCCTAGAGTCCTAGAGTCCTAGAGTCCTAGAGTCCTAGAGTCCTAGAGTCCTAGAGTCCTAGAGTCCTAGAGTCCTAGAGTCCTAGAGTCCTAGAGTCCTAGAGTCCTAGAGTCCTAGAGTCCTAGAGTCCTAGAGTCCTAGAGTCCTAGAGTCCTAGAGTCCTAGAGTCCTAGAGTCCTAGAGTCCTAGAGTCCTAGAGTCCTAGAGTCCTAGAGTCCTAGAGTCCTAGAGTCCTAGAGTCCTAGAGTCCTAGAGTCCTAGAGTCCTAGAGTCCTAGAGTCCTAGAGTCCTAGAGTCCTAGAGTCCTAGAGTCCTAGAGTCCTAGAGTCCTAGAGTCCTAGAGTCCTAGAGTCCTAGAGTCCTAGAGTCCTAGAGTCCTAGAGTCCTAGAGTCCTAGAGTCCTAGAGTCCTAGAGTCCTAGAGTCCTAGAGTCCTAGAGTCCTAGAGTCCTAGAGTCCTAGAGTCCTAGAGTCCTAGAGTCCTAGAGTCCTAGAGTCCTAGAGTCCTAGAGTCCTAGAGTCCTAGAGTCCTAGAGTCCTAGAGTCCTAGAGTCCTAGAGTCCTAGAGTCCTAGAGTCCTAGAGTCCTAGAGTCCTAGAGTCCTAGAGTCCTAGAGTCCTAGAGTCCTAGAGTCCTAGAGTCCTAGAGTCCTAGAGTCCTAGAGTCCTAGAGTCCTAGAGTCCTAGAGTCCTAGAGTCCTAGAGTCCTAGAGTCCTAGAGTCCTAGAGTCCTAGAGTCCTAGAGTCCTAGAGTCCTAGAGTCCTAGAGTCCTAGAGTCCTAGAGTCCTAGAGTCCTAGAGTCCTAGAGTCCTAGAGTCCTAGAGTCCTAGAGTCCTAGAGTCCTAGAGTCCTAGAGTCCTAGAGTCCTAGAGTCCTAGAGTCCTAGAGTCCTAGAGTCCTAGAGTCCTAGAGTCCTAGAGTCCTAGAGTCCTAGAGTCCTAGAGTCCTAGAGTCCTAGAGTCCTAGAGTCCTAGAGTCCTAGAGTCCTAGAGTCCTAGAGTCCTAGAGTCCTAGAGTCCTAGAGTCCTAGAGTCCTAGAGTCCTAGAGTCCTAGAGTCCTAGAGTCCTAGAGTCCTAGAGTCCTAGAGTCCTAGAGTCCTAGAGTCCTAGAGTCCTAGAGTCCTAGAGTCCTAGAGTCCTAGAGTCCTAGAGTCCTAGAGTCCTAGAGTCCTAGAGTCCTAGAGTCCTAGAGTCCTAGAGTCCTAGAGTCCTAGAGTCCTAGAGTCCTAGAGTCCTAGAGTCCTAGAGTCCTAGAGTCCTAGAGTCCTAGAGTCCTAGAGTCCTAGAGTCCTAGAGTCCTAGAGTCCTAGAGTCCTAGAGTCCTAGAGTCCTAGAGTCCTAGAGTCCTAGAGTCCTAGAGTCCTAGAGTCCTAGAGTCCTAGAGTCCTAGAGTCCTAGAGTCCTAGAGTCCTAGAGTCCTAGAGTCCTAGAGTCCTAGAGTCCTAGAGTCCTAGAGTCCTAGAGTCCTAGAGTCCTAGAGTCCTAGAGTCCTAGAGTCCTAGAGTCCTAGAGTCCTAGAGTCCTAGAGTCCTAGAGTCCTAGAGTCCTAGAGTCCTAGAGTCCTAGAGTCCTAGAGTCCTAGAGTCCTAGAGTCCTAGAGTCCTAGAGTCCTAGAGTCCTAGAGTCCTAGAGTCCTAGAGTCCTAGAGTCCTAGAGTCCTAGAGTCCTAGAGTCCTAGAGTCCTAGAGTCCTAGAGTCCTAGAGTCCTAGAGTCCTAGAGTCCTAGAGTCCTAGAGTCCTAGAGTCCTAGAGTCCTAGAGTCCTAGAGTCCTAGAGTCCTAGAGTCCTAGAGTCCTAGAGTCCTAGAGTCCTAGAGTCCTAGAGTCCTAGAGTCCTAGAGTCCTAGAGTCCTAGAGTCCTAGAGTCCTAGAGTCCTAGAGTCCTAGAGTCCTAGAGTCCTAGAGTCCTAGAGTCCTAGAGTCCTAGAGTCCTAGAGTCCTAGAGTCCTAGAGTCCTAGAGTCCTAGAGTCCTAGAGTCCTAGAGTCCTAGAGTCCTAGAGTCCTAGAGTCCTAGAGTCCTAGAGTCCTAGAGTCCTAGAGTCCTAGAGTCCTAGAGTCCTAGAGTCCTAGAGTCCTAGAGTCCTAGAGTCCTAGAGTCCTAGAGTCCTAGAGTCCTAGAGTCCTAGAGTCCTAGAGTCCTAGAGTCCTAGAGTCCTAGAGTCCTAGAGTCCTAGAGTCCTAGAGTCCTAGAGTCCTAGAGTCCTAGAGTCCTAGAGTCCTAGAGTCCTAGAGTCCTAGAGTCCTAGAGTCCTAGAGTCCTAGAGTCCTAGAGTCCTAGAGTCCTAGAGTCCTAGAGTCCTAGAGTCCTAGAGTCCTAGAGTCCTAGAGTCCTAGAGTCCTAGAGTCCTAGAGTCCTAGAGTCCTAGAGTCCTAGAGTCCTAGAGTCCTAGAGTCCTAGAGTCCTAGAGTCCTAGAGTCCTAGAGTCCTAGAGTCCTAGAGTCCTAGAGTCCTAGAGTCCTAGAGTCCTAGAGTCCTAGAGTCCTAGAGTCCTAGAGTCCTAGAGTCCTAGAGTCCTAGAGTCCTAGAGTCCTAGAGTCCTAGAGTCCTAGAGTCCTAGAGTCCTAGAGTCCTAGAGTCCTAGAGTCCTAGAGTCCTAGAGTCCTAGAGTCCTAGAGTCCTAGAGTCCTAGAGTCCTAGAGTCCTAGAGTCCTAGAGTCCTAGAGTCCTAGAGTCCTAGAGTCCTAGAGTCCTAGAGTCCTAGAGTCCTAGAGTCCTAGAGTCCTAGAGTCCTAGAGTCCTAGAGTCCTAGAGTCCTAGAGTCCTAGAGTCCTAGAGTCCTAGAGTCCTAGAGTCCTAGAGTCCTAGAGTCCTAGAGTCCTAGAGTCCTAGAGTCCTAGAGTCCTAGAGTCCTAGAGTCCTAGAGTCCTAGAGTCCAGTGTCCAGTGTCCAGTGTCCAGTGTCCAGTGTCCAGTTTCCAGTTTCCTCTTACCTTCTCTCTTCTAGTAGTCTGTCCTACCACTGCGCTAAGTTACTCCCCACCACCACCCTTTCGTTTTTCCAATATATATATTGTCAACTTCGATTCTTATGAAGGTAAAAGGAAGTCTAATGCTTCGTCCGAGCCAACCTGGACTCGAACCCGGCTCTTGCGTTATTCAAGGCCATCTTCTATCCAGTTTTGCTAACTGGCCGATCTGCAGGAAGTTTACTTTATTTAGGATATACATATTTTTTACCTTTTAAAGTATGTAAAAAAAAACCGCCAGGGTTCGAACCCGGGTCTTTTGATTTGCACAACCTTAAACTATCTAATTGTGCTAACTGTCCAGCTCGTAAAGGGTGCTGCATATTTGCGATATAATTATTATGTTACATTAATTAACAGTTAAATAATTAAAAAAAATATGTATAAGAAATTTTTTTAAAGATGGGTTCTTTTGTAAGAGTAGCCTATGGCCTATACGCAAAATTGGTTCTTGTGTGAAGTTTTTGGCGAGCTGCTTTAGCAGAATGTGAGCCTATGTAATTTGCGAGAATTTGCCATCGAGATTGCACCAATACTGACTTACACCTTTCAAAAATCCTTGGTCACCGGCACATTACCAACTGACTGGCGTGTTGCAAATATCTCACCCATCTTCAAGAAGGGGGATAGGAGTATACCATCCAACTATCGTCCTGTGTCGATCACTTCCATCTGTTGTAAGCTCCTAGAGCACATTATCTTTAGCAATATCATGGCCCATTTCAACAATCACAACATCCTTGCTGATGCTCAGCATGGCTTTCGCCGAGGGCGTTCTTGCGAAACTCAACTAATCATAACAGCAGATGACTTGGCGAAATCCATCGATAATCGTGAGCAGGTGGATGCGATTGTGCTCGACTTTTCCAAAGCCTTCGACCGTGTGCCCCATCAACGCCTAATCCGTAAACTTGATCACTATGGAGTAAGGGGACCTCTACTCTCATGGACCCAAAACTTCTTGACACAGCGCTCCCAACGTGTTGTCACAGATGGCCAGTCTTCAGACTGGGTTCCAGTAACATCTGGGGTTCCCCAGGGAACTGTCCTTGGACCACTTCTCTTTCTCACATTTATCAATGACTTGCCAACCGGGATCACCTCTAAACTACGCCTGTTTGCAGACGACTGTCTAATTTATAGATCCATCTCTACCATCAATGACAGTGACATCTTACAGCAGGATCACGACCGTCTTCATCAATGGTCAGTTGACTGGCAGATGCAGTTCAACATTAAAAAATGCCACATCATGAGGTTTACCCGCCGACGCAAGATTACAAATACCCAATACCAACTGGGAGGCGACTATCTATCTTCTGTCACGGAATACCCTTACCTCGGCCTAATACTCTCCAATGACATGTCTTGGCAGAAACATATTGATAAGATTACATGCAAAGCCAATAAAATTCTAGGTCTGCTTCGTCGCAACTTGAGGAGCTGCTCACAAAAGATCAAAGAAAGAGCATACACTGGCCTCGTCAGACCTCATGTAGAGTACTGTAGCACTGTCTGGAGCCCTCACACTAAGAAAGACATCACCAGAGTGGAAAATATCCAGCGCCGTGCAGCCAGGTTTGTCCTCCATGAGTACCACCGAATGGAAAGTGTATCCAACATGTTAAAAGATCTACAATGGAAAACCCTAGAATGGAGACGACAAACTGCAAGCCTAACCCTACTCTACAAAATCCACTCTAACATAGTTGCCATCGATCCAGCAGTTTACCTCACGCCAATGCCTCCCAGCAGCACAAGATCATACCACCCAAACAAATTCCAACTCATTACAAGTCGCACCCAGCTTTACGGATCCTCCTTCTTCCCCCGGACTGTCTCAATGTGGAACACCCTCCCTGGGATTGTCCTCACTGCTCCATCTGTGATGGCTTTCCGGAAAGCAGTAGCTGCTAATCTTTGAGCAATAAAAGCTGGTTTTACTTGCACCACTGTCTGAAGTCCTGCACAGTTGTATTGCCACTGTTCGTTTATATATGTACACGTATAGCACTTTTTCCTTCAGGCCCTTTTGTTAGCCTGGAGACACTTGTATTTCTACTGCTTGAGCACCAATCAACCACCCTTAGCATTACGTCCAAACTTATGGATCCTGCTGAGTCAATCAACGTAAATACCAAATTTGATAACGTTTTTGCCTTAGATAGGTTGTTGTGTTATGTAATTGTAAAATAAGAATGCTTTTAAATGGTATATTTAAGGCCGTGTCCGAAACGGCGACTTCTGCTACAGCTACGGCTAGATCAGCGCGTCTGACAGTGTTGAAGAATAGGCAGACGTGCGCGATCTAGCCGTAGCTGTAGCCGAAGTCGCCGTTTCGGACACGGCCTAATATTAACATAAATCAGGTTTGCCATTGCAACTATATTTTTGGGTATAACCAATAAAAACAATTTTAAAAAATGCAGAGTATTTTTCAGAAGAGCATTTTTTTTTGTGGAGATGGAAGATTTCTGGTACATGTAACATGTACCACTGTCTAGTTCAACGAATGTGTGTGATGTGCATTGAATTGGACGAATTGGACCGATGCATGTGTGGGTTTTCTGGTGGAACTTATTGTTGAGGGTCTAGTTCAATTCCAATTGTAAGACTTTAGTTTCTCTGTTTGACACAAAGGAAGGTTTTAGGTCATTTTGAAAGTGGCATAGATGTTGTTAGGTTGGTGTCTCATTCAGTACAGTTTGAGAGGGCAAAGAGGTAAGTCATGCAGGCTGGGACTGTATGCATCCTGTAACATGCATCTATAGGGTGATGTCTTTGAAGGTTCAGTTTATGATACTGGCTCTTATGGTGTTTAAATATCAGTTAATATATATAGTGGTTACATTATGTGTTTGAAATTACTTGAAATTTGGGTAGTATCGATATAGCGACAAGGAATACTTTTGGGTTAACATGTTTGGGGAAAATAGAACTAGCTTTTGCAAATTAGCTGCCGATTAACAACCCTGCAAAACATGTTTTTAGTGGTGTCGCACTTGAGACGTCCTTGCATGGTCTCATGAAAACTGTAACAATTGGTTGGGGTTAGATGCAGTCTGGTTTAGGTGTTCCCTGATACACCATGCCCCCTCCCATTGCTTTCATATACTTTAACACACTATTTTCCTCTTGTAAAGAAGTATTCCCCCACCTAAACTCCCCTATTGAATTGCTGAGATTCCAAGCACACACTCAATACAAAATAGGGGAGTACACTAGCCCAATATTGAGCACGACGAACTGTTCCTGATGAGAGGTGCTTTCACACCATGGAAGTAACAATTCAAAACTCACGCGGGGATACATCTGGATGAAAGACCAACCCCCATTAAGCCCATTTGCATTTAGGGCAATGCTGTACTAATACAATTGAACAATCAGCTAATCACTGCCAATTTCAGTAGTGGCTTAACCACACACTTCGAGGGGGGAGTATGGGTAAAGACGTATTTGAGGGAGTTATTTTAAGGATAAAGCCATTTATTTCTTCATTCTTTTAAGATCTCATTTTGGGAGAGGGGCGAGAGGTGGTGGCGGGGCAAGAGGTGGGCGGAGTAGAGGTTTTTATGGGAGTGGGGTGGTAATACGTCACTGGATGGATTGTATGTAATCCTACGGTGATTATAAGGTGTCGTGTATTAATATATTTTCTGACCACTTCCAGGGTTCAAATCTGGGGGATGCTACCCGTGAAGGGAGAGACGTTAGAGAACGAGTCAGACAGGAATAGCTATATATCCACTTTAACGGGCCTGCACAGACCTCAAAAGCACCGCACCCCAAGAGACCCAACCTGCTGAGTATGTATTGCGTTGAACTAACCAAAGTACTTACCCTTTCACCATGTATAAGGTTGACAATGATTGAAAGTGTTCGACTGAAACTTAAGATTAACGTAAAACTAATTTGAGTTGATTATTCAGCTGATTATTTATGCGAATGCTCCTGATCGGATCTGTGTCTTGTATAATTATTATGATAAGTCTTGTAAATTAATGTACTTATCCTTCATTTAAGAAATGGTCAAAGTGTTTTGATTCTAATGTCTCTCAGTGTGTGTGTAAAGAAAAACTACAGAAGGTTATGTCCAGTTTTTGATAACTCAAACTCCTGGATGTGACATCGTTGCTATGGACAGTTTGGCCGCCATGGCCTACCAGCCCATTGCAAGGGATCGTCAAACTCAACAAAATAACACAAATCGACCTCTGGTTTCCTTTCTACAGCTTAGTTTATTTTTTATTCAAACACGGAATTCTTATTTACACAAGGAACATAATTTTTACTAAACAGTAAATGCTGAACGAGTCAGTTCATCACCCAAAGAACACAGACCACGAGTCGACGGCGCACGTACATTTAATACTGGGTATTAATCATAGTGTTACATAATTACGATGGAAATACAATAATCAGGTGTTACAAATACCAATTATGAGCAAGTTCGGGTGTTAACCTTTAGTGAGTTTGCCGTTTAAAACATGCATGCGTGGTCTGTGTTTCACTCGAACGAGTAAGGCGATTGATTCGTCAAGTATGGCAACCAAATATGGCGAGTAAGTATCCAAGAGAACAACATGTATTGGCCATAAAAAAAAAATTGGGGGCATAATATAGTGCAATAATAATTCTGTCTAGATACTTGACATATTTCATTGGCAAAATCCTACCATTTATTGTTAAACACCACTTCGTTGTGTGATTGGAAAGGTTTACAAAGCTCTCTCGATCACATAGCCAAAACGCCATCTTGAAAAAGAGGCTATACTAGAAGAACAGTACTAGTACTACAGAGCTAGGTTGATCCCGTTAGGTTGATCTAGTTAGTTCAACCAAGGAGCGTTCGAGTGACATCTAAAAATCGACTATGGTTTAGCCTAGAAAACTCTAGTCAGCCACTTGAACTTGCTCCATGGTTTAGTTGGGCGTAAAACGAAACAGTAGAAATAGGTCAGGGTGCCAAAGAGTCATCACAGTGTTCAGCTAAACTTGTATGGAGCTAAAAGTGCTGGAGGACTGGAGTCCGGTCTGAATCTCGGACAACAGGAACTCCACTACAGCACTGGAAGCTTGTGAATTTATTCAATGTTTGTCTGGATATTCGAAGGCCCCTGACATCTCCAGTGTATAATAATGAAGTCAAAATATAGAAGTGTCGTTTGTTTTCATATAGTTTAAAGTTTTGTAATACTTTGATACATCAAACAAATTGTCTGCACAGGTGTAAGAAATTCCACAGTTATCACATTTCGTTGCGCATACACATGAAAAGCAGTTTCAATCTATCGGAAAACTTATAAAGCACACTTGTAGACAAAACAGAGTTTGTTTCTTCAGGTTGTATTAAAGCATGGGAGTGTGGTGGAGCTATTACCGTATTATGAACATAGCGACAGAGATGACAAACTATCAACTTGAGTGAACTTAAACGAGCATCAACTATTTATATGGTTTATCCAACGAGATGGCAGGATGCGCGCTGGCAGGATGTGGGTTCCCTACATATACAAACACCGGGTGAACTTGTATAGCGACATCTCGCTCATGGAGAGTACTCGCACTTTTAAATAATAATCATGAATGCGTTAAAGTTTAAGGGAAATGAAGACACGTAATAATTACTTATGGAAGCGTTGTAGGGGTAATATAAAACATGTTTTGAATCTTCGGCCCATCTGGTAGCTTACAGCACTTTTTATTAAAAAACGCGACCCTCTTTGACCCTCTACTTCCAGTACAAACAGGAAACTGGGAACTTAAAAACCATATTATTCCCTGGACCACATGTCATAACAGCAAGTTCAAAGAGTTCTTTTATTACGACCAACTTAACATAATTACTGAGTACTGACATGTTATTTTTTTTCAACCACCGAAACCCCCAGTGTTTGTTACGTTACAAACACATGTCTAGTTAATTTTATGTATTGTAGTGGCTAATTAGGTATTAATTAGTGAGCCGAATTAGCGACCTCCAAAATTAAGTGTGCCCAGTGGTAAAGTTTAATCTGTTATGCATTATGAAGGGTACATTTCTTGTACGGCAAGTGCAGTCAAAATAGTAAGTATTGTGTTGAAGTGACATACCGCTAACGTATGATTGAAAATGGCGTGTATCGTAGTGGCTAATTAGGTATTAATTAGTGAGCTAAATTAGCCACCTCCCAAATTAAGTGTGCCCCAGTGGTATGGTCTATCGGGTTATGGAACACAATTTCATCATTTGTGCAACATGAAGGGTACATTTATTTTGGGGTGAGTGCAAGTTTGTCAGCAGTTTGCGTATTACGGTCTTGATAATGAGATTTTTGTTTTATTGCGGCGGCTAATTATTTAATAACTATGCAACCAAATAAGCTAACTCTACCTTTGAGTATGGTCAATGCTATGTAAGGTGAGAAGGTACTGATAAATCAAGATGATTAAAAAATTCGTTCAGATAAGAAAGAAGGGGGAGACCTTTTACTGCATGGGTTCTATTTTTCCTGAATACGCGGATGGGAAATCTGGCCCAATACGCGGCTAGCTTCAGTCTGGTGCATAAATCGCACGGTATGGTGCGCAAACAGATCAAAACAAACTTAAAAGTGAATGTTTTGGGGCAACCAATTACCGCTCCCATCATCAGTTTTATGCTTGATGGTCACAATCGTAACAATCGTTTAATCGCACAATACAAATCATAATGATGATAAGATTAATTATTTAATGATACAGTTTTTGTGGTACTGTAGGCTCCCTAAAGACACGCTTGGACTTGGTGGCGCTCTCCTCCTTTGATATCATATGTTTGTGTGAGTTTGCGCTGGACACAGGTGAGGTAGGTTTCATCAGTTCGGACGAGTTGATCTTGTTATTTGTTAATAATGTTGCTAGTACTAGTAGTAGTAGAATTTGTGTTTTCAATTTTGATACTTGAATGATAGGTTGTTTGAGTTCTATAGGTGGCTACCGAGTACCGGGTAAGTTCGTTGGCAAGGCCAGGACCATTCTTACATTGTATCTTACCAATTTACTATATAGTAATGTATAGAAAAATACAAAGTCATTGACTTGACTTAATTGAGTTGTGGACTTGTGGTCCGACTTTTTTGTTTGTTTGCTTCAAAACTAGACCCTGCACTCTGACTCGGTATTAAAAACTGGGTACTCCTACTAAAAGTGCTAAACTATTACTTTAGAACTAAAAACTCCGCTATCGTCTCCGCTACTCCTACCTAGTTGGAGTAGCCTAGAGTAGGGAGTTCAGCGAAAAATGTATTGTAAACACGGCGATCCTATCTGAAAGCGTGCAGAAACTGGTGGCAAACTTCACATTAGTTTCAATAGTTCTCAAATTTCACAATGAGGTTTTTTTTTTTAAAGAGATAAGGTGCTTCTTCAATGTAAACCCTTCGCATGCAAGTCGCACGCTCCTATTACCTACTTACTACACGCTAGGGGTACTAGAACTTTTTAGTAGTACTACGTACTAGCTAGACTACTACTTTAGAGCTATAGACCTTATCACTGTGGGAAGGAAAAAGGGGACATACAGTGCCCCCTTTTCCTTCCCACGATCATGACGATGCCTTTTGACCATTCAGCAAAATCAACCAGGCGGATTGACGATGAGGTCTATGCATCAGGCCTACTAATAGTACTATGACTGTTCGTTCCAATATCGTCTCCATGTGGAGATGATAGCGGAATTAATCTCGTAAAAATATAGTTCTAGGAATAGTAACTGGGGTGCTGAGCTGTACTCCTTTTTTACAAATTTTGACATCTGCAGATTGTTCTTTTGTACTAGTACATATGACATGTATGACCACAGTTGTCAAAATGTATTAAAAAAGGAGTACAGCACCAGTTGCTGGGTCTAAGATAGAGTCATGATTGATGGTTGCGATTATCAGAACCCCAGTTCCTCCGGACAATCGCAGACAGGAGGGTTAATTACGGTGAGCAAAAAATTTGCATAATGGGTCATTCCATGCCAACTCACCTAGGGGTTGACCTTACTCATAGAACTATGAGGTTCGTTTCGCTTTCGGCCAACATCTACTAAAAATCACGCAAAATACCCGTTGAAAAAAGAATATGATAACAAATGAAATGAAATAAATTTACAACTTTTAAATTTGATTTTAGGACGGAGTAAATATTATTCAGAATAAATGTTGCAAAATCGAGTCAATGAAATTGGCTACTCGAGTCTGACTCGAGTCTGACTCGAGTCCAAATCATCGACTTGAGTCAGCCACACTGTTAAGCCAGCCCCCCCCCCCCCACCCACCAAGCAAAGCCTGACAGAGATGCATACATGTACTTCAATTTTTCATTTCATCTTTTGCAGTTGCAGGAAAAATTACCAAATGAAGTGACGTTGACAACATTGTAGCATAGCCACTACTAGTTACATACAAATGGATACGGATGGTATGTCTGGTGGACCTTTGTTCGGGTCGGACACTCCAATGGAAACGGTCATATTCCGCAATGCCCCAGTATGTGCAGCTGGGGCCTCATCAGAAGCTACAACCACTCCACCGCCATTATCCAACTTCACCCTGCCAGATCCCTCCAGCGTCCCCCCAGTGTTTGACAATACAGACGGGTGTCGTCAGACTGAGACGCCATCAAGCCACCAACAAGAAGTAACCCACATGAATGCGGGCGAACCCACCGACATCTTAAAGGGTCCTGAGAGAGAGGCAAAAACATTTGGAGGGTTTAAGAATTGTGACATTTGTCAAGTCATTATGAATTCCGCATCGCAGGCTGAAATGCATTATGCCGGTAAGACACACCAGAAGAAATTGAGACGAATAGCTGAGATGAAGGGTAAGATTTACGAAAAAGAATCAGTTTATTAATGCTTTTGATATTTTCATGCCAAGGTGTGTGCCCCCCAAAAAAAATTGAGTTGCTAAAGCTAAAGTCTTAAACAATTTGTTGAAGTTGAGATTTAGTGGAAAGGGTAAGATGTGTCTATAAGTTGAGTGAAAGATGTAAGTGTCTATAAGTTGAGAGAAAGATGTAAGTGTCTGTAAGTTGAGTGAAAGATTTAAGTGTCTGTAAGTTGACAGAAAGATGTAAGTGTCTGTAAGTTGACAGAAAGATGTAAGTGTCTGTAAGTTGACAGAAAGATGTAAGTGTCTGTAAGTTGACAGAAAGATGTAAGTGTCTGTAAGTTGACAGAAAGATGTAAGTGTCTGTAAGTTGACAGAAAGATGTAAGTGTCTGTAAGTTGAGTGAAAGATGTAAGTGTCTGTAAGTTGAGAGAAAGATGTAAGTGTCTGTAAGTTGAGAGAAAGATGTAAGTGTCTATAAGTTGAGTGAAAGATGTAAGTGTCTGTAAGTTGAGAGAAAGATGTAAGTGTCTGTAAGTTGACAGAAAGATGTAAGTGTCTGTAAGTTGAGTGAAAGATGTAAGTGTCTGTAAGTTGAGAGAAAGATGTAAGTGTCTGTAAGTTGAGAGAAAGATGTAAGTGTCTGTAAGTTGAGAGAAAGATGTAAGTGTCTATAAGTTGAGTGAAAGATGTAAGTGTCTGTAAGTTGAGAGAAAGATGTAAGTGTCTGTAAGTTGACAGAAAGATGTAAGTGTCTGTAAGTTGAGTGAAAGATGTAAGTGTCTGTAAGTTGAGAGAAAGATGTAAGTGTCTGTAAGTTGAGAGAAAGATGTAAGTGTCTGTAAGTTGAGAGAAAGATGTAAGTGTCTGTAAGTTGACAGAAAGATGTAAGTGTCTGTAAGTTGAGTGAAAGATGTAAGTGTCTGTAAGTTGAGAGAAAGATGTAAGTGTCTGTAAGTTGAGAGAAAGATGTAAGTGTCTGTAAGTCAGTTTTGTAGTCGAGTCACCTGTGTCGAGTCCGAGTCACGAGTCATTAGGTCCGAGTCCGAGTCCGAGTCCCGAGTCACTTGGTCCGAGTCCGAGTCACGAGTCACTTGGTCCGAGTCCGAGTCCGAGTCACGAGTCACTTGTTTAAATATTGATGGCAAACCAAATGTTGTAAAATAAGCATTGGAAATGACAAAATAAAACACATTTAATTTAAACAAAGTTCTGTACCTGCAGTTACAATTTTATTTGAGGTTTAACTCCTTGCCCTTATCCAGAATATCTTTTAAGGATTTAAAATGATTTTTTTTATCTTCAAAATAACCAATTATGTACTGATTTATTTGTTTCAGAAAGGTTAATAGCCAACAAATTTAAAGAAACTTTCTCTAAACCATAAACCTTGTTGGCTACCTACCTTTCTGAAATAAATAAATCAGTATATAATTGGTTATTTTGAAGAGAAAAAAATCATTTTAAATCCTTAAATTCTTAAAAACTTAATCCTTAAAGACACTGGACACCTTTGGTAATTGTCAAAGAAATGATACGGGGCGGAACGGCGGATTCCATGATTAAAAAAGTTTCCTGACCAAGTTTCATGTGTGCGTGTTGACCATGTGTGGAAACTGGTGCAAATAACACACAGCCATCACAGTGCAATAATGCAAGCAGTGTTTTACAGGTACCAGACATGCCATTTCCCTGGTAATATGCACAATTGCTTCACGCAAGCAGTGGCTATGGTGTTAACGTTGACAGATAAACAGCATTAATATTGGTGTCATGCATCTCAGTGTTACTGTGCGTATTGAACATACGAATCGAACATACACGCGCTGTATGTACAGTGCCATCTACTACACAATACTACTACAATAATCACGAACACTATTACTCGCAACACCATACTACAGTGTACTTCTTGTGCTAAGACGTTAATATTCCTCCATCCATGTGCACTCCGGGAATGACAATCGGATCATCGGAATCGTTTTTAATATTGAAAAAAGGTATTGTTTGTGAAAATACGTGACTCGCAAGTCACGAGTCCTCGGGGACAAGTCCGAGTCACCATAGTCGAGTCCGAGTCCGAGTCGGAGTCTTTTGCAGACGTGACTCGAGTCAAGTCCGAGTCACCGAAATTGGGACTCGAGACAGACTCGAGTCCGAGTCCTGGACTCGAGTCATACAACACTGCTGTAAGTTGAGTGTGAAAGATGTAAGTGTCTAAGGACGGAGGGGAAAAACAGGGTATAAAGTGCTTAATGATAAATCATAAATAATTGTAAGTACCGATGCTATGTAAGAACTGCATACTTTAGTATTCTTATTGTTATTAGTATTGATGGGCAAAGGTGATTTGGGGAGGTTAGGAATCTTTTCTTAACTTTTTTGTTACAGTATTTCAAATGGAAATATTATTTTTCTGTCATTAGTTGATAAATATTTTCAGTGACATTCTAAATTGAAACGTCATAACTTTGGTTTTTGTTTATGACCATTTACCCTTTTGTCTGTGAAGACGCACTGGGTCTCAGATTGAAACTACAATAATGATACTAATTCTGTACCTTACCTGTATTTGAGTGAAACACTTTGCTTTTTTTTCCAGCGGATTCCGACACGGAGCAAATCTTGTCCTCCGGCTTTAGTATCTTGCCATCTACGAGCAGTACAGCCAAGGGTCTGACCATGCCGCACTGTGACGTCTGCGGGCTGACGTTCACCGCCATGTCCCAGGCCAAGATGCACTTGAGCGGGGCACGCCATGCCAAGAAACTCCGCCAGTTAAGCGCGAGTGCTAAGGAGGAGGTTGCCGATTCATCAGGTAAGTTTGTTGAAGCTGTTTGGGGTGGGTCGGAGGAAGCAGGAAGAGTGGAGAAGAGCTAAGAAGACGCTGACATTAAACCCTGTCAAGTAGGCCTCTGAAACGGAAATGGAAGAAGTGAAAATAGTGATATTAACGTTATCCACTAATTTTGAGCGGAATGGTCCATGAAAATTGTTCCCCCTTTATTTTAAGGCCAGACTTTTTTTGCGTCAAAACAAATATTTTGCGGAATCCTGGCTTAACTCTGCCTCTTTGTTGCAATTCTGTTTCTTGTCTCGTTCACAGAGCCCATGGGGTCAAAAGACAAAGACAAAGAAGCATTTGTGTGCACTCTCTGCAAAACAATCTGCACCTCAAAGTTACAACTAGAGCAACACTTTCAAGGTTCGACAGCTCTTCACAGAGCTTTAAAGACCGTTTCTAGTTCAACCAACCTTAGGTTGGCCCCTTTTTGGTGTATGATAAATATTGTTCATTGGTGCTAAATGTAAGCGAGGGAACATGACAAATATGGCAGCAGCAGAGATCAAAACTCTTAGCAACATAACGCTGAAGGTTGTTTAAAATTGTATTTAACTGTGTGTTAGGCGGGGTAAGAAAATGTGACATGAGTGTGTATCAACAATAGAACAGAGCATAATGGTTCTCTTGTCAGCCTAACCTTACTTTAAACAATGTTGTCTCTTTCCAATGAAATCAAACCAACCAGTTCACTGTACCTCTCTTGACATTTGAATCAAACGTCACAGTAGCCTGTTTTGTGGTCTGCAAAATGAAACCAAACCTCAGGGCCTTCATTACACTGTTGACTCTTTTACTTGGTTTAAATGTCAGTTTTACTGTAAATCTGACATTTAAACCAAACCTAACCAGTCACATGTTATACTGTATATGTCTTCACAGTGGAACCAAACCTAACAGTAAACTGTTTTGTCAGTTTACAATGGAACCAAACCTAACAGTAAACTGTTTTGTCAGTTAACAATGGAACCAGACCTAGCAGTAAACTATTTTTGTCAGTTTACAATGGAACCAAACCTAACAGTAAACTGTTTTGTCAGTTTACAATGGAACCAAACCTAACAGTAAACTGTTTTGTCAGTTAACAATGGAACCAAACCTAACAGTAAACTGTTTTGTCAGTTTACAATGGAACCAAACCTAACAGTAAACTGTTTTGTCAGTTTACAATGGAACCAAACCTAACAGTAAACTGTTTTGTCAGTTTACAATGGAACCAGACCTAACAGTAAACTGTTTTTGTCAGTTTACAATGGAACCAAACCTAACAGTAAACTGTTTTGTCAGTTTACAATGGAACCAAACCTAACAGTAAACTGTTTTGTCAGTTTACAATGGAACCAAACCTAACAGTAAACTGTTTTTTCAGTTTACAATGGAACCAAACTTAGCAGTAAACTGTTTTGTCAGTTTACAATGGAACCAAACCTAACAGTAAACTGTTTTGTCAGTTTACAATGGAACCAAACCTTGCAGTAAACTATTTTTGTCAGTTTACAATGGAACCAAACATAACAGTAAACTATTTTGAAAAATAGTATTAGCTGTTGCAAACTGCTTACCAAACAAAAGGACCTATGGTATAAATGCAAAAAATAGTTAGTGGCCTGACATTTCGACCCTAGCAGAGTCTTTCTCGAAGGCTAAAATGAGAAAGACTCTACTAGGGTAGAAACGTCAGGCCACTTACTATTTTTCTGCAGTAAACTGTTTTGTCAGTTTACAATGGAACCAAACCTAACAGTAAACTGTTTTTTCAGTTTACAATGGAACCAAACCTTGCAGTAAACTATTTTTGTCAGTTTACAATGGAACCAAACCTAACAGTAAACTGTTTTGTCAGTTTACAATTTAACCAAACCTAACTGTAAACTGTTTTGTCGTCCACTTAACAATGGAACTAAGTTTAATGGAACTAAGTCTAACACTAAACTGTTTTCTCACCTTCAGTGGAACCAAACCTAAAAGTAAACTCTTTTTTCATTCTATTTCAGTATAACCAAACTTAACAGTAAAATGTTTTTTCATTCTCTTTCAGTTGAACCAAACCTAACAGTTAACTGTTCTGTGACTTTACAATGTAACCAAACTTAACAGCTAACTGTTTATCCCTTTTGAAATTTAAACCTGATTGTTTTTTCTTGATATTTAAAACCAAACATTACCAGTAAAATATTATGCATTTTCACAATGAACCAAACTTAACCAGGTAAACAGTAAAATATTTTGTCCCTTGAAAAAACTTTTTTTTTTTTTTTTTTAGTAGATTCTCAGAAGGAAACAATTCAGAAGAGTCAAGCCAACTTTAAAATTTGATGCACATCCATTTTGACCTTGATTTGTTTTTCAATCTCATCTCAACCAGGAAGTAAACACAAGAGTGTAGTAGATGCTGCTTTAAATGCTGAGGAAAACCGTCTTGCAGCGTCATTGTCCAACGCAAATTCTGAACCAGAATCCAACTTCACATGTGCTGCATGTAATATCTCAACCAACTCCGAACAGCAGTATCTTCAGGTAACATGAAGGGAACAAACGAGTAGGTTACAAGGTCTTAAAGGCCGGGTGTACTTTGGGTAATTACTTCACAAGTTAGGGACCAATAAAACTTACTTGGTGAATAGCACTGGAGAGCTGTTGAGGTTATACAACTTTAAATGGTGTTTAAAGCTTTGCATGGTGTGAAAAATAAGAAGTAACTATAAATACTAAATAGTAAACTTGCGGGTACAACTATGTATTAAAATCTCTTTTGAGGGAGTGTTGGCTCTGAAAAGAGCCGTTGTGGTCTCGACGGTCTCGACATTTCGAACTGTATACTCTGCTCGTCTTCAGGAGATGAGCAGAGTATACTGTTTGAAACGTCGAGACCACACCGGCTCTTTTCAGAGCCAACACTCCCTCAAAAGAGATTTTATACATAGTTGTACCCGCAAGTTCACTATTTACGTATTTATAGTTACTTCTTATACAACTTGGTTATAACAATGCCCTTTGGAGCAATGTAGTTTTAGAGAAAAGGGTCATTTTCACCCCACAATTTGAATCTGAGAAAGGCCTCAGGGTGTTTTTCTTGTTACTATTTTCTTGCAGCTTCTTTGACCAAATGAGCCCAAATTTTCACAGGTTTGTTATTTGTTATGCATATGTTTAGATACACCAAGTGAGGATACTGGTCTTTGGCAAAATAAAAAAAAAAATACCCTGCCTATAATGCCCTAAACGCCCAATTAAAACCCCACAGGGATGTGGCGGCGTGAACCCTTATCGCAAGGTTGTAAATGGGCGTTTAAGACTGAGTCATCACTCTTTTATTTCCATTCGTAAATACTTTCCTGTTAAAAACATCAAAATCTTTAAAAGTTGAGAACAAATCCGACAGTTTAGCCTCGGCCTCAGCTGAACTTTGAGTTGAACTTCTATGCGTGTGTGTTGACAGCTTACTAGGTCTGAGTTACAAATGTGAGCACTCAAGTTACAAACTATTGCACTCATGTTTCAATCTTGCGCCAGCCAAACATGCAACCTACCTATGTAAATCAGGCTATGAAGTTTCCAGGCTCTGTGCATTTATCTGGTAACACCCTTTTTGGACTCAATGAGGACAGGTGATGTTTAAACACTTCTAAATGTTAAAATTTTTTCGTTTAAACCTAATCAGGTGATCTCCTCTAGACCAATCAGAATGGATAAACCGTCCCATGTGTTTATAAATAGCGGATATTTGCACCAGGGTGCGCCATTATTCACCGATGCGTGAACATTATTAACTCTGGCATTGGACCACTAGTAAAACTATCTGAACTCTCTGGGCAGAATGCAGCCCGTGTTGTCTGTTACACACCGAGCTGAATCAGTCCCGAAAACCATGTCTACTGGCAGGTATCCGTTCACTCCTGTATGAAGAGAAGCAATCATGGGTGAAGTGTCTTGGTCAAGGACAGAAGCTGTCTGTAATGGTCTTTACATTTTGTTTATAGTTGCTTCTTATATAGTGCTCATATCCGTCACTCAGTGACGCTCAAGGCGCTTCAACATGAAATGTTTCCCTGCAAGGTATGTGGGGCTACGTTTGAAGTATGAGACCTACTCCTTTACATATAATAATAATAATGAGTATTTATATAGCGCCTTTAACAAGATCAAAGCGCTTCACAGCGAACCTAAAGAACATTAACAGAGTTAAACTAAAATAGAAAAGAGGGAGGTTTTGAGAGTTTTTTGAATGTCTGGATGGAAGGAGAGTCTCTGATGTGAACAGGAAGTTTGTTCCATTCCCTAGGGCCTGCTATGGAAAAAGACTTGTCGCCTCTACTACAAGATTTGATGTTAACATGTAAACGGGAAGTGTCAGATGAAGACCGAAGCCCCTGCCTACCTTGGACATGAAATGACAGTAGGTCAATCAGGTAGGGAGGAGCTACACCATGTTGGCACTTGAAAATAGTGAGAAGTAATTTGAAAACAATGCGATGTTTGACTGGTAACCAGTGTAATTGCTGCTGGAGTTCTGGGGCACTAGAGAACCGGCCAACTGAGTAAATCAGCCGAGCAGCTCGATTTTGGACTTTCTGGAGCCTGTTGATCTCCCCTTGATTGACACCGTACAACAAAGAATTACAGTAGTCAATGCGGGATAGGATGAGAGATCGAACTGCATGATGGCATGTAGGTTGATCAATGTATTTGCGAATGCAATTTAAGTTGCGTAAATGGAAGTTGAGGGATCTACAGACGGAGGTGACCTGCTTGGACATGGACATGGTAGAGTCAAATATGACCCCAAGGTTCCTAACTGAGCTAGAAGGCTGAATGACTGTATCTCCTACATGAAGAGTAAGATTAGAGAGTGAGCCTATAACACGAGGGGAGGCAGCGATGAAGAACTCTGTCTTATTGTCGTTGAGCTTGAGTTTGTTGACACCCATCCACTGTTTAATTCTCGTGATGCAGGTAGAGAGTTTGTGAAGTGCCTTGTCAGAGTTACCAGGAATTGAGGGATTGAAGTATGTGTAAAGCTGAATATCGTCTGCATAAATGTGGTAATGTAACTGATGACTCCCTATTATGTCAGAAACAGGTTTGGTGTACAAATTGAAAAGCATTGGTCCAATGACCGAGCCCTGAGGGACGCCAAAATCGACCGGTTGTTCATCAGAAAAGAAACCGGCGACACAGACACGACTTCGGCGACCCCCAAGGTAGTCGCTGAACCACTGCAGGGCAAGAGCACGGAGACCCAAGGTTTTAGAAAGTTTAGCAATAAGAAGGTCATGGTCTATGGTGTCAAAAGCTGATGACAAATCGAGCATGACAAGTAACACTGCCATCTTTTTGTCAATGGCAAGCATTATGTCATTCTTGACACGCAAAAGAGCTGTCTCAGTGCTGTGATTGGTCTTATACGCAGACTGGAATGTTTGACACAAGGAGTTTACATTAAGATGGTCATTTACGCCATGAAGGACAACCTTCTCTATGACTTTGGAAAGGAAGGAAATGTTAGAGACTGGACGGTAGTTTTTAAGCTCATTCTCATTCAGGTTATGTTTCTTTAAAATGGGAGTGACAATGGCGTGAGACAAGTCATTAGGGAAGGTACCTGTAGAAAATGAAGAGTTAACAATGTGGGTAATATATGGCAAAAGCACATTGACATTACTTTTAAATAACCAGGTTGGCATGGGATCAAGAGAACAACATTTGCTAGGGAAACTGGTAATTATCTTGAGAATTTCATGATCAGTAACCCTATCGAATTCTGAGAGAAGGTTGTCATAGGCGACGTAAGGTGGGTCACAATCAGGGACCACTGAGGTAATGGGATTAGTCTCAAGGTTGCCATCAAGGTCACTTCTAATCTGAACAATCTTGTTTGTGAAAAACTTGGAAAATTGGTTACTGAGTTCTTGCTTAGAATTGGCATTAGGATAAACAGTTGTTTTGTTATTAAGGAGTTTGTGTACTGTCCGATGTATATCCTTGGCATTACAGTTAGACAGCTTTTTCTTAAAGTAAGTCGACTTGGCAGATGTGATGAGGTCAGAGTAGACATGGCAATCAACCAGACTTTTGGAGTTCCGCCATCTGCGTTCAAGCTGGCGTTTATTGCGTCTAGCTTCGTGGATGCTGCTGTTGTACCAGGGCGTTCTCGGTCGCACAGAGCGGTCAAGTGTCTTAAGGGGGCAATGATCACCGATTATTTGATGGACAGTTTTATTATATAACATGACCTGATCATCAACATTGCCAAGATCGAGCAATGGTTTGAGTTTTTCCTGTAGGTCACATGCCAGGGCATCGTTATTGATAGACCGAAAGTCACGCAAGTTTGTATGCACTCTTGGGAAGTCACATCAGATATCTTAGAAACTGGCAGAGAATCCTTGGCAAATTGATCCAGTGTGGTCAGCAACCAACAATAAAGCTGTCCTTGAAGAAAAAACGAGTAACTGCAACCAGCAAAGCACGAAAAAGTAATGAAATTCGAGAGCAATTTTAGAGTGCTGCAGCCTGTTAGGCGCTAGCACGTATTAAAAACACCATAGCACTAAGTAATGGTTTACAAGGTGCTGTGGCGCAATATGCTGCCAATCAAACCAGGAACACCGGGGCGAACCCCTTCTCTTTTCGATAAGTGCACTGGGTTCTTTTACGTGCGTTACACAACACACAGGAGCAATGGCTTTACGTCCCATCCGAAGGATGAAGCTTTGTGGTTAAGTGTCTTGATTTAGGACACAAGTGTCACGACCGGGAATCGAACCCACCCTCTGCTGATCAGAAACACCAGAGCTTGTGCTCGGGGTTCTTATCCGCTCGGCCACGACATGCCAGGGAAGAGTGAAATCATACATGTGGCCCTTTGCAAGCAAGTCATGAGATGAGACCATGTATGACCAGTAAAACCATTTTGATGGTATTCTATATATATGCATCAAATAGTGCGAGTTTTTTTAAAAGAATAAGCAAAGACAAAAATGGTACCCGCATTCCATTGCTTAATTTAAGATTTTATTTCTTAGCATCATTTTCAGTTCTCTTCTCTCTGTAAAACAGTTGAGCTTCTGTAACCATGAAGGACAGGTTTCTCTGAAATTGTCATCGAGAAGTCGTCCCTTCCTTGGTGTGACGAGCTTAGTTCTCTTTTAATTTAAAAAATTTTTTTTTTAGCAGATTTGTTTGAACTGGATGTGGGGGACAACCCACCCCCCCCCCCCCCGATTTATGTGACTTTGCCTGTTTTCTTATTTATTTATTCAATAATCTGCTCATGTTTTCCTTTCTTTACTTATCCGCAACAGCACATGGGCAGCCAAAGGCACAGAAACAAGTTGTTGCATCGTGAAAGAGAGAGTAATCGTCACCATCCCTATCCCACGAAACAAGACGCTTTACAAAAGAAGGTTTGTCACGCCTGTCATAAACTTATTTTTCAGTATATAAAACAAAACTTTATGAATACAAACACCCTAATTTAAACTGCTATTGACCGATTCACCTGACGCCACCATCACAATGATCTAAAGTTGCGCCATTTTGAGAGTCAATTCCCCAATGTGGTATACAGTGTAGTGGTCATTGTAGGCGACGCAGTGTTTACACTTTTACCTTGGGATTTTTACATACAATTTGTCTCCCAAAATTGGCAGGTGGCAGCCGAGTGTGTAGTAGACTAGGCGCAAAAAAGCTGGAGGTTTAATTTCGATCAGGGAATGCAGGTGACATTATTTTTTAGGACTGAAAAGAGCACAGAGTTGGGCCTGGAGGTTATTTAGCCTCTGTTGCCTTGTTCTTGGCCTCTGCTGCCTTGGTCTTGGTCTCTGCTGCCTTGGTCTTTGCCTCTGCTGCCTTGGTCTTTGCCTCTGCTGCCTTGGTCTTGGCCTCTGCTGCCTTGGTCTTGGTCTCTGTTGCCCTGATTTTGGTCTCTGCTGTCTGCTGCCTTGGTCTTGGCCTCTGCTGCCCTGGTCTTGGCCTCTGCTGCCTTGGTCTTGGCCTGTGTTGCCCTGATTTTGGCATCTGCTGCCTTGGTCTTGGTCTCTGCTACCTTGGTGTTGGCCTGTGTTGCCCTGATTTTGGCATCTGCTGCCTTGGTCTTGGCCTCTGCTGCCTTGGTCTTGGCCTGTGTTGCCCTGATTTTGGCATCTGATGCCTTGATCTTGGCATCTGCTGCCTTGGTCTTGGCCTGTGTTGCCCTGATTTTGGCATCTGATGCCTTGATCTTGGCATCTGCTGCCTTGGTCTTGGCCTGTGTTGCCCTGATTTTGGCATCTGCTGCCTTGGTCTTGGTCTCTGCTGCCTTGGTGTTGGCCTGTGTTGCCCTGATTTTGGCATCTGCTGCCTTGGCCTTGGCCTCTGCTGCCTTGGTCTCTTGTCTCTGCTGCCTTGGTCTTGGCCTGTGTTGCCTTGGTCTTGGCCTCTGCTGCCTTGGTCTTGGCCTGTGTTGCCCTGAACTGGGCTTTGGTGCCCTTAAAAGGTTTGCCATAGACTGTAAGATGTTCTAATCTTTTCAAATATGAAACTCAACTGTGGTTGAAAAAAATTGTGAATAATGAAATGGAATGAATAAAATAAACATTGTTTTCCTCAATAACCATGCATTGAATGTTTATCTTTAGTTGGCAAGCAGCAACGTCAACTTCCAGCAAAATGAGAAGAGCAACAATACCTACAAGGCATTATGGGGAAAGAACACAAGGAATAAGAAGGTCCCTTACGGAGCACGCTACAACAATTCACGTGGCCAGGCCGGCAACTTCACAGGATCACGTACATTTCACCAAGATGCCATATCTCCTATGGGGACAGGCCGTAACAACCCACCTTATCAACAAACAAGATGGTTTGCTGGGTCGGGCCGTGGCAACTCACGAAACCAACAGTGCAGGGTACCACCTAACCAAGATCAATCCGAAGATGGCATCTACATCCCCAGTGATCCAAATTTTTTGTCGTCTGCGATGTTTCCAAATCAAGATGGATCATTTGGAGGGCCGGGCGTGACCAACTCTGCCGCCGAAGACAGCGGTGGTCGCATAGACGCCAGCAACTTCGATGACAGTTGGATTTACTCGTCGGCCAATCACATGAGGCTAGGATTTGGTAGAGGCAGTGGCTGGCGTGGCAACCGGAAGAAGGACTCGTGGTGATAGTAATCCATCCGTTAAAGTGACCTTTTTGCATTAATGTGAATACTATTTATCATGCTACCCCAATCACTGTCATGTTCCCTGTATACATCAACTGTCTTGATTAATAAGTTTCTTTGTCCACAGTAAAGGTACCGGACTATTTTCCCTGCCAGCCTCGGTTTGGTTGCACTGTTTTAAAATGGGAAGAAAACAAGATATCTGCTACATTAGTTTAATAGAGTGGTACTTGGGACGAAGAATATTATTTAGGTTTTACCCTACACCTGTACACTGATGTGTGACAAGCACTAAATATTCTGTGTTTTCCCCCGAATCCTGTGAAAGAGAAACTCCACAGGCTTACTACTCTAGTGAGATTCGAACCCGATGACCCCCTAGATTCAAGAGCGGGGTCCTTAATCAATAGAAAGGCCAGTAAGAATCTTGTAATGAACAGCGGGTACCACAGCAATTTAATCAATGTACATGTGTGTTAAACATACCGCATCAGGGATGAGGATTACCAGCCGGAAGTCGAAATTTATGCTGTGCAATAACTTGCATGATTTCTCTTGCAGACTAAAGACGTAGCGTCATTTGGTCCAGGGTATTGAATGCTCAGTTCCTTGGCTTATTGAACTGAACGAGGTGGTAACAATTCACGGTTGAAGCAAAACTTGTGCAGTCGGCAAACTGACAAGAGTGCAGCTCTCCCAGTAATGCGCCATGATTCCATTTGACACATCCAAATTGTGAGTTCTGACATGTCTGAGTCTGAAAACGACACAAAAAGAAAAAAACAAATGTAGTTTTCTCTCAATGTCATATCTTCACAGTGAAATGGTCGATATTGGCAAAGACTGAACCAGATGGTTACAGAAAGTAGCAATAGCGAGGTGGGCTAGTGGCATTTGACTGGGCAGCAGGGACACTGGCTCAGTTTTTCTCTGATTGCGTTATATACCACAATGCATCACACTGGTATCAAACTTCAACGATCAGAACGCTCAGCTACAAAAGCCAAAGTCCGAGAGGCAGTAGTGTGGCCAGCTGGGGGATGGGAGGGGGGGGGGGGGGGCAGGGTATAATCTCCCCTGCTCAAAACCCATGCCACTCTGATGAGTTTGAAAGAATGCCAACCAATTTGCCTTGCCACCGTGTTTTATTAGCCAACCTGCCAAGTGTATTCACTTTGCTTGTAAACCTCGGCCAGTGAATTTGAATGTTTGTAAAGGTTGGCCTCACACAAGTTTGTACAATTAGGTAAAAGTGATGTGAAAAGTTCAGCATTTCCCAAAACATCAGGCAGACGGCTTTTCTGCTGATCAGCTGGTTTCCTGTTTTGTATTAATATTTGTGCAAAAAAAACAACTGGTTAACGCTGTGCAAAGTTTAGTGTGCTGGGCCATTTTCTGTTTGTCTGTATGGGTGCTTTTATGTTTAACAACAGTCTTGCAGACTCCAATTTTTGTTTTTAAACATTGTTTTTATTGTTTTTAATCTAAACTAAAAAAAATTTAACTGACTGCATTTTTAAAAATTCAAAACATAAACATGCTGCAGAATGTTCGTGGCATTAATCAAAGGGATTTCTGGGTGTGTTTTGGAGACTTCTTTTTCTTAGATTGGACTTCCTTTGTTTCCTTCATTTGTATTCAAATATATGTGTAATACTGTTGTAAATTAGCCATTTTTAAGCTCCGATTCAGTTTCAAAATACACATGGCCCATGGAGTAATTTATTTGCAAGTGCAATTTGAGTGTCTGGTATAATGCTTCGCTCGGTCACAAGTGGATGCTCAATTTGACTTCTTCAGAGCTAAGAGTAAATCCAGTGTTGCTACGTCACATGGTTGGAGGCAAGCGATTGCTTTTTCCAACCTTTAGATCGGCAAATACTGGTACCCTTGTACTGCTTTTGTTTTCTTCTCTCTTTTAGACCACACACGCAAGTGCTGCTGGCTGCGCCGCCATTGCTGGGAAGCTGGCAGCGCAAGGTCTCGGAAAAACTGTAGTCTTTTTAACTTTGTATGTGAATTAAGTGTCTTTCTCAACGATTTACACAATTATCCTGAGAGGGCAGCTTTACAAAACAATGTAGAATATACAATATTGAATAGTTGAAACTATGCAGAAAGTGAAAACTGAAATTCTGTCGAAAAACCTTGTGGATGTAACACATTTTACACCCGTCAGTGCAGTTTTCGTGTCTATCACACTTGAACTCCCCTACTGTCTGCGCCGTTTTCAGGGTTCAGTGTCCTTTAGTTGTAAATATTCATGATCAGTGTTACATATATACATCATTATCTTATGCTGCCCTGACAGGAAAATTGTGTAAATCGTTGAGAGAGACACCTACATTGTAATTCACATATAAAGTTTTAAAAGACAATAGTTTTTCCATGTCTTTGTGTTCAAAGCCTTGCTTTGCCAGCGTCCAAGCAACAGCTACGTGGCGTGCAGCACTTGTAATCTAAGTAGGATTTGAAACTTTGCATGGTGGAAGTATAACTAAGTGAGGTTTGCGGTAACACCATGTGGAAATCTCTTTTGAGTAGTGTAGGTTCTGAAAAGAACCGGTGGTTAACGACTCAACGTTTCGATCAGTATGCTCTGATCGTCTTCAGGCATGTCAGGTGGTTGAGTCGTTAACCACCGGTTCTTTTCAGAACCTACACTACTCAAAAGAGATTTCCACACGGTGTTACCGCAAGCCTTACTTACTTGTAATCTATACAAATACTTGCTCCTGATCATTGAATAACACTGGATTTTAGTATGAGTAATTCAAATTGTGCATTCACTTGTGTTCAAGAAAGTCTGTTTACCAGACATCCCCCGAACTTAAGTTAGCTAGAGTCTGATAGTTGAGTAAATAATGAAAGTGGTGATTACAAATAGTTGCTAAGCACAGAAAAATCTTGCTTAGCGGATGCAGGTGACCAGCCAGAATGCTGGATTACGGTTGGCCCTCTCAATTTTAAATGTTTTAACAGCTTTATGAAATTGGACCTAACACGGTGGGAACAGGAGCAATGTTGTGTTGATACACACGCAAGGGTGGAGTATATGGGGCTTTATTTAGTATTTATATATTGCTAAAATGTAAACTGTGACACAACGATGCAGGTAGGGTTTGCTATAAGGAAACCCCTAAGCAGCTCTGATGAAATCTCATTTTTATATTAAAGGCCTAGGACCCAATTTTGTAAAGCTGTTTAAAAGTTGGGCGGGTACCAACTGCATCTCTGGCTGTATTGAGGGCACCATTCAAACAGACACCTTTTAGTTTAAAAAAGATGCCTGCAGGTGAATCGGAACCGGAAGCTGAGGTCAAGTTTAATTCTCGGGTTTTCTTCGATAAATTATTTTTTAAAATTTTACTTTCAAATATTTTATCACTTAGTTTTACATTCCCAACAACATGTATCATTTTAATGGTCATTAACTAAATTAAACAAATTTTAAATTGACGAAACAAAAGCTCGACCATGTCAAACTGTACTGGTTGGGACCACGTTGGTCCTTGAAGTTTGAATACGTGCCAGACTTAATATGCTTAATATGAAAATGTGTGTTGTTACTTAAGCTGTCTGATTTACTCATTACGGAAAGCTCCATTAAAGAAAGAGGTTCGTATGAAACATCATTTTAGTCTGACAGCTCACACCTGTTAGCTCTATGTAATTCCAAACAGTGGACATAATTGGATCATTCACAAACCAGTAGGGCTGCTGACTGCCTCAGACAGATTAACTGCTCATCAATTAAGTTTAATGACCCAACCAATTCAATGTAAACACACCTAATTGGTGAAAAGGATGACTACTGAATAGTTTCAGAGTTTTTGTTGCCAAAACTCAGAAATTCTTTATTGGAGTTTTCCTGTAATGCTTGTTAATTTTAACAGAGATTTATAACTTAGGTTTATTGAAGAAATCAAATATTCTTTAAGCCTCTGTTGGACATTTTGCTCTGTGATTTGTGGCTCATTTGGAAGACTAACAAAGTTTGAAAAAGACTGTCAGTAGAGATGTCACTGGGATCTAAAATAACCAAGGGGCCAGGATAGGGAAAGTAGAAATATACAAATAGCAGTTGATTGTTTACAGAAGGAGACTGGGTTCTTCGCTTTGCAATGTTCGCCATTTTGTCTGTTTTATTCAAAGTTGTAAATAATTCACTTTTTCAAGGGAACCAATCTGGAAAAAAGAAACCAATGTGGCACCATATCATTCTTATTCAGTTGGTGTAATAAAATTAAAAGTTGGTAAAAAGATCTTTGGTTCAAGTCTCACTTCCCGAGTCTTCTCCCCCCCCCCCCGTCTCATCAGGATCAGAGATAAAATGCAGCACCTATTATGTTCTCTCATCTATAGTGCCCGCCCAATGATACCAAGTGGATTGGTACTGTTTGAGGGTGCTAGCTTAGCGTACGTTTTTGTAACAGACATGGACACTGATTTCTGTATTAGCAAAAGAAAACCGGACTATTTTTTCGTCCAACGTTGGTTTGGTTTACCAAGGAAGGAGGTAGGCGGGATAATGTGGGTTTAAAGTGAAAGAATATGATAAAAAAAAAGCTTTGAGAAAAAAACAAACATTTTCATTCATAGCAAGGCAATTTCGTCAACAGAGGGCGCCACTATCCGTTTTATGACAAATCGTGGTTAATCAACCCAACACTCTATTGACTATTGCATGATGTGCAGTCGCACTCTTGCCCAGCTTTTGCCGTGATTTAACCGGTTACATTTGTGACTAATAATACAACTTACAAGGTAAGTTTGCCTCTGGGCTTTTGGCATCGGGGTTGTCTTTTTATTGAAAAGTGAAAAATATGTCATTTGATTTGATCGTGAGTGTGTGATGGGATTTAAGTGATACTGATTTTAGTGATTGAATGATAGGGATTTGGATTCCGTCCGCCCCCTTCTCACTACATACATGTTTATGACTTGGTCATGTTGGTGTAGCTATCTCCATCCTACTCCTAGAACCATAGAGCAAGCTAGAACTAATTACTATGTGGTTCGTTCCGCTATCGTCTTGTGGAGACGATAGCGGAACGAACCGCAAAGTTAGGAGTACCTCCATCCGACCATGGTCATGCTTGGTCATATATTATAAAGTTAGTCGTTATTTAGCCCAGGTTGGACTCCTCTGTTACATACAACGTTTGTCAACGGAC
Source organism: Pisaster brevispinus (assembly GCA_023634235.1). Lineage (NCBI taxonomy): Eukaryota > Metazoa > Echinodermata > Asteroidea > Forcipulatida > Asteriidae > Pisaster > Pisaster brevispinus. The sequence goes on along the minus strand of JAMKCF010000004.1, from coordinate 2,930,049 downwards.
ACTGACGTCCTACCAGGGCTATACTGAGCCTACCAGGGTTCTATGTTAACGGTAAGTAAATTTCCGTGCTAACTATACTTGCATTAGCAGGAAAACCGACAATTTTTTTTGTAGCTAGCTAACTTTGCTGTATTTCACATGTTAGCAAGAAAATTAGGCAGCCATCTTGCACGTTCACCATGGATTTGCATTGTTACGCCATTCATTCTCAAGCACCAGAAGGCTAGCATGCCTTGTGTGTGCTTACGGTTAGCAGCGCTATGAAAATGAAATGGAAATTGCACAGTAATGTAAGCACAAAATTGGCCGCTAAGCAGCTCTATGAAATTGGGCCCAGGTTGGACTCCTCGGTTGCATACACTGACGTCCTACACCAGGGCTAAGGCCGAGCCCAGGTCCAGGAGGGGAGTTTATCCTTTGCTCAAGATTTCATTGCATTAATGTCTTTAGAGAGGTAATCTGTGTTGCCTGTTATGTCATTGGGAAGTGCTGCCTGAAAGATGAGGCGGTGCATAAATAAATTACTAAATTGTTGTTATTAGTTTTTCACTAGTCTACTGTCATAACCAGGTGATAACGGGGGCACTGTACTCATTGTACTCCGACTTTTACCAACACCCCGCCAGATGTCAATATTTCAAAGAAGGAGTTCAGTGCCCCAGTTTCAGTTACTGCATGTCCACTCAATCTACTACATGTACACCCATTAGCTCTAACTAGTTTTTAAAAATATTTTTTACCCCTGTTTACTTGCACTTATTTACTAAGCACAACTTTCCACCTGTTTCACGCACACCTAGTCTTCACCTCAGCTTTTACATCCAGAAGTGGACTTTGCTGAGTACCAGCGTAGATGTACATGTAGATAATGACATGGATTGATGAGGGCAGGCTGATGAGCTGGTCTATTGCCTTGCAGTTGCACTATCAAAATTCACGAAAATAAAGGAAAACTGAATTAATTTTGGAATTTTTTAAGTCAAACCTCGGCTCATACATATCATAATACGGGAGTGAGACACGGTCACAGTGTCAGTGTCACTGACTAACGCTGTGCCCTGTAGCACTGTGGCTGTGTGTGAGTTATCCAGAAAGAGTAACTCCTAGAACTATGCAGTTCGTTCCGCTATCGTCTCCACGTGGAGACGATAGCGGAACGAACCGCATAGTTCTAGGAGTACAGAAAGAGTTCTAAAATGGAAGCCAGTCATCTTGCCCTTGTTACACGTAGGTCTGTAAGGAAGGTGACCAAAAGCTACGATTATCGTTGCTACCCAACTCCCCCCCACCCCCAACCTGTGTAAACAAGTTTCCTACTTCAAAGTCCTCCCCCCCACACCAGCAAGCCACCACCCTTAAGGATAGCCTGCATACTAGCATATAGTGTAAACAACGCCATTAGTTCTAGCCTAGAACTAATTACAAATTAACTAATTGTTTACACTACAGGCTAGTATGCAGGCTATCACTAAGGGTGGTGGCTTGCTGTGAAGGGGGGGGGGAGCGGCTGCTACAGATCTATAAATAGAACAGTCCAAGTAAGAACCCTATGTACATCTCTTTTTGTCTATCTGGTCATGATCTCTCTGCGGTGTAGGGTCCCACTATCCCAGTCACTCAGACATGATGGCTGCATAACAACCTATTCATAGAGACCCATAGTAAGTGCCATTATAATTATTCAGAGCCCTCTAGAATGGGGCTAGGTATGCAATCTAACGGGGCTTGAATTTAAACACTGGACCACAGGCCCGAGGCCAGTAGTTTTAGCACCAGGCCAGTAAACTGGCATTCGGACCAGGCCGATGGTCTTGTGTTCAGTTGAATTCACTGTGTATAAGAAATAATACCATTGTGAAAAATGTTCGCTATGTGTTCGTTAAATAATATCTTCCAACTCTGTTTAGTTTGAAATGTACCCATATCAGACAAATACAAAAGATATTCTCTTGAGTAGTGCTTGTTCAACCCATTTTGATTCTGGTCTTGTAAAATAAACTCCGGTCCCGTAAAATTTGGAGCTTCCAAGCCCTGCAGTCTTGTGGATTTTACCCCTAAATTTCAGCCCCGACCTACACGTGATCCTAGAACTATGAGGTGGTGCGAACATGCATCATCATCATCATCATCATCATCTACTTCTATATTGTTTCTGTCCATTCAGTGACACCCACCGATCCAGGTGCCTTGGCTTCAAACCTTAATTGCCATGTCTGCAGCGATGAGTGGGAGTGACTCGTCCATTCGGGAGGGATTTCTCTGTCCAATCTGCTTCAAGGATCTCAACTCTGTCTATCAGCTGCAGACGCATTTTGAAGACAATCACAGCACTGAAGACAAGGCTGTTTTACAGCAGCTGAAAGGATTCTTTGGTTAGTGGTCTTTACTTTACTTTGACTGGGGGCTGAGCGGTTTGGTGGAGCGAATTTGAAGGTCATTATCGAACAAACAGTTGATTACTTTCACTCTGACATGTCTGAAAACTCAATGTGTATAAAGTTCCATGATGTATGTATGTATGATGTCTCTGTGCAGTGTGCACTAATAAGTAGGGTGACCTCAGGCAGTTCTTGACTTATTTCTTCAGTGTTTCCCCTCCCTCCTCTCAAAGGTAAAGCCAAGAAGCTTCTGAGTAAACAGGACGAGCAGTCTGGGGAGGTTGTGGATGACATCCTTGATGTGACCGACGAGAGACCTGCTGGGCCCATGACAACCTCAGCCTGTGTTGGAGGATTTGATGTTGCGTCCTGGCCCCCTCAGGAATTGGGTAAACATGTTAATACATTAATACTGACCGGGCCAATGACCCTCTCACAGTCTAGCCATCGGTTATTATGAGACTCTTGATGTTGACTGAATCAGTGTTCTCCAACTAAGGCTGGCGCACCACCACTCTTTCTGTTGCACCCTCCACGTTTAAGAAGTTGCCGCCACAATTTTTTAAAAATGCAACTTTGAAGAGAAAAAAAAATCCATCACCATGATCACGTACCATCAACAAAATTGCCAGGCCCTTAGGCAGGCCCCGGACCCCATGCCGTAAAGGCTTCCCACTTGCATAGCTCCCCGCCCCCCCCTTCAGCGCCATTCAGAGTTGGAGAACACGGAATGGTACATGTAGGTATAATATGCCCGCCTGAAATAATTTACCATCATGTGCTCGCATCTACACAGTGAGTTCACAGCGAACCCTCCAACTATCTGACCGTTGAATATCATCCACTGTAGTTTTGAATGTTTTATGTCAGGCTGCAGTACGATACACAGTACACAGTAAAGCCGCCTGACCATTCAATATTATCCCACTGTGGTTAGGAATGATAGATGCACTACGCCAGCCTGCAATCTGATACCTTGTCGTGAATGCATACTACACAGTACACAGAGAGTTGTGTGCATAGTTGCTCCTAGTTTTGATTGGTGACGTTCATTTTGTTAGCGTAGTCTTCGGTATCGCAACATGAATTTCTGTCCACAGCACGAATTACTGTCCGCAACATGCATTACTGGAGAAGAGATATTTGTACCACACAAGCATAGACTGGTTTAAAATGAATGCCAATCAAGACTAAGTTGCTCCGCCCTACACAACCTAAGTAAGTGAGTGGTTCTGAATGGTTGGTCAAAACAAACCCACCCCCAAAAAATGCAAGTCACCAAAACAGAGTGTAAATATGATGGACAGCAAAAAAGGGCGAACAAATCACCAAAACTTATTTTTGTTACATTCTATTTATACTAGTGATCTTACCAGAATAAGGTGGCCAGCAAAACACCATTCCACTTGTACCATTTGGGACTGCTGTCCTGCTTATTTTTGCGTAGCAGAAAATTTCTGAGCAATGTTTGCTGCTGAGGCAGTTCTATGAAATTGGGTGATAAACTTTGGGACCATGGTAAGCTCCCTACAGAATTGAGAAAAATACCCACAGAAAATAAAAATAATTATGCTCTCGCCCTGCCAAAAGCTTAACGGAAAAGAAGAATGTCCAATGGTTAGTCTCAAGAACACTGAGGGTGCACTTGGAATCACAACACTATAAAGTTGAAAGGTTTTGTTTTTTTAAATTCAGGAGCTGTGTGCCAGCATTATGACTACTTTAGGGGTCAGCGTGGCACTAGGATAGACCGTAGCACCGTGGAAACCAACAAGCTACTGATCCGTCTGGAGAAACTGGTGAAGTTTAACGGGGAATGCAGCGACCCGTCCAAGCGTAAAGGTAAACGAGCCCGGAAAGGTATGGACAAAATGTGTATTCTCATTACAATCCAAATTCAAGGCGCTTTTTTCATATTCTCATCTGAAAATCGAGAAACCAGACTAATTTTCTTCTCTCCAGCCTCGGTTTGGCTACATCGGGTTGTACAGGAGAAATGCTACATGGCTACATTATTACATGGCTACATATTACACCTGATGGACAGGTCCATCTAGGCATCTCTCCTGTTGTTTTACATCCCATGTCTAAAAACTCTTGAAAAAAGAATGGTTTAGAGCTTGTAATTACTATAGCAACTCACTCAGACAGGGGCGGATCTATGGGGATTAAGATAGGGGGATTTAGGCGTGGGATCAGTTATAAAACCCTGGATCTTGGCCAACCATAACCCCGCCCCCCTGGATCCGCCAATGTGCCCTGGGCGATATCAAAATCATGATCATACACATTTCATTCCATCCTCATCAAACATGTCAAAGAACACTCGTCAAGCTACCCCAAATCAACTCTGTGCATCATAATGACTGAGGCAATAAATAGTTCCCGATAGGCGCCATCTTTTACAGGCAAACTTGGGTTTTTGGCCTTGAGCTGCGTCAGGCGTACTGACCTTTCTACGCAGCAAAGTGGTTTACCGACCACTCATGCAAGGAATTTGATCAAAACTCCTGCACACTGCATATAAATTAGGCATAACGTATAGTCATGATAGTGGTGCGTTAATGAAATAACTGGTTTGCCCCTTAAAGATGGCCGACTTTACACTGTGTGATCACTGTGATGTCAAGTGTGAACTGTCAATAATAACTTTTGTAAATGGAATATACACCATTAGTAAATGAATTTCTGAGACAATTGGTGGCAGTAGACAGGCACACCACAGTTTTCTGCCCAGCATGAATGTACAGGAAACCAGTTGCATGCAGTGTATGAAATAGTATTTTGGCTGGTAACCTTTCACTGGTAAGTACATAATGTTTTGCGCTTAAAAAGCAGCTGTGTCAAACTGGGTTCATGTGTGTTGTGGCAGTATTCCGGGGTCACGGTCTCAGCTATCCGGATGACCAAATACGGTAACATTACGTCATGCCATGTCTGCGCACAGCTGGCAAAAGTAGTAAAGTTTCAGTGCCGTGCTGAGTCCTGTTGTTGCGGTACGGGCAATGTATTGTGAATGCCCCCTTCCTACTGGAGCTGTCAATGTGGGGTCCACGAGCACTGGACGCGTGAATCGTTTTTAGGGTTGTCTAAATAGACTCCTATAACTCCTTCCTGCAGTGTAAAAGTTCACAGCTTTTTACAGTGAAGAGAAAATGATCTTAAATCTTTAATGTCTGCTCAATATGACACGGGTTGTCCCAAGGCCCGTCGAGTTATTCTTCCTTCCGGCATTAAAAACACCCCCACACTTGTGTAAACTCCAAATGTCCGAGCGTCAGTCTTGAAAAAAATGGCCCACACGCGCAAAACGTTTTGAAACGAGAAAAGAGGTTTGTTTTTAATACAAACAGTGTAACCTGCAAGGAAATGCATTAACACGTATGAAGATTGGCCAAGAGAATGTGATCGAACAGTGTTGAATCAGAGAATATAAATGAGACCACACAGAACTACACACAAAGGGGGGAACGCGACGGTATTATCAGCCAATGTTGTACCCCGGATATCGGAGCACGGCCGGACTATTGAGACCATGATTACTATGTGCTGAAATGTCCGCCTACGTCACACGGATAGTTCAGCACGCGCCAGATAGCCGAGACCGTGACACTGGGCATGCAGGGGTGATTTCAGGACAAAGGAGGTTTACAGCTAGTAAAGCAACCCAGGGAACTAAACGTCTTGTTGGAGATGCATTTATTCTGAGAAGAACCAGGGTTGGGAGACGGAACTTTTAAAAGAGTCTGCTCTGCGCGTCTTTGGGAGTTAAACTGTTTCCTGAACATGGACAGGGCACACTGTTTGAAAAGTCGGTACACTCTTTGAATCCTCGTTCTATTCAGAACCAAAGCTACCCCTGAAAGAGGTTTAACTCGCATTATAGTTGTTAACCTGTAAGCACTGTGGTCCAGTGGTTACACAGCAGGACTTGCAATCACAAGGTTATGGGGTTCGAATCCTACCAAGCCGACTTCTGATTTTAACATTGACTAGAATAAGTATTGTCGTCTAGCTGCAGAATCACAATTACTTGATGTGTGCAATTCATAATCGTAGATGCTAAACCAATGTTTGTATGAGAGAGATTGGCTGTTTGCCAGAATGGTGTGTTGTATATCCCTTGTGGGAGTTTGCCAACAAACAAACAAACAAACAAACCGATTCAATTCTTACTTCCTACAACACACAAAGCTTCACCTTTTGCTTAATTCTTTCTCCAGCTGCTGCCACCCACATATTCATGTTTGTGTAACAACCCCAAAAGTGTCCGAGCACAGAACACTTCAATTCAAGATTCACAAGTTAACTTTATGTTGGAAGATAAATTATATGACACCATGGAATCTCATTGGGGAACAAAAATGTACAAGACTGACATCTCCCTTATTACTAGTGCAAGGGATTTACAAAAGAGTTTTACAAAGTTAGTCAGTAATCATAAAGCACTGTTAGTCCTCAAGAGAAATATTTTGTAAACGTACATTGTTATTCATCTTATGCCCGCTTCTCCCCACCCCTTCCTTTTTTTGATGCTTTTTTCTTAATAGCCTTTGAAAAGACAGTAGTGCCTTGGAAGGACGATTCCTCCACAAAGTTTTGTCCGTTTTGCTTGGAGCGTTTCGGTCTGTCCCTCAGACGCCACCACTGCCGACTCTGTGGTAGCATCGCATGCCTGAAATGCTCGGACTTTGTACCAGACACTGTGTGCGGTAAGTCTTGCGTGTGTCTTGCATGTGACAAGCATGCAGGGGTTAAAAAATGTGGGGAAAATGTGCTGCTGTTTCCCAAGTACATTTCAAAAGTGCTGCAGTTGTTTTAACTCCCCACCCCAAAGAAGTGTGAAATTCTTGATATTTGTACTCATTTGTACCGTTGTTCATGCTAGTGCAAGTTTGTTAATAAGAGTGGAAGGAGCTGGTCGTCACTGTGTGGTATGACTGGGATCCTTCTCTACATTTTATTGCACAAACACGCACTCTCTTTTTTCTTTTGATTTTTTGTGAGCACTTTCAAAATTTATATTATTTTTTGGGGAGGGGGGCACCTGAGGGATTTTTTATTATTATTATTATTTTTTTGGGGGGGAGGGGGAACACGTGCCCCAGGCCCCCCTGGCTACGCTGCGGGCACCAGCACATTTATCTGGAGGTTTCAGGTTCAAGTCCTGCTCAAGTCTTTTTTTTTTTCAACAGCACTACATGCTTGTATGGTAGCAATGAAACTTGGATGTTTTGGTGACGTTTCTTGTTTCACTAATGTAGTAATGAGCAAGGCCTGTTTTTGTGGGCGTTGCCAGAGAGAAATATTTTGAATGAAATTAATTTTTTAGTTATACCAAGAGGATTCATCGTTTAATTACAAACGTTACCATGGCAAATTGAAAAGGTAGATTGGCACACATCCTTTTAAGGGATGGGTTATATAGTTATCACATGCGCCCGCTTGTGATTACGAGCACTTTTGCATC